>JADMNL010000025.1:50530000-51868750 GCA_016271365.2 Neoceratodus forsteri
ACTGTGCAACAGGTGGCTGTAGCTAACACATTAGCAGTGGATGTGATCCTGGGTAACAATCTCCAGCAGGGGGTGGTATGTGCAGTTACCCGTAGTCAAGCGGCCAGGGAAAATTGTAGTTCCTAGGCCCCAGAAGCCACTGGGGGATACTGAGAGGCTGGTTCCCAGCCTGTGTCTCCAGAGGGGAGACTGATAAAAATAGGTTGAAATTTCCCGAGTAGCAAATAACCACATAGCTACAGAGGGTTACTCCGAAGAGGGAGGGGTGACCCCTTGTCAGAGGGTAGGGGTTGACAGTGATCCTGAGGGCCCTGACGCTAGTGCTAGGGACCCTAGTTTAGCGACTGAAGGGGACCTGTCCCATGTCTTGGGAAGGTGTGAGGGGTTCGCAGCTGCTCAGAGAAGTGACCCTAGTTTAGAGAAGCTGAGGGCTTGGGCAGACTCCGACGGTGCACAGGGAGGTGATGGCAGACATAGGGTTTATTGGGAAAATGGACTTATGTATACACAGGCAGTACAGACAGAGGGAGGGATGCTAGGCAGGCAGCTTATCGTTCCCCAGGGATACTGTGAGCAGTTGCTCACTGTTGCCCATGATATTCCCCTGTCTGGTCATCTGGGAATTGTGCGCACAATGCAGTGGTTGGCCCAGAATTTCTACTGGCCTAACTTCACCCAGCAGGTGAAGGAGTATTGCAGGTCTTGTCACCCGTGCCAAGAAATAGGGAAGGCGGGCCAGAAAACCCAAGCCGCCCTGATTCCATTGCCCGTAGCGGAGGAGCCATTCCAGAGGGTGGAAATGGATATTGTGGGGCCTTTAAATACCCCCAGCTCCTCAGGGAAAAGATTCATCCTGACTGTGGTGGATTATGCCACCCGGTACCCAGAGGCAGTCACCCTTTCCTCACTGAGGATGGACAAAGTGGCAGATGCCTTGCTTGGGATTTTCTCCCGTGTTGGTTTTTTGCAGGAGGTAATCACTGATCGAGGGGGTTCCTTCATGTCGGACCTAATGAAATGTCTATGGAAGAAGTGGGGTGGTGCAGAGATGCAAACACCGTATCACCACACAAGCCAATGGGCTTGTGGAGCGCTCAATGGTACCCTAAAGTCAATGCCGAGCTTGCATGAACAGCATGGGAAGGACTGGAGAAATACCTTCCCACCTGTTGTTTGCATACAGGAGGTGCCCCAAGAGTCTACAGGATTTTCCCCTTCAACTCTTGTATGGATGCGGGTATGTGGGCCCTTAGACTTGATCCGGGAGGACTGGAGGCAAGCACGCCACCCAGGGAACTCCCATTGTGGATTACGTCCTAAGGTTTAGGGAAAGGCTGAAGGAGCTTATGGGGACAGCCCAGAGCAACCTGGCAGCTGTCCAACAGAAACAAAAAGTATGGTACGACCGCAAAGCCAGAGCTCTCTCGTAGATGGTGGGTCAGGAAGTCATGGTCCTTATTCCGGTCCGGAAAGACAAGCTGGAAGTTGAGTGGGCAGGACCGTACAAAGTGGTTAGGAAGGTAAATGATGTAAACTACATTGTGGAGTTACCTGACCGTAGACAGACAGAAAGGATGTACCATGTCAACATGATGAAGCCATGTGCAAATAGGGCTGACGTGGTGTTCACAGTGTGTAGTCATGGGGAGGGGACGGACGAAGAAGACCTCCTTCTGGACTTATTGGAAGAGAGTAAGTGGGAGTCCTCTGTGGAGGCAGTGAAATTGTCTCCCCAGCTGACCCCGGGCCAGATCCAGAAAGTGAGGGAGGTTTTAGCAGACTTTGCCCCCTTGTTTAGCACCAAGCCTGGACTAACCCCCTTAGCAACACACAATGTGGAGACAGGGACACAGACGCCCATACGTCGGACAGCATATCGGGTGTCGGAGGCTGTCCAAAGGACATTAGAAGGAAGTGGAGGAGATGCTGGATTTAGGGGTAATCCAGAGATCCTGATCCCTGGGCCTCACTCGTGAGTCCTTGTACCCAAGCCAGATGGCTCAACTCGTTTCTGTGTAGACTATCGTGGACTGAATGCAGTCACGAAGTCAGGCCGCCACCGATGCCCCAGACGGACGAACTCCTGGACAAGTTGGGGGCGACCTGCCACGACCATTGACCTGACAAGAGGGTTTAGCAGGTAGAGTTGACAGACAGAGCTAGGGAGAGATTGGCCTTCATCACTCGATAGGCTTATTTGAGTTCAAAGTAATGCTTTTGAATGAAGAACCTCTGGCCACTTTCAAAGGTTGGTGAACCAGGTGTTAAATGGTGCTTGAGATGCATGCGTAGCATACCTGGATGACACTGCCATCTTCAGTACCAGCTGGGAGGAACACCGGTCACACCTTAGGAAAGTGCTGGGCAGAATACACAGGGCCAGGCTCACTGTCAAAGCCGAAAAGTGCCAGGTGGCCATGGGAGAAGTGGCATACCTCAGGCATGTGGTAGGCCGGGGACAGCTTCGTCCTAACCAGATAAAAATAGAGGTAATACAGGCAAGGCCCAGATCAGAAACTCAGAAGCAGGTCAGGAGTTTTCTCGGGACAGCAGGGTACTATCGACAATTTGTACCAAATTACAGTGCCCTGGCTGCTCCCCTATCTGACCTGACAAAGAAAGAAATGCCAAGGAAAATCACCTGGGGTCCAGCCTGTGAGGAAGCCTTTACCAAACTGAAGGAGACACTGTGCAGTGCTCCTGTTTTGACAAGTCCGGACTATAGCAAAACTTCTGTAGTTCAGACGGACGCCTCAGACGTGGGTATTGGGGCAGTACTAAGCCAGACATCCAGCGAAGGGAGGGACCACCCGACAGCCTACCTGAGCCGAAAGCTGCTCCCCAGGGAACAAGCATACTCCACGGTGGAAAAGGAGCGTCTTGTCCTAGTGTGGGCCCTAAAAAAATTGGAGCCATACTTGTATGCGCAGCCTTTTGTGGTGCAGACTGACCACAACCCCCTGGTTTGGTTGTCACAGATAAGGAAAAACAATGGCAGACTGCTCAGATGGAGTCTTGCTTTACAAGGGTATGATATGAAAATCGTACATAGGGCCGGAGCCAAAAATAAGAACTCAGATGGACTGTCGAGGGTCTATGAGGAATGAACTGATTTGGGAAGCTCATCCCATGTAGGGGATGGATCCCCCAAATTCAGTCTAGGTGGGGAGGAGTGTGACTTACACAGCCAGCTCTGAGTGCTCGAGTGCTGTAATCATTTTTGTTATTACATATAAAAAATGTGATGGGAAACTCAGTTTGAGGGAACTACTGTCTTACTGGAACTGACACATCAAGACCCCCCAGGGATAAGTTCAAAGGACAGGAGGTATTTTAAACTGCAGAGATCTGGGGTGCAATTACCTTGTCAATTTGCTTTCATCCCAGGAAATAAGATTAGCCATTCATAATGCCCTCAGGGAGATCCTTTGACTTGCATGGTTACCAGGAAGGACTTGTGGGAAGGGGTGTCAGAGAGAGGCCAGAATGGACATTGAAGAGGTTTGATGTCTGAGCCAGGGAGGACCCAGGCCAGTTGGAAGGTCAAAATACATTTCCGAGGAACCCTTGAATTACATCAGAAAAACCTAAGGTGTAGATTCCAAGGTCAGATGGGATTAAAAGCCAATACACTTTGCTTTGAATACAGTGACTTAAGATCAAATAAACTTTTGAGATGTATGTGTAGCAGAGCACAAACCAGTTCTGACCAGTTAACCTGTGGAGAGGAAAGTCAGTGAGGTCATCTCAAATTTTTTTAAAATATTTTATTTGGAGACCCTGTATTGTAAAATATAGAGTTTGATACACCAAGGCGGAGTTAGTGACCTCATGAGAAGGCCGGCTCAGAAGTATGTTTAACTGCTGAGAGAACATGACAGAGGCACACAAGAAAATATTCCTGACAGAGAAGGGAGATCCTCAAAGCACTGAAAGAAAGTAAGCATTAGATTATACTAGTCTGAATGTATGAATTGTAGGAACTGTATTTTTTTTACCTGTTTGTTTTAAGGCTGTATGTGTTGGGATATATATATATTTGTTCTGTAAGTATTGTTCCGTTTTGATATTTTTAAAGTAAAGATATTTTTTTTTACAAACGAAACTGCTGGAGTGCCTTGACATTTCTTTTTATTTTAAGTGGAGCTTTTAAAAGGTTACAAGTACACTGTGTATGGGCTTATTGTATACCAAACTGGGAAATGGATAGAGTTCTCTAAAGTCTTGCATAGAGTTCTTAGGGTTCATTTGAAAGACCTGGTTGGGTGCCCATAGGCAAAGATATCTGGCCCCCCCCGAAGACAGAATTATCTGAGCCTGATAAATTGGGTACGCTAACAAGAGGTTGTCAGTTTGAATTCCTTCAGAGCTTGAGACTAAGGTGACTTGAACCCACAAAACAGACAAGAAGGTTACCTTGTTCTGTTCACTGTACACAAATCATACGCTCAGAGGTTGGCACTTTGGGAGTAGAGGGTTGACTGGCTGAGCGAGTTTGTGACAGTAGCATGAGGAAATATTTGTTCATAGAAAGGGTGGTGGATGCATGGAATATACTCACAGTGGAGGTGGTGGGGGCAAACACAGCAGGGGAATTCAGACATGGGGGAACCCTAGCAATAGGAATGAGGAGGTAAAGCCGCAGATCAAGTAGGGTCTGCGGCTTTTTACAGTAGGCAGGAAAATGGGCAGACTGGATGGGCCTAGGGGTCCTCATCTGCTGTCAATTTCTATGTTTCTATGTCTCACACTCTGACACTCTCACATTCTGACTCTCAGTTTCACACACACACACACACACACACACACACACACACACACACACCCCAACATAGTGGATAGCCAGGGTTTCAATTTATCACAAAGAAGGAAGCAGATTTGAAACCTCCAGCTAAAATTCTACAGAAGATCAACAACCATAAAATGTGTTTTTTAATGGAGGAACAATCTGAGGCCTCAGGGAGGGCTGACAGTGTCCTCTGAACCCAATTAGCATGGGATGGGGTTGCACCACGCTGCTGGATGGGTACGTATTAAACGAGATGGCAAAACGTGGCAGTGCGCATTCAGTATGCAACCAAATACAGATGCACCCAATTAGTTACATCTTCCATTTAGGTCTCACATCAAAGTGCATGCCAGTTATACAGTAAATGTCCCAAACAAAAGGTATGTTTTCCATGCGAGATCTGTCTGTAAAAAGGAATCATCTCTCTGTCTACAACCTTTGTAGAACACATTTGATGAAAAAGACTGCATTCTACTTACCCTCTGCTACAATAAACCCAACACATGCTATCACAGCCGTGATGACAGCAAAGGCCAGAAACACCCCAACGGGCAAGGCTGACATGGCAATGAACACTAACAGACAGAGAGCAATGAAAGGACGTCCATCAAGATACTGTCCCACAGGGGACTGAAGAAAGGCCACAACCTAAAACCAAGAAAGAATGAATTGTATGAAGTGTTATATTGCAATAAGTCAGTCTTTTTACAAGCGTGACTCAATGACTGTGGTGAACAAATATGGATAAAAGTGGACCAACTGGTGTAAAAATCTCAGTCATAAGAGCATTCTGAACCATAAATGAATCAAACTCACACATTTCCACAGCAGAACAGTGAGAAATTGTCACATAAAGTATACTTTTACAGTTCACTTTAATGTTACACAGGAGGTGGACTGCTCTGGGCCTTCTGCCAAGGGAAAGGGTGGCCATTTCTGGTTGGGTAGTTTGCAACTTTTACCCCTCTGATGCATGTTAGCGCTATTTGCATAATAAACCCCACTCAGAGGGAGATGTATGAACATACGAATGTGCCAGCAGAAACAGACCACCCAGTCTATCTAAGTCTGCAGCTAGCACCCTTAGTTTGCAGCTGCCCCACCCCCACCTCCCCCACCCTCACTCTCCCCCGTTCCCTGTCGCATGCCCTTTTAAAACTGTTCACAGATTTACATGATACCACTCATTCTGGCAGTGCGTTCCACTTTCCTACCACCCTCTCCATGAAATAGTGCCTCCTCATGTCCCTCCTAAATCTTCCTCCCTCTATTCTTAGCCCATGCCCCCTGGCACCCCTCCCCTTCCTATCCTCCTAGAACCATCCAGTCTGCCCATCTACACTGAGTACACCTGAATTTGCAACTCCATTTTTTTTTTTTTTTTTTTTTTTATAATCAGCTCTGTTCCATATACTTTCACTTACAAAGTTGTTGAAAAATATACATTGTACCTCCTTCGGTTATTACTCTTGCATTTTCCCCATCTGGTCCTGAAAGCAATACTATTTGTTTGCAGAAACATTTTATCATATAGCTTTTTACTGATAATGTATATCTGGCAAAAAATAAATATATCCATTTTTATTTAACTGTATTTCACTTTTGAACTGAAGTATGTGTGTTTGAAGTTTTTTTTTTTTTTTTTTTTTTTTTTTTTTAAGTCCCTGCTCTCTGCCCCCACCATAAATACATTTTTACATTTTACTGTGGTGACATGCCGTTTACCCTCAGAAACATGCAGAGCTGGATTTATAATAAACACAAAGTACACCCGTGCATAGAGCCCTTTGTTCTGGGGAGCCTTATTCTGTCAGCATTTGTTGTGTTTTTTGTTTCTTTTTTAATTTCTGTTTTTCATTGCTGCAGCCCGATTGTAAATTCATCCCTAAATCAGCAAGCTGTAATTGCTCCAAGGCAAGCAGCTCCAGGCCCAGCAGATTCCCTCCCCTAACATCTCCTGCTTTGTCACACTCCGAACACCCTCCTTCAGTCAGAAAAGACAGTGCACACAAGTACCAGTAGCCTAATACTGAATGTGACTGGCTATCCGACCCACTCTGAATGTTGTGTATACGCTATAGCCAATCAACCAACTTGCCCATTAATCTCAGCAGCTGATTGGTGCCATTCAATCCTCAGTCAAGAATGAGAACTCATCAGGATTCAAGTGAGTCAGTAGGACCATTAGTGACTCAGCTACAGTACGGTACCTAGTGTTTTCTGGGCAGGACCGGGAGTCATTCATGGAAAGAAACCCGGATGCATGGGTTGAGGTATATTTTATTAAACAAACAAAAAAAAAATCATTAAAAGAGGTTTCGGGGTGTGACTGTGAGAGAACAAGTAGAGATGGAGGATCTAGGCTCGGAAGCGACCGAGCAAGTTGGGCCAAACTGTTTGGCCGCGACACGGATCAATTTACTTGTTCAGGAGCAGTCAGCCAGTCACACTCACTACCAGAGGCGGAGGGCTGGGCTCGGGCCAGTACTTGGGATGGAGTTGGGTCAGATGCCTCTCAGTAGCAGCCAGGCAGCTGGAATTTAGGAAGTCACTCCCTTTCTTCCATCCTGATTCCTTGTGGACTTTGTTCAAAACAGCATCATGGCCTGTGTGTGACTGGGCTGAGAGGATTCATAGTAGGAGGAGGGGGAAAAGAGCAGAGTGGCACCAGGCAGAGATCCTCATTCGATCGGAGAGTCGGACAGGGATGGGAGTAGCAGGCTGAGGCCAAGCCGTGCAGCGCAATACAGAGAGGACACATCATAATTGGGCAAAACAGGCAGGGCACTGCATTTGAAGCCAGAGGTAAGGAAATTAATTTTTCCAACAGCTCACCCTCCATTTATGTCACTGTGCAGAGTCCAGACAGGAGTGCAAAGACAATTAACGAAAAAAAGGCATCCGAGGATATATCATATGCGCATTGTGCTGTGCTAGCCTATGGGGTGAATCAAAGATTCTTCAAAGTACGGACTGGGTGTCCAACCATCCAGTGTTTCTTACTGACTTGTGTGTGGACTGGCAGTTAAGCACTGAATGTCTCTAATTTTGAATTTGTAGATACAATATAGGCTTTATATTATGGAAAGTGGCCAATGCAGTACAATACAAACTATCATTGCTTAACCTGACAAAGGTATTGAACGCTTGCATGACAAGGTTCGACCACATGACCTATGCTGATTAGACAGGATGCTGGAAGGGAGTGGGGGTTGGGGTGGATTGCTGGGGAGACTGCTACTGGTGTGCACAGGGTGCATGGCACTGTAAACCCTGCCCTGGAAATGTGTGTTAGTATCCTCCCAACGCATCCAGAGTATGAACCCAGTATGCAAACTCAAAACCAGACTGCAAGGAGGCCGGCCACTGGCACAGTAGTAGTGCTGGCACTTGTGGCGCTGACGACCTGGGTTCGGAAACAAACTCGGTGCATCAGAGGGTCGACCGGTGAGGAAGACTGAGCATCCATGTGACTGCTCTCCTCCTCCAAGGTTGGGGGGGGCGTGGATCGCAGCATATACCTGACCCCTAGTAGAGGCTATGGCGAAGGCAGTCCAGGGCCACCAGAAATGCCTGGAGGTACAACAACTGTCAACACACACTGTGCGGAGGCATGTGATATGTGCCATGATGGCACAGCAAGTCTGCACCTCCTGGGGAGAAAACTCAAAATCTTGTGGCTGGAAGGAGGACATCGGCATCCACAGGCCACACACACAGCTATCCGGGCCCTGTCCAATGCATTCCACAACCACCACACCCTGGGTCCAGTTTGACAACATCAAGGAAGAAGAGTGCTGAAGCCTTGGATGGGTCCCCGAAGTAGGCTGCAGAACAGCCGGACACATCACAGCTGGCTGGTGAATACTCTGTCTATTCTGCTTCCGAGTTATCGTTTGGGGACGAGGAGGAGATCAGACACCAGTCAATCCTGAGCCAAGACAGTCAGGAGTGTGTCAGCAGGGGTTGGGAGCAATCCAGGCACAGAGGAGGTTATGGTGGAGGAAGACAGACTGCTCATGGAAACCTCACAACAGGGCAGGGAGTTGGTGGGATGGGTGGATAGGGTGTCCAAAAAAATATGGCAATACTCCAGGGCATGTTTTCCGACATGCTCGGGGCAGTATCCAGCCTGTGTGCTAAGCAACCCAGCAGACTGCCTCCAAGCATGGAAGTCTGGTTCAGGGAAGAAAGCGGGATCACAGGGGCAAGGGCATTCCCCAGCTGAGGGCCCTCCCACCCCAGTAGACTCGGGGGTCTCACCTCAAGAATTTGTGAGCGCAGCGGTGAACCAGGGGCAGGATTCACCTATGCAACGTGGTGGCACCTTAACTGTGTAGTCCTCGGGGGTGATGAGCACGTTAGCACCATCCATTGGTGCGCAGCAGGCTGCCTCAGTGGCTGGGTAGCCAAACGAGGATTTGGCAGCCATGGTGAAGCTACTCATGGCAGAAGTTAAGGAACTGAGGGCAGGAATATCATCATGTGACGCGAGGTGGCTGGCAGCACATGTGCCCCAGTCCCTAAAAGAAAAAATTTGGAAAAAAGAATATACAGATATTTTCTCCTTGTTATACAGGGAAGAGGAGCTATAAGAAGCAGACAAAGAGAATGAAGGGCAGAAAGGAAAGGAGGACAGAAAGGCAAGCAAACTGAAGCGAGATATATTGATGTGGACTGCGTCATTTAATACACTGTCAAAGACTGTGCTAGAGAAGGAACCAGAGGCGACAGGTCTAATCAAATATAAGGATCACATTTCAAAGACACACTCTTCATTTGAGGTGAAGTGTGGTGCATCTATGACAAAAAATTCAGGAGGAAAATGGCTTCGGATCCTTGGAATTAATGGGGCAGAATGCAGACCTTTTTGTACTTAGAGCAGATGTGCTGCTCAATGTGGCCCTTACTCGGGCTGTGCACAGACAGCAGGCTACCAGTTAGAGGATCCAGCAGTGTGGGGAGGAACAAAGGAGGGGGCACTTCAAAAGGGGAGGGAAGTTGCTGGGGATTTAGGGTATCCTGCCCTTTTCAAGGCAGCTGTAAGTACAGACACACATGTTACATGTGTGGGGGCCCCTACCCTTGGTCCAAGTGTGGAAAGAAAAAGCGAGGACGGCAGCACTAGAAGCGATTGCCTCACATGGGGCTAGGAAGGACTCCCACACCAATTAAAGTTTCAACCCTCCTTCCCTGGTTAAAGAGATATCCAAATTGACCTGTGGCATTAGAATTGTACTAAGGTTTGAGGTTTTAGTTATGGTTTTCAGATCCCCAATACAGGCTTTTTGGTCGCCTGGGAGGTGGCAACATGAAATCAGCCACTGACAGGCCCAAGATATTGGGTAAACAAATTCAAAAGGAGGTGGGCCTGGGGCAAATAGTAGGACTGTTTCCCATGCCCCCTTTGGACAACATGCGGATCTCCCCCTGGGGTTGGTACCACAAAAAGCCCCAAGCGAAATCCACCTCATTCATCACCTTTCCTTCCCACGGGGGGGGGGGGAATTCAGTCAATAACTGGACAGACCCAAAGCTCACCATGGTATCTTACATGTCCTTTAATGTGGCGGTATGGTGGGTGCAGGAATGCAGGAAGGGGGGCACTGATGGTGAAGGCAGACATGGAGTCTGCGTTTCAACTCATCCCCGTACACCAGAAGATTTCTGTCTGCTGGGCATGATAATACAGTCATAGATGCTATTGGCAGATAAGGACCACTTGGCCCACCCAGTTTGCCCTAGCCCCCCATAGTGCTAGCAGAGCCTTGCTAGGGCTCTGGTATCCACCCCCACCTTTTATCCAAGATGCCCATGTTCCTATCCCAAGCACTCTTAATCCTGTGATCATTTTAGCCACCATCACTTCTGCTGGAAGGCTGTTCCATGTGGTTCACCACCCTCTCCGTGTCGAAGTACTTACTCATATTACCCCTGATCCTACCCCCTCCAACTACATATCGTGTCCCCTTGTCTTAGAGCAACTTTTTCTCTGGAAAATACTCCCCTTCTGTACCTTGTTAATTCCTGTGAGGTATTTGAACATCTGTCACAGCCTTCTGCTTCCTCCAATCTTCCGGGGAGTACAGGTTTAATTCCTTAAGCCTCTCTTTGTAGGGCTTCCAATGCAGGCCTTGCATCATTTTGGTTCCTCTCCTCAGCACTCTCTCTATCCTGTCAATGTCTCCTCAAAGATGGAGATTCCAAAACGGCACACCATACTCAAGGTGGGGGCCTCACCAGCAAAGTATACAGGGGAAGTATTACCTCCTGCCTTCTGCTGGTAATACCCCTCTCTATGCATCCAAGCATTCGGTTAGCCTTCTCACACTGCCTTGCCGCCTTCAGGTCATTGGTAATGATAACTCCTAGGCCCCTCTCTTGCCTTGTGACTGCTAGTACCTCCTCCCCCCCAAAGTTTGTATGTTGTTCCCTGGTTCTTGTTCCCCAGGTGCACAACTTTTTTTTTTAATCATACTATGCTTTTTCCTGCCGGCACCCTGCCCTGACGGCTGACCTGGCTCACTCAACCCGCACTCCTCACCCGGGATGCCCCCCACCCCGAAAGTGGAGCTGCTACATGGAACTGAAGGTGGCTAGAGCATCGGGCTCCAAGCCCCGGCTCATACACGGGACCAGCAGCGTTTTTTCAATGGAGTCCTCTTGGAGCTGGGAGCGTGCAATGATGCTGAAGGCCAAGGCAAGCATCCGCCTCAGCTCCACCCACGTTCTGGCATGGTGCCATGTCCCCTGGCCTCTGCCAGGGGGCGAGTGACACCGGGACCAGCTCCCTAGCCTTCCCAGGAGAAGGAGAGCAGTCCACCAGATGCTCGATCCTTCTCCTCCCCTGTTGACCCCCGGTGACCCATGCCATGTCCGCTCTCAACACGGTCACCAGAGCGTGGTGCGAGGGGGTACGCCCAGCCCAACCCTCAGCACCACCAGGCTGGGCTAGGTGCATAACTTTTCACTTCTTTGTATTAAATCGTAACTGCCACCTTCATGACCACTTTTCTAACTTCTCTAGGCCCTCCTCATCCTTTCCACCACCCCGGTTGTGTATCAACCCTGTTGCAGATTTTTGTGTCATCCGCCAACAGGCATACCTTCCCTCCCAGTCCTTCTGCAATGTCACTAACATAGATATTGAAGAGGACCGGGCCCATCACTGACTCTTGTGGTACCCTGCTAGTCACCCTCCCCTTCCCCAAAGTGTACCCTCTTTATCACCAGTCTTTGGCTCCTGTCCCTAAGCCAGTTCTCCACCCATTTTATGATTTTAGGCCCCACACTCAGGCTGCTCAGTTTTCTTAGCATCCTTTTATGCGGGATGGTGTTGAAGGCCTTACTGAAATCCAGACAGGCCATGTCCACCGCACCACCCTGGTCCACTACCCTAGTTACCCAGTCAAAAAACTCGATCAGGCGGGTCTGCAAGGACCTCCCCCCCGTGAACCCATGTTGTCTCTGGTTCTGCAGTCCATTGGTCTCAAGGTATTCTCCAATTCTTTCCTTTAGGAGCGATTCCATTACCTTTTCCACCACCGAAGTCAGGCTGACCAGCCTATAATTTCCTGGCTCCTTCCTACTACCCCCTTAGTGGAGCGTGACACTGTCAGCCCTCCTCCAGTCTCCCAGCACCTCTCCAGTCTCCAGAGACAGGCTGAACAGGGCTGCTAGGGGTGCAGCCAACACCTCTCTAAGCTCCCACAGCAGCCTGGGGTGCACTGCATCTGGGTCCATGGCCTTGTCCATTCTTAACTTGGACAATTCCCGTAGGACCCTGTCCACTGTGAAGGGGCTAAGGTCTACTTCCCAACCCCTTATTCCCTTGTTTTCTATTTCAGGCCCATTTCCTACCCCCTCCTCCGTGAATACTGAACATAAATATTTGTCCAGTATGTCCGCTTTTTTGGCAGTCATCCTCCACAGAGGCCCCCCTTTCCCCATTAGTCTGACTATACCTCCCCCAGCCTTCCTCTTTTTCCTAAGGTATCTAAAAAATGTTTTATCCCCCCTTTTGACTGACTTGGCTATCTTTTCCTCTGTTAGACTACTTTTGCCATCCTAACTTCCTTCCCTGCCTTCCTTTGCTTCTCCTGGGAATTTATCCTATCTTCTTCTTTCTGTGTCTTTCTGTACTGTCTGAAAGCCATTTTCTTCGTCCTTACTCTTCCTGCCACCTCTCGGTTCAACCATAGTGGCCTCTTTCTTCTCTTGCCCTTGCTGAACTGTCTGACATAAAGTCTTGTAGCTGACCAATATTTTGTGGACAGGCGTATGCCAATGGTCTGTTCAATTTTATGTTCCATTTTTGAGAAGTTCAGCACCTTCCTGAATTGGGTAGAATGTGCCAAGGTGGGGCTGAATCCATCATCCACTACTTGGACAACTTCCTCTTCATCAGGTCAGGGGTTGAAGACTTGTGCAGCAGGGCACTCAAAGGTTACATGGACATCACATGGGAATTGGGTATGCCACTTACCATGGATAAAACAGAGAGCCCATGCACCAGAATCACATTCCTAGGCATTGAAGTGGACTCCGCAGTGACGGTCTCCAGGTTGTGGGGGGATAACGTGCAGAAGCTCATCCAGCTGGCACGGGAAGTGGGGGAGGGGGCCCACGAAGGTCACGTTGTAAGTTACAGGAGCTAAGCGGGCACCTGAATTTCATGTGCAAGTTCATCCCCATGGGGTGTCCCTTCTGCAAGTGACTGGCCAGGGCTATGGCCGAAATCTGCTCACTGCACCACTTCATCTGGGTTCACAAGGCCATGAGAGCTGACTTGGGGATCTGGGTGGAGTTTTTTAACAAATTTTAAAGGGGTGGCCCTGTGGCAGGCACCAGCCACCACCAGAGAGTTGAAGTTCTTTATGGATGCCTCAGGTGGTCTGGAGTTTGGTATTTATTGCCAGGGCGAGTGGTGAGCAGCCGCTGGGCTGAGGGCATGGCATGACACAGGGCTGACCAAGAACCTGACCTTCTTGAAGTTTTTTTCCCCCCCATCGTGGTTGCTCTGGAAGTATGGGGCAATACGCTGCAGAATAAGGTCGGTCGCCCCCGGGACTTGGGGTGCTAACAGCTGGGGGGGTCCCAATTCTTAGAATTCTGTGGGCCTAGGGAGTAGAGGACCCCTGGTTGGGGTCTGCAGAGGACATCCTAGGTTTTTTGTGGAAAATGATAGAGAATGCTGTGTCAAGGTCAATGGCAGGGATAGCATTCTTCAGTAAACTGCTGGGGCGCGGTGATGTGACCCAGCATTTTGTCATGAAGAAATTTATGGAAAGCTGGGCTCGTCAGGCTCCGCCTGCGGAGGATGCGTAAAGGTCAGTTTTACTCAAAGGGCTGGTAGCACTGTTGTGGGCTTTGGACAGCTGTACTAGCAATGGGTACAAGTGTAAGCTTTTCTGGGCTGCATTCTGCTTGGCTTTCCTCGGGGCCTTCAAAGTCAGTGAATTAGTGGCTGCCAGCAAGTCAGATCAGGTAGGGGGGGCGCAGGAGGGAGGATCTGGAATTTCAAAAGGGAGGATGATCATAGGACTTTGGAGGTCGAAGACAGATCAATGGGGCAGGGGGATGCAAGTCATCCTTTTGAAGGCAGCACAAGCCGAAATCTGCCCCATTCGGGCAGTTGTGGAATTCCTTGCCGTCCGGCTGCCCAGGGATGGTCAGCTACTGATTTACGTTGAAGGGGCCGTTACAGCAGTACCAGTTTGGCAGGGTGCCAAGTATAGGGCTTGGCTCTTGGGGTCTCAATCCACAGCGGTTCAGGATTAGTGCTGCAAGCACAGCCGCCACCCTGGGCCTGGCAAGGGGATATTAAAAGAATCGGAAGATCGTGGTCCAGCAGGTTTAAGAGATATGTCAGGCCACTACAAGTGCAAAATTAACCTCTGTTCTCTTCCTTCCCTCATATACTATTAGGGTCACGTTGACAAATTATAGCGGATAGAGGGCTCCTCCTATGTATTTTGGGCCCAGAAGAGGGCAGAAGCAAGGTCATAGAGGGGAAATTTAGGGTTACCCAAGGAGGAGGCCACTGTCCAGTGGTTTGGGGTGTGGGGCATGAGATGGGAACAACCCATGCCCTGCATCTACCAGCAAAAAAGAGAGATTTGGCATAAATGATATACTAGTCATGCATCTGAGGGGCAATAACACAGAGACGCAGGCCACGGTGGAGCTCATCCTGTGGATTAAGTGAAACTGGGTTGCCCTGTGGACACTGCTGCCCGGGTGCTGACTGGTGTGGTCAGATATGCTGCCACACCTGGTTTGGTGCAATGCTGAGGAGCTCAAGGCCATTGACCGGGCAAGGGTTAAACTGAATAAGGAAGCAGGCAAGTCTGTCGGCTGGACCCGCTGCCAGACAACTGCCCATGAGGACATAGTGACGTCCTGTCCTGGTCTCCTCCACACTGATGTGGTCCACTTATCAGACATAGGATCGGATTTGTTTAACTTGTCGATTCAAAATATGTTGGAAACCATAAATAATCTAGGTGATCACCACTGTTCTTGAAAAGTGGAGCAGGTATGTGGTGGTGGTGGGGGCAAAGGAAAGGTGTTTGCCATGCTCCCCCTGTGGCGGGGGTGCCACAGGGAGGCCTGCTGAGAGTGGTACCCCCTTTTCCTGCTTGTTCGAAGCTATGCGGCAGAGGGCTGGAAAGGCAGAGGTGGTGGGGGGGGGTTCTCCACCCTGTCAAGGACAGGTGGGGGGGGTGATTGGAAGAAGCTCATCTGCCTCTTCACGTGTGGCTGAGGTGGATTGGGCCCTCTGGGAGGCCAGGATACCACCCCCCCCCCAGAGTTGGGGGGGAAATGGCATCTGGGGTGGGGATCCGAGGTCCCCATTAGCAGGATAACTGTGTGGTATAGATTATGGTTTCCCAATGAAATGCTTGAAAAGTGTAAATGAAATGTAAATAAATGTAAATATGAACAATTATGATGATATGCCTGTAACATCAAAGTCAAGTTTGAGTAAAGATGTGCTGCAGCCTTTGAACCCAAACAGATAATGTGTTCTTCCAAAGGGGCAGGATTAAAGGGGGGGGGCATGGAGACCTCCGTGTCCAATGTTTGCAGTGTTTCCATCCCTCTGACACCATCCTTTTTGCAGCGCCTCCCATCTCCTTTAACACCATCCTGTTTGCAATGCTTCCTTTCCTGTCCCCTTTAACACCACTCTGTTAGCACTGCTTCCTTTCTCATCCTCTTTAATGCCATCTGTTTGCAGTGTTTCCATCCCCTCTGACACCACTCTGTTTGCAGTGCTTCCTTTCCTGTTCCCTCTGACACCACCCTGTTTGCAGAGTTTCCATTCCTGTCACCTTTGACACCATCCTGTATGCAGTGCTACCATTCTGTCCCCTTTAACACCACCCTGTTTGCAGCGATTCCTTTCCCTGTCCCATTTAACACCATCTGTTTGTAGTGTTTCAATCCCCTCCGACACCATCCTGTATGCAGTGCTAGCATTCTGTCCCCTTTATCACTATCCTGTTGGCAGTGCTACTGTAGACAGGATTCAAAGTTAATTTCTAACCGAGTCTACACAACCCAGCTGTTGTCTAAGGGCTGGGCAAATCAGCATTTATAGGCCTTGTCCAAACATCAGTACACCTGCAAATGTCCCACAGTGCTTACCTCTGAGTTACCTGCATTCTGTACTTACGCTGTAAGAAAATGTACACTGGAGTTCAGCCCTGCACTTCAGAAATATTAGCCTATTGTTAATGCTATTCAACTGGCTATAGAAAAACAGATTTTTCTTGTAATTTGTGTTTCACTAAAAATTGAAGTCTACCGTACTCTAAATACTCCACTGATGACAATGGCCACAGAGATGTTTCTGTAATAATACTTTTCTGCCAACAAGACAATTAAAGGAATAGTCCACCCAAAACTTGCAAAAATATATGTTGTGCAGAGTATTTTAATTTGTATGTGAAGTTCTAGTCTGTCCTTCTCTCTGACTGGTATTAGGACTTTTTTCCTAAATTAGCCTGCTAGCTTTATGCTAGTTTTACAACCCCCTGGGGATCTTCATCCGAGACAGCTTAATTGTCTTTCTTGTTCCCACAGTGCATCCTGTCTTATGTGACAATGACGTAGTGGACACCCAACATTCAGCACACACATGCCAAACAAACTAAACATCTTGGAAGCTTTACAAGCTGCACAAAAATTACCAGCAGCAACGTTCTCCAGGACAGTAAGACCTTTACGATGAGGGCAGTCACTAAGCTGAATTCTACAGATTTTAAAATATAGCCATCTTAACTGTTGTGAACTTATTATAAAGCAGTGCTTTCTGCTGGATTTATGGTCTCTGCTACATCACTGTCACATGAGACAAGGTGCATCGTAGGACAAAGGAATACAATTCGCCGTCTCCGATGGAGATCTCCAGGGGGTCGTAAAACTACCATAAAGCTAGCAGGCTAATTTAGGAAAAACTCTTAATAGCAGACAGAGAGAAGGGCACACAAGAACTTAACATACAAATCGAAACACTCTGCACAACATATGTTTTTGCAAGTTTGTGGGTGGACTACTTAAAAAAAAATAAATAAATAATTATTAAAAACCTTAGATTTCCGAAACAGAAATGACGTTAATAAAATCACATACTCCTTTCATAGAACATTTTTATACAAATTTATGTTTAATTTTTTTTTAATTTTACCAGGAGAGCTGAAAGCTTGTTTACAGGTGCGACCTGGGAACACAAGGAAGTTAAGTGACTTGCTCAGGGTCAAACAGTATGCAACTGAGGGCTGTGAGATTCACACCCAGGTCTCCAGGTTTGCAGCTCAGAGCCTTAAACCAGTGTGCTATACTGCCTCCTTACAGCACTATACTGTGAAAAATGCAGTGTGGAAAGTCAGTATCCATATGACATGGTATAGGCTATAAAAACAACTAACATAACACAGAGATGAAACATTAGGGACAGTACACAGCTGTCACAGTTAACACAGATTAAGCAGTAAGCAGCCCAAAGTAGTATTCGTTACAAGGACATTGCCACCTGAATATAACTTGTGGAGAAGTGTGAAGTAGAAGCTCTCCCTCCTGCTTCAATTACAGTGCCATCTGAGTTGCTAAGCTACAGTCATACAGTATTAGTATAGCACAACATTTCTAAATACCACACTTATTTATCAGCTAACTTGCTTTCCAGGAAATTAAATTGGAATATATCATAAGGCAGCTCTATCTAAAACATACAAAATAATACAAATAACTACCCCTGAACTTTGCTGTCAAAAAGAAGTGAACTTCAGAAGTTCTCCATGAAGGAGACCTTTAAACGTTGGGTTTATTTGGGCTCTATTGTCATTAGCAGGGCATGGCATTCAAAAAATAGGTTCCGATGACAGTTGCCTTTAAGAAGCATATGTTCAATTCTGATAGACAACTGACTTATTTACTACATTTCAGTGTGTTAGTAAGTACTTTCTACTTTTATAAAATATTTGTGCAGCAAAACATAGAGGATTGTGTATGAGCAACCATAAACAACAAGGCTGTAGTTCAGTCAAGACGGTTTCATGGTACCAAGAGATCTCGGGAGCACAGTGCATTACCACTGAGCCATCAGTTGACCCATTTTCCACCGGTTTTGTACTGCCACCCACAGCAACAGAGAATGATGCCCTTGATCTGATTATATCTAGTCCCCTGTTATAGATAGATGGACACCCAGGAATACTGCAATCCTCTTACTGTTTCCCTTACCTTTGGATTGCTGTTAATGGTGGACATCATTGTATTCAACTGCTTCTGTACGTCGTCCATTTCTTTTGGCACAGACAAGTCTTCACTTTCTGCAAAACTGTTCTTCAATGAAGAATTAGCTACTCATCCGCCATACTGTTTTCTTGATGCTTCAGACAAGAAGAAAAACATGTTTAATGATCAAACATCCTGAATGAGCAAACATCCTGATGCATTGCGATTACCTGCTTAATGCCTACTATGACTTATTCAAAAGACATGTCATACAAACAATTAGCTTACTTAATACGCAAACCTGCTAGATGAGAGATTCATGAAATCTTCTCGGCAGATTTGTTTCATCAGTCTTCTGACTGCTGGGCCCTCCAGTTTATTTTTATTTTTTTTATACTTTATTTTTATTCAGAGAGATATTCACTTTCATTTACAACATAAAATAAACATGCCAATACTTCTCGAAATATTAAACAAAAATAAAAATCTAAGAGCATAAATTTTTTTTTCTTATTTTCGAGGGGGTCAAATAGAATTGACATAAGTTAAATTTCATAGGAGTCTATTTTCATTATATCGAGTAGTTTGAACAGTTGTTAGCTCCAAGCTTTAACACCCTAATCAAAGCACATTTTATATAGTAAACCCTTAAACCAAAGAACCAGACCCACAACCCCAGAAATAAAACAATTTTGAAAGTCCAATAAGAAAGAAAACAAAAATCCAGTTCTAAGTCTTGCAGCCATTTCTTCTTACATAGGAACATACGAAGAAGCCAGCAGAAGGAGGTCATTTGGTCTATCACTTCTACTCGTATTGCAGGGTCCACAGCTTGAGCTACTGTCCCCGCCTCCCTCCCCACTCCTCCCATCCTTCTACCCATGATCCTTACCT
Organism: Neoceratodus forsteri; assembly: GCA_016271365.2. Taxonomy (NCBI): domain Eukaryota; kingdom Metazoa; phylum Chordata; order Ceratodontiformes; family Ceratodontidae; genus Neoceratodus; species Neoceratodus forsteri. Next base: position 50,549,427 of record JADMNL010000025.1, read on the forward strand.
TCCCCCTATGTGTATACCAGCCTCTCTTAAAGCTGCCCACTCTCTTCAATGGGATTATCTCTTCTGGCAGCGCATTCAAAGTGTCCACCACCCTCTCTGTGAAGAAGTGCTTCCTGACCTCCCTCCTAAACCTCCCACCCTCCAGCTTAAGACTGTGCCCCCTCCTGTTATGGTTACCACTCAGCTGAAAGAGACTCTCCTTATCAACCTTAATTAGCCCTTTCAAGTACTTGAAGGTCTCAATCATGTCCCCTCTCTCTTTCTCTCCTGTCTTCCAGGGAGTACATGTGCAGTGCCCTCAACCTCTCCTCATATGTCTTACCCAGCTGACCCGCTATCATCTTTGTAGCCCTGCTCTGGACCTTCTCTGGGAGGTTAATGTCCTTTCTGAGGTGTGGGCACCAGTACTGAACTCCATATTCTAGATGTGGCCTTTCCAGTGACCTGTGCAAGAGCAGTATAACCTCCTCTCTCCTAATAATGAGCCGCCTAGGTTTGCATTCCAGCATCTTGTTTGCCTTTGCTGCTGCTTTCATGCACTGCGTGGAGTGCTTCAGGTCACTATTGATCATCACTCCCAGGTCCTTCTCCTCTTTCTTCTAATGTAGATACCTGGACTCCACCCAGGTAGTACTCTGTCTTGGGATTCTTGGCTTCAATATATATAACTTTGCATTTCTTGGCACTGAAGCCAAGCTGCCAGATCCTGGATCACTTCCCCAGCTTTTCCAGATCTTCCTTTAGGTCCTGTACCCCTTCAGCTGTGTCCACTCTCCCGCAGAGCTTGGTGTCATCTGCAAATAGGCACATTTTGCTCTTAATGCTATCCCTAATGTCACTGATGAAGACAATGAACAACACCAGCCCCAGCAACGAGCCCTGCGGGACCCCATTGGTTACCTCTCTGGTGCCAGATAACTCTCCCCCACAACCCCGCTCTGGGTTCTGTCCCTCAGCCATTTTTCCACCCATCTGACTATATTTTCCCCAACCCCGAGATCCACAAACTTCCTTATCAACTTTTTGTGGGGCACAGAGTCAAAGGTCTTGCTGAAATTAACATAGAGGATGTCTACTGCTTGGCCCATCTAATGTCTTAGCGACTCCTTTGATGTCCACTACTAACATTAAGAACCACATAAACAATGTTTCCGTGGCATTTATTTATATAAATTTGGTGGCTGGAAGGGTTTTGCAACCCCTATGATTGTGCTGAAATGAAGCTACTGCGACCCATCCAACATGTTCACATGCTGTGGTACATTTAAAATATTTTTTTCTTCCCTCCACCCACCCCAACAGAAATGCATCATAGGCAGGGGTTAGATAGTTCCTCGTTTACCCCTACCACTGTTCCGTTCAGTTGAGATGAGCCTCCCTGAAACTTTCTGCTCCATCTGTGACTGAACACACAATAGTTGGCCCCCATTTCCTTAACAACAAAATGCCATCATTTAAAAGAAGACATCTCCTTTTGTTTGCAAATCCAACCAGTTACAAATTTTATATAAAATAAAGCAGTAAAGACTGCTTCCAGCAACTTTCAATTTTTTAGATTATACCAGCTCAAAAGGTGTGGGGGGAGGGAAGAAATCAGCAACCTACTCAAATGCGACTCGTGTGTGTGTGTGTGTGTGTGTGTGTGCGTGTGTGTGTGTGAGAGAGAGTGTTGGGGGAGTACATACATGATTTCAAGCCATGCAAACAGCACTAAACTAGGCTTCCACTGGAAGCAGGCCATCAGTGGAGATGGCATCAGACTGTCACAGTCATGGTTCAGTGGGGATGAAGGGACAGAAGAGTCAAGACTAGGAAAGTATATGTGAGTTTGAGAGAAAGAAAATAAGTGAGCGAGTGGGAGTAGGTGAGGTTAGAGTGAAGGGACAGAAGAGGGAGCTCGAGAGAGGGTAGCAATGATTAACCTGTGATCTGAGAACCACCTATCCCCGACAGAAAATGGCACGAGTGAAACTCTTGCTGTTATAAAAGTACCTAGAATGTTTAGAAATAAGCAACCTTGACTGGCTAAGAATGATGTCATGATTTATAACATAAGTATTACGTCTCTCGGTTATTCAAGCACATCTCCTTATGAGTTCTTAGGGTTCTAGAACTGCTCAGCTTTGCGTCACAGTTCTCAAACCCTAAGAACTCACAAGGTTACATTAGTGAATAGCCAAGAGATGTTTTAGTAATGCCAATTGCTTGTAGGAATCTGCAGTGTACGGTAGTGAACAGTAGAAAATGGGCTTTAAAAATAAAGTAATCTGACCGGCTGGCATGGGGTACATTAACTTACAGTGAGATCCCAGTAAGTTAAAAGTGCCAGCCATGCCAACCCAGTGAACTATCCTCGTGCCCACCCTGCTCTGTAATTGGTCAAAACCAACAAAACAAATTTTAAAATCGGCACCATTTTTTTCTCTCTCTCTCGTTAAGCGAGCGATACTGGTCTGAAGACTGGCACGGTCCTTTAACAGAGTGGCCACCACATGTGAACAAGCATGTATATAAAATAATAAAAAAAAAAAAAAAAGAAAGAAACGGTGCATTTTCTTTTTATTGGTGCATCACGCTAAAACAAACATTGTTTTTGTGAACCGCCCTCAATGGCAAGAGCAACTCTCTCCTGATGCTCCTCTCGTGCCTCCTCTATACAGTAGCTTGCTTGCTCTGTTCAGTAGCAAGTGGTCCCTCGGTTCAACTTTTGAATATTAAAAAAAAAAAAATTAAAAAAAGTGTTCAGCATAGTGATGCCCCATATTAAAAGAAACTGTTCAGCATACGGATCGCCCCGCCTCCTCCTATGGGCTGTTACCTCACCTCTTTAAAAGCACTTCTGCCTCCTCTGCTCTCCGGTCCACATGACCGCCGAAAAGGTATTCATTCGAGCACAACACCGCTTGCAATCGCAGCGGGTTTCAATGCATTTTATAATGTAAAACTAACGCCACGCTTTTAGTGTTAAAAATAAAAAGTATTTTGATTCAGTCCGCTTGCCCTACCACCTCGTTTGTCCAACTCTGTACTTCCTGCTTGCACGAGACTTCATTGTGCATAATTGCAACTTTTAAAACAAAAGTATCTAGCAAGAAGGACAAAATACAGAAAACATTTTCTTTTCACTTTTTAGAAACAAATATTGGGGGAAACTATGCCAAAAATATAATGCCTTGTTAAGGAACTCATGCAGGGGAGGGTGGGGAGTACAAGAGAATGGCAACAGAACAGCACAGACACAAAGGAACTACTTTACAACAGACACACTTCAACTTCATTTCTTCCCTATTATTTTTTTGTTATTTATTTTTAAATTAAATCACACATAGAAATACTACTGGTAGCCCATTTTCTAAGTGCAATAATACCCTCCAGGGTGGGTGGTATGGGCAATACCGAACCTTCCAGGGGCTATAAGACCCTCCGCCTGCGATGTCAGGCCTCATTATGCCCCATGGCGGTTCAGTATCGCCCAATATCGCCCACCCTGTCGGGTATTATTACCTGCGTAGTGACATACAGTAGTTACTGTGGTACAACAGAATCTGAAAATGTATGGATTTTCCTACACAACACTGGCCCATATACTAAAACTGATTTATCTTCATTTAGAATACATCAGTGGCCGCGGCGATACATAAAATCCTTTATCTGTAAAGTTTTACTCCTACCTGCATCATACAATCATGTTCCTGTATCAGATGCCACCCCCAAGTAATTGCCTGTCTCTGCACGTTGGGGTCCATTCATGCTCTTAGGAGAGTATTTTGGTATGCTGGGTGGGGCTGTCACTTTTTGTGGCCCATTCTGTAGTTCTGGATGGTGTGCATTCTGGTTCTGGACATATTTACCTAGTCACTGACATCAGAAACACATTGAAATGTTTGGCAGAGAATCAGCCAAACGCTGACATCCCTGACAACCAGCCACATCTGGCCTTACGAAGAGCAAGGAGATAGGGAACAGAACTTGTTTTCTAATATACTCGATCCCCCCAGCTTCGCAAATCAGACTATGACCTACAGAGTATCTGTATGTTGAGTCTTCTGGTGCGCGGCGCGGGGGGGTTGCAGCACCCTTGCCTTACATAGGAGACCATGCCCACCAAGTAGCTGCATGTTGAGACTGCACACACTGACGGGGGCGTTGCAGAAGGGCTTCTGTTCTCCACTTGCATACTATCTGACTTCTAAAAAATTCCAAAAATCAAGGAGGTATTTGCCTCTCAAAGTGAAGAAAATAAAATCAGATGACCTCCAAGTTTGCAGGCATAGAAGTCACAAGGTTATTGTTTGAAATAAAAGGTTTTTACCCAAAACAACTTAACTTGATATAGTCCAACATTTGGGCAAGGGAAGTAGTTCTGACTTCCAATTTCAATTTGGACCCATGGAAGTTAAATACTCACCCCACAGCTGTGCACTTAAGCTTCCTACCTCGTCGGCTCCGCCCAACAGGAACTCCCGAGGTTCCCAAAACTACATCCCCGACCCCCGGAAGTGTAACTGCGAGGGTAAGCTGGGGTCCCTCCAAACTCCCGAGTCTCACAGCGCGTCCGTGCCCACTGCTCACCCCCGTACTCAGGACAATGCTACTCACCTCGCTCCGCCGACCCTCACTGCTGCTGCGGTCAAAAGACAACATACCGCCCGCCCCATAGAGACCGTATAATACCATCGCCACAGTCACACGGCCCGCCCCTTTCCCCTCCACATCCAATCAGCGGGCGCGGAACGCTGAGGTTCGGCGCCACCTCTAGGCGACCAGCACTTGGTTCCAGTCCGCCAGTCTGTGAGCCTTGGAGCCGCGTGGCGTACCTTGTAGAGTCTCAGATAGGGGTGAAGGGGAAAGTTAGGCGTAATCTCAGAAGACACCGAGAAAGGATGAAGGACTGTCGCAGTGTAAAAAAATGAGTCCATGGGACGTGCACCAATATATTTTAAAACCAATAGTGTATATATAATTACAAAAAAAGAGACGCTTAACAAAAGAGAGGGTGCAGGGATGCTCCAGAGGTTAGTCTGGGGCTAGTGGATCACTGTTGCAAGTTCCCTCCTGAGCTTCAGGAGGGCTTCCTGTATGAGTAAGAATGGTGGAAAGGCATACAGGAACCTCCCTGTCTAATCCGAGACCAGAGCATCCTCTTGAACTGTCCTTCTGGCTGGTGGTCTGCAACAAAACTGTGGCAGCTGATTATTGTTCTCCGAAGAGGTGCAGGTCTAGTTTGTGAGCATCCCACCTTCTGAAAACTGTGGCCAGCACCTGTTGGTTCAAGGCCCATTTTTGATTTCCCTGACTGATTCTGCATAAGGAATCTGCCAGGACATTGTTTACTTTCTCTCAGAGGAGGAGCATGATGGCGACTAGACTGGGTTGCTACCTACAAAGGCTTGGAAGGGAGCCTAATTCTCTTGTTTCTGCTTCGCTCCTATTTTTACTATTTACTTTATTCAGGAAAATTCATCACTCTGTGACTGCTTGTTGCATCCAGAGTTTTTAGTTTTATTTGGTTTTAGCTAAGAAGCAATGAGTAGGGCATAGTCTGTAGGTAGGGCCAGGTCAGTGATTTAATATCAGGAGTTAGTATTTTTGGTTTTTTAGTGAGGATTCCGGTAAGTGCCATGGAGAAGTTGGAGAGTGGAGATTGGAGGAGCTGCTTCAGTTTAGCATCACCATCTGCTTTTGCTACAGTTACTGAAGGACAGCTGGCTTTGTGGTCGACAAGGTCAACATGAGAAGAGTGTTTTGGATGGTTGGAGTATCTATCACTGCCATGCTGACCCAGTAGGGGTTCCACGGCTGGAGTGAGTAGTGTGGGTCCATGGTCCTCGGCTTAAGTGGCTGCTGCAACTGTTGGACTGACTCTGCAGGACCTGGCTTTGGGAGTGCCGGTTTGGATTTAACAACCATTTCCACTTCTCTGGACTTAGTTTCAGTACTGGTGAGAGCAGTGCTGAGTGGTTCAGGGGCACTGAGTCCTACCCTGGTGAGTTTGAGCCTTCCGAGTGTCTAGACTGTTCTGTTTCAACTGTTTACGCAGTACTGTGGAAAATTTGAACAACGTCTTCCCTGAAATCCTCTCCACTTCTATAAAATCCTCCAGCTTTTGCAGTTGAAATTGTACTAACATCTTGGGAGTGTTGGGGTGAGAGCACAGCTCCTAACAAGTCACTTTACCTCAGTTTTGGTGGGAGTTTTACTAAGGATTTTGCTGGCTACTGCAGAGACTGTGAAAGGATTTAATTTTGGTGACTTTTGTTGGTATTCAGTTTGCAGTTAATCCAGGTTGTTGCTCCTGAGAAGGAGCTGACCTCTTTTTGCACATTATTTCCCACGGCACTGTACTGCTTTTGAATTATTCTACAAAATGAACTTTGGTTATTTTTAGTTATTTATTGTTATAAATATTTGTATATTAATTTTGGGGTGTTGGTTTGGGGTGTTTTTATTGGCGGAGAGAGGAACTTTTAGTTAATGTGTGACTGCCGTGTTTGTGTGTTTAGAATAATCTTTGTATTAGTGTGGTTGTTGGTTGAATGTTTAGAGATAGGTTTAAAATAATTTATTGGGTGTTTTGTTGTTAATACTGGTGTTGGAAAGGTTTTATAAAGGGTTCCATTGCAATAGGGGCTCTGGTTAGTGCCGGGAATGTGTAGGAGTCATGGATCCCTCTGGATTGCTTGTGCTGCTTCCCAGCTGTGTAACCTCCACCCCTTCACTGACCTCCCTGTTCCATTTACAGCAGCGAGATGCTGCAGGGAGGTGGGTAATACTTGGGCGCATGTAGATTGGTGGCAGAGCACAGTGAGCCCAATGGAGGTGAGCGGTATTGGGGTGGTGAAGAGCTGGAGACACCCTGCGGCTAAATGGAACCAAGAGAGAGGCCAAACATGTTTGGTGTCCATTCCCAGGGTTCCTACCAGACCGAATAAGCAGGCAACTGGGGGGCCTGCAGCACCCACTAGTCCCCTGTGGGCTGTGCTATGCATGCCAGATCAATGAGAAACAAGGCAGCAGTTATGGCAGACTTGATTTCTTCGGTCGATTTGGCTTGTGTTATGGAGACCTGCTTGGGTGATGATTCTGGGCCAGTTTTGGAGGCATCTGTTCCCTCTGGGTAATCTGTAGTGAGCTGCCTGAGGACGGAACACGGGGCAATGGTGTTTTAGATCCAGCTTGGGCTTCACAGTGCACCCAGTGGGTTCTGCCACATCCTTTTGAGCGTGTGACAATGCATGGGGTTCCAGGTGTGGGCTGCAGGATTCTTTCCATTTACCGCCCTTCAGGGTTGGGAGGAGATTTCCTGAAGGAGGTCACGAACATCATCATTGGCAAGATGCTGGAGTCCCCCAGATGGTTGATTCTGGGGGACTTCAATGCCTGGATTGATGACGAATCTTTGCACTTTCGTCAGGACCTCCTCCAGTTGATGTCATCACTGGGCCTTTCACAAGTAGTTACTTCTGCAACCCATCAACACGGCCACATGTTGGACTTGGTTTTCTCACTGGGGCTTGAGGTTACAAACCTCAAGACTGACCGGGTCATTTGGTCCTATCATTGCACGGTAGAGTTCTTGTTTGGGGTCCTCCCCCCATTGAGATGATCAGCTATCGCTCCTTAAAGGGGATTGTCCCCAGAGGAACTATTGGCAGTAACCAATTTATTTAGTGACTGTTGCATGTGCAGTTGGCATGGGCGAAGCGGTGGCCACCTATAACAAGGTGGTAGCTGAGGCACTTGATGCCATTGCACAGTCTGTATATGACCTAGATCCTGTTGCTTCAGACCCCCTTGGTTTGATGGGACTTTCAAGGCGATGAAGATCTGGGGTCAGAAGTTGGATCATTGCTGGCAGAAGACCCATTCCAAGGAGGACAAATTGGCCTTACATGCTCACTATCATGAGTACCAATGCGCAATTGCCAATAGGAAGGCAGAGTTCCTGTCCAGGGAGATTGCCACAGGGAAGAACAGATCATCTCAGCTTTTCTGGATTCTGGACAAACCACTTCACCCAGTCTGTCTACAACCAAAAAAAGCATTTTCAATCACATTGTGGGATGAGTTTACTCAGTTCTTCTCTGACAGGGTGTCCTCCTTCCAGTCTGGGATCTCATCAGTGAGGCAAGTTTTGCCTCACAGTGATCAGCCTGGTAGGAGCAGAGGCACTCCTATTGTTTGGGAGGAGTTTAGACCAGTGGAGGTAGCCAAGGTCATTGAGGTGATCTTGAAGCGGAGGCACACTTTTTTTAACTGGACCCAGCCCCGACTCATTTCTTGTTGAGATGTGTCAAGACCGTTAGTCTGGTGTTCACCGGGATTATCTGGTGTTCATTGTCAGAGGGAGTCTTTCCTGATGCCTTGAAGGAGGCATTGGTGAGACCCCTCTTGAAGAAGCCATCGCTTGACCCTGATGTCCTGGTGAATTATCGACCAATCTCCAACCTTCCATTTTTAGGAAAGATTGTTGAGAAAATAGTGGCACAGCAGCTTGAGGAGCACCTTGTGGCCTCTGACATCTATGAGCCATTCCAGTCTTGTTTCAAAGCTAAGCATAGCACTGAAACAGCATTGGACAGGGTACAAAATTACCTCCTCATGGCTAGAGAACGAGGAGGCAGGTCAATTCTTGTTCTCCTCAATCTCTCTTCAGCATTTGACACCGTGGATCACTTTGTGCTTCTAGATCACGTTAAAGAATATTGTGGACTCACCGGTACTGTCATCAACTGGTTCGAGTCCTGTCTCTCGGGTAGGAAGCAATGGGTAGTGATGGGAAATTTCTCCTCCTCCCCAAAGCTCCTGCCATGTAGAGTTCCTCAAGGTTCGATCTTGCTGCTGATGTTATTCGCAGTGTACATGCTACCCCTGGGTGAGCTCATTAGGTGCTACGGTTTGGAGTTTCACTGCTATGCAGATAATACCCAACTGTATACGTCCTTTGCCCCTGGAATACATGATACCATGGATGCGCTTAACAACTGCCTGGCTGAGATTAATGACTGGATGTCCTCCAATTGGTTGTGACTGAATCCTGACAAGACAGAGGTTCAAGTGATTGAGCCAGGTCATGGGCATGATGGGAGTGCCTCCAGAGTGGTGACAGGACTGGTCTTGGGAACTGCTCCATTGATGGCTTCCCCTAGGGTGAGAAATCTTGGCATCATCTTGGATGACAGATTGACACTTGACACTCAGGTGTCATCTGTGGTCCAAAGTGATTTTTACCACTTAAGGAATGTCACCAGCATTAAATTCCTAGTTCCACCCGAGGACCTGCCATTACTGGTACATGCCTTTGTTACATCCAGGCTTGATTACTGTAACACTCTGTACTTCGGGGTCAATGGAGGGACCCTCCACCGGCTGCAACTGGTGCAGAACGCAGTGGCCAGGTTACTGACAAGCCTGTCTCGGTCAGGTCATGTGACCCCGGTCCTGCGAGCTCTACACTGGCTGCCTGTCAGGTGGAGGATCATCTTCAAGGTGGGCTAGCTCACCTATAAGGCTCTATGTGGACTGGGCCCTGGCTACCTGACTGATCTTCTGCCACCTGTCACCTCAGTCCACTCCCTCTGCTCCTCCACCGGAGACCTCCTTGTGGTTCCAAGGGCCAGGTTAAAAACTTGTGGCAATAGAGCTTTTGAGGTCACCGGGCAAAGGTGTCTAACGATGCACCTTTTTAATCTGGCCTTCCCAGACTAATCAGAGCTGTTATATTTTAGGACTGCATTTATTAATTTTAATTTGTATTTTATAGTTTATGTTGTATTTTACGTATTCGTTTGTTACATATCTTTTTTCCTTTGCACTACTCTGCCTTGTTTTATGTAAGGTGCCCAGAGCCTCTTTGATTGGGCGCCATATAAATAAATGTGCTTTGTCTTGCCTTGGCTTTACCTGATGGGTGCACTGCAGAAATTTTTGCTTCTAAGAAGTATGCCAGGTCCCAGATCCTCATTGCTTCTGTACACAGTTTTGAGGATCTTGCCCTTCCCCTGCTTGTTTATGTAGTAGTAGTACAGTACAATCCCATTTATCTAAACTGCCTGGGAGGTAGCAGATCAGTTTGGATAAATAGGAGTCCGTATGATTGGGGTTGCATTGTTTCTAATGGCACTTTCTGTTACCCTCCTATGCCAAGTGAGCAAATTATTTCCGTACATACTGTACATCCAGTACTGTTACTGTATCTGCCACAGCTTTGCTTTCCCTCTCACCTACCCTCTCTTACTGCATCACAAGGCCACACCAACATGCCAACATACTGTACTCCACACACCATCTTGGCTCCCTTCCTCCCTCTCTTCCTCCACTCGCACTCACCCCTTCTGGATGCTCCTTCTTCTCCACTTTACTTTGTCCTTGTGCTCCAGTGAGCTGAGATAATGAACTGCCTTGTCCCCCCACTCCAGTTAGCAGTAGCGGAGCCAGGTTTGGAATAATTTGGGAGCCAGGGAGGGCCATTCAGTCAATGACAGGCTCCACAGTGGGCACTAAACAGTGAATAAAGATGGTGGCAGGGCACCACTACTCACACTGGGGCAGCCAGGAGGGGCAACCGCCCTTCCAGCCCCCCCTCTGGGTCCTCCACTGCCAGTTAGCTTAAATCCTTAACCTTCCTGGGCTGCAAACTGAAACTTGGCAATGCTCCGGAATGGGATGGATCAGACGGGACCAAAAAATGCTGGTAAAAATATATTTACTCGCGCAATTCCACTGCACGTAGTGTCCCTGTGTAAGCCAACGTGGTACCCAAAAACCAGGTTGCCAAAAGAAAAACACAGACTTACCGGGTGGGGGAGTTACAGCAGCAAACACCATCTGCACTGGAATTTTCTACCAACTGCATGGTTCTCTTCCCTGGATGTCTTTCTGCTGCAACCTGCTAGTCACTATAGAGGATACATAACTTGAGTACCCCTTGGTGGCATAAATAAAACTAGCAGCAAAATAGTAGTACAGTACAGTTTATGCAACCCGATTATCCTATCCCATTCTATCCTGTAGTTCAAAACTCAGTAGACAACGGTCTGATCCATTAGATAGGGATTTCCAGATAATTGGAAGTTGGATAAATGGGATAGTACTGTGCATTGTTGGGGTATTGTTTGTTCTGATTTGGACAGACTGACTTTGCAGCTGGGAGGAGACTGACTGCATTGCTAGCAGCATTCCCCTGTGCTCCAGGAGGCTGATGTACTACAGGGACTCCTGCAGGCTCCATATGCCACTTACTGTGAGGTCCTGTGGTTGGGCATCCCACCCCAGGAATGAAGCCTCTGTAGTAAGGATGCTTACTGATTGCTGAAGGAAGGGAATGCCGTGTCTGAGGTTACTTTCCTTCTTCCACCACTCTAGTGACTTTATCAGTGCTTTTGTCACTGGTACTAGTTTTGAGCGTGGGTCCCATTTTTGAGACAAATTGTCTCTTATTTGGAACCTGGCCCATGGAACCACAGCCAGGTATGCATCCATGTGTCCCAGTAATTGTAGTTGCTATCAAAGCTGCAGCTCTGGTCAGTGGGAGGAAGGCTTTCCCCTAGAGTGTTTAGCTCTGCTTTTATGTAGTCCAGTAGTTGAACAGGATCTGATTGGGACTTCTGCAGATTTATTAAGAATCCCAGATTCTCCAGGTGCCTCTTACAGTATGAAGTGAGCACCTTGTCTCTTGTTCTGTTTTTCCTGAGACTACCTAGTTGTCCAGGTAGGGGGAAAAAAACACCACACCTTGCCTTCTCGGGTGTGCTGCCACCACAGCCCAGCACTTTGTGAATACCCTTGGTGCTGAGGTGAGGCCAAAGGGAAGAGCGGTGAACTGGTATTGACAATTCCGTAGCTTGAACCTGAGATATCTTCTGTGTTATGGCATGACTGGGATATGAAGGTAAGCATCTTTCAGACCCAGAGATGCCAGCCATTGACTTGACTGCAAACATGGTATCACTGTTCTCGGTGTGAACATATTTAATTTGTCTTTTTTTATATGCCTGTTCAGATATCTGAGATCTAAAATGGGTCACCACTCCCCATTTTTCTTACGGGTCAGGAAGTACCTTGAGAATAGACCCTTGCCCCACTGAGAGACAGGGACCTTTCCTACTGCTTTTGTTGTCAGAAGTATCTTTACTTCCAGTTCCAGTAGAATTCTTTCTGTGGGAAAGTGAGCTGGAAAGCTTTTGTGCCTCTGCAGTCTTGGACATTTTTTGAACTACAGCAACAAACTCTGGCCCACTGTCTCCAGAACCCGCTTGTCTGTGGTGATGTTTACCCATTCCTGGAAGTAGTGAGCCAGTCTTCCTCCAGCTGACAATGGTTGGGTGACCTGGGCATAATTGTCAGGGGTTTTGCTTTGGTTGGGGCTTGGATGCTGGTGCTGCAGTAGCAGTATGCTTGGTGCCTCTTCTGCCCCTTTAGTAGCCTCCTTGCAGGCTGGTACTTATAAGGGTCATATGGAGTATAGGCTCTTGAGAAGTATCCCTTGCCTCTGCCTCCCTTTCGAAAAAGCCTATAGGAGGTAGAGGCCTTTTCTTCTCATTGTTACTCTTGTAAGTGGTTTTGTATTCTTCCACTTGTTTCACGTGTGTCCCTATTTTGTCACCAAAAAGTGAGTTTCTCTCAAAGGAGAAACCTATGGCTTCAGTCTGAGTGTTCTGGGAAAGGATGGTTGTTCTTAACCAGGAAGATCTTCTCAAGGAAACTGCTTGGCCTAAAACCCTAGCAGCAGTGTCATTAGTGTCCACAGTAATGTGGAAATTAAGCAATAAGGCACGACAAGGTGTGTGTTATTGTGTAATAACGTCACAGCTCAGGAGGCTGAAGCACAAGGCCACAGGCTGAGTGTGTTCAATACCTGAGAAGTGAGATTATAAAACAACTATGGAATGCCTTATGGTTATTATACAGTGGCTCATTTTATTTTATGAAGAAAATGTGAACATATGTTTAAAATACTATTTTAATTTTTTACATTTTCGTTAGGGCGGGTATACCTATTGAAAAATCCATAGGTTGTGTCTTGTCCAGCAGGTGGTGCTGCCCCTGTATAGTTGTGTGTATTCTCTTTTAGGTCTGTCTTAGTGACTGTGTTTGTGTGTTTGTGACCCCATGTGCCCCTTGTTTTGTTGCTGTTAACCCCCTTCTGTTACACAGACACAGAGTGTATAGAGGGAGTCTGTGTTTATATTGAAGATGGTCTTTTGTTGTTTTTTTGTCTTCAATGAAGTGATGAATGTTACTGAATGAATGAACAGTTGAGTACAGTCACACCGGGTAAACCTGGAGTCGGGACCTGGGGCAGAGCAGGACAAAAATGGTCTGTACTGTTTTTTGTTTTAAATATTGATGTCAGACAGGACAAACAAGGTGGGGGCATGTCAGGAATTGGAGCATATGATTGCCACCAGGTGACTGTGCAGCACAGTGCTGAAATGTGCACGTGCTGACACAGCTGTGATGTCAACCAGGGGATGGAAGAGCCGTTGGGAGCCATGGCTGTTTTCTAGCTATGCAGATTGTGTTTAAATGAAACTGCTAATGAGAGAGGGGTGTAAACTAGTTTTACAAGTGCCTGAATGTAGTTTTTATGGTGTCACTGAAGTGTGCGACCAGCAGTTATGGTCCACGTGATTCAGTGAAGCTGCTCATTTTGGGGGAATACCTGGGATGAAATAGCTGTACTATGCTTTTTCACTGTGATATGTGGTCATCGGGGTGCCTGGACTTTATACAGTGATGTTATTGTGAAATAAAATCACTGTTACAGGCACCCACTGACCAATCAGAGGGCAGGAAATTTCCTTGCCATTGTATAATAGTATTTAGTGGCATCTAGGACTGAGCTTGCTGTGGCAATTATGTCCTGTACCAGCTCACCATCTGCTTCATCAGTCAGTGCCAGAATTGTGTTCTATAGTGCTTTCAGGCACTGTGTAATATGTGCTAAATAAGTTGCCTGCCTAATGAGCAGGAAAGCAGAGGTATAAACCTTTCTGGCCATAGCATCAAACTTTTTAGAGTCCTTTTCAAGGGGTTGTGTAGACAGTGAGACATTTGCTCTGTCACAAACTGCAGCCTGGACTACACCTTGATGATCAGGGTGAGCATACAGTAATTTCACACCCTGTCTAGCCACCTGATATTTGCTTTCAAATTTTCTATCAATGGCTGCGGCTGAAGTAGGTGCAGACATGATTTTGGATATGGCCTTCTAAACTGATTTATTGTATGGGGACTAGCAACCTCCTTCTAGGTACCATCCCCATCATATCCATAAACTCAGCATTCTCCTCAGTTTCCTGAAGGGGAATGTTAAGGGTATCAAGCATTTGTCTGACAAATGAGACAAACTCTGGCCAGAGCTGATAGGGCTGTGACGAGCTGCCAAGTGACCAAAGTTACATGTGCGCATAGAAATTATAGAATGCCCGGATGTAACTTGGCCATTTTTTGGTGGTGTTGCACCAGATTTTCAACATGGCCTTTTTGGGACCCCTCCTCGTGAAGAGTGCCAGTGTCATTTTGTTCACTTGTTCCGAAAGGTGATTTTGCAGAGAGACTGCGCCATTATGTGCTACAGGTGCGAAAACACATTTCAGGTAGGATGTGAAAAATTATAGCTGTACTGTTAAAAAGGAGATGTGCAAAAATGGCAATGTTGAAAATCTGGAGTGAAAATGTGAAAAATTGGCAAAGTTAGGAGTGTGCGTAGAAACTGCTCAACACACGCTCGTAACACAGTCATTTTTTGGAGTTTTTTTCACCAGATTTGCAAATTAGGCTGTCTGGGACCCCACCTCATGAACAGTGGCACTGTCATTTCATTAATTGGTCCCAAAAGGTGATTCCGTACAGCAACTGCAAAATCACTTTTCGGGACCTAGTAACGAAATGACAGTGGCACTGGTTACAAGGTGGGTTCCAAGAACCCCATGTTGAAAATTTGGGGCCAAAATTAAAAAAAAATGGCTGAGTTATCAACTTAAGTTGAAAACCCCATTGAATGCCATTATAGCATGCTTACCTTTGATTCTTCAGTTTGTGGTTCGGCTTTGAAGAGTGCAGACGTGTCCCGTCCAGAGAAGACAGCGCCGACCTCCAGAGGTAAGTATGGGTTGGGGAGGGTGGAGATGGGGGAGTGGGAGTGGATGATGAGGACTGTTTTCTTTTACAGGTTAAAAAAAATACGTCAGGGAAAGGTTTTATTTATTTACAGGAAAAAATATATACATTTGGGCACACTGGGGTAGGCTCCCAGTGTGCCACATGAGTGGGAAGTTGGGTACTTGACGCCAACCTGGTGATTGGGTACCCCAGTGTCAGCGGGGGGGGGGGAAGCAAAAATTTGACACACTGGGGTGGGCTCCTAGTGTGCCACATCAGTAGGGGGGCACATACTGCCAACACAGGGACTGGGCATCCAGATGTCAGTGCGGGGCAAAGACCTACATTTGGGCACACTGGGGTGGGCTCTCAGTGTGCCACATGAGTTGAGGGGCCTAAATAATAACAGGGGGATTGGGGACCCCAATGTTGGCACTGGGCAAAGAACTACATTTGAGCACACTGGGGTGGACTTGCAGAGTGCCACATGAGTTGGGGGGATTGCAGACCCTGATGGCGCAGAAGGACAGCAGCAGTGGGAGAGCTTTCTGCTGGCGGCAGGGATGCAACTGCACATGTATGACATTTGCACATGAATAGTTGCGGTGAATAGCATTCTTCCTTCAGCATGACAGCGCCACAGAACTGCGCATGCGCACGAGTCGCTCATGTGCAGTTCATGCCCTGGAATGTGGAAGTAACAGCTGAAATAGTGCGGCTTGTTATTCGTAGCAGCCAATCGTGGCAGAGACTTTCATGCTTCATTGGACTTTCGGAAAGATACCTCCAAAAGTCCAATGGAAGATTCCATGATCGGCCATTTTTGTAAACTACGAGCTGATTCCAAAAGGGCTATAGGCTCAGCCCACAGCCCTAAAAAAGGAAGGATAGTCCTCATACTGCCTTGCAGGGGAGTCAAAGTATCTCTCAGGTGAATCCTCTGATTCTATGGGGTCACATTTCTCCTCCTGTACATAGTATTCTTCTTCCTCCTCTACAGGCAGATAGGTTGGAGCATGAGCTGGGGTTGGGGGTGGAAGTCACATTATTAAAATTTCCCATGGCCTGGATAGCCTGGAAAATTGTCACATTTTGGTATGTCCTCAAATGAGAGCATTGTTTCTGTGGCATCTGTCTGTTCCTTTCTCTGTTCAGGTAAAGTAGCAGTGACAATTTTTCTTTAAGTTTCATTTTGGCAGGCCCTGTTTCCAATGCCTGCTCTGAGGCACTTTTATTTTTTTATTTTTGCCATCACTGTATTTAGGGTCCCCCTTTCAAACAGCCTGGAATCTAATCATTTCTACCATGCCTTGCAGATGGCCGAGCAGCTTTGTCTCTTTCCTAGTCATCTTCTAATGAAGTTGCTGCTGTTGTACATGAGGAAATGAGCCTTTCTGATGCATGCTTTCCATCATCATTGAGTACTCACTCAGAGATTTTTTATTATGTTTTGGTGACAAGGAGGCAGACTAAGAAGCCATCATTTTTTTTTACCATTTTCTTTAAGGCTTTAGAGTATACATCAAGACATGATTTACAATTTGTAAAGACACACTAGACCCAGGCCCATTAAACAGAGCTCATGACAAGTCTGCCTTTGCCAGAAGATGGAAACAATTCTTACAATTTTTAAGCCTGTGAGTTCCCCAGGTCTCTCTGACATGCCAAATTAGAGAGATTCTGGTAAAAAATAGAAAACGATTCCTAAAAAGTGCTGAAGAACAAGACCCCAGCTGCTTGCTGAGGAGCGGGAGCAGTGTCAGAGTGACGTCTGAGCAGAGGATTCCTAGCGGCTCGCTCGTGGCCAGGCCAGGGCTGCAGGAGCCCATCGGAGGCGGGTGAAGTCGGGCTGCATCGGCAGCAGGAGAGGAGTTTGGAGCGGGGTTGCCTGGCGGCTGCAGTCGGCAGCAGGCCAGGGGGAGGAAGAGTCAATCGGGAGCCAGGGCACGAAATTTGGAGTCGCAGCTGTGGATAAAAAGGGACAGGCCCAGCAGCACTTTGGAAGCCGGCATTGAAAGGGCTGTAATTGCTTGCTGAGGAGCAGGAGCAGCGGAGGAGCGGCGTCTGAGCAGGGGATTCCCAGCAGCTCGGTTGTGGGCAGGCCAGGGCTGCAGGAGTGCATCAGGAGGCAGATGAAGTTGGGGCTGCATCGGCAGCAGGAGATAAGTTGGGAGTGGGGTTGCCCGACGGCTGCAGTCGGCAGTAGGCCAGGGGAAGGAAGAGTCATTCGGGAGCCAGGGCACGAAATTTGGAGTCGCAGCTGTAGATAAAAAGGGACAGGCCCAGCAGCACTTTGGAAGCCGGCATTGAAGGTGCTGTAATTTCTTTCCACACCACCCACCTCAGCTGTGACCTCTATTAAATGGGCAGTGGGGGTGGAGCAAAGGGGGAGGAGTGGCCTGACTTAGGAGGATTTTAAAGAACATGGACAGTGGTCTAAAGAACATTGAACTGATTAGCAAGTGTACTTATTAGAGCAGCTGTGATGGGGGGTCGAACATTGAGCTGATTAAGCAAGTGTACTTGTTAGAACAACAGTGACGGGGCTGCTGGAATGCAGATCATTGGGCAGGCTCAGTAGCGGCTTTTGTGCAAACCATTAGGTTGGGTCACTGTAACAAAGTGTACAGGAAACAAGGTAGACCTGATCAGTTTGAGGGTACTGAAGCATGGATAATTAGGGAATCTTGTTTTGTTGTTGGACTGCTGGGAGACAGGGAAAGTACGTATTTAGGTGGAAATTGCTGGATAAGTGTTATTGAAAGAGAGGGGGGCTTGATAAAATATGAATGATAGAATGGGGATGGGACCTCAAGTTGCTGGAGCTGGCATCTTTGGGAAGGTGGTTGGATGCACAGGGTGTGGGGCGGCCATGGTACTAAACTGGGCTTGGAAATTTGGAGGGTGCCCAGTGTGTCACCAGCTGGCAAAGCTCAGGGAGGAAGTGGAAGGAATTTGGAGACAGCTAGGGGAGTGGAAAAGGAGGGAGCATAGGGGTGCCTACAAAAATACACCAGGGGCCAAAACCTCAAGCACAAGGAGAGGAAATGGTGGTACTCTGGTGGAACAGGGGCATCCTGGCAGGAGGAGCCCAGAATGTGGGAGTGCCCATAAAACCAGGCGGGGGGGGGTGTCAATGGAGACCTAAGAGAGAGAGAGAGGATATAATCCTGGAAGGGGCCCAAGGGTAGCAGGGGGGAGAGGGATCCCAGGATCGGCAAGAGTGGGACCTGGAAAGAATGCACAGGAACAGCAAAGAAAGGGAGATGAGGAGACTGTGAGGGAACAAGCCAGGCAGGAAGTGGGGATGGGGGCTTCGGTAGGAAGAGAAGTGGGTTAGGGCCCAGAAAGGAAGCTCAGAGTACAAGGAACAGAAGGGAAAGCATGGGGGGGGGGAACCAAATGGAACAAGGTACAAGGGTGGGTAGCGCCATAGAAGAAGAAAACCAGGTCTTGGGTCAGGGTGATGAGCAGGATGGAGAGAAGGAAAATCATAATGAGTCAGAAATGGATAAGGGCTGCACAAAGGTACGAGAGAAACAGAAAGGGGCCCAGGGAAGTGAACAGGTGGAAGATGGAGGGAAGAGGGCTCTGGAGGTTTTGGGGGGGGGATAGCAAGGGAAGGAGGAAGTAAGATTGGGGAAGAGGAGAACAGCAGCAGGGAGGGGCGGGGCGCCCAGGAGGAAAAAGGAGATAGAGTCTTAATAGTGGGGGAGTCTACTATAAAAGGAGTTGCATGGGAGAGAAGGGAGGAGAGAGGGGAGAGAATATGGGTGGAGTGCCTGCCAGGTATGATGGCAGCCAAAGTCATGCATTGAATCCCCTCGGGGGGGGGGAGGGAAATAGATGAGAGAACTCATCTGGTCTTCCACATAGGCACAAATGACCTTGCAAGGAGCAGCGTGATGGAGGTGCAGGCAAGGTTTATGGTGCTGGCTAGGTTCTGTAGTGGCTTGGACTTTAAATCCCTGTCCTTCTTGGAGGTACTGCCTGTACCAAGGGCAAGCACAGAGGTGAAACAAAATATTGAGGCGTTCAATGACTGGCTTGCAGATTGGTGTGCCCAGAAGGGGTATGGGGTGATAGGAGATTGGGGTTCAAATGGAGTGACAGCCTCTATGCCATGGATAGGCTACACTTAAATGGGGAGGGGAAAGCAGTGCTCAAATGCAAACTAGATGATTATGTAGACAGACACTGCCATTTAAACTAAACAAGGGGGGAGAGGCAGCGGAAAGTCCTGTTGATGGGGCAAGAGGCGGGGGGGGAGCAAACAGACCTACCCACACAGGCAGAGGGTAAGGGGACAAAACACATAGGACAGGAGGAAAGAAGGGAGTGGAGGGTCATGTATGCAAAGGCCAGAAGTCTGGGCAGAAAGATCCCAGATCTAACAGCGACAATGGTGGAGGAGGGCCTTGACATAGTGGGGGTAATGGAAACATGGTGCCACCAGGAACAGGGATGGGACATGAAGATACCAGGGTACAAATTGTTCAGGAGAGACAGGGTGGAAAAGAGGGGGGGTTGTGCTCTATATAAAGGAGAGTACCAGGTCATCTGAATTGCAGGGGAAGTGGGGAGATGCCGAAAGACTCTGGGTCTCGGTGGGGAAGGGGGAGACTGTGCATATGGGGTGGTGTACAGACCTCCGGCACAGCAGGAATCAATGGATAAAAGCATGACTGATGAGTTTGTGAGAATGGCGGCAAAGGGGGAAGTGGTGCTGATGGCGGACCTGAACCTACTGGATGTAGACTGGAGCACCCATTCGGCTGCTTCAGCCAGCAGCAGGGAAATATTGGATTCCCTGCAACTGGCCCTCCTAGATCAACTGGTCAGGGAACCAACCAGGGAAGGAGCTACTCTTGATCTAGTCCTGACAAATGGGGATCGGGTAGGAAATGTGTTGGTGGGGGAACATCTTGGTATGAGTGACCACAATACGGTCAGGTTTAGAATAAGGAATGCTGCAGAGGTTCACCGGTCTAGGTTAAAGGTGCTGGATTTCAAGAGGGCAAACTTCAGAAAAATGGGAATAGTGGAGGAGTTGACAGAAGTGGAGGCAATGTGGGGGAGGATAAAAGAAGCTATTTTAGGAGCCACTGACATCTGTGTCAAGAGAGCAAGTAAAAATAAGTGGAGGAGGAAACCTCTGTGGTATACTAGGGAGGTGGTAAAAAAGGTAAGGACAAAAAGGAAAGATTTCAGGAAGTTCAAGAAAACACAGGTGGAAGAGGACTGGGTAGAATACCAGGCAAGCCAGAGAGAAGCCAGGGCAGAGGTAAGGAGGGCAAAGGCACAGACTGAGGAGTGAATAACTAGAGGGGTTAAAAAGGGGGATACAACTTTCTTTTGGTATGTAAATGAAAAGAGGAAGACTGGGCAGGGGATACTCCAGCTAAAAACAAATGAGGGGGAGATGCTACGGGGGACAGAGAGAAAGCAGACTTGCTGAACAACTTTTTTTGCTCAGTGTTCAATAGAAAGGAAGAAGATGAGAGCAGCGGTGGGGGGAAGAAATGGCAGGGAAGGGGGTAGTAGAGATGATGCCGTTTCTCGTGGAGAAAATTTGGGGGGAACTAGGATACAGGAAGGTGGACAAGGCAATGGTGCCGGATGGGGTGCACCCAAGGGTGTTAAGGGAACTAAAGGAGATATTGGCAGTACCATTGACTGCACTCTTCAATTAGTCCCTGAAGACTGGGGTAATGCCGGAAGATTGGAGGCAGGCAGATGTGGTCCCACTGCATAAGGAAAGAGGGAGGAAGTGGGAAACTACAGGCCAGTGAGCTTGACATTGGTGGCAGGAAAGCTAATGGAGAAACTAATAAAAGGCAGGATTACCAGCTACCTGGAGGAAAGCGGCCTGATAAATCCAAAGCAACATGGTTTTACCGGGGCAGATCCTGTCCAACAAATTTGATCAGGTTTTATGACGGGTCACCAAGGAGCCGGATTGGAGGAGAGCGGTGGATGTGGCTTATTTGGATTTCAGGAAGGCGTTTGACTCCGTGCCCCATGGGAGGTTGCTGTACAAAATGGCAGGACTGGGACTGGGGCAGAGGGTAGTTAAATGGGTGGGAAACTGGCTGGGGGACAGGAAGCAGAGGGTCTTATTAAGTGGGGTGGCATCCGGAGAGGGCAGGGTCACAAGTGGGGTCCCTCAGGGATCAGTGCTAGGGCCCCTACTATTCAATATATTTGTAGGGGGCATTGGGGAGGGCCTTGAGGGAGGGGTGAGTATGTTTGCGGATGATATCAAAATCTACAATGGGGTGGACATGCAGGAAGGGGTGAAACAGATGCAGAGGGATCTGGGGAGGCTTGAAGAATGGTCAAAGAGGTGGCAGCTTGCATTCAATTCAGAAAAATGTAAAATCATGCATCTTGGCTACAGAAATCAGAAGGCAGGATACTGTATGGGGGAAGAGACGGAACAAGAAAGGGACCTAGGCATCATTATATCCGGGGACCTGAAGGTGGAAAGGCAGTGTGGGAGGGCAGTGGCCAGGGGGAGTGGAATGCTGGGATGCATCGGAAAGGGGATCACCAGTAGGAATAGGGAGGTCATAGAACCCTTGTACACCCATCTAGTTAGGCCGCACTTGCAGTATGGAGTCCAGTTCTGGAGGCCATACCTCAGGAAGGATGTGGGGAGGCTAGAACGGGTTCAGAGGAGAGTGACAAAAATGGTGAAAAGGTTAAGCCACCTATCCTATGAAGAAAGATTGAGTGATCTGAACATGTACTCCCTGGAACGGGGTGGGGGGGGACATGATCAAGACCTTCAAGTACCTTAAGGGTATAAACAGGGTGCCAGGGGGGAGCATCTTCAAGATGAAGGAAAACCAGAGGACGAGGAGGCATGGCCTGCAGGTGGAGGGGGGCAGTTCAAGGGCAACATTAGGAAATACTATTTCACAGAGAGGTGGAAAAGTGGAACAAACTCCCAGAGGCAGTCGGAGAGGAAACAGTGGAGGGATTCAAAAGAGCATGGGACAGCCACAGGGGTGTGTTAAGGGTTGGGGGGCACAGGTCCAAGCAGATAGCTGGACAAATGGGCAGACTTGGTGGGCCTTGTTTCAGTCCTTTTCTGCCGTCACACTTCTATGAATCTATAAAATTGTTTCTTCTTGTAAAAAACTATGCCAAAGATGAAATCGCAGTCACTGACACAGGAACCAATCAATTAAGGTGAAAGGGCACAGGGTGAAATGGAAAGTAAAAAGCGAAGAAAGTAAATGATAGCCAGATAAGGAGTCTCTGGTTCCTGGGAATCAAAGTGTTACCAGAGAGACCAACATAAAAATTAACTCCATAACTAACAGAGTAATAGAAGAACTAACCTGAATAGCAGTAATACACATTAAAATCACGTATTAAAATAAATAAAGCGGTTGGAGATCCACAAATACCAGGGTTAACTTTGGGGGTGACTGCTCTTTCCAGGCAGAGAAACAAATCTGGTTATCTGCCAGAGTGGAGCTGCAGAGTTTGAAACCAGTGTTGTAAATTCAAGAATTAGAATACTTTCCATCTCCGGAGGCATCTGTCATTATGAAGATAGAGGCATTGAGTGAGGAATTCTTGGGGTTAAAAAGATTAGTTCTGTTCATGAGAGAATAAGGGAAAATAATTTGACTTCAAATGAGGATCTGTGTACAAGACATTATCTAATTAAAGGCATACCAGAACTGAACATCATTGACTTAAACTGGCTATTCAGAGCTTAACACACAAATCAGTAAGAGAAAAATAATTGTATTTACATTTGTAGATGGGAGGATGTCATATATCAAATAAATACTTTGGGCTCGATCCACAGACGTAATCTGGATATGCGCCACAGCAGTGTATCCAGGTTGAGAAGGACCACAAAATAGGAAAGTTGCCCCACTGTTGCAACAGTCCTTAGACTCCCATCTCCAGCCCCCTACCCATACATGTGTACACTAATATGGTGGGATCAAAGGTGTGTGTGCCAAGACCAGTCCTGGGATCAACAGTGGCACATGGGCACATACTTCTCAACTGCCTCACATTACAGGGAATAGTTTCACATTTTACTTCACAAAAGCCCCCTGTCCCACATTGGGAGGGTGTAGTCCCACATTCTATGCTACCATTGTAAAGCAAAAATCCAAGCAACGACTGAGAAAAATGTAATGCTCTAGGGATGTCATGGTATACCGGTTTTTCAGTATACCGTGCTATCAGAAGTCACAGTATTCATACCATGGGCAATTTCCGATACTGGGATAACCATGATTCACAGTATACCACAGTATTCATGATGACCAGTATTTTTTTTGTATCGTCAGGGACAACTATCCCTTCCATGACTACTCTCCCTGATGCTTTGTACAAAAATGACTTCTTATGTTATACCACAATATAACGATAATTGCGATATTACAGTGACAGTTATCATACCGTCAGAATTTTGATACTATGACATCCCTAAAATGCTCCATGAACAGCAAAGTTTGTAACCAGAAAAGCATACATTTCCACAGTGTGCTGGTCTTCTTCTGCCATATCCTTTAGAGAGGATGTACTGTTACAAGGTACCAGCAAAACAACAGAATATTGCCCTCAGCCCACTATGGCATCTCATAGGGCTGGGGGGACAATGCAGCTGGGGTCATGCAGGCTCCAAGATGGAATGGCAAGGGACATTCAGGACCTCTATGGAAGGTAGACTGCCAATATGGCAGGATCCCCCTTGCGTAATACAGTCACCCTCCGTGTCCTCTCTCTGGCACACACTGTATTGAGTGGATCATGTAGATACTGTATGTGTTCCCACCCTGTGCCCATCTTGATGCTGCCACATGCTTAGCCAGTGCCCAAATAGGTCCAGAGGGGCGTGCATTCCATACCGTATGGATGCACCAGAAGGCTCCCTTGGGTGCATCATACATAGAGGGTTCACGCTACACCTTTTTCTGGTCTTCCACATGTGCAAAAGGGCCAGGAACTGTTTGTGGATTGAGCCCTAAATCCCTTAAACAGTTCTGGTGAGTGTCACCTTTCTTCTGCAACTGTTTGTAATAATGATTCTGCAATTTTAGATTGGAAGGCAGGCTCAAGGAAATTCATTTGGATAACCAACTGGTCTGGGGGATTTGTTTTCAGGTTTTACATAGTTTAACTTCATCTTGAGAAATAGGAGTGCCCAATTTAATAATATGTTACAATTACTGGTGACCATAAATATCAACTGGATTACTGTTTTGTTAAAAATGCATATCAACTGAATTTTGGGTTATTATGCTCCAAAGACAATAATAAACTAAATCCGGTTAATATGACACTTCATAATAACCCAAAATCTGGTTGATATGACATTCCACAAAGAAAAGACTTTAAAAGTTTTGCATTCCATTGTTTCACAAAAAGTATTTCAACTGCAGTATTTTCAACTGTGTTTTATTCATGTACAGTTCAATTTCTTCAAAAATAAAACTGCACTCTAGCTAAAAAAGGTATTTTTCTTTCAAGCTGCTAGAAATACAGTCTAAACCTCCACACCAACCTCTTGAGCTTCTCTCTCGAGGTTTATGGGTCATCACACACCTTAGGTGTGTGAAAAAATTCCCTAACACACACTTACCTATCCATTATTCTCTGTGTAGTGTCAGTGAATCTTATCCCTAAAAGCGGTTTGCACCACTGGAGTCCCAATTTGCTGTTTTGCATACAGTGAAGAATAGGATGAAACCTTTACGAGATGGTGAGAGGAGCTCAGAGAAACTCAGTTCCCCTGCCTTTTACAAAATTGTATAGGAGTTCCTGCACCTGTCTTTATTAGAACTCCTCCTCCTCCCAGAGATGACAGTTCCCCTAGTTACAAATCTAGAGGTGAGAGTTCCCCTTCCTGAAAAGTTCCAGTTTTATTTAAGTGCCTGTTTTCAGGAGCGATCCAGGAGCTCTGGGGAGGTTAAATGCCTTGCTCAGAGTCACACAGTATGCAAGTGGAGGTTGTGGGAATCAGCCCATGTCTACTGGATATATCAAGCACATTCAAAGTTTGTTACTCTAACCTCTAGGCTAACTTTACCACTGAGAAGTAGTGAGCTGGGGAGAGGGGAGTAGCTTTCAGGAACAGTATGCAAAAACGGTTCTTCATCCACTTGCAGTTTTGGCTGCTGGTGGAACTTGTACAGGCTGTAAGCCAGGACACTAAAAGTGATCTGGATCTTTGAGATATCTTCATGGCCCTGCCATACCTTCCAACTGCCCCCGATTTCAGGGATATCTCCGATTTTGACTCAAAATGTGTGTCTGTCCCTCTAAAATGTGGCATTTTTGTCACACAAGACGAGATTTGACTCATAAAATGTCAGACGTTGCTGTTACAGGTTAGTTATCCTGCAGGAAACGGCTTTAATTACCCAGCCACATATTGTAACAAATTATTGGGCAGCTATTACTGTTGGTTAAGATGTGTCCCTGAGTGTGTGCTTTTGTCCCCGATGTGCTACGCATTGTCCCTGATGTGTGTGTGGCATGGGACAGAGAGGCAGGCGTCCCTGCCAGACTCACATAATGGCCCATCGTTCTACATCAGGCGAGCTTGAGGTGCCCACTGTCCCCGCTGCCCACAAAAGCACCTCGCTAGCGCTGGTGGACGGTGGCTCGAGCCTGTCAGCCCCGGGGGCCGGGCCCGGGAACTGGAACGAGCACGCGGTACCCTAGCAACAGGACGCGGTAACCCGTAGCGACGGCAGCCCGGATGTTATACAACCTGCAGCCATTGCACTGCAGGCAGGGAGAGTGGAAGCTAATCCGCCGGCCGACCGAGAGGGGAGAGATCGGGAAAGGATGCGGCGGTCACCCGCTTACTGGTGGGGACCATTATAAAAGCACTGCGTGGAATCATTGCAGGGTTCTTATGGAAAACGTCAGATGATCATTGAAGCTACCTTCTACTTGCACTGAATTCGTGCAACAGCATGAAAGAGTGAAAGCGTGCTATGGAAAGTGATGAGAAAACTGTGACTATGTACTGGATTCTGTTTCTGGCAAAACAGTGCTGAAAAAGGTGCAATTAATTTTAGCACAAAAATAAAACAATTTAGTGACTTGAACTTGACTCAAACCAGCTTTCAGTTTAGGTGATACTGCGGCATGCCGCAGCTCGACCGGCTACAGTTTGCCAGGGAATTCGTGCTTTAAAATTAGTGATAGTAACTTGGGCTTGCGTCCGAGCAATTGCAAGTGACGAGGGACTGTCCCGTTCCATTGCAGGGAGCTGCTGCTGCGGAGGAGGAGGAAGGAGTTGTGCTTCAAGTTGCAATGAGCACGTCATTCATCCCAAGGCACCAGAAGGTAAGGGACGTGTGACGGAATAATGGGCTCCCGTGGTGTGGCTCCTGCTGCTCTGTCGTCAGCATCTTGTTTCACGTAACCTGTCGGTGTGTGAAACAGCGGGGCGTGGGTGCAGTGCACTTCTTATTAGGGGATCTAGGAAAGAAAGAGACACACCTGTATAGCAACCATGGAACGACTGAAGGTAGGGCATGCGCTTGTCGCTTTATATTAATCTGATATTTGAAATGCGTTGTCCGGGAGAGGCTCATTGGACCGAGGATTCTATAGGCGACACTAGGGAATGGGGAGGGGTAAGACAATCGGGAGATGTAGAAAAGCAAAACAAAGTGCAGTAGTACGGGATATTTATAATAAATTTACGTAGGAGACCTGGGTGCAAGTTAAACATAGAAATGTAGGCAATGATGGCGGAAAAAGGTCAATGATCCATCCAGTCTGCCGGAGTTCCCTATTTCGCTCTGGGACCTACTGTCCCCCTGCCCCCATACCTCTCAACTTCCTGCCTCATAAATCAGGCACAAGGCTTAAAAAATCAGGGCAAAGGACCTAAATCAGGGACACGTCTTAAAAATTAGAGAGATCAACCCAGAAAGCTGGTAAAATATGGGGCTTATTGCAAAATGCATTTTCTAAAGAAGAACAAGTCTGTAACTTTAAGGCTTGACATTGTTTTGTGCTTACGGTTCCCACTGTTGAGCCACAAAAACACAAATTTTAGGAGGGACACAGTAAAATTTTGAGGCAAAATCAGGGACACTTGAGAGGTGTGCCCCCCCTCTTGGCCTTCCCCATCCTTCCCCCATTCCCCTCCCAGCTTCTGCCACCCTGAGCAACCACTATACTCTTCATTCTGTCACAGTCATGCTTGAACCTACCAACAGTAAGCACTCACCACTTTGGCAGACAAACTGTTCCACAGCTCCACCACCCTTTCTGTAAAACAGTACTTCCTTGTGTCCCTTCTGAGCTTCTCTCCTGTCAATTTCCCGCTGGTGTCCAGGTAACCATGAACTAATATTCTGACTAAATGTGGCCCTGCAGTTCACCTTATTAATTCCTTTTAGGAACTTGTGGGTCCTCAATCATTCTTCCCTCCACTTTCTGGTCTCCGGGGAGTACATGTTCAGTGCCTTGAGGAACTGTTCGTAGGACCTGTCCTCTTGGCCCTAAATCATTTTTGTTACATTGCACTGCACTGTCTCCAGCCTATCTCTGTCCTTCCTGAGGTTAGGACTTCAGAACTGGGCTCGGTACTCCAGGTGTGGCCTCATTAAGGATCTATATAAGGGAAGCCCCAATACATCGCAGCATCCTACTTGCTTTGCTATATGCCTTGTTGCACAGACTCCATTGTTTGAGGGAGTCACTGATGATAACGCCAAGGTCCTGTTCCTCAGCTGTAGTGTTAAGTCTCACCTCACCTGTTCAGTACTCTGTCCAGGGGTTCTTGTTCACAACCTTGTACCTATAGTATATACATTTACAAAGAAGAAATGGGTGCAAGTCAAACTTAATATATAAAATACCGTGAATGGTCTCAAATGGGGACACTGTCATACATTTTATAGTTAAGGTGGCAAAATGATGTAATCACAGCGAAGTCATGTTCCAGGACAAAGTTTTTCAACCAATAGCTCACAATGCTGAGAGCATTCAATGGCATGACAGTTATAACGTGATAGTCCTCTTTGATAACAGTTATTGATCCATTCCATGGATGATCTATGCCTTTCATTTCTTTGCTTGGGTATTGTGATGTTTGGGAACAGCCCACATTCCACTATGGCTAGAGTCAAGTCAGCTGTGGCCAGAGGCAGAGCAGAGTGCACCACACCATGCCACTGGGTGTCAGCAGTGAAGCAATAACCAGCATTGGTACACTTTCCCATACAGAAAGTTACATTTGCTGGTACTCAAACAGTGGTGTACCTGCTTATACGAACCCTCAAGCAGAACAAGCTGATGGGTAGCATCAAAGAGCTTTGCCTTTGAGTAGCAGCTTGGTATTTGCTGCACTCAGTCTAATTTTTTAAATCCCCCTCATCCAATCCATGGTGCCTTTCCTAAAAGAGCTGCAAGCACTTTGCAAATATCAGAAAATTAAATAATCAGTCATGAGTCTCAGAGAAAGGACCAGTCACAATAAGTAGGATTTTAGCAAACTTGTTATAACCACATCAGCATTTTAACACATAGAGTGAAGAATTCCCAAACATAACTCAAGTGCCTCATGGTTCGCCCCCAACTGTGTTTGTTTTGCTTCTAGGAACAGTCAGTAGACATTTCCCCCTCCTGCTTGAAACAATCTGGGGACAGGGCCTTTGGTGTGGTGGCTTCCATGTTCTGGAATACATTACCTGGGAGTGTCTGCTCTACCCACACAGTGCAGGCCTTCAAAGCTACTCTGAAAACAAACTTGTTTTCTCAGGCATTTCTCAATTAGTTTTAATATGATGGAAAGTGTCATTTATGTATGCTGATATCATTTTATGATTTTATTCTTGTGTTTTATGATTTTTATTTTATTATTTTATGTACAGCACCCGGTGCCTATAGAAAAGGGCTGGAGGTTAGAAGAGAAAGAGGTGACATAATAGAGACTTTTAAGTATATGAAGGGCATAAATAAAGTGAATAAAGGTAGCTTATTCAAAAGGAAAGTAGGACTTGAAACAAGGGGTCATAATTTAAGATTGGAGGGAAGAAGATTTAAAAACAATGTAAGGAGATGTTATTTCACTGAGAGGGTGGTGGAACCCTGGAACAGATCACCTAATGAGGTGGTATGTGCAGAAACAGTGGAGGAATTCAAGAAGACATGGGACAGACAGAAGGGGTTGGCTAGTGGGCAGAGGAAAATACCCCTGGGAAGCGGAGACAAGTAGGGGCGGGTGGGAAATGAGCAGACTAGATGGACCAGGATGGTCCTTTTCTGCTGACACATTACTATGATACTATGAAAAATACTATCTGCTTTGCCTTGCTGTTTGTCATTTTATTTTAAATATGCCTATTTACATGTAGAGTTCATGTGATTGTGTCTTTAAGAGACACTGTCACAACACAGTTTACCTTTTATGGTATCCATCTATAAAATTCAGACATAATTGCTTGTTGCATAAAATTATAGTATTAAAGATGAGCTTGTATTCTTTTGAGGACATAAGTGAAGGTGTTGTCTGCTCTGCCCGTGCCAGCTACAAGGAGCTGTATACTGTGAAGCACTTGTAGCGGATCACACACTCTTGGGTTCTCCTGCGCTGTTAGGACAATAGAGAAATACAAATCTAAATTGGGAATATGACATGGCCTGACTTAAGATATTACTTTTATCTTCAAGAAAAGGTATTACTCTAGTGATATCTCATGAGTGGCAAAGCCACAAGTGAGATAGCTGTAGAAGAATTAACTCAAAGGAACATGAAAATGATCTCTAAAATCAGGATATGTCATATTCCGTTGTATTATGATAGCAATGGTACAAAAGAAAAAGAATAGGGAGGCAGTATAGCGCAGTGGTTTACGGCTCCTGAGCTGCAAACCTGGAGACCTGGGTTTGAATCCCACAGCCCCCACTTGCATACTGTGTGACCCTGAGCAAATCACTTAACTTCCTTGTGCTCCCAAGTCGCACCTGTAAACAAGCTTTCAGCTTAGTGTGTCTCCCTTGGTTAAAAAAAAAAAAAGGTAAAATGTAAACTGTGTCCCTCAGTGCAGTGGCTCAGCCTAAGAATAACAAATCAACATGTGCAAATGAAAAATAAATGACACCTCACATGTCAGAATACATGTCTGAGCATGGTCAGGGTGACCAAAACAAGCAAGATACATTTCTGAGCATGCACAGTGACTAACTGCATTTATCTTGCTCATGTTATACAAAATAACATCTTTGTCTTGTCAAATGTATTTCCACACTTGTATAAAACTACTTATGACCACAAAGCCTCAACTTTCAAGTGTTTGATACATGGTTGGAGAGAGCAGTACTGGTCTGTACAGATGAAGTCACAGCAAGTCCTAAAGTCTGTGGGTTCTGTTTTAGTTTACTACAAAACAAAGAAAATAATTGGGTTCTACGTTGTACTAAGAAACAGCATTCAGCCCTGATTTCATTTTGTGATAAAACCCTAAAGCAGTAGTACTAGTGCATGATAGTGGTGCACATTTTAACCTATACTTTTTTTTGCTTCATATCAGATCACCTCTTATCTTCTGACTTGTTTGATACCCTTTTTCCATATTTTGAGTCTGCTTTTCCACTTTTTCCACATTTTAAATGATAAAAGCAGTGCTCCTTTTAATACGACTCAGATGAGGTTTTCATCGGTATTCTCTTTTGGTTTTGAACACCTATTGTTTAAAATCACTTTTCTTGTGACTATAATGAACTAGCATGCAGCAGTCATAGCTCTCCTACCTTATGGGACAACAAGTATACTAAAACGACAGAGCATACTGATTAAAACCTGGTTCAAGCCATAATAAAAGGAGTGCTCCTTTTATTCTTTCAAATGTGAAAAAAGTGGTAACGAAGATTCAAAATGAGATAAGAAGGGTATCCTACAAGTCAGGGGATAAGAGACAGTATAAAATACAATAAACATGCATAGGTCACAATTTTCACCACAATCATGCACTGCTACTTTAAAACCAAAAAAACTGCATATAGAAAAACAACTCCGCTTGTTTGCAAATTGCTATATAGAGGACCATTTGAGCTGAACAGAAGGGAACATTATTTTTTTCTGAAATGCCTTACACACTAGACATACATGGCCGCAAAAGGGGATACTTTCTCAATTGTCTCCGTTGCTTGGTTATTGCAACCTTTCCTGAACCACACATCAATTCACTTACTGGGCCAGTCACATGCAAACAGAGGCTAGCTCACATCTCCAAATGGAATGTAGAAAACCTCAATGGTTTCTGAGGAATGCACATTCCAGGAAAATATGGGGGGGGGGGTTCTGATAGTCTGGAGGTGGGCACATCTCTATTGTCCCCTCTCCCCAGTGGCTGCATCTGAGATCTCTCATAAACTGAGTTTCTGGTCATTCTTGCTAGATCTGAACACAACAGCACAGATCATCTCAACATTATAGCATTGTTTAGCTGTACAGTGTAGAGAAATACATGTCCAATAATATGGTTTGGGAGGCGTTTTTGCACCATGATAACTAAATATTGCACCCACCCCAATAAGGTATTTTAAAAATTTATTTTCATGTTTTGAATCCTTTTTGTTCCTGTTTTGAGAGCCTGCAGTCTGCTACCACAGAAAGAGCCAAGTTTTAACAAGACTGGGCTGTGGGATTGTTTGCTGATTCCATGCTAGTGTCAGACCAGAAAGCTGCTCCCTCTCTTCATTCCTAGCTCAATTGAATGCCTTGTCCCTGACCCAATTCTTTCATTTGTAAGGCCTTTTTTATTTGGGCCATTTATATCTTTACTTCCTCTCCAATCTTTGCTAGAGCTTGGTATTCTCAGTCTGCTTTCTCTCTGTTGTCTGTCTCCCTCACACCCCTGTAGCCTGGCAGCACACTACAATGCCAAGTCACACAAGAATCAGAATTGGCACCTTGCATTTCTTTAGTATCCTCTGCCTTAGTGGCTCACATAGCAGCTGCGAGACACTCATATTACTGCATGAATAAAAAGTCCACTCTGCTTTAAAACACCACTCTGTATTAATTCTAAGAGTTGGGCTTAATTACATAGTATGGAGAAAGAGGAGATGGAAACAGCTGAATTTTATGCTGCCATTCAAATCTACAATATCGCAAGAAGAAACTCTTCAAACTTTGAAACTTCTCAAATCTTCTCTTAAAAATAATTTTTCCTTCTTCTCCAGACTCTCCTTGTGTACGATGAAAGTCAACATAAGGGGAATATGAATTACCTAAGAGTGAAACAGATATGAACTATTTGAATTTTCTAAATGTCATCTATTTTTTTTGTATGTTTTCAATAAAAAAAACATTAGTTATAAGGTAATGAGGTTATCCTTAATATTTGTGTAAATGATTATTATAGTGTTATAGATTGTAAACACTGTATTCTGTTTATTATTGCTTATTATATTCTTCAATAAAATCTCATTGAGAAAAAAAATGTTTTCCTCAAACGTCCAAAAATGCCAGAAGAGACCAGTGACCTTAAAGGCGACAGGAAATGTTTTCTAATTGGCAGCTGTTTATAAAGTTCTTATTCTCAGAAATGATATGCATTTCCCCTAAATTATCCATATTTAACTGTACCCGAATACAATGTGATGCAAAACTGTATTTTGAATTGTTTTGTTGTTATGGGCAACATTATGTTACAGTTCTCTTCATGGAACCAGTAATTTGCAATTTTTACTATGTCACAGTTTGTATATAGAATGTTAATTGTGAGCTGCTGACCTGTCAGAACTGGTTAGAATTCTGTGCACAATCCATGGCCCAGCTAAAACTCCAGATTACTGGTTCCATGAAGAGAATTGTAATAGAATGCTGCCCATAAAAATTAAATAATGCAAAGTATAGTTTTTCTTTGTATCTCGTCAAGACGTCATCCAAAAAAGCATGTGGTTAAATAAACACATTTTTGGTGACTATTTTTACAGGATTGTTTTACAAACTTCCAGTTTTCAATGCAGAATTCATTTCAGGAGGATTCTATCTAACAGAGTTTGCTAAGACCCCTTGCAAATTCCTCCTTGTGAACTGTATTCATTTATTTTCATGGCGCTGGTGTATGACTGCAATGTTTTTCCTTTTGCAGTTTTGACATTGAATCATTTTTCTTAACACATTTTATGCAGGTACAGTTAAATATGGACAATTTATGGGAATACATATCATTTCTAAGAGTAATAACTTCATAAACAGGTGCCAGTTAGAAATGAGTTCCTGTCCTCTTTACAGGGAATTAGTTCTGATGTGTGTGACTGTTTGTGATGTACCTGTTTTCAGAAATGATAGTCATACCCACCAGTGGAGCCATATTTAACTATACCAAAATAACTGATAAAAAAAAAAAAAACATTTTGCATTGTTTTCTTCTTATGGACAATATTCCATGCAGTTCCTTTCATGGACCAGGGACATGAAGTTTTGACTATGTCACTGCATGGATTCACAATGCTGGGCACTGCTCTGATAGGGCATTAGCTTGTGCCCAGTGTTCTGAATGCATGTACAGTAGTCATGTAGTCAAAACTCCTACTTCTATTAACAGAACTGTATGGAATGTTACCCATACAAATAATTATAAATCATGATATCATGCTTAGCCAGTCAGCACTGGTTATTTCTAAAGATTCCAGGTACTTTTATAACCATCATAGATCGAGGGAGTGCTCCCGGCCAATCAGAGCACTCCTTTCCCCTGCGTGTGAGACACTCTCATTCTGTGAAGGGCATCTCATGTAAAGATGCTGTGTATATGGGCACATTCTGAGGCAGTTTAAAAACATAAAAATAGTTACACTGATCCATCAATCTATAATATATCCATATGTCCCACGTCGCCACTCCTTGCAGTATAAAAGTAGGTTCACTTGTGTTGTGCTTGGGTCACAACAGCTCAGCTTCACGTCACTGCTCTCTCTTGGGCAGAACGCATGTGAATCCACTCTTATCTAGCAAACGAGTGGCTCCATGGGACACATTAATGTAAATATGAGATTGCCTCATACATATAGTTCTAAAATTTGGGACGTTCTAGGTTCAGTTGGCACAGTCCATTTCCCAAAAGGGGATTCTCTAATATACTGCAAAGTAAAACATTTTATTTTAAATTAAAATTCCACTTTTTATAGTCAAAGGTCATCAACATAAGTTATAATATGTTTACACATACAGTTCCTTTGTCTCTTATGGTTGTAAGAGTTTCTTCTCTTGTCCTTTGTGTGCCAGCAGTGCTCAACTTTGCTTTGCAGTTCTCTCAACCAAAGAACTGGAGCATGCACTCTTATAACCAAAAGGGACACAGTAACTACATATAAACAATACAGAACATGGTTGACAGTTTTGTTCAGGTACAGTTTACTGTGAATGCTTTGGGGTGTGACTGTAATCTTAGAAAATCATTAACGTTACAAGTAGCTGCAAATTCACACAAGTTTCCTATCCCTTAAATCTTTCCCTGCGTGTGAATTTGCAGCATTATAGGCATTACATCAGAAAGTTTCTGCTCCTTAAAATAGATGCAGAAACAAAGTTTCCAGGAGTATAACATAGAGGATAATGGCTGGGGATCGGGTGATAACCATGCTGTAATCACCTCGAGTTGTTGCTAGAACAACATGGTAAACCTCGAGAGCGCAGCTCGAGAGGTTTACTGTAGCCCTAGCAACCATGAGAGGTGATTTCAGCGTGGTTGTCACCCGATCCCCAACCATCATCTTTTATAGTGTATTGTCAAAAACACAGTTTGCATTCTATGTGTGAGAATTATGGAACTCTGGTGCATTCTTTTTTGTCATGCCACTGTTTGGAAGTTCCGAAGTGTGGTTAACAACTTTTTAAAATTCTAAACAGTACATAACAAAGCTGTGTAACTGCTGATTATGGTGGTTAATAGGCACTTACCATACATTATAAGCTCATACGACACTTTATGTATCAGAGCTCCAGTTCCTATAAAAGCAATTGTTTCCACTGCGTTGCAACTTAAAACCATTGAACTAAGGTTCAAGTCATGAGGCCTGTAGTCAATTTCTTAGCCATTTATGTTCCTTATGTTATCATTCTGGGTTTAAAAGAAAGAGACAGTGTATCCCATTCATTGTTTTCTTCTTAATCTTGAGATTTCACAGTTTCAACTATTAGACCAATAGAGAGACAAAATTTGGTTTTGCTTTCTGTTCCCTTGGGGTTGCTAACCAAGCATTAACTAGTGTATTAATACAATTTGCTCTGCAAAATCCTGGTGCAGTGTACCACTCCATTTGTTTAATGCATACATTAACATGCTTTTAGATGTGGGATTGCTGAATGCTAAAGTAATTGTAGGCTGTTCTGTACAAAAATGTATATTTTCCCAAGATGCCAGTACATTATAGAGTTTCTTTTCCAGAACGTTGTCCCTCTTCAAAGAGGGAAATCAGAACAATACAACAGACTAGTTTTGTCAAGCCCATAGGGCACCAAGGCTGGTGTGTTCTTTGGAGAAAAGTCTTGTCACTGCATACATCCATAATGTTCAAAAGCAACACACCTTTTGTTTCTGATAAGTTGATGTGGGATAATCAAGTATAGCTTAAAAAAAAGGCAAATTGTGCCCCCCTCAGATTTTGGGGTCTGCTGCTTGCTGATTGTTGTTATAATAGTTCCCTGGAAGAGTAGATCCCACTGTGAAGTTGCTCTGCTTTTACAATGACAACCATACCGCATGGGCTGGCATCAGCCTTTTGGTCCCTGCATGTGGCAGATGACCATATTTTTCAGTCTGTTTTTCAGTATAAATAAATCTTATAAACAGTCACTGTTTATTAGAAAACAAAAATTGGTCTGGTAGGTTGATGCGACTGTGTACAGCACTTGTAAATTAAAAAAATGTTTGTGGTCAATAACATAGCCTTTAATGGGGAGGGGGTCAGACAAGGGTTGAATTGTGCTTTCTAAACATTCCACTACATTCCCCAGTAAACATATACCACTCCAGGAATTGCCCTAGACAAATTACCTTCTCAAGATATCCTCTGATCTCACCATTTAATTGTTTTTAATATTTTAATCTTTAAAGTTTTATGATCTGTAACAAACAATTAAAGTGGGTTGATAAATATCTTAGCAATCATATAGAAATTATATTGCTCTTGTGGCTAACATATCAGCACAGAATAGCTGTATAATGATGTGGATTTTAACATGGCTTGTGTAAGGTCTCTGTTGCTGCGGTGGGACAGTAATGTTATTCTTGATATGCACCAGTATGTGTTTGTGTGAGGCACTTCCTTGAAAGTCAGATCAGCTTCAGTTATGATTTTATAGCTGTTAATACAGTTAAAATCGATAGGAGAGACCTCTATCCTGACCCTGCTCAATAAGCTAGAGATTTACAGAGAGCTATTGGAATATAAAGTGAGCTGTGAGAAGCCAGAAAGCATATGTCTGAGTGGAAGATGCGCCCCTCAGTTCAGAGATTGTTTCCTATTTCAGTGGTCAAGTTCAACTACAACCAGATATTTAGGGGTACAGGTAACACCTGCTTTTCACATGCTATTTGTCTTTAAATATGAAAACTGTTTACAGATGCACAAGCTACATTGCCCATTGGAAGTTGTTGCCCCTGACAGTGGCAGGGAGGGTGGACACCCTGAAAATAAATGTCCTGCCTAGATTTATTTTTTACTTCATACCCTTCTGATAAATCTGATGGGGTTTTAGAATAAGCTCAACAGAACCCTTCTTTCATTTGTATGGGCAGGCGGCAGATGTCCACACGACACCAGAAAAATCCCTCTGTAACATTACAGAGGGTCCAAACTGTTACCGTGATAGTTTGCATTTACACTGGTAATGTTACAGAAGGCATTTTCGTAACAGTTACAGAAACCTGTTGTGAGGTGGTTTCAACAACAGTTTCTGTAATGGTTTCAAAACTCTGTTTGGCCCTGTCCACACTGCACCAGTAAAATTGTAATGTTTTCAAAATGTTTTCATTGGTAGTGTGGATGCACTGTAACGTTTTCAGTCTGTAATGCTTTCGAAAAATTACAGATTTTCAGTGCAATGTGAACAGGGCCTTATTTATTTATTTGAAACTTGGTGACTGGGAAAGGCACACTGAGCCAATTCTCATTTCCAGGTGTGAACCATGAATAAGGAATAGGGGATACAAAATAATAGCACAGTCACAATTCACAGTTACAATAAAGAGCAATTAAAGAACAGAAATTAATTATAGGAGTAAGTGCAAAATGAATAATCAAGGTAGAAACAAAATAAGATATTTCAACCACCCTATACTGGGTAGGAGGCCAATGCAGGGGGAACAGTCAAGTAGAATTGCAGAGTGTGTCCAGTCTGGCCAGGGAGGTTGAGAGGGCAGTTCCATAAACCACGTCTGCATAGTCAAAGACCGGCATCACCATTTTGGTAACAGGGTCATGGTGGACCTGCACAGACTGCCAATCTTTACTGAGGTACAAGGCACCAAGTTTGGGTGGAGTTTCACATGGATGGCAGTGGGCAGAGAAGTCAAACTTGCTGTCTAGCCGCATACTGATATACTTGAAGGAATGAACCACTTCTAGAAGGGTGCCATCCAAGGTAGAAAAAATAGGCAGAGTTGGAAGTCTGCCCAGTTTCTTGCTGGTGCCAAAGGTCATAGACACAGTTTAATTTGTGTTGACCTGGAGTTGGTTTGATTGGAACCAGCACAGGACACTGTGGAAGTCATGCTGGAGCATGTATGAGGACATCATATAAAGAAAACCATACTGACACTTCCAAGGGAAAGAGGAGGTCTAGGGATGCTAGACATGATGAAATAGTACCTGGCTGCATAGGTGGCTTCGGTGGTGGCTTGGGGCAAGCAAAAGCTGGACACAAGGTGGTACGAGTTAGAGGTGGTGACCTCACTTTCAGCACTGTTGTTTGCCCTCCCAGGCATTTACCTTACCTCCCAAATCTAGGCCCACATCCAAAACCCATGAACAAGACACGCCCTAAGAATTATACAGAAAGTGAAAATGGCTACTCACACCCTGAATGAAATGGGGCCTCTTACGGTGATCACTGGGGGCCCAAATTTCACCCCTTCTACTAGGCTTATTTCTAGTCCATTCATTGCCTGGAATAACCAGTCTTCTTTTAAACAAAATAAAACATAAACAATTTTTTCAACTGTGTAACCTGACTTTGTGTCCAGTTCTGGCCACAAAGACAAACGTTGTGCCTGATGTGGGTCACAGAACAAAGTTTCCATCTAGTTTGGACAGCAACATAATGTTTGTAATTTTGCTAAAAGTGACATGGTAATTGGTGGTCGACTTGTATGTGAGGATGACTTGTTCCATGTATATACAATAAAAGAGACCTCCATTTAACCTGCAAGTCTATAAATGTTTTAAAAAGTTGTTTTTCAAATACTGGCACACATTATGTTCTTGTTCCATCTTTACTGGTCTTGTGGTAAATTCAGTGGGTGCTTCTGATTCACACACTGGTGATAAGGACCTTTTTAGAACTGCATAATGTACTTCCTTTCTTGGCTCCTGTTTTTTTTTTGCACTTAGATTTATGCCCCTGTTCTGCTGGCCTCGTCATGGTGGCCCGCCCCAGCCTGATCATCCACCATCCCCAGGACTTACTCATTAATCATAGAATCTTGACAGCAGAAAAGGACCATACTGGCCCATCTAGTCTGCCCTTTTTTCCCCCAACACCTCCCTCCCTCCCTCCCTGCCAGCCCCTGCCCTCCCCGGATACTCAGCCCCATATGCTTGTCCCATGCCCACTTGAATTCTTCCACCGATTTAACCCCCACCACTCCATCTGGTAGTCTGTTCCAGGGCTCAACCTCCCTCTCCATGAAGAAACACCCTCTCACATAGCCCCTGTATCTTCTTCCTTGCGGTCTGAGACTGTGCCCTCTAGTTCTGACCTCTCCTTCCTCTTAAGTAAACCCTCTTCTTCCATTTTATTGAGCCCCTTTACATATTTAAAAGTTTCAATCATGTCTCCCTTTTCCCTCCTTGTCCCCAGCGTGTACAGATCCAGCTCCTTATACCTTTGCTCGTATGACTTTCCCTGCATACCTTACACCATCTTGGTTGCCCTTCTCTTAACCCTTTCCATCACATCTAATATCCTTGCGGAAATGTGGCCTCCTGAACTGAACCCCATACTCCAGATGTGGCGTCTCAATGGCTTTGTAAAGGGGGCATTATTACCTCTCTCCTTCTGCTAGTAATGCCCTTGCCTATGCATGCTAGCATTCCATTTTCCTTTCCTGCCACCCTGCTACATTGGATTCCTACCTTAAGGTTCGAGGAGACTATGATCCCCAGATCCCGCTCCTGTTCTGCTACTTTGATTTCCTCCCCACCTAGGGTGTACCCTGCTCTTCTGTTCCTACTCCCCAAGTGCATCACAGCACACTGCTTGGCATTAAATTTTAGCTGCCACATCCCAGACCATTTTTCTGAGCATCTTTAAGTCCTCCCTCATGTCCTCCACCCTCCAGGGTGTCCACTCTGTTGCATATTTTCATATCATCAGCAAATAGGCACACCCTTCCCCTCAAATCCTCCGCAATATGACTGATATAGATGTTGAAGAGAAGTGCTCATTACTTACCCCTCATGATGGGGACAGGGGGAGTTTGCCCTTGTTCACCCTTAGCAGGATCTGCTTGGGTGCCAGGTTGATGGTGCCAAGCCTGCGGGCATGCCAACTTTCATCCCCTATGGCAGGACATCTTTTCCCTCAGTGTTTTTGCCTCTCTCTGATCAGTATGCAATGATACAAAGTGTCATGCTGACTCAAACCCCACCCTACTGGGCTTCCAGGCTGCCCTGACACCCAGCTTCTGCTAGGTGTCAGGCGCATTGCAGGATGTGCTGGCCACTCTCCCTGGAAGGAGAAAGCTGTCCTCCAGGTACTCAATTCCCACCCTCCCGGCTGATCCCCGATGACTTGAGTTCACTCTGAACTTGGGTCATTGGCGTGGCAAGCGGTAGCATTCTCACTGTGTCACCAGGCTACATCTTGGCTTTTCTGTTATTGCCACCATGCACCATTGTTGTACTATACAATTATATAATGCAGCTGAGTTCATAACCCTATAACCTTACTGCGTATAATTAATAAGCAAATATGAGAACAATAAAAAAGTCTGTTTAAATCAGTTGAACTATAGTCATAAAAGTACCTAGTAAACTGCTGCAAATATAACCTTAACCAAATTATAGAGGGATGCATATATCCATTATTATTTAGTGTAGTAACATATCTGGAAATTAGCTTATGTGTTGGATTAAGGTTTAATATTTTCTGTAAATGTTATTGATTAGACAGATATACTACATGTAGAAGATAAATTCCAGATACTGTTCCAGAACTGTATATAGTACTCCAAGTATAGTCATGGATCTGTACAGAAGCAGTATGACTTCCTTTCTTCTGCTTGTCAGCCCTCTTCTTATGCAACTCAGCATGCCGTTAGCCCATGCTGTTGCCCTATTAGCCTCCTGAAGCTTCTATGCAAGGCAATATGGCAGCGGCATGGGCTAATAGGATGCTGGGTTGCATAAGACGAGAGATGACAAGCAGAAGAAAGGAGGTCATACTGCCTCTGTACAGATCCAGTGGAGTACTATATACAGTTCTGAAACCCCATCACAAAAACAACATAAACAGATAACGCAGTGCAAATAAGGGCCACAACAATGATTTGAGGGCATCAAGGGTACGCATATGAACAGAGGCTGGAGAACCTTAATATGTACTGACTGGAGGATAGAAGGGAATGAGGAAGCATGATATAGATCTTTAAGTACCTCATGGATGTCAACAAGGTAGACCCAGTGAACTGTTCAGGACCAGAAAAAAAAAACACATGAGGAGAAACAACTACAAGGTGGTTGAAGGCAGGTTTCAGAAGGAGGCCAGAAAGCACATTCTTCATGGAGAGGCTAATGGAGGGGAGGAACAGGCTACCAGAAGAGGTGGCAAGCAAGAAAACCATGATTGGCTTCCAGTGGGGATTGGATAAAGTGAAGAGGAGGGTAAAAGTGACTGGGGAGGAGTGCAGAGCCCATGTAACTTAGGATACATGGCCTTGGCATCGGGCAGATTTGATAGACCATAAGGCCTTCTCCTGGCATACTTTTTACGTACCTAAGTGCAAACCATTAACAGTTAGATTTAACTTTGTGTGAGATAAATAATCACTATGTCTTTATCTTCAGAAACAGAAAGACTCCATTCACAACATGAGTCACACTAAAGGACTGCCAGGATTACCACCATTGCCTCTGGAAGCACAAGATAAGCCATCAGATCTTTATCAGGTACTGTACTGTGCAGTTACGCATCTCATACTGACCAAAAACAAGAAATGTAACCAGACTGGAGGCCAAAGCCAATAATGTGCAACTTTCCCTTCTCAAAGATAGTGGCATGTATACATGGAAGTGTGCACAACTGAGTTTTGATCAGAAACTTTAGGAGCCATCCTGGGGCAGGGGCACAACTAGTATTGTATTGGTTGGGCCCTGACATATTAGGCTTGGTACACTGCATGCAGTAAGTGATTTTGTGCTAGGTGTGTGTGTGTGTGTGTGACAATGGCAGTATCAACAATTCATGGCATATTTTGCTGGTATTGTACTGTACCAAATGCTAATTATTTTTACTATGTGTATCTAAATAATACTGTCTTTTCAGTAAACTAACAATTGAATAGGTCCTACATAGAAGAAAGAAATATGGCAAGGGAGTGAGCTAAGCTTTTTTTAAGCCACTATAATGGAACCAAACAGAATAAAGATGAGTTATGCCCTTTATATCATTACCTGACTGCATGCCTGACTCTGTGTGTGTGTGTGTGTGTGTTTTCCAGGAGTTACACCAACATCAGACCACTCTTACTAGTGATGAAGGGCATGGTTACAGAAACTGTGGAGTGGAAAGGTACATAGAGATGACAGGAGTGGTTACCAGGAGCGTGGGGTGGTAAGGTTTTCTATTAGTGATGAAAGGG
This sequence comes from Neoceratodus forsteri, assembly GCA_016271365.2. NCBI lineage: Eukaryota > Metazoa > Chordata > Ceratodontiformes > Ceratodontidae > Neoceratodus > Neoceratodus forsteri. The sequence continues at coordinate 50,591,573 of JADMNL010000025.1, forward strand.
GTGGTTACCTAGAGCATGCAGTGGTAATTTTCATTCTTATTGAAGAGGGAAGTGGTTACTCAGAGCGTGGTATGATAAGGTCCTTTTCTATTAGTAATGATGGGAATGATAACATAGAGCTTGCATTGGTGAGGTTCTTTCCTATTTGTGATGAAGGCAGTGGTTACCTAAAAGGTAAGAACCTTTCCTATTAGTGATGAGGGAAGTGGTTGCTTAGAACATGCCATTGTAAGGTCCATTCTTAGTACAGTAGTTATGAAGGGAGTAAGGTCCCTTCCTATTAATGATAAAGGGAGTAGTTACCTAGCGCATGAACTGGTTAGGTCCATTCTTAATGAAGGGAGTAGTTACCTATAGCATGAATTGGTAAGGTCCATTCAAAATGATGAAGGGGTAGTTACCTAGAAAATGGGGTGGTAAGATCTGTCTGTATTCGTGAGGACAGGAGTGGTTACCTAGAGAGTAGGGTGTTAAGGTCCATTCCTATAAGTGAGGAAGAAAGTGTTTAGCCAGATATTGGGCTGGGGCATGGCCACTCATTAACAATGGAAAGAGTAGATACCTAGAAAATAAAGGGGTACAGATCCATACATATAAATGCTGTGGGCTGTGGTTTCCCAGATATGGGGTGGTACTGAGCCAGTCTTTTAAATGATGAAGTGGTTGTCTAGAGGGTGGAATTCTGCATGTTTTCTCTTTCTAGAGCAATAAGGAAAGTAGTTATTTAGTCAGTGGGAAGGCACTCATTCATAATATTAATAATAATAATAATGTAAAGAATGGGATTGTGTAGGCACGTTCATTACTAAAGAGGGGCATGAGCACTCAGTGAGGTGGTGCAAGTCCACTCTTATTAATGACCTGGGCAGCTTGACTCCTCCACTGAACTACACTAATGTAAGCTACAACTAATTATGGTAAAATAGCTAATTTTACCTTAGTTTAAGGATCGGAAGAAAAGATGGCACTGGCCCACCTCTGCTGATTGTAGACGCAGATGTTCACAATAGACTTCCTTTTCCGATGTCTGTCATGGTTGGTCAGGAATCAGAGGGGGCACTTCTGAGCTATCTTTTCTTCAGATCTGCTAAAAATAAGGCAACAATAAACTATTTTATCTTAGTTATTTTAGCTAACATGAGCATAGTGTAGTAAGGAGCCTAGTCATTTCCTTGTTGAATCGCAAATGGCACCGCCATTTTTTTAACAAGCAACTTTAGACAAAAGAACTATGCAACTTCTCAAAATAAGAGCAGCAATATAAATAATCAGAAATGTGAAATATTTATATCATTTTTGCCATACAAATATTTTTTTTCAAATTCCAGATTTGTTTTTCAGACTTTAAGTTACGTTCTGCCTTTTGCTTTATTCTCATGTATTATTTTAATTGGTCATCATTTTTAGTTCATTTGGAGGATACCGAATCCTTCAATGTTTGAAAGTAGTTCCCTCCTAGAAAGGTCAATCACCAGAATGTAAGTCTGCCTGATGCACACGCATTCCCTAACCCCCCAAACAGCACAACCTGATTCAATATCAGTCACTACTTCCCTGTTTACCAGGGCATGTTAGTTGCCCTGGTAGTAGTGATTGCCATGAAACTAATATTTAGACACTGGGTGCGCCAAGAAGTTCTAACATATCTTGAATGACATAATGAATTGTTAAATGCACTGGGTATAGAAAAAAGTATAACTGGCACAAATAATAGACCGTATGTCTTTAAGTAGAGATGGGAATCATGACAGATGCTACTGCTGCCAGAGGGTATGGATCATACCATGGGATGAGGGTTTAACGTGTATTACACCATCTATTCTAGCAGTATCCCATTTGTATTATATGGTATAAGCTACTGAAGGTATGTGAATTAATTGCAAACCTGTAATTCTTTCGTTACTTTATAAATAGTTGGGGATATTTCTTTGTTGTGTGTAACATGTGTATGCCATGTCATGTTTATATTGTTTTAAAAATCAATAAAGTTACTTACATTTTAAATAAAATCTGTACTTCTTTATTTTCCTCAACCCCACCCTGGGATGATACTGGAAAAAGGAAAATATTTCCTTTCTCTTCTTTCCTGCTCAACAAAAACAAATAAAGTAAATCCTTTTCCTGAATAAAGACAAAAACAGAAGCACCCTTCTCAGCAGTGTAAGAACCCTTTCAGTAAATGCATGTGCTTGCTGTGGAATCTCTGTTGTGCTCATTCCCCATATAAATTGGTACATGTTTGCACAGCATGCTTATAAAATACCTTCTTATGAAACAGAAGGGTGGTGTGGGCCTTAGGACCTAGATTTTTTTTATTATTATTTTTCCCCTTTCACCGATGCTGCCCACCTCTTTCCTGTTACCTTTCGGCACCATCCTTCTCTTTCACTTTCCTGGTCCCCTAGGGGGTCCACAGAAGATATTTCCTCTCCAGAGAGACTTAACACTGTGGTGAGTTCCCTATGGGAGTGCCAACAGTAGGCATCAAAGTTAGAATGAAGTGGCCAACTACGCACTTTGCACATTGCCTGCAAATTGGCCACTAGTACCTATGCCACAGTTCTCAATGTAATTCGCTATTACAAATAAAAAACAGCTGCACAATAGCGAATTTCTGCACTTCACGTAGTATCTCCCTATTCAAATTGTGAACTTCATAATTCATGGTTCCATGAAGTGCAGAATTCGTGAAGCGTATTGTTAGGCAGATTTCCACACTTCACGGTGAAATTCATGAACTATGAATTTTGTTCACTTTGCCTGGACTTAGTTGACAGCCATGACTTCCCTACAGCCCATGTAATTTGTTGGGGGACCACTGCAATGCTGGGAGTGGTGGCTGTTTAATGTGTTGGGGTACCATTGCACTGTTGGGAGTGATGGCCATTTAATGTGTGGGGGGATCATTGCACTGTTTGGAGTGGTGGCCATTTATTGTGTGGGGGGACTGTTGCACTGTTGGGAGTGGTGGCCATTTAATGTGCAGGTGGACCATTGCACTGTCAGGACTGTTGGTCATTTAAAGTATGTGGTGACCATTGCAATGTCAGGAATGGTGGCCATTTAATGAATGGGGAAACCATTGCACTGTCAGGAGTGGTGGTGATTTAGTGTGTGTGGGGGTACCATTGGACTTTCAGGAGTGGTGGCTGTTTAATGTATGGGGGTACCATTGCACTGTCAGGAGTGGTGACCATTTAATGTGTGGGTGTACCATTGCACTGTCAGGAGTGGTGGCTATTTAATGTGTGGGGGCACCATTGCACTGTCAGGAGTGGTGGTCATTTAGTGTGTGGGGGGAGCATTGCACTGTTGGGAGTGGTGGCCCTTCAATGTGTTGGGGTACCATTGCACTGTCGGGAGTGGTGGCCATTTAGTGTGTGGGGAGACCATTGCACTGTCAGGAGTGATGGCCGTTTAATGTGTGGGTGGACCATTGCACTTTTGGGAGTGGTGGCCATTTAATGTGTGGGGGGGACCATTGTACTGTCGGGAGTGGTGGCCATTTAGTGTGTAGGGGTACCATTGCACTGTCAGGAGCGGTGGCCATTTAGTGTGTAGGGGTACCATTGCACTGTCAGGAGTGGTGGCCATTTAGTGTGTAGGGGTATCATTGCACTGTCAGGAGTGGTGGCCATTTAATGTGTGGGGGGACCATTGCACTGTTGGGAGTGGTGGCCATTTAATGTGTGGGGGGGGGCCATTGCACTGTTGGGAGTGGTGGCTGTTAAATGTCTGGGGGACAATTGCACTGCTAGGAGCGGTGGGGCCCTAGAACGCTGGTGTCATGCTGCTGCACATCAAGGCTTTCTGCTTTTTTAGCATGCCCATGCATGGCAGCAGCTGGCATCCTCCCTTTCACTCTCTACTCCAACTGCAGTGCCCCCTGTGATCACCCAGGTGGGAGTACAGCAGCAGGGCCTGCATTCTTCCTTCCCTGGAGGAGGAGAGCATTCTCTGGGATACTTGATCCTCCTCTCCCCTGCCGATCTGCCAATGATCCAGACTCATTCCCAAACCCAGGCCATTTGCATCAGCTGCTGCTGTGCTGACAGCCTGGTTTAGAGTCTCTTCCAATCTTAAATGAATATGTTTTCTATGATAAGGAAACCATACCTGCTTTGCTTCTGATCAGTTTGTTGCTTTTCTAAATAATTCACTGGAGTTGAGTGGGCACAGAAAGTGAAGGTCTGCAGTCATTTTGTAAGGGGTTCTTCCAGGCAACATGGAGTTTACCAGTACAATAGCACTTAAAGAGATTAAAAGTGACGGCTGTTATACTCAGTCTTCTAAAGTGTCTATTGTGCAGCTGAAATGGGATCTGGCAGAAGGAATAATGGCAGTCTTTAGCTCTTAGATATTTGATCACCTTCAGTTTCATCATGTTTGTTTTGCTGGGTATGTTGCCAGGTGAAAGTTATCAGGACGTTAAATCTGATAAACACAGTTGATTTCATCCCACCCCTGTACCACACCTGCTACTTTACTCTAGAAACTTTATTTTTAAATATTCAGCACTAATTCAGCCTATCAGTGGCAATATTTACTTGTATGTGAAGTGCCCATACAACCACAAGAAATTCTCATGCTCAAGTTTTGAAAAAGCGGATGGGGAATTTTTTTTTATTAAAAAAAAAAAAATCTTTATGTTTATTTATTTATTTGTTTCTTAATTCAGTCTATTCCCTAATGGTCATCGGTGCTGCCCATCTCTGCCTGGTGGCCACCAAGTGCCATCTACCTCCATCTCTGGCATTTATCTCACCTCATGGGGTCCACAGGGCCTTTGCCGCACAGTGGATTCCATTGGGGTGCTTGACAGGGAAGTGCCCTCCACCAGTCGGTGAAGTGCAGAAGACAGTGGCCATTCAGAGTGGTGGGGTCTGAGTGTGCTGGCACCATGCTGCCATGTTCTGTTTTTTTCTCTTCATTTTTTCTCCATCCCCAAGGACACAGTTGTCGAGGACTCCATGATGCGCATGCACACGCCCTGGCATGGCTGTGCTGCAGAGCCAGGCTGCATCTTTCCCTCTCTCTCTCTCTCTCCTGCTTCTCCATCTGCACTGCCACCTGTGGTCACCCAGGGGGCAGTATAGAAACAGTTAAATATAGAAATTCACGGCAGATAGGGACTGCTAGGCCCACCCAGTCTGCCCATTTTCTCTACCTGCTGCAAAAACCACAGACACTACTTTATCTCCTTCTTTGTTCTCTTTCCTATCGCTAGGGTTCCCCTTGGCCTATACCATGCATTTGAGCTCCCCTACTGATTTTGCCCCCACCACCTCCTGGAGGCTGTTCCATGCATCCAACACTCTTTCTGTGAAGAAATTACTTCCTCACATTACCCCTTAAGTCTATCCCCTTCCAACCTCATGTCATGACCCCTTGTTCTAGAACAGGGCTGGCGAACCTGAAGCTCGAGAGCCACACGTTGCTCTTGAAGCAATTTGGCATGGCTCTTGAGGGATTTATCAATTATGTGTTGAGTATATGTCACAGTCTTTTAAATTTGAGAAAAGTCAAAGTACAGGGGCTGAAAAGTGCCCTGAGTGCTCAACAAGCTACTGTTACTAACCCTGCAAGCAAATCTAAAGCTCCAAAGCTGCTCTGAATAATTATTTTAAAATTACAACATTTTTAAAAATATACTGTAACTTAATAAAACTTAATAAAATACAATAATTGACTATTGATTATGAGCATGCAATTTTTTAACTCTAAATATGGGTAAATATGGGTACAGTAAGGGCCGCACGTTGGGTATGGCCGGTATCATGTCAATACTGCGCATCAAATTCAGCACAAGCATTTCAGTGCTGTGGTATGTGCATAATGAAAGACAGAATATATGACAGTTTATCGCATACCGCAACAGCGCCTAAACATAGATGTTTTCTTTTGGTTTTGGATTCTCTGGGAATAGCTTATATATGTTATATGATAAAATAGCACAGGCTGACTGGAATAAACAGAACACATTCAATTTGATACAGTCAGCAGTTCTCCGGTATTTGCTGTGCTCTGAACTCCCGGCTGTTTTAATATTGGATCTCTTTCTTATTTTATTTCATAAAAGGCATGCCAGAGTATTTTTATGTTGGACTGTGTACCTGAAACATATTTTAAAGTCACATATTTGAAACATTTAAATTTTAAAACTTGAGCTGCATGGGTTAGGTTGATTTGGTAAAGACGACCAGAAAGCAGTAGATGACTTTTTGCTGACTTCTCCCTATCCACTATCTGAAAGTCTAGTTGGTGCGCTGATCAAAACATGTTGTGGCATACCTAGGCTTAGTCAGAGAGTGGGTGTACACTGCTGAGGAAACAAGTTAGGGAAATATTTTGGCAGTTCGGCATGAGTTCTGAGGCTGACTGGGATTGCTTTTCTCCCACCACTGTGGTGACATGCAGGACAGCAGGGTACCAAAGGCAAAATCGTATACCCGCGCTGAGATTGTCGGCGGTGAAATTGTACAGCACACTAATTACTGACGCTGATATGACCGTGCTTAAAACAACCACGGCGATTTTGTTTGCACAGATTTGACATGGAACCATACAGGCTGCACTTTGGTGTGGCTCATGTCTTACTCAGAAATTAAAATGTGGCTCACGACCTCGAAAAGGTTGGACACCCCTGTTCTAGATCATCTCTTTTTTCTGAAAGATGCTACCCTTCTGTACCTTATTTATGTTCTTGAGATACCTGGAGGTCTCTATCATATCCCCCCACTCTCTTCTCCTCCAGGGTATACATATTGAGGTCCTCCAGTCCCTCCTCATATGACTTTTGGTGCCGGCCTGCACCAATTTTTGTTGCCCTTCTCTGAACTGCCTCTACCCTGTCTGTACAGTACTGCAATGGAGAATGCTGCACACCCTCATCAGATGAGAGCATCCATTGGGATGCTCCGTCACCCTTCGGCCCCCAACATCAGGGTTCATTCCCAAATCCAGGTAGCTGGCACTGCAAGTGGTAACCCTATCACTGCATTTTATATTTATTAATACTTTATAAACTGTACAACTTATAAAACATTAACATGGATTCCGAGGCATCACTTTCCCAGAGTGTTGCCTTGTGGGTCTTTTGGGTGCCTAAACTTATTTATCTGTTTATTTATTTATTTATTGAGGCATGTATGTATGTGTGTGTGTCTTTGGTAGGTGCACTGATCCAAGGGACTGTTTTCAGGCACAGCTCGGGCCATAAACAATGGCACATTTAGCAAAACGGAATACAGGAGGAATAACATGATTGCAATGCAGGCTATTAACAATGAGGTGCAGGGAATTACAGTATACAGCATATTGACACAAAAAGTGTTCCCCTTTGCTTTGTGGTGCTCTCACTCGAAGGACAGACAACATGGCACACTCTTAAAGGGTATATAGATTCTTCCACGCCCTTGTTTCCATGTACATCACAGAATGTTTTTGCAATTTAAATGTCGATCCAACTGTCAAAAGGTTGTTATTTATCCCTGTAATATTATTTTGCAATCAAAATACATTTTTCTTTGAGGTTACCATTCTTCTTTTTTTTTTTTTTGTAATTGTGACCAGGAAAGGTCTATACACTAGCTAATAAAAATTAGAACTAACCTTTCCAAAAGGATAATCCCTTTTTAATTGTGGGTTGTCCAGAAGAGCATCCCCCACTTCAGTGTTGTTTAGTTTCTATTTGTGTTGTTGTTGTGGAAAAATCCATTCAAAGCCCATATTTGGAATTTACAGCACTACTTTCAGTTAGCAGAACTGGGAGCCCAACACGGTGGCCCTGGGTAGGGCTCTGCACTGAAAAAGACAAATAACCTTGTGCTTACATCATTTTGCAGGGCTGCCTGGTGCCTGCTGTTGTCATCCTGGACTACTAACTCCCGCTCCGCCTTCATCCTTGTGCTCCAGTTGGAAACAGTCTGTTGCTAAGGGGGAGGAACAAATTAGTTTTTAAGGGCTTTAGCCTAGAGGTCCTCTGCTGTGGTCTTTGAGTTAAAAGGTGTAGCTTAAGGGCAACTCACTGGAGGTGATAACATGGGCAGCAGTTGGCAGGAGACAATGCATCCCTGGGCCTAGATATTCAAAGGAGTTGTGCCTGGCGCAACTGAGGGTGCAACTCCAGAAATGCACACAGGGCTATATTCAAACGTGGGAAATGTGCTGCGCAATTCCAGATGTACCGTGGTGCAAAGATAATGTATGCGGCGCATCTCCAGAGGGCGTGCCCATGCATATGTGGCACATCTCGGTATTTAGCCGAGATATGCAGCACATCTGCCAGCACATCCCAGAGATGTGCCGCATACGTGGGCACAAAGTTGAGCATGTATAAATCATGCTGAGATGGTAGCCACCCACAGGCAAGCTGCCGTATTGCAAGCCACAACACAGCAGCCACCAGCCTTGGGTGGCTATCCCCCATAACACCGTACACAAGCCCCCACAGTATTCCCTGGTAGTTTAGTGGTATCCCCCTCCCCATCCTGTACCACGATCCCTGAAATAAAGAAATATGTAATTCCCTGGTGGTCCAGTGAACCCCCTCCCTGCCCATAACCCTGATCACCATAATAAAGTAATATTTAATTCCCTGGTGGTCCAGTGGTACGCCCCTCCCACCTTAACCCCGATCACCGTAATAAAGTAATATTTAATTCCCTGGTGGTCCAGTGGTACCTTCCACCCACCCATAACCCCAATCACTGTAAGAAAGTATATTAATCCCTGGTAGGCCAGTGGTACCCCTCCACCCAGTTCATAACCCAGATTGCCCGACACCGCATCCCCAAAGCCTTGGTAGTCTAGTGGTCCCCACCCCCACCCACACAGAACCCATCCCACCCTCTCCCCCCAGGTCATCGGCAGGCAGCAGACCCATCTGCACACCTCCATGGCTGCCCACCGAATGACAGAGTCGTGAATGACTAGTACAGTACAACTGCAAGCCCACTGGTCATCAGTGGGGACCAATGAACTTGCAGCATGTACTGCAAGCTGTAATTCAGCAGGCAGCCATGGAGGGTGTGGGCAGGTCTGCTGCCCGCTGATGACCTGGGGGAGGGGGGTGGATGGGGTCCTGTGGGTGGGGAGTGGGGGACCACTAGACTACCAAGGCTGTGGGGATGTGGTTTCGGGCAATCGGAGTTACGGGGGGGACCACTGACCACCAGGGAATTACATGTTTTCTTATGGTGATCGAGGTTACAGGCAGGGAGTGGGGGTATCACTGGACCACCAAAGAATTACATATTTCTTTCTTACGGTGATCGGGGTTACAGGCGGGGAGGGAGGTACCACTGAATCACCAGGGAATTAAATAATTCTTTATTACGAGGATCGCAGTACAGGATTGGGGGGAAACCACTGGACTTCCACTGACAGCACCACATGCTGTGCAGGGTGCAAGGCGCATTTTGCTGGCCACCCCTGCACAACTCATGCAAATGGGGCTATAATGACATGCAAATGGCCCCATTTATGCCTTGCATGCATTATGGCCCCATTTGCATATTTGTGTCTGAATATCAGGAATTTGTGCATGGCGTAGCTCTGATGCACTTGTGCATTTCCCATTCCTGGTATTCAGACCTGTCTGGGAGATGCGCTGGTGCATTGTATTTGCGTCACAGGCATTTTTTGATATATTCAGATGAGATGCGCCATAGCACATCTCTTTTGAATATATCCCTTTATTGCTCCAGCATAACTCAGTTGTGTGGAACAGCCACTTGCGCCTTTGCCAGGCGCACTTTTAAATATCTAGCCCCTGGTGTGACACCCTTAACTGTACTATAGTTTAAGTATAGTGAAAGTAATTATCTGTGTTTTTGAACTCTATGTTTATGGAAATGAAGGGGAAAAATAGGTCTAGAAAAGGGGAGGTGTTAAACTAATAAAATCACTAGGAGAAGGGAAAGCAGGAAGCATCCTGTCTGAGGCAGGATTATAAAACAAAACCCAGAAGTATAAGGAAGGAGGAAAAAGAATAAGGGTTAAGGAAGGTAAAGAAGTAAAAGGGGAAAACTTAAAGCACTCTATCTAGGGTTAAGTAACAAAGGGGACAAGCAAAACAAATAAAGGGAAGATTAAAAACACCCTGTCTGCTGTAAGGGTATAGAGTTCTCTCCAACAGCATAATGAGTGCAGAAATGGGAATGTTGGGAGTGGTGCAGTGCAGTGGCTGTGGAGCAGCAGTTTTCAGACAGACCTTATGGAGACTGAGGTGCTGCCCCACGAACCTATTTGGACTGAGAGAGGAGGTTGCTTGACTCTGGTCTGAGTTGACTAGGATGCGGGAGACCTCTTCCCCACTGAGAGGCCACCGAGTCTAACATCATTATCCCAGAGGGTGCCAAGGATAAGGGCCTACTGGACTGTGTTGGGCTCCGGGAGTGTGGGGGGAGGCAGATCGGGAGCACATTCCACAGCCAGTGCCACTACTGAATTCTTCCACTGCTTTGGTGAAATGAGACTGGTGGGAGGAGGCATTTGGGGTAGTGGCCAGGGAGGAGGTGGGGCTCCTCCCAAGGGGAGACCCCCAAGGAGAGAGGGAAAGGACCCCAGTAGAGGAGGAAGCCACTTCTGGTGGAGAACTCATCATTAGGGGTGAACAGGAAGGGAGGTAAAGAGGGAGGTGAGGTGAGGTGTCTACCTGGTGCCTCGGCTCAGGGGGATGCAAACCAGATCCTAAGGATCTCTAGGGTGGCAGGGAAGGATGGTGAGCTGAATGTCGTTGTCTATCTGGGGACTAATGACCTGGCTGGGGCTGGGATTGTGTAGGGGGATTTTAAGGAGCTGGAAAGGGACCTTAGGCGGGTAGCACATTCAGTGGCTTTTGCTGAGGTGCACCAGGTGCTTCACCTCATGGTTGAAGGAATGGTGTAGAGAGGAGAGATCCAGTTACACTGGGGACTGGGGTCCCACCTGGAGGGATAAGGGCCTATACAGGGGTGATGGTCTGCATCCATTTAGGGGGGATCACAGTACTCAGTGGACATTTTAAATGTTACCTTAAAGGGAAACACTCATGCCCAGTGGACATCACAGACTGATAGCCCACGAAAAGCTCTTCCAAATGAGGTATTGGGCTCATCTGTAGCTGGAAGCACCCCAGAGATACAGATGACTGAGTCTGCCCAGTATTAATACTACATTACAGCCATTTTTAGAATCTTGTGATGTCAGTGACGAACAAGCTGTGCTTAAGTCTGTGCAATTAGGCACAGCTTGTGGGGTGCCACACGGCTCAGTACTGGGACCAGTCCCCTTTAATGTTTTTGTAAGTGACATTGCAGATGAGCTGGAAAGGAAGGTCTGTCTCTTTGCAGATGACACCAGATGTGCAACAAGATGGACACTCCAGATGTGGTGGAAAGAATATGCAGAGACCTCAGAAAACTTGATGAGTGCTCAGGGTCATGGCATTTTGGCAGCTGAATTTCAGTACAAAAAAATGCAAAATCATGCACTTGGGACACAGAAACCTAGAGGCACAGTATACAAAATGGGAGAAGAGGTATTGATGGTCACCAGACATGAAAGAGACCTAAGAGTAATCATATCTAATGACCTCAAGGTGGTGAAGCAGCTTGACAGTGCCGTGGGTAAGGCCACTGGGACGTTGGGGTTCATAGGGAGGGCTATCACCATCAGAAGGAAGGAGGTGGTGTTACCACTGTGAAATATCACTGGTGAGACCTATCCTGGAGTACTGTGCATGGCTCTGGAAACTATATCACAGGAAGGACATAGAGAGAGTGGAGGCAGTCCAGAGAAGGGCAACTAAAGTGGTGCAGGGTCTGCATCAGAAGACCTGTGAGGAGAGACTGAAGGACCTCAGTATGTACACCCTGGAACAAAGGGGGGGGGGGGATATGACAGGACATATAAATACCTCGAAGGAGTAAATAAGGTACAAGAGTGGAGCATTTTTCAGAAAAAAGATGCAGAAGAACAAAGGATGTGCAATGAAGCCGGAAAAGGGTAAATTCAAGAGAGAGATGTGAGGAAGTACCTCTTCACTAAAAGAGTGGTGGATGCCTGTCTAACATTGCACTTGTCTTCCACAGGAGGCAGTAGGGGCAAAAACAGTGATGGGCTTCAAGCATACATAGGATAGGGAAAAGGGAATCTCAGTGGAAAGCAAAGGAGGGGGGTGAGTGAACCGGAGAACATACTGTATATGTAGGAAAAAATGGTCAGACTGGGTGGGCCAAGCTGTCCTTATTTGCCATTAAAGTCTATGTTTCTATGTCTCCGGCATGTGCCAATATCCAGGGACTTTTCTAGCATTTGAATAGATCTGGCATTTGAGCCAGCCCCCCAATCTCTGACCAGTAAGCTGGGGAGCATCCTCAGAATCTGTAAGGGTTTTAAAGCTTTCTGGTACCATCTGAGGCTTATTCTTGTATGCCTCACAGATCCACCAAGGGGTGCAAATGATTGTTAGTGCAATAGGTAAAAAAAATTATATAAAAATTCAATTTTTTTTTTCATTAGTCACCCACTGTTTCACTGTATGACCCTGACTTGAGCAACTCCCCAGGGAGGCAGTTTCACTTACTGATTATAGAACTCCGCTCTCACTGCCTTCTCCTGAGGAAGACACTTAAGCTGCCTGTGACCAGCCTGTCTAATCTCCAAACTGATCTCCCTGCTCTTTGAGTCTCCATGTGCACTGAAAATAGCACAGACCTCATTTCCGCTAGATTAAAAAGCATTTTAGGATACATGGCTTCTGACCACAAATCCTTCCTACAGCCTTTGAAATGACTTTTTAAAATGTTTTCTCTTAGTCTCTGATGATTGTTTACATACAGTAACAGTTTAAAATATGCATAGTGATGCATAAGCCCCCTGTGAGCCTTGGTCTTCCACCTTACAAGGACGGTGCAACTTGCCTGACAGGTGGTATTGGGGTGCTCGTGTTTCATAGTGCGCATTTTCAGCAGTGCTGTAGCTGTCTGTGAGCAGAGGCTACCTTATTAGCTTATCACTTACTGGGATAAAACTATAACCCACTCAGCACCCTCCCTTCCATCAGCAGAGAGCTTTCCCAATTATTCTTGTTCTTGCTGGCCTAGCTGGCTTGAGTCCACATCAGAAAAACACTGCTCCTAGGCCCCACCTCATAATCCTTTTCTTGTGGCCTCGTACGTATGCTCTCCATGCTGCACTCCCAGTGTCCCACTCCCACTGTAGCTATCTGTCCACCAGAGAGTTAGGTCTGCTTTTGACCAAGTGCGTGACTGCGCTCTTGCCATACTCTATCCGCACTGTAGCAGCCCAATAACAGTTCAGTGGAAACACAACCAACCTGGTCCACCCGCATTTAACTCAAGTTAGACTCAGGTGTGGGGTCAGATTTTCAAAGATGGCCATTTTCGGCTCCCATGCTGAAAAACCTTTTGGATCCGTAAGGTTTTTCCAGATGTGCCATATTTTGGACCACAGAGCCATTTGTGGCTGGGTCCACCATCTACTGCAGCCTGGAGCTATTTTTGGTGCAGCTCCACTAAAATGTTACTCCTGCATTAAAATCTTACTCCTGATTGGACCAGACATAACATCCTCTGCAGGTGCACCTGCCACCCATGCAACAGTTAAGACTTGGCGCCACTGAAGAGATTTTTTTCCCCACACCAGCTGCTGCAGAGTGGGACTTAGTCCCAAAACAAACTGGAATCCCTGCCCAATTTAGGATTGGCCATTACAAGCACCCAAAAATATTCAAGGCTTCAAGCAGTTTATTTTGTGGCTTTAGCCACGCCTGTTCCATTATCCCAGCATGATGTTTCTCCTTGTGTAACTTATTATTTTTAATCATCACCTGCTAACCAAAGCATGGTATTTGAAACAGAATACTTTTGTGGTAATTGCATTTAAATGGCAATGCGCTGGGTATCCAAGTGTGGGGGTGTTAACATCAACTACTCATACCCCACCATACACATGACAAACAGCATGAGGCAAAGCCAAGTGCTAATGGTGGCAGGCTGGCTGGCATTACTGAATGACAATTGCCTGCTGCATATCTTTACGGTTATTTTAAAATGTACTATAAAATGGTTAGAGGAAATCCTGTGTCCTGATTGGTTGTTACTTGTGGATTAGATCTGTCTAATGCACAGGTAAAAATACGTACTTCAAAAGTAGACGCAGTACAACACAAATTAATGCGCCATGAGAATGCTCATTTTTTTGAAACGCCACCATTTTTTTCTGTCTTAGCGAGGAAAGCTTGATATGAAATGCTCAAGTACAAATGCACACTGCTAAGCATACTTGACAACTCATTACAGTAAAGCAAAGCCCTACAAGTGTGTCACATGTACAATGTAAACAAAAAAGTCACTGTGTAACATTGCACTTGTGCTCAGTGTCTCCCAAGTCCCTGGACGCTCCCGCAGTCTCTGCAGCCAATTGCACTGCTGCTCAGCCTTTAGGAGTTCCAAGCCACTTCTGTAGTCATCGAAAAACATGTTATTGCACTTGCTTGCATTTCTTTTTTTTGTAAATCCACATAGAGCTTACTTTCCCGTGCTTGTACCGCTCTTGCACAGGGTCACACCTACTGGCGGGGAGGAGTACAGCTGCTCACGACAACATGCATATTGCAGGCTTGAGGAGACTGGAGGCATGGCTGCTCTCTAAACCTAACAAAAATTTTGTTACACTATGTGGGTGTGAGAGGAGGGCTGGGTATACTGATACACTATTAGGGCTGCTTGCTCATGTTATCAAGCACAGTTCACATCTCCTGCTATAGTTCTGTAGATTTACATCACCCGCTCGTTCGCTTACTCGTCTATAGTCTTCCTGCCTTCCCGATTGCTCTCTCACTCACCTGCTGTCACCTAGGGAACCAAGTTTCACATTTTCAAGTATAAGAAATGTACAGGAATAAAGTGTAAGTCCAAGTTCTTTTAAATCTTATATCATTTGGAGGGGAACCATGACAACCTGATTCAAGCTTAGTGATGGTGGCCACAATGGATCAAAACTCCTTTGGTTAAACAAAATGTCCAATTTTCTGGTGTTTTAGCTTTAAGATATGCTGCATAATGCCTTTTCTCTTCCTAATTAGTTTGGACAAATCTTTCTGTCATCTATTTAGGTTTTTACTGTCTAGAGTTATGTTTAAATCTAGACGGTATATGACTATTCATCAGGGTGTTGATTTTATTAAGTAGGGTATGATAACTTTCCTCTATACCAGCATTATCAATAACAGAGGACCAATCTACACTATCTAGTCCCTCTTTTATACTATTAATATCTGCTTTCTCATACAAATAAATTTTAGTGCTATTAGGAGTCATGGATACGGCTAAACAAATATCAAAACTAATTGAACAATGATCACTGTTACCTATTGGGGATGAAACAATTAGGTTCTGTACCATAACAGAATTACTATAGAGGACTAAATCAAGAAGGTTATTACCTCGGGTGAGTTGAGTTACCCCCTGAGTTAGGTTGCATGGTTGACTAATATCAACCAACTTTTTGCCGGTGCACGATACTGCTGATGAATTAGTCCAATTAATAGCCCCCAAATTGAAATCACCAGTAAGTATAATATCCCCTAAAGCACAAGCAGTATTAATCTCATTAATAATTAGGTCCAAGTAATCATTAAGAGAATTAAGAGGGCAATAGCACACACCCAAAATAATGTGTTGAATAGAATTCACCATCACTTTGATCCATAGTGATTCCAATCCATCACCAGTACTCTTAATTTTATCAGAGATATTGATGGCCTGAATGAAATTCCTAATAAAAATAGCAACTCCACCTCCTTTCCTGGTCTGTCTAATGTAGTTAAACAGTGTATAACCAGGCAGGGAAAATGCCCAACACGATTTATTGTCCCCCAGGTTTCTGTAATAAACACTACATCCACATCATCGGAAGACACCAATATCTTTAACTCATCAATTTTATTAGATAAACTCCTTGCATTAAAGTAAAGACATTTAATATTTTTTAGTGCAAATGTTTTTTTTCCTATTCGGGTATGGTATGGGAGTGATAAATTTCTCTCCCCAATCAATCAGTTTAAATGATTGTTAATATAGTTTAATAAGTGCTGGCCCAATAACGAATTCCCCTTACGATTGAGATGTAAGCCGTCCCTACTATATAAATCAAATCTGTCAATGAATTCTTCCCAATGGGTAAGGCAGCCCAAATTCTGGTGGAGACACCACCCATGCAACCAATTATTAAACATGCATATGGAATTGTTTATCTCAATAGAAGTTCTCGGGATGGGCAAAACCTCAGAAAAAGGTATCTCACAGCCAATCTCCACTAGGATATTAGATCGGGCAACTAAATCTTGTTTAATTTCCAATAAATCTGCATACAGAAAATCATTGGTTCTAATATGAATGATCACTAGGGGGTTAATACCCTCATTAGATAAAATATTATGGGGCATACTTGCAATATGTAAGATACTTGCACTGCTAAAACTAGAACATGTGCGGTTTTCCTTGTCAATATCACAAATAGCCCTGTCTAGATGTTTCACCATAGAGTCTCCAACAACAAAGACTTGCCTTTTAGAGTCAGCATAAGGTGCTGGAATATCCATGGGTGAGCTGTCAGAGACAACATCTAACAACCCTCCTGTAGGAACATCTACTAATGGGATCAATGGAATGTTCAAATGGGGTGGACAATAGGTGAAAATATTATTTGGATTATCCGCTACAGTATTTGCAGAGACAGCATCTACCAGGCCACCTGTTGGACATACTACTGTTGGAGTCAGTAAAATATTGGAACTGGATGGACAGCAGGTCATAGTATTTGTTAAATTTAACACAGAATCAATATTATTACAGAGGTAACTACAATCTGGTGCAGCTACAGCAGGCACCGCAGATGGAGTGGGAACCAAAATCTGATCATCAACTTCACTTAAAATAGTGAATTTATTACTAGTAGGTAGGGAAAACTGAGTAGCCTTACAGCCATTTTTAAAACTCCTCTTACTCTGCACTTCATACCATTCAAAATCTGAACTATCAACAAAGTCAGGGTCCCTTGGTCGTTTTCTTGTACTTCCTAAATGGACTTCAGTAGATGAGGGACTATCACTTGTTTTTGCATAGTTTAATACAGATGTAATGTTATCATGTAGTGAAACTGTGATGTTATTAGTCATAGGGTGATTTAACTCCACAAATCTGGCCTGCATTTGTTTTTGGCTAACTTCTAAGCCTCCAATATCCTCAATTTGATTTTTCCCATTTCTGATTCGCATCCCAGTGTGGCTGTATTCCTTCTAGATGCCCCCTTATGATTAAGACATCTATATACAGTAATTATTTAATTATTTTAGTACTGAATCCAATACATTTTTATTTTTTACTTGCTTTTAAAACATCAAGCCTCATTTTATAAGCGCAATAAGACACTCTGGGGTGTGTGGATTAGGCATTTCTAATGCACAGCCAGGAACTAAATGCAACTGGCCTCACTATGCCCCAGCCATGCATTAGAAATGTCTAATGGGGGGGGGGGGTATTGTTTAACCAGAAAAGGCTCACTAAGCCAGAGTTTGTTTCCAGGTGCAACCTGGGAGCACAAGGAAGTTAAGTGACTTGTTCAGGGTCACACAGTATGCAAGTGGGGGCTGATGGGATTCAAACCCTGGTCTCCAAGTTTGTAGCTCAGTGCCCTTAACCACTTCATTATACTTCCTCCTATGCACACCCCTAGAGTTTCTTATTTCTTACATAAGGCATTTAACTTTTTAAAAACAGTAGTATTTAAGACAGTCTCACCACCACTTTAAAACATGTACATATAACATAGACAACCACACTGCTTTTAGAAGCTGGATGCCTCTGATTAGTCTTATAGTGATTTTTATAAAATGGGTCCTAGATTTTTCTGTGATTCCAGCAATTTTGCTGGGCAATGAGACCCGCATAGCTATGCAATAATCTCTTAAGATTGCATTGTAAATTTGGTTTGCATTTTTCATATTTATTTATAATCTCAAACATTTTATGAGTGGGATACCACATTTCAGGGTGTGTCGTTGCACTCCAATATACACATTTTACAGGTGATTGAAGGCAGTCAACTATGCCTTGTGCCTCACAATGCTCCAAAGGCATGCATGTATTGGAGTATAATCACTCACCTACATCATGTGTTATCCCTAAAATATTCTCTTATAATAGCAAAGAATACAGAACAAGCTGTATTTAAGTGGATTTACAATTGAAATAATTAGTGAACAGCACACTACAGACAGATGAGTCAAGGTGAATTTTGAATAAAGAAGAGAAGCTGCGAGGCATCGCAGCAGCTGGGTATTTGTCTGGAGCCCTCCCTCCCTGGACCTGGAAGGAATGTAAGGGATCTCCTCTGGGGAGTACAGATGTCATGGCAATGCCATGAGGAGAGGTCCCACAAGACTGCCTGGAGGCGGTGGCATTTGGTGGAGGGCGGAGAAAGAAGGGTCAAGTGAGCTGAGGGCCAGCAGCTCTCCCTTCTTTCCCCTCTGTTTGGGTTTCGACTTAGGAGGTACATCAGTTATCAGGTCCACACTAGAGTGGCCCAAGAATTGGGGGCAAGGATGTGGGAGGCCTGCATGAAGGCTGTGTATCCTCCCGGCAGCACACACTGCTCCTAAAAGGTGGTGATTTTTTTTCAATAACTGCATGGCTGCGGCCAGTTCCTCCAAGACCTGTGTTGTGTGGTTATTTCAGGGGAAGGGAAGGCGGAGGGCTACCAAACAAATGAATACACAGATGGGCGTTTGAATATGTTTTTGATTCCCTCTGCAGCAGATCTCTGCTCTCTGGTGATGCTCTTTGTGTGCCGTTGATAACTGGTAATCCTTTTTTTTTTGTTTTTTTATTGCCAATTTTAACTTGTTCAGTGTGTTTGAGCTGTGTCACATAACACACCAGTCACATAACAGAGAGTGTTACAGTAGCCATGCTGCTGAAAGTGAGTTATTGTAGCTGTTTGTCACATGAGCTGCTTGCCTGTTCTAGTGAGAAGGGTAGATTAGGGAATTGAAACGCTGTGGCCATCTGAGTATTCATTAAATGCAGGACAGTTTCATCTGGGTTATATCTATCACTGCCAAGTCATAAGATGTCAGAATTCTATTACTCTGCCCCATGGCACACATTTGTAACAGTTTCTAGAAGTAGAGTTGAGTAGCTGTGACATAGTTATCAGTTTTGGCAAGATGGATTTGTAATGGGAAGCTTTTTTTTCCTCAGAGGAGAGACTCCATTTGTTTTAAGTTTGTACTGAGAAAGAAATAATGTGTCCTACTGAGAACTGAACCCAGGTGTGTCCATGAACCCTGTGTCCAATCATGTGAGCCCCTAGATCAGTGGTCAGAGCAGTGGGAAAGTATTCCAAGGGCCTGGCTTCAGTTCCCAGTAGGACACATTCTTTCTTTCTCACTACAGTTTGTGATTTAATTGCTCAGTCATGGCTGATACTGCACCAAAAACATCTAATTGTCATCTCAGTTATACCTAGTTGCAGGATTTGCAATACCAGAGAAAGGAAGTGTGTTCGGGATCCCCAGGTCTAACTATATGAGCCTGCAGCTCAGTGGTCAGAGCACTCAAACCATGTTCTGGGAGCCTGGGTTCAATTCCTAGTAAGACATATTGGCCCAGATATTCAAAGTACAGCTCCAGGTGCAAAGCCGTTGTGCTGGACAAGCGCTGACATTGAGCCCGACAGCAATATTGAAAGGGACGGTTAGCACCGGTGCTTGGTGTTAGCATCAATGTTAAACCATAATCGTATGCAGGGGAGGGACAGAGGGTTGGGGCCCTGAATGCCGGCGCACCGGCATATTCGAAAGCATAGTGCCATGCTACAGGCTTTAGTGCGACCTGTAGTGCGGCGCTAGTTACCGCCAAAAAAAAAGCTGCTGGTAATGCAACACTAATGGCTGCAGTGCCCCCCCATCACAAGACCCGACCCCCGTTCCCCGTACAATCTCTGTAATTCCATGGTAACCTAAGGGTCCCACCCCCAGCATGACTCCCAACCCCTGTTCCCAGGCACAATCCTGTATTTCCCTGGTAGTCCCAGTGGTCCCCCCACTCCCAAATTGATCTCCCAACCCCTTCGCCATTACAATCACTGTATTTCTCAGGTACAGTGGTCCCCACACCAGCAGCACCACTCCCCTCTCATCCCACCCATCAGCCATGAATCAAGCCGGCGACTGTAATGAATGCAGTACAGCTCATACATTCCTTAGTCGTTGGCCGGCCGTGGTGGTGTGAGGAGGGCTGAGCCAGTCGCCTGCTCGATACGTGGCTGATAGGTAGGATGAGCGGGAGTGGTGCTGCCGGGTGAGGGGACCACTGGACTACCAGGTAAGTTACAGTGATTGTACAGGGAACGGGGGTCGGGAGTCATGCTGGGGGGTGGGGAGAACCACTAGACTACCAAGGAAATTACTATATTGTATGGGAACCGGGGGTCGGGATTCGTGCTAGGGGTGGGAGAACCGCTAGACTGCCAGGGAATACAGTCAGTCGAGCTGCTACCGGGTCAGGAATCCCGATGGGGGGGGACTACACACCTCTTAACTGTCCCTGATTTACAGGGACGTCCCTGAATGTGCCTCAAAAAGTGCCCTCTGTCCCTCTTACATGTTGGGTTTTTGTAACAGAACAGCAGGGTTGAAGCACTATTGAATCTCAAACAGTAAAGTTACAGACTTGTTCTACATCAGACAATGCATCATAACACACATCTCATATTTCCATCAGCATTCTGCATGAATAGTACAAAGTATTAAGATGTGTCCCTGATTTGGGGTCATTATTCCTGATTAATTTATGCCTTGTCCCTGATTCATGAGGCAAGAGGTTGACAGGTATGGGGCACTAGCCTACCAGGGTGTCTGCACCTATAGGTATAGAGCCTTGATGACTCAGACGGACTGCTCGGCCCACCCAGCCTTCCCAGTCCCCAACAGTATTGTGCCATTGTGTATCCTAGTATGCCTATGGCCTACATCCCCCCCTTGTCTCATGCCTGTTCCATGCAGTCGTGACACACCCCACTGTTATTGCACCCACGACTGCTGTGGGGTGCCACAATTGTTGTGGGGGTGGGGCTGTCTTCCAGTGCACGTCTGGATGCAGGCAGTACATAGATATGTATATGTGTGTATATATATATATATGTATATATATATATATATATATATATATACACACACACACACACACACACAGATATCTGTCTATATATAAATATATGTATATATATATATATATATATATATATATATATATATATATATATATATAGATATATATCTATATATATACCCATATATATACATGGTTACATATCTATGTCTATATGTTGCTGGACATGTCTCTATCTACTGTTCTGGGCTGCCTGCAGTGCTGGAAGGGTCAAGTGTATGCACCGCTTGTGCCTGCCAGCACTCATTTCCTGCAGCATCCAGTCTGTGCTTCCATTCCGTCCAACAGAGGATGCTGTGGGCATGGCTGGGCCTGCAGCGTCCAGCCTGTACTTCCATTCCAACCAAGAGGTGGCGCTGTGTGCTCCATGCAGTAGCACTGGGCAAACCGCATGGTAATGTATGCTAAGCAGCAATTAATGAGATGCAAATATGCCTGTTTGCCCACTGATTTCCTAAGTAGGCTCATTTACATGGGAGCTTTGAATATAGCTCCCATTTACCCCGGGCTAACCTGTCTGCCCCGGGCTAATGTGTTAGCACTGTGCAATCAGGTTAGCCCGGGCAAACCTCACTTCAGCATTGCACGGTTCTGCAGCGTGTGGCCTACATTGTTGTTTACAGTAGATGTGAGACATCTCTATGCAATCACACACAATGTTCTCCAACTGCAACACTGGCTTTCTCCAGGGTCTAATGAGCTGCGGTCGCTGTGTGCACTTCCCTGTTTGCTATATTCAGTGCTGTCTTATTCCCGGCCTATTTTTCCCTGCACTCCTGGCCCTGTTTGCCCAGCTTCCTTTGCTTGCTATATTCACCTGGTTTTGCTCAGGGCTATTCCTTTTGAATATAGCTTGCATTTTGCTCCGGGTTAAGTTTGCCCGCTGGGCAGTGCTACTTTAGCCCTGGAGCAGTTTTGCATATCTGGGCCAATATTTCTTTCTTGCTACAGTGTGTGATTTAATGGCCATGCAGTGGCTAATACTGCATCAGAAATATCTAATTGTCATCCTGAGTATTGTTAGTTGCAGGATTTGCAAAACTAGAGAAAGGAAGCGTGTCCAGGACCATGGGTTCAAGCATGTGAGCCTGTAGCTCAGTGGATAGAGGAGTGGAACGGTGTTCCGGGGGCCTGGGTTCAATTCCCAGTAGGACACATTATTTCTTTCTCACTACAGTTTGTGATTTAATTGATACACAGTGGCTAATACTGCACCCGAAACATCTAATTGTCATTTTTAAATTTGGTGTGACATTTTTACATGCTATGCCATTACTGTCAATGGAGCATGCTATGGTGGCACAAAGCAATACCACAAACAACAGGAATTGGCAGAAGTCAGATATTCAGAACATTTTAACATGCAGTTTGGTGGCGCCAGCACATTTCAAGACTTTTTTTGGCAGAAGAATGGCTTCCCAGCACATCCAGGGACATAACTAGAATGTACTGTATGACTGTTGCAAATGATTGTGCAGCCTCTAAAAATTCAGGGCAGGCATTAGAAACATAGAAACATAGAATCTGATGGCAGATAAGGACCGCTTGGCCCACCTAGTCTGACCACTTTCCTACGTAACAGGTAAGCTGCAGATACTAGTTAACCAACAGCTTACTTCCTCCTACCCCCACTAGGACTGCCTTATGTCTGTCCCATGCATTCTTGAATTCCCCCAATGTTCTTGACTCCACGACCTCCTCAGAGAGGCTGTTCCATGCATCCACAACCCTCTCCATGAAAAAATACTTCCTCACATTACCTCTGAGCTGTCCCCTCTATCTTCAAATTGTGCCCCCTTGTTCTTGCATATCTCTTTTTCTGAAAGATGCTACCCTCTTGGACTTTGTTGATTCCCGTGAGGTACTTGAAAGTTTCTATCATGTCCCCTCTCTCCCTTCTTTCCTCAAGGGTGTACATATTAAGCTCCTTTAGTCTTGCTTCGTATGTCTTCTGGTGCAGACCCTGCACCATTTTGGTTGCCCTATTCTGGACAGCCTCCACTCTGTCTATGTCTTTGCGGAGATGGAGTCTCACCAACTGTCTGTATAGAGGGATAACAACGTCCTGTTTTCTACTATTGATGCCTCTCCCTATGCATCCCAGTATCCCCCCAGACTTCCTTACTGCCTTCTCACATTGCTTGCCCACCTTTAGGTCATCTGATATAATTACCCCCAGGTCCCTTTCCATTTCTACTGTTGTTAGTATCTCACCCCCCATTGTGTACGCTTCCCTTGGGTTTTTGTTTCCCAGGTGCATTACCTTACACTTCTTTGCATTGAATCTGAGCTACCATACATTTGACCATTCCTCCAACCTTGCCTAGTCCCTTCTCATCCTTTCCACTACATCTTGTGTATCAACCCTGTTGCAGATCTTTGTGTTGTCTGCAAAGAGACATACTTTTCCTTCCAGTTCCTCTGCAAAGACATTAAAAAGGACCGGTCCCAGTACTGAACCCTGTGGTACCTCGCTAGTAACCCTCCTTTCTTCACTGTGGACTCCATTTACTACTACCCTTTGTGTCCAGTTGTCTAGCCAAATTTTTATCCAGGCTATCTCCTTGGGACCCACTCCAAGGCTGGCTAACTTGTGTATTAATCTTTGTGTGGGACTGTATCAAATGCCTTGCTAAAATCTAGGTAGGCCATGTCCACAGCCCCTCCCTGGTCTACTACTTTAGTCACCCAGTCAAAGAAATCTATTAGATTCATCTGACACGACCTTCCCATTGTAAATCCATGCTGTCTTGGGTTCTGTGCTCCACTGGCCTCTAGGTACTCAACAATTCTTCCCTTCAGAAGTGATTCCATCATTTTCCCTACCACTGAGGTCACACTAACTGGTCTGTAGTTTCCTGCCTCTGTCCTGCTCCCACTTTTGTGAAGAGGAATCACATCCACCCTCCTCCAGTCCTCAGGTACCACCCTCATCCTCCCATGATTTGTTAAAGAGAGTAGTCAGCAGTGTCACTAGTTCTACCCTTAGTTCTTTTAGAATTCTTGGGTGAATCCCATCAGGCCCCATTGCTTTGTCAACCTTCAATTTTATTAGCTCTTTCAGAACCCTTTCTTCTGTAAATGGACTGGTATTGACCCCCATCTTCAGAGTGTTTCTCTTGTTTGATTTAGGTACCTCCCCCTCCTCTTCCTTTGTGAATACTGAGCAGAAATATTCGTTCAGTATCCCTGCTTTTTCACTGTCACCCTCTGCCTACATTCCTTCCCCTTTATTAAGCCTCAGTGTCCCTCCTTTGGTCTTTCTTTGCTTCCTAATGTAACTATAAAAGGTCTTATCCCCCTTCTTAACAGAGTTGGATATCCTTTCCTCGGTTTGGGCCTTTGCTATTCTGACTGCCTTTCCTGCCTCTTTCTGCTTTAACTGATAAAGTTCTCTATCCTGCTCTTTCTGTGTTTCCTTATATTTCCTGAATGCTATCCTTTTCTCCTTAACCTTCCCTGCTACCTCTTTTGAGAACCATAGCATTTTTTTCCTCTATTTTGTTGATTTGCTTTATACAAAGGCTTGTTGCCTCTGTGATGGCTGTTTTGATTACTTCCCATTGTTCCTCCACCCCTCCTTCTTGCCTGTTTGCTAGTGCTTTTCTGAGGCATTCTCTCATTTTCCCAAAGTCAGCCCTCCTAAAGTCCAATACTTTTGCTTTTGTATGGCTTGATTGTATGGCTGTGTTTATCGTGAACCACACTGTTTGGTGGTCACTTGTTCCCAGATGGCTACCCACTTCTAAATCTGAGATTTTTCTCTGTCCCTATTTGAGAAGTACCAGGTCTAAGATTGCTCCCTCCCAAGTGGGTTCCAATACTAGCTTGTCTGAGGCATGCCCCTTGTAGGGCATCAAGAATGACCCTGCTCTTGGATGTGCCTGCAGCAAAGGTGCTCCAGTTAACATCTGGCATATTCAGGTCCCTCATCAACAATATCTCCCCTTTTTCTGCCATTCTAAGGGTGCCTTCTATAATTTTCTTGTCCATTACCTCTCCCTGAGATGGGGGTCTGTATACAACCCCCATGTGGATTGTGGTGCCATTTCCTGTATCCAGGGTGACCCAGAGTGCCTCATCTGCTCCCTGTTTACTCTTTAGTTCTTTTGCTTTGATCCCTTCCTTTACATAGAGAGCTACTCCTCCTCCTCTTTTACCCTCCCTGTCCCTCCTGTAGATTGTGTATCCTGGTATGTTGACATCCCAGTCATGGTTCTCTGTGTACCATATTTCTGTGACTGCCACAATACCCAGGCAACCCTCTTCCATTAAGGCCACTAGTTCATGGAGCCTGTTACACAGACTATGGGCACTGGTACTCATCACCCTCCACTTTTTGATGGCCTTACCCCTTTTAGCCCCATCCCTGTCCTTACTGCCTTTGCCTTTTTTTTACATTTTACCTCTGTCCTGCTCCCTAATGACTTTTCTACCTTGGTGTTTAGCTCACTAATTACCATGTTTTGTGGGGGGAGGCTGGGACTTTCTTGGTCCTTTTCAGTGCCTCCCCCTTTCCTAGTTTAAATGCTTGCCAATGAAGCATTTAAACCTCTCACCTGGGATCCTGCCCCCCCGGACAGATGCAGACCATCACGCCAGTATAGGTCTGCATCCCTCCAGGTGGTTCCCCAGCCCCCAGTGAAGCCAAAACCCTGAGCTCCACATCTGTTTTTCAACCATTCATTGAATTTCCTGGTGAGAAGTACCCTAGCATCACACTTGCCATAGACAGGCAGCACCTCTGAGAATGTTATCGTATGCGTTACTTGTCTTAAGGCTCCTCCCCAACTCTACAAACTCAACTTGCACTGCTCTGATCCCATTCCTAGCCAGGTCATTTGTCCCTAGGTGGATAATGACATCCAGCTCCTTCCCTCATGCAGCTGCTCCCACGATCCTGAGGATTCGCTTCCTGTCCCTCCAAGTCGTGGTGCCAGGGAAGCACCTTACCTCCCTCTCCCCTTCCTCCCCAACTTATACCCCCCTAATGATTGAGTCCCCCACCAGGAGTTGTTTCCTTCCCCTGTGGGGTCCCATACCACCCTCCTGTGGGTCTCCTTTGTGAAGATTCACAGCATCCTCCTTGGTCTCCACTGCAGGTGCCTCCATAGAGGAACCACTATCCACCAGAAGAGCATATGAATTGTGGAGAGGTACAACTGGAGGGATGCAACTCTGTTCCACCACCCTCTTCCTCCCTGAGACCACCCTGGTCCAGCCTCTCCTCTCCTCTTTCTTGGCAACCTCTGAGGTAGTGGCATTGGCCCTGGTAGTCACTGGGTGGGGGAGGAGGTTTCACGAATCCTAGCCAGGTCAGCCTGGAGATGGGCAACCTCCTCCCTCAGACCAGAGAGGTGCCTGCAAATAGGGCAGCATTGCAGCCTCCAGAATGTCTTCCGGAACACTGCCGCCCCACAGCTATTGCACTGCACCACTCCTATCATGCCTTATTTTGTGTCCCCTCTACTGTTTCTCTGTATGCTTACTCTCTCCTCTCCTTACAACTCTCACCCTTCCTGTTCTGGGACAGCAACTTCCTATATTCTTCAGTAGCCTCCTTCTTCCTTGCTCAGTGTCAGACCACCTGCAGCTGGGGGGGGGGGAGAGTGAGCTACTTTTTTCCTTTAGGGTTGACAAAACTAATGTTTCTCTATGATCCTTCCCTTCCTACTGCCAAACAGGAAGTTCCTGTTGTCAGTCAAATCCGGTGGCTATAAAAGTAGAACTGGCTTAGGGTGGTGCAGGGGTGGGATGGAGAGCAATTAGTAAGAAAAAAGGATAGCAACAGGAAGTTGTAATTGGAGTCACCTGCTTTTATATTGTCTAAGCCACACCCCCAATTAAGCTCAACAGACACTGACTCCTGCTGAGATAGAAGTGTTAAATTAGTATGAAAATGGTAGCTTCTTTTAGTTAGCTGCGTTCTGCTCTACAAGCAAGATTTCTGTCTTCCAAAGGCTAGCAACAGGAAGTTGTAATTGGAGTCATCTGCTTTTATATTGTCTAAGCCACACCCCAATTAAGCTCTCTCTCCTCCTACTGATTTAGCAAAGTAAGTTGATATAGTACCCTTCCCAGCACAGAACACACACTGACTTTCTTTCTTTTCTTTTTTTAACCCTAAATAAGACCCCTTCTACTTCTAATAAAGTATTTGTCTACTTAATCTCAACAGACACTGACTCCTGCTGAGATAGAAGTGTTAAATTAGTAAGAAAATGGTAGCTTCTTCTAGTTAGCTGCTTTCTGCTCTACAAGCAAGATTTCGGTCTTTCAAAGACTAGCAACATTATTTTGCAAACAAAAAGTTTTTGTTTTTTTCCTGTTGTTTCCACCTCATTAAAAAGCAACACTTTTAATTAAAATGTATTAAATCCAGACATCTTCCATTGCAGCTAATAACCGGTCCCCAAGGTCAGGTCAGATTGAAAACAAAAACATTTATGTTTTGTTAAATTTGTACAATTCACTATACTGTATGGCATGCACAAGCATTCTGAACACCTGGCCCATGGGATGCTTTCAGTAAGTCTAGCATGTGCTGCTCTTCTTTGTGCTGTACCAACCTGTTTCATAAAGAACCACATGCCGCCCCACTGTGCTGAGTGCCTAAAGATATAGAGAAAAATGCATAGTCAACTCTGCATTATAAAATTCTTTGATACACCCGAGGTATGTGATGACCAAGGGTGTGTAAAACAAACTCACAAGCATGCAGTCACTTATGTTTTAGTTTTTGTAATAACTGGTGCAGGGAGTTACATAGCGGTATGTTTCCCACTGTTGTACTGCAAGTGAAAGTAAAGTGCGGGTGCTCCAAATGCCGTAATAACCGAGTATGATGTCATGCCTGGTTATTATGGCATTTGATCACACTGCTAATCGATGTGATAAAGTGGGTCACCAGCTATTATATTACCGTAATTTCTTAAATCCATTCCTTGGTCTATAGAACAGTGTGATAATATTCTAGGGGCCTGGCTTCAATTCCCAGTTAGCTCACATTAGTCCTTCCACATTATAATCTGTGTTTTAAAAATGCTTAGCATTGGCTAATCCTGCATCAATAACTAATTACCATCTTAAGTTCATTCTAACTTATATAGAAAGTTTTATTCATAGGTATAGATCATGGGTAAGACCCCACCTGAAGTACTGTGTTTAGAGACCATATCTCAGGAAGGACATAGACAGGGTGAAGGCTGTCCAGAGGAGGGCAACTAAAATGGTGAAGGGGCTGAATCAGAAGCCCAATGAGGAGAGACTGAGGGACCTCAATATGTACATCCTGGGGGGTCATAATAGAGACCTATAAATACCTCATTGGGTTGAACAAGGTAAAGGAGAGGATTATTTTTCAGAGGAAAGATGCACAAGAACAAGGGGGCATGCAATGAAGCTGGAAGGGGAAATTTAGGAGAGATGTGAGGAAGTACTTCTTCACTGAAAAAGTGATGGCTGTCTGGAACAGTCTTCCAGCGGAGGCAGTGGGGGCAAAAACTGTGGTGAGCTTCAAGTACACATGGGATAGGCACAAGGAGATCCTAGTTGGGAAATGGAAGGGGTGGAAATCAAGTATGGTCTGTGGTGACAGTACAGGCAGGAACAAATGGGCAGACTGGTGGGCCAAGCAGTCTTTATCTGCCATCAGATTCTATGTTTCTGTGGTCCCCTGTTTTTTATTATTCTGTTTATCCCGCTCTCACCAATGCTGCCCACTTTTGCTCTGACTCCCAGTACCATTGCATCCCTTCTCTCGCACTTACCTCCAACCTTTTTTTTTCTCTCTAGGTTTTTTCCTCCTGTCAGGGCTCCAGGCAGGCATGGCTTGCGGTTCTCTCTCTCGGAGGGTCTTGATTCATCCTGTAGCTTTAGGGCTTCATGTAGCCTGCCTCAGTGCCCCATTTTTCTCCCCGGTATCCCGGGATCCTAGAACATGGTCATGCACGCATGTGGACGTGTGCGTGCACTCTGTGGCTCCAGTGGTGGCCCCTTCCTTCCACCCAGCCTAATGCCTGGTCTCCCTTGGGCTTGGTGCTGCCACCTAGTCTCTTCCTGGTGGCAGCCAAAAGCCGGGGAAACCCATGTCCTTCCCTGGGAGAGGAAAGCTGCCTTGCAGAAGCTCAGCCCAGCTTCTTGCCCTTCCCCCCCTGGCGGACCCCCAATGACTCAGGCTTGTTCCGAACCCAGGTCACCGGCTGGGTAGGAGGTAAGAGGCCCAGCACCTCAGCTCTCCACACCACTGAGCCATCATTTACCTCTAACCTTATAGTGTTACAGTGCAGCTTCTTCCCTCTGATGGTTTCTTTAGGAGGGTGAGTTTTCATTCAGTAGCCCTCTTTGACCCTTAAGTACGGGAGGTGGAGTGGTCAGTCAGGAGGGCAGGTCTGAAAATTTTATCCTACATGCTTTGGGGGGTTTTCCCATTTTGTTGTGCCCTTCCCCCCTCGGATGCTGGTAGCTAGGGCATCATGTGCTCATGTGGACATATATGCATGACTGTGCACAATGCCAGCAATCATCCTCCCTCCCCATAGGCTGCTCTGACTGCAGTGCCACCTTCAGTCACTCAGATGTCAGTATTACAATGGAGCATGGTACCCTCCCTCCCTGGAGCAGGACAGCATCTTCTGGGATGCTCAGTCCTTCTGCCCTGGCAAGCCTCTAACACCCTGAGCTTGTTCCCAAACCAGGGTCAATGGTGTCTCTTGTCCTCTTTCTTAACATAGCTTGAATTCATCAGTTAAATCCCTGAAATCATTGGATTCCTCTTGATGTAGTCTAGGCAGACTCATTACAACTAGCCTTTGAGGTTACACTTTACATTTCTGTAAACACACTGACAATATAATTACAGTGCTCCCTTGCTATAGCGAAATCCTGGCTATTATGAATAATGTGTGTGGCTCCTGATGGCAGACAGCTGTTCTTGTAAAAGGCATCACCACCAAATTCACCACTCACCTACAGTGCTCTTGTAAGTACAGTATTGTGGAAAGATACTGGTGTCTGTAACGTGTCTGAGAGGACTCAATAGTCTGTCCTGACCCCTGATCCCTGGCTACCAATGTTATTAGTGGACTCAGCAGCTGGTCTGTACTTACATTTACTCTCTCTCCAATCCTGACAATAGCACTCCCTGTCACTCTCTACAGAAAGCTGCCATCAGTATGAGTGCTCATAGCAGTTAAACTTACAGGACTCCTCTCATTCACAAGGTAGTAGATGATACAAACAAAATGAATCCATTTTGCAGAAGTATAGTACTGTGTCATCTCAGTTTGTTTGTGAAACGGGTAGAGAAGCAGGCAGGAGGAGTTGCAGTGGTCTTAAGCATAAGTGCAAGTGTACATCTGATCCCACTCTCATCAATTGCCTGCGTGTACCAGTAAAAAACAAATTGTAAATGAATGAGCAACGAGGAGTAAATTGGCAACATTGGCTTAGTGCATCAGAACATTTGATTTGTAAAAGTGCATAGAAGCGGGTGTGGAAGCAGGTGATAGGAGCTGCCAGTTGAAGTCTCGGTGGTGCTGACAGTGGAAAAGGGAACATCAGCATATAATTTACTAAACTGCACTATAAACTTACTTGTAGACTTTTAAAAATGCTTAATACAGTACAAAGATACTGTCTCTGTGCAAGATGAAGCAGGAACAGAGCTAAAAACATTCTGAGCACGTACTATCCCTGTATGTTCAGGGTTCCTTGATATAACAAACAGTGAGCTATAATGAACATGTTATGGATCTCAATCTGTTCATTATAGCAAGGGAGTACTGTAGCGTGTATCTAAAGTGTAATGATTATGTAGTTACAAAACCCAAATGTGTAACTACTCTGTAATTTTAATTTACTTTTACTTTTGCAAAGTGTATAATCAATAATTAACATATAATTACATTGTGAAGGAGAATGTATGTTTATATTGCTGCAGAGACCTCTCTTGAAGTCTGAGTGGTCTCACGTGCATTCTTAGGGTATGCAAACTGCAACCCAAAGGTAAGCCGATTGATCAGACGTGCTTCCTTTATCTATAGAGTACAAAGTAGTTACTTATGTATGTACAAAGTGGTTACACCATTACAGAGATGTAAAGTGTTGTCACCATTTTTTCAACCATTAGAAAAAGTCAAATATAGTACTTATAAATTGTGGGAAATTGCATAGCGTAATGCCTTCTGTTTATCAATAGATCAGGTACAGTGATGCTGGAAGTTTCCACAATACACTAGTGTTTCTCTACTATAATTATAAGGGCCGCTGTTGGCATATGGTAATCTATTAACATAGTAACATACTAATTACGTACCTAGTAACATAGCAATTTAAAGCAGCAGTATTTGTTAGTCAGCAAAAAATTTCATCGTATAGTTTTTTTTTTTTAGCAAAAAAGTACTTCTGGCATCCTTACATCCACCATCTGTATCTTTTTGATTTCCTCAAATATTTTTTAAAAAGTTTTTATAGCAAATTTTTTAACTCACGTCATTAAAGGTGGCTGCCACTCGCAATTTTTAAGAGTCTCTTCCGTTGAGGTTACCTTTTAAATTTACTTACTTCATTCATGCTGTTACCACATGTTTCTGATGGTAAACAGCACAGCACTGTACCAAGATGTTTAATTCTTTTCATGGTGGCCGTGGTGCTGGAGTGGGAACTTTTACAAACTTCAAAATCCTGGGCTTGATTTTCAGAACCCTAATAATGCCACAAGCCCTGGTGCTCCGGTCGTTTGGTGCACGGGACTTGCAGCATTCTCCCAGCTGCCCGTCAGGATTTGCAATCCCCAGGGTCAGATGCCACAAGTTAGACCAGGTTTTCCCTGGTCTAACCTGCTCCATTTGGAGATTTGTTTTACAGGGCTTGCGCCAAATGTTTGGTGCAAGCTGCCGTATAGTGAGAAAACTGTGGCGACTGCACCCAATGGACTAAAGTTGGGTGCAGTTGCATCAAAGGAGTTTGGCGCGGTTGCACCAAAGAACAGGGTTCATGCAGGGCTTGATGAAAGCCCTGCAGCAACCTTTGAAAATTGAGCCCCCTGTTTCTTAATTAAGGAATTAACTAAAATGAAAATCAGAATGGGTATAATCATGTTTTTGCCAGAAAAAAAACAAACATAATTGCTGAAAACAAACTGCATGGTGACTAACAAATACTGCTGCTTTAAAGAAGAACTGCGCTGAACC
This sequence comes from Neoceratodus forsteri, assembly GCA_016271365.2. Classification (NCBI taxonomy): domain Eukaryota; kingdom Metazoa; phylum Chordata; order Ceratodontiformes; family Ceratodontidae; genus Neoceratodus; species Neoceratodus forsteri. The sequence goes on from JADMNL010000025.1 coordinate 50,624,004, forward strand.
TGTTTGTCCATTTGCCATGTAAAAGCCAATTTTAAATAATGGTTTCCATTCTATTACTGTTACTGTTCCAGTTCTACAGGCTTTTTAGATATCCTAGTGGATGTTTCTGGCATAACACACAGGTAGTAAGTACCATTTTAGAACTGTATGATGTAGTTTATGTCCCTTGCTCAGCTCTTCCATTGTTGGCACAATGCATCCATGCTCTGTTATAGAAGTCTGTAGCTGAGATGGACATAAAGTACATCATACAGTTCCAAAATGGTACTTTTACACCAGTGTGTAAATCAGAAACACGCACTGTGTTTACCAAACAGCCTATACAGAGGGAATAATAAGAGCATTAGAACCAGTACTTAGAAACAGATGCTGCTTGGGAAAATGACTTACCGGTTCAGCACAATTCTCCTTTAAGGTTGAAAGGGACCATAGGTTCATCAAGTCTGCCACCCCCATACTTCATAAATAGGGATTAATAAATATACTGTGCACATATGTACTAACTTGTAGAAATGTCATACCCACTCTAGAACCCAGGGTACCCTGTGATTTCTTTGGTAAGCAGAAATGTGCCATGGCGTACTTTGAAGGGTGAGAGAGCAAGTCAGTCACTACCTTCTCCATGGGTATTCTGAGCACATTTTATTAATATTCATCCAAGAGGGAGCTATAAGTTGGAATCAGCTTGTTTCTAGGTGCATCCTGGGAGAAAGTGGATTTGGATATATACCATTACATAACAGATACTCCATTTGGGCCCTCAACCTCTGACTCCCTTAGGTCCTGCCAACTCACCAGTTATCCCCATGCCTTACCCTCCATGGCAGGGACTCCAGGGACAGAGATGTCCTACCCTTGAGGCATACCACTATGTGGACAAAGATCCAGTGATAGGGGAGTCCCAAAGGCCCAGACCATCATGTAGATGGAAATGAGGTTTTTCTCATATTTTTGGTCCATTTCACCTCTCCCCTGGTCTCAACATAGCCTACTGTGTGGCCTCTACACAGAATGCATTGTGGTTCTGAGAAAAAAAATGGGGAATGGGTTGGGGTCTGAAAATGGGGAATGGGTTGGGGAGTGCTGCTGAAAAGCAGGGAATGTGTTGGAGTGTGCTTCTGAAAAACGGACTGAGTTGGGGAGTGCTGTTGAAAAATGGGGAATGGGTTGGGGATTGTTGCTAAAAATGGGGAATGGGATGGAGAGTGCTGCTGAAAAATGGAATGAATTGAGGAGTGCTGTTAGAAAATGGGGACAGGGTTGGAGAGTGCTGTTGAAAAACAAGGAATGGATAGGGGAGTGCTGTTGAGAAACAGGGACTGGGTTGGGGAGTGCTATAGAAAAATGTTGAATGGGTTGGGGAGTACTGCTGAAAAAAGGGAACTGGATGGAGCAGTGCAACAGAAAAATGGGGAATGGGTTGAGGAGTGCTGCTGAAAAACAGGGATTGATCTGAGAGTGCTGTGGGAAAACAATAACTGGGTTGAAGAGTGCTGCTGAAGAACAGGGAATGGGTTGGGGAGTGTAGCTGAAACGTGGGGAATGAGTAGGGAAGTGCTGTTGAAAATGGGAAATCAGTTGGGGAGTGTTGAAAAACAAGAAAGAGTTGGGGAGTGCTGTTGAAAATGAGGGACTGGGTTGGGGAGTGCTGCTGATAAACAGGGGAAAGAGTTGGGGAGCGCTGTTGAAAAACAGGGACTGGGTTGGGGACTGCTGTTGAAAAATGGTGAGTGGGCTGGGGAGTGCTGTTGAAAAACAGGGAATGGATTTGAGAATGCTGCTGAAAAATGGGAACTGGGTTGGGGAGTGCTGCTGAAAAACAAGGAATGATTTGGAGAGTGCTGCTGAAAAACAGTGATTGGGTTGGGTAGTGCTGTTGAGAAATGGAAAATGGGTTGGAGAGTGCTTCTAATAAATGGGGACTGGATCAGGGAGTGCTTCTGAAAAAGGGGAATGGGCTGGAGAGTGCTGCTTAAAAAACAGGGAATGGGTTGGGGAGTGCTGCTGAAAAATGAGGACTCAGTTGGGGGGTCTGCTGAGAAACGGGGACTAGAATGCAGAGTGCTGCTGAAAAATGGGGAACGGGATGGGGAGTGTGGCTGAAAACCAGGGATTAGGTTGGGAAGTGCTGCTGAAAAACAGAATGGGTTAGGGAGTGCTGCTGACAAATAGGAAATGGGTTAGGGAGTGCTGCTGAAAATTGGGGAATGAGTTGGGGAATGCTGCTAAAAAATGTGGAATAGGTCGGTGCGTGTTGCTGCAAAACAGGGAATAGGTTACGGAGGGCTGCTAAAAAATGAGGAACTGGTTGGGTAGTGCTGTTGAAAACTGGGGAATGGATTGGGAGTACAAGGAAAACAGAATGGGTTGCGTACTGCTGCTGAAAATTGGGGCATGGGTTTAGGATTGCTGCTGAAAAACAGGGAATGTGATGGGGTGTTCTGCTGAAAAACAAGGAATGGGTTAAGGGCATGCTGCTGAAAAAAATTAAAGGAATGGGTTTGGGAGTGCTGCTGAGAAACAGGGAATGGGGTGGAGAATGCTGCTGAAAAACAAGGAATGGATTCAGGACTGCTGCTGAAAAACAGGGACTGGGTTGGGGAGTGCTGCTGAAAAACAGGGACTGGATTGCAGAGTGCTGCTGAAAAACAGGGAATGGATTGGGGAGTACAGCTGAAAAACAGGGAATGGTTTGGGGATTACTGCTGAAAAATGGAGAATCGGTTGGGCAGCACTTCTGGAAAATGGGAAATGGGTTGAGAAGTGCTGCTGAAAAATGGGGAATGGGTTGGAGAGTGCTACTGAAAAACGGGGACTGGGTTGGTGGTCTGCTGAAAAATGGGGAATGGGTTAGGGAGTGCTGCTGGAAAACAGGGACTGGACTGGGGAGTGCTGCTGAAAAACAGAATGGGTTGGGGAGTGAAGTTGAAAAATGGAATGGGTTGGGGAGTGCTGCTGAAAATTGGGGAATCAGTTGGGGAGTGCTGCTGAGAAACAGGGAATGGGTTGGGGAATGCTGATGAAAAACAAGGAATGGATTCAGGACTGCTGATGAAAAACAGGGAATGGATTAGGGAGTGCAGCTGAAAAACAGGGAATGGTTTGGGGATTACTGCTGAAAAATGGGGAATCAGTTGGACAGCACTTCTGGAAATTGGGAAATGGGTTGAGAAGTGCTGCTGAAAAATGGGGAATGGGTTGGGGGGTGCTGCTAAAAAATGGGGACTGGGTTGGTGGCCTGCTGAAAAATGGGGAATGGGTTAGGGAGTGCTGCTGGAAAACAGGGACTGGATTGGGAAGTGCTGCTGAAAAATGGAGTGGGTTGGGGAGTGAAGTTGAAAAATGGAATGGGTTGGGGAGTGCTGCTAAAAAATGGGGAATCAGTTAAGCAGTGCTTCTAAAAACTGGGGAATAGGTTGGGGAGTACTGCTGAAAAACTGGGACTGGGTTGGTGGTCTGCTGAAAAATTGGGAATGGGTTAGGGAGTGTTGCTGAAAAATGGGAAATGGGTTGGGAAGTGCTGCTGAAAAACAAGGAATGGGTTGGGGAGTGCTGCTGAAAAAATGGGGAATGGGTTGGGGAGTGCTTCTAAAAATGAGGATTTGATTGGGGAGTGTTTCTGAAAAACAGGGAATGGGTTAGATAGTCCTGCTGGAAAGTGGGGAATAGATTGGGGCATGCTGCTGCCGAGAAATGGGGAATGTGTTGGGAAGTGCTGCTGGAAAAGAGGGAATGGGTTGTGAAGTGATGCTGAAAAATAGAGAATGGGGTTGGGGAGTACTGCTGAACAGCAAGGAATGGGTTGGGAGTGCTGCTGAAAACCGAGGAATGGGTTGGGGAGTGCTACTGAAAATGGGTAATGGGTTGAGGAGTGCTGCTGAAAAATGTGCTGGGGTGCTACTAAAAAACAGGGAATGAGTTGGAGAGTGCTGCTGAATAATGGGGAATGAGTTGAGGAATGCTTCTAAAAAATGGGGATTTGGTTGGTGTGTGTTTCTGGAAAACAGGGAATGGGTTGGGTAGTGCTGCTGAAAGGTGGAGAATATGTTGGATAGTGATGCTGAAAACTGGGGAATGGGTTCGGGGAGTGCTGCTGAATAATGGGGACTGGGTTGGTGTTCTGCTGAAAAATGGGGAATGGGTTGGGAAGTGCTGCTGAAAAACAAGGAATGGGTTGGGGAGTGCGGCTGAAAAAATGGGGAATGGGTTGGGTTCTGCTTCTAAAAAATGGGGAATTGGTTGGGAAGTGTTTCTGGAAAACAGAGTAGTGCTGCTGAAAAGTGAGGAATAGGTTGGGTAGTGCTACTGAACATTGGGGAATGGGTTGGGGATTGCTTTTAAAAAACAATGAATAGGTTGAGGAGTGCTGCTGCTGATAAATGGGGAAATACATTGGGAAGTGCTGCTGAAAAAGGGATTGGGTTATGAAGTGGTGCTGAAAATAGGGAATGGGTTGGGGAGTACTGCTGAACAGCAAAGAATGGGTTGGTGTGCTGCTGAAAACTGGGGAATGGGTTGGGGAGTTCTGCTGAAAACTGGGGAATGGGTTAGGGAGTGATGTTGAAAAACGGAATGGGTTAGGGAGTGCTGCTGAAAATTGGGGAATGATTTGGAGAGTGTTGCTGAAAAATGGGGAATGGGTTGGGGAGTGCTTCTGAATAATGGGGAGTGAGTTGGGGAATTATTCTAAAAAATGGGGATTTGGTTGGGGAGTGTTTCTGGAAAACGGAATGGGTTGGGTAGTGCTGATGAAAACTCTGGAATGGGTTGGGGGATTGCTGCTGAAAAATGAGGAATGGGTTTGGGAGTGTTGCTATAAAACAGTGAACGTATTGGGGACTGCTGCTGAAAAACAATGAATGGTCTGGGGAGTGCTGCCGAAAAAGAGGGAATGTAGTGTGAAGTGGTGCTAAAAATAAGGAATGGGTTGGGGAGTACTGCTGAACAGCAAGGAATGAGTTGAGGATTGCTGCTGAACAATGCGGAATGGGTTGGGGAGTGCTGCTGAAAAATGGGGAATGAGTTGGAGAGTGCTGCTGGAAAACAGAATGGGTTGGGGAGTGCTGCTGAAAAACAAGGAATGGATTCAGGAGTGCTGCTGAAAAAATGGTGGGTTGAGGGAGTGCTGCTGAAAAATGGGGAATGGGTTGGCGAGTGCCGCTGGAAAATGGAATGGGTTGGGGAGAGCTGCTGAAAAACAAGGAATGAGTTGGGGAGTGCTGCTGAAAAATGCGGAATGGGTTGGTGTGTGCTGCTGAAAAACAGAAAGAGTTGGGGAGTGCTGCTGAAAAACTGGGACTGGGTTGGGGAGTGCTGCTGTAAAACAGGTGATGAGTTAGGGAGTGCTGCTGAAAATGGGTAATGAGTTGGGGAGTGCTGAGGAAAAATGGGGAATGAGTTTGGGAGTGCTGCTGAGAAACAGGAATGGGTTGGAGAGTGCTGCTTAAAAACAGGGAATGAGTTGGGGTGCTGCTGAAAAAGCGGAATGGGCTGGGGAGTGCTGCTGACAAATTAAATGAGCTGGGGAGTGCTGTGGAAAAAAGCAGGGAATGGGTTGGGGAGTGCAGCTGATAAACTGGGAATGAGCTGGGCAGTGCCGCTGGAAAAATTGGTCTGGGTTGGGTACTGCTTCCAAGAAAAAATTGGGAATGGATTGAGGAATGCTGCTGATGACCAGGGTCTACTTAGCACAGGACAAGGAGTGTGAGGGGTACCACTGGATATCAGGGAATGCTTGCCATGTGGTGTGGGGAGGAAAGGGGTGCCACTGAACACCAGAAACTGCTTGCTACAGGACATGGTGAGGGAGGGATTTCCACAGGACACAATGGCTGTCTCAGCTTGGGAGGGGAGAGGGAGATACCACTTGACACCATGAAGAACTTGGCATGAGACAAGGTGAGAGAACAGCCACTAGACACCAGGGATTGTTGGGCATGAGATGGGGGCCCGATTTTAGAAGGTTGATGCAGGACTTATGTCAAGCCCTACATCAACCGCAGTGTTTGCTGCAGCTGTGCCAAACCCCTGTGACACAATGTTGCCCGATTTTCGAAGGTTTGGCACAGTTGCAACATTTTCAACACCTATGGCAGCTTGAGTCAAAGCTTTGGCTATATATAAATTATATTATATATATTACATATTATAAATATTATATATTATAAATTTATAATTATAATGATTTGTTGTATGTTTTGTAATAAAACAATAAAAATTTGAAATTAAAACAAACAGATGGTGCAGTTGTCCTAGATAAATGCTCTTCTTTTTTTTTTATCATTTTTGTAGATCATCCTGAGACATAGTTATCACCCTCCTTTAATGCAACGTACTTCCTGGCCCTTGGCAGTGCCTTTTCAGGAGCAGCGCTTTCACCGCAGTCCAAGCGAGTCCATTGCCAACAACTACACACCATCAACAAACAAACTGAGGCTGAAAGATCTACCAAAGATGAGTTCTGTCCCAAGAGCAAGTACCACCCTGGGATCAGTCAGACCAAGACCAATGTCACGTATCCTGAGAGTTTTTTTGCAGTTTCTTGTGGTTGTTATAGTTATTTTGATTTGGTTATTTGTGGAAGATTGGTAGTGATGTTCTCTATAAACACGAGCGGAAATGTATTTGTAAGGCTCAGTGGGCTTCTAACCTACTGGCAAACCAAGTAGAGATGCTTTATGAAAATGTGATGATGTCTGTGACATGAAGTCTGTCTGGTTATTGAATACTGTGCAGTAACTGAACAACCAGACTATCACATGTTAATAACATGAGTAAGAAAACTCAAGCCATTTGATTGTCTAAAAAGACAAGTACAGTGGGCAGATTGAATGGGTCTAGCAGTCCTATGTTTCTATGTTTACAGGAGTGTAATTATCTGGCCATAATTACACTCCTGTACTTATTTAGCCTGTGCATCAAGTTCTGCTGCAATATCAATATGCCTCAACAGGGACTACCTTTTTTGCCTTTTGTTTGTTTTATACGGCAAATGATATTTTCTTATTACAAATCATAAAAACATTTTTAAGTGAAACCCATAAAGAAACTGTAATTATATTCAAAAAGTACTCTTTCCTCCTATACATTTAAAGGCATTCAGCACAAGTACCTTGTGCCTAACAACACACTCGAGGCATGCAGTTATTGGTAGTATGTAAAAATGGAGAGGGAATAAAGGTGGCTCAGTTAGGGCGACTGCATAATGGCGATAACAAAAATGGCCATCCTGAAGTTACAGAGACTGTACAATGATGGTAATATTGGTGATCAATGGGCGACTCAGAGTAGGATAATTAGAAATAAGAGGGGGTTGTGGGTGTGGGGGTCAGAGCCCCATATTGAAACAGTTGAAGTGATTTAGAGTGAGAATAAAGGTGTGCTGGTGGGGGGAGCTAGTAGACCCAAGTGAGCTACTGGAGGACAATGTCTGCCCAGTATGCTGTGAGCCAGAAAATGAAGCCGATGTGTAGAGACCCTTCGTTAGAATGCTTTCCATATACGCCCTTAAGTACGGTCGCTGAAATTTCATGTCGCCATTAGTGTAGTAACTGAGTTTGCTTCATGTTGAGTTTGCCCTTATTTCATCAGCGTTATGACATGGAACCCAGTTATTGACCCATAATTACACACCCTGAGTGCCTTATTGCATACTCATTGAATGAGGTACATTTGAATTGATGGTAGAAAATATGTTAGTACATGAGGCCTCTGCTTGCTACAGTGGCAGCTGTGCAGCTCACAGAAATTCAAAACTCACCTTGACAACTTCAGCCTGGGACACTGTTTAAATGTTTTGGTTTGTATTCTCTTAGAATTTATATCTTTAACCATTATCTATATATGTTAATACGGCTGCCAAGGCTACTTTTATGGTTGTAATAGTGATCTCATGCACATTCGTATGGTAGGAGGACCACAGCCTAAGACTTCCCACTCCTGAGTTTATGGGTCTCACCAGCGGAGATAAATGTGTTATTCCACTGTAACCTATTAAGTATTCCCTTTATAGCAACATTGCTCACATCAAGCTTTCTTTTAAACAACAAAATACATTCCCAGCCCTAAAAATTCCTAAATTACCCCTTTTAAAGAAATTATCTTGTGAAAAGTCTAACTTTTGAACTGTTGAGGCTAGAAACTTATTTTTTTTTAAATGAAAGCTTAGAGTTAGCTCAGTATAAGTAGATGATATTTACTGCATGTCTTGATACAGGCTTTTCTGTATCTATAGTGTATGTTGGCAAGTAAACATGTGTATTGATACATAGGGGATATGACATGGGCTGACTTAAGATGGTCTGTTTATATCTCACGAGTGACGAAGCCACTCATGAGAAAGCAGTAGACCAATGCCCTCAAATGAAGCTACAAATGATATCTTAAGTCAGCCCATGTGATATTTAATTTATACAACAGGTGTTCAGGAGGTTTTGTGATAGAAATGATAAAAAGCTACAAAAGAAAAAAAAAACAATATAAACTTCTTAGACTATTGTACAGTATATTCCAGAAAAAATAAACAGCATCATATATTTTACATTTTTTATTGAAATAGGTTTACCAGGAGAGGCCTAGTGAGCCATCAAATTTGTTTCCAGTGGTGTCCTGGAGGAAAATACATGAAATTGGTCACTGAGCATGCTCAGAAATGTATCTTCACATGTGAGAATACATTTCTGAGCATGCTAAGTAACCAGCTTCATTTATCTTGCTCATGTTGCCCAAGATAGTAAGTTTATCTTGGCACATTTATTTTCACACCTGTTGTAGAAATACTTGTTTTTACATTTCGTTTTTTTTTTCCAAAAAGCTTTTTCCCCTTGTTGGGGCAGATGGGCAGGTTATCAACCCTGTCCTGTCCCTCTTGACTGGAGTCCGCCTTCCTTGATCCACCAGGGGCTATGTCCTCCATGCATTGGCCCCGTGGCAGGGCCAAGAGAGGGAGAGCCATCCTTCTCCCCCGTACACATCCCCAGATGCCCATAGTCATCAGCTGGCTGAATGGGGGCAGGCAGGACTTCATGAAGCCTATCTGTCCCTTTTTCTGTTTTCTGGCCCCTGTCCCCATGCATGGTGGCATGTCAAGACAAGCATGCGGAGATGCAAATGTAATGAAGAGCCATGATCCCTCCCTTCAAGCTGTCTGCAAATCTGCACTATTACCAGCTCTCCGGCCAGTAGCAGTCAGAGGCCGAGATGGCTAGTCTCCCCTCCCTGGGAGAGGAAAGCAGTCCATTGACTGCTCAATCCTCTCCCACCCTGGCTAACTCCCAGCAACCTCTGCTGATTCTCAGACATGGGTCACTGGTGTGGCAAGAAGCAAGATGTTAAATGTCTTAGTCCTCCACTCCACTGGGCCAGTTCTTTTTTCACATTTCAAAGGTATTATGAATATATGTATTTTCACATTAAGGGTGTGAATTTAAGCTATGTCTATATATCTATACCATGCATACATTTTTATATTGATATATGAGATACGCCATAGGCTGACTCAGAATATACCATTTATCTCCACGAATGAGGGGGCAGGACAATAACTCATAAGTAGCAGAGCCATGCATGAGTTTGCCCCCTCACAAGTGATGATAAACATCATAGTCTGAGCACAGCCCTTCTGTGCCCAATTTATACTATGTATTATAAACTGTAAAACATTTAAATTAGAGCGTTTTATGGAAATTTAAGTTTCTGTTTGATTTCACTGCTTTGTTTTGGGTGCAGCTGAAGCCATTGTGATGTCACCAGGCACTGTTCAAGCTGCTCTCCCATTGGTTGTAGGGCTCCTTTATGACCTGTCTAAAGTGAGGATAATGGCCAAAGTGAGGATACATTTTTTTTATCCTTATTTCAAATGCTTTCATTGCCAAAATAGTATCATTATAATAATGCAACAACAGTTATGTGCTGATATAACAAAGTGGGATGGCTTAACATTTTTTTGGAAAAGTTTTTGTAATCTTTTCTGAATTTTGATAAAACTCCTTACTTCACTAGGAACCATGTACATGTAGTTTGTAAGCTTCTATGTAGTCTTTGTATGCCCTCATGTGCGTTGCGAACAGTGGGAAACTCGAAGGAGTTGTCAAGGGCATGGTAGCTGGTGTTCAATGCTAAAAAGTGTAAAATCATGTTCCTTGGGCATAGGAACCCAAGAGCTGAGTACAGGATGGGGGGAGGTACTGACCATCACTAAGCAGGAAAGGGACCTAGGGATTATCATATCTGATGGTCTCAAAGTGGCTGGACAGTGTGACAAAGCAGTGGATGGGGCCAGTGGGATGCTGCAATGCATAGGGAGAAGAACCAGCAGCAGGAGGAGGGAGGTGGTGTTACACTGTATCACTTTCCTGTGAGACTCTACCTTGAGTTTTGTGTCCATTCTCAGAGGCCACACTTCGGAAAGGACATAGACAGGGTGGAAGCGGTCCAGAGGAGGGCAACTAAAATGGTGCAGGAGCTGCATCAAAAGTCCTATGAGGAGAGACTGAGGGATCTCAACCTGTACACCCTCGAAGAGAGGAGAGCAACAGAGGGCATGATTGGGACGTACAGGTACCTCGCAGGGGTGAACACTGTACAGGAGGAGAGTCTCTTTCAAATGAGAAAGGGCTCCAGGACCAGAGGGCTTGTGATGAAGCTGGAAGGGGGGAAGTTTAAGAGGGATGTGAGGATGCACTACTTCACTGAAAGAGTGATGGATGCCTGGAACAGATTGCCAGCAGAAGTGATAGAGGCAAAAACAGTAGGAGGTTTCAAGCATGCATGGGATAGTCAGAGGGGACTATTAGCAAATGGGCACAAAGGAGGAAGGGAGGCGTGCCAGTTATGGTCTGTGAAGACAGACTAGGCACGGACCATCTGAGCAGACTGGGTTGGTCAAGCAGTCTTTTTCTGTCAACAAATTCTATATTTATATGTTTCTAGTAGTCCCCAAAGTCTGTGAAAGTGTAGGAAGAGAACTAATAATTCATGTTATAGGGCCAGCGTAGGTGGAGCTATATAGCCACCTCAAGATGTCCACCTTGAAGTGGCCCAAACTCTGAATGGTCCATATGGATGCCAGGAAGGAGTTTCATAAAATTGGGCTGCAACAGAAAATGCCTTATCCTACCCTCCCACCCCCACCTTAGTTTTAAGCAGGGGACCACAAGCAGCTCCAGGTCTCTAGAATAGAAAGTTCTACCTGGGCAAAGCAAGAGGGGGTAGCAACTCATGTAGGTAGGTCGGATCCAATCTATTAAGGGCCTTAAATGTCAGAATAATGACAATGTGGTCAATCACATGCCTAATAGGTAGGCAGTGCACATTGCAGTGTCATATTGATACTGTCTGACCTCCTAATGAAGCTCACAGTGTGAGTTGTTGCATTCTGTACCCCCTGCAGGTCATGGAAATGGCCACAGGGTAGGCTCATGTGTGGTGCACAACAGTAATCAAGGCTCGAGGGGGTGGTGGCTTGCACTAGGGTTTTGCAATCTTTGGATTCTAGAAAGGGGCACAACTTGGTGATGTTCCTCAGATAGTGAAAGCAGATCATTACTACAGATGACACCTGGTAATCCTGGGACAGCTTTTTATGAAGAACTACCCCATGTTGAACCACTCTTTTAGCTACAAGTTGAACATTGTCAAATGAAGGCAACATGCAGTAACATTTCAAAGCAGAGACTTGAAGATGCAAACCCATCGGAAGTAATTTTGTCTTACTGCTGTTTAGAGCCAGTCTGTCAAAAGCCATCCAGCCCTTCATTTCTGTCAGACACGATTCCAGCAACAGTGCTGAGCGATTGTTCTGACCAAGCTCAGTTGCAAAAGAGAGGGTCAGCTAGGTATCACCTGCATTGCAGTGATACTTAATGTGCACTTTCTGATGATCTCTCCAAAAGACAAGGGGCTCCATTTTCAAAGAGCCCTTAGATTGCTGTGTTTTGCAGTGATCTTGGACTGTGGCAAACTCAGGGTGCATCAGGGACCCTGTGCCTTATTTTATAAAATTGGGGGTCCCTGTGCCAAAGACCCAAGAGTTGCCACAGCTGTAGGGTTGCAACAATGATTTGGCACACCTGCAGTTTTTTTTTTTTTCTCCTTCCTTATGCTTCTCGGTCCACCTCTACTTCTGTCTAGCCATGGACCCCACTGACACCCTCGCCCCAACCCCCTCTACCTATCTCTTATTGCAGCCATCCCAGGAGTAGCCCGGTGTATCCCTTCACCAGATGGGTCCCTCTCCTCTGAGGGGGAAGGCACCAAGGAGGACAACCAGCACACTACCTATTCGGTCCCTGGGAGCTGCTGAGGTGGCTTTGGGGCCTCAGGGCACTCGCGGCAGGAGCCAGTGGCCATCATCCGGCCAACTGAGAAGCAATTTTTCTGGTTTGCTCCCCTGGGTGGCATGGTGTGCCCCAGATGTCAAGGCACATGCAGACGTCCACCACGCCCCTTGCATTCAGTGGGGCTTGCCAAACTGTCATGCTCCCAGCCTCTGCCAGGAGGTGACGCACAGTGAGCCGCATCCTCTCCCTCCCCCCACCGGGAGAAGGTGAGCAGTCGCTGGATGCGCAAGCCTTCTCCTCCCAGCCAGCCCTCCAGTGCCTGCGGGGTTTGACAAAGAGATCAGTCAAACCCCCCCCACACCCAGTGCAAAACTAGAGGAGCCATAAGGTGGGGTGAATATGCTTGCAAGGAGGGGACTGGTGACAGAAGGAATATGAGGGGTGCCATGGAGTGATGGGGGCATGGTGGCAATGTGAGAGTGATGAGGTGGCACCCTGCAGGGGTTCCCTGCACAAGTGCACACTGCTGATTGACTCAGGTACAGGGGGTTCAGCAGGCAGGGACCGGGACATGGCCTAAGGTGGACACAGCCCTGGCACCTGCCTCATAGGTGCCAATGACCCCAACATCATAGGTGGACAGTAGCCTGCCGCCACACGGGGGGGTGAGTACCAGGGGACTGTTGCGGTGCCTGGGGACCATTCCCATACACCACTTGCACCTGCAACCTGCAGCCACTCCTGCCCACCGATGGTGTTGGGGTCATTGGCACCTGTGGGGCAGATACCAGGGCTATGTTCACCTGAGGTCAGGTCCCAGTCCCTGCCTGCCAAACCCCCTGTGCCTGAGCTGATTGGCTGTCTGCACTTGTGCAGGTAACCCCTTCAGGGTGCCACCTTATCACCCTCACATCACCCCCATGTTCCCATTGCTCCCTAGGTCACCCCCCATGCTCCTTGTGTCCCCACTCTCCTCCTTGCTCCCCCCAATCACTGGCCTCCCTGGCAGTGGTGCATTGCCCTTAGACCACCTACTGGCTGGTCTAAACAGAGCCCCCCTGTTGCAACTCTGGCAGGACTTCTAAAATACCAAAAAGGGGATGTGCGGTCCCATCATGGTGCAAGCCCCCTTGTGACCTGCCACACAGGCGCTTTAGCTGCAAGGGTGGCACAGGATGGCTTTGGCATATGACAACCTGATTTCAATGCAGCCTGCATTCAAAAATCAGGATTGCTGCAAAGTTTGACACAAGGTGCCAGTTGCATCATACCCATTTGATTCAGGCACTTTGCATCAAAGAATTCTATTTGAAAATTGAGCCCAAGATGTATGCAGCAAACAAAATGGGGGCGAGGACCAACTCCTGTGGAAACCGCAGTCATGACCAGTTGGCCAAAATAGGAATGAACCCATCACAACCAACTATTCCTCTTTTGTCAGGAAGGACCAGAACCATGCAGGCACAGCTCCAGACAAAGTGGCATATTTCAACAGTCTAGCCACAAAAACACAAGGGGCCTGAGTCTCAAAGCCCTGCATCTGTCGCAAGGTGCTTGCACCGAACAGATATGGTGCAAGGTGCACCTTGTGTCCAGGGCTGCCTCCATGCAATTCACAAAGGTGGCCTGTGTCGACCACAGGCTGCCTGCCCCAAATGGGGCTTGCACCATCCCTGCACCCAGAGCTGGGCTGCGACAAGGTGCAAGAGGCATTGCGGCAGATGCAAGCTGCCACAGCCCAGGCATGGGGTTCACAAACTGCGCCCTGAAGGCAGAATTCTAAGTACCTTTAGACTAGCCAGGGCTGGTCTAAGGGGACTTAGAAAATGCTCCGCTGGGTGCAACCCCAGTATACAGCACTATGCCGCAGTCCTCCAGTGGTGCCAGGGCCCATGTCATGCTCACGATAATGTACACCCCCCATCACCTATGCAGCCTGTGGCACTAGTACTGTCCCCATCCCACCCCGAACCCTGATGCTGCCCCAGTACATTTCCCACTAGTGCCACCCACATGGTGGAATAGTGCCCCCCCCCAACAGATAGTGCCCACCCCATCCCCAGATAGAGCAGGGGACCAGCATGGCCCTCCACACACCTCCACAGAGGTCCCCAACTGCCTGGAATGTGCAGCGGACTGTGATGTCATCTGGAACTATTTCTAATGAGAAAGACATGGCATCTGAACTCAATAAAAATTTTACAAACATATTTGAACCTAAAGAGCAAATAATAAGAATATTACCTTTAGATTCAATAAAATTTGAGGATTTTACTGTGGAGGAGGTATCATCTATTATTGGTTCAATAAAACCCAATGGCTCAGCAGGCCCTGATGATATGCCATCAAAACTCTCAAAATAGACAGTTTCAGTATTACTGGGACCCCTTGCAAAACTATTTAATAATTCAATACATGCTGGTGAAGTTCTGTCACAATGGAAAGAGGCTAAAATCACTCCCATATTTAAGGATGGTGATAAATCAATGGTGAATAATTACATACCTATTAGTCTCACTTCTGTGATTGGGAAATTAATGGAACAACTTATACAAAGCAGAATAATAAATCAGATTAACAAAAAAGGTCTAGTGGATATATCACAACATGGGTTTATCAAAAAAAGATCATGCTTTACAAATCTATTGCAATTTTTTGAACCTGTAAGTGCTGCAATCGATAGGGGTTTGTCAGTGGATATATTGTTCTTAGATTATAGCAAGGCATTCTACACGGTATCCCATATAATACGTATTGAACACCTCATTAAAATTGACATCCACCCTTATATAATTAATTGGATAATATCATGGGTTGGATGGAAGGATACAAAAAGTGGTGATTTGTGGATATGAATCTGATGTAAGTAGTGCCACGAGTGGTGTACCACAGGGTTCAGTTTTGGGCCCTATTCTGTTTAATATACTCATATCATCTATGCAGACAAATACTTCAGCCTGGACATGTAAATATGCAGATGACTGCAAAATAAGTGCAGTCATTACAGACGTAAATTCATGTAAACAGTTTCAAGATAATATCAATCAACTAAGTTCTTTGGCAGCATCAAATCACATGAAATTTAATGAGAGTAAATGCAAAATAATGCATTTTGGTCATAATAATTCTAATTACATATATACACTGGACAGACACATATTAGAATCATCAACTTGTGAAAAAGACTTGGGTGTCTACTTTTCCAATAATCCTATCCTTTAATACTCATATTAAATATCAGGCCAAACAGTACCATAAAATATTGGGTTGTATTTTTCGTAATATCAAGAGTAGAGATGAAAAGGTGATTATTCCCTTTATATAAAAGTCTTGTTAGACCACATTTGGAATACTGTACTCAATTATGTTCCCCACAAACAATAAGGGATGAAAAAATAATTGAAAAAATCCAGAGAAAAACTACAAATAAAGTTAAAAGAATGTATGATGTAAGCTACAAGGAGAGACTAAGCAAACTGGGACTGTTTTCTATGGGATACAGAAGGTTGAGAGGTAGTCTATGACTTCTCTTTAAAGCAATGAATTACCAATTTCTAAAAGAGACTATGGGCCAGATATTCAAAACTTTGCCCTGGGACTAAATTAACACTGCCCAGCGGACAAACTTAGCCCGGAGCACAAAGCAAGCTATATTCAAAAGGAATAGCCCGGGGCAAACAGCTTCTGAATATAGCATGGGAATGAGGCCAGGCAAACTGGAGTGGGAGTGCAGGGCAAACTTAGCCCTGGAATAAGACTGGTCTGAATATAGCAACTAGGAAGTGCAAACCACAACAGCAACAAAGTGCACAGTGACGTGAAGGTAGGTAGAGGCGAACTATGTGGCCAATGTGTGTGCCAGCAAATGTGTGGACCCAGTACAGCTGCAGGCAGCAGCACATGTGAAAGTACAGTGTTCAAAACTGTATAATATTCCCCGAACTGTTTACGCAGCACTAACACGTTTGCGCGGGTTTAACACAGGGCTAAACTGTTAGCCCAGTGCAAACACGTTTGCCCGGCGCTAAACTTTGCCATATTCAAAAGTGACATGCAAATGAGCCTACTCTGGGCAAACATCCAGATTAGCATCTCATGCCCTGATTTGCATACAGTTTGCCCAGCGTTACAGCAGGGTCCCACAGCTCCACCTGTAGGTCAGTCTGGAAGTAAAGGGGCTGTCCAGGTCTGACCACAGCTCCATCTGTAGGTCAGTCTGGCAGTGCATGATGATAGCTGTCGGCTACATGTAAACAGTACAGCATAGCATAGAATATTGTACCCCCGGGGACAACACAGCATAGGCACAGATGGTGGTGGTGCTGCATGCAACTGTCAAACTGTAGTACATGCTACAGTGCACAGCAGACACTACAGTAGCAAGGAGGCCAGTAGTGTGTGGACACAGCAATGCCTGTGGTGTGTAGGGCAGTGATGCTGACTGCACTGTACACAGTGACAGGCCCAACATGCAGGTGTTTACTGACAGTGGACATTACTGTTACACTGTTGTGTGACCCACAGATGCTGCACCTCTGGCATGGGATGCTCACAGTGACATATACATGTCTGGCTTTGTGTGCTGTGGCAGTTGTACAGCTGTGGGGTATGTGGCTGGGGGGGGCATATATTATCAGAAAGGCACGCTGGTGTTGGGGTATTCCCGAAACTGGCCCATGTGCACTGCGTGATGATGTGTCCCAGCCTTGTGGCCACACCTGGTCTGTGGCACAACCTAGCCACCCATACACTCTCCCCTCAACATCCTCCATGCCCACAGTGCTGCATGTGTGTGCCGTGCTGGCATCTGTTGGTGTCCACAGAAGAGTGGTCTGCAGGTGTGTGCTGTCTGGTCACACTGCCATGCTGTCCACTAGCGGCAGGGTCACCACTTACTGCCTGGCATAGCTGGGACTGATGGTAGATGATGGCATCACTGTGATGCCTTCAGTGAGCAGCATGTTTCCTTAATGTCTGGCTCTGTCTATGTGTCACATTTATTTGTTCGGGTCACGCAAAGCCGTGCAAACACCGCACAAAGCCAAAATGTTGCACAAAGGTAATTGCCCAGGGTTAAGACTACCTTTTCCTGGGCGGTAATGTGCACTGTGCTAAGTGTCATGCTAAGTCACGCAAAACCACTTTGCATGGCGCTAGTCGCTGAATATAGCATTGTGCCTGTATTCATGTACATACACCCTCAGTTTGCCCCTTGCATACATTATGATTTTCCCAGCGCTAATGCAGTTTGCACATGCCATTTCGCCTTTTGAATATAGCAAACCCATGCTAATCCCACGCTAAATCTGCGCAAACGTTTTTTGTCTGGCACAACGTTTTGAATATCTGGCCCTATTAGTATTACTAGCCATGTTAAAATCAAATATACCAGATCTCATAAGCAACAAATGAAAGGTGATAAAAATACAACAGTAAAAAGGACAAACTGGTTCTCACAAAGAATTACAAACAGATGGAATACATTACTACAAGCCATAGCTGAAAGTGACACAATAACATTATTTAAAAATAGACTTGATGAATATATGGGCAACTCTAAATATGAGTACCGCCCATAATTGGGTGTCAAGTTCTCTAAGGGCTAACGCCCGTTGAACTTGTAAGTTACACTATGAACCTATGAATCTATGAACTTAAGTGAGGTGGCGCAGGGCTTAACACAAGACATGTGCCACTCTTTGAAAATTGAATACCTGGTCTCAACAATGAGTCCTCTTGGAAACTGATTCCACTGCTCACACTAGCAGAATGTAAAAGTCTATCCACTGTATGGAAATCTGTGGCAGATCTGCTTTACTCAGCTAAGGAGAAAGAAGAGTTTATCTCCTGATGCACACACCTACTGTGGGGGAGAAAACAATTAGTGTCAGAGGAATCTCTCAGTGTCAAACTAGTCAAGAAAAAAAGTGAGACAGTTTCAGCTCCTGAAGTAGTGTTATGGCCACCTATAAGTTGGGCGTGCCAACGGTTCATGACCTATGTCACTTCTTCAAAATCAACAATGGTCATCAGAATAAACATACATTAACTTTCTCTCTGTATGTACAGGTTTGTATCCTTAGCTATACTGAGGTCTTTCCTAGGTGGTTCGCTATCCCTTTAAAGTTGGATCAATGTCTGTCTCCCAGGAGTGCATACTTGCACAGCACAACGGTGTCTTTTTTATTTTAATTACTTGGTAACTGGGTTAGGCCCACTAGGCACAAGTGCCTGTTTTCAGGGGCATCCCAGAAGCAGTGGACAAGTTAAGTGACTTGCTTAGATTCACACAATATGCAAGAGGTGGTCGTGGGAATTAAACCCAGATCTGCTAGATGTACCAAGCTCGTTTGGAGCTCATTACTCATAACCTCTAGGCTATACTGCCAGCTCCTTGCTGCCAGTCATCTCCAGGACCAGTGGACCACAGGGATGCCAGTGGTTTGTTTAAAAATGTTGAAATGATATTTCCCACACACTGGGACTTTCAATATATTCCACTCTTGGTCAGTAGAGGGAGAGCTTGGGACAGTGAGTTAGTATGACTACCATATGTCCACATCAAAACTGGGTAACCACCTATGCTTATAAATTGCTTTTCTTGTCTGTAACAGTGGAGCTAACAAAAAATAATTTACTTGTGGATTCAAGGCAATACTTGCCATTCATTTTTTTTGCCAAAGCCCCAACCAGAAGTATATTCTACAGACCACACTGCTAGGCAGACATCAGAACTGACGCATGGCCCCATCTCTCTCAGGATAACTGTAACATTAAACTTCGAAACTGAATGAAAAAGGGAACTATGGATGACAATAACTGCAAAGTTGCCACTTAGATTCCTAAAAAAATAACTGTTTTTATTTGTTTTACTAATTTGCATTCTTTCATTCTCAGAGTTACTATTTGTGGGAACATCTAGAGAACTATTTGTAAAACCAGTTTGATGTTTTCTGAAACTTGGTTAGTAGCCACTAAATGGGATGTCCTATTATTCCTCCTTATGGTCTACCAAGGCGGCAGGAGATGCACTCAGTACACTGTGAAACAGCTTATGTTATTAAATAATACCATTATTTATTGCGGCACTACAGTAAATACACAAGGGACACAGATTTGGCCCAACAGCATCCATCATCTTTTTTTTTTGCCATGCATAATTTTTTTTCTATTTGTTGCTCTATATCTGTAAATAAATAAAGGAATAAGTCAAAAATCAACTGTTTACAGCATACTGAGAGGAGCTTTTTCACTCCACAGAAATATCAGTTCAGGTAGGATCTACTAACTGACAAAGCATCAGTGAGTGCACAACATCGGTGTGTTTTTATTTTACTTTGGTGTTTATGATAACATTCAAACAAGAAGCATCTAAATGCTGAATATTGTTTAACAGCACGCTGATGTTCTAAAATGAGGAATAACACACAGTGTGTGGGTTAAGCAACATTAGACAACAGGGGCCCGATTCTAGTAGGTTGGCGCAAGTCGTCGCCAAACGCGACTTGCACCAGTTGCAACTGTGACATTGATCCTGTGCCCTATTCTAGAAGGGGCAGGGTCTCCACAGCTAAGTCCTGTGACTTGCGACATGTGGCCAGGTATGCCAAACAGAGCGCATATCAGGTGAGCATGTCGCAAGCCGCAATCACAGGTCGCAAGTGCACCCCTGTCCAGCAAGCCACGTTAGGCGCCCAGCAGGGCTGCCCACCCCCAGTCCCCTGAAGTGTCCGAGAAGAGGCCCCACAGGGCTGCCTACACCCCAGCCCCCAAAGTGTTCAGAAAGAGCCCGCCAGAGACTGCCCCACACCCCAGCCCCAGAGTGTCCAATAAGAAACCCTGAGCTGCCCACATCTGGCCCCAAAGTGTCAATAAGGGTCCCTTGATACCCACACCCCAAGCCCCGAGTCCCCCATTGCAAATAGCCCACAGGGTGGTGCAGTCACCCCCACCGTGCCCCAACCCGAGTCGCCACCGCCGATGCAGCACATGCAGCCCTGGTAGTCTAGTATTTACCCAACCAGCCATGCCAGTCTGCCCAGCACCCTCCCACCCATCCCCAGCCAGCAACTGGCACAGCCACCTCTCACCTCCATGGCCAGCTGGCTCGTTCATTTGAGTGTGTACAGAAAGGCGTGAACAAAGTAACTGTGCGTCTTTCTATCAACAACTCAGTGGTGGCGCCGATGGAAAGGAGTGCTAACTGGCCGACGGGGACGAGTGAGGGATGCTGATGAACTAACTCAGCTGGGTGAGGAGCCACTGCAACCACCGAGGCCTGAGTATATGCACATTCGGTGGCGACTCGAAATCGCCGGAGGGCTGCACACTGAGACACCACATGAGCTATAAATTGAGGGACTGAGGCGATGAAGTCCTGCGAGACTCTTCTCGAACACTCTTGAGGCTGGTGTGGCAGCCTGTGGAGTCACCTGGGGTATGCTGTGCATCGGTGGGAGGGCATCTGAGGACTGACTGCTGGACAGCTGGCGGGTCTACAGGACCCCGGGGGGGGGCGTCCGTAAGTTACACCAGCTAAATGCTGGTGTAACTTATGTTACCGGTTCTCCTCCAGGGGTTCTTATAGCATCCCGACATTGGGGACTTTGTTGCTGCCCTTCTGGAATGGGACACAACTGCTGCCATAAACCCCCTAGCACCATGTAGCAGAGTGTTTATGGTGCAGCTGCCAGCGTAACAGCTGTTCGGTGCAAGTGGCCTGCGCCATGTCGCAGACCACATTGTAGAATCGCGCATGTCACAACTGCTGCCGTAAGTTGCTATATGTACCATTCTACTTGGCGCAAGTGCTATTACGCCAGGCATAACTGTACTAGAATCGGGGCCCAGGTTTTTTTTAAGCCAATCACAATAGAGGAAACCATCATTCGATACCCAACAAATTGCTTCAGTCATTTACTTTAGTCAACTGTATACATTTTAGACACACCCATGGTAGGTTAACCACATTTGAGACATGTCCAGGATAGCTTATCTGTATTTTAGACATGCTCATGGTAGTTTATCCACATTTTGCTATTTGCATTGTGGCCTATGCATGAATGGGTGGAGTGACTATGTGCCACGTATCCATGGTGCGTAGCCACTCCACACCCATTGCATCCTCCTGTGCGGGATGCACTAACCAGGGTGTGCATCCCCTGTGCACCAGAACAACTGGCTGTGTGGACAGTAATGCACCAGGGGTGAGTGGGGGGGGCATGTCAGGGGATGTGCTAGGGCTACATGCTATGCACCAAGGGATGTAGTGCTGTGCATCATGGGGCATAGGAGGGCAGCCATTACACCAGGGGGAACCCTGCTATAAGTGCCCCGTGTGCCATGCACCACGCACACAGTCCACCCACTCTGTGCTGGTACTGGACCCCCCCCCACACACACACACACCAGAACCCCCATCCCAGCAGTACATAGAAGTCCCTCACACATGACAGACACCCTGCCCCTGTCCCATAGGGCAGATCCACCCCCCGCTCACACTGGGTTGCTGACCCCATCTTTGAGCTGTACTCCCCAACACACATCACTGCCCCAAACTGGCACTACCTCATATCTGTGGTATTTGCCCCCCCATCAGAGTCCCAGTCATGCATGTCCCACTGCAGCGGAGTCCATCCTAAGCCCAGATCCCAGCACTCCCACTCCTCATAGGTGTGCAGTGGTCCCCCCAGTATAACAAACAACCCTCCCATACCTGCGCGTGGGTACTACGGCACTGGACAACCAGCAGCACAGCCCTCCTCACACCTCCTTGACCACCACCTTCCAAGTGATGTTGAGAGTGCACCCCTATTTGTAGGCAGCATGCTCCCAGCATCCCTTAGATGGCCAGCGGCCGAGGAGGTGTGAGGAGAGCCAGGTATGGGGGGTAGTTCTGTCAGTGCCAGGGGAGGATATCTGCATCTCTTGGTGCCGAGTTTGCTGCATGGTGGGGAGTGGGGGTGTACATTACTGTAACAGGCATGGCTGCCACATGTTGGGGGTGGGGGGTACTGTATGATGGGGTGCAGACATGTGTCGGGGGAGGTGGGGGTATGTATTCCAGGATGGCCGGTCACAGGTGCATGGCCACATGGGTCCAGGTGACAGTGGGTATATTCATGCACCTGGATCCACATCGTGCCACACAAAGGATCCACTCAGGGACCCAGGCGGGCATCCGATTGGACACCCGCCTGAGTTTACATTCTCTCCCTGGCCACCATGCAGAGTCCTGCATGCTGGGGATGTGGGCCCTTGAACAGGTGATGGCCGATGGTGAATACTGGCCAGTGCGCACCTGTCCACAGGTGTGGGGCTACATGGGCAGGAAACACACCTCTGGCACATAATTCCTGCCTGGTCGTGCATAGGCCCCCATGTCAGTGTCCATAATCTCTCCATCCATGGCATCCTCCACCTCCACCTCCTCGCCGTTCCCCTCCTGGGTCTCTTTCTTTTGGGGATTGTGCTTGATTGGCACTCAGAAAGGATGCTCTCCCTCTTCTGGCTGATGAACTCAGCCTGGTTTTTAGAAATGCCAAACTGCTTGATGACACAGGCAAGTGGTGTTTTAGGTGCCTCTAGTGCTTCAAACATCTTAACTCGTTGTGCAAGTGAAATCTTGTACTGCTTGCCTACCATTTATGTAGCGTAAATTCTGTCAGACTGTCAAGTTGCTGGCTCTATAAAGGTGCAGTTTTACAACAAAAACATCCCAAGTACTTGAATTGGCCATCTGTAATATCCTACTGCAGATGTAATTGAGGCTAATGGGGGCGTTAATCGGTTACTGGGGAAACATCCTGATTAACCGCATGTCCCTATTGACCTTGTCCACTTAAATGGCTTGTACTGTACCACCAGCATCTTAATCTGGATCAGTTTCAGTTGGTTAGAATCTGTATTGCATCTGGTGGGGACGAGGCTGAAAATAGGCAATATTGCCTAGCCCTCCTTTCCTGATCAACAAAAAGCAAAAAGCAAATAAATAAATAAATAATTTTAAGAGATGCCCATGATAGCTTATCTACATCTAGGTGGAAAAATGCACCATCCACTTCAACTACCAGAGTTGTTAAAATCCTGGTTTCAAAACTCCTAGTTGTATAATGGAAATAACATTCAATTAGGTGGAGTATACCCAGAATAATCAATTTCTGCGGTTGATTAAACACTTTGGCCTTTAGTCTTAGCCATTTAATCACCTACCTTACCTGGTTATTCCTTTGTAAACTCCAGCTAATTGAATGTTATCACTTAAGTATGACAAGGTTATCCCCTATCACCCAGCAGTTTCAGTGAAATAGGAAACTTTGTTACCCACACTGTCGCAGACTTTTATTTATTAAAGTAAATAACAGAATCTATGCTCTATTATTTGATTAAGTGGTGGTAGTTCTGTACATACAAAAGTGAAAACCATGGCTGGCACCCTTCACTCTTGCATGGAAAACCAATTTGAGACCACCACACCACATACATTTACACAGAAACACTAACTGAAAAAAATACATTCCTGATCAAACAACAGTACCATGTGCAGCTAAAAAGGAAACTGACATGAACCTACTGCAGAACTCCTACTCAGATAACAGAAACTAGAGAAGTCTGTTACACACCACTGCCTGAAGCACCCCCTTTCAGTCTTCAAGCACACTGTCTGAAACATACTTTTCTGAAACCAGTCAAACCTTTTAAGCACTAAACCTGTAAATAAAACATCTCAGTGCAGCATTCCAAACCATAAGTACAGTAGTTACTGAATGAGAATACACACTGGTAGTATCCATGTAAGTAGTTATATATAGGATTGTGTATGGTGTGCCATGCACAACAAGGCTATTCTTCACCTGAGTGTTGTCTATGATGGCAGATGACATCGAGAGCGAAGCTTGAGAGGTGCCTCTCCCGGCATAGTAAACACAAGGGGGAAGAGTAGCTGAGTTGTGTATGGGACGGCATACATTGTTCTTTACAGTGTATGGTCCCAAAACAAAAGTATCTCTTACTTTTTTGTGTTGAGGGGGCCAGTATTTGTACTACATGACACCCATTTCACTGCCGTGAGATTGCCGACCAGCTTGTGTGGTGAAACTTGGACTGGATTACATTAAAACAACTCAAAGACTGCTACTGTACATTACACTAATTGTCTGTACTCAGTATTTTAAACACATTTTCTCCTAACCATTTATTATAAAGCATGGGTGCCTCTGCTCATATCTTAGTGGTAATTTCATCTCATGAAACTTGGGGACATAAAGTCACTCAGCCTTAGCTATTGTGGCTTATTTTGCCCCCAGCTAATTTGATGAAATTATGACCTCATTCTTTGCAGCAACCCATGCTTTATCCTATATCCCACTCCTTGACTCCTTGTGATCATGTTTCATCAATTAAGACAACAGGATTTGTTAGACCTTATTTTATAAGCAGTCTTTTATATACACATATGACTGCATCTGTCTTAACCCATGTCATAACTGCCTTATATGACTCTCACTATAAAGTTGCCATTTACTACTTCCTCAGTTCTTACCATAGTGTAACAATGTTTGCTGAGATCTTTGTTGCAAATTTCTTTGACTGCTGCTGACAGCTTCCAAAGGATCTCCACCAGTTCAGAAACGAATCAAGCTTTCACCCAGAAGTAAATCCTTTCCTGAGTGGTAGGTTACTGTGGTATACAACTTTAAAATCATGTTTGCATTGAAAGTACTGCATATGCGTCAAAGGCTTGATCAGTGTCCCCAGACATCTGTGTATATTTGTGTTACAATCTATGATCTTCTGTGAAGGGTCATATAATATATGCTGAAAGAAGTGCACTAAACACAGGAACATACAGTCTTATAAACATTCAGTGCTCATGTCCGCATTGAATGATTACAAGATGTCAGCTTGTGATGTGATTTTGTGTGATCACTGTATGAGCAATACATTCTTTCATACAGTATATCTGCCTGTGATGTCAGTGATCCTTGGCAGTATATTAGCAAAACTTTGTTTCACACTGTACATCTGCCTGTGGTGCCAGTGTTCCTGGGCATTGTATGAGTGATACATTTCATACTGTTCATCTGTCTGTGATGTCAGTGTTCCAGGGCAGTGTGTGAGTGATACATTGTTTCATACTGTACATTTGCCTGTGATGTCAGTGTTCCTGGGCAGTGTGTGAGTGATACATTGTTTCATACTGTACATCTGCCTGTGATGTCAGTGTCCCAGATCACTACATGAGTGATACATTGTTTCATACTGTACATCTGCCTAGTATGTCAGTGTCCCTGATCACTGTATGGGTAATGCATTGTTTCATACTGTACATCTGCCTATGATGTCAGTGTCCTTGATCACTGTATGGTTGATACATTGTTTCATACTGCACATCTGCCTATGATGTCAGTGTCCCTGATCACTGTGTGGGTAATACATTGTTTCATACTGTACATCTGCCTATGATGTCAGTGTCCTTGATCACTGTGTGGGTAATACATTGTTTCATACTGTACATCTGCCTATGATGTCAATGTCCCAGATCACTGTATGAGTGATACATTGTTTCATACTGTACATCCGCCTATGATGTCAGTGTCCCTGATCACTGTGTGGGTGAAACATTGTTTCATACTGTACATCTGCCTGTGATCTCAGTGTCCCTGATCACAGTGTGGGTGTTACATTGTTTTGTACTGTACATCTGCCTTTGATGTAATTGTCCCTGATAACTGTGTGGCCTGATCACTGTGTGGGTGATACATTGTTTCATGCTGTACATCTACCTGTGATGTCAGTGTTCCTAGGCAGTGTGTGTATGTATGATATGTTGTTTCATACCATACATCTGCCTGTGAAGTCAGTGTCCCTGATCACTGAGTGATACATTGTTTCATACTGTACAAAGAAATGAAAAAATACACATATCCCCATAGTGCAAAGCATCATGGGAAATATATGCAAACCACCAGGAAAGAATTTAGACTGGTTCTGCTTTTAGCAAGAGTTAATTGTGCCAAATGACCTCTCTCTCACACACACACACTTTGCAAAGGCTGTAAATGGAAGACACAGACATGGGTTTTGCCTGTTTTCAGCCTTTGCAGAGTGTGTAAGAGGCCATTTGGCACCATACACTCTTGTTTAAAGTAGAGCCAGTCTTAATTCTTTCATGATGCTTTGCATATGCTTCCCATGATGCTTTGCCTTATGGGGTGTTGTGTAATTTAACATTTCTTTGAAACCTGGCTTTATTGCCAATGATCTTTCTGGATAACCCTTGCATCAGTGCTTCTGTCCACTGTTCTTTGTCTTTTAGACTGATTTTCTATTTTGGGCTCACCATGACCCCAGATATGACTGGTTCATCCTTCCACTGGGCTGTTACAAACAAAACACTGATAAGTTCTCTGTAAGACAAAACCCATGTCTTTGTCTTCTGTTTTCAGTCTTTGCAGAGTGTGTGAGAAGCCATTTGGCACCATCCACATTTTCTTGAAGCAGAACCAGTCTAAATTCTTTCATGGTGATTTGCATACACTTCCTATGGTACTTTGCATTATGAGGATACGTGTATATTTACAGTTCTTTGAAACTTGGCTTTATTGCCTATGCCCTTTCTGGGCAACCTTTGCCTCAGTGCTTTTGTGCTGAGGTTCTTTTTCTTTCATACTGTACATCTACCTGTCAGTATTTCTGAGCACTGTGTAAGTGATACATTGTTTTATACTGTACCTCTTCCTGTGATATGGCTGTTCCTGATCATTGTATGAGAGATACATTGTTTCATACTATGTCAGTGTTCCTGAGCACTGTACGAGTGATACATTGGTTCACACTGTATAGTTGCCTGTGATGTGACTATTCCTGATCACACTGTGAGTGATACTTTGTTTTATATTGTACATCTGCCTGTGACCTCAATGTTCCTGGGAACTGTATGAGTGATAAATTGTTTCATACTGTACATCTACCTGTGATGTCGGTGTCCCTGATCACTGCATGATGGATATATTGTTTTATTCTGTATATCTACTGGTGATGCCAGCGTTCCTGGGAACTGTGTGAGTGATATATTGTTTCATACTATACATCTGCCTGTGATGTGACTGTTCTTGATCATTGTATGAGGGACACATTATTTCATCCTGTACATCTGCCTGTGATGTCAGCATTCCTGGGAACTGTATGAGCGATACATTATTTCATACTGCACATCTGCCTGAGATGCGACTGTTCCTGACTACTCTGTGAGTGATAATATGTGTCAAATGTTATGAAACTGGAATTCTACAACAGCAATGCAGTACTAGGAACAGTTAAGAAAAAATGTCTGGGCTTGCAGTAACAACACAGTGCTCTACCTGCTGCAGGGAGCTGGTTAACATACTTATTTGAAAGT
This sequence comes from Neoceratodus forsteri, assembly GCA_016271365.2. NCBI lineage: Eukaryota > Metazoa > Chordata > Ceratodontiformes > Ceratodontidae > Neoceratodus > Neoceratodus forsteri. The sequence continues at coordinate 50,651,682 of JADMNL010000025.1, forward strand.
CAGCTGTTAATTACATTTGGACCATGTCAAATGGTTACCTACCATCCCAGTAAGTGTCCTTCATTTCTGCTTTATGGTCCTGAGATCTGGATCTCATTTTGTACCTGAATACAGAGATGATGAAATATTTCCTAACTTCTTCAACCTTGAAATCTTTTAGAGATTTATTTAATGTTACGTGTAATGATGACTCTTGTCAATACTAAGTATCTCCTTATCCTGAGAAGTTTTGGCAATGCCAGCATAAGATTATAAATGCTAAAATAACAACCACTAAGTAAAAAATGCAGCCCATTTCATGTAAATAGGAAAGAAACATTTATTGTGGAGATCATTTATCATACAGTATGTAGCAACAAACAGCAAACTATTATATTTGTTTCTTTTAGGGACACATCAACACAAGCTAGTGTGATCAGTCCTTCCCACACAACTGGGCGCACTCTGCACACAAGTGTTGTATTTTCTCCTGAAAGTCGGCCTGTGTCCCCCATGGAGCAGCTGAATACAATGCTTAAACATGACAAAGAAGTCCTTGAACACCAAGGTGACCCGACAGAAAGGGACTTAGAGGTTGGTTTATGTTTACCAGCTTTTATTGTCTGGAAGGAAAAGAGCATTTGGGAAGGAATAATTTGGAACATAGTGAAAAAAATTGACTTTTGGTAGTGTTTAAAAATGGCAAATTCTGTTTTAAATCCCAGTTTTTCTGTTTTCCTGGAACAAGGGTATCCATAAGCTGTTTCTCTAGAAACTATTCCCTTTTAAGGAGAACTATGCTGAACCTGTGTGTCATGTTTTCCTATAGACGCTATTGTTTTAATGCAGCAGGGCAACGAAAATTGGACAAAAAATGTGACCTTAACTTTTCTTTTTTTTTTTTACTGTCAAAGATTCCAGGCTTCCACTTTTTTGATGGTAAAATTTTCCAGTTCCACCAAAACTAGAGTATTTTATAAATGATTACATTTTTCATTTTTTTTCCTCAAGAAAAAAGATGGCTGCTACAGTTGGCTTAGAAATATCCTAGTAAGGATTAGGATCAAGAAAATTAAAACACACACACACACACACTTGCACACTGCAGAGCACAGGAAATACCTAGAAAAGTACAGTAGATTTGAGAAGTATGCTAACATTTTTCATTGCACCACTGCTTCAAATACTGGTTCTGGTTCAGTTATTGTTCCAGCTTTACTGGCCTTTAGTAAGTTCACTAAAGTGTTTCCAATCTTTGCACTGATGATGTGTCCTGTTTCAGAACTGTATGATGTACGTAATGCCCTTTGATAAGTTCTTGAACTGACGGCTCTATGCATCAGTGTTGTACCATAGAACTCTGTGGTAGAAAGGGACATTCACTGCAGGGGCTAATTCTAAAATGGTACTTATCAAAAATATAACTCATAAATACCCAGGGAGTTAAGTAAAAGGTTGTTAGTAATGGAATAATATCAGCACTGGAGCCAGTATTTAAAAAAAGGAAAACATGACTCACTGTTTCAATGCCACAATCCTTTAACCCTGTCACTGTGGGTATAGATTATATTCTGTCTGTTGAAAGAATTGCACAATGTGTACAGCAAGCTAACACTGAAGGGCTTTATGCAGTATTTTGAATTTATCAATGTTCCTGCTTAACCTTCTGTGTTTAACATTCATAATGACCACTCACAGCTTTCTTATGGTCAAAGTCATGCTAGGTCTCTGCTATTTTGCTGAAATCCCTTCACTCCCTTATTTAAAAAATGAAATTGCTCTTTCGGCATTCCAGTTTTTAATTAGTTTATACTGAAAGTGGGATCTGCCTGCTTGAATTTCTCATATCAGTTGCCAATATCCCAAGATTACATTTTTGAAACTCCTAGCTGCTGATGAAGGAACATTTAAACTCAGAGCCTGCCCTGAAGTCTATCTTTGCTCAGCTGCTGAATACTAAAACCCCATAATAGGGCTCTAACTTGAAATGTGTGATACGGATCTTGATGACTCAGTGGGGCAAGTGTTCTATAATGCTCAAGTGACTTTTCAGTACTGCATGTAAGGGGTTGCATGAATAATGGCTGTGCTCTGTGCAATGCTATTCTTTCAAACCTCTTAAAACATCAGTTTATCAAAGGACAGCTGATTTTACTTCTATAGACCAATATCAACCTATTAGCATTATATACTCCTTTGTGTAAATAACTTAATGTAACATTTCTTCTTGGTGATTTAATAATGCACTATATTTTTATTACCTTTTTATAGAGATACTTTTACTACATAAACCACGGAATCCGTAATGAAATGCTTGCACCTCAAGAACCAGAGCAGATTGATCGAGTTCTACTGCATTTGCCAACTCAACTGATGAACAGACCTAAGCTGGAGAAACTGAAACAGCTTCTTATAGAAGAGATTCAAAATGACTATGCATTCAGTCTTAAGAAAAGCATAGGTACAGTATGAAAGTACTATCAGCAGTCATACAGAACTAGAAGCCTAGTGTGCAGTGCAGACAGTGAGCATGCTCAGTGCTGACTTCCAGAATGACCATTCCTTTTGAAGTCATTCAAGTAAGTCAGCATGCATTGACCCTCCTCTAACTCAAAGCCTTTGTGGCATACAGCTGGTGACAGTGATCTAAAATGGTAAATAGATCTATTATTTATTTATTGTTTTAGTTTATAGGAAGAACAAAGTAAGTATGATCTCCTAAAACAAGTTATTTATTAATCTAGTGAATCAGTAGAAAGGAGAAAAACTAAACTTTTCTTTAAAACCAGAAAATGATTACAAAGTTTTCTATTAAACTGTCATTGAGTGGAGCATGTTAAAAGTAATTGTCTACAGATCCAGAGAGTCAAAATTATGAAGTCCCTATTGTTCATAAGAGAAAAGTTGTTTGACAGAAGTTATACTTGTGACCCTTGCGATCAGCCACCTTTTCTTTTTCTATTTCACAAAGAATCCTTCAGACAAATGCCTATTTTCAAAGGTTCAGAGCAGTAGTGGAGCCAGGTTTGGGATCATTTGGGAGCCAGGGAGGGCCATTCAGTCAATGACAGGCTCCATAATGGGCACTAAACAGTGAATAAAGATGGTGGCAGGGCGCCACTGCTCACACTGGGACAGCCAGGAGGGGCAACCACCCCCCAGCCCCCCCCGGCTCCGCCACTGGTTCAGAGTCAGAAACAACATTAATACATAAAGTCACAAATATACATTACAAATCATTGATATACACTACAGCAAGTGGACATACAACTCAAGCAACAGCAAACAAAGCTACATAGTTGCATTACAATACAGCAATCCATAATGAGGGTACAGTAAACAAAACTTACTTTGTCACATTACAAAGCAATTCATTTGAACCATTTACAAATACCAGTTTCTGAGAAAGAGGTATGCAGCCTAGATCCGAATAGCGAAACAGAGTCACAATCTCTAATGGTGCTAGCAAGGTCATTCCAGTGCTTGGCAAACTGGTATGAGAAGGAGTTCTGACCCAATGTAGTTCTCCTGGGAAGCAGCAATGTGTGACTCACCATACCTCTAGTAGCATACCTGTTGTCTATGAAAGTGGACAGAGACCGCTAGCCTGAGGAGAGTGGGCCATGCAGTGCTTTGTAGCCTATAACAAGGGTGTGGGAGGGAAGCCTACAGTTGAGGCTTAACAGATTTAGATTGGAATACAGGTCAAAAGTACGTGTATCATGTCGAATGTCAAGTACAAAGTGGCAGGCCCTGTTAAGTAGTCCCCTTACCCGGTTTAGCATCCCATCATTAGCAGACCCATAGACCACATGGCCATAGTCAATGATACTAATCATAAAGCTTTGAACAAGGAGTTTTGTTTTACTTGTGGTAGGAGGTTGCTCCTGTGTCTATACAGGAAGCCAGTTCATGCACTAACTGACCTTACTGAGTGGTCTACGTGATCAGAAAATGTCATGGCACAGTCAAGAATTAGTCCAAAGTATTTGAAAGTTTGCACTTGCTCAATAAAAGTACCTGTACTGATTGAGATTGTGAGACCAGAGTATAGGTCAGCCTTGCTGCAGTTGCCAGACAGCATGCATTTTTTTTTTTTTTTGCATTCATGACTAGCAGGTTGCTGGCAAACCAGGCTTGGACTGAATTAAGGTAATCCTGCATCCTCTGCTTTAGGTGGTCAAGGTTTCTATCATTAGAGAAGATGACTACATCATTTGCAAACAGGATTATGTGGGAGGATTTGTAGACAGAGGGTAGATCATTAAGGAATAGGCTGAATAACAGAGGTCCAAGTATTGATCCCTGTGGGATGCCAATACTGACCAGTGTGACATCTGATATGGCAGCTGTACATTTAACTAATTGGGCTCTGCTGGCCAAGTAGCCCTTGAACCAGCCAACCATATCTGTTGAGGGGCCAAGGGATGATAACTTATGACAAAGGAGAGTATGGTTAATAAGATCAGAGTACTGTGAACTGTCTCTGTGAGTTCCAACACAGCAGTCATAGTACTGAAGTTCTTCTTGAACCCATGCTGCTCATTGGCCAGGAGATTATTCTGACTAAGGAACTTTACTAGCTGATCACTAAAAATTCTCTTGAGTGCTTTGTATAAAGGTGAGAGGATGGAGATGGGGTGATGATTGACAGGAAGGTTGGAATCACCACTCTTAAGTACTGGGACAATATGTGCCTTTTTCCAAATGTCTGGAACTTTACCAGTGGCAAATGACAGGTTGAAGATTTGTTGAAGGAGGTAGTTGACTTCCTTGAGACCAAGTTTCAGAAGTTTTATGTCAGTGCTATCAGGACCCACTCTAGTCTTCACTTTCATCCTAGACAAGTAGCAACGTACCTTTAACCAAGTAAAATGTTTGAAGTAAAAATGTGGTCAGTTATTCTCACCAGGTAAGTCACCTTGTGCAGCAGAATGGGTGTGAGTGTTAGGAATATAGACCATCAAGTCACCAAAAGCACCACTGAACACATCAGCTATATCTTTGTCACCAAAGACAGTGGAATCACCAAGTATGATGGATTGGGGTAGAGATTTTTTGGTGTTCCCAGGAAGCTCATTTATTCTACTCCAAAGCCTCTTGGGTTGCTTAAGTAGATCTAGTTTCTGGGATTTATAGTACTTTGTCTTAGCTACCCTGATGTGAGTCTTCACCAGTTTTCATAGCTCCCTATATTTCTGAAAAAATTACTGTGGCCATGTTCCCCATACAAATTGCAGGCTCTGTCTTGTTCATGAGAAAGTGACTTAATGGCTGGCATGTACCAGGCTTGAGAACTCTCTCTAATAACAATACTCATGACTGGCACAACAGCATCACAAAACCTGTTGAATTGGTGAATAAAGTAATCCAGAGCCGTGCTGACATCTCTTGTGTGAGTTAGGAAGGACCAGTCGAGTTGTGCCTGAAAGTGTGGGGTCCTGTGTTTCCATAGAACCCTAGCAGTAGAGGTGGAGGGCTCATTTTTGCATACTATTTGCATGTAACAGGTGAATGTCACTCAGAAAGTCAGGTAACACATTGCTGAAAATGATTCTGTCCACATGGCTAGCCAGTATCCAGTCAAGGAGGGTTGCAGTCCATGTCTTGTAATTAACTGTGGTAGGTCTGTTTATTACCTGGGAAAGGTAGATATTCACCAGTTTGTCTTTGAAGTCTTTACTAGTGCTAGCCTGCTAAATACAATTAAAGTCACCAACTGTGATTCTTTCATGTAGAGGGTTTAGGCTGGAGACTGTCTTCACAAAGCAGTCAAGGTTGCTCTAGACATTTTTAGTGACTTACAAGTGACAAGAAGGTTAAGGTTTATTTCACACTTGAGCCCCGGCTTTATGTTTATGGCAGGGAGCTCACACCCAGATGGTTCAGAGCTAAGGGGAAGTCTGTAGGCTTTTAAATAAGATTTGATGTACACAAGGCAGCCCTCCAGCTGTCCTATCAGATCTAAATAATGTATAGGTGTTGACCTCAGTATCTCTCTCCGAGATTCTGTTGGTAAGCCATGTCTTTGTGACAGCAACATCGACCTGGTTATCTATAACTCAGATTTGAAACTCATCGAACATGGGCATAAAGCCCCCAAGGTTGACATTGGGAATTTCAGAGTAACCTCTAAAGGATGTCACAGAAGGAATTGCCCCTGGATTAGGATGCACATTCCCCGAGGATGAGTAGCAGCAGTAATGCTTGTCAAAGCAGTAGATACAGTTTAAAGGAGTTAGCAGAGGTAATGCATGTGCCCCTAACTTTTTACTCACTAAACAGGTCTGTCTGCTAAACTGCAGTAAGATGTCTGCAGCAGTGCCCTTGAATCCTTGAATGGGGGGTAGGGTGTTTAAAGCTGTACCATGGGCAGCAGTGGCGGTAAATTAGGGGTGGTAACAATTTGCAAAGCATGATTGGCAAGACATGCATGACTGGGTATGGTTACTTTGCCAGCCAGATGCAGCTGAGAATTGGGTGACAGAGAACAGAATACAACACTCCAACAGATAAGGATACCAGTAGGAACTAGGCAACATCAAAGTATTGCTTGGAAGGACATTGTCACCTAGGTAGTAAGCAGGTGCTATGACTAGGGCAGATCACAAAACATAATTTACCTTTGAGGTCACCAAGACAGTATGTAGCCCAAGTAGGTTTATTCAACAGTTAGCTATAGGCTAGTAGATAGCAGTGAGGAATGGCAATTAAGTATTGCTGTGAGAGAAAATGCTAACAGCCCTACGGCAACAATAGCAAGAATGACAGTATAAGGTAACCTATCTACGGTGATGCACAGATACACAGCCAAAGAAAGGTGGGAGGCTTTCTATGGTGGGTCAACAGGAGTGAGAGGATAACAGTTACTATAGTACACTCCTTATAACAATAACAATATAAACATACCTATTTCTGGAGTTCAAAACGTGCCTAGCCTAGTTAGGGTGTTTGGCAAATTCCAGTAAAGGTTGGCAAATTCTAAGTCTCAGGCTACCCTAGTCAACTGTAGCAGCAAGAACAGCATACAAAGATCTAAAATGAGAGCGGGCCTACCCTTGAAAGGGTGATTGGCTAATTCCAGTAAAAATGGGCAGTTTCAAGGTCCCAGGCTACAGTAGTCAAATAAGGCAACAACGACAACATACATAGGTCTAGAATTTTTTTTAATGTTTAATCTTTTATTAAAAGAAGCATTGCTACAGTCAGTTAACTAAGGCATTTTACAATATATAGTTGCAGATATAACCTGTAAATTAAACATTCATTGCGCCTTTTACACAGACCGTATATGTGAAAAACAGGCTTACCCTAGATAGAGTGTATGGCTAACTTCAGACAAAATAGGAAAATTCTAAGTCGCAGGCTACGGTAGTCAAATAAGGCAGCAACATCATACATAGGTTTAGATCTGAACACTGATTTATCCTAAATGGGGTGTATGGCTAACTCCAGAATAAGGAAAATAGAGGAAGAGATAAGCACAGGGAGTAAGGGAGCTAAGAGTTGGAAGTTCAGCAAGAGTAAAGTAAGAGGACCTTAGACAAGGAGTCCTGGCAGATTACAAGGAGAGGAGGTGAAGAGGTAGCCATGGGGAGTAAGGGAGTCAAGAGAAGGGAGCTCTGTAAGAGGAAAGTAAGGGGACCCTAGATAGGGAGTCCTGGCAGATACCAAGAAAAGGAGGAGAAGGGGGAGTGTGGGAGCATCATTTAGGGGGAAGAGAAAGCAGAATGTGTAGACAAAAGAGGCAGAGGTAGAGATAATATGGGAAGGGAACTGTAAGGAAAACAGTGCAGTGAAGGAAATTAAGGGTGCAACATAAAATGCAAATTACAGGAGCAATGGTAAAAATAAAGCAAATGACAACATTTAAGCAACAAGAAATAGTAAACAATAGAGCAATTACAAAGTATAAGCATCAAAAAAATGACAGGAACAGACTGTGGCAGTAGCAGGATAATGCAATTACAAATATGTCGATTAAGATGTAATAGTAACCGGAACTGTGGCAGCAACAGACATGTAAAGAGGAAATAACAAGAACTATTGCAGCGACAACATTAAAGAACAAACTCTGGCCAGAGCCAATAGGGCTGCAGATGAGGAATGTGGAGTAAAAATATTGAACATTTGTTTTTTATTATTTTTACACCAAATTTTTAACATAACTTTGTTAAGACCCTGTCTCGTGAAGAACTGCAGAGAAAATGTTCAACTCCTGGCCTAAAGGTCATCATCAAGTTTATTGTTGATCAGTTATAAACCATTACAACACTGTCTAGAAAAAACATAAACTACAGTACATACTGCAACAAAAATACAGTAGTGTCACCAGGGTATAAAGGACAGTTACATGAAAGAAAGGGGAATGGATCCCAGGTAGCTAAGAACGTAGACTCCAAGTATTTAAAACTTATTCACAAATTTACATCATTTTCCAGGATCACAACCCATGTCAGTTATAGCAATTTCTCATATACCTGCCGCTGGCTATTCAGTAATAATCTTTATTCTATTCTGACCAAAATGGGAGTGCCCTGGTCCTTGTCCTATAATTCATTAAGCAGATCCTCCTCACGAGATTACAATTCTTTAGGTAGATTGACAAGTACATTAATTTAGTCCCACATACAAACTGGTCATAAATAGGCCATACGTGGCTTAAAAGGACATTAATGATTACTATGTGCAATTTTACCATAAAAAGCCAACACAAGGTCCATTTATCAGCAATAGACTGAAGGACACACCAGGAAATGTCCCAACTATCTTGTAACATAATAGACTGATTCACACTTTGAGAAACAGACTAACCTAAATTACTTAATGATGGGGTTTAGCCGCGATTCCTAGGTAAACTTTCTAAAGCAGACTTTTAAAATAATGAATTGTATATAGCTAGGGATTTCATCATAGCCAGGTAAGCTTCTCACATCAAACTAACATGTTCAACATCATAATGCATCTAAAGTACATTCTAAATAGAATTAATTAAACGTTATCTTCCCTAAACTTTCTAAAATTCAAGCTCCGTAAAAATATAAGTAGGAGTCTTTTAAAAAATCCACGATTGCCACATCCTTTAAACAAGACAATTTTGAGTCTATACATTTGGCTGATTTTTTAGTAAACCTTTCTTGCTGCAAAAGGGCCTCAAATAAAATGTTCCATATCAGGCAGATCCAGTCACTATGGTAATCAGCTCCATCACCAGGTGTCCCTTACCAGGCTCATGCTATTCATTACGGCTATCTGCTCCATTACCAGGAGTCTGCTTGTATCTAAAACGGTCCAAACCCATTTCCAATCCAATAAGAGGATCAATAGGTTCAAAGAACATGTGTTATTTCTTACTTATTCTTTTAAGTTCAAAATTGCAAGCTGAAAAAAGGTAATTAAAAAAGTGGCTAGGAAGCAGTCCAGCTAAAAGCACAGTATATCTTACAATACAATGTTTGATATGGATATTAACTTAAATAGAAACCAGAAGCCCCCGTGTGTAAAATCAACAACCAATACCTCTTGGGAGGGGGACACCTGCAACATAGCTTTTCTCCTTCACTGGAGTTTTTTCAAAAATGAAAATGCAAACAGAGACTGACCCTAAATTCATCTGTAACCCCTCACCCCTGCCTTTTTACTAAAATGACAGGTGGCATGCTGTTGGCATTGGCAGCAATACCTGTTGGGGACCTGGGTTCGGTGAGGATGAGGTTACCTGGCACAAGGGGACCTAGGTTTGGCTACTCTGCACAGGGGCACCCAAGTAAATCCGAACACAGGAAGCAATAACTAATGTCCAGAACCAGGATTGGGATTTTTCAGTGTGGCTTTTATTCATAACTAGCTGAACACAACAAAGCATAGATGGACCCCCAAGGGGCTATGTTTACTGATAATGCAGATTAGAGACTACAAGGCGTCCACTTAAAGAATGAACCCATTTCTACTGTTTTCAGGCTCTGGACCCACCAGGCACACAGCCCGGACTTGCATCGCTTTGAATGCACAGCCGACTGGCTGACTCCCCTGCCGCCACTTGACTGACGGTCCATTTAAAGAATGAACCCATTTTACTTGTTGTGGCTCCCCACACCACTTAAGTCTCACGAATCTAGAGAGATTTTTTCTTACTTCTCTGACTCCCATCACACAAGGAGAATTCTTTTCCCAAGTTGTGGCTCCCCACACCACTTAGAGTCTGCGACTCCTAGAGAGATTTTTTTTCTTACTTCTTCTGACTTCCATCACACAAGGAGAATTCTTTTCCCAAATTGTGGCTCCCCACATCACTTAGAGAGATTTTCCAATTTGCGACCCACGTCTGGGTACCTACCTCATCACTGGCCAGGTGCATGAGGCAAGTAGCAATCACAGCAGAACCGTGGGGAGGTAGACCTGGTTACTAAAGATGGGAGGTTTGCCCACCTCCAGCTCCCACAGCCCATACCCGGCCATTTCTCTGGAGAAACTAAAACTTCGAAATGTAGATTAAATGGTGGATGGACTGTAGCACCCCCTCTACAACATTACTTGAATTCATACAGACTTTAGATTTTGACACTACTCCATTTGTTTGTCCTAGTACAATAGGCCTCCCAAATAGTAGTCCAAATCCCAACTTTCTTCACATTTCCCAAACTGAAGAAATCCATTATTTGCCCTCTCAAATTAGAGCAAAACACTCACCCTTTCATTGCAGGTGCCCCACGGGTGAAGTACAACTTTTTCCACTTTTAAGACCAAACAGAAACTGTAAAAAAGGCAGCTTTCTTCCTTTAGCAGACATTAGGGGGTTGCCCCTGGAATCCACAGAGGGATACTTTACTCCCCCCCGGAGGGAGGGGGCACTGAGACCTGGACAGTGGTCTCCACCACTTGAAACTGGACACTGACCTTCTCACTTCAAAACAAACAGGAGACTGACTTTGAAAACTCTCAACATTCTATCTCACTCCCTCTGCTGCAGATTCCAATGTGGCTTAAGCAGCTGCGACAGTTCTATGGTGATGTCATCTCTTAGTCTCAGCTGACACAGAACAGAGTGGGACAGTGTGAAACCCATTTAACTGGAGTTTCACAAGCTGCCTTCCCTGCCTACCACTAGGTCTTACTGGGATTCTAGTAACCCCGGGTAACAAGGGGTTACACATCATTAGCTTTTTTCTGGTAAATTATTCCAATCTCCCTACTCCAGGAGTCCGTTTCACATTTTGAAGCACTTAAGGTACTTTTCCATGGACCTGGACACTGTTCCAGAAATCTCCCCTCTCTGACTCTCCATTTCTGGGAATGAGCACCTGTAGAACACCTGCAACAGAGTTCTCCTCTCCAGATTCAGGGACCCAGGAGTCCAAATCTCCATTGAGAGCCTCTGGCAGCAACCCTTTCACTCCAATTTCAGGTTGTGATTCGTCATCCATAAAATACCAATATGAGCTATCTTTAGTTGGGATAAATTAGGCATATCAGCACAGATAATGCAATGGCAATTTATCCCTTATCAGTGTCTTTTGAAGCTCACTTGGCTCTTGTCAGTCAAGGGGAGAACACCATAATCATTCTGCTCCCATTCAGCTTCCATCTTATTTATTTATTTTATTTAGTTTTTGTTGACCTGGTAAGTGCACTAGACAAATCCTGCCTATTTTCAGGCACGACCTGGGGGAAGGGGACAGATGAATACCAATTGACCTTGAACCAGATTAAGCTGTTGGTGGTATTTTTAGTGAATGAGGGAAATTTGGCCAGGACACCGGGGAAATTCCCCTACTCTGTCAGAGGGGAATCCCTGTCCAAGATGGAGGATGCTGTGTTGCCTGCTGCTGATGGAGCTGTAGGGGCAGGAGACCTGGTCTCGACTCCTGTCTCTGATAACGGAGAGACCTTGATGGATTGTCAGAATGAAGTACCTGTTTGTGCTGTGCCTGCTGTTTGTACTGAGGAAACACCTGCAGTTGTGGATAACGCTTGCCAGCAAGCCGCTAGACGGGAATCTCCTGAGTGTGATGGGGGACCACAGGAGAAGCACACTTCCTCGGACTCGGAACCTTTGAGTCCGGAAGAGCGTGTGCTACATGACCGCTTGTTAGCGGTGGAACGCTGCTACACGACCACGAAACTGAAGCTACAGCAGGAACTTCACCGTGTCAAGTTGGAGTGTGCGAGTATTGTTCCTCCTGGTGTTGCTGAGATGGGTTCTGTGGATTTGCCCGTGGAGACTGTCGTAGCGATTTCAGAGACGCCTGGTGGGGATGTCCCTGGAACTTCCTTTGCAGCTGAGGGTGCAACGGGTTTAGTAAGTACTTTTGTGGAAGTTGGCTCGTCCCCTGGGTTAGTAGCTGCTGTAGCCCCCTCACAGTCATCTCCTGGTACAGTAAACCCCACTATCGCCCCCACATGGTCCGTGGATGTGGCGGTTAGGGCAGCTGGCTGGGTGCAAGAGCTGTTGGCAGGTTCGTGGGTCTCGGGGCTGTCTCCCATACGATCCCCTCACCCTGTGGATGTTCTGGACTTGAGAGGGGGAGAACAGATTTCTACGGGTACTCCTGATCCCTTGGATCTCCCTGCAGAGCTACATTTAACCCAAAACCCTATCTTGGACCTTAATCAGGTCCCTGCCAGTCAGTCTTTGTCTGGTCCGGACCCACCGATTAATAGTGCCTCTGTCAATGTTCGACCATCTTCTGTGCGGACTGGGCCAGCTCGGCCCTTTTCTTCCTTGTTTAAATTTCCAGTTCTGGCAGCCAAACGTCACAATGCAGTTCAGGCTTTCTTACCGAGGTGGGCTGCCAGACCCCCCTGACCGTGTGTATGTGGCCAGGACACTTTTGAAAGACTCCCTGAAGTTTTTTGCTCATGAAATATATGCCTTGATACATGTGTTGGGTGAATCAATATTTGACATTAGTTTTCAGACGTCTCGTGGACTTGAACGTTTTTGTTCAAAATATCATGCTTTGTGTAATACTGCTCTTTGGACCCCCTTTCAGGCTATACCCCTCTCTAAACCGGCCTTTAAGATAGTTAATGTTATGTTTCGTAATGAGGGAGTAGATGTCTCTGATATTGTTTATTGGTTGAATCAGCGTTGCAAAATCCAGGGTCAGCCGGAGGCCATCTTGGACTCTGAGAATATGTGGACGGGGGGCTGGAAATTTAAAGTAATGTTGAATGCTTCTGAGTCTGGTCCTGTGCATTTGCCTAATTCTTTTTTTCTTGGTCGGGATAGAGGGGTCCTGTTTTACCCAGGCCAACCCAAGGCGTGTTACAGATGCGGTGATCCCTCGCACCTGAGCAGTGTGTGTGACAAGATTAAATGCAATAACTGTGGTGAAATGGAACATGTGGGTATGCACTGTCTGAATGACTGTAGGTGCAATCTTTGTGACGAGCTAGGACACACGTTTCAATCGTGTCCACCGGGCAGCACATACTAAGGTAACACATGATGGAGGTGTCAACAACGTTTTGTGATTACACAAGCTCAAAAGGCTCACCTTCGCACCACCTTGGGTGCCCCCCCTAATATGGAAGCTCCCCCTTCCCCGAAGGCTTTAGTCCCGGAGGCCTCCTGTGGTACTGTACCTAAGTCCGCCACCAGTGCTCAGCCCCCTGGGTGACTCCTCTTTCCATCTGAGCTGTGGTACAAGAAGACACGCTGCAGGGTCCTGGTCCTAGTGTCATGCCTCCACCTCGGGAACCTGCTAAAATAATGTGTCGCAGGTCATTGAGGTCTGGATCCCACACCTTACCATCCCCTCCGAAAGCCTGCGCCACACCGTCGATTGCTCTATCAAACGCCTTTGAGGTGCTTCAGACGATATCGGACGATGCAGGTGGCGAGTCTGACTCTTCCTCTATAGCTTCTTCCCTCCCTGATAGTCTCACTGATTCAGAAATTCAGTTGGGCACTGGCCTTTCACAAAAGCGAAAGACCAAAGTCAGGTTGAAAGGGACTAAGGTGGCTGGGAAGCGGAAGACTTAATGAAGCTATTTACCTAATCTTTAAGCTACTATGTCACAATTTGCCTGTCATACTGTTAATGTGAATAGTTTGAAACGTCTGGACAAAAGGCGGCTGGTGTTTTCCTTTTTGAGGCTCTTGCCATTAGGGATATTTTTGTTACAGGATACGAGATTCCATACTGTGCAGGAGATCCGCCTGACACAACGAGATTGGCTTCTGGGTCCTTCTTTTTGGTCTATAGGCCAAGACTCCTGCTCAGGTCTTGGTATTTTAATTAATGTCCCGGAGTTCAGATGTTTGAAGCTGTTTGATTTGGCCCCTGGTAGAGCTCTCATTTTGGACTTTTTGATTGGGAAAAGCCCGTATCGGGTGGTGAATGTATATGCCCCCCAAATTAAAACTAAGCGTATAGCTCTTTTTGATTTAATACGCCCTTATTTACATTCTTCCTTCCGGATTTTGTTCTCTGGTGATTTTAACTGTGGCCTTAGCCTTCAGGATAAGAGTTCTTTTGCTACTATCAAAAAATTATATAGTGACTCACTTGTGTTGGGACGCATGATCCGTACTGCTCGTTTGACAGATACTTACTTGTCATTCACAAAACAACATACTCCTACATTTCAAAAGGGTAGGTTGGCTACCTGCATAGATTTTGTTTTTGTGTCACGTACATTAGAGGTCAATTCGGCTGTAGTACAGGCAGTAGCCTTTTCTGACCATAAGCTACTCTCTGTTGGTTTCGGATCTCTTGCCTGTTTCAGTAAAGGGCCAGGTTTATGGAAATTCAATATATCCTTATTGCAGGTACCATTGTTTCAGCAAACACTTTTGTTGTTTATCTATGCTCGTAAGTCTGTGTATCCCATGTATGATGATCCAATTCAATGGTGCATGGACATGAAACATGATCTTACTGGTTTGTTGAAAAATTATAGTCGTAAAAAGTGCAGGACTGATTATCTTGAATATTTACAGAAAAGGGCTCATTTCCAGTCTTTGTTGTCACTTGAACATTTGATGGGACAAGATCTTTCGCAGCAGATACAATTAGTGCAGAGGGATATGTTGAATTTCCAGTCTAGACAGTCGCAACAATTGTATCACCAACATAGCTACACTGTAAAAGGCACACGGGAAGTCGTTTGCCCATTTGAATCTAATTATCACCAGATTGCCCATAAATCTATGTTATGTCTTACTGACTCGAATGGGGATCTTTGTACTTCACGTTCGGACATATGTCAGATAGTCACAGACCATACGACTGCTTTGTTTTCCCCTCTTCCTACCGTATCGATTGACCTGGGAATCTTGTATGGTACTCTTGATGTTCCTTCCCCTTCATTGCAGAGTGCAGAAACTGTATGTCTACCCTTCACGGAAAGGGAGATTCAGTTAGCCATCTCTTCCTTGCCCCTACGACGGACTCCTGGTCCAGACGGCCTTCCTCCTGCCTTGTACAAATTTCTGGGGGATTACCTCCTCTCGGAATTAACCTCTGTGTGTACCGCCCTGCTTGCTTCTGAATTTATCCCTTTGGAGTTTACAAAGGGCACCTTGATTTATGTATACAAACGGAAAGGTGACAATCACTGTCTTGAAAACTGGCGCCCCCTCTGTATGTTGAACACTGATTTTAAGATATTGATGAAACTCATCGCAAAACGTTTGGTTGGGATCGCAGAAACAGTTATTCACCCAGCCCAATCCTGTTCCATACCGAACAGGAGAATTTCTGATCACCTAATTCTCCTCTGCGAATTATTTTCCCATGGGTTTTCGGATTCCACTTCGGGACTTATTGTCTCGGTTGACCAGAAGGCTGCTTTCGACTCGGTTAACCATGTTTTTTTATGGAACGCACTGCATCTTCTGCACATTCCAGATAAGATGATCCGTTGGATTCTGACATTTTATAGGACGGCTACTGTCGTTCCGCTGATTAATGGTTGGGTGGGCCCGATGATCCCGGTGAAAGGGGAGTTCACCAAGGCTGTCCATTGAGCCCTCTATTATATGTTTTTTTTCTGGATGTGTTGCTTCGTCGTCTTAATGCCCACCCCCAGATCTGTGCCATCTCGTGTTCGGCTCTGCGATCGCCGTTTACAGCGATTGCATATGCTGATGATATGTTTTTCCTTGTAGCTGACGAGGCCTCGGTGCTTGTCTCTCTTCAGGAATGTTCCTCCTTCGGGTGAATTATCTGGAGCAAGTCTAAACTTTGGCAAGAGTTTGGGGATACGGCTCGGTTCCTCAGTGATCTCTTCAGATAATATCGGTTCTTTACGTGTGGTAGAAGGCCCAGTTCATATGCTTGGTATATATTTTGGGATACGAGATTCTGATTCCTTTAACTGGGATGATAAATTGAAGCAGGGACAAGTCATGGTGGCCTCTTGGAGTAGGGGACAGCTCGGGAAGAAGAATCGTGCTTTTCTGATTAAAACTTATCTTCTCCATCTGTTCCTGTATTTAAGTTACGTGTTCCCAATCCCGAAGCAACTGGAAACTAAGCTTTTCAGCTTGTTTTTTTCAAGCCCTCTGGGGCAGTCGGTTGAATCCGATTAAGAGGAATGTCACTTACCTACCTACCTCTGAAGGCGGTGTCCAGATGATCAATCCGTTGCTATTCTTTTCTAGTATTTTTCTCTTGGCTAACTTGCGGCCTTTACTGGTTAACACCCAGAGAGGGTGGGAAGCATGGTTTTACGACTCTTGTAGGTATTGGTTTCACTTGTGGGAACATGATTCTTTGGGAGTGTTGCGACAAATTGAGGGCATCCCGCTGTATGTTAAGCACCTGTTTCTACATTTGAAACAGTGGAAAGTTTCACCTCAGACTCTCATCACGAACACGCATAAGGCATTGTATAAGAAGCTTTTACCCTCCGTTTGTACAGTACAAACCCCTTTTATCAAATGTCCAGCCAGTCATCTACCTTCGCTTCTAGTTTTGTTGCAATGTTCTAGGATCCCGGCCCTCATGTGGGAATTTCACTGGTTATCATGTCATGAAAGGATAAATGTGAAAGCCAACCATAAACACAAGCAGTCTCAGGATCGTTTCTGTTCTAGACCTCACTGTATTAATGCACTAGAGACTATACCACATTTGTTTTTTGACTGCTCACATATTCAAAATTGGTGGACTTTTCCTGGCCAATTCCTGGGCTGTTCCTATATTTTCCTCAGTCACATATCAAAATGTTATGTATGTGTTTTTCCTCTCACTGGTCTCTGTGGCATAGGGACACTTTAAACCTTGTATTTCTTGTGATTAAATGGAACATTTGGATGGCAAGATGTTTGTTTACATTACAGCAAAAGACTTGTTCTTATTCTGAACTAGAGAGGAAGATAGTGGCGGACTTGAAGAAAGTCTACGAACGTGAAAGGACTTTGTGTTCGGCATCGATTCTGTTGGCTCTGTGGGCGGCCATTCCATGGATCTCAAACACAGATTCAGCTGTGACTTGAAGGACTCATGCAGTGTCTTTTTTTCTCCCTTCTCCCCCCTTTTTTATCTCTTGCCTTTGTTATACTTCATGTGTATTTTGGTTTTTCTTGCACACATATCATCAATGTACCTTATGTTGGTTTTGTCTGTACAATTTTTGTTTTCAATAAAACTGTCCCCTACTCTTTTCAATAAGCACCATGGGATCTTTAACATCCACCTAAACTACCACCAATCCAGGCAGATGGGACCTCGGTTTAATGCCTCATCCGAAAGACGGCACCTCAGAAGTGCAGCACCCATCTCATGCTGCACTACAGTGTCAGTACTGGGATATTAGCCCAAGGGCCAGATGTGGGAACTGAACCCACAGCCCTCTGATCTCCAGGCCTCAGAGGCGAGTGTGCTACCTACTGAGCCACTGACACCGACGCTTACCGACAGTGTAGGCCTCGAACAAGCGACTATTCTTTATCAATACTTGGCACTCGACAGAAATAAAAAGGTCAGACTGCAAACCATACTGCTGAAATAATATAGGTTTCATTCATCAAGTTCTTAGATGGTGGCACACAGCAAGAAAGACTAACAAATGCCCCACCAGTTGCAGAGCGATATGGGGCAGAGCAGCATTGTGGCCACCTTGCTGCTCTGCCCCCCCACCCCTGCCTAAAGGTGATTTTGTGCAGGGGCCACAAAATCAATTTTTAGGATGCAATAACACATTTTGGGCAGGATTTGAAAAATGACAGCTATCACATTCATGAGATGCTGCAATGATATGGCTATGTTGCACATTTGTGGTAAAAATATTGAAAGTTACCAAAGTTATGAGCCTGCATACGTAAATTCAAAACTTTCTTTTTTTTAATATTTGTACTCCAAGTTTTCAACATAACCTTTTTATGACCTCACCTCATGAACAAGGTCAGAGAAAATTGTCAACTCTTGCCTGAAAGGTGATTTCATGCAGGGACCAGAAATTCACCTTCCAGGACAGAGCTGCATAATGACACTTCAATTGTTCATGAAGTAGAGTCCCAAAGAAGGCATGTTGAAAATTTGGGCCAAAAATATGCTGAAATGCCCAAGTTATGCCACTAAGTTCAAAACCCCACTGAAATAAATTGAACCGCATACCTTTTTCTTTCAGTTCGTGGTCCAACTTTGAAGAGTGAAGATGTGTCTGAGATACAGAAAAGATTGCGGCGTTGGACTCCCGATGAGTATGTAAGGGCTTGGGGGTGGTGTTTGCTGATTGGGAGGGTCAAGTGGGGGTAGTTATGGCCACAAAAGACATCAGTTTTCTTTTTACAGGGTAAACAAAAATAAAGGACAGAGGAATCGCCATCGTGACAATGTGGGATTGGGCACCCCCAATGTCACTGTTGTGTTTCTGGGGTGGAGGGTGCTGAAATGGAGGGTTGGGTGGGAGGAGGAAAATATATATAAAAAAACATGCACACCATGTGACCACACATGCACAGTAGTGGAGGGGGGGGGGACAACAACAACAAAAAAAGGATGGTAGGAATCACCATCCCAACACTGGGAGATTGGGCACCCCCAGTGTCACTGTTTTTTTTCTGGGGTGTGTGGGGTGGTGGGTTCTGAAACAGAGGGTTGGGTGGAGGGAGGAAAAAATGTATATATAAAACACACACACACACACACACACACACACCCCTCCCCAAGTAACCATGCATGCGTGGTAGTGGAAGGGGGTTAAAACAATGGAGGATTGCTGATCAGTACACTGGGGGACTAGGCACCCCAGTGTCATTGTAGTGTTTCCAGGGAAGGGGTGGCTGCTGAGAGGGAGGGTCAGGTGGCAGAAGGAAAAAATATTGACCACTAATAGATAGTGTGGAGTGCTTCACAGACACAGAGGTGACTGTGATGGAACTCCACACTGTTGTTCGGTCACAAAAGTCTCCGTTCTTTGTGGCATGAGGTCTGCAGGGCTCTGCCCAGTGCAGCCTTAAAAGGGAAGCATAACACCTTAGCCAGTCATGCAAATAATGCCCTTACAAAACTGGGGATGGCAGCATATGACCAGTGGCATGAGGAACACAGTGGCTGGCAGACTTTAAGGCAGACAGTTCCACTGCCCTTAGCACACGGCTCTTTGCAAGGATGGGCCACTGCTCAGACAGGCCGCTTGGGGATGGAGGCCTGAAGAAGTCAGTAGCCAACACCTGATTGGCTGAGCAGCATTGGTGGAGGCGGGCAGAGTCAGGAGTTTTTGAAGTGGAGCAAGTCCAAACTGCAGCAAAGTCTTCTCTAGAGGTACTTGGTTAGGGGGAGTTTAAGGCTAAAAATCAGACCCACTCATGTCCCCTTGGAGGTTCTGAGCTGCTGGAAGAGCATGGCAAATACTCATTGTAGTGTTCCTGGGTTTTTGTAGGCTGTTTGAAACCACACCAGCTGGCACCTGATTGGCTGAGCGGCACTGGAGGAGATGGGCAGAGTCAGGAACTCCTGAAGAGCTCCCACCTTTTACTTGGCTGTGTTTGACCCCCCCCCCATCTGACACTCATATGCTGTGTGACCCTGAGCAAGTCACTTAATCTTCCTGTGCTCCCAGAATACACCAGGAAATGGGGTTGGGCTCACTGTGCTTTTCTGGGCCAAAAATTCTATAAAAAAAACTGAAACAAAAAGGTACAGGCACTCTTGCTGAAGCACAAGACTGCAGGATGAGTGCTTCTCAACACAAATCAGAGATGTGCCTTTATCTTCCAATAAATGACGCATCATGAAATGCATTATTGTACTTATAAAATGGCTTAGTATTAAACATGCTGGCTTAGAAAATGGTGCGCTGTACATGTATGAGTCTTTATAGACATAGCAGGTGACTGGGTACATAAAGTGAGAGAACAACATTTGTGGTGGTCAATAAATATACACACACACACACACACTTATTTATTTATACAATGGGGGTGAGATATATTCCAGTGAAATAAAACATGTTGGGCCAGATATTCAAACTGCGCTATTTTGAGGTGCAAGCCCTTGCGCTGCACAAAATAGTTGTGCAGGGGTGTGGCCAGAGCGATATTCAAAGGAGTTGCACCCTTGAGCAACTCCTTTGAATATCACCCCCTGGCCACAGCCACTGTGCATGGCGCAGTGGAACTTGTGCCACCGCAAGTGGTCAGGTGGTGCATTCAACTTGTGGTGGCGCCGTACCATTGCGCCATGTAAATTTCCGATATTAAAAGTGACATGCAAATGGGGCCATAATTCATGCAAGGCGCAGGGGCCCATTTGCATCTGATTGCGCCCCATTTGCATGCCATTAGCATGCAGGCGCGCCCATCCCCGAGGACTTGCACCTGGCGCCCTGCCAGGCAGCAGCTATCGGGACCCACGCCCGCAGTCCGATCGGGCAAAAGAGTGAAAATCCCCACCGCACCTCCTACTGGCCCGATCGCGGGCATAGCTTAATCTTTCACCAGCCCGATCGCGGGCAGCAAGTGTCTCCCCTGAACATATCCCTGGCAGTCCAGTGGACTGATAAGCCCGATCGCAGGCAGCAAATGTCTAAATACAACCCCCCTTCCCGAACATATCCCTGGTGGTCCAGTGGACCGATAAGCCTAATCGCGGGCAGCAAATGTCTAAATACAACCCCCCCTCCCGAACATATCCCTGGTGATCCAGTGCTTCATTCACAAATCTGGACTGCCTTGTATGGTATGGACTGCACGCCCATTGGCTCTTGCTCTGCACCAATGGGCGTGCAGCCCTACGAACAGTCAATCGTGGCGGCGGGGTGGCAAGTGGGTGGGATACTACCACCCGCCAGCTGCGAGGGGGAGCAGGAGTGGTGGGGCTTCATGGGTGGGTGGGGTGGGGACACTAGGTCACCAGGGATGTGTTCGGGGTGTGCTATAGAACTCCAGCCCACTGGACCACCAGGGATATGTTCGGGAGGAGGGGGTTGTATTTAGACATTTGCTGCCTGTGATTGGGCTTATCGGTCCACTGGACCACCAGGGATACATTCTGGGGGCACTTTGCTGCCCGCGATTGGGCTGGGGGTTATTTCAGGTTTTGCTGCGATTGGGCCAGTCGGGAGGGTGGGGGTCTTTTTACACTTTTGCCCACGATCGGGCTGCGGGGAGGGCACAGGGAGTAGGTTGAGGGCCAGCCACAGGTGGCAGCTGCTGTGTTGCACGCTGCAATGCAGCAGCTCACCTGTGGGTGGCCCTCGACTTGATCCTTTTTTAATACCTCAAAGTTGTGCAGGCGGTTTGGGGTTGCGCCTGCACAACTCTGTACAGCCGGGCTGAATATCAGGCTGTGCAGTTTATGCATGGTTCTTCCCCCTCCAGTTCAGCATGCATTCATTTGCATTGCGCTGTTGCTCAGCATGTTTTCAGTGGCGCAACTGTCTCCTGCTGAATATCGCAGAATGGAGCAATTTCGGACTTGCGCAGATGCAACCCTGTTGCGCATGGTGCAACCCTTTTGAATATCTGACCCGTTATTTTCACTGCAGTGAAATAAATCCTGATGACGTCAGCAGAGTTAAAATAAATACCATTTATTACACCCCTGAAACCTGCGTTAAACCCATACAAAGCCACGCTAACCCCACACAAATTGTACATTTTGCAACAGTGAGGCCCCATTGTATAAAAAGGACGCATGATGTGCACATCGTGGAATATGAAAAATATTTTCACTTCTGCCTTGTGAGCACTGTATATTTCACTCATGCCTTTGGCACTTGTGAAATATCCAGGCTCACTCTGCAGGAGTGAAAATATTTTCCATATTCCACTCATTCCCACCATGTATCCCATATATACATATATATATATATATATATATATATATATATATACTGTATATGTATGTGTGTATATATATATATATATATATATATATATATATATATACATATATACATATATACACATATATATATATATATATATATATATATACACACACACACACAGTAGATATACTCAGGTTACTCGAGGTCACAGGCAACTGTACAAATAACTTTGTTATCCCACAGGCACCCATTGCATGTCCCTTGTGTGTGTGTGTGTGTATATATATATATATATATATATCTATATACACACACATATATATCTATATATATGTATGTGTGTGTGTGTGTGTGTGTGTATATTTATTTATGCCATACCTGTGAAGATAACAAAAGGCAAATATTTTCAATATTCTCAGGGTGGTCAGACCTACAGTGAGGATATCGCATTTATCCTCACTGTAGGTAAATTTATCCACATAGTAGGTAGAGATTGGCTCATTCGGAATGCATTTGCATATTCAGCTGCAGTAGCAGTAGTAACTGTATTCAAATGCGAATAACTTTAAAATGAAAAATGATACCATGGTACTGTGAGCATGAAAGTTGTTCAGCACAAAAATATCTACAAAATGAGTGGTGTTTCATTTATGGGTAACTTTTATTTTTTTATATAATTAGCTGAAAAACAACAAAAAGTAATTTTTTTTCACTTTTTGGGGCGAACAAATGTGAATAACTTTAAAACACAAAATGATAGCATGATACTACAAGCATGAAAGTTGTTCACCACAAAAATATCTACAAAATGAGTTGTGTTTCATTGATATATACCTTTTAGTTTTTTTATAATTAGCAAACTGCAGAAAATTCTATTTTCTTCACTTTTTGCAATAAACAAATGCACATAACTTCAAAATGAAAAACAGTAGCATGGTACTTTGTGAAAAAAGTTGATCAGGACAAAAATACCTACAAAATGAGTGGTGTTTCATTTATAGATTTCTTTTAGATTTTTTATAATCGCCAAAAAATGGCAAGAATTTACTTTTTTTTTTCACTTTTTTGGACGTATGGCATAAATGGAATACGCAACCTCCTACTGGAAATATTGTCTATATCTTTTATTCTCGTGCTAGTTGACCCAATAACATCACTTGTGGCTTTGTCACTTGTGATGTTATCAGGTCAACTGGCACTCAAACAAAAAATATCGACAGTATTTCCAGTAGGGGGATTGCATATCATGTGTGTGTATGTATATATATATATATATATATATATATATAAAATACTAGCACAATCGCGCCAGTATAGTTAGGGTTGAGTAAGCAGTTTAATATTAAACTCCAAATTTTGCACCTTAAAAACGTTGCAACTGTTCAACAGATTTGCACAAGATTTGGAATGTGCGGTCTCATATGGTAGCTTACTTGATTTGCCAAGTTCTGTTTTGTTCAGACTTGCGGTTTACGTGCAGTGAAGCACTGAAATGTGCATTTTTTTTTGCATTTTTTGGCACTTTGCTGCTGATTTTTGCCTATAATGCAGTGGCCACACCATTTGGTATTTTTATCTGAAAGTGTCAGGGTAGACAGAGGTTTGGTATGAGAACAATCTGGTGTTGGTTTGGTGAAAAAATATTAATCCATTCCAAAGTTATTTAATTTTGAAGTTTCAGGTTCCGAGTATGCTCAGTTCACTCCAAGATTTAGATATATTTTTTGCAAAAGGGGATTGGGCTCATGATCAAGGATTTTGTCAGCTCACGAATGGGGATTTACAAAATCCCTGTTCATGAGAAAAAAATTATTTGTTCACGAGCTGCCATTTTGTTTTCATTGTTTCACCCAAACAAAATGTCATGGCTTGCCCCATGGGTGACTTCTTGCACAAATAAGGCATGGGTTTTGTTCAGAGTCATGCTGTCTACAAACCCATGCCTTTGGTTCCTTTGTTTTGGCCCAAAAATGACCGTTTTAGATTTTAAAATTCTTTGTTCATGACTTGCTTCCGATCCTCATTTGCAAGCTGACAAATTCCCGTTTGCGAGCCAATCCCTTTTTGTGAGGTAGCAAAATCCTTGATCATGACTTAAGGACCAGATGGCCCTATCTTACGAACAAAGATTGTCTTGCAAATGAGGATTTTGTCACCTCACAAAAGGGGATTGAGTTTTTGAATCCCCTTTCACGAGCTGACAAAAATCCCCTTTCACAAGATGTCAAAATACCCTTTTGCAAGCATATCCTCTTTCGTGAGGTGACAAAATCCTTGCTCGTCATTTCATGACCAGATGGCCCTTCTTGTGAATGAGGATTGGCTTGCAAACAGGGATTTTGACACCTCGCAAAAGGGGTCGACTCATGAAAAGGGATTTTGTCATCTTGAGAAAGGGGATTGGTGTTTTAATTCCTCGTTTGCAAGCTATCAAATTCCCCTTTTGTGAGCCAGTCTCCTTTCGCGAGCTGACAAAATCCTTGATTGCAACTTCCAGACCAGATGGCCAAAATCTGATGATCAAGGATTCCTCATGAACAGGGATTTTGACAGCTCGCAAACGGGGGCTGACTTGGCAAATGGTGATTTTTCCACCTTATGAACTAGGAATTTTAAAACTTTGCCAGTGCACTGTAAATAAATGGTTTAGTCTTTTGGCTTGAAATTTGCAGGGTATAAAAGGGGTGTCCCAGAGATGTGACTTATGCTGTTTAGGTGTAAAAAATGTTATCAATTCCATAGATACGTCATTACGAAGTTGAGATTTTTTCCCATAGGATAACATTGTGGTGCCCACAGTGCTTTTCAGTGTCTATATCTCAGAAACAGTGCAAGATACAGATTTAGTCTTGCATGGAGGTTTTGCTGTCATGATTACAACAGCAGTGGAATTTTTTTTAATAACTGCTACGGTTACTGAGATATTGGCAGATTAGTGTTACAAGGGTTCCTTTTCAGGCCTATATGGCTGCTGCATGGCTCCATTGCTATGTGTAAGTGGGAGCGCAGGGCCTGGGGGGGCCCGAATTCCCACAGGCATATCATTATGCACAAATGGGAAGCTTGGTTCAGGTCCTCCACTCCCACCAACACATACCATTTACTAGTTATATTACACTTTCTCAAAAAGTAGGGAACTTTATTGCAAAAAATGTCATTAATGCTTCAGTTAGGGTTAAAGCAACAAAAGTGGGGAAATGAAATGTTAGGGTTGAGCCTGAACCCCCCCCACCCCATCTGACAGGTGTGCAATGGGGTTGTGAGGCCTAACTCTCACCTCATTCTCCTTTACTGTAGCATGTCAACCTGTTTACACATAGAATGGGGTGAAAGTTGGGCCTCATGACCCTATGGCACACCACAGCATCTGTTGGTCTGTGGAGGATGGGGTGGTGTGATGGGGGGTTAGGGGAGCAACCCTAACATCTCATTTCCCCACTTTTGTCACTTTAACCCTAACTGATGCATTAACAAAGTTTTTTGCAATGAATATGCATACCTATATATATATATATAGGGGATACATGATGATCAGGAGTGGAATATGGAAAATATTCTCACTCCTGCAGAGTGAGGCATGGATATCTCACGAGTGCGAGAGGCACGAGTGGGATATCCATACCTCACGATGCAGGAGAGAATATTTTCCATATTCCATGATCTGCACATCATGTGTTCGATTTATACAATAGGGGACTGAGTATTTAGTTGGTTTATTAAATAGTTTAGTTACTGTGAAACGTTCTGTGATAGTGGCCGAAAGTTAAATCTGCAAGTTATTAGGTTGTAGCAAGTTTGTATGAATTAAGTTTCTCTGGTAAGGATGTGAATGGGACGGTAGTGGTATGTGACTGGTTGTTTTCATGAATGTCTGTGATGTGATTGGTTGGTGTTGTGTGTTGTAGTTCCTTATTGGTTGGGTGTTATGTATTCCTCTGAAGAGATAGGTTGTTCGCTTGGAATGGGCGGGAGTATTTTTGCAGTCTTCCTGAATCGGGTTTTGTATTGCACTTGATATTTTAATGCCTTTTTCAGATGTTTGCCTTTAGTTTCTCAGTTTTATGGGTTTTGTGTTGTATGGACTGTCATATATAAAATGCTGGGTGCTTGGGTTTGTAAAATCTGTTGCGAGTGATGTTACCGGCAGTGCGGTGCGGTCCAGTCCATGACTTTTGCATTTTAGGAGGAACGTGCAGCTATCTTGAATATTGAAGAAATTATTTACCAGATATAGTACTGATGAAAAAGAAAACATTGATATTGTGGGACATTGTGTTGCAGAATATATGCTCTGGGTATGTGAGGTATTTGACATCTGTTGCAGAGGTTTGAGTTGGATGTCACTTTTAGTACACTTGCAGTTGCGGGCAGTCAGTGTGTGAGATTTAATACTTAATTTGTGTGTTATGGGTTTGTAATATGGGGTATATGAAAACTTGTGCTGTATAGAACAGTAGTCTGGTTATGGACGTGCATGTACTGACGTAACGACTTTGAGAATATTACTTACTGACGTATACACTGTGTGTATATTTGTAAGCAGGTATCACAGTGCATACGTCACTGAGCAGTTGTACAATGGGGGTGAGTGATATGTGTTTTTATTTCAGATGTTATCAGCTCACTCCTATTGTATAAATATATATATATATATATATATATATATATATATATATATATATATATATATATACATACACAGTATGTGCATATCGCATCTGAGGGGAGACTTATTACCCTATCCAAATTTCTAGATATCCCAAAGAACAAAATTGTTTCTGAATCTCTTTTTGACCACAACGTGTGTATTCCACAGCTTTTTATGTTAAGTTGTGTACCTGGTTTGCTCAAAAGGCCAAATACTAACATACATACTAAAATGCCAGCAGAATAGGCCTAACGGTCTTTCGCGTCTGCTCGTTTGGTCAGCCCTCACCCCGGGGAGCTGACCTTGCTGCCCCCCTCACCTTCTCTGGCTTCTCCCTTCCCAGTTCTGGATATTCTCACTGCATTGGATTTTGCTTCCAGAACCCTTCCCCTGTACCTGTCCCACCCCCTCTTGAACCCCTCCACCGTCTCTGCCTCCACCAGCCCCCTGGGCAGCACATTCCATGGCTCCACCACCCTCTCAGTGAAGTAGCTCCTCCTCCTTTCTCCCCTGAATCTTCCCCCCTCCAGCTTCCACCCATGCCTTCTAGTTGCCCCCTCCTCCTTCCTTTGAAGCACCCTGAATGCTCCTCCTCCCCTATTTACCCCCTTCATGTACCTGAAGACCTCTATCATGTCCCCCTGGTCCCTTCTCTCTTCCAGTGTGTACATATTGAGCTCTTCGAGCCTCTGCCCATAGGTCCTGTCCCCCAAGCCCCAAATCATTTTGGTTGCCCTCCTCTGGACCCTCTCCAGGAGTTAAATGTCCCTCTTCAAGTGTGGCCTCCAAAGCTGCATGAAGTACTCGAGGTGCTGCCACACCAAGCAGTTATACAGAGGGAGTATCACTTCCCTCCTTCTGGAGGTGATCCCCCTAGTGATGCTTCCCAGCATCCTGTTGGCATTGGCTGCTGCCCTCCTACAAGTCTCAGAGTTGTTCATCTTGACATCCACCACCACCCCTAGGTCCCTTTCAGCCATCGAGACTTGTAGCATTTCCCCCCCCAAGGTGTACACTTGGCCCAGGTTTCTGGCCCCCAGGTGCAGTACCTTGCATTTCCCTGCGTTGAACCTCAACTTCCACTTTCTAGACCATCTTTCCAGAGCCTCCAGGTCCCCCTGTAGGGCCACCCTCCCCTCCTCCCCATCCACCACCGCCCCCAGTTTTGAGTCATCCACAATAAGACTTATCTCACTCCTGATACCTGTCCTTATGTCAGAGACGTAGGCGTTGAACAGGAGGGGCCCAAGGACTGATCCCTGTGGGACCCCACTGATGACCCTCCTTGGGGCTGAGACTATCCTGCCAACTACGATCTGACAGAGATACATAGATACATAGATACATAGACAGTTTCGGCAGATAAGGGCCTATGGCCCACCCAGTCTGCCCATTTAAGTTTGTAAGTTCAGTTTATGTTTTCCAGGAAGTCTGTTGCCCCTTACCCCTGACCTCCAGAATTCCTTTATGTCTATCCCATGCATTCTTAAATCCCGTGATTGTTTCAGCCCCCACCACTTCCTCTGGCAGGGTGTTCCACTTGTCCACCACCCATTCTGTGAAGAAATTCTTCTCACTGCTTTCCTCTGAATCGCCCCTCCTCCAACTTCATCCCATGCCTCTAGTCCTGGAACATCTTTTCGCTTAAAATAGTGCATTCCTGCACCCTGTTCCTCCCTGTAAGATACTTGTATGTCTCTATCATATCCCTCTCTCCTCCTCTCCTCCAGGGAGTACATGTTCAGTGCCTTCAACCTGTCCTCATAGGACTTGTGATGCAATCCATGCACCATCTTTGTTGCCTCCTCTGAACCTTCTCTACCCTGTCTATGTCCTTACGTAGGTAAGGTCTCCAGAACTGCACAGTGTACTCCAGGTGGGGCCTCACTAGTGTCTTGTATAGTGGAGTTATGACCTCCCTTTTCCTGCTGGTGATGCCCCTGCCTATGCATCCCAGCATCCTATTTGCTTTACCTGCTGCCTTGTCACACTGTTTCCCTGCCTTGAGGTCATCAGAGATGATAACTCCAAGATCCCTTTCCTGCTTGGTGCATGCTATATCCTCACCCCCCAACTGATATATTGTGCCAGAGTTTTTGTGCCCCATATGCATTATCTTGCATTTCCTTGCATTGAATTTCAACTGCCAAACCCCTGACCATTCTTCAAGTTTCTGCTGGTCCCTTCTCATTCTGTCTACACCCTCTGGTGTGTCTACTCTGTTACAGAGCTTTGTGTCATCAACGAACAGTGAAATTCTGCCTTCTAGGTCCGCACGAATGTCACTGATGAAGATATTGAATAGTACCGGTCCCAGCACTGATCCCTGTGGTACCCACTGGTCACTCTTCCCTCTGTGGAGTGACAGCCATTTACCACCACCCTCTGTGTCCTGCCCAGCCAGTTACCTACCTACTGCACTACTGTCCTGCCCACACCCATATTCCCCAGTTTGTGTAATAGTCTTCTATGTGGCACAGTGTCAAAGGCCTTGCTGAAGTCCAGATAGGCCATGTCCACTGCCCTCCCCTGATCCACCTGTCTAGTCACCCAGTCAAAAATTCAATGAGGTTGGTCTGACATGACCTTCCCTGGTGAAACCATGCTGCCTTGGGTCCTGTAGTCCATTGACAACCAGATGTTCCACCAATCTCTCCTTCAGTAGTGCTTCCATGATCTTCCCACTACCGAGGTGAGGCTGACTGGTCTGTAGTTCCCCTTCCTCTTTGTTCCCACTTTTGTATAAGGGGACTACATCTGCTATCCTCCAGTCTTTGGGTACCTCCCCTGTTTCTAGTGATCAGCTAAACAGGATAGCAAGAAGTTCAGCCACCACCTCTCTTAGTTCTTTAAAGACCCTGGGGTGCACCCCATCTGGCCCCATTGCTTTATCAACTCTTATTACTTCCAGTTCCTTCAGGACCCTTTCTCGTGTAAAGGGACTTGCGTCCATTTCTGCACCATTCTCACCCCTTGTACTCCATTCAGACCCATTACCCTCCTCTTCCTCAGTAAAGACTGAGCAGAAATACCTGTTCAATATGTCAGCTTTACTGTTGTCATCCTCCACACAGCCCCCATCCTCCCCCTTCAGTCTCACTATCCCTCCCTTTGCCTTTCTTTTTTCACTTATGTACCTGTAAAAGGTTTTGTCCCCTCTACCCACTGATTTTGCAATGTGTTCTTCTGTCTGAGCTTTGGCTTCCCTTACTGACCTCCCTGCCTCCCTTTGCTTCTCCTGGTACTTCTCCCTATCCCTTCTGCCTGTGTCTTTTTGTATTGCCTGAATGCAATCTTTTTGGCTTTCACTTTCTTTGCTACCTCTTTGGAAAACCATAATGGTCTCCTCTTCCTTTTCCTCTTGCTAACCTGCTTAATACATAATTCTGTTGCTCTTGTAATCCCCATTTTAAATACTCCCACTGTTCCTCAACCCCTGATTCCTGCCCCATTCCCTTAATGCCTCTTTCAAGTATCTCCCCATTTTCTCAAAGTTTGCCCCCCTAAAATCCAGGATACGTGTTTTTGTGTGGTTTGGTTCTGCTCTTTCTGTGATTTCAAACCACAGTGACTGGTGGTCACTGTTCCCCAGGTGCTCCCCCACTCTTACCCCCATCACACTGTCCCTGTTTGTGAGCACAAGGTCCAGTATTGCCTTCTGCCGAGTTGGTTCGTGAGATGAAACGTCCAAAACTTGAGTCTGGGGCATAAAGCCAAGACATACTGTACTGATTAGCTATTGATTTCTTCAAATGTAAGTATTCAGTTTGTTCAAACAGCTGAGAGTATTCTTTGCAAAAAAACTTTCATTTCATCTTGAAAGTTCTTAAAAATTCAGAATGCTTCTCTCTTTGCCAGTAATGTCTCTGCACTTTATGAACCCTGTTTTCAGACTCATCTTGCACTTTGTCATGCTGCTCTTATTTTGCTCTAGGGCAACATCTCTGTTATGCAATTTAATAGTGGATTTTTTTTTAAATCATATATGGGGTGATCTCCCTTTAATGGCAAGTCATTAACCATTTCTATGTCTAGAAACTGTATCAGGACATGGTCCATACATTTTTTTGTCAGACTGTAAGTGTAAATTAAACTAATCTACGATGTCGGGAGAGAAATTAAGACAAGATAGGGTGTGGAGAAGAATATCATGGTCGAAGAGGTCGAAGGCTTTTGTGAGATCCACAAAAACCAAACCAGAGTAGAGGCCCTCATCATTGGCTCTATCAATGAAATTTGTGAATTTTATGAGGGTGGTCTCTCTCTTCCAAATATGAGTGTCTAACATGTAAAGTCATCTTCATCAGCAGCAGGAAAAACTACAAAGAAAAGTCCGGAATCACATCGTTCAATTCATACCCACCATCCTTCACTGAGGCTAGTTTATAACATAGTGACATATGCTGTGTAACGTCTACCAGTCAGGGAGCTGAACCAGCTACAGAGTAAACAGATACAGTTGTAGTCACTTTGCTGTTATCTGGGAAGCAAGAAGACTGACCGAAATGTTTGACAGTAGTTGCTAAGTGTCTATGTTATCTGTTGCTGGATTGCAGTAGAAATGCATCTGTATGGTCCAGTGCAGTAGATTTCCAGTTAGGTAAACATGGTTCATTTTTTAAACCAGTCTGTCTGGCAAAAAGTAAATGAAATGTGGAAGAAAAATTGCCCTTGTTAGTGAACAGCTGGAAAAGACAGAGATGAAACATCCAAAACTTGAGTCTGGGATATAAAGCCAAGACATACTGCACTGATTAACTATTGATTTCTTGTCTGGGACTGTCAGCCTATTCATTACAAGTTGACAGGCTGATCTTCTGGAATCTTCAGAAAACTGGGAAGCTAACATTTTAGCAACTTTTAGGTTTGCACCGGCACAGTTTCAAATATTGAGAGAAAAACTTTGCCTTTGCATTACATGTCATAGCTGTACACATCATCACATGCAAGCATTTTTGTAACATTTTCCATGGCTTTCTCCAGCTGGCTGAATTGGGTAGGCGGCCTGACTGTATGATACCTCTCTGATAATAGCTGAGATACTGGCGATGATCCAAGTGTAAGGTGTCTCTTAAACTTGAACCCTGTTACAGTTTCTAAAGGATCTGAAATAGATATAATTTTATATCAATGGTAATTTGAAGCATGACACAAAAATTTCAAGTAAGACATTGAGTACAACAATTGTTTTGTGGTGAAAGGTCAAACAATTCTATCGGAAAGGAGGGTAATGCTGTACTTGGAATGGAATCTAAATTCATTAAGTAGAGATATGGGAACTGATATCATTTTGTGTGAACTCACATCTTTAAACCAAACTGTCTTGTCTCGAAGGAATATAGAATACCTCTGGAGTACTATTGTTTTTATCTATTTTAGTTTTTACAGTGTTTGGCTAGGAAAGGCACACTGAGCCTCAATTCATTTCCAGGTGCATCCTGGGAGCACAGGGAGGTTAAATTACTTGTTCAGGGTCACAAAGTATGCACGTGGAGGTTGTAGGAATAACATTCAGGTCTTCCAGGTGTACCATACCTATTCAGAGCTCACGAGCAGAGAGATACTGTAAACATATGCTCAAACAATTACCTTTACCACACGAGTAAACTAACATTATATATCATATCTAGCATACCTGCATCCTTATGTCTTGGGTCTCCCTAAGTAACTACAGAGGTAGATTTTTTTTGGGTGGGACAACAGATAGGCAGGGACTGAAATCTTATAATTATTATCCAACTATGGTGTTCAGTACTTACCTACCAAATTCTGATCTTTCTGAATCTGTATCATACATCATAAATGATTAAATGAGCCTGTTGAACAAACCAAATAGCCTAGACATGAAATATATCTTTACAGGGGAGCAAACAGCACTAAGAGCACCACACCCAAGTATGTGGCTGGTCCAAATTTGCATTTTGTGTGGAAACAACAGTTTTTCTTAATTTTCTGTTTACTGCAGGATAGTAGATTATAAATCTAATTAAATATTCATGAGCCTATTGAGGCTCCTGATTGGCTACTAGATTGGTTAATAATGTTTTAGAAATGACTGATCCAGCTGCTGACTGAGGCAGGGTGGCACATAATGTGTTAAATGTAAGACGTTCTTTGACACATGGCTCAGTTGCAAAAAGTAAGTAAAAAATGGTTACACTAGTTATTGCAATTAGACTTATCCCAGTAACGACTTTGAAGCCTGTCATTTCCTTAGATTGACTGGTTGGAGGAAGGTGACACCCATCCCCACAGACGGTCATTAATCCCTTGGACATGACTGGCTTCACGGCCATTATTTTTTAATTGTGTTGCACTGATTCTGCTGACTTCAAAGCTGACATTT
The DNA here is from genome assembly GCA_016271365.2 of Neoceratodus forsteri. NCBI lineage: Eukaryota > Metazoa > Chordata > Ceratodontiformes > Ceratodontidae > Neoceratodus > Neoceratodus forsteri. The sequence continues at coordinate 50,684,882 of JADMNL010000025.1, forward strand.
TCTGTAAGTACAAATCCCAGACATAGAAACATAGTATTTGACAGCAGATAAGGACCAATTGGCTCACCCAGTCTGCTGATTTGTTCCTGGCTATACTATCACCGCAGACCCTACTTGATCTCTGGCCCCCTTCCCTGGCCACAGCTGACATCAGAACAGGGCTGTAGCACTGGGCGATTCAATAGTCTGCAGTGCATGTTAGAGTTTTTATAAGCTCTGATCTTTTGTTTATTTCAGTTATTTATTTTTTGTTGGACTGGGAAAGGAGGGCTAGACAATTCTGCCTATGTTCAGCCTTGTCCCAGGGGAAGGGGGATGCCAACTGACATTGAACCAGATTAAGCTGTTAGAGGTATTTTAGTGAACGCAGGAAATTTGGTCAGGACACCAGGTGCCATGGGATCTTTAACATCCACCTGAACAGGCAGATGGGACCTCGGTTTAACATCTCATCCAAAAGATGGCACCTCAGGATTGCAGCACCCCCCCTCATGCTTCACTACAGTGTCAGTATTGGGATTTAACCCAAGTGCCTGGTGTGGGGATAGAACCCACAACCTTCTTGCCTCAGAGGTGAGTGTGCAACCTGCTGAGCCACTGCCACTGTAGGTTGCTAGTCCCAGTGTCCTCCCTGGGCTACGCACAGTCACAGAGGACTGTACTTAGCCCTGGGAGAACAATGGGACCCATAAACATTTGATCAGAGGTTATACAAGCTGTACCATACACTGAAGGCTATTGAATCTCCCACTGATGCAGTCCTGCTCTGATGTCAGTTGCAGGGGATTCTGGGATTTATAGTTACAGAAAATGTCAGCTTAGAAGCTGGCAGAATCAATCTGATACAATGTACTATACTATAGTAAACAGTAAGTACAAAAGTATGTTTTTGCACACAAAGTACAAACTGGGACCTGCCCCACACTTGGGTGTGGGGCTCTTGGTGTTGATGTTTCCCCTTTAATTAAAAGCACAACTGATTCTGTACTGTATGTAGTACCATATGCATCTATGTAATGCAGAGTTAACACATTTGGAGTCCAATATTCAGAGTTCCAGTTTGCAAAGTACCTGTCTTGGACGTCAATAAGTGCAGAGCCCTAACACTGCTATACTGGAGCAGATATTGCACACATGCCAAGTACGCAATTGTTATATCAGTACAACAGAATTAGCACAAGACACTAAGCAATGCCAGTGGAAAAAACAGAGACACCTGCTGGCAACAAAGTCCATGCTGGAAGCTAGTTATTTGGATAGGCATGCAGATATCCCACTGTAACATCTCCCACCGCCCTAGCCCACCCCTTACCTTCATGGTTCCAACTGGATCCTCCATCTGTGGACCCACATCCATGGTAGCCCCTTCCTCCACCCACTTCTGGTTATTGGATTAACTCTCTGGTGTATAGTGCACCCCCTCCCTAGTCCCAATCCAACAACTGAGTCTGTCTCTCTTTTCTGTGGCTTCTCCTTCAATGGCCTTCCTCTCCTTAGCCAGTCTCACATCCCAGTGCCAGGGCTGCCCCTTGTGATGTTGGTGACCTGGGATCAGGAATGGACTTGGGCTGTCAAAGTGTTGGTGGGTGGAGGAAAGTTGGGCATCCCACAGGATGCTTGCCCTTTCCAGGTGGGGTGGGTGATTGAGGTCTGCGGTCTAGCAGCACCGGTGGTTTCACAGGTGGAGTGACAGGCTGGGCTCTGCTGGAGGAGGGAAGGATGTGTGTGCCTACTCCCATGTGTGCCCATTGTATACACTTCATGGGCAGGGACCCTGGTTTTCCATTTTTACCGGTAACACCGGTAACAATCATGGAATCCTGCTTGGTTTGCAGATTTTGAATTCTTGTACCGGTGCCTCACGAAAATTGCATGTCACTGCACAGAATCTCTAAGATTTCAGTATCTTTTTACATTTTTTTATTTTCTCTTTCTATGTCCCCGTCTCACAGCATCAGTCTCCACTTTTCAGAGATTCCTAGGCTGGGTATCCCCTAACTTCATCCCCAGGTAATGCTCAGGAGCTCCTGTGGGCCTGCCCTATCCTGCCTGGATTGTATCCCCCAGGTGGAAAGGGAAGGGACCCCAGGTCACCCCTCCACACTCACTTAGTGTGTATCGAGCAGCTCAGTGGGTCCCTCATGGAGCTTGTTATGAAGTTTGGGGCACCTGGGTCCTTTCTACTAGTGGCCGACGTGGAGTGATTGTTCCTGGTCTCTGTCCCTGAGGGCACCAGCACTAGAGATCAAAGGAGGTAGGTCACAGAGACATGCCACTGGTCCAGATCCTGGCTAGTGTCCTCCCCTCCTGATCACTCTGCAGCACCTTTGCACCACCACCCATGGTCACACAGGTGGTGGTAAAGAAGCAGGACCTGCAGCCCACCCTCCCTGGAGGAGGAAAGCAGTCCCCAGGTGCTCAGTCCTACTCCCCTGGCCAGACCTCCAGCAACTTGAGTTTGCTTCTGACCCTGGGTCGCTGTCATTGCAAGGCAAGCAATAGTGCTACCTCGGCACCAGCAGGCTGACCCAGATTTCAGCATCTTAGAATGAATGCTGCTGTGCTTTGCATTCTTTCTGCTTTGCTGCATATAGAGTCAGTAAGGAAATGACCTGCACTGCTTTGTTGTAATCAGCCATTCAGTTTAAGCACCCATGACTAGTGGTTAGAGTAACAAACAGTGATTGAACTGGGTCCATCCAGCAGACTTTGGTTTGAGTCCCACAACCTCCACTTGCATACTGTGTGACTCCAAGCAACCTAGTGGCCCTTACCTGCTTTACAAAGAATATAAAAAAAATACCAATATATGTTTACTACATCATAGAATAGTAGTCAGGGTACCATGTAATTTACCCGAGTTTTACTTGAGCTGCAATGATTTTGTATAGGTAAAGATAAATGTTCAGATACATTTTATCTGTTTTATAAGCTTGTTTTTAGATTTTAGTTAAATTTTTATTGTATTCTTTGCATATAAGCATCTAGGTTGTAGATTGCTAAATGCAGGATCACTGTTACCAACTAACTTATTTAAGTTTATAATCAGTAGGGCCATCCAAAATCCTCAGTTGTTTGAATGAAAACTAGTCTGAATGAAAGTATGTTCAGGAAGAAGAAACTGCCTTACTTCTTATGAAAAGACTTCACAGTTGGTACCCCATTTAGGTGAATTGGATCATTTGTACCTTTTCTCTCCACCTGCTGTTTCAGTCTCTGTGACAACAAATTTTTTCTGATAGACTGCTTCAACAAAAAGCAAACGTTAAGTATTTAAGAGTACGTATGTTTGGCCAGTGGATTTTGAAAGCCCAGTCAATGACATACAGAAGGTAAGACCCCAGGTGCTGTATGATTCTGGTGGGCAGAGTAGTGGTCAATTCATGTCTGAACAAAGACATGAAAACTGGGAGACACCCTTTTCATGGACAGCAAGTAAAAAAAAAAAAAGCATCCACATGTCTGGGAGATGCATGAATCCATTTGAAGGTCCTCCACTAATCACCTGTGGATTTTTTAGGTGAAGACACTTTATTTCAAAGAATCAAATTCAAGCAGGTTTTTTTTTGCTCCTCCTACCCTCTGGCCATCCACTCCTTCAGGCCTGCTAAGGCCCCCTACCACCTGCTAAGTCCCGACCACCATCCACTGACCCTTACTGCTGTGCTACCAGGTAACCCAAAGTAACCCTTCACTGAGTGGGCCCCTACCCCTGTGGGAGGCTACATGGGGAAGAGAATTGCCCCAAAGATCTTCCTGTGTATCCTGGGCATGGCAGGGGTCAGACCAGACACATGTCTGGGGCTTCTGGCTTATGGAGAGACCAACAGCCATCCTTCAGTTGGTCAGTGGGTGTTTTCCCATTTTCTTGGGAGCGTGACAGGCCACATGATGTCAAGGCACAAGCCGATGTCCGTCATGCTCCCTCCTGCAGTGAAGGCTGACATGTTGTCATGCCTCTGGCCTCCACCATGGACCAGCAAATGCTGAGCTATGAACCCACTCTCCCTCCTAGGAGAAGGTGAGTGGTTGTTGGGCACTAAAGCCTTCACCCACCAGCTGGCCCTCTAACACCCAAGTCTGTTCCTAACCCTGGTCAGTGGTGACAGGAGAAATCCAATTCAGGCAGTTAAATTATAAATGGGGAAAAGAAAGGTAGTCCACCTTAGCAGTGATAGTTCAGATTAATTCACATCTGAGTTCTAACAAGCAAAGAGACCAAGTCATTTGTAACTTGTGCTTGTGGGGTGTGGATGTTGACGAAAAGGATCATAGTGCTGTCACTACTGCCATCACCCCAGAGGGATATGGACTGCATTGCTGCCACTGCCATCACACCGAAGGGGTGGGGGCTGTTGTGCTTCTGCCATCACCACTGGTGGATGGGGAATGTAGTACTGCTGCTGCTGTCCCACCTGAGGGATGGGGCCATAGTGCTGATACTGCTATCACACATGAGGAATGGTGAACATAGTACTGCTGCTTCTGTCACACCTGAAGAACGGAGGTCGTAGTGCTGTTGCTGCTGCCATCACACCAGAGGTATGGGGGCCGTAGTGCTGCTTCCATCACACATTAAGGATGAGGGCTGTAGTGTTGTTGCTGCTGCCATCACATCTTGTACCTAAAATAACTTTAAATTGGTACAAGGATGGAAAGATGTGTAATAGTGGAGGTCAAAATTGCTAAAATGCATGTTAGCAGAGTTAAAAATTGTTAAATAAAGTACACAAAATCAAACACCGTTAAAACCGAATTTTGTCTTAGCAGACACCGGTGACAATACCATTTTTTACAATGTGCAAAACGGAATATGCTCTGTCTCAATCCCGGTAAACCAGTGTCCCTGTTCATGGGGTACATTACACAGCTGTTCTGTGTGAGGGGGAAATCGTGGAAACTCCATCTGCAGTTGTATAATGTCAGTCCCCAGCAAGCCCTGTATCACTGCCCCCCCCTTACTGCTTGCCTGTAATAATTCTGCATTTATGGTGGTTGCAAAAGGCTGCAACCAGCATTGTCAAGGCTGTTGTGCTTCTGAGAATGTCCAAGTAAGCAATTTGCATTGCTGCCCCGCTTTTTTTCCCCAACACGGATGCAAACACCTTTGCACCTGTGCAAGAAGGAATAGCCACCCCTCACTGAACATAGGTGAACAGGGCGGAGGTAGCAAAATCTTTGGTAGTGTCATGTGATCACACTGACCACCCAGCACCAGTTCTGTGACTGAACGGTGTGCTGATCATGTGATATGCCCGTGCTCCACCCATTAGGCATTCAACCCCAGAAAATGTTCATTATAGTCAGGACAGAAACCCAAACAAATGCTCATTAAGGAATGACATATCTGTGGGGCTTTTGTATTAGCATTATGTATTACCGACATGGAAATAGCAATTAGCTTCTCTAAATGAAGATCATTTCAATATTAAAAAAACATCTTTTTTTATGTGATTCATTTTAGTTGATTACATCCTGAAGGATCCTTCTGAAAGGGAGCGACTTTTCATCAGCAGCATTCCTCTCCCTTTCCCGCAGAGAGTCGTCCGCGCCCCAGTTCCGTGGCACAGTGCTTACAGAGAAGCCAAGAACTGGAATGAGTCTCATCTGTTCACTGTCAATCCAATGATGCTTCATCTACAACAGCTGTGGTTTGCACAGTAAGTTGTAATTCCAGTCAAAACCCAGAATTGTTCCATTGTACGTAACTCCTAACACTGATGACTGTCAAAGTCCTTTCAGTGTTTCATTTTACCATTCATTTACCCTCGACAGCCCAGCTGAAATCCAGTATCTGGTTTTCAGTGGGATCCTGCTTTTACCCATTTTTAGAGCTGGGTGGATTGAAGCATTGAGCGGTAAATGGACTTGCTCAGAGCCAGGCAGTAAGTAAGAAATAGTTACTCACTATAGTAATTATAATGTTTCTGCTAGAGGATTTATTAGTGTTGTCATACAAATTGTATAATCTCATCCTTGAGTTGTTGCCCTGGAGATGGAACTTTAGAATGTTAAAATTCAGACTCTACACTGTGGCCACACATGCAACAGCATTCTTTTTGTTTTTCATTCTTCATTTATTCTCCGGGATGTCTGGGAGGCTGCTCAGCTCTGTCACTACGCCCGCCCACTGGTACTCGTCTCCCCGAGAGCTTAACTTGACCTGGTCAATATAAAACTTTAGGGAGGCAGTATAGTGCAGTGGTTTAAGGTTCTGAGCTATACAAATCTGGAGACCTGGGTTTGAATCCCACAGCCCCACTTGCATACTGTGTGACCCTGAGCAAATCACTTAACTTTCCTGTGCTTCCAGGTTGTGCCTATTAACAAGCTTTCAGCTTAGTGTGTCTCACCTGGTTAAACAATTGGGGGAAAAAAACTTTACATAATCTATACTATACTCCTGTCTACATGAATAAAATGGGCATTAAAAATGATGCGTACTGTCCCCAATGTTTATTTTTATTCATTTCAGTTTTGAATTACAACCTTTGAGCCAAACTGGCTGTTTTACAAAGGCACCATGTCAGTAGAAGAACAGACAAAACAGTACAATTTACATCATATGACAAGAACATACAACAGCCAAGTGTCAAGACTATTTTACAAGCAAGATAAATGTGGCGTATAACCTCAAACACAAATACTTTTATTGCAGAAATATCTCTAGTCTATATGTCTAGTTACTAAATGCAGGTTGCTTGTAGTTGGCAGCCAGAATTGGCTTTGTCAAACAAAAGGGGAGGAGGGAGGAGGCATGGAGAGTATTGGCATGGGTACAGAGGAGGCGTACTGTATAATGTTATCAGGGGATAGGAGAAGGGGGTATGGAGATGAGGGAGAACAAGCTAAGTGCTCTATGCACAGGGGCAGCCTAGGGCAAGTGTAGACCAAGTGAAGGGGAGGGGGTGAGGACTCGGGTGAAAGGGGTAAGAAGGTGGAGGGGTAAGGGTTGGAAGTCTAGGGCAGGGAGTGGAAAACAAAAAAATGTAAATCAGAACATGAATCTTTGTCACATATGTTTTGGCAGTGTCCAAAGATTTAGCTGTTGTGGGATGGGGTTAAGTTTTTTCTTCACAATGCACCAGTCCTTTCTGAATTTCTGGGAATTAATAACTTTATTGTGGGTAATTTCGATGAGAGTAGGATCTGGTCTAATGAGCAAAGGTATTCTTTACTATGGATTGGAGTGTCTGTCCGTAACATATTACTTAAATACTGGTTAGCTAGAGCCCCCTCTGTAATAGAATGGAAATCCTTGCTTTTGGATCTGCTGAGGTCTGAAAGGTTGGCTCTTTTTATAAGTGGATTGGGTCACAAATTTATCAACAAATATGGTATCATCTATGGTCTGTTAGGGGGAGGTGAACTGACTACAGGCAATTATTTATTTATTTTTTTTACGTTGATAATCTCCTCACTAGTCTTTGATTTTTCCCTTTCCCTCTTTTTCTCTGGCTTTTCTTTACTTTTCTATTTCTGATCTATCTTTCTGCTACGTTATCTTCCCTTCTGTCTCTCTTGAGCATTTTCTAACTCTCACAATGTTACTTAATATATATATTCTATGTTGTACTGTGTGTCATTCATCCGCTTACTAGTTAGGTATGTTATTGGGTTATTTGGGTAAACTTACTATGTGCTGTCACAGTACAATGTAATCTGTTAATGGTTTTCTTATAAATATTACTGTACGTACATAATTTATACTTATTTATTTATTCTATATTTATTTAATTTTTTAACTTCCTGCTTTAGATGATCCTTATGGTTTAGGAAGTTTGTAGTATTAAGATTACTGATTATTGAAATTAATTACCTGTTTATTTATTGATAGGCTATTCAGATTTTATCTGTGCTATAATGCATATATTTGTGCTTTACTATGTTTTCATTTCCTGTGTGACTTGTTATTTTTATTATTCAATAAAAATTTTATTGAGAGAAAAAAAACTTGACCTGGTCCCCCATGGATCAGGGTGAGAGAGGGGAGGGCCATCCTCTCCCCCCCAAATATCTCATTCCAGTGGGTCAAGGTGTCCTGAGCTATGCCGCATGCCTGCAAATGAGAAGGAAGTGCTTCATTAAGTGCAAGCTCTATTTTTCCTGTATTGTCCCCCATGCCCCCTCCCTGCCACAACCAATGTGGTGTGTGTGTGTGCAAGTGAAGGCACACACATCACAAGACTGGCCCTTCCATTCAGTTCCACTCCCATCTGCACTACCACCATCCCTCCAGCTGGTGGCAGTCATAGACTGGTTCTGCAAACTCACCCTCCTCAGGAGAGGAGAGCAGTCCTCTGGGTGCTTGATCCTCTCCTCCTCGGCCTACCCCTGGCAACCTGAGTCCATTTTTGAACTCGGGTCGCCGGCATGGCATGAGGTGTGGTGCACAGCATGTCAGCCTTCAGCACCACCGGGCCAGCCGTTCCCCACCATTCTAATGGCAGATTTTTTTCTCCACTAAGTAGCTGTTGTGGGATTTGAACCTGGGTGTTGTGGTTCCCAAGCCAGTGTTCTAGCCACTAGATCATGCTGCCTCTAATAAGACAGCCTTCAGTGGTCGAGGAAATATTTATTTGTCATTTTTTACCAGAAAAGGCACACACAGCTGTGTCTGCTCTTTCTAGGTGCATCTTGGAGTGAGTTTAATGATCAGGTTTTATTTAAAGGGTGGGATGTTAGCCAAGACACCAGGAAACATCCACATCACTTAGAAAAAGTGCCATGGGATGTTTAACTTCCACCTAGACAGCCACCAGAGAAGGGCAGAAGGGAACTGATTTAACATCTAATCTGAAGGATGGCACTTTACCAGTACAGCTCCCCCTAGTGTTACATACCATATCAGTAGTAGGCATTAGTCCAGGTTCCAGGTGTGGGACTAGAACCCATGCTATTCTGATCCTGGGTACCAGAGGCAAACATGCAACTACTGAGCCACTGACACTGCAGAATTATTATATGTTATGCAGTATTATGCTTATTGTACTTGTAATTTTTTTTGTGAGAATGTATTTGATGTGTAACCTATGTAAATGAGGACTTGTGCTCAAAGGTAATCTGCAATTTTCAATAAATAAATATGTAAATACAATATAGTGGGTAGTGAGGCATGATTGTACTAGCAAAGGTAAGCTACTGTGACAGTTACAGAGATTTTTTGTATGCTCCTAGCATAAATAGTTGGAGGGGGTAGTGTGCTGGCATAATGCAAAAGGAAAGAATTAAGGCACTCGCCCTCTACTGGCATCTTTGTATGTAGCACACAAATGTATGTCGAGATCAGCCCTTGAGAAAGCACATTTGCACATGTGGGAAAAGCGGGCCTAACTATGAAGGTTTATTTATTTATTTTTGACCGGAAAGGAGAGAGAGAGAGAGAGAGACAACACTGCCTATTTTCAGCCTTGCTCCAGTTGGGGGGGGGTAATGCAGTTGCAAACTGATGAATGTAATCAGGTTGAAGCTGTTGGTGGTATTTTCAGTTGTTACTGATGAGCTCAGGAGCACTCACCTTGCAGTCTGGATATGCATTTACGCACTATGGGCAGGATTCACGAACATCGGGGAAGGTCCCGCAGCTGCGGGAAAACAGCGCTAGTGGGTTGCCACTTGTGAATCCGCAGGTCGCCCGCAGCTGTGGGCATTCACTAAGGTGGAGCCGGAGTATGACTGGCTCCACGGATTACAGCAGCCTATGGGTGCTGTTGCCAGGGACAGCACCGCAGCTGCAGGAGGCTGCTACGGCCAGTGGGACCCGCCGTAACACCCTCCGCAACTGCTGCGGCTGTGGATCGGCAGCTCCGCAGCTGCGGCAATTGCAAAGTGCAACTGGGGTTGCAGAGTGGGACTTAGTCCCAAAACGCTTTGTGAATCCTGCCCTACATGTGGAGAAGCTGACAGCGGGTAAGTGCTTCAGTTTTTTACCTTGTGCTTGGCCGTTCATGTTTAATGGCACTCCATAGTGCCACCTGGTTGCCGTTGTGCTGTCATAATGTCTTTTTATACCTATACATATTCTGTGCAGATGTAATTATAAAACAGTGGTACTCAGAGTATTCTGACTGGTTAAGAGTGTTCTAAATGGTTTAGATTAACATCTGGAAACTCTCATGCTTAGTAGGATAACTAAAGCATTCATTTAAAACAATTGAAGCATTTTAGTTTAACAATTGCATTATGGCACTCCAGGGGTTGCATTTCCTAAATTTGTCTAACTGTAGGGGCATGAGGCCTTTGGCTGTGCCTCGCACCTCACAACCCCTAGGGTGAGAGTGACAGATGGTAACAACCTATGGTCATGGCTTAATGCTTGTAGCAGCAGTGCATGATAGAGGTGAACATTTTGACTTATACTTTTTTATTCTGTTTTAGATTGCCCTTCATCTCCAGCCTTGTAGGATGCCCCTTTTTTCCCACATTCTGAATATGCTTTACTTTTTTTTTTTTTTTGGACAGTTGAAATATATTCCTCGGACCAGACAGTTTTCTCTGTTGTGTTTCAACACTCATTATTTAAAGAGCTCTTGACACAGCTGAGACAACTTTGAACAAATGAAACATTCAGGCATAACTGTAGCTTATATTTTTCATTTTATTCTGTAATTCTCACCTCTATGTCCTTATTACTGAGGGTACTTGCATGAATTCAGTATCTCTGCCCTTTTAGCTCTGGCTGCCTGCCTGCACCTGCCATCATAATTCTGTTTATAACATCAAAACATGTTGCTGTGGAGATAATTATGATGTCATAAATAGGGGGACTGTGATGTCATGTGTAGAGAACAAGTCAAAGCAGATATAGTCTAGGGGGACAGGGATCTTGTTTTCGTGCAACTGCTTTCAGTTATAAAGAAAATGGGGATCTAATTACTGAAAATATATGAAGTAACAAAGAAAATGGGATGGAGTTGAATATGTCTTTTTTTTTTAAGTTTTCCTAATGCTGTTAGGGGCTCTTTAAGATCACTTTTCTTGTGACTATAATGAACTAGCATGCAGCAGACACTGCTCCTTGACCTTATGGGACAACAGGTGTATATAAACAGCTGCGAAAACTGAAGAAAACCTGGTCTAAGTTATAGTAACAATGAGTGCTCCTTTTATTATTTTAAATGTGAAAAAAGTGCTAAAGCAGACTCAGAATTGGGCAAGAAGGGTATGATACAAGTTAGGGCGTAAGGGGCAACGTAAACTAGAATAAAAGGAGAGGGCAACATTGTCATTGCCGTCATGCACTGCTGCTTTAAATATATCAGCAGAGTAGTCTAGACTGAGGCCTTTAAAAAATGGGGCACACTGTTGATTGGATTCCTTTCAATGCTGACAGCTACATACCCTGAACAGGTAATATTTCAGGGTTGCTGCAAGTGAATCTCCAACCCGTGTCACATGGGTGCAAAAGCTTACAATTACACACCCAATTCCAGTCAAACTTCATACAAGTATTAGTTAGCGACTGCGCACAATACATGGTGGCTGAATACCTGGGTCCTTTAACCTTCAAGCAATATGCAAGTGTAAAACTTGAATGCATTCCTCATTTGCGTTACTAGTTTTCCACCATTTTTTTAATGTGATTCCACACAACAGCTCAAACAAAGTGTCTCTGAATCTTTGACCATCACAGTGAAGGGAACATAAACAATGCTGTTTACATCTTTTACTGTAATCATGAACTTGGGCAAGTGTGAAGTTTGTTTTATCGCCCCAGTGCATGGTTTTGTGTGTTTGTTTTGAAATAGTTCTATTTTTTCCTCATTTACAGAGTGGAGGTCAAATATTAAGTTTATATTTTTCCAGTTTTAGCCCATTTTAAACCAATTTTGTAAGAATTTGGTACAGCCCTCCTCCATCTTCCTGTCTACCCAGTTTGGTACCATGTTCTTTGTACAGATGTAAGCAAGACAACAGTTTGGTTACTACAGCTGACTTGTTTGATTTCATCCAATCCGTGTACACAGCCACTGTAGCTCTTGTCCTGTATACCATGGTCTCTCATGTAACAACATTGGGGGGGAGCATTCCCCTTCACAGCAGCCGGGGGGGGGGCAGCTTCATGTACTCTTAAAATTTAAAAACAAAATCATAAAGTTTATTACAAATTGTTCTAGCTAACTGGAGTGATTTATAATTTAAATTAATAGGGCCACTGTGGGTCTCTCCTACGGTTTCAGAGACTTCTCTCATGAGGTTTGGGCAGCCAGAACAACTCAGCTTCACTTTGCAGTCCTATTACCCAAACCTTATGCTCAGAGTGTCTTAGTGAGTTAGTTAGTGAGTTAGTGAGTGAGTCAGTGAGTTAGTGAGTTACTGAGTGAGTTAGTGAGTTAGTGAGTGAGTTAGTTAGTGAGTTAGTTAGTTGGTTAGTTAGTGAGTGAGTTAGTTGGTTAGTTAGTGAGTGAGTTAGTTAGTTAGTTAGTTAGTTAGTTAGTTAGTTAGTTAGTTAGTTAGTTATTGCTTTTTGGTGACAGGCTACACCCACTGGAACAAAAGTCCCATTTTCAGGGGTGACCCGGAATTAATTACAGATAACAGTATATACTGACTTCAAACATCAAGAACTACTGTAAAATCAGATACCTAGCAGGTATATAACTGGGTGCAAACATTAAGGTATTTTGTGCAAAAACAACTTACCATAAGGGACGCTCTGCAGAGACTCTATAATTAACTTATAAAATACTACTTATTCGATGCGCATTTGTTTATTTTATTTATTTATGTTCACGTAGGATTTACAGCCCTTTGAGACAAAGATTAATTTCCAAAGGCTTCTTGTCAGTTACAGTGATACAACAACATAGCACGGACATTATATGCAACAAATGGTACTTTCAGGACACATATACAACAACATAGCAAGACATAATTACAGCTAGACAGCAGTGTCACAGGCTTGGTTACAACAACTTATTCGAGTCAGTGCATTTACAGAATCTTAGACAGTGCAGCTGCAGTCCTATACAGGCAATGGCTAGGCAGCTGACATAGGGTTAGTACATTGCTTCATGAGGTGTCAGAATGCAGTCCTTTAGGGGAGATTGTCGATGATGCAATAATAATTGAACTATCTGGGGAGTGTGCACCCAGAGTCTAGGGCCACACTTACTGCCCACATACGCACTTTCGGGTGGAAAGGATGTGATTCTTAAGTGTGACCTTAAAGAGGCCTATTTTGGGGAGGGTGGAGACAGAGAAAGGGAGTGCATTGTACCAGCAAGGGGCCCTATAACAGAAGGACCTTTGGGCGAGGGACGTCTTAACCCTGGGCACTAGAAAGGTCATCTTGGAGGAACCGTGGGTGGTAATAGAGGGGGGGTGGCCGGGATTAGAGATGTGGACACTCTAGGGGGGTAGAGACCAAGGAGTATTTTTTTTTGCCAGTAGGCAGGACTGGTATTGCAATCTCTTCTCAAAATTGAACACATTGGCTAGGGAGTATAGGGTGCAGGTGAGGGTCTGCTTGTCGGCACCAGAAAGTAGCTGGCAGGCCTTGTTAACGGACATTTGGATTCTTAATTAAATTATTCTCAGACTTGCTGCCTGCTTCCTCTAAAGGGTTTGCATTCACTTGTTCTAATACTAATGAATTACCTCCTCGTGTGTCCTGGATACAGTTGGTAAAGATCAGATATGATATTAAATAGTATTTACATATCAGAGGACACTGTCATCAGAACTGGTGGGAATTTTCTTGCAAAATGCAGAGGCAGTACCATCTAAAGGTTAGAGCACTGGCTTGGGAACCAAAAAAATCACAAATTGTAACCCCACTGCAGCCACATTCATTTATCGATTTATTTTTTTCAGTTTTTATGTATTTATTTATTTTATTTAAACTTTTGGTAACCGGGAAAGGCACACTGAGCCAGGACTTGTTTACAGGTGCGACCCAGGGAATAGGGAATTATAGGAACACTATATAAAAAGAAAGTAACATAATAACTGAACACATGAAATTCAGTTATATACACAATCAAAAGTGCAGTTCACATATACATTAGTGCAAATACAATTGATATAAGCATAGGAAGAGAGAGGGGGCTGCATCTGGCACAAGCTACGGCAAACAGCAGCTTTCACCAAAGCCCCATGCACCAGGGATCCTGCACCAGATTCTGGTTCAGAAGGGGTCCTGCACCTAAGTCTGTCCCCACAATTGTGGCAACCCTCCCTGTGCGGCAAACAACTGGCGCATGGGAAGTGTCAGTTGCAAGCCCGTTACAGCAAAAGCAACAGCTGACTCCCCATCCCGATCCCCAGGTACATGTAATATAACCCTGGCACCAGTGGGGTAGTGTCCACCACCAAATCCCGATGCTGTCTGCAGTATACATAGATGCCCCTCACCCCACAATGCAGCTGTAAAGTATAATATGCCCCGACCCCATCCTTGATGCAGCCCGAATGTAAGAATAACTAACATGATCCCCATACACTTGATTCTCCAATACCTGGTGGTCTAGTGGACCCCACCCCATGGTGCCCATCCAGCTGGTGACTGGCTCAACCCACCGGTCACCTCCGTGGCAAGCCGCCGACTGAGATTCAAATCAATGTGTACTATATATATGTGCTCAGTGAATGACAGCAGCTGTCATTTGTTGTGCACATATATACAATACACACTGATTCATATCTCTGTTGGCTGCTGGCCGCGGAGGTGAGTGCTGGGTTGAGCCAGTCACCAGCTGAATGGGCACCATGGGGTGGGAGTGGGGTCCACTAGACCACCAAGTATTGGGGAATCGAGTGTATGGGGGATCATGTTAGTTATTCTAACATTCAGGCTGCATCAGGGATGGGGTGGAAGCATAGTGTGTAACTGAGACACTTGGGGGATCGGGAGGGGGTGCCACCTATACGTTCACAACAGGGAGACATGGGGTTGGGGAGCATTTTATTTACTTCAGGGGCAGCATCAGGGATCGGGAGGAGGACCTGTTTATTTATTATATCATGGCTACACTGGAGATCTGAGGGGAGACCACAGCATACTGCGACACATATTACAACTGTCCTAGAGGGACATATTCTAAATACCCTTAGACCAGCCCAGGCTGGTCTAAGAATACTTAGAAATTCATCATCTGGTTGTTTTTACTGAATCCCCTTTTAGGGGATGTGGAAGCTTGCACCATGCCACAGCTACTTTTGTGGTGTAGGGGTGGCACAAGCCCAGTTTAGGCAGGCTGCCTTTGAGAATCACTCCCAGTGCATTGTTTAGTGCAAGGCACACTTTACACCATTCTTTTTGGTGCAAGCCCCTAGCGTCATGCTGGGAGCTTTGAGAATCGGGCCCAGATGGTCAGAGCACAAAATAGCCAGAGCCAATGTGGATAGAAGCTAGGGGCAGAGACATGGAGCAGCCGGAATGCTTTAGAGCAGGTCCTTGAAAGCTGGGAGCAAGGTAGATAGCTGAAAAGAAGGTGAAAGTTGGTTCCAGAGTGAGGGTAGATGGAAGGAGAATGCTGACTGACCTACTATGGAGTGAGGGCGGGGAAGGGAGAAAGATCGGCTTGCCCTGGAGAGTAGTGGAGTAAATACTTACTGTGTGACCTTGAGTAAGTGACTTAACCTCCCAGTGCTCCTGTCATCCAGTTTCAGAAATGAGTAGGAGCAAGACTCCACTGAAAATGACATTTGTGCATCTTGGTTGAGCTATCCTGAGTAAGTCAATCATAAAAATTACAACAATTGTAACCCCTAGGTGGTGCTATTCCAAGGGCTACTACCCCTGCCTGTCTTTCTAACAGCAGGTTGAAGGGCCGGGGTTCCAAACTAGCAAGTACTGGGGTACCCCTGCCCTCAGTAAACACGATGGATTGGTGCTTCCACCCAGAGTATGGTTTGCGTGGGTATCTATCTAGACTGGTACAACCCTCTGGGAAGCTATAACCACCCACAATCCCACCTAATCACTAGGTACCTGTGAATTAACAATAATCATTAGCAGCATTCAATAGACAGTTTGCAATAGGCATTAATAATATGCTCACACACCTTGCACTTACCACCAGGGCTTGGTATTCTGACAAAACACCCTGGAACCCCCTGTAAAACAATATCAAATGCAAGCATACACTTTCCAGTGCCTTTACCTAGGTCACAGCAAGTTTAAACCAAACAATGATATGCTCATAAACCATCTTAAAAGTAAACTGAATCTGGTTTATTAAGGGGTCGGAACAAGGAGGGGGCATGAATTTAAGCAAATGATTACTGTTCTGGTTTGTACCAGGTTACTTTGCATGCAATCAATTTAGCCCCTTTGTTAAACAGTCTCGCAACTACTGGGTACCCAGAATGTAATGCTGGCTGGCCAGAATTGGTGCCCGGGGGTTGCCGGCATTGCAGCTGTTGTTGGGGCCCTTGATGGAAAGAAAATAATTAAACATAGGCAAGCAAAGACTTTGGACTAGCTGTATCCGTGGCCGGCTGGCCTAGTCTATTGAAATTTAACAGAAGGCAATCAGATGGTACCACAAGACAATTGAAATACTTGTTGCAGGGAGCTACCCTGGAATTATTCACTGTACCAGAAGATGGATGAAGGCCAGGTGAAATGAAGACCTGTGGCTTGAAGTTGCCGCACATGGGTAAGCTGGGCTGACACAACTCATCTCCGCTGCACGGACTTTCCATGTAGGTGGCCATAACCCGCAGTGATTTGCTGCACAGGGGCTACATCCCCGAAGCTGGTCTCTCACTGAAAGCTGCAGCTGGCATGGGGACAAACAGCATGGGCTGAAATGGCATGGGGCCACATGCAGAAAATGTCTCTAGAAGGGTGCAGTTCTTTTGCTGGAGGAACCTCCAGCTGGTAGGCCAGTCAATTGCTGTGTAGGGCTGGCTCCTTTTTGGCAATCAGGGGTCTCTGGATTGCTGTCTCTTCTAACACAGCAGGCCTCAGCACATTTAACTGAAGAAACACTGCACTCTCTGTTTTCTACTCTTTCAGTTCTCCTTCCAGTTGCAATCTCAGGCATCTCGCTGAGCAACCTGTCTGCAGGAAGGCAGTTTCTGGAATCGATCCCCACATGGGACAGAACTGAACCATAAAAAAACAAGGCAGGCTCTTCCTGTGGCAAAACTCATGGTCGCAAAGCACAAGCTTCCATTTGTGGGAGTCTCAAACTGAAATGCCACTTTCATTGGAGTCTCTTTCCTGCTTTTAGGCAGTCTGATGCTTTAAATACAACAGGAAGGCAAGTCAGACCTTTCCCCTGCTGTTTCTCTTCAGCTCTTCTCAGGAGCTGCTTCTCAATGACTCAAGCTACTTACTCTCTGCACTCCAGAAACAACTGAACTCTTTTCTCTATCAGTTCCTTAGCTCACACACAGGAGCTCCTTTCAGATTGAGAGCTCGAGCTTTACTCCTCCCTTGTTTGAAAACAGTTCTGGGACTTGTCCGGTTTCCTGCAGTCCAGTTGGCTAAGGGAACTGTCAGTCACAGTCTTATGTTTCCATTGGTTCCTTTACATGCCAGACACTAGAGTTCACAGTTTTTCCCACAAGGCACCTGAACTAAAGACCCCTCAAGGTCCCCTGTGTCCCAATTGGCCCAAACTGGAAGTCCCAGACTAAAAGATGGCGGCTCCCATTGGGAAATGCATGCTGCAAAGAAGCAGGTTAGGCAACTTGCTGTATCTTAAAAACAGTAACGAATTAGCACTAGATCTTTATTGTACCACATAAGGCTCCCTCTGCTCTATTAACGACAGCAGAGTGGAGCAGATTAGGGAACTGCCTGGCAGTCGCAAGTTCCAGAACACTCAGACCCAGCCCAAGCCATTTACAGTATACACACTGGCTCTGTCACTTAAAGGGACAGCGCGGAGACACATCATGGCACTCTCATGCAGATCAGTAGAAGGACACCAACAACCATGGATTCATCATCTCTGCAGGATGTCTGCCTGGCAGTGGGCATCAGCAGAGCCACAGGGGACACTTAAGGTAAGCCCCCCGATTTGGGGGGGTACACAATAAAATGAGATGCCTGGAGACTGAAGGCAAGGAACCCCCTCATCCTAATGAGTAAATGTTGGGCAGCCTGCCTAGTGACTCTGGACTCATACATTCAGTGATCTTTGAAAATGAAGGGAAAATTCATAAGCAGTAACACACAACAGGGTGTGGGGTAAGGCTAAATTACCACATGCTCCAGGTGGGTTGTGAGACATGAGGCATAGCTGAGTGATTTCAACCACCTGGGAAGGGCAGTCATTTAAGGCATTATTGTACACCCTGGAGTGTGTTATTGCACTAATAAAATGGTTTTAAAATTTTAAAATGAAGAAAAAGAGGCCAGCGCAGTGACTCAGAGGGCTGAAGTGCTGGGCACCACATCTGCTGCCATGCCAGCAACCTGGGTTTGGGAGCAGACCAGGGTCACACAGGGGTCATCTGGGGGAAGAAGAATTGAATGCACATTGACGGTTCTTCAGGAAGGGGGATAACACAAGTCTCTGCTCGGTCACCACCCAGTAGAGGTTGGGTGACACGGCAGCTACAGTCTTTTATCTGGCTGGGCACAGGCACTGAGTACGTGTGATGTCTTTATGCCACACGCCCATGCCATGGCATGTGTGTGAGCCTGAGGGATGGGGAAAAAGGTATGTGCCCTGGTCAGCTTACATGATGGTGAACTGAAGCCCTTAGACCTCTCCCTGGGTGAATCCCCATTAGTGAGACGGCAGGTGGATTGGCAGTTGGGATTGGTGGCACCAGGACACTGAAAGTTATGAGCAGGTGGTGACTAGGTTCAAACAGATATACAAAAAAAATGAAGAAAACAGAACAGAAAATCTGAAACACTTGGTAATGTGAAATTAATCAAGCAGGGAAGGAGGCTGCTACAAAAACTGAACTAGAGTCATGATGTAGATACAGCAAGCAAGGACAGAGAAGTCAGGCTACATGGAGCTGGATAAAAATACAAAAGGCTTTAACTACATTCAAAAATATTTATTGTGGTTGGCTTGGTGGTGCTGAGGACTGAGGCACTGGATGCCACACCTCGCACCACACCGGTGCCCCGGGTTCGGGAACAGACTCAGGTCTCTGGGGGTTGGCAGGTGAGAGGGTGGATTGGGTGTCCCAGGACTGCTCTCTTCCCTCTGGGGTGGACTAGAGGAACACACCTCACTGTAGCAGCCCCCGGTGATGACCGGAGGCAGCACATTCACAGTGTATTGCAGGGGGAGGAGCACAGCAAGACATCAGCTAATGTACCGCACGTCACTCATTGGGGGTCGGCTCGGGAGGACTGAGATAGAGCATCTGTAGATTGCTCTTCTAGTCCTAGGGTGGACTAGGGAACTTCACTGCACTGCAGCGGCCACTGGAGATGCCCGGGGGGGGGCACTACTAGCATCAGTGAGAATAGAGGGGGGAGTATGGCGGAAGTTGGCACTTTGTGCCTGGACATCATTGCATGTCCATGCTCCAGGGGCCAACTGGAAGAAAAAATGGCTGGGCGTGACCGTGCAGCTTGATGGCCATGCTCTGAGCTGCCCAGAGGACTTTGGTGGAGTCCTGTCGGGGAGGGTCCAGGGCTGTCCTAGCTGGTACAGGTAGAGGGGAGCCCTCCAGCAGGATGGCATGAGGCCATCCTGGATCCTCCTGGGTGCAGTTCGAGCTACCCAGCTCTCCGGGTGGGCAGAGATGGTGGCTGGATGCCCCAAGCCGGATTGTGCCACAGCAGGAGTTAAAGATAGTCATGATAAAAAAAAACCCTCTAATGTAATCAGATTTACCATATTCAAAAAGGTGACGCACCCAACAGAAAAAAAAATGACCACTCCCAGCAGATTGTGACAGGGTTGGGTAAGACCCTGTCCTAATTGTTATGCAGAGGAAGTTAAAAGCAATGATCTGTTCTGTCCTCTCCTGTTTTGTCACTTGTCTGTCTCTTGCCTGTCCAATTGTGCATTCAAATTTTCATTGTGGAACTTTGGAAGTGGCCACTCTGATGGTCCAACTGTTTCCTCCTGTTATCACCCTTCCGTTACTTTGTGTTTTTGTTCTCTCTTTCTACCCTTGCTTCATTGTGGTTAACAAATGTGAAACTTTATGTGAAACTGAGATCCCTTGGTTTGCAAGTGTATAGAGTTATATGAAATGAAAATGAATTGTAGAAAGCTGTTTGGGGTTTGTTAGAAAAGATAGCAAGCTGGAACATGGGGGGCGGTGAACTTAAGAAATCTTTTCATCTTCCACAAGCTTGTTTGCAGAGGTATCAGCAGGAAAACCAGATTTGATCATAATGTCTTAGTTGGTTACACTTGTTAAGGAAACTGGATGTACTGGTCACAGGAAAGAAATTGACAAAGTTTTGGGACATTGTGTGAAAACAGGAGCTATAGCTTAATGAGAACAGGATGTAGAATTTAATTGCCAGGTGAAAAACATCTCCTAAAAAGAGAGCACTGTTTGCTTATAACGTTGGATAGAGAGATTGAGCTTTAGATGTAGACATACCTTCAGATGTAGTACTTTGCTTTGTTTGAACTACCTATAAAATAGCTATCCTACATAATTTTTTAATTTTATTGTTACTGATAATAATAAAACCGTGATTGCAAATTTTATGACTTTTCTCTGTTTGCCTATACTCCCTGACCTGTGTCTCGATGATGCAGGTAATTTTCAATCAATTGCAAAATTTCTCTATATATGCAGGTGCATGATACAAACTCATGATCATTTGAGAAGCAGTAAACAGGTAAAATATGTAATTTAGTCCCAGCTTGAAGCATGTATTTTCAAGCGCTTTCATATTTCAGAAGTTGGTTGTCCAGATCCCACCCCCCTTTATTCCCGTTGTAATCTCTTCAATACCTTGGAATTTAAAGCAGTGACCATGTCCTTCTTTTGATACATGCAAAGCTAAGACATTGGTGTTGTCTCTTTGTTTTTTACACGTCATAAGTGTTCTGAGATCCATGTTTTAAAATGGCATTTCATTTTTCCAGTATAAAATGTTTTGCAGTTAGAAATGGCTTTGTACTCCAAACTGGTCATGTTGCAATTAATAAATTATTTGATTTTATAACTGCCTCCAGGTACTGGATGTGAAAAGGAAAAACCAACCTGCACTGATGTGCAAAACAGTTTCCACATCTATGGGTACCTTTCCAGGGGTGGGGGTCAGACCGACCTGTCTTATGTGATGTGTAAACTGTTGGTTATTTTGTCTGCAATATTCCTGCCCCAGTGACTAACCATCCTAGGTAGTCTCCCAGTCACCTGACTTAGTCTCACTTCAGTTTGTAGAATATCCCAGTTCTTTTTTGGGACAGATTTAATCAAATAACTCTGCAGAGTGAAAGTTGTAATAAAATGTAATTGATTGGAATCTAGGCCCCTACTACAACTAGGTCTTAACAAATATTCCCTAGACACACTCTCAACTTTATTAGCAGCATTATTAATACACCATTTGTTAAAGATGTTAAAGGTGTTATATGCACAGTCATGTGGCCAGTTTTAGTCAATGAGACTGCTTGTTTGATTCAAGCCATTTCATAAGTCTACAAAAAAAATTACACTTGCTTTCTGTTGTGTTTGTCCTCATCACTTGGGCAGACACTCCACCAGCCTGTGCTGGGAAACAACTTGGCACCCAGCCTGAGCTCTGAATGAGAAGGTCCCTGAAGTAGCTCGGAGAAGCTTCAAAAAGGCCAAGTTCAATATGGACACCTTAGCAAGTTCTACCATAAAAACCTAAAATTGTTTATGATCTCTGCAGAGTATAATAGATGTCAGGGCCACTTGTCCCCCAAGGGGATTATATTTCTAATTTAAAACTAAGACACTGGGATGGCTGCATTGCTCTGAGTGGTAGGACATCTGTGTGGCATCCTGGGGATCTAGGTTTGTGTCCCAAACCTGAAATATCTGAAGTGGAGGGAGAGTCAGGTTGCCCATGGTTCTTAGTCCTTGGTGGCAGGGTGGTAGAAGTGTGGTTGGCAACATAAATAAACAAATGCTGCATCCCCTCCAGGTGTGGTTGCATGCATGGCTGCAAGAGAGAATGAGAGAGGGAGGAAAAGAGGGCAAGAAGAAAATGGAAAATCGTTTCCCATCCAAAGCACATTAGAAGTAGTAACGGCAAAGGTTAATAACTCTTTGTATTGGCCTTGCTGTTGTTGAGGTATAACACATCCACTGCTTGGCCCCTGTCCACTACCCTCATGACACAACCAAAGAAGTTAATCAGGTTAATATGGCAAGACCTCCCTGCTCCGAATCCATGCTGCTTTCTGACCTGCAACCTATTTCCCTCCAAGAATTCCACTCTCTGTGGTTTAAAGTTCAGTGAGTGAGTGAGTGAGTGAAGGAGTCAGGTGGTCAGTCTGTCCAGGAATCATAAAAGCTCCTACTTCTAGGCCCTACCTCTAGGGTTGCAATGTTTCTAACCCCAGGAATCCATAGCATATATTAAAAATCTGCAATCAATCCACTCACTGGACTAAGTTGCCCTGGAGAAAAAACTAATGGTAATTATGGAATTTAGAATTAGAATCAAGTTCAAAGTCTGAGCTGTGATCACTCTCCCCCTAACATCCTAACATCAGATTTGTTTCTCCTCAGAAGAGAGCAGTTGTCCCACAGCACAGCTCCATTCTTCTGGCCTCCAGAATGGTTGCATGCATGGCTGCAAGAAAGGATGGGAGAGGGAGAGAAGGTGGGCACAAAAGAAATGGAAAATATGTTGCCCATCCAAAACACATTATAGATTGAGGGAGTGCTCCCAACCAATCAGAGCACTCCTTTTCTCTGCCTGAGTCACTCTTATTCTGTAAGGAGTCTCCCATGTGCCACTGTCCCGGTAATGGGCCTGTCTGGGGCAGGTTTTTAATATTGTAATATGTTATCAAGCTCAATCAGTAATATATTAATACTGCCACAGCGACCTCTTACGGTTGTAAGAGTGGTCACACTTACAATGTTAGGCTATCAGGACCACTCCTCTTCGGTTCATGATTCTCGTACCTTAAGAATGCGTGTGAGACCACTCTTATAACCATAGGAGTGGTCTCTGCAGCGGTATTAACATACCCCACATAATAGCTCCCACACGTCTCCCCTGCCATCCGACCCCTCTGCACACCAGCTTCATCCCTCTCAGCTACAGCTCTGCATCAAATTACCCTCCCCCTTGCAGCACTGAGGGGCAGACCTGGTAGGGTTACCCCAAAATCCCAGGACAGCGAACAATCCAGAAAGCCTGAAGGTGTAGTATTGCAGCAAAAGTGGAGTTCCATGGGCAGTAGGGGTACTTAGAAAGTGAGAAGGAATGAGTTTCTAGGGAGCCAGGGAAAAGAGTATTAAAGTAATGGACTTAAATAATAATAAACAGGGCTAAACCTTCCTCTAACCTCTAAATAGTCATTCAGTCAATTTCTGAGGAGGCATTGGTAAAAGCAACACACTTCCATTTGCATAGACAAGACCTTTGCCATGTATGCGCTGCACCAAAGATAGCATCTGCATACAAAATGCATACAGCTTGGGTTTTACATGCATTCTGCATACAAACCAGATAGCACACCACTTGCAAATATTGCCCTATTTCTACCTTGTTTATTTTTCTCTTCGCTCCACTCTGCCTGTCTCCCTACCTTTGCTCCACTCTGCTGCCCTCTACCCTGACTCACCTTTTTTACCATTTTGTTTCTGTACCTATGGTTTGTCTTTACATGGTTATGCATAATAATTTGCTAAATTTTCAAAAATTCACATAATAAATAAAATTAAGTTTATGCCCATTATGTGGCCTTTTACCTACCACATCTTCACAGCTACATTTATAATTCTTATTAGCTTATCATCTTCGTTTGAGATGGTTAAAGATAATTTGCTGCTTACTTGTATTAAAGCTGTCTTGAGCTAGAGTCTTTTAAACTGAGCTGTTTTCCTTCTTATCTTTTATTCCGAAAGTGGTGGCATATTTTAAGTGCAGTCTGTCCTTCACTGTCTTGTGATCACAGGTGTCCCAAATGATTCAATAATTGGTCCTCGTTATTTGTCATGATATATATGGCTAGCTGGAAGGATTTCTGCACAAAATGTTTTCCCTATCATTGTACCATATGAAGCAACATAGTAATTTAAGGTCAGAAGGGACTCTAGGTCCATCATATCCCCACCCCACTTCACAACTGGCAATCAACTATGTATGCTCTGTAAACATTTACCAATTCATAGGGATTCCTTCTCCACTCTACTACCTAGGGTACCTGCAGATTCTATCGGTTAGTAGAAATTTGTCTAGGTTTACCTTAAAGGCCTGTACCATATTCATGTCCACTGTCTCTACTGGTAGGCTGCTTCATAGTTTCACCAATCTTTGGGAGAAAAAGTGCCTCCCAATGTTACCCCTAAATTCATTACCCCTGAGTTTTAGGGCCTGTCACACATTGCTGACTGTTCAGTCTTGTCCATACCCTCAGGGACACAAAGAAACATAGACTGAGGGTGGCAGAAAAAGATCTAGCGGTCCATCCAGTCTGCCCATTTCCCTGCCTAGCTTCATGCTTGGCATATTGCCAGGATGGATTTAAAAATATAGTAGATATAGTGACTGTCACCCCCTTCCCCAGGTATCCCTTGCCTTCTTCTGTCTGTGGGTCCCGCTATTGCCTTATATCTGTCCCACCCAAGTTTTAAAACTGTCACAGTCTTGACTTCAACCACCTCTATGGCCAGTCTATTCCATTCATCCAGCACCCGCTCTGTAAAGAACTTTGTCACGCCCCTCCTGAATCCCATCCCCCAAACAGTCTCCACCCATGTCCTCTAGTCACTATGTCCTAACACCTAGTAAAAAGCTGCTTACAATCCACTCTGTTGATTTCCTCACAAGGACTTATATGTCTTAATCATATCCCCCTTTTCCCTCCTGGCCTCCAGTGTACACATGTTAAGGCAAGGCAAGGCAAATTTTATTTTTATGGCACCCAATCCCAGAGGCTCTGAGCACCTTACAAAGTATATTACACAGACAGTAAATCAAGAAGATAAATACAAGATGAAACATGCAACAAATAAAATATTTAAAACATAGTAATAACTTCCAGCAATAATAGGAATGGCTAGGCTAAATTAGAATAAATTATGGGGGGGGGGGGGCAGTATAGCTTAGTGGTTTAAGGCTCTGAGCTGCAAATCTGGTGACATCTAGCAGACCCGACATGGGTTTGAATCCAACAGCTTCCACTTGCATTCTGTGTGACCCTGAACAAGTCACTTAACTTCCCTGTACTCCTAGGTCGCACCTGTAAAAAAGCTTTCAGCTTAGTGTGCTACTCCTGGTTAAACAACTAAAATAAAAAAAAAAATAAATTATAATCTAAAAAGTAAATCAGAGTCACACTCAGACGGGTTGGTATACAGTAATCACATGGCTGTTTCAGGGAAGACCTGCGAGAACAAGTAGGTCTTCAGCCCCTTCTTGAAGGTCTCAACTGTCCGGGCTCCTCAGACACTCACTAGAAATGAATTCCATAGGGTAAGACCAGTGACACTGAAAGCGTGGTCGCCGGAGGTTTTAAGCCTAACCCTAGGAATGCCTAGGAATGTCAAGGAGCCCTCTACTTGAGGACCAGATAAAACAGGTCGAGGTTGTAGGTGAAAGGAGCTCAGTCAGATAGCTAGGGCCCAGTCCATATAGGGCCTTATAGGTGAGCAAGCCCATCTTGAAAATGGCCCTCCATTGGACCGGCAGCCAGTGAATAGCTCGCAGGACAGGGGTCACATGACTAGACCTGGGCAGGCCAGTCAGCAATCTCGTTGCTACATTCTGCACCAGTTGCAGCTGGTGAAGGGTTCCCCCAGTGACCCCGAGGTACAGAGAGTTACAGTTATCAAACCTAGAAGTAACAAATGCATGTACTAGTGTTGGCAGGTTTTCGGGCAGAACTAGGTGCTTAATCCTGGCAATGTTCCTCAGGTGGCAAAAACCAACCTTAACAACAGAAGACACCTAGGCCTCCAGGGTCAATCTGTTGTCTAGGATCACACCAAGATTTTGCACTCTAGTAGAGGCCAACAATGGTGCTGATCCCACGAACAAACCTGAGTCTGCTCCAACTATGCCTCCATCACACCCTCAACCTGGCTCAATCACCAGTACCTCCATCTTATCCGGGTTCAGCTGCAACCAGTTGGAGGACATCCAGTCTTTTATCTTGGCAAGGCAGCTGTTAAGAATGTCCATGGCATTGTATGTTCCTGGGGCGAAAGACAGATATAGCTGGGTATCATCCGCATAGCAGTGAAGCCCCACACCATATTGTCAAATGAGCTTTCCCAGGGGCAGCATGTATACCACGAATAACATTGGGGACAGGATCGAGCCTTGAGGAACCCCGCATGACAGGAGCTTTAGGGATGAGGAGAAATTCCCCATCATCACCCATTGCATCTTGCCGAAGAGGTAGGGCTCAAACCAGCAGATGACAGTGCTGGCAAGTTCACATAATGCTTGGAGGTGATCCAAAAGGACATTGTGTTCCACAGTATCAAATGCTGAAGAGAGATCGAGCAGAACAAGAATTGACATGTCTCCTCTATCTCTGGCCCATAGAGGTCATTTTGCACCCTAACTAATGCCGTTTCAGTACTATGCCTCACCCAGAAACCCACTGGAATGGCTCAAAGGACATGAGGTGACCCTCAAGCTGCTGTGCCACCACTTTCTCAACAACTTTGCTCAAAAATGACAAGTTGGACATTGGACAGTAATTCGCCAAGATGTCAGGGTCAAGAGATGGTTTCTTCAAGAGGGGTCTTACTAGAGCCTTCTTCAAGGCATCCGGAAAGACTCCCTCTAACATTGAGCACTGGGCAATCTCAGCGAACACTGGACCAAAGGTCTCAGCGCATCTCATCAAGAAGGGCCAGGTCCAGTTCACTTCACAGTAGGTGTGCTTCAGCTTTAAGATCACCTCAGTTAAGGTGTTCCTGTCCAAAACAGGAAGAAGTGCAGGCAATAATTACATTGTTTCCAAAATGTTTTCAAAGACCCAGCCCCAGGATGTCTTTGTAAGAAATTTAGAAATGGGGGGGCACCCTAAGAAATCTAAACTCCAAACTTCTTTTGTCGTATTGAAAATTAATTTATTGTTGCATTTATCCCCAACGTTTCGCCAGTTAATAGTGGCTTCTTCAGGAGTCCACCTACAACTTATGTCTGATATTACTTTCACATTTTTCAATCATTCACAATATTATGTAGATCTGACTGCACACTGAGTCACATTCCTTGCTAAGTATATGATTTATATTCAGTTCACATGCTTTAAATGGTGAACACATTTTCTTGCACGCTGCAATGTTAAGGTCTGACAGCCTTTCCTCACACAGCCTGCTGCTGCCCCGGATCATTCTCATGGCCTTCCTGCTTGCCTTCTTGTATGTTTTCTTGAACTGAGAAGTTGGCGTAAGGTTGTTACTAATTATGACTTTCAAGTCTCTGTCACCAGTTGTCTGCCATCCATTACCTCCCCCATCCATTACCTCCCCATCCATTACCTCCCCTCATCCATTACCCCCATCCATTACCTCCCCCATCCAGCAGTCAGGTTTATGGTTCTTTCTACCATTATACTTCATGTGGCACTTTAGTGTGTTGAACTTTAGTTGCCAATTAATCTGAATAAAGTTTTCAGTTTTTGCTGGTCTCTTTCCATTTCTCTGACAGCCTACTCAGTGTCCACCTTGCCACACATCTTAGTGACATCAGCAAAGAGGCACACCTTATTCTGGATTTCCTCTCCTATATTGCAAATGACGATATTGGAGAGCACTGGTCCTGGAATCGATTCCTGTAGTACCCTACTTCTGACTGCACTGGACACTGAGTGAGCATCATGGTTGACCAACCACTGCATCCTGATCCCAAGTCAGTTTGCAGTCTAACTGGTCAGGTAGTCTCCTACCCTCAAGTCACCATACCATGCTATGAGCCTGTGTTGAATGTAATTGAAGGCCATGCTGTTGTTGGGGTACATAACATCCATTGCATGGCCCCTTTCCACTATCCTTGTGTCTCAATCAAAGAAGTCAGACAGGTTAATATGGCAAGATTCCCCTGCTACAAAGCTATGCTGCTTTCCGTCCCGCAACCGATTTCCCTCGAAGAATTCCACTATCTGTGGTTTAAAGTTCAGTGAGTGAGTCAGATAGTCAAGGGATCATAAAATGTCCTACTTCTAGGTCCTACTTCTAGGGATGCAATGTTTCTGACTCCAGGAATCCATAGCATATATTCACAAGCTACAGTCAGTCCACTGGATTGAATTGCCCCGAGACAGAATGTATTATCTAGGTATGTCCAGGGCTGTACCCACAATATAACCCTTGGGTACCTTGCATATGACTGTAACCTATCATAAGTAGAATTATTATGTAACCTATGTGTATTCTATATTTAATGTTCTGCACCTGTACTGTTCTCACTGTTGTAACCACACTATGTAACTCTGTCTACCCCCCGCGACGAGGTGCTTTTGTAAATGAGTCCATGACTCAAAGGTTGTAAGTCCGACGTTTCTAATAAATAAATAAATAAATAAATATGGAATTCAGAATTGGAATCAAGATTAAACTCTCCACTGTGATCACTCTCCCCCTAACAGCCTAACATCAGATTTGTTTCTCCAATGGAGAGAGCAGTTGTTCCAAAGTACAGCTCCACTCTTCTGGCCTCCAAAACAGTTTAACATTTCAATTAATTTGTTTTTATTTTATTTCTGTTATTTCTCAATATTCTGCATTAGTTTGGTGTTATTTTAATTATTGGGTATTTTTAGCACTTTCTCCAGTTCCTGCTTGGTTCCTAGGAACTGGAGAAGGCCACATATTAGCATGGTTCCTGCCTTTGGAGAACCACTTACTTTCTTTTTTAAATTACTAAATCTTGTTACTTTGCCTCTTGGTTTCAATTTTTAGCTGTTCTGATGTGTAGTAGTGCATGGTTCCATTAGAAAGGGAATCGAGCCAATCTTATTTTGAATTTTGGTGTTTGACACGTTAACTCAGCCTATGTTATTTTAAACATACCTCTGAGGTAAAAAAATCATTAGTGATTCCATTATAAAAGGGAATCAAACTGGAATATTATTTTCCAGAGCCTTTTGTACATACTTTGGACTTTATTAAACTTTTTTTAAATATATTTTGGGACACAGATGTGTTTTCATTGTGTTTCTCAGTGTTTGGCAAGACTGACAGACCCTAAAAGAAAAGAACAGGGCCTATGGTTTTAAAAATTGTACATCTTGTTTTCAGCTCCTGGCAAGGGCAGACTGCCATGAGCTTTGCTTAAGGTACCTGGGTCCTAATCACAATTTCATAAATTGTGAGCTCTGTAAAAAGTTTTACCCTAAAACACAAAAGGGCTAAGAAAAGAGAAAACCCTTTATGGCTTCTCAGTCTGCCTCCAGATCACCTACGAAAGGCTCATATGAGGGTCCTGCCCCTGAGAACAAATAACGGTCTATGTCAAAGGGGACCAAAAAGAAGGACAGAGCTGCTCAGCTATAAGAAAAGCACAGTAAAGCTGGTACAGAATCTAGAATGTCCAAAAGGTGGAACCCTGAGCCCACTGATGGCAAGAACAAAAAGTAAGAGAGCCTTAGAGCAGGCACCGTAAAAAGTATCTGCACAGAAAAAAACAGAAATAGAAAAATACCTCTGTCACTCCTCCTGAAAAAGGAAGATAGCAGACAGTTGAGTCAAGACAGATGCCCTTAGCAGAGGATATGACAAGGGCATGGCAATTTTTCCAGGCCTTCCATGCTATGGGAAATATTACAAATATGTCTGCTACCTCCCCAGGCTTTGGTTCCATACCAAATCCCTGTGGTGGAGGAAGAGATATATTATGAAGATGAGGAGGAGGAGCGGGGAACCTCTGGGACCAGATGGTTCCCTTGAGCAGGACTTTGGATCTCCTCCCAGGCTTTCTGAGGGTTAGATATCCCTCTATTCCTTTGTAAGGCAAATGGTAAACACACTCAACATCCTCTTCCATGAAGCTGAGGAGGATGAAGAGGAAACTGAGTTCATGGATATGATCGGTCTGCCTCCTACAAAGAGATTGTTGCTTCCCATCTACAAATCCCACTGACAAAATCATGTCAGCGCCTACCTTGGCTGGCATTGACAATAAAATTGAAAGAGAGTATCAGGGGGTAGAGTGCCTGTATGCCCATCCTGATCCTGAGGGAGTGGTTTAGACTGCTGCATGCAAGAAGGCTAAAGTACTTTTCTCTGCTCAGCCGCCTGAGAAAGATTCCAGAAAGGTGGATACTATGACCAAGAAAGGGTATACATCAGCTTCCTTGCTCCTCAGGCAAGCATCTTACCTGGCATACACAGCTCTGTACCAGAAGGCACGTTGGAGCTCAGTACTGGCACAAAGTGAGAAAGCAATTGGTCACTTGGCTTTGGCACAGGACTTGGTGGACACAGCTAGATCAGCAATGGATGCTACCAAGAACAAGTTCCACATGGCAGTGGATGTAATGACACTGCTTCAATGGTCCTGGCCCATGTAATTGCCTTTAGAAAGTTTGTATAGCTTAGGGCTACCACCCTATCCCAGGATGCACAAACAAAAACTATGGATTTCTCCTTTAAAGGAAGACGCCATGCTAAAATCAGAAAAATATATGTAGTAGTCTTTTTTTTCTGTGTTCTAACCAGTTCCCAGCATTTTCTTTTCCTCTGGCTGTGAGAGATGTTTTTTCTAACTTTCCCTAACTGTTTTATTGCCCTTGGAGGTTGCCATTCTGGTTTCTTTTATGGCCTCTAGTCTTCCCAGAGTGCCCTTTGGTGTGATGTCTAATTGCCCCTGCAGTAAGCCAGTGTCTTGTTACAGGGTCTGTCACAGCTCAGCCACAGAGAAAATACTTCTTCCAGAGAAGACACACTGCTAGATGTTGGGTGAGTGTAATCATTATTATTTTTTGATATCAGTTCCTTGTCCTGCTATGTTCTGCTGTGTGTGTGTGTGTGTGTGTGTGTGTGTGTGTGTGTGTTTGAATCATGTCACTGTTTATCCTTCTCAGTCACTTTCAGTTTTTGCACCAGTACTAAGTAGCAAAAATTGAACATCGTCTTATAGGTTGTAACATAGCAGGACAAGGTACTAATATCAAAAAGTAATAATGACTACAGTCACCCAAAATCTAGCAGTGTGACTTCTCTGAAAGAAGTATTATCTTTGTGGCTGAGCTGTGACAGACCCTGCTAAATCTAAAGGCATAGCTTCATCACTGTCACATGAGCAAGGGTGCATCGTAGGAGAAAGAAAGCCAATAAACCTATTTGTGATGGAGATCCCCAGGTGTCGTAAAACTACCATACAGCTAGCAGGCTAATTTAGGAAAAACTCCTAATAGCAGACAGAGGGAAGGACACACTAGGGCTTAACATAAATATCAAAACACTAGACATAACATGTATTTTTGCACATTCTAGGTGGACTTCTCCTTTAAGGTTAACTCCCTGTTTAGTGACAAGATAGAGACATATATAAAATGGGGGATGAGTACAAAATCACCTACAGGAACACTACTGAAACAGAAAAGGCCTTCACTTCCTACAGGTCTTACGGAAGGGGAGGCAGGGGCTGGGGTTACTACTGAAGGCCCTATGCTCCTTACAAATATCCACCCCAAAGAGATTACTGTTGTGGAAGGGGTAGAAGGGACACTAGATATGCAGCTGCAACACCAGACCCTAAGCCCCAGCAGAAGCAAAACCACTGAAAGTTTTGCTCAGGTTGCCCAACCCTTGCCAGTGGGGGGAAGGATGGCTCACTATGTCCAGGAATGGTAAAAATTTACCACAGACAAGTGGGTGCTGGACACAGTAAGCCAAGGCTTGTCCCTGCAGTTCAGAAAATTCCCCAGACTGCAGAAGCCAAATCTGTTAACACCTCATACCCCAACAGAAAACATCCTGTTGCAGCTGGAGGTAAAGAAACTACGCAAACAGCAGCAGTGGAGAAAGCCCTTATCAAGTAGTGGGGCAAGGCTCTTTTCTTGGCACTTATTTTATGCTTTATATACTTCCTTTTAAATGTCTGTTTTCTCATGGTTTTTTTTGCATTTTTGTGTTCTTTACACTGCCCAAATTGTATGTTTCCCCTAACCCTGTAGTTGATTGTATGTCGATCCCCCTCCTCAATCTCATGTGCTGCGTCACATGTATACGAATGTATTTGTATACTCACGAATGCTTCAACTTGTATCCTCCCGGGTTGTGCCTGAAAATAGGCATTCTTATGCCTAGTGCACCCACCTGGTTACCAAAAGCAAATAAATAAATGAACATATTCCCGACCACAAGAAAAATGGTGAGTCACAAACCATTTTGGACTTGAGATATCCGAACAAACATCTTTTGGATGAGACATTAAACCGACGTCCCTTCTGACTGCTCTGGTCATTACATAGAAACATGGAAGTTGACTGCAGATAAGGACCACAAGGCCCATCCAGTCTGCCCATTATTTCTATCTTATGAATGTGTCATAGGCCTTTGCTCTGTCAGTGGCCTATTTATTCATATTCATCTGTATTGCTCCCTTATGCCTATC
Source organism: Neoceratodus forsteri (assembly GCA_016271365.2). Lineage (NCBI taxonomy): Eukaryota > Metazoa > Chordata > Ceratodontiformes > Ceratodontidae > Neoceratodus > Neoceratodus forsteri. The sequence continues at coordinate 50,717,508 of JADMNL010000025.1, forward strand.
CCATGCCTGTTTGAAGCCCTGCACTGTATTCATATCTACCACTTCCTGAGGTAGGCCGTTCCATGAATCCACCACCCTTTATGTGAAAAAAAACTTCCTCACATTCCTCCTTAATTGGCCTCCCTCTAATCTCATGCTGTGTCCTCTTGTCCTGCTATTATTCTTATATCGAAACATGTTAGGCTCGTTCACCTTGTTAATGTCCTTAAGATGTTTGAATGTTTCAATTATATCACCTCTCTCCCTCCTTTGCTCTAGGGTATACATATTGAGCTCCATTAATCTGTCCTTATATGTTTTCTGATGCAGTCCCTGTACCATTTTGGTTGCCCTTCTCTGGACTGCCTCCATTTTGTTAATGTCCTTGTGCAGGTGCAGCTTCCGGTACTGCACGCAGTGCTCCAGATGGGGCCTAACCAGTGTCTTGTAAAGAGGGATTATTACCTCCCTCTTACGACTTGTGATACCCCTACTAATACACCCCAACATCCCTCTAGCCTAACCTACTGCTTTAGTGGTCTGCTTGGATGATTTCAGGTCATCTGTGGTGATGATACCCACGTCTCTTTCTTCCCTTGTGATTGCCAGCAACTCCACTCCCATCCTATAGGTAGCTTCAGGGTTTTTCTTTCCTACGTGCATGATCTTGCACTTCTTTGTGTTAAATCCCAGTTGCCTCTCTTCAGACCATTTTTCCAGTTTTTCCAGATCTCTTCTCATTCTGCCTACCCCAGCAGGATCATTTACTCTGTTGCAGATCTTGGTGCCATCTGTAAAAAGGCAAACCTTACCCTCCAGTCCATCTGCAATGTCACTAATGAAGACACTGAAGAGGACTAGCCCCAGGACTGATCCCTGAGGTACCCCACTTGTGACTTGCATCTCTTCTGACTGTATACCATTTACCACCACTCTCTGTTTTCTGCCTGCCAACCAGTTGACCAACTTCTGACCCACCCTGAGCCTACCCAGCTTATTAATCAATCTTCTATGTGGAACAGTATTGAAAGCTTTGCTGAAGTCAAGGTAGGTGACATCAACTGCACCCCTTTGGTCCACCACTCTGGTTACCCAGTCAAAGAAATCTATGAGATTAGTTTGACAGGACCTTCCTGTTGTAAACCCATGCTGTCTTGGATCCTGTGCTCCAATGGATTCCAGGTGTTGCACTATTCTTTCCTTAAGGAGTGCCTCCATACTCTTGCCCACTACTGAGGTAAGACTGACTGGTCTGTAGTTCTCTGCCTCCTCCCTGCTACCACTCTTGTGGAGCGGGATCACATGAGCCCTTCTCCAGTCTTCTGGGACCTCTCCTGTGCTTAGAGACTCACTAAACAGTTCTGCTAATGGCTCTGTTGGTTCCACCATTGGTTCCTTTAGTACCCTGGGATGTATGCCATCAGGTCCTATTGCCTTGTCCACCCTGAGCTTAGCGAGTTCTTGTAGGACCCTTTCTTTTGTGAATGGACTTGTGCAGACCTCCCTCCCCCCTGTGTCCATGGTGTCGAGCTGGGGGCCCTGCCCTACCTTCTCCTCAGTAAATACTGAGCAGAAGTATTTATTTAGGACATATGCTTTTCCTTGGTCCTCCTCCGTACACTCCCCCTTATCCCATTTGATCTTAGCAATACTCCCGCTGGACTTTCTTCTTTCACTAACGTATCTATAGAAAGTCTTGTCCCCTTCTTCTACTGTCTGTGCTAGTGCTTCCTTGGTTTGGGCCTTTGCCTGCCTTACTGCCATCCCTGTTTCCCTTAGGGAAGTTTAGCATGCCTCCCTATCTTCATCCCGCTTCATTCCCTTATATTTCCTGAAGGCCAACCTTTTGGCTCTGACTTTTTCTGCTGCTGTTTTTGAGAACCAAAATGGTTTCCTCTTACTTTTGCTCTTGCTTTTCTCCCTAACACAGTGGGATGTTGCTTCAAGTATTGCATCCTTAATGCTTGCCCACTTTGCCTGTACCCTCTCGCCTGTGTTTCTTCTTGGCAGGACTAGCTTAACTCTGTTGGCTATCTTATCAAAGTCAGCTCCTCTGAAGTCCCATATTGTTGCCTTGGAATGGGATGATTTAGTTGTAGTGGCCAAACTGAACCATACCATGTGGTGGTCACTGGCCCCCAGGTGACCTTCTACTTGTATATCTGTGATCCTTCCCCTGTTATTCAGTACTGGATCCAGGATAGCCCTGTCTCTTGTGGGTTGTTGTACCAATTGTGTGAGGCCCTTCCCCTGCAGGGAATCCACTCTGTGTCTAGTTGTGGCAGATGTTCCTGCTGGTATTGACCAATCTGTATCTGGCATGTTGAAGTCTCCCATTATCAGAACCTCCCCTTTAGCTGTCATGTTTTTATATCTTCTAACAACAATGTGTCTATGCCCTTCCCCTGGTCTGGAGGCCTGTAGACAACCCCAGTTCGTATGGCTGTCCCATTTCCTTTTTCCAGGGTGACCCACAGTTCTTCTGGCTCTTTATGTGTATTCTGAATTTCTGTAGCTTTGGTATTTTCATTGACATAAAGGGCCACTCCACCCCCCTTTTGTACCTCGGTCTCTTCTGAACAGTACATAACCGGGTACTGAAGTCTCCCAAGTGTGGTTATTGGTGAACCATGTCTCGCTAATGGCTACTATATCCAGTTTAGCCTCTGTCATTGTTGCCTCCAGGTCTGGAATCTTGTTTCCCAAACTGCAGGCATTTGTGCACATGATTTTCCATTGGCCAGATTTCGGTGCGTTAGTTATGAGGCAAGGTCCAGCTTTTCCCTGTGTGTCGTATGTGGAGCTGGACCTTTTTCCTTACCTGGTGATGCAAATGCTCTACAAACATGCTGAACTCCTGTTTGATCACTAGCTGGGGGAAGTGTTCTTCCCATTCAATGTATCGTATGCTGCACCCCTCTCCCCATTTGCAAGTTTAAATGTTCTGCAAAGACATCAAACTTCTGCCCCAATGCACTGATTCTCTCATTAGTCAGATGCAGTCCACTGAATTTAAAGAACTTTCGCTCCCAAAACTGTTGCCAGTTCCCTACAAATATGTGTCCTTTTTCCTGGCACCAGCCCTTGAGCCACATGTTTAGCTCTCCTATCTCCACTTCTTGGACCTTTTGTACATCTGCCCCCCTCTCCCAGACCAGCAGGCTCTCAAAGAAGAAGATGCCAGATGTAATGGATGAGAGTTTGTCTCCCAGCCTGATCAGGTGTTCCTTGGTCTCCACAACTGACCAGCTGGCGAGATCATTAGTCCCTATGTGTACCAGGACATCAATGTTTTCTACTGTTTCCTGCAGTATTTTAACAATGTGCTCAGTGTCTCTCCATGGTGATGTACCTGGGAGATATCTGACCATTACCCCTGGATGGAGGTAGGTATCAACTCCCCAGATATTTGGATTCTCCTATGATCAGAAGTGTTTTGGATTTCCTTCTTGCCTTTTTTGTTTTGGTCCCTGTTTTGGACAAGTTTTGTAGCACTAGCTCTTGTGTGGCAGTGTCCTGCTATGCAGTGTCCTCTGCTCCTTTGTTTGATTTCAGAGATAGAGGCAGATATCTGTTTGTAGTTTTTATATGGTTTGCGGAGGTGATACGTTGGTGAGCACTGAGTGATGGGGCACCTTATTTGCCCCTCCTAACCACCTGCCAACCTCCCAGACCAACTACCCTCTGCAATTGAAGTGCTTCAGTTGGGCTTCAGTTGGATGTTGGGGAAATGGCGGGCAGGTCTTTCAATATATTTCCTCCTGAATATGCAATTTGAGGCACACAATCTCTGCCCATGCTACCCAGAGCTGAGCCCTTAGATCTCCGATTGTCCAGCATGTAGGATTGCATCCTAAATCCTGTATAACTGCCCTTTTGAAAAATGTCCCACAGTACCTGCAATTCATAATATCCATTCCAGCCGAGTTTATAACCTGGTCCGAGTAATTGGAAGGAAAATGAAAGCAAAAGTTTGATTTTTTTTTTGTTTGTTTTTTGTATAACTTTTTATAGCAAGTTAAATTAATTGTGCTCCTGTAAGTGAGGTCACTGTGTGGATACCCTTCTGATCCTCCCCTTCCTGCTTTGCTACAGGAAATGTCACAGCTGTGCTACTCTGTAAAAGAAGTGTAGCCTTAGCTTTCTTCATTTCCTCCTTCAATGCTGCCTGTGACATCTTTGCCCCCTAGTTAAAAAATCTTGTCAAAAACCATGTCTCTCCTTGGATCACTCAGTCCCTGCTAAATCGCATGCAGTACTGAGACAACCTTTAACATGAAGCTCTTGACTCGGGATTAGCAGCTAGAAATGCCTGTACCCATGAAATACAGCAGGCCAAAGCCACCTACTATCAGGCCAGTCTCTCCTCCTCGCGGGGGGCATGGACACAAATTCTGGGAGATCATTAATAGCCTGAATGGCAAATCCTTCTCCCTCTCCCCTCCACCCTCCTTTAAGTCCATGGAACTGCCACACAGGATTCTGAGCTAACAGCCAGTACCTTAAACACCGCGTTCACCAACCTCGACTGGTTCCTCCCAACTGATTTCTTCTCCACATCCTTGACTCCCTCTCCTCCCCCCCAGAATGCCCCCCCCCTTTTGCTTTAAGTCCATCTTGCAGAGTACAGACAGAAAATACCTATCCAAGGTCCTAGGAAAACCCAGACGTAGCGCCAACTCCTTAGAGCTCTACCTCCTCAACCTGTCCCTGGAATCTGTCCTAGCCCCCTCTTACCAAGATTCTTAACTTGTCACTGTGCTTAGGCCAATTCCCATCCTGGTGGAAACAAGCCATGGTGATCCCAATTCTTAAGAGTGGAAACAGAACCTTAGCTAGTAACTATAGACTGACCTCCATATTACCACCCCTATCTAAAGCCCTGGAGAAGATCGTTGCGGACCAGATATCACAATTCCTTGCACACATAACCTATTATGTCCTCAACAGTACAGTTTCAGAAAGGGCCATAGCAACACTTCTGCCCTCCTGAAATATACCTCCTTTATCCATGATGCCCTTGATCAAGAGCACTTAGTTGGGTCTGTCTGTGTTGACCTGACTAAGGCCTTTGATACTGTTCGCCACCCTCTGCTGATTGGCTCACTACTCTTCCTTGGATTATCCCCGGAAAGCCACTGCCTCATTTTCCAATTACTTCTCTGGCAGATCACAACAGGCGAAACTTAACCTCGCAATGCCCCCCCCCCCCAGTCAGGTCTGGGGCACCCCAGGACTCTATCCTTGGAACACTACTGTTTAGCGTGTTTCTGAACTCACTCCACCTGTCCTGCACAGGACAACTCCTCCTATATGCAGATGATGCGGTCATTTTTGGCCGACAACAGGACCCCTCCTCCCTGCAGCGTAACCTCCAGCAGGATTTCACCGACATCGCATCTTGGTTCACCAATAATAAACTGGTTCTCAACTATAAGAAAACAAACGTAATGCTATTTGTGCACTCTCAGAACAAAAACAAGTCCTCCCACCTCCACATACTCATCTCTAATTCCATGCCCGGATCATCCGGGACTCGGCTCTCTCCTTTCATGAGCACATCTCTGCCACCTGCTGAGCTGTAAACATCAGAATTGGTCTACTTTATCAGCTTCGCTCCTGTCTCCAGGGGACCGCTCTCAAGTTGGCTGCATCTAGCTCAGTTCTCCCTCTGGTCGATTACGGCCTAGTCACATCTGGATCTGCTTCCAATGCCACTCTAAAGTATGTACCACCAGTGAATGCCTGTAACACTGGTTGCTTTTTTAATCTAAGCATTATGTACTGTACTGTTTGTTTGCTGTGATGTATTGCTCTCTTGACAAGGTGCCTTTGTAAATTAGTCTATGACTCAAAGGTCTGTAAACCTATGATCTAATAAATAAGTAAAATAAAATCTGAACTGCCCTAAACAAAGCCTGCGGCCTAGTAGCGGGGTGTGACCGATATACCCATACATGTGATCTCTACCAGCGAACCTCCTGATTAAACCTTGAAGGGTGGCTCCGCTACCACACCAGCCTCCTTGCCAAAAAAATAACCCTTGGACTTGCCCCTCCTAGAGTGTCTACATTACTAGTACTAGCCCATAGAATGAGACTCACCAGATATTCCAACAATGCTGCCTACCTTACCCCCCCCTCTTTTAGAACCTCCACTGGGCAAAGATCCTTTAGTTATAGAGTCCCACTATGGATGAATGCCCTTCCCTCCATTCTACTGGACACCCCCAGGCTGGGACTCTTCAAGTCTGAACTACGACAGCTGTTACTTGCCCCCTTTAGGTGTGACTGCCTCCACGTCCCCCCTCTAATCATGTAGCCATAGTACTTGTACTTATAGCTCCCCACCACCTCGGATCTGTCAAAAATCTTGCTTACAACCAGGATGTCAGTCATTTTCTGTTTTTGTTGGTGGGGAGCAGTCATGAGGCAACACACAGAGCAAAGAGAAGAGAAACAATCTGAAGTTGCATTTCTCTGTTAGGTTTCCTTATTTAATGTAAAGAACAAGACCATGTTATGTACCGTAAGAACTCATGCTGAATGTTCTTTTTTTTTTTTTACTTTCTGTTTATGCCCCCTTCGTCACCACGTCTGGTTCTTCCCTCGGGTTCCCCCATGCACCACAGAGGCTGCACTGCAAGAACCAGAGGAGCTTGCTCAATTAGTGCCCCACTCCAGTATGCTAGGCATCCTCAGATGACCCCCCTGAGTGGGGCAAAGGAGTCCCCCCTTTTCCACTCTGAAACCTTCAGGGGAGCATGCACCTGGAGTTGCACCCCCCGGCTCCTCATGGTCACTGGTGCAGGAACCCGTCACCTGGTCCAGACATGTTTTTTTCCCCCTGATTTTCTGGTCCCTGCCCCCGTGGCCGCCAGCACTCGGGGAGGACCAATGAGATGGAGGCACATAGAGAATTGCCTTCTCTCTGATCCTTGGCCGACGTCCACCCCTCCCTGTCATCCTGCGTCCTCTGCTGCATCACCACCTGTGGTCACTTGGTGGTGGTATGGCAGCAAGGACTGCAGCCCACCCTTCCTGGAAAAGGAGAGCAACCCATTGGGCGCTCACTCCTTCCCCCCGCCCCGGCTGTCCCTCCAGTGACCTGGGCTCACTACTGAACCTGGGTCACTGGCATTGAAAGCAGTAGCACTAGCGCTGCACTGGCGGGCCAGCCTACTCTAACTGTTTTTGAACACAAAACAGGAACACTGCAGATAGTTGTTTCCTGCCCCCCTTAGGTTGCATTTGGAGATACTGGGTCTTTGCCTCCAGTGTTCTAAAACTTTGCAATACCCTGTCAGTTGTCATGATATTGTACAGTTTTATGCTAAAAACTCACATGTTTAAAACTGTTTATCTTTCCATTTCACACCATACCAGTGAGAATATCTATTGCTAGATAAAAATAGGGGATAGGCAGTGGCCTGGAGGAATATGGCATTTGTCTTCATGAGTGAGGGACAGGACTATAACTCATGAGTGATGAAACCACCAGTAGGTTTTGAAGGTCCTGCCCCCTTACAACTGATGATAAATGACATATTCTGTCACGCCATTGTGTGTCTAGTCTATACCATACATTTTTAAATGTAAAATGTTCACAAATTAGCTCTTTTTGAAGCTGTAGTTGCTTATTTAACTTCACTACTCTGGGCAGAATAATAAATAACTGCACAGTGGTGTTATCAAGCATTGTTTCAGCTGACCTGCTATTGGTTACATATAGCATTATGACATATACTTAAGCAATATACCATGACAGGGAGTGGGTATATTGGTGGATTTACCATGCCTGTTGTGGTTCGGTCACGAGGCACAGCCGAGTGACTTAACCACACCAGAAGTGGTAAATCCACACATATACCCACTCCCTGTCATGGTATATTGCTATTATACAATGTTCAACTTGTTTTTTTGTTTTTATAGTGATATAAAACTTTTACAGTGGGTATACTGGAGGATTTATCAAGGTCATGTGATGTGTTTTGACCAATGATATTACATGATTTTCATACCCCATTGCATAATTTTTATTATAGCATGGAGATAAGTGAACAGCCAATTAAATGGTCAGACTGGCAGTTTACCACCGGTGTAAATCCTCTGATAATCACTGGCTGTTGATGAGCAAATAATGGTAATACTGATCTAAATCCTAATCCTCTGCAGCCCAGGAATAAATACAATAAAAATAAAAACACACAGCAACCTCTTTAAAAGTTGTATTTTATTATAGTAAAAAAATGAACCTTGGTATAATCGCAATTGTACAATGGGGTATGACAACCCTGTAACCTCATTGGTCAAAACACATCACATGACCGTGATAAATCCTCCAGTATACCCACTGTAAAAGTTTTATATCACTATAAAAACAAAAAAACAAGTTGAACATTGTATAATAGTAATATACCATGACAGAGAGTGGGTATATGTGTGGATTTACCACTTCTGATGTGGTTAAGTCACTCGGCTGTGCCTCATGACCGAACCACACCAGGCGTGGTAAATCCACCAATATACCCACTCTCTGTCATGGTATATTGCTTAATAAGCCACTTGGAGGATGTGGGTTATTGGGGGATTTACCATGGCTGGTGAGGATTTACCCACCACTCCAACCGCGGTAAATCCCCCAATAACCCACACCCCATCATGACTTATTGCTTAAACATATGTCAATTTGTTTGTGACATAAGTACAGTCACTATATATTTTTATCATACCAGCAGATATGTCATCAACATAAACAATACTATTTATGTGGCAACATTTCTTTTCACTGTTGTGGTATGAACAGGGAATGCATAATGGATTGCAGTGGAATAAACATTTGTTTCCACTAGTGAGTGGTATGATCCTTAACTCATGTGGCAGAGCAGAATATTCACCGATATACTGACCAACCCAGCACCGTACTCTGAAATGTCCCAAGCCCCTGTGCTCCTCCCAATACATGGTATAGGGTGGCTGGGGGCTGTAAATTTGGCCTTATTTAGTCAAGTCCAGGAATGTGGGAAGTCCATGCCTGGATACGTACACTTCGTGCATATCCAAGCCAATTATGTGAAACCCCTCAGGTTCTATATTAGTTTTCATTTCCTGCATGCCAGTTTCAGGAAAAAAATATCCCCCAGCATGGTTTATTTTGTCTTATTTCAACTCTGTACAAATATCTTCCCCATCTAAGCGTATTGTCTTAAGATGTTTTTAGATGGATTAGTTGCTTTTGGGATATAAATACCATCCATAGTGTCTATTTACAAAAGCTTCCTTCTGTAGTCTCACACGATGTGCGTCATCCTCTTTATGTGATAGATCTCAATCAACTGGCCTGCCCCACTATTCCTACCTAGGTGGAGACTCCATTGTAGTGTAAAGTGCTCATTTTTTGGCTAGATCAAAGGAACACTTACAGTAATCAGAGCACTCATTTTCTTTGCATGTGAGACACTCATATTGCAAAGAGAGTCTCAGGTAAAGTTGCGTTGGCTCTGTGGGCTTATTATATGTTGGTGGTTGCCCTCTATCAATGAAACCTTAATATGTCTTCAAACAGCATAAGCTCTCACTTACATTTTTAGAGTGCCAGGACTCCTCTTGCATCCTAAGAATGCACATGACCGCTCTTATAATTGTAACAGTACCATCAAAGGCTGCCTATCTGTGTCTGTCTGTCTGTCTGTTTATCTCTATTTATCTATCTATCTATCTGATAAAACAGATGAATTTTTCTATTCAAAATGGCAAACATAAAACACCAACTTTATACTACTTGTACGCATACTTGGCAAAACTGAGAGAGAATGTTTGATGGCAGGTAAATTTAGAAGTAGCTATCGATATGTTGTAACTAAACATTTTGTCTAGTGCCTCTTGTAAATTCCATATGTCATTAATTTTGCAATAACCTCAGTATTCTGACTTTTTGCAGGTTTGGTGACCTAAGGTTCATTCATTTAAAATACATGACTTCAGCAAACCTGCCGCTGCTCCCTGCTGAATTTGAGGATCTAATTAGAAAGCAGTGCACGGAAGCCCGGAATGTTCTCAGAAACAAGTTAGTATGGTACAAGTAAAATATAGAACTATTTTTGTTATACTGAGAAATTCCTTCATAAAAAAGAACAACACAGGAAAATTAAAAGAAAAGGAGGCACTGGCCTACTTAAGTGTTGACACTGGTGTCTTTTGTGAGTTGATTCCTTGTTAAATGGCATGTTCTATTATAGCATATATTATATTATATCATATCATATATTACATTACGGGGTTGACCCTATTATCCACTGATTTTAGAAAAATGAAAAGCCTTGCTACCCACCTGAAGAGGTCATGCCCATGAGTAATGAATGATTGGCAGCCCGATTAACACCCTGGGACTGATTTTAGAAGCTGCAGTTAGATCAGTGCGTGCTATGCCAAATCGCTGCCTGTGGCAAACCTCAGTGTGTCAGGGACCCTGTGCCCAATTTTAGAAAACTCAGGGCCCCAGCACCAAACTCCCCAGGTTTGTCACAAGCTGACAGCTGTGCCAATGAAACAGTGCACCGGAGGGGAATGCCACAACTAAGAGATGAGCTTGCAGTGGCAGCGGCCAACAATAGCAACCTACCGGCCAGGTGCCCTGGTGGTTGGTGGGTCATCCAGAGCATGCCCTGGGTTGTGGGTGTGTGTGGGATGGGTCATGGTGGGGAAGGGGGTAACAACTGCCACTGAATTTGCAACTGTAGGGATAGTGCAGGTCTGTGGGGGGGGCACATGCACTAGAACCACCATGGGGGTCACGGGCTCTGACCTGCCATGGACCACTGGCTACTTCAGCAGTGGTCTGGCAGGTGTCACAGGCTGTAGGGTACCTTCCCCATGGGGGCAGAGGGTGGCCCCCACCCAGCAAGGGCTCTAGCATTGATGTGGGGCCAGTTAGACCAGTTCCAGGCTACTCTATTGGCAGGGTCTGTGCACTCATTGGGGACTTTCAAAATCTCAAATGAGAGGTTATGGCAGCCCCACTGTGGCACAAGACCCCTAGCACCATGGTACAGCCATGCGGCTGGTGCGAAGATAGTGCAATGCAGTCTGATGTAGTGTAGGGGGCCTGGGGCTGCCGTAAACCTTCTTGCACAATCCAGACTGCCACAATGTTTGACGCAAGGTGCCCCTTGTGCCACTTTCTTTTGATGCAAGGCTCTGGGGGCCCTTGCGGACCTTTGAAACTCCAGCCTCCTGTTCTTTATTAAACTGATATTCATTTTTCACCCTCTGTTACCTGCCTGTAAAACCAAAGTAAAAGCAACCTGCCTTGAACTCAAATAAAGTAACACTGACCCCAAATTTTTTTCAGATGTACATTTTATTCATTTTGCAGTGAATTATAATACAAATTTATCGATCTGAAGAACATGTTCAAGGTTACAATTAAAGGGGACAGGAATTGCTTATTTATGTGCAGCTCTTTGAAATGTCTCTATTTTCAAAAATTTTATTAATACCTCTAAAGGATCCCTATTTAACTGTGCCTGAATAAAAGCTAAAGCTGCCAGTTGTGGTTTGTATTATTTTCTTTGTATGGACAACATTCTGTGCAGTTCCTTTCATGGAACCAAGAAGTTGGAGTTTTGACTATGTCACGTCATGGTTCAGAAATGTGAGCATGAACTTACCAGTACAGTGCCCAAGGTTCTGTAACCATGAAGTGACATCGTCAAAACTCTAAAATGATTGGTTCCATGAAAGGAACTGCACGGAATGTTGTCCATACAAAGAATACAATACAAAACACAGCTGACAGCTTCAGCTTTTCTGCAGGCACAGTTAAATAGGAATACTTTGGAGGTATGAATATAATTTATAAAAATAGAGACATTTCAAACAGCTGCACATAAGTAATCAATTCTTGTTCCCTTTAATACTGAATGGAGCATTTACAGATGTTAATAAGGATGCAATGTGTATCACTCAGAAGTTATACATTTGGAGGGAAATCTCAACATTTTAATAGACCACAGTACGTGGAAAATACAGCCATGGAACTGTTGCCTGTGAGCCCATGGCATACTAAGAATGATCTTTTCTTAAATCACATTGCCTTGTAACCAAAACACAACCCCAAAGGGGGCATATGATGCCATTTTTTATATCTAGAGAAATGCTCCTTATATGAACTAACAGGCTACATAAATGTGCTCTCGGTTTCCCCAGCAGTGTGCAAATTGTACTAAACTAAATGGATGTTGAGGCACAACTCAACTTAACACAATCAAATTAAATGAAAGAGAGATAGTCTAGGAAAACAGCAGTACAAACATACAGCAGCAAAAGAAATACAAAACAAAATTTGGCATGAACCTATATCAAAACTCCTCCTTCTGGAAATAAAACATTCTAGAGAAATTTCTTACATAAAAATACTTGAAAGCACTTGGTGTTCACATGATCAACAAACTGAAAAATATTAAGCAGTAACATTGTGGGTACAAAATGCTTAATGGTTGTAGTACACAACACCTAAGCAGCCGCTCTAAGAACACACACACACAGGCACACTTCTGCAATTATCAAATAAACAGTTATATTTACTAAAAAAAAAGATGAAAACTTACATGCCTGTAGTTTGTAAATGAGCGTGGATTGCTTTACAAAGAACATTGATCCAGCAGCAGAGTGTAGCACAAAGAAAAATTGCACTGGAACTATCAGTCAGAATGGGATACACTACATGCAGTGTTCTAGGTACAATCTGGACTGGATTCTTCTGATATCTGATTTATATCTTCCTAACCATGTAATGTAAGAACATTGGTGCATGAGAAGAATGTAGTGGTAATTTCATCTCATGATGCTGGGGGCAGTATAAGCCATGAGTCTGAAGGCTGAGAGGGGTATTCTGCCTCCAATTTCACTCAGTAAAATTCTCAACTTGTTCTTCGCAGCCACCCATGCATAATACACTATATCTTGTATTCTAATGACAGGGATATGATGTATGATGTCACACTAATTGCATCTAGTCTCCATTTCCATAATACTGTGGATCCTTGTAGGAATTCAAAAGGATGCCCTCTGCACTGTGTTAAGTATGAGCCCCTCAGCCTTCCAACAGCAGATCTTTCTTTTCTGCTAAAGAGAGTGGTCACCCCAGTTGCTGCTCCTGATTTACATATAATAGCTTCACTGTTAGATTATTTTCTTTAAAAACATGTGTAACCCCCTTGTTCCCCAGGGTTACTAGAATCCCAGTTAGAATCAGTGGCAGGCAGGGAAGGCAGCTTGTGAACTGCCAGGTAAATGGGTTTCATACTGTCACAATCTGTCTTCAGTCTCAGCTGAGCTGGAGTGATGATGTAATCCTGGAACTCTCGCAGCAGCATACGCCACAGTCTCAGCTAGCTTTGGAGTGAATTGGAATGTTCAGTGAGTGGGTTGTAGAGTGGTGTTTCGAGGAGGAGACTGCAGCTGCTGGGCAGCTCCTCAGATTAGCTCTGACAAAGAGCTACCCCTTTTTGTTTTGTGGTAGTTTTTTTTCATCCCAGAAGAAGAACAAAGAAGACAGTTGTCTGAAGAGGTGGAGACCTGTGCCAGAAGGTTTTCCATGGGGGCGAACTCCAGGATTCAGGGGCAAGCCCCTTGATCCACTTGATTGGTGACGCTGTCTTGTACTTCTTCATTTGTTATGAGTACAACCCTTTTCCTGTGTAAGCCCAGGGGCATCTGCAATACCTTGGGGTGGATTTCTCTGTCAATGGGTCCAGTCACCCAGTACTAAGTAAAGTCTCTGCCTACATTGGAGTCCATGAATGTGACTGTCCAAGTACAGAACTTTTAGCATTGACACCCAGGGGTGTATCAGTAGTTTGTTAAGTGTGAGAAACATTTTAAGATGACAACTACAAGTTCATCTGTGAGGGTGTTATTAACCAGATGAATGGCTGAGTATAAGCTTGGGAGCGAAAGGTGGAGCCCCCCCCCCCCCCATCTGGAGTAACCAGTTTACCTCCCTGGGTTCAGTCTGGGCACCAGTACATTTTCATTTAGTGAGTCTAGCCAATGCCTAATGGAAGTAATTACACTGAGATGTGGGTTTGGAATTTTTGTTTCTTCAGTTTACCCCAGTATAGTGGGTTCTGGAAGAGTTGAGCCTGGATGTGCTCAGTGTGGTTATGGGTACCACTTACTTTCATTCCTCTAGGAAATGGGAACAGTACTAGTCCAGCCATATGTGCCACTCTTCACTTTCAGAACCAGAGTGTTCGCTGTTTTGTGTTTCTTCAGCCTATGCTAAATGGAAATTCAGGAACTTCTGTACCCTGGAGAAATCTGCATTACCAATATGTGTAGCCCCATGGGGTCCATCTTTGCTTTGTGCAATATTCCCACTTTGTTACGTGAATAAAAGCCACAATCTCGAATCCCAACCTGGTTTGGACAGTATTGTTATTGCTTCCATGTGTCTGGATTTACTTGGGTGCCTGTGTCCAGAAGTGCAAACCTAGCATAATTGTGAGTAAACGTTTTCCCTCAGGGACCTGGGTTGCTGGCCATGGTAAATGGTCCCACCAGGTGTGTGCCAGGTAGTTGCCACACTTGGTCAACTGTTTTCATATAACAGTCTGGTCCATCTAGCCTAATGGTGGCCACCTTCTCTGTTTTTCTCTATGTAATTTTTTAGTATGTAAACCCCCACCCCTTTCTGTTGCCCCTAGACATTTGTGGTGAGAGAAGAAGCCCTGCTGGTTAAACAAGGGGGGGCCGATGGAGGGGTTACAAAAATGGGTACTCATCCGACAATGTGATTTTGAATTTTGGGAGAAAACAGATTTGGTTTGCTCAGGTTGTGGCTAGCATTTTGCCTGTCTGGCAGTTTGGCACCCAAAACTGGAAGCTTTGCGCAGAAGGATTTTGCCCAGAGTAGTGCCATCCGTATGTGCCGCCGTGTGCTTGCTATTCATGTGCTGCTGTGTGTTGTGCCATCGTTTACCAAAGAGCTGTAAAGCCACATTGTGTGTGCCCCTTGTCATGCATCAAAAGAGAGCATGTACAGTGCTTATTTTCTCTAGTTTGTGACAGAAAAGTACTGTGGACTATAGGAACCAACAAAACAATCTTGCCCTGAAAGATTCAAATGCTTGCTGTGAAAATTGGGGGAGTCGCTAAAGAAACAGCCAAGTTCTGACAAGAAATGGTCAAAAACGGCACTCCCACCATGAAAAAGGTCAGCCCAAAAAAAACCCGTTGTTTTGCACTTTAAATTTTGCCTGCTTGATGATCGCCGTGGAGGAAGAGCATGAGAAGAGAGAGAGAAGCTCATTTGCATGGTGTCAAGTGATTGGTGAAACTGCAATCAGTCCCACCCCCTAGCCAGCTTCAGAGTGCAGCCCACTGTTCGAGAGGGAGAGAGTGAGTGGTGTGCAAGCAAGAGAATCGTTGTGGTGACAGTAAACATTCTAAATACTGTGAAATACAGACCTTCTGTGCTAGTTCAGGCTCAACCCGTTATCTGACTGACTGGGAAGCAAGTGTGGTATTCTTAGTGACAATCAGCAGGATTGCCAGCCTGTTTCAACCCAGAGGCCTTCCAGGATCGACTTTAGGCTGAGATTTTCCATTGGAGCAAGCCAGCTACTGATTCAGTGAGTACCGTTAAGCAAAACTGAGCTCAAACTGTGTTGTGATTTTAACAAATCCAGCTGGATCTGTGTGTAAACAGTGAGATTGCTTTTGCAGAGAAGGGCTATAAAGTGTAATCAAAACAAGCAAGAATTCTGAGCAATAGACTATGAGCATGTATTATGGATTCAGCAACAGTATAATTTTCTGAGCAATCGGGAGACTGTGAGTTGTATGAGAGGCTGCAACAAGCAGGCAGTCCTGTTCCTAGAAATACTGTGGCTTTTAGTGACTTTGAGCAAGTAAGATTGATTGAAAGCTAATCGCAAAGTCCAAAAATTCATATGAATGTGCTGAAAAGGTGAAAGCAGAGCAATCGTAACAGTTTGAGTAAATTATCAGTAGAAGAAGGTCTGATGTGCAGTGGTTTGAGTCAGAGACAGATCTGATGATGCATCAGGAGTGCTACTGCCGCCATTATAGGGTGGGGCAGTAATGTAAACACAGCAGCAGGGAGCCATTTTGAGAGACTGTTCCAAGTATAATGAACTCAGTAGTAACAATGAACTTTTATGTGCTTATTTACAGACATGGCTTCGGGACCATCCCACTACCCAGATCATGCCCGAGCTATGATAGCTGAGGAGGTTGCCAAACTTAAAGAAATTGAGCAATGTTTCTAAGGGGAAGCTTGCCTCCTCATGTTGCGATTCCCAAATACCCTGTGAGAGTATGCATAATGTGCCTCAAGGCCGGAAGGGACATATTTTTGATTCCTCACTGTTCAAGATGTTTAGAGAAGCAAAGTCTGTCTAGAACATCACAAATTCATTTGGCTCCCACTTGGACAAAAGTAGAAAGCCCTGCATGTAGTAGCACACAGCACCAGGTTGAACCTGTTGGGGGAGGCCCAGCAGAGTGTGGCACAAAGGAAGAGAGTGTAGATTTACTGCCAGGGCAGATTCCTCATGATATCTCCATGCCTGTGTCACAGATGGACAGTGCAGAGGGAGCGTCAGTGTATCCATGGAGAGAGGGTCCTAGCCCTAGCCTCATTGGAGAGGATGATGTCCAAGAAACTCTAGAATGGGAGGTGTCTACCTCCATGCCCAGTGAAGAGTGGACTGTATTGGGAGTGAGGATGACTGCTCCTTTCTGGGGCCAAGTTCTAAGTGAGGAAGAGGAGGAGGAAAATAAGTATCTTTCTGTTGAGGGTCCCAGTCTGCGGCCTCAAGCTCTTGCCTCAGAGGAACCCGAAGAAGAAGTCAGTGACTCCACAGCCCTGCCCTCAGAAGTGGTCAGGGACAAGTTCTACATTGCTTTGAGTATGCGACACTGGCTGAACCAGGACTGGCCACCCCCAAGCCAGGTTGAGGGTCGTACACTGATGAAGTGCAGTAAGGAGAAAAGACTGGCTCGTAGGAAGGCCAATGACATCTATGGGTGGTCCTTTCCTACCTTTCCTTGGAAAGTCTGGGAGGAGATTGAGCAAAACAGGAGAGCCTGGCTAGTGGAGGAAACAAGCAAGAATATGCATCCAGGTGTGACCCGTTATGTCAGAAACAAAGTCATAAGAGATAGACTGCAGTTTTGGAAATTGGGCAGGACATTGTTCATAGATACTGTGCAGATTGTGGACAACACAGGGAAAGAGACTTTCCATTTCATCAATTATGTGCACCCAGATGGGGTCATAATTCATGCACCTGACCCAGAGTGGTACTTCCCTCAAGTGTACCATCCTCCTGAGAATATGCCTGTGGTGTGCTAAGTGTTCAAAACATTATTATTCCAGTAAGGTGCTTTGTGCTAAATAGTACAGCAGAGTAAGCAAGTAGCAACAAAGTTTCACCATCGCCAAAGATGGCTTTATCAAGAGTGACTTTTGATAAAGCCATGCTTTGCAGTGGCGAAACGTTGAGTCACTACTTGCTAACCCTTCTGTAATATGTAACACAGAGCACCTTACTGGAATAAAGATGTTTTGAACACTCGGCAGCATCATCTGCTGGATCTATTGCTACAGCAACCAGCCTATGAATGCCTGCCTTTTCATTTTTACCTGATCAAGTTTCTGGTGTGAGCACCATAGCTAAACAGTGCAGTCAGCATCTTTGTTGTTATAACATAGACTGAAGCTATCAACAGTGGGGGTTTTTTGTGTGTGTGTGTGTGTGTGTGTGTGTGTGTGTGTGTGTGTGTATAGATTTGCCTCTTTGACACTAGGCAAATGGATAGGGAGTAAAGCTGTTCTGTAAACATCATGGCTTCCTTTTGCATTTTGTATTGGCAGGTGGATTCCAGCTTGTGTATCTCTGTTTGTCACCCACAAGGACACCTGGCTGCACCTGGCCCCCCAAAATGGCCATGATTCTACTCTGCAAGTCCAAGAATTCTTCACCTCAGCTGCATCCCTTATGTCCCTGCACCTGAGAGGGATGGTTATAAATTCTTTGCAGGATCTTCTCTCCTTTTTCACAGTGCACAAGGTATCCAAAGTGGAGTTGAATGCATGATTATTTTCTGCAAAAAAGTAGACATTTGATGAAAATTGACAATTAGCCAAATGACACAGTAATATGCATACAATAGATTTGGAATGGTAGGCTCAAACACGCCTTTCAAATTTTTGATACAAAATCAAGGAAAAGGCTTAAAGGAAAAATAAGCCTTGCTATTCACAATTTTAATAATAGAAATGTGGGTATGCATGAATTGTGTTTAACACCCACGGTGTATTATCACATGTATTTCTTTTTAAATAGGCTTATTTTTTTTTCTTTATTTTGTGCCTGTGCTGTCTTTTTCCCACCCGGTAATTATTTTTAATTCCATATCAGTTCCAGAACCCAGTAACAGCTGTGTAGTGGAAGTTCTGCATGGAAACTTCACTCTAGCTGCACTCAACTAATGTCAATGGGTTCCAGAACTCATAAGCAAATAAAAATTAAGACTGGGTGGTAAAAATGCAGTATTGCCAAAAGACCATGAAACAAGAAAAAAATAAGACTATTTCAAAACACTTTGAGGTGCCAGTTCTGCAACCTTATTCTAACTAGGGGACATTAGTGATGTAAATAGAGACAAATGGATAGGTAAGTGTGTGTTATGGATTTTTTTCACGCATCTGAGGTGTGTGATGACCCATAAACCTCGAAAGTAAAGCTCGAGAGGTTTATGTGGTCATCACACACCGAGGGTGTGTGAAAAAAATCCATAAACTCACACTCACATATCCTTTATTTTTTATAATTGTTGGTGTATGGACTTCCTGTGTAGACCTTGGAGCCGAGGGGGAGTGACCTGGAGGGTTCCTTGCTGAAGCATGACCAAGCAGTGTTCGCACCGGTGAACAGTGTGCTACACAGCTGAAAGAAACAGCAATATTTAGTGTAAGAATGACCTCCGTTCTAATGGCAAAGATCACTTTTCGTAGTTTGCTCAAAAAGAAGCCACTGAGTGTAGAGCAATGAGAGCAAGTGACTTGGCAGCTTCAGAAGACTTAACGCAAGCGTTACCAAGTGTTGCTGTAGCAACGTTTGCTAACACTTGCGTCGAGTCTTCTGAAGCTGCCAAGTCACTTGCTCCCGTTGCTCAACGCTCGGCGGCTTCTTTTAGAGCAAACTCCAAAAAGTGATCTTTGCCATTAGAACTGAGGTCATTCTTACCTAAATATTGCTGTTTTGTTTGGTTATGTAGGACATTGTTCACCAAAGCAAACACCACTTGGTCACGCTACCGCAGACGAAAGTGAAAGTTGTATCAAGAATGCCGTAATAACCTAATTTCAGATTATTATGGTGTCAAATGCTGTAATAAACAGATTTTGGGTTATTATGGCATTTGACAGTACTGGTAATCTGGTTGATAAAGAGGGTTACCGGTAATTATTATGAAATTACATCATCTGTGCCCTGAGTTGTTGTCCTGGAGACAGAACTTTAGAATGTTAAAATGCGAAGTCTGCACTATGGTCATTCAGAAGCTGTGGGTCTCAATAATTTTTACCCAGACATTTAATGGTTTATTGTGTTCACCTTTACCAAAGCCCAGGTAGACATTCAATAGGCCATTCTAGTCTAGACCTCAGATTTTGAGACATATTCTGGAAATAAACTAAGAATAAAAGGGTGAGGATTACTTTAAGCAGGTGTTAATGCATAATTAAGTCATGTAAATCATTGATAATTGGTGTTTCTTATTAGCATTCCAATTTCTTCCTATGCCAATGTCTATGCAAGGCATTGTAACTTGATTTATACTGTATATTTAAGATATATGTTTTTGATAGTTATGTATATTAAAAATGTGTGATTGTTTAGAATGTTGTGTTGAATGTTTGTTAATTTGGAATATGTTTAATAAATTTTTATTGATAAAAAAAATTTGTTCAGATATAAGAGTAACTTTTATTTTCTTTCAAACTTTCCTAAGGATGGAAATGATTTTGGAGATAATTACAGGGAAACACAATTCATTATGCCCCAAATCATGATCATCAGACTCAAAGTGGAAGAACCCAAAATTATCTTTGAGCCATCCTTGAAGAACTGTTGGGATTTAATTCATCGCTGTTTCATGGAAATTATAAACAGTGCTGAAGGAATTCCTAGGGTACGTAACAACACAGAGATACATAACGTCAGTATGAATGTGGAATGACAAAGAATGAAACAAACATCCCATTCAACACTGGTGTAATTTTCATTTTAGGACTGTAGCAAGAAAAGAAAGCAAATACTTTTCTCATTGAAGTTTGAAATGTAGTTATATTTTAACAGGATAAGGTACTAGACAGAGCGTGTTGTCAGGACCATCCTACATACAGATATTGGGCATCCACTCAGCTGGTATCAGGCAGACATGCCAAGTCTGGGCAGAGCCTGTGATGCTAATCATGATCTGAGAAATCAGTAGCCTCTATATACCAGGAGTTTGCCCAAATTGCTACAAGTATGATACAGGATCAGCAGGGGAGGATATATGGAAAGAGGCTGGAGAACCTCAGCATGTACTCTCTCGAGGTCAGAAGGGAGATGGGGGACATGATTAAGCCCCGCAACTTCTTGTGGGATATCAACAGGGTCGACTGCAGGGATCTAGTCACAAGGAATGAAAACACTGCAAGCAGGGATGGTGAGTGGAGGTTGGTGTTGGGGGGAGGAGATTCAAAAAGGATCCATTTTATGGAGAGGGTGGTAGATGCCCAGAATTGTCTACCAAAGCTGGTGGTAGAAGCCAAACCTGTGACCACTTTTAAACATGGATGGGATATACACGTTGGGATAGTGAGAGCTAGGAGTGTGGGGAGGATGGACAGCTGGGCTGGTGTGGGGGACCCTGAAAGGGCCAGAGGCCCCGTAACTGCAGTCCAATGTCAGGTCAGACATGGACTTAAGTAGGAAACTGGCAGACTGGTTAGGCCAATAAGTCTTTATCTAGTAAGTAAGTAAGTAAGTAAAACTGTATTTATCTAGTGCCCAATCCCAGAGGCTCTGGGCGCTTCACATATGGTGCAGTATTTAAAACAGAGCAATACAATAAATTAAATCAGAGTCAGTTATTATAATAATACATAATAGGTAATAAATAACACTCTAAAACCCCTATTTAAAATACTATTAAGGATTGAAAGCTTGCCTAAACAGGTGCGCTCTGAGTCCTCATTTAAAGCTCTCCACAGAGGGTGCTTCCCTTATAGGTTGTGGCAATGAGTTCCATAAGACCGGCCTGGTGACTTCAAAAGCACGGTCACCATATGTCTTGAGCTGTGCCCTAGGAACCATGAGGAAGCCATCTGTGGAAGAGCGGAGTGAGCTTACTGGGTGGGCAGGTGTCAGAAGGTCCAGCAGATAACCAGGACCCAATACATATAGGGACTTCTAGGTGAGCAAGCCCACCTTGAAGGCAACCCTCCACCTAACTGGCAGCCAGTGCAGTTTGTGCAGAACTGGAGTTATATGAACAGACCTGGAAAGGCCCGTTAACAATCTGGCCACAGTGTTCTGCACTAGCAGCAGCCGGCAGAGGTTACCCCCACTGACCCTGAAGTATAGAGTGTTACAGTAATCGAATCTGGATGTTACAAAAGCATGTACCAGTGCAGGCAGATCATCAGGTGGGATTAAGGGCTTAATCCAGGTGACATTCCTTAGATGGTAGAAGCTATTACGGGTGACAGAAGACACTTGGGCCTCAGGTGTCAATCCATCATCGAGGATAACGCCCAGATTTCACACCTTATTTGTTGCCGCTAATGAGGTGGTACCCAGAAACAACCCTATCCTTGCTCCAGTGGTGACCATATCCCTTCGACAACTTTGCTTAATCACTAGCACCTCCATCTTGTCTGGGTTAAGCCTCAGCCAGTTAAGGATATCCAGTCCTGGATCTCAGATAGGCATTTGTTCAGCACATCCACAGTATCCAATGTTTTGGGGGGAAAGGACATATACAGCTGGGTATCATCTGAATAGCAGTGAAAACCCAAGCTTTAATGCCTAATGATGTCACCCGGGGTAGCATGTACACCGCAAACAGCATGGGCAACAAGACTGAATCCTGAGGAACTCCACAGGTCAGGAGCTCTGGGCAGGATGGGAAATTTCAAAACACTACCCGTTGCTTCCGACCTGTCAAAAAGGACTCAAACCAGCTGATGACCTTGCCGGTGAATCCACAGAGCCCCCTAAGGTGATCAAGTAGCACCATGTGGTCTACAGTGTCAAAAGCTGAGCAGAGATCTAGGAGAATGAGAACTGACCATTCTCCTCTATCCTTGACCCTGAAGAGATAATTTTGCACCCTAACTAATGCTGTTTCAGTGCTATGCTTTCTCCTAAATCCCAAATGGAGTGGCTAGTAGATGTCAAAGGTCATCAGGTGGGCCTCGAGCTGCGAAGCCACCACTTTCTCCACAACCTTCTCTGAGAATGGAAGATTGGAGACAGGTCGATAATTTGCCAAGATGTCTGAGTCCAGGTCAGCCAATGGTTTCTTTAGAATGGGCCTCACCAATGATTCCTTCAAGGCATCAGGGAATAGCCCCTCTGAGAGCGAACACCAGACAATCCCGGCAAACAGTAGACCAACGGACTCAACACATCCCACTAGGAAACTTGTCAGGCCTGGATCCAGTTCACAAAAAGTGGGTTGCAGCTTCGAGATTACCTCAATGACCTCAGCAACCCCCACTGGCTGAAACTCTTCCCAGACAAATGGAGTGCCCATGTAAATACCAGACTGTATACAGTGGGGTTGTTCATGTCCCACTGGAGAGATTCCAGACCTAATGGAGGACACCCTGTCAGAAAAGAACTGAGCAAACTCTTTGTCAATGAGCGATTGAAACTTCTCTTTTTAACTGCAGACAGATTGGATGTAACAGACTGTCAACAGTCTGAAAGAGCAAGGCCGGTCCGTTCCTTCCTGCAGCATTCTCCCTGGATAGGAACTCTGCCTTCTTATGGTTGCTTACTCTTTGATACTCATCGTAGTGAGTTCTCAAAGCCCGTTTGTCATCCAAGGACCTGGATCATCTCCAACAATGCTCCAACTTCTGATCCTTGGTCTTCATCTCCTTGAGAGCCCCATCGAGCCATGGGGGTCTCAAGAGAGAATACCTGGGTCATATATGGACCAGTGAGATGGTGTTGAGTGCCTTGGAGACAGCGTTGTCATATGCTGTCACTGCCTTGTCCAACCCCGCCACACATGCAACACTTACACCAGAAAAGTCCATTACAGCCAACAGTCCCTAAGGGGAAAATCCCCTCAAAGGGCAGTAACAGACCATCTTAACAGGGGAGGGATTAACAGGGGGTGCTCTATACAGGAACTCCACCGTGCAATGGTCTGACCAAGAGACCAGATCAATCTTGAGATTCATGATCTCAAGCCCCAGTGAGAATTTTAAGTCCACGGCGTGGCCATGGTGGTGAGTCGCAGAAGCAACCATTTGTGTAAAGCCCAGAGATGTCATCATCTGGAGGAAGTCTTTACCAAAGTGCGAGAGTTTATCTGCCATCAGAATGTATGTATCTAAAGTAACAAACATCCAAATGACCTTAATGTTGCATAGACATATTCCCATCTGAGTACATGATACAAAGAAAACTTGACAAGCATCAAATAGAAACACAGAAACATAGAATTTCTCAGTCAATAAGGACTGCTTGGCCCACCCAGTCTGCCCATTTTTTACGGCTGCAGTGGGCAGAGCCTGCAGATGTTTTGCATGTGCAAAAGGGCTGATGTCATGTTTTCTGTCCGTGGAACTGACTGAAGGTGTAAATAGTCTCCTCCACCTTACTCTCCTCCAAGAAATGTTTTCCACCCTCAAATAAATACACTTTCATGTTAGTCAATGGTTAAAGGGCACTATTATATTTCTTAAATGGGAAGTACAAGAACTGGAACCTGAGCAGTGGGAGGCAGCATTAGTTTTTTGGGGGGGAGTAAGATCCACCCCCACCTCCACCCGAGATGCTCCTAAAGATCGACCCCCAGATTTTTTTTGGTTCATGTGGGAGGGGCATGAGGTGGATCTATCATGTTGGAACAACTGACTATCAGAACTGCTGGAGGAATTAATTAAGGATTGCCTGAAACTGCATCCAGGCATATCCCCCCCATACACAGATAGACGTCATGATTTTTTTTTTTTAACTCAAAGCATGTCAATATTTAGCACTAACAGTATGGGCAAGTTGGGCATAAAAATAAAATAGAAAAAAAGGATCACGCAGGTGTCTTTCCTTTGTCAGATATATGCAGACAGAAGGTCACAAATCCTGTATGACAAGTTCATTATATAGATGTTTTCCATGTAAAACAGAAATTTTGTTATTGTCATGTCTGTAGTACCATTTGTAGCCAGTAAACTATTATTTATGTAGGTACTGTAAATGACAGGTTTTAATTTAAAAATCTAGTCTTGATAAATTTGTTTTTTTAGCAGTTCTGTAAGATTTACAGTATGTCTCTCTGATGTAAGAGTGCACAGCACAGAAACGAAAGGGTTTGCCTAATTGATTGTTGTTTGCAAGAGAAGTTGGCTTGACAGTAGCATGCAAGAGTGAAGTCTAACAATTGTTTCTTGGCCATTCTGGGACCTGAAGTTTAACAGTAATGTATGAAGAGAGTAAAGTATTGTGTTTTGTGCATTTGAATAGGTTTAGTGCTTTCAAGTTAAAAGATATAAATATATATATATATATATACATAGTGGCATGGGCACCTGAAAAGGAAGGAGATACTACTGAAATAAATGCTATTCTGATGATTTATTTATCTAGGTGTAAGATTTTAAGTGTAGTTCTGCCTTGGTCACAGACACATATGTTATAAAAAGTACATTTAAGAATGGATGTATTAGTCAAAGCTTGTAGTAGCAAAATAAAGCAAGAAAAAGAATATATTGTGTTTTTTTTTCTTTCAATTGTTTAACCAGGAGTGGCACACTAAGCTGAAAGCTTGTTTACAGGGGCAACCTGGGAGCACATGGAAGTTAAGTGACTTGCTCAGGGTCACCCAGTATGCAAGTAGGGGCAGTGGGATTCAAACCCATATCTCCAGATTTGCAGCTCAGAGCCTTAAACCACTGTGCTATACTGCCTCCCTAGTTATGACAGCCATCTGTTTTATGGTTCATGATGTTAATGTAGTAAGCAGCAGTACATTGCATAGCAGGTGTAAAATGTCAATAAGTAGGTCATGCAATAGATGTGTTGAGCAGTTACTGAAGCAAGAAATGTATTTAGGATAATAAAATATTCCTATTAGAAAACTGATAAATGTGTGACATTTGCATCTTAATTTCAAGGAGTTCCTTATGGAGCGTCAATGTAAAATATAAAGTAGTTATAGTTTTCAAGTTGTCTGAGTAATTGCTTTGTACTACCACTGTTACTAAATTTAAATTATTCTATGAAGGAAATCGAGTTTATGTAACTGTCTGTAAATGTATTAAAAACATGTACATGTCCTTATAATGTAATGTATTAAATGCTATTGCTAGGTTAAGAAGTCACATAAGAGCAACAGAGATGAAAACAATGGGATGCATATGAATTTGAAAAAAGTATACATTAGCAGGAGCAGTGTCATGACTTCAATTTTTTGATAGTTTCACTCCAGATTTTCAATATTACCATTTTTTCACACCTCCTCATGAACAGTACAGCTGTCATTTTTTATATCCTGTTCAAAATGTGTTTTTGCACCTGTGGTGCCAAATGGCACAGTTGCTGTGCAAAATCTCCTTTCAGCTAATGAACTGATAGTGTCACTGTGCATGCGGTGGGGTCACAAAAAGCCTATGTTGAAAAGTTGGAGTGAAAATACCAAGAAACACCCAGGGCATTAGGGTTTCTGACCATAACACCCTGCACTGTAGGGACTGACAGGTATCAGGGGTGTGACTTGGGATTTTCAACTGTAATGCTCATGCCATTCCACCCCCATCCCCACCCTGCAGCCAGTGACAGGTATCGAGATGTGCCTTTGACTCTTCAGCCTCAAAGTTCACTCCATTCTCTTATACTGCACCCATTTCAGCGTATTTCCTTATTGAATGGGTTGAGTGTAAAGTCTGAACACCCCAAGGCACACCTCGACACTTATCTGTGTCTGCAGAGTAGGGTGAGGTGAAATGGCTTGAGCATTATAGGCAATGGCCCAAAGACACACTCCATTGCCTGTCCATCTCTGTGGGGTGGAGGTGGGGTTGGCATTGTCACAACCCCACTCAGTCGGTCAGCCCTCTACTCCCAAAGTAGCAACCTCTGCATGTAGTATCATGAGCAGTTAACAGATCACGGTAACCCTCCTGTCTCTTTTGTGGGTTTGAATCAAACTTTGGTCTCAAGTTCTGGAGGGATTCAAACTGTTAACCTCTTGCTAGTGAACCCAATTGTCAGGCTCAGATAATCTGCTCTTCGGGGAAATGCCACATATCTTTCGCCTTTGGGCACCCAACCAGGTATTACAAATGAACCCTTAAAACTCTATGCAAGACCTTAGAGAAAGTCTTACCTGTTTCCCAATTTGGTATCCCAATAAGCTTAAGCACAGTGTCAACTTTAACCATCTAAGCTTCAATTACAAAAAAAAGAAGTTTCAAGGCACACCAGGCAGTTTCTGTTTTAAAATATTTATCTTTATTTTAAGATAGATAAAAATAGATAAATAGTAAATACAGAACAAATTATCCCAATGCATACAATCTTAAAAACAAAACAGGTTTACAAGTGCAAAATTCCTATCAACCATTAGACTTATTTATCTGAGGTATTTCTTATAATCTTTCAGTGCTCTTAGATGTTCCTTCTCTCAGTCCAAGTATATGAATGTATATCAATGGAATTCAGACTACAGTTTAAAAATGCTGCGTTTCATCCCTCTTCATGATGTCATCATCTAGTTCCTCCCTTTTAGGATACATAAAAAAAATATATATACAGTATATATATATATATATATATATATATATATATACACAAAACAGGAAGTCCCATAAATGTATTGAATTCTGTGACTCCAGCAAGACCCATTGTCCAAATGATGACACTCTTAATTAAGACTGTAATTTCTCAGTCCCTTTGATCCATGAGTAGTTCCCTTTCTCAAACACATCAAAGGACTTTTTATGACACCAGGTGCAATCAACTGACTTTCCTGAGGACGTCATAAAATGGATATTCCACTTCCTTATGACACCAGGTGCAATTAAATGACTTTCCTAAGGACGTTATAAAATGCATATATTTGTTCCTGGCTTCAAAGCAAACTGACAAGTTAATTGCATTCAGAGATCTGCTGGTTTAACATATATCCGGTCTTTTGAACTGATACCTGGGGGGTGGGGTTTTGTCATCCCAGGTTTAGGATTTTTCATGACAGACAATCTAACTACATTTTTATATTACAAAAAGCATAGAGTTATCAGAACCAGCTGTCTAAGTGTCACAGGCATCACTTTAATACTTCACTGCCATTCCTATTCTGCCTGTCTGTCTGTCTGTGTGTCTCTCTCTATCTTTATGTCTATGTAATTATCTATCATTCTATCAATTGTATGTATCGCTATTTTTACCTACTGTATTTCTAAAACAAACCCACATATCACATTTGCCTGAACTCTGAGCACATACTTATGAAACTGTGCATATTTGTACTCCACTTCTGCATAGACCTCATACTTTCCTAATATTCCCATTATCACAAGCATAACTACCTTGCCCTTATCAAAAGCAACACCCTATGAAAGTTATTATCACATTTTCACTGCTAATAGTCCGTCATTACACCTGACTTCCTGACATCAATACATTGCTTAAATATAACTTATGTCACCTCTTGGACAAAAACCCTGTTTCTCTGAAAAAAAAAAAAACCTGTGTAAATAATCCCAAGACTGAACATATGCCAGCAATTACTTTTTCATGTACTGCCATTTTCTGTACCATCGTGGGGATTTGCATGTTTTCCATAATGCTTTGCATTATTGAGGTATGTGCAATTGTGTTTTCTTTAAAATGTGGCTGTCTGGCCAATATCATCTAGGATAACACATACCTCAGTGGCATTTGCTCTGGGGTTCTTTTGTAAACCTATATTGCTTCCTATTCCTTCTATTGAAATGTACATCTCCATATATTTTCTTAATAATGTGTATGCCTTCCTTAGAAAAGAAACTAAAACAAGTCTTACTACTTACAAATCATTGTGTTGTTTCTCCATACCTCCTTAACAATTCCACACAACTTCACTAACTTCATTATGCAGCCACGGTGGATCTGACCAGATTTTGTTTTTCCTGCCTTTACTGTCACGGCAGACCCTTCCAGATCTCCAGCTACCTCCCCCCACCCCCCCAGCTTTCCTACCAAGATTTATTTGTGCCTATCCCATGCATGCTTGAAGCACATCACTGTTTTCACCCACACCACCTCTGTTCCAAGCATCCACCACTGTTTCAGTAAAGAAGCACTTCCTCATATCCCTTCTACAAATAGAATACTGTAAAACAGGTTATTTTTATATTAGTTATATTTAGTACATGGCAGTAAGAGATCAGAATTGCACAAGTTTAATTTAACTCAAACTGATTGGGGCTCAAGTCACTTGTACTGAAAATGTATAATTTCAGTTCAGCAAATGAGCAGCATTTTAATTTCACGCAGTCATCACATTGACAGAAAATAGCTACAACTACATTACAGTGACAATAATGGCGTTATTCTTGTCACTGTACACCCTGCTCTGTACAGCTATTTTATCACATTTGGATTAATGTTCTCACGCTACATTTCATCTGTTGTACTTCTGTGTAATGTGATGCCACTATGATATGTTACTGTCAGTAGAATTGTGTCGTTGTCTTGTGTATGCTTATACGTGGCTGTGTTACCATAGCAAACGACTACCTACATTCTTGTTGTACAGTTGCTGCATAGATCCTTTTAGGGCAGGATGGAGTCCACAACAGACTTGGTGAATGAAGATGGAGATCAGGGACCAGGGCAGCTGGGGCACCGCCCCCCTGCCCCTACTTACTGTAAATATGTAGAGTATGTTAGGACTATGGCAAAAGTTATGTGAAACCCAGGAGAGCACAGCTGAGTTGCAACATCTTGTTTGCAGTGGGGTCCTGCTTCTAGCCATTTCTGCAGCTGAGTGTGGACTGAAGCCCTGAGAGGTTAAATGAGTTACCCAAGTGTTTGGCTCAAATGAGGTTTGAACCTGTGATCTCCCAGTTCTCAAGCCGGTGCTCTAACAAGAAGACCACACAGCCTCACATATTCTAAATAAGGATAATTTTACAAAGAACCATAGAATTTGTTGGCAGATAAGAACCGCTTGGCCCATCCAGTCTGCCCTTCTATTCATTACCTATACTTTCACCGTAGATCCTACCTTATCTCTGGCTACCTTCCCACCTTTTCCCATATAAGATTCCTATACCATGTATGCTTGAAACCTACCACTGTGTTTGCCCACACTACCTCCACAGGAAGATCATTCCAGGAATCCATAACCCTTTCAATTAAAAAATACTTCCTCACATCCCTCCTAAATTTTCCTTGTCCAGTTTCATTGCATTCTGCCTTATTCTTGTGCACCTTCTCCTCTGAAAGATACTCCCCTCCTGTACCTTAGTCACCCCTGTGAGATACTTGTAGGTCTCTATCATGTTCTCCCTCACCCTCCTCTCTTCCAGGGTATACATATCGAAGTCCTTTAATCTCTCTCTTTATAGGGCTTCTGATGCAGCCCCAGCACCATTTTAGTTGCCCTCCTCTTGAGAGTCTCCACTCTGTCTATGTCCTTCCTGAGATGTGGTCTCCAGAACTGGACACAGTACTCCAGGTGGGGTCTCACCAACAATCTACACAGTGGCAACACCACCTTCCCTCTTCTGCAGGTGATACTCCTCCCTAGGTACCACAGCATCACACTGGCCCCACCTACTGCCTAGTTGCACTGCCTTGTCACCTTGAGGTCATCCGATATGATTACTTCAAGGTCTCTTTCCTGTTTGGATAGAAATATGGAATGTTGCTGATACCTGGATGGCAGGAGACGAACAAGAAGAAGCCCTGCTCTTTTTTAGTCTGGTATCTTCTGTTTCTAGCTAAGATATACAAAATACAGTATGTGAATATGCTGGGGATAGAACTCAGGATACAGTGTTTTTTTAACAGCTGAGCTAAGAAAATGCAACTGGCTGCCACTTTTGTTTGTTGGCTTTTAAATCCTCTAATCCTATTTCATTTCTGGATTGCCGTAGTAAGCATGCATTTTATAAAATAGAATACTGTATTGGTCTCAGTACAAATTAAAATGACGCAATTTAAAACAACAGTATTCTATAGTTGGCAAAATGTTTCATCATGTGTTTTTTTTTTTTTTTTTTTTGCAGGATTATTTTTCTGACACCCTTAGTTTTATTGACAGTGTATTTTTAATTTCTGCAATTTTTTAAATAGCTTGTGTTACTAATTTTGCAATTAATGACTCAAGTCAATAAATATGGCTGCCATTGTCATTTTTTATAACTCTCTTCTGTTGAGGTTACTTTGTGAGTGTACAAACAAGATTTTATATAACTTATTAAGTTGGTGCACGCATATGTTTCTGACTGTAATCAGCACGTAATCACACCAATATTTTTAATTTATTTATGTGGGTGTGGCAAGCAAGCAAGAACTTTTTAAACCTTCCAAACCAAATAGCTCAATTTGGGAACTAACTAAAATAAAAATAAAAATAAAAATGGACAAAGTGATGGTTTTGCCAAAAATACATTATTATTTAAAAATTATATACTGACATTTTTAGACGCTAACAAATAGTGTTGCTTTAAGGTGAGGAATGGGCTTTTGGAAGAACTCTTTGGGCCCCATTTACAGAAGGGTTCCACTGTGGGTGCTGCTCCCTATCAAACTGCCTAAGTATGTGCACTAAGAGATGCGGGTGACCACTCTTTTAAAGATGGTTGATGCACCATTAAATCAAATAAAGGGACACGCCCAACCCATTCTTTGAATGAAGCTACAACAGAAAATTAGTTTTTCATTTTCCTTCCATGAGCTATTGCAGGTGATGGGAAGGCTATAAAATAAAGTTTAAGTCCAAAATGAGATTATGGACTTGATTTTCAAACGATGAACTATGACGCAAGGTGACAGCGCCAAAGGTGTATGACGCAAGTGGCACCTTGTGTCATAGTTTGTGCCATTCCCGATTCTCAAATGCCGGCTCCAGCAAAAATGTGATGTCTTGCGGCAAAGCCCCTCCTGCACCATCCTTGCAGCAAAAGCACCTGTGCACCAGGACACAAGGGTGGATGCACCATGGCACTGCTGCACCATTCCTTTATTTGGGATTCTATGAGCCCCACCTTGGCTGCAACAGGGGGCTCATGTTAGACCAGCCAGGAGGTGGTCTAAGGGCCATGCACCACTGCTTGGCAGGGTGGTGAGTGAGCTGTGGGATCAGAAAGGTGAGGAACAGGGGCTGCTGGGGCAGTGAGGGTGCCATAGGGCATGGGGGGGGGAATGGCAGCAGTTACAGGGAGTGGAGGAGGCACCTGGCAGAGGTGCCATACAGCACATCTGACAGCCAAGGGGACCAGGTGAGGGGGTTGGCATGGTCATACTATTATGACATGGCCCCAGGTGAAAGCAGCCCTGGCACATGTCCCACAGAACTCACAGTCCTGTGGGGTAGGTTCCAGGGCTGCTTCCACCTGGGGCCATGTCATAATAGTATCACAATGCCAACCCACCCCCACCCAGTCCTCTCAATTGTCAGATATGCCATATGGCACCTCTGCCAGGTGCCTCGTCAGCTCCCTGTAACTGCTGCTGTGCCTCCCTCATACCCTATGGCACCCTCAGTACCCCAGCAGCCCCTGGTCCCCACCTTCCAGCCAGAGTTCTCCCCCCAACCTCCACAGGTCGTGCAGACTTTTACTGGGGGGGGGGCTTGATGGATCCCTCCATCAAACTCTGCAGGTGCGCCAATGTTTGGCACTGCCCTGTGGCTACAGCAACTCCCAGGTCTTCAGTGCTGGGACCCCTAATTTTACAAAATTGGAGGCAGGGTCCCTGATGCACCCAGAGTTCACAACAGTTTTAGGTCGCCACAAATTGTGGTGATCTAAGGGCTCTTTGAAAATTGAACGGAATGAGTCTTATATATAGAGCCTTATTCTTTGTCATTTTGTATCACCTGTAATGTTGTGAACCCACAGTGCTATACACAGCTGGTGTTGTAGCTTTTCCCTGCACAGTCACTATACAGTTTGAAAAAGCAGAAAGAGTTCACTGAAAATAATAGCCAACAAAAAAGGCTGTTTAATGGTTACTGCTGGAAGATACAGCATAAAACTCCAGTACTTTACATCCAAAGATGACAAAGTGGCTCTTCTTTCATGTGCGCTGTCTGTGCCTTTTTGTCTGGATAGTTTTGGTGATACCGACTCCATATTGTGAGAGCATGGTTTTACATTTTGTGTATACTATAAAGTTTACAACCATGCCAGGTCCCCATTGAAATGAACCACAGGGTCATTCCCAAAGCATGATGATCCTCATTAACTCAGAAGTGGGCTCCTGTGACCCCTTCCCCTCCCCCGCCTTTAGAAGTCCAACAGTCAGGCGATGGGGGATTTGCACAGCCACAACTGAGAACAGTTTTGCAGTGGTGGAATACCTTTGCTCTCTAGGAAATGGTGGTCTGGAGGGGATTGAAGTGGCATAGAAGTGTGCAGTGAGGCTGAATTATGAGCAAGACAATGCATCAGTCTCTGGGCAGGATTGTCTCAAGGGCATTTCTGTACAACACCCTCACCCCCATGGCCAAATTGTGAGCAGGATTTGCTGGGTTCTACAGAAAACTAAGGCAATGTTTTCAGTGTCCGGGAGGGTTGTCTGGCGAGCATTTCTCTGTAGCCCCTTGACCCCACAGGGCCAAATTATAATCATGGCTTGCTATGCTCCACAGAAATCTGAAGCAGTACATTTACTCTTTGGAGAGGGTGGTTTAGAAGGCACCTCTTTGCAGCACCCCCTGGTGCTGCACCTTCAACAGGACTTGCTGATGTCTCAGAGTGGAGTGGATTAATGCCTAGACTTCTCTTGGCAGAGGTCAGGTGCTATGGTATTCTGTAAGAATGATCATGGCAGAGGACTGTGGAGTCTAGGTAAAAATGTAGGTAAAAAGGATGGCTAGGCCCAGCAAATGAAACAGAAGAAATATTCTGTATGGGACTTTAAACAGAACTTCAAGTTTCTTACCCAAAATGCACTATTTTTACATCAGTTAACAGTATTATTATTGTTTTTATTCCTTTAGGTGGAAGTTGATCTCTTTCCTGAAATTCAAGGTGAAAAACTTATACTTCGTACAGTAAAGCAAGATGAGCCCCTGGTGATGGAATACATTAACAAAACTATGGAGATTTTCATGAAGAACACGACTGGTCCACAGAAGTATGCTTAACCTGCTTGTGTAATTCTGAGAATGCTTCAAGTAGGAAGTACTTGTAATATTGTCCAGTGGTGACTCAGATCAGCTTCTTTTGTGATCAATGATCTAACTCATTATGTCACAGTGCATCAGACACATTTCCATTTAATTAAGGAGAGAGGGAAGAGTTTGCCCCATGTCCCTCAGATTCTGAAAGCACACTAATATCTTTCAAACAAGGTAACAGCTTACCTGTAAATGTCAGCTGTCCTGAGATATACATATCTAAATCACCTGCAGATTGAATCCTGGGAGTAGCCTCTTTGTAGAATGTTGAGAGAGAGAATGATGTCACTGAGGGGTAGACTGTACCTGACAACATATAACATATAAAGGACAGCTGCACTGAATTTGTAAGTCATTTTCCCAGTAGAAGCTGTTTTTTAAACAATGGTTCAAATGTCGTTATTGCTGTAGCTATATGTTTTTTTGTTACACTATAGAGTGTTTCTGATTTATATGGTGCTGGTAAGAACCATGTTTACACCGTATGATATAGTTTATGTCCCTGTTCTACTCTTCTATTGTCAGAACAATGCATCCATGTTCTACTATAGAACTTTGTGACTGACACAAAAGATTAATATACAAGTTAGCCAGCCTTGGAGTGTGTCCCAAGGTGGTAGCCTGGATAAAAAACTGGCTGGACAACAGGACGCAAAGGGTAATAGTAAATGGAGTCCACAGTGAAGAAAGGAGGGTAACTAGCTGGGTACTGCAGGGTTCGGTACTGGGACCGGTCCTCTTTAATGTCTTTATAAGTGACATTGGAGAGCACCTGGAAGGAAAGGTATGTCTCTTTGCAGATGACACAAAGATCTGCAACAGGGTTGATACATAAGGTGAGGTAGAAAGGATGAAAAGAGACTTGGGAAGGTTCGAGGAATGGTCAAATATGTGGCAGCTCAGATTCAATGCAAAGAAGTGCAAGGTAATGCATCTGGGAAACAAAAACCCAGGGGAAGAGTAGACAATGGGGGGTGAGTTAATAACAACAACAAAAATCGGAAGAGACCTAAGAGTAATTATATCAGATGACCTAAAGGTGGGCAAGCAATGTGAGAAGACAGTAAGGAGGGCTGGGGGGATATTGGGATGCATAGGGAGAGGCATCGACAGTAGAAAACAGGAAGTTGTTATCCCTCTGTACAGACAGTTAGTGAGACCCCATCTGGAGTACTGCGTGCAATTCTGGAGAGTCCATCTCCGCAAAGATGTAGACAGAGTGGAGGCTGTTCAGAGGAGGACAACCAAAATGGTGCAGGGTCTGCACCAGAAGACATACGAGGAGGGATTAAAGCAGCTTAATATGTATACCCTTGAGGAAAGGAGGGAGAGGGGGGATATGATAGAAACATTCAAGTATCTCAAGGGAATTAATAAAGTACAAGAGGGTAGCACCTTTTAGAAGAAGAGATGTGCAAGAACAAGGGGGCACAATTTGAAGATAGAGGGAGGACAGCTCCGAGGTAATGTTAGAAAGTATTTTTTCACAGAGAGGGTTGTGGATGCATGGAACAGCCTTCCTGAGGAGGTTGTGGAGTCAAGAATAATGGGAGAATTCAAGAATGCATGAGACAGGCATAAGGCAATTCTAGTAGGGGTTAGGAGGAAGTAAGCTGTTGATTAACTAGAATCTGCAGCTTATCCATCAGGTAGGGGAAATGGGCAGACTAGGTGGGCCAAGCAGTCCTTATCTACCATCAAATTCTATGTTTCTATGTTTCTAGGTGCATAAACTACACCATACAGTTCTAAAATTATATTTACCACCAGACTGTAAAGCAGAAACACCCTCTACTGAGGTTACTAAAAGGTCTGTATAGATGGAGAAATAACAGCATTTTTACCAGTACTTAAAAAAATAGTTTCTGTTGCTAAAACTGTCTTACAGGTTCAGTGCAGTTCTCCTTTAACTCTCAGTGAAATCACCTTCTGTCTCAAGATTCCTTGAAATGGCTGCACATTTAATG
Organism: Neoceratodus forsteri; assembly: GCA_016271365.2. Taxonomy (NCBI): domain Eukaryota; kingdom Metazoa; phylum Chordata; order Ceratodontiformes; family Ceratodontidae; genus Neoceratodus; species Neoceratodus forsteri. Next base: position 50,753,107 of record JADMNL010000025.1, read on the forward strand.
AATGTATTGATGATTTAGATATTTAAATCTCTGTCCTGCTCACAGCTACAGTTAATAAGCCCAATACCTCATTTAAAAGATTGTTTCATGGGCTTGCAGAATTTAAGGGTGCAAGCAAATGTTCTTTCCCCTTTTACAAGGTTCGCTGTGGCAGTATTGTCATATTATGGCTCACAGTGACAGTACACAATGGAAGATGATGCTAGTCACCTCTGTGGTCTACTACTGTAACATACCAGTATGGCATCTGGTCTGCTGCATTTCTCAGAGCTTAAAGTGGGCTGGGTCTGGCAGGGTCTCAGACCCAGCAAAAGAATTTGAGGGATTTGAGGGGGGGTCTCACAGGGTCTCCAAGCAGGGCCCTTACTCCATGTTTGTTTCCCCTTACCATCACTTTCAAATGGAAGTGTGACCTTTTGTTCTTTTGTCCTGCAATTTCCTACAGTATCTTAATGTTTTGTGCCTGTGTTTTGACTTTTTTTAAAACTAGATAATAATGAAAACGCAAATTCCACACTATGAAGGAAAAAAGGACTTCCACAGTAGTAGTCCATCCATACATTTATAATTATCCTCCTTAAAGACCCGGAAGATTTTTCTGCACACTTTATGCGCTGGCATTTCTGCCTTCATAACTAAGGCTATAGGAAGGATACTGACCCTCCATCTGTGCAGCCAATGCAGAATATTTTCTTTTTTTTATATATATATATTCTGTAGTTGCCCACTTCTCACTGCTACTGCCCCTTCCACTCTACCAAGGTAACCACCCAGCCCCCACACATGCCTTCTCTGGCACTTACCATGTGTCCTCCTCTCCCCTCCACAGTGGGGTCAGCCCTGCAAGGTGGCCAGACCCCTCTCCCCCAAGTTACACAGCTCTGGGGTGCAGAAGCCTGTCAGTATGTCGGGGGCCCAAGAGTGCCTCTAATTTCACCCCACATGCCAGCTGGGGATGTTATCCTTACTCTCCCCATCCCTCAGACATGTTGGGCACTTGGGTGCATGATGTGCAAATACAGCATGGTGCGGGGCACTGGAATCCTTCCCTCCCTCCCACAATGGCAGCCCCAACTGCACCGTCACCTGTGGTCTGCAGCAGGAACTGTAAACCACCCACCTTCCAGGGCGAGAACATCTTCTAGGGTGCTCTAGCCTTCTTATCTTCCAACTAGTCCTGTTTTTTTATTCTTTGGTAACTGGGCAGGGCCCTCTAGGCACAAGGCACAGACAGTTGTAGTTTGCGCTGCCAATAGCTGGGCAGGGTGCTGTTCAGGGGTGGCTAGCCCCAACAGGCTTAACCAAGGAACACAAAATGGAACCGCACTCCAATGCCAGTGGATGTGAATATAACAAGTCATTGAGCACAATGCAAAAAGTGACAAAACACTAGTGGAGGCCCCCCTACCAGAAGCCCCAACACTTTGATCATTAGATCTTCCTCAGGATGAGCAACTTTATGCATAACCACTGTGTTCTGCCACCTCGGGGTTCTGATTCCCATGGTCCTTATGCTCTCAAGGTCAGAGGGAATCAGAACCCCTCTGTGGCAGAATACACTGGCTGTGTGCAGTTGCCCATCCAGTATTCTCTATGTTCTGTCCAACCTGCACTTTCTAAATCATGTGATAATAACTGGAAGAAGCAGACACTTAGTTTCTCTACGTGCGCGCTTTGTCATGGCATGAACTGATATCATGATGTTGTTAAAAGTGAGCTAAAATTCAGATAAAATATTTTCTTATTTTTTAAGGTACTTAAATGTGTATAAGAAATATGGTGATCTTTTGAACAACAAGGCAGAACAAGATATTGTTGCATTCTTAAAGGAAAAACACTCACTGCAAGCATTTACAAAGGTAACAGCTGACATTCAAAATGTTTACTTATTGACATTTAATGACCGGATTAACTCTTAGGTGCACATTGCCTGTTTTCAAAGGGGACTTGGACATAACATAAAAAGACAACACCTTATAGAAACTTCTTATAGAAGCATCTTATAGCAGTCAATAAGGTTACTACCTGGCAATAAAACATTGTCAACTATATAATGCAGTCAGGTGTAAATGAAGCACATTCTGATCTCTAAATGAAACAAATACTGTGCTTTGTTTGAACCTGGATCTCAGAAAAGCTAACTATTAGTGGCACACTGTTATTAAAATTACATTGTTCTTTCTTATGACAGAAAATTGACAGTTTAGATTGCTTGAGAGGCGAGATAGCATCCATGAATATTACCATTCCTCTAGCAACGTTTTGTCTGGATGCGGTAAGCCTGCATGAAGATCTTTGTGCTCGAGCCCAGAAACTGAAAGAGAGACTGATTCTGTTTGAGGTTGAGGAAAACAGGGAGCTGAACAAGAGGTACAAATGTATTTCGTAAACTACAGTTGATACCCTGGATTAATAACACCATTTATACTATAGTTAAGTATGACCTCAGTGCAAAAGCATCGAGGGAGAGGTTATGTTAAAAGTATACTGACATTTAAGGAATAACATGACAGGGTGGTCAGTAATAAACTAATGCATGCTTCAGGTGTTGGGCATGAGGTATTGCTAAGTACCATATGCACCCAAGAAAGGTTTGGGGCATTTCTTGCATAGTGCTTATGCCTAAGGCTGTCAAAGAGGTGCAGAAACTGATGATGGTGCAGTGTTTCTAAAAACATCAATGTTTTAATCTGCTTGTCACTTTAAGCAGAATATAGCTCCAAATGAATGAATGAATAACAGATTCCTCAGACCTTTTCTATCATTGAAAGGTTTTTTTTTTCCCTAGGGCTCACTTACAAACTCTTCTGCAATCAGGGACAATAAATGTAGCACACATTTACCTTCTATTTTGCGATCGTATAGTGCACTATTCCTGTAATTTTAAATACCAGGGAAATCTACAACAAACAACCACTGTAATTCGATCTGTTTTAATCTAAGTGACTAGATTATTGGTAGAGGACAGATCAATGCATTTGAACTGAGCTTTCAATTCATGGATGCCAAAGCTGTTTACATACTTTAGCTTAGTTTGGTCAGAATGGAATAAAACAGTACTTCTTCAAATATTCATGGTTAAAAACAAATTGTAAACAAAAAAAAACTTGCTGAGAAAAATGTATAAAGCTGAGTAGTAATTTGTTTTCTCTGCTGACATTAACTATTCCCTTGCTGGGACCCAAGCTATTATTGGATTGCCTTGCAAGTGATAGCCTGGTTGCTAAAATACTCAGATGTTGAAGGATTTCTTTGTCATGTTCTGCAGTTAATGAGCCGCAGGCCATTAGTCAGCCTGGCAGCAGGGCCAAGAAAATGAATTTCAGATGTCTTTTAAGGAGTTGGATGGCTGGTTGACAAGTGTCAGTGGGGAGCAGAACAGATGGATGAGAATGAGCCTGAGTTAATAATGAACAGTTGTCTCAGTGGTCTCATCCTCCTTGTCTAAAGCCTTCTGTTTACAAGTTGCCCTAACAAACATGGCCCATTGTCTACAGTATTATTGTAGACACTTTGGCCTAATGGATAACTTTCATTGTTTGATAATAAAAAAAAAAAAAAAAAAAAAATGTATATGCCAGCCGGCCAGTGCAGCGGTAGCGCTACCGTTTGTGATGCCAGTAACCTGGGTTCAGGGATGAGCCTGGGTCGTCGGAGGGCTGGCCAGGATGGGATGATGGAGTGCCCCAATGGATGCTCACCCTCTCAGGGGAGGAAGAGTGCCTGGCTTTTCCTGTACTACCACCACTTGGGTGGCCACCAGTGACGGTGCCAGTGGAGCCAGTGGATCGAGGGAGAGGGATGTCACCATCCTGACACATGCAGCACACTTGCATGCATTCGTGCATCAGTCCAGGGCCCACACAATGTCCAAGGGTGGGAAGAAAAAGGAAACACTCTAACTGTGTTGGATGTCATCCATCGTAGGTCCTGCACTGGAGACCAGACTTCCGCTCCCAAACCAAACCTTTAACTCCACCAGAGGACTTGGGCCAGCCTCCACTAGCTCTTTCCCTGGGGGTTCACCCAGGCAGGGAACATGGAGCTGGTAAGTCCAGGTGATGGAAAGTGATGGGGATGGGCGGAGCAGTAGGGCTGATGGAGGGCCGATTGGTATAAGGGGACATACAGCATACTAACTTAAAAAAAAACCAGTTTGTATATTGTAATACAGTGAGGATAAAGATCCTTCCCTAAGTGGGTTGGGCTACTTTTTCCAATTTTTTGGGAACTAATAAGCTTTACTGGCATGTCTCATCAGATATAAAATCTACAATACACGTGCCGACAGCACAGTAGCAGTAGTGCCACTTGTCATACTAGCAACCCAGTTCTCAAACATGCAAGGGCAGTCAGAGGGCCAGCAAGGAAGATGGACTGACCTTCTCCAGAGGATGGTCTCCTCCTCTGGAGAGGAAAGGTTGCTGATGTTGGTGGGCTGCCACTACCACAGTGACCACACGGGGCAGTGCAGCTGGTGTAGCATGTGTTAGGGAGGATGCCAACTAATGCACCACTGGATGCCTCTAGTCAGAGTCCTGGGCTGAGAGAAAGCAAAGGAGGGAAGAAACAGCTGCCTGGGAGGATGACACGAAGGGCGCTCTTAGACATCCAACCACTGCACAGTATGGTCTGCACCCATGGATTTCTCCAGAGGGGTAGAACCCAAAGGCTCCGCCATGAAGGGTATGTCATGGGGACTTAGGCTCCCCAATACCAGTGGCAATGGGGTTGGAAGAGAGCCAAGATGATAGGAACCTGAGTTGGTAAGGGGCATCAAAAGAACATTTGAAAAATATATACTCTACTACACAAACCATTTTCACGGCTCATCTTATTAATGCAGCACTATTTACCATTTTTATGCCTGGTGTTAGAAACATAGACATTGTTAGCAGAAGAAAAGCCCAACTGCCCATTGAATGTGCCCAGCCCTCCCTATCTAATGTTGATTTTAAGGGGGTCCCTTTGCCCCCCCATTTATCCCTCCCTTTTTGCTTCTGTCTTCACCAGCCCCAAATGCCTATTCCACCTATTTTCTGATGCCCCTCTTAAAGCAGCAGTGCAATAAAACAGTTAAATTGCAAAAAGCTGGTTTCAGCTACTATTAATAAAATGTTAGCACACAGGTACCCACCAGATTTATGTTGTTAGGTACTCCCTATGCTACAGACCATGAGTTTTTGTTATTTTCTTGATCCTAACCCTTACCAAGTCTATAACGGTATAGCTAAGTCAAATGTGGGGACCATCTTTAGAAAAAACTAAATTGAAACATTAATGAAAAGCTACAATTTTGGTGGAATTACAAAATTCTACTACCAAAGAAATTGTGAGATGCCTACAATCTTTTATAGTGAAAAAAAATGTAGGGTCAAATTTTTTGCCCAATTTCACTGCACTGCTGCTTTAAATCCCCCCCCCACTCCAGTTTCATTGAGCTCCCTCCAGTGCTAATGTTCCCACTCATGGCAAACAGCTCTCCACTGTCTATTTTGTTAATATTGTGGAGGTATTTATACATCTTCATCATGTCCGCCCTCTCTGATCTTGGCCACGTGTGTGTACATGTTGATTTTCAATACCCTCTCTATGTAAGAGTTATCAAGCTGAGCCTGGATCATTTGGGTTTCCTTCCTCTGCACCACTTCTACCATGTCCCAATCTTTCTTCGAGTGGGGCTTCCCAAATTGCACACAGTACTCCAAATGAAGACGAACCAGGAACATTGTCAGTGGCAGAATCAATTGGTTTCTAGCTGTCAATTATCCTTCCTATACAGCCCAGCATCCTGTTCTTCCTGCTCACTGTCCTGATGCACTGTGCAGTTGTCTTCAAACCAACTGTCTGATATTCTTACCCCAAGGTCTGTTTCCTCTGTCATATACTCCTCCGCAACCTCCCCCATTCTGTGTTCAGTTTTTGAGTTTCTTGCTCCATGTGTATTACCATGCAATTCTTGGTGTTGAATTTCAACTGCCAAGCCCTTGCCACTTCTCCTACCTTTCTAGATTCTCTTTAATACTTCTTACCACCTTTTCAGTTTCTACTCTTCCATCAGTATCTGTATCATCCGTGAAGAGGCACATCTTCCTTTGGATCCACACTCCAGTATCACAAAGAAAAATGTTGGGAAGGACCAATCCCAAGACCAATTCCTGCAGCACCCCACCAGTGACCTTCTTAACCTCTGCATATTCCTCATTTAGAACCCCCCTCTGTTTTTTGTCAACTAGCTAATTTTTCTCCCTCCTTGTGATTTTACTGCCCACCTCCAGGTCCCATAGATTCTTAACCAGCTGTTCATGTGGGGCAGTGACGAAGGCTTTACTGAAATCGAGGTACATAATGTTTGCCACCTGCCCCTTGTCCCATGTTTCTGTGGTGACCATGAAAATCCACCTCCCATCCTTACCAGCTTTCCAGGACAATCCCTGCTGCTTACCTTGCCACAGATAAAATTGAGACAATGCCTCTATATAAGGCCATTTCATGGGTGTACAATGGTTTTGCATAGACCCTTTCCTGTGAACACCCCTGAACTATTCTCAATGTGGGTCAGACAGCCTTTTCCTGCCAGTATGGATCAAAGTGCACTAGTTAGTGGAAGGGGGTGAGTTTGGCTTATAAATAGTACACTGTGCCAGTCACATCGCCAGCTACCGCTGAAGCAGCAGGCACAGCTTTTTTGCAATGCCCTGGTTGAAGAACTGCTTTGTCTAGGTGATAGGGGCATTGGACAGCTGTGCCCGCTGCACAAGAGTATCGGGGACCAAGATCATTGCGGGATCACGAGTAACAAAAGGTGCACTGGAGGCAATGGGAGCAAAGCTCCGCACTCAGAGGATCCCTGCTACATAAAAAATTAACAGACAGCAAAAGTGCTCAGTAAATTTATCAAGCCCATTGAGAAATACTGACCATGCCAGTAACCCCAGCACTCCAACCCAGCACATGGCCTTCATCAGGTGTGGGCACCTTGAGGCAGTGCGGCTAGGGATGGGAGATTTGCTGGACTTCAAAGGGCTGTGAATGGTCTGAGGGTTAGGGGAAAGATTTGCACAGGGGATGCTAATGCACTCAGTATAGCAATTTTAGTGGGAAGCACTTTGTGTCCCATAACATTATGACCTTATAATTAGGCTGCAAGTTTTTAAATCACATGCACTATCTTTCCAATGTTTCACTGGCCTGTAAACCAGGGATATTCAATTATATCAATTTAAAATATCAGGTTGTTGCTTTGACACTTTTAAATTGTTAAGAATTGACATGAACACGTGATGTACTGTTGGCCTAGTCAGGCTGATGATGTTGGAGGGGACAAGGATTTTGGAGATGCTAACACAAAGAGAACTTGACTAAAGCTGCACTGCTTTCCACCCTGAGAAACTTGATCTAGCAAATTATCATAAGTAGGTCTTCTAACAGCAATGAAACTACATTTTATTTATTTTACTATAGTAAACTCAGAATAACTTGTGGATGAATGTGAATTGAAAATGCTTTCACTGATTAGGTACACCTTCCAGTGTATTACATGTAAGTCTGTATCATGGTCTGTTTGTATGTAACACTTCTTATGCCTGGGCTCCTCTGTAAAAGGGACCTGGTCTCAGTGAGCCAACCTTGTAATGTAAATAAATAAATATTTTCTGTGAGATTTCATACTTGTCCAATATTGGATTATATTGCTGAATCGGACTTAGTTTTGGCTCAGGTAGATTTACCTTTCTGTTGCTGCTAGTTTGTGGAGGGGCAGGAATGAAGCACTTAGTTACTGGTAAGCTTGTAACTGTTTGTACTTGTTTTATCCTGTTACCTTAAGTGCAGTAGCTTCTGAGTTTGTTTAAAACAGTTTATTTTTTGTGTGTGATTTATATCGTGAGTTTGAGATTCATATTTCAAAAGGCGTCGGTAGCAACCTTCTGGAAGTTTCTGTGCTTTCTCCTCAGCTAGGATCAGTTTACAGCTAATTGTGTTTTAAATACCAGTGGGTCCTGTCACATAGCAGCAGGGCTGAAGCAGACTTAGTTTGGCTCAGGTAGATTTACCTTTCTTTTGCTGCTAAGTTTCTGGAGGGGCAGGAGTGAAGGATTTAGGTGCTGGTAAGCTTATAACTGTTTGTACTTGTTTGAGTCTATTAACTTAAGTGCAGGTCTCATACTTCAAAGGATTTGGTGTATATATATATATATATATATATATATATATATATATATATATAAAATTAGAGGCAAAAAACTCCATTTAATGCATCAGTTAGGGTTGTTCCTAGCGACAAAAGCAAGGAGATTCGATGTTAGGATTGAAACCCCCTTGGACCCACCCCACCCCGCCCACCCAGCCGGCATCGGGGTGTGCGAGGAGCTGGATATCATTGTCCACCTGAGAACCAATGACCTGATGAGGAGAAGGGTAAAGTTAGCCAGTGTCCAGGAGGATTTCAGGAAGCTGGGAGGGGACCTGAAACAGGTAGCACATTCTGTCTCATTCTCGGAGGTACTACCTGTCCAAGACATAGGGGAGGACGGGGAACTCCACACCCGAACCTTCAACTCCTGGTTGAAGGATTGTTGTGGAAGGGAAGTATTTGACTTCATAGGGGACTGGGGCTCAACCTGGGCAGATGCAAGCTTGTATCAGGAAGATGGCCTGCATCTGTCCGGAAAGGGGACCTCAGTCCTTAGTAAGAAGTTGGAATGCTTCAGCAGAGAGCATTTAAACTGTCAAAGGGGGGAAAGCCAGGAGAGACAGGTGGCTTAGAAACACCCCCCCGCATGCAAAAGTACAAGCTGACAACAGGAACAACTGAAACGAGCAGTGAGGGGCAGGCAGGGGAAATGTTTATAAGGGGGGAAAGAGGGCAAGAGCACATGAGCATGAATACTGGGGTGGGGAGAAGAGGCAAAGTAGAGGAAACAGGAACAGAGGGGGGTCAGGGAGTAAAACATGAAAGGTAATATTCACAAATGCCCTCAGTCTGGGAAATAAGGTTCCAGACCTGGTAGCCTTGATGACGGATGCGGACCTTGACACAGCAGCAATAACAGAGACATGGTATTCTGCTAATCACAGCTGGGACATCAATGTACCAGGCTATACACTGTTTAGAAGGGACAGGGAAGGTAAAAAGGGAGGGGGGGTGGCCCTGCACATCAGAGAAGATATAAAGGCGACAGAAGTTTAGGGAAGGCAGGGGGAGGCCTAGGCCATGTGGGTCACTCTTGAACCAGGAAATGGCACAGCAATATGTACAGGGGCTATCTGCAGACCTCCAGCACAGAGGGAGGAAGTGGACATGGTACTAGTGGAGGAAATTCATGACATGGCAGCTAAAGGTGAAATCCTGTTGATGGGAGATTTCAATATGCCAGATGTGGATTGGACCACCCAGGCAGCTGCTTCAGCCAGAAGCATGGCCATTCTGGAATCCCTGTAGGAGGCTGGACTCAGACAGTTGCTATATGAGCCCACCAGGGACAAATCAATTCTAGACCTGGTATGGACCAATGGGAACAGAGTTGAAAGAATCCAGGTGGAAGGGCAGCTGAGATCCAGCGACTACCATATGGTGTGGTTTAACATGGAGACAGGGACTCAGCTAAGCCACACAAGGGCAAAAGTATTAGATTTCAGGAAGGTGGATTTCAGTGAAATGGGTAGATGTTTAAGAGCAGCCCTGTAGAAGGTACAGGTAATGGAGGGGGGTGGAGGAACAGTGGGGGAGAGTAAAAAGAGCCATTATGGGGTAACTAACCAATGCATTAGGATAGTGGCGAAAGGGAAAAGAAGAAAGAAACTGCTATGGTTTTCTAAAGTGGTGGGAGACAAAGTAAGGGCAAAAAGAGCAAGTTTCAAGAAGTATAAGGGGACCCAAAGGGAGGAGGACAGGGAGATGTACCTTGAATGTCTAAGAGAGGCAGGAAAGGCTGTTAGAAAAGCCAGGGCACAGACAGAGGATGATTTAGCACAGTCTGTGAAAAAAGGGGATAAAACATTCTATAGGTACATCAGTGACAGAAGAAAAACAAGGGGGGGGGGGATTGTGAGGCTCAAAGGGGACGAGGGAGAGTGCAAGGAGTGGGATCTAGAGAAGGCAGAAATACTGAACAAATACCTCTGTTCAGTATTCGCTGAGGAGGGAGAAGGTCAAGGACTGCAGTTGGGGAGCAGAGGCAATGCAGGGGGGGGAGAAGTGGACACCAGTCCATTCACAGTGGACAGAGTTTATAAGGAACTCACAAAGCTGAAGGTGGATAAAGCCATGGGGCCAGATGACATACACCTGAGAATATTAAGGGAACTGTAGAGGGAACTAGCAGCGCCTCTGGCTACCCTGTTCACAGAGTCAGTCAACACAGGCATGGTTCCAGAGGACTGGAGGAGGGCGCTTGTAGTCTCACTGCACAAAAGTGGCAGTAGGGTGCAAGTGGGGAACTACAGGCCAGTCAGTCTCACCTCAGTGGTGGGGAAGATCATGGAGACACTGCTGAAAGAAAGGATAGTGGCACATTTGGAATCCACTGGTGCCCAGGATCTGAGGCAGCATGGATTCACATCAGGAAGGTCTTGTCAAATGAATCTGATAGATTTTTTTTATTGGGTGACTAGGGAAGTGAATCAGGGAGTGTCCGTAGATGACATCTACCTGGATTTCAACAAAGCCTTCGATACTGTCCCACACAGAAGGCTGCTTAACAAGATAAGTAGTCTGGGCATAGGGCATAAGGTGATACAGTAGGTTAAAAAGTGGCTGATGGACAAAAGGCAGAGGGTGGTGGTGATGTGATCCAATCCAGGGAGAGAGGGGTGACCAGCAGAGTGCCACAAGGATCAGTCCTGGGACCAGTCCTGTTCAATGTCTTTATTAGTGACATTGCAGATGGGCTGGAAGAAAAGGTTTGCCTATTTGCAGATGACACCAAGATCTGCAACAGAGTGAATACTCCGTAAGGGGTGCTGAAAATGAAGAGGGACCTGCAGAAGCTTGAAAGATGGTCGGAGGTGTGGCAACTGAGGTTCAATGCGAAAAAGTGCAAGATAATGCACCTGGGTATGGGGAACCCTGGGGAGAGCTACAGGATGGGGGGAGGTGCTGACCATCACCAAAGAGGAGAGGGACCTAGGGGTTGTCATATCTGATGACCTGAAGGTATCAGAGCAGTGTGCAAAGGCTGCAGGGAGGGCCAGTGGCATGCTGTGGTGCAAGGCAGAGGTATTACTAGTAGGAGGCAGGAAGTGGTGATGCCATTATATAAAACATGGGTATGGCCTCACCTGGAGTACTGCATGCAGTACTGAAGACCACACATGCGTAAGGACATAAACAAGGTGGAGGCTGTCCAGAGAAGGGCGACAAAGATGGTGCATGCTTGCACCACAAAACATATGAGGGGAGACATAGAGACCTCAATATGTGCTCACTGGATGAGAGGACAGAAAGGGGAGACATGATAGAAACTTTTAAGTACCTCAAAGGCATAAACAAGGTGCAGGTGGGAGATCTTTTCCAATGTAGAAAAGATACCAGAATGAGGGGCCACAATATGAAATTGGGGGAGGGGATTAAGAGGCAATGTGAGGACATCTTTCTACACAGAGAGGGTGGTGAACACTTGACATAGTCTGCCCCAAGAGGTGGTAGGGGCACAGTGGAGGGGTTTAAACATGCCTGGGACAAGCACAGGGGAACCTTGAGCAGGAACAGAGTGATGAAAAGCCACTGACCACTTAGGGTGAGTGGATGCATATATGTACAGGGCCTATGGGCAGACTGGATGGGCCTAGCAGCCCTTATCTGCCAACAGCTTCTATGTTTCTATGTAATTCACGGCACATTTGTATGAAAATAATTGAACAATAGTTTAAAATATCAGCCCTGAGGCATTACTGAGGGAAAACGATATACTTTATTTACACATACTGTACATACATACAGTTATGGGCAGTTAATATTTTGAAATATAAATGTTAGCTGAAGTGAAAGACTGACATATTTCATGATGGCCTCGTTGATGGAAATTTATCCAAGAAATCCTAAATGACAGCTCTCAATAAATAATTTCTGATTATAAATAATAATTTTATGTCTTCTTCCAACTTAGCATTTGTCGCCGGTACAATGAGATTTCAGAGAAGATCAGTGAGGCACCCGAGAACACTGAAGACATGGTAGCACTTGCTGAATTCCTGAGAACAGCCAGTGAGGTCACCATACATAAACTGAAAGATGAAATCTCTGAAGCAGCCAATAGGCTGGAGTTTCTGCTGGACTATGCCACCCTCTCCTGTAAGTTGGAATGCAGGATGCACCTTGCTCTAGTGCGGTGCAAAAATAAAATTCCACCAGTGGAATTACCCAGAAAGTCAGAATTTCATGTCCATGAAATTGCAGAATGCACTTTGGCAAGTTTCACAAAAGTCTGACTTAGAACAGTGGAATAAATATATGAATTGCAGATTAATGTATTAAGCTGCAGAAAGAAATTTTGCAGAACTGGTCACCGAACTGTGGAAGGATTACATGTATTGTGGATTGATGTATCAAACTGTGGAATGGAATTTCTCAGAACTGTCATTCCACAGTACATGTGTATCATTACTCAAATTCAACCAGAAAATTTAATCGAATGAGGTGAAAATTCACCAAACACATTTGGAGGATTCGGATTTCGCCAAAGTCAGAAATACAGACACTTTTTCTCAACGTGTGAAATTTCACAAACTTTCCATGAATTCAGAGTTTGCAGTTTCTGCCCAGCACTAGCTACACCACGTAACAGTACTGGGCTAAAAGCAGTGCTAGTGTCCCAAGTAAGATTAGGCAGTAATATTGTGGGAGATCGGAATATAACGTGGCTCTGCATTACAGTGCCAAAGAGGTGCCAGAGACCCTGTCGATTAACTAATTTGTACTTAATTATCACCGGCTTCTTGATTTCTCAGTTCATACTGATGCCATGCATCATAAGCGTCATCCCCAGGCTTGGTGCATTGTACAGGAATAAAGCAAGTATACCATTTCCTACCCACTGAGAAATTGTTTTAATACCGATTCTCCCCATCTTAGTCTACAGCGGTGCTCCAAAATCCTCCCTTGCCAGACTGGATCCCCTTTGTCATTCTTTTTTTTTAACTTTATTTCTTCACCTTTGGACCAGGGTATCCCTCAGAGGTACCCTCTTGGTCTGCCCTCTACTCCCATCAAGACTCTCCTCCTAAGTACCCCCTCCCACAGGAATTCCCATCGGGGGGGAGTGCCCACCTCACCTACCTGGCAGTTCTTTCTGTAAATTAGAGGGTCTGTCCTGTGGGTGGCACCTGGGGACATCAGAGAGAGGGTCTGATGTTGGGGATCTGGGACTTAGACCCCGAGGGTGCTGGTCACCTCCCTGGTCCTTCAGGGCTTTTCTGTATTGTTTCTCCCCTCATAGTGTGGACGTGCAATGGCATCCATAGCGCTGATGCCTGCCGACGCTGTGCCCCCTGCATCCAGAAGCGCTATATGTTCCAGCACTGCCCCAGCCACCACCAGGAGCTGCACAACAGTGGTGCTGACCCCAGATCCCTCCCTGGGAAGGTAGAGCAGTCCTCCAGCTGCTCAATCCCTTCCCTCCCCTGCTGACCCTCAGTGACCTGAGTCCATTCCTGAACCTGGGTCACCAGCGTGGTGCAAGGTGTGGCATCCAGTGCCTCAACCCTTAGTTCCACCACCAGCTCTTTTTCAATTTTTCTTGTCATTTTGTTTTAGATTGTCTCCCTTGTACTCACCACTGCTCACTCTACTCTGCCCTTTCTCTCCCCTCTCTTGATGCTAGCTGCCTTTTCCTATTGTGTCTCATTTATATTCGAATTCTGGTTTGGCTCCCTTCCCTCCTATCTCAAATCCCTTCTATCCTCTCCCTCTTTTTCCTCCTACCCTTTCCGTAGCAATATTTCCCATTCTGTCTCTGTCTCTCTATTCCTTCTAGAAAATCTACTGTTGGTCACTTTGCCTTTTCTTATCACTTCCCTAAACTTTGGTCCTCCCTTCCTCTTTCAATTCAATCTGCCTCTTCGCCTTCATCCCTTAAGTCTCCCCCAGACACACCTGGAAATGAGCTGTTAGTAGCTCAGTATGTCTTTCCTGGTGAAACTTTTAAAATAAATAAATAAATATCAGGTGCATTGGTTGAAACCTTATAGCATATTTATTATTTCTATCAATTTTGCAGTATATCACAGCTACTTAATACAACTACTGTTTTAATGTAAAAAAAAAAACTGGAATTTAGTAGATTTGTTTGCCTTCACTTTGCGGAGATGAGCATACATTACACTTTTTGTGCACTTTGCTTTCATTGCTCAAATAGTCATAGTGATAGATGACAGAGGATACCACACACCAGGCTGTGCATTAAGCTAAATAAAGCATGACATGGGTGCAGAGGCATGAGCCAGTGCCAAGTTACATATGTGCCAGGAAGCACATTAAGCTGAATAGTGCTCTTCATGAGCACTTGCAGCACTCAGCTTTGCCTTATGCCTCTGCATCTGGGGTGCATGTTAGCTTAATTCACACCCTGTTCTGTGTTACTGCTTTCTTAAACAATATGATATTGTTCAGTTCCATGCTGATAAGGGTATCTTATTATATTTAGTTTTTGTTGACCAGGAAAGGAAGGCTAGGCAATTCTGCCCATTTTCAGTCTTCACCTGGGGGGCTACAAATGCAAACTAACATATTGAATCACTAATCAGGTTAAGTTGTTGGTGGCATTTTTAGTGAATTTTCACTCAGCTGTGGACATGTATCATTTTAGATGAAGATGTAAAGCTGAACAGTACTGTTTTCCACTGGCCAGAGCAGATCCAAGCAGAGTTTGAGATAAACAGAGGAAGACTGTTGAGCAGGCGAGAACTTGCTGAAGAGGAACTCAAGAAAAGGTACCAAACCAAGTATTTCCCTATTAGAGAAAAGAAAAACTGAAGTCTGTTTCTTTTTGTTTGTTGTTTTGTTGTGAAGCCTGTCTGATCAGATGTGCCAGCATAGCCTAAAAGCAATTAATACTAATTTTCAGGTTTCAATTTCGGATGCTTCAGAATGAACATACAGTATTTTATCTAAAAACTGGGGAGTGGGCTAAGTTCCATGGGTTCATATCTCTTGAGAAGAGGATGCACAGATTTTACTGGCTGCTCTTAACCTTTAGAAGAAAAGCTGTTACTTCATCAAGTCACTTTTGTTTGTGCATGTGTCGGTGGTGACCAGTTCTCCTCCTTCTTTGCTGCCATAAGGCTGCCAATATATATTTCTGATGATTCCCTGTTATGCCATCAGGGAATAGGATGAGGGCAATCAAGGTATCAGTTATATAAATTTTATAAGCTCTGCAATAATTTTTTAATATCTTTGTGTACCTGATTCCAAAAAGCCTGTATGATGGGGCACTCCTATAGCACATGGGGGTAGGGGCAGCATACTGGTCACCACAGGTTCTTCAGCATGCCACTGAGTAATTAGGCATATATTTAGCTATTACTGTTGGGGTTCTAAAGAAATGAATCATATTTTTCCAGGCACATTCCCTCCATTAATGTGGGATGGTAACTTTATGTTGATGGAATAGGAACTGGTTCCAATCATCTTGCAGGATTTGCAACTGCATCTCACCTTCTCATTTGGTTAATATTTTCTTGACAGCAATTTCTTCTGGGGTACATAATGCTTTATAATAACTGGTGACCCCCTTTACCACACTGATTATCGGTGCGATAAAATGCCATAATAAACACAGAAACATGGAGACTCTTGGCAGATACGGACCAAGTAGCCCACCCACTCTGCCCATTTTCCCTATCTACAGTATCACTGAAGATCCTGCTTGATCTGCAGCTCTTTATTCCCACCTTCTTTTATTCCCATTAATATACCTTCATGCCTATCCAAAGTTTTTTTGATCCCTTCCACTATTTTTGGCCCGACTACTTCAGCTGGTAAGCTATTCCAGAAATCCGCCACCCTTCTGGTGAAGAAACCTATGGGGCTCATACTTCACTGTGAGAGTGGAGGAGTTAAGGAACACATCACCTGAAAATGTGGTTGAAACCCAGAATAAAAAGCAGTTTAAAAAAACTAATGGCTATCTATCTGCTCAAGGGTTCGACTCAAGAGGATACCACTAAGTATTTCAGGAATAGGCTCGAAGTACTGTTAGATCCATTCCCATTCCTTATAAAATCTTAGCAAACCTTAGTAAGTACTTTCTAACATCTCTCTTGAATTTAACCCCCTCCAGCTTTATATTATGTCCCCTTTGTCTTGAGTACATTTTTTTCTGAAAAATACTCCCCTTCTGTACTTTATTCATCCCCATTGAGGTATTCATATATCTCTATCATATTCCCTCTCTCCCTCCTCTCTTCCAGGATGCACATATTGAGTTCCCTCAGTCTCTCCTCATACAGCATGTGATGCAGACCCCTCACCATTTTAGTTGCCCTCCTCTGGGCCGCCTTCACTCAGTCTGTGCCTTTTTGTGGATGTGGTCTCCAAAACTGGTCACCGTACAGTATTCCAGATGAGGTCTCACCAACAACATATACAGAGGCAACAACACCTATCTCCTTCTGCTGGTAATCCATCTCCCTATGCAACCCGGCATCCCACTCACCTTTCCAACTGCCTTGTCGCACTGCCTGGCTACCTTTAGGTCATCTGAGATAATTTCACCTAAATCACTCTCTTGCTTGGTTGCTGTCAATAAAACTCCTCCAATTTTGTATTCTGCCCCTTGGTTTCCGTACCCCAAGTTCATTATTTTGCACTCTTTTGCATTGAAACCCAGTTGCCATACCTTTGACAACTGCTCAAGTTTTTTTAGGCCTCTGTTCATCCTTTCTATACACACTCACACATGGAATGCCCACCCTACTACAGATTTTGGTACAATCTGCAAAGAGGCTGACCTTCCTTTCCAGTTCCTCTGCAATGTCACTTATAAATGCATTAAAGAGGACTGGTCCCAGACCTGATCTCTGAGGCACCCCGCTGGTCACCCTCTCCTCCTGGCAGTGAACTCCATTTACCACCACTCTCTGTCTCCCATCACCTAACCTCCAGTTATAACTCAGTAATAATTATAGCATTTGTAACACTCACGCTCCACTTTCTGCTGTAGTCGACTTCACTCGTGTACCTATGTCTCTGCACCAGTTATATAAAAAAAAAACATAAATGACTGTGCTTTTGAAGTTTTTTTTAATACACCCTCAGTGTGTGATATCCACATAAATGTCTTGAGCTCCACTCTCAAGATTTATGAGATATCACACACCTTGGGTGTGTAAAAAACCTTCATAACACTCGGCTGCCTATGCATTATTTTTGGTATAATAACTGGTGATCCTTGTTATCAACTCGTTTCCGAGTACTGTAAAAAGTTGTATCAACCCGCAGATTGATACGAAAAAAGTCATGTCAACCCGCGGGTTGATACGACTTTTACAGCCTCGCGCCAAGAAGCCTGCAGCACTCGCATTCCAGAGTAAACAGATTCAAAATAATATCGTAACTTACAGATCCAAATGACAGCGTAATAATTTTAAATGAACAGAGCAGGTTTGCACTTAAAACACATCCCTCCCCCTTCCCCAATTCTGTAGCTTACCCTCCAGTTTAGATCTGTATTTGTGCAGCATTTATTTAAGATATTTTAAGATCACTCATAAAAATCACCATGGAGACCCGTGGCCAAAATGCTTCTACTTCCTTACTGGTAGGCACGCCCTATGCTAGCAAGTTATGTGATGTCAGCGTGGGGGCGTGCCTACTAGTAAAAGTAGGAAGCATTTAGCCTCATGCCCCTGTACCAGTTATTATATAAAATAAATATATGTAGGGGTAGAATGAGTTTTTTACACCTCGTTGTGTGATAATAGTAAAACCTCTCGAGCTTCGCTCTCGAGGTTTACATATTATCACACAACTTGGGTGTGTAAAAAAACTCCATATCAACTCCCTACATATGCATTATTCTCTATATAATTACTCATGAGTCCATTTATTGACTGGTCTGACACAACGTTCTAATGCCATAATAACTGGGTTCCATTCCACAATGACAAGCTGGTTATTATGACATGGTGTCAGCCAGTCAAAGGGAAAGTGAAAACCACTGCCACCTGGAGCTCACAGCAACAAAATGCCATAGAAAGGACAACAGCCCTTTTTTTTGTTTTTGTTACCACACAGCACTAAAACAACTAGCAATTATATAAAACAAAGTAGGAGGTGTTACATTATTTGTCATTTTATACAAACTCAATGTGTAATACCATCACAATGCACTCATGCTTAGCACTTGTGGTTCATGTGGTATTACACACCTCCGGTGAGTAAAAAAACTCATAATGTATAACACCCCATGCATTATTCTCTGCATGACAAATAGATATACAATGTTTGGGCATTTGGCTCATCAATGTAGACAGGATGATGCCAATCAAGGGTTGTCCAATCCCACAAGTCTTAGCTACCTGGGAAAATAAATAGTGGTGTACCTGTGGGTATCTGTAATAATATGTATGCTGTTGGCTAAACTCCTTTTGAAGTTGTGCAAACTTTTTTTTATCTCCCTTTCAGTATCAAACTGAAATATATGATTGAGCCCCTGTCTATTCGATATGTAGTATCTGGTATCAATTTTTGCTGGTTGACATGCTCTATTATAAGCCAGGTTTCTTAGAAATATCTCATCAGAGCCTCTATCCTTAGCATAAAATGCAATTTCAACCCTGGTTTTACATCTATTTAGAGTCGCAGCTATGCTAGTCAGCTTTTCATGCTAATATGTTGTTTTTTTCTAACTGCAGGATTTCTGAATTTGAAAAAAAACTCCAGGGCTACAACAAAGAGGTGGAGAGCTTCAAAAAACGGGAAGTAATGAGTCTGGATGAAATGAAGAATAATGTTGAAAAACTGACTGAACTGTCTAAAAATATTGATGCTGCGTTTGTGGAACTTGGGGTTAGTATATCAGTTTTTAGTAAAAGAAATTATAACACAAATACACATTTTGAAAACATGCATCGAAATGCGCTGTTCTACTTTCTGGTTCCATTCCTTCAGTCATTCTCTCATAATGTGTATGCATATTGCTTCTCATGTGCTGAAAATCTGAATACATTTTGTGATAACACAGCAGTTCATTTGAGGAAGAATCCACATGCAAATAGTAATTTTCAATAATATTGGATTTTTCTCATTTTCGTTCAGTCACATTATTAAAGTTTGGATGCTGTGTATGCAAAGCAAATCATTACTTGCTCTTTCAGTCGCAATTGTGCCATTAAATTTGAATCACAATGTAAAAAAAACTGTATAAAGCAGTTACTGAACTAAGACATCATAGAAGTGGAGCCGCTGCACTCATTGTCATGCTAATTGACTTGAAATAGAAATGCAAGATAAGGCTCCCATGATAAAAAAGTACTCATTTTCAGTATTCTTTATTGGTCTGATTGTTCTTTATCTGCATATATCCCTAGAAATCCTATACAGTGCATTCTGAGAATAGGGATTCAACCCTTATTAACTGCAAGCAGAACTGCAGGAGGGAAAGAAAAAGTTCAGAAAGGGTCAGATGGGCCATTACAGGAATGGCCCATGCGCTGGTGTTAGGCCTAGAGGGTTACCTTTTCTGCACTGCAACCATGATTTGATTCCCAAAGGCATACCTCTCAACCTTTCCTCCCTGAAATGTGTGACAAGATGTGTGACAAATTAGCAAAATGTGTGACATATCATCAAACTTGGCACTGCAAGTTCAGAACACTATCACTGTCAGTGCACTAATGTTAATAATGTTTGCTGATAACAGAGCATAATAGATAATTACGAATTTCTGTTTTAAAGTCTCAGTGGGGAATGTGGAATATCCCCTTCTTCATGTGGGGCAGAGGATTTCTGAGGAGTAAAATGAGTGATGTACCTCATAATGTGTGACAGTTGAGAGGTATGCCCAAAGGTGGTAGTAAAGGCAGTGTGGTGTACTGGATAGAAAACGTAACTGTGAATCAAGAGATTGCTAGTAGAAATCTCAATGCAGTCTCTGGCTCACTGTGCCATCATAAGTCATGTTACCTCCTTGTACCACAGTGCACGCAACCATAAAGAGGGGTAGAATCAATGCTTTGTTGGACAAGATTCTGCACCCTGTGCCTGGTCTTTAATTACTGTATGTCTGATGACTGAAAGTTGGAAGGTGGGTGGGTAAGTGACTGGATGGATGGGCGGATGGATGGATAGATCAACAGGTTGCTCAATCAATCAGAGGATGGATAGGTGGTTGTTTTGATGGGAGACTGGATGGGTGAATAAATAGATGGATGGGAAGATGGATGGATGGAAAGATAGGTTGGCAGACAGACAGACAGACAGACAGACAGATAGATAGACAGATAGATAGATAGATAGATAGATAGATAGATAGATAGGTGTACCCCCAGCTCACCTACCCTGTCGCCCCTTCTCCACCTTCCCCTGCCTCTCCTTCTCTTTCCTAACTTCCTGTTCCCTGACCCTCCCTTCCTCCTCCCCTCACCTACCTCTCTAAAAGCCTTGTGTAAGCACTTTTGCCCTGGGGCTCTTACCTTTTAAATTACTCTCCTATTTTGAGGTCACCATGACCCAAACCATCAATATCTTCATCAGTCTGGCTACCCCTCCCTCTAGGCTGATGTACAACAGTGTTACTTTGATGACTCCTAATAAGGCTGAAACACATGTCTGTGGTCTGCTGTTCTCAGCCTTTCCAGATTATTTGTGAAGCCTTTTGGAATCATAAAGTCTAGCTTGAAGCCAAGGCAGACAAATTTCCTTCAAGGTGATTTGCATAGTCTAGCCATGTTGCTTTGTTTAGGGCAGTAGGTGTAATTTTGTATGTTGTTTAGCATACATTTTCATATATTTTTCTTGAATGATTGAGTCATTTAAAATGGATCCACGACAGGAGTTTGACAGAAATTCTGTCGAACGCCCTGTCAACGACACCGGCAGGTCGGCCACATTCTGCAGATGGCTGCCGATTTGCTACTGCATTCTTTGTTTTCTTCGGGGGCTTTGCCCCCTGAACCCTCTACATGGGGGGTTGCACCCCATACCCCCCCACTGAAAGATTCTTAACTCCAGTCAGAGCTGATTGGGGGGGGGGGTGCAGTACCCCACAGATAGTTAGGTTCCAGTGGGTCTCCCACACAGCTAGGTGCTGTAGTCACTGTGGGGGACCTCGCTGTCGAAATGTCACTGCGAAGGGGGTAAACAATTTAAAATATCTGATCAGGAGAACACACTGAGCAGGAGACAGTTTTTACCAGGTAACCTTCTTATATTACATGTAGAGTATTATGACTTCAGGGCAGGCAGGAAGAGCAGCAGAAGCAGATGAAGTTTGATAGTCAAGAATCCTGTTTTGTTGCAAACACATTTAAGTGATAATGTGCTAGCTGGGTTACTACACGTGGCAATAATTTGATTGTTGAGTGAATAAAGTACAAGGCAAAAGGCTAAGTACTTTATCTTCACAACACAATCGCATTATTGCTGAGGACCGTAACCCTTCTAGCACATTATTACTATTATGCTTCCTGAGTTTGCTGCTGTGAGTATGTCCCAAACAGAATGCAAGAAAGATGATGATATCCCTGCTGTCATTTTACCAAGCTTGTTAAGGAAAAAACGGCTTGTAATCCTTGTTTCTAACTGGAGGAGAGGGTCCACATATAGTACAATTAGTAATTACAAATGGAACATCCTGAAATTCTAAATTTTGGGGAAAAGGTATGAGATTTGAATCCTGCTACTGACAACTGTAATGTTAGACCAGGAAAATGGAATATCTCTTTAATACAATATTAGATCTTCGCAGCACCAAAATAAATTGCATTTCAACAGTTCATCAATAACCAATGACAATTTCTTACAAAGTAATGTGTGGCACTACAACTCACTGAACTAATGTAATAGACAATAAAATACCATGCGCTCAATTTCCAAACGCTGACACGGGGTTTGCACCAAGCTGTGCATCAACCACTGTCTTTGGCGCAGCTGCGCTGAACACCTTTGCTGCAACTGTGCCTGACTTTTGTAGGTCAGGTACAGTTACTGCACTTTACCTGATTTGCAGCAGCTTGTGCCAAATATCTGGTGCAAGCTCTGCAAAAAGGGTACCTGGGATTGCAGCAAGCTAGACCAGAAAAAGTTGGTATAACTTGCAGCGATTGGTACGCAGGATCGCAAATCCCCATCGCAGGCCTGGAGAATGCCACTAGCTCCATGCATCATATGTTCAATGCACTAGGGGTTTGCAGTATTCAGGGCCATTTCAAAAATGATCCCCATGTTTGGTATCAGCAGTAGTCGCAACAATGATGCTATTAGCGGCTTCACCTCTATAACGAAGTGTTGAGATGCTCGAAGTTTACCAGAAGCAAGAAATGTGTTCTGCAGGTTTCAATTTGGTTGTTTTTCCTCTTAGAAAAAGTAAGCATTTCATACATTCTGTCAGAGAAATACAATAGTCTTGTCTGGTTCTGACTGGAATGTCAAGATGTTCTGTCTAACAGTACAGAAGCGCAATTCATCTTTAAATTAGACACGCCGACATCAATGCGTGGTACGATAGAATTGTATTTTATTGTATAATGGAATGTTGATTTTTCATTTTTGCTTGATGTGAAATAAAAGAAATTTAATGAACTATTATATGATTCTAAAAGATTTTTTTTAAAAGTTGCTTGTATTCTGATTTAGACTTCGTGACCTTCTGATTGGTTACCATTGAATTAATACTTCCTATTACTTTGTCCCACTATTTAAAGGTTATTAATAAGGAGGAGGAGTTGTTGGAGCATGAGGTGAGCCAGTTCCCCTTACTGCAGTCCATGTTCACAAATAAGCAACCCTTTGAGCAGCTTTGGGTAACAGCTTATAACTTCCATGTCAAATCAGATCTGTGGATGAATGGTAAGCACTAGATAGTAACCTCTGATAAGCAGGAAACAGCAAAATCATTGCCCTGGTTGTACTGTCTGAACTGCTGCTAAAAGTAGATCCTTAAAGTATATCTGTCTTCTGACTGACATATACAATGTTTATATCTATGGGATACACACTGGCCAGACTCGGAATATGTCAGTTATCATAATGTGTGAGGGTGCAGTACCATAAGCCACAAGAAAGTTATGAAAGTCCTGCCTCCTCACAAGTGATGACAAATGTTATTCTGAGTTAGACCATTGTGTGTCCAATTTATACAATGTATTTTAAATTGTAGAGCTTTCAGAGTAGTTCATTTAATGAAGAATGAACTGTTTCTGCTGGATTTCACTGGTGTGTTTTGAGTGTGCCAGAGGTCACTGATGTAATCATGCATTGTTCAAGCTGCTCTCCCATTGGTTGAGTTCCTTTTATGTTCATTCACAAAGTTGTGAATGACTATTACAGTATACACTGCAAGCCCATTGGTTGACAGTGCAGACCAATGGGCTTGCAGGTGTTACTGTAAGCTATCATTCAGCAGGCAGTCATGGAGGTGAGCGGGTGGGTTTGCTGCTCACCAATGACCTGGGTGGGGAAGCGGGGTGGGATGAGGGTCTTGTGTGCATGAGGGGGAGGGGGGTACCACTAGACCACCATGGACAGGGATTTTCTAGTTGTAACAACAATCGGGGTTTCGTGCAGGGAGGGGGGAACCACTGGACTACCAGGGACAATAGCATATTTCTTTTATGGGGATCGGGGTACAGATCAGGGAGGGGGGTACCATTAGACTACCAGGGACAATAAAATGGTTATTATATGGGGACCGGGGGTACAGAGCGGGAGGGGGGCTACCACTAGACTACCAGTGCTCTGTATGCACTGTACAGGCATTTGACATGGCGCTTGAGGGGGGTGGGTGTAACCTGTGGGTGGCTACCAGTTAGGCCTGTTTTTACAAGGGTAACTTTGTGCCCATATATGCGGCGCATCTCCAAGATATGCTGGCAGATGCGTGGCACATTTCGGCTGAATATCAAGATGTGCCGCATATGCATGGGCATGCCCCCTGGAGATGTGTCGCATACATTATCTTTGCATCATGGTGCATCGGGAATTGCACATTTCCCCCTTTTGAATATCGCCTCGGGGAGCATTTCTGGGGTTGTGCCTGTGCAACTCAGTTGTGCAAGGTGCAGCTCCTTTGAATATCTAGCTCAGTTACTACATCACACACTCTGGCCCCCACCACCACTCTCACTCTGCCTCCACCTCCCTACACACTGAGCCAAAGTGACTTAAACAGCAGTGTTATTAATAATTTAAAGCCACATTGCACATTCACACTGTTGCTTACAAACCTAATTTCACAAGCTAAAAAACATCATAGATCCACATATAGTAGTTTAGTAATATTATTATAAAACAGTTGCAAAATATAACACCTGGAGTTAGGTATGCAAGCAATTGTGTAAGCATGGGCCCCAAGTCTTTAGTCCTATCTTTGGAATTCCTTTATTGACTTTGTCAGCAAACCTTAATATTGATTTAATTTTTTTTTTTATAAAATGCGTTTTGTTTTTGTGGTAGTCTCATTCATTATCATTCCCCCATTTTCCCCCATTCCTCGTTGTGTTCAACCCCAATGATGAGGGTTGCTGCAGCTGTACCCTTTTGTTGATTGTAATGGTGAACAAATGGCTACCTCCAGAATCAGTTTCAGTGCCTCTCATGTACTGCCCAGTATCAGGGGTCACAAATCTGCCTTCTTCTCTGAGAGCTAAGGGCCTCATGGGGACTGGACTTCATGTGTCTTGTGGGGCTAGCAGTGCAGCCTAGAGGTTTGAGCAGCAAGCTGTGAGTGAGCTCAGCATGTCCAGCAAACCTAGATTTGACTAGCCTTCAGGAAGTATAAGGAGACAGAAAGAGACGAGGACAGGAAAAAGTACCAGAAGTGTCCGAGAGAAGCAGGAAAATCAGTGAGAAGTGCTAAAGCACAAACTAAGGAGCAAATAGCTCAGTTGGTTACAAAAGGAGACAAGACATTCTTCAGGTACATCAGTGACAGAAGGAAGGCAAAGGGGGTAGTAGCTAAGCTTCGAGGAGCTAAGGGGCAGATAGTGGAGGGAGACAGAAAGAAAGCAGCGATCCTGAATGAATATTTCTGTTCAGTCTTCACTGTGGAAGTGCATAGGCAGGGCCCATAGCTAGAATTTAAAGGAATGGAGGAAAAGGAGGTAAACACCAGTCCATTCACAGAGCAGAGGGTTCTAGAAGAACTCGCAAAGCTTAAGGTGGACAAAGCCATGGGTTCAGATGACATACATCCCAGGGTCTTAAGGGAACTGAGAATTGAACTGGCAAGCCCCTCTGGCAGCCCTGTTCAGTGAGTCCCTAGACACTGGAGTGGTCCCAGAGGACTGGAGAAGGGAAAATGTTGTCCCTCTTCACAAGAGTTGGAGTAAAGAAAATGCAGGGAACTACAGACCAGTTAGTCTAACCTCTGTAGTAGGAAAGATAATGGAGACACTCCTCAAGTAATGAATAGTGGAGACACTCCTCAAGTAATGAATAGTGGAGACACTCCTCAAGTAATGAATAGTGGAGACACTCCTCAAGGAAAGATAATGGAGACACTCCTCAAGTAATGAATAGTGGAGTACCTAGAAGTAATGGGAATGTTGGATCCCAGACAACATGGGTTCACCGCAGGACGGTCCTGTGAAACTAATCTAATAGATTTCTTTGACTGGGTGACAAAGGCAGTAGACTGGGGGGGCACTGTAGACATTGCTTACCTAGATTTTAGCAAAGCCTTTGATACTGCCTCACATAGGAGATTGGTCAACAAGCTAGGAAGCCTGGGATTGGGATGCAATATGGTGAACCGGACTGAAAATTGGTTAAAGGACTGAAAACAGGGGGTAGTGGTAAATGGAACCCAATCACAGGAAAGGGAGGTGACTAGAGGGGTACCTCAAGGGTCAGTTCTGGGGCCAGTCCTTTTCAATGTCTTCATCAGTGACATTGCAGATGAGCTGGAGGGAAAGGTTTGCCTGTTTGTGGATGACACCAAGATCTGCAACAAGGTTAATACCCTGGAGGGGGTGGAAAGGATGAGAAATGACCTGGAACAGTTGGAGAGATGGTCAGATGCATGGCAACTAAGGTTTAATTCAAAGGAATGCAGAATCATGCATGTGGGGAGCAGGAACCCTGGAGCAAGCTACAGGTTGGGGGGAGAGCTGATGGCAGTTACTAAGGAAGAGAGGGACTTGGGGTCATAATCACAGATGACCTGAAGGCCACTAGGCAGATGGCCAAGGTGGTGGGGAAGGCCACTGGGATGTCAGGGTGCATTGGAAGGGGCATCACAAGCTGAAGGTGGGAGATGATAGTTCCACTGTACAGGACCCTGGTGAGGTCTCACCTTGAGTACTGTGTCCAGTTCTGGAGGCCACACCTTCATAAGTACATTGACAAAATAGAGATGGTGTGGAGGAGGGTGACCAAAATGGTGAAGGGTCTACATCACAAGCCTTATGAGGAAAGAGTCAGAGACCTCAGTTTGTACACACTGGAGGAAAAATGAGGGAGAGTGAGAGATGACATGATAGAAGCATTCAAATACCTCAAGGGAATGAACAAGGTGGATGGGGACAACATATTCCAGTTTAGAAGTAGTGCCAGAACAAGAGGGCATGATATGAGACTGATGGGTGGCTGCATAAGGAGTAATGTCAGGAAATTCTTTTTTTACAGAGAATGTGATGGGTGTATGGAATAGCCTGCTCTAGGAAGTGGTAGACACCCATACGGTGGCAGGCTTCAACATGCATGGGACAGGAATAAAGGAATATTAGAGATGGGATGAAAAAGCTAAAGCCCAGTGACCAGATAGGGTCACTGGCCATTTCATCAGGTAGCATAAATGGGCAGACTGGATGGGCTTGGTGGCCCTTATCTACCAGCAGCATCTGTGTATCTATGTTTGAGTCCCACAATCTCTACTGGCATACTGTATGACTCTGAGCAAGTCCCTTAACTTCTCAAGTGCTCCTAAATTGCCCCTGTAAATGTGTCTTGCATCCAGTGGGCCTTACCCAATTACCTAACTAAACTAAAAAGCGTGCAATGTACTCATCCCCCATAATGCCCCAGTATGGGAGTTTGTCACTAGCATTCTGCTCCAACATAGCTGAGCCAGCTGATAGCCAAATCCTGTAGAAACAAAAACAACCTAATGACTGTGTATTATAATAAGGAATTTTTGGTTCTTCAATGTCATACAGTTGTCAGAGGGGTTGACAAGTAAATAACTGTCTGTTTTGAGCAACGAGAGTTTATTAGTGTCATGCCAATGCGACTGAAAAAGGACATCAAAATAATCCAAAGCTATTTGACTCATAAAAGGAGTTTGACCATTTGAAAATAAACTATTCAAAATGCAATTTTTTATACTATAGTAAATAGCTTTTAATAGTGAAACAGCAAAGAAAGAACCACTGTAAACTAGTTTTCTCAGTCTCTGGAACTGAATGGGAACTGAGGAAAAAACACATACACACACACACACACACACACACACACAGTCGTACACACGCATGCACACAAACTAACTGCAATTTGTATGACTCACTAAAACATCCTCTAGAAGAAACATCATTACTACGGTGACTATTTTTTTCAGATGACTGTGTAGTATATAAATAATTGTAGTACCACCAGTTGCTTAGTTACAGTTGTCTGAAGAACTAGTAAGCAGTTGTTGGTCCTTCAAATGTTTTGGTCCTCCCAACATACAAGCCACCCGTGATAAATATTATTTAAGCACAGTTGCTCTTGATGTTCACCTCTAAGAGCTAGCACCCCCCTTCCCTAACCTCTGTAGCACCCAGTGCCACCCTGTTCCACCCAAAATGTATTCATAGATCTGATTACTCCTGCCCTCATAAGCATATTTAGTTGATAATGCCCTCATAATGAAATTAATAATGCACCTTCCTGAGCCACAGTAGCACTCACTCCTCCTTCCCAGCCGTCCCATATTGAGTTTCTACAGTCTGGGAGATCTGGCCATGGACCTCACAAAAATTATAATATTTTATAAATCCAGCCAGAAATTGACTCCCCTCAGCCCATGACAGCTAGTAAATGCCTTCCACTTGAGCCAAGCGCCATGTCAGTTCCTCAGAGAGCAGTTCGGGCTCTTTTAATTGGTACTTGATTTTGAGATCTTGTATGGCCTGGCCTGTGTTTCCAAACATATTTATTACCTGGTAGTTTGCACCACTGCAGCAAAAACAAATGCCAGCAAGTAAAAAGCATTATTGAGTGTTATGGCTTAAAAACTGTGGCAGTAATGTTATTTAGGTCAAGTGTGTTATGAATGGAATTCTTGCCCCCTCTCAGATATTGACGTACCATCATTGTGACATCAGGAGGTTGTCTCATTGCACTGACATCACATGAATGATGCAACACCAATAAGTGAGGCATCCATCCCCCTTATAACCTTAGCAATTCTGTCATTTTTTTCATTTAAAAAAGCAATCATCCTGCACTCAGCTGCTGACTTCCTCCTGCCTACCCTTTACACTGAGTAAACCAAAGTACGTCATTTACTTTCCATTTTGTCTGTACTTGATAAACTCCTAAAATGCTGAGAAGTGACTCCTTCCTCTTTTATTGTTTGTGCCCGAGTACTGCTGCATGTGAACCGGCAATGCTCAGCTGGGCATAAATAAGCAAAGGGCGAGGAGCTGCTGCTCAGCACTGGCAGCGTGCATCAAGTACGGACGAGAGGAAACCCAAACTACCGGACCTGAATAATTCAGGGCAGTGGGGGAGCGGTGGGATATTGAGCAGATGAGTATGGGGTACACATCTGTGAAATATATCACCTCAAAAATGGCAGAACTGTTTATGTTTTGGGGTGGGGTGGGATGGGGTGGGAAACAAGGAGCCAGACCATTTACAGTAGCTTTTATTTGGGCAGCAAGTAGGTAGGCTATTCAGAGACCATTTTGGTTTTAATTTGACAAACAAAAATCCACACCCTACAAAACTAAAAGGCAGAGGACACAAGAAGGCCTTTGATCCCGCGCCAGCATTCTATTCAGGTTACCAAACTACTCACAATGCACTGTAAACCTGTTTTTCCACTTGTTTTCAAACCTTGTTCTTCCTGTTTCAGAATGTAGAACTCATTGTTTTTCACATTACCGAACTTGAAGAGCAAGGTTTGATTCATCTGCCAATAAAAAAGTACTTTCCTCATCACAAGAACAAAAGCGCGAGCTTACGTTTCTGAAGCCATATACAGCATTGTGCACCAATTCAAAATCGGCCATTTGAAACGCAAGCAGGTACCTGAATAGTGACACAGGCATAAACATAGGAAATATTGCTTTGTCACTGAGTTGCACTGTTTAACTGAATAAAAAGGGCACCAACCTTACAAAAATTGAGTCATTTGAGATTTTCTATTGAAAAACAATTTTAAATTGTATTATAGAGAATAAGCAAGCATCAGAATGCAGTAAATAAAATAGTCTGTTGACTGTTTATCAGAAGTAAACACCTGCTCTTTAACCCTTTGAGAACACTGGGATTCTCAACATCTCGTTAGTTTGGTGACATCAAGAAGGCACTTCAGCTTCGCTCTTGTGCTCCTGATGTCATCGAACTAAGTCAGTGTTGAAAATCTGCTCTCTCTAGAAGGGGGGGGGAGGTTAAAGAGCAGGTGCTTACTTCTGATAAATAGACAACATACTGATTTATTTATTGCATTTTGATGTGTTTGTAATTACTTTCTACTTTTCTAATAGAATATTTGTGCAGTAAAAAAGGTGGGTTTTCACGTTGCTTTTTACACTTCTAGTAAAAAAAAGAATTCAGTAGAATTTTGGTATTTTGATTTCAGAAACTGCCCACTACTTATGAGCCCAGTGTATTTCAATAGGGAATTAAATATATCTTACTGTGTTTTTCAAAAGAAATAAATACTTCTTTCAGCAAAAAAAAAACTTTGTCTTTTATATGTCGGCACTATTGTGGTACATCTGTATGATTTTACAGTTTTCAAAAAACTTATTGACTGTTTCTTCTTCTGAAGTTAAATCTGGTTATGAAGGACATGGCATCTACTAAATTATAACAAAAAATCACAGGTTATCAAAAATCACATATTTCTATTGAATACATACTATTTTGGTGGTAAAAAGTGTTATTTCTCTATAAAAATCTGAAAACAGGGTTGCAGTTTCCCATTAAAATGCATTGTCAGCCTTGCCAGTAAATCTTTTCTGACATCATAATACAAGAATTCCAAAAGATTTGTTTTTACCAGTAGTTGGCAAAATATAAATAAAACGATGAAAAGGTAACTAAGGAAACAAATAAAAGCAAATAAAATGATTACAGAGACATTGAAGTGTCCAAAATCTTCTCTAAGATATACATCCTTACTAAGCACTCTAATTATTCTATATGAGCTTTACGCTCATGGTTTATGAAGTCATCAGAATCCCACGATGGAATCTTGGCCTTGTTTATGATTAGCCAAACAATATTATAATTTTTGGTGTCATTCTATGTTGTCATTGGGTTACAAATTATGCTAAGTCTGATATAATTTCTTCTATAATAGCTCATTTGTCAATTTGCAGGCTCTTTATATAGTTTTTCTTCACAGTCTTGAGTGTAGAATGGTGACCATGAAAGCCCTTTCAATATGGTTACCTTTTTATATAAACTGCAGATTGTCAGTTTTTGTGATACTTACTCCTTCAAGTGTGTGTTAGAATTAAAGTCTTCACCAAGGATGGTTATGCATGCATCCTGACTGGTTGGCTGGTATATGTAACCCACACAGCTACACATTTTTGACATAAGCAGTCACTGAATATGAGGAATAATGCATGGATGACCATGCACAGCAAGCCTGTGTTTCTATTGAGGGGTTGAGATAACAGCATATGGACCTTGAGAGCAAAGCTCAAGAGGTCCATGCTGTTATACCATCCCTGAGATAGAAACACAGGGTGAGTTGTTTACGGCCATCCATACTTTTATTTTTTATAGTATATGGTTTTTAATCACTGATTTATTTTTACATTTTTTTAACAATACTGTAAGGGCTATAACTTTTGCTTTCATTTTTCATTGGTGAGTGAACTCGCTACAGTGCAGCAGGAGACAACACAAGCAAGGACACAGCTGACACTGATCTGGAAAATGTACAACAACTTTTTTAGAATGCACAACTACTTAGTATGTGCACAACAGCATTTTTGAAGGGGCCTATTTTTATGCATAACAAGCATTAACCACATGTATAAAAAAGATAAAGAAATGGAGATCCACCATCGTAAGAACATATTTATGGGGGTGTTCTGAAATACTGGCACATTTTGGTGCTTAAAGGCACTACACTAGGTGCACACAGGTGATATCTCATGGTATCATTATAAATTCACTAACGTGATTTCAGCTAATCAACATGCAAAGCCACTATACTTCTTATTCAGAGTACAGTGTGCTCTCATGCAGGAGTGCTAGGAGAGAGTGCTCCACATACCACTCAACTTTCTGCCTCATAAATCAGGGACAAGGCTTAAAGAAATCAGGGACAAAGGACCAAAGTCAGGGACACATCTTCAAAATCGGTGATATCCACTCAGGAAGCTGGCAGAATAAGGGGCTTAGTGTAAAATGTATTTTCTAAGGAAGAACAAGTGTGTAACTTTAATGTCTGACATTATTTTGTGCTTAAAACTCCCACTGTTTGGTAAGGGAAACACAATTTTTAGGAGGGACAGAGTAAAATTTGGAGGCAAAATTAGGGACGTCCCTGAAACTCGGGGACAGGTGAGAGATATGAGGAGGACTCACAATAAAATAAAAACAAAATACTCTAAAGTTATTATGAATCACTTGTGCAAAACTTGAGTAATTTATAATAAGATAATAGGGACTCCAAGGGATGTCTCTTATGGGACAGAAGACTTTTCTTGTGAGGTTTTGGTAGACAGAACCACTCAGTCTTGCTTTGCAGCTCTCTCGCTCAGACCTCATGTTGGAAGTTTCTCATACCATAAGAGGCATCCCTCAGAAGCTCTATTAACTTATAACAAATCCCATTGAGTGTTATTATTCATTTGGCCCTTGCAAAAAAAATTTAATTTGTAAATTAAAAAAAACTTTTCAGTTATGTATTGTTGTATCATTAATATGGCTAGGGTGAAACATAGTATGGATTTCTAACCCCAGGTATTCTTCTATATTCCTAATTCTGCAGTCAGCCTCCAAAGCAGAGCTGCCCAGAGAAAATGGAACTATGTACTAATGACAGAACCTATACTTGGCTCGTGCCACTTATTCAAACTGCTGCCCTTATCAACTGCAACGTTCCACTAATTTATCTGATTTCTTTCACCACCTGACAAGTCAAGACACATCGGAGACTTCCCTCTCAGTCATCCCTTGTGGTTCATCACTGAATATGTCATTTCTTATTATTCTTACTGCTACCTTTATTTCTGTTTAAAATGTTACCATTAGTTAGTTAGTTAGTTAGCTAGCATTATTTTAGTGTTGTTTTAGTTTCCAGGTCTTAGTACCCTTTTCAGAACTTTATTTAATTGTCTCCCGTATTTATTTTAGCTTATTGCATTTTTGTTTTAACAAATTACTGTATTTTGTAACCGCTAACCTGGTTTCTGCAAACCGCTAACCTGGTTCGATTTCTGTGGTTCCCGGTTCATTATCAGAACTTTCATCAGTTCCTGAACTGACCGCATTTAAAAAAAAAGAGTAAATTCTTTATCGTGGATCTGTTTTTCTTCATCGGTTGGATGATGGCAGAAAAACCAGAGAAAAAGTCTGGACCCCCCAGGGTTTAAAACCCGCCTTAAATGTGGGGACATTTTTGCAAAGGCAGACAATCACAAATTATCATAGTCTGCCTGAGGAATGACCATTTTTCAGCAGATTGTGATATCTGCAAATCATTCCCTCAGAAAACAGTTGAAAAGAGGAAGGAAAGACTCCAAAGAAAATTGGAGAAGGGTGCTTTGGGTTCTGACCAACCCACACCCTCTAAACCTGCTGGTGAAACCACTCTGTTTACTTTGAGCACCCCTGACAAGGGTAAAACAGCTACTGGCAAAGGATGGGTGATCCGTCTGACTCTCCAGTTCCCACCTCAAAAACCAAGAAAACAAAGCACGTTGAACCCCTGGCTGATAAACCAAAGGGGGTTTCATCTGTGCCACACAGTCTACCATCATCAGAGGAAATTGCCCAGGCCATGAAGGTCATACAGGCACTGTAGGGTTTTATACCTACTCCAACCCTCCCAGCACTGGTTCAAATCCCAGTTGGTTCCTCCTCTGACCCAAACCCATCTCACAAGAAGATGAAGTTTGAGGAGTATGATTTCTCTGAAATGGATGAAGGTGAGTCTATTGAGCCTGAGATCTCACCGGAACAATTTCTTTCTCCTAGACCAGAGGATTTGGCCTCTCATTTTTCCTTTGTAAGTGAAATAGTGGATGACCCTAATCTGGCTACCACAGAGGTCATAGAGGATGAGGAAGAGGCCGAATATATGGAGAGATTGAGGTTAACACCCACAAAGACAATTCTACTCCCTATAAACAAGTTCTTTAAAACAAATTTGTTTAAGTTTCTGCAGACTCCAAATTCTGTCCCACCTCTGGACAAGAAGGTGGATAAAAAGCACCAGCTGACAGACAAGGTGCTGAATTCCTCTTTTCCCACCCTGACCATCAAGGTATAGTCCAGCAGGCTACCTGAGAGAAGGTGAGGGTGCCTTTAGCATCTCACCCACCTGAGAAGGACTCTCACAAAATAGACAGGATGGCTAAAAAGACATACCTGGCTGCTTCACTGGGAGTAAGACAGACTAACTATCAAGCTTACTCAGCACAGTATCAGAAATCACTGTGGCAGTCTGCGCTGGCCATGGCAGAGAAGGCTCCTTCACCTCTCTCTGATGATGTGGCTGAGATAGCCAGGTTTGGGCTGGAAGCAGCCAAGTATCAATTTCAAATGGCAGCAGATGCCAACGACAATGCTGCCAGATGGATAGCCCTCACCATAGCCCTTAGGAGGTTGGCATGGCTCAGGGCTACTAATCTGACACAGGACACCCAGGCCAAGGCTATGGATTTCTCTGTGGAGGATCATTCATTATTTGGCCAACAGACTGAAGCATACATGAAGAAGGTGGATGAATATGAGGCTACCTATAAAAGCAATTCCTCAAAGGAGAGGGCTTCTTCCTCCTATAGTCCTTACGGAAGGGGAGGCAGAGGTAGGATAGCATATAGTAGACCTTTTTATCAGGCACAGGCTGTCCCCCAGTATCAACAGTATTCACAGCAGACTGGGTATTTCAGGGGCAGAGGTAGAAGGCGCTCTAGAAGAGGTTCCCAAACTATCCAAGCTCAGCCCCAGGAAAAACATGACCCCTGACTTATTAATCAAGGCCGCCTCCCCTCTACCAGTAGGGGGCAGACTGACTCACTATTTTCAGGCTTGGCAGTCTATCACCAGAGACAAGTGGGTCCTGGAGGTAGTGAGTCAGGGCATGTCCCTAAGTTTCAAGTCCTTCTCTCCCTTGAGAACAGGGGTATTCAAACCAGCTTCCCTCCTAGAGAAAAAACTCCTGGAGAAAGAGGTTTAAAGCCTCCTCCAGTTGAAAGCAGTGGAGTGTGTTCCACCTCAGCAGAAGGGAAGGGGTTTCTATTCAAAATACTTCCTTACCAAAAATAAAAATGGAGAGTGGCGGCCCATTCTAGACTTCAGTCTACTGAACATGCACTTAATAAAGCCAAAGTTCAAGATGGTCACACTGGCAGTGATTTTGCCAGTGATCCAGCAGGGATATTGGCTAGCATCTCTGGATTTAAAAGATGCCTACTTTCACATCCCAATAAGAGAATTTCACAGGAAATTCCTCAGATTCAGACTTCCATCAGGACACTACCAATTCTCAGCTCTACCTTTTGGCCTCACTTCAGCACTAAGGGTGTTTACAAAGTGCCTGGCAGTGGTGGCAGCATATCTAAGAAGGTTAGGTGTATCAGTCTTCCCTTATCCCGATGACTGGCTGGTCATGGGAAGTTCACCCTGGCAGGTACAAGACCATTTGAAAGTAACACTAAACTTGTTATAGTCCCTGTGAAACCTGGTAAATCAGGAGAAATCCATTGTCACTCTACACTGCACCCCTTCCAACAATCTGACATCCTTCCTCAGGTACGGGCGCCAGAACTGCATGTAGTACTCCAGGTGCGGCCTGACCAGTGACCTGTACAAGGGGAGGACTACCTCCCTACTTCTGGAGGAGATTCCCTTCGTTATGCACCCCAGTATTTTGTTGGCCTTCGCTGCCACCTTCCTACACTGAGCAGAGTTGTTCATGCTACCTGTTACAAGTACCCCTAGGTTCTTTTCCTCCATGGTGCTACCCAACTGTACCCCTCCCAGCTAATAGTCCCTCCCCTGGTTCTTTGCTCCGAAGTGCATTACCGTGCACTTCTTGGCATTGAACCCCAGCTGCCATGTTTCTGACCATTCCTGCAGTTTAGTTAGGTCGTCCTGTAGCCCCTTCTATCCCTCAATGTCATCAACCGCTGCCCCCATTTTGGTGTCATCTGCAAACAGACTGATCTTCCTTCCGATTCCATGTGAGATATCAGCTATGAATAACCCGAACAACACCGGTCCCAGCACCGATCCCTGTGGCACCCCGCTTGTCACTGCCCTCGGTGCTGAGAGTTCCCTTCCCGCTACCACCCTCTGCTGCCTACCCCTTAGCCAATTCATTATCCATTTCACCATCTTCACTCCCTCCCCCACAACATCCAGCTTTACCCCCCAGCCTCCTGTGTGGAACAGAGTCAAAGGTCTTGCTAAAATCCAAATACAGGACATCCACTGCACTGGTTGATCTGGCAGGATCTGTCTGAAACAACCTGTGCTGATGTCTATCCTGGAGTTTATTGTCCTCCAAAAAGGTCACCAGCCTCTCTTTGAGGATTGTCTCCATGAGCTTTCCTACGACTGATGTGAGGCTCACTGGCCTATAGTTTCCTGGTTCATCTTTTGGGCCACCCTTGTGGATGGGCACCACATGGGTCATCCTCCAGTCTTGTGGTACGCATCCCGTGTCCAGTGATGTATTGAACAGGTCAGTCAGTGGCACTGACAGAATCTCAGTCAGCTCATTGAGTACCCTAGGGTGAATGCCGTCTGGCCCAGGTGCCTTGTCCACTCTCAGTGCCCTTAGTCCTTACAGTACCCTGTACTCAGATAAGTATATATAGATAATCTTAGTTTAGGTTGCCTTGTAGGCTCCTTAGAAATCTGATATGTTGCAGCTGATAAAGATAGCAGTTTGAATAAGTGGCCCGAGCCAATGACAGGTTCTATCATTAGCATATAGTTCCATTTTCTCCAGGCAGCTCTGCTTAGGAGGCTGACTGCAAAGAGTTATGAATATAGAAGAATACCTTGGAAGAAACAAGATTACTATGGTGAGTAATTTTTTCTTGTGGTCATAGGTTTATAACTGCAACCAGAGTTGTACAGTGATAGAAGTGAATGGGCAGACTCGATGGGCCAAGTAGGCCCTTTTCTGCCAACACATATCTATGAATCTAAGAATGTCCTTTTAAACCCTACAAACGTCATTCTGTATTGATGATTATAACAATAAATTTGTAACGATTGGTTTGAATTCCTATAACAGGG
Organism: Neoceratodus forsteri; assembly: GCA_016271365.2. Taxonomy (NCBI): domain Eukaryota; kingdom Metazoa; phylum Chordata; order Ceratodontiformes; family Ceratodontidae; genus Neoceratodus; species Neoceratodus forsteri. The sequence goes on from JADMNL010000025.1 coordinate 50,789,915, forward strand.
CCATTTCAGAAACTTAATGCTGAAGAGATTGTTGAAGAAGTTGGAAACATGTGGCGCACTGTATATAAGCTTACAAAGGGCTTGGCAGATCTGCCTGGACCACGGCGGGTAGCTGAAAATGTGAAATTCAAAATTGACAAATTTAAACAACATCTTCCCATTCTGTCCACTATCTGTAATCCTGGAATAAAGGACAGACATTGGGAAAAGGTAAATCTACAGTTATTAACAGTAAGATCATTTTACCAATTCAAAGGGGTGGTTATCCTAATAATGACATCTCCAGTCAGTTCAAATATGATAGGGCCTATTTGCAAGATTTTACATGTACAGTATTATGCAAAGGTAGCTAGCCCCATTAATATTATTTCCATTTTTTTGTCTCTTAACTTTGTCACTCCTTCAAGCATAGCCATGCTTCTGACTCCCACCACTGACATAGCTGCTGGCCTTTCATTTCTCCAGGTCCCGGAGAAACCCCAGTCCTTGTCCTTTGTCCAACCTCTGTTGCTGTAGGGGAGGGGAATTGGGAACCTTCCCTCCTAGAAAACCAAGAGGTTGGAAACAAGCTATGGTAGGGATAAAGGAGGTGAAGTCTAAAGTAGGCAGACACGGTGACATGGGGGGAGCAGGTGGGCATCATCTACCAGACTCATGAATTTCCCTTTTGTAGCCCCAAAGCCCTACTTCAGGGACACTGGCGGTGACATCAGTATGTTCTACTGATGTGTTAGCCTTCCTTCCATTCTAGAGTCCTCCTCTACAAAGCGTGGAGGTAGTCAAACAGCAAAACACATTCACCTTCTGTCCCTTGCCAGGGAGAAAGGGATCGAAGCAGATGCCCAATCTCACCTCCCTAGCCTCTGCTTCTGACATCCCAAACTCAAAGGGCAAGCCAGTATGTCAAGCAGTAACACTTGTTGCCACAAAAATGGCCATTCTACAGTATTTCATACCTCTGTTACTGAGGGAGGGGCCCTGCCGTATATGTATGACTTCTCATGAGGAGGGGAGAACTTCAGTATCTGTGTTACTGAGCGAGGGGCCCTGTCCTATTTGCATGACTTCCCATGGGGAGGTGAGAATTACATTACCTGTGTTACTGAGCAAGGGGCCTTGCCTTACATTTATGCATTCTCATGAGGAGGGGAAAACTTCAGTGCCTGTGTTATTGAATGAAGGGACCTGTCCTGTATCTAAGACTTCTTGTGGGGAGGGGAGAACAACATTTCCTATGTAGCTGAGTAAGGGGACTTGCCCTATATGTATGGCTTCTCAGTGGGAGGGGATAACAACAGCACCACTGTTAGTGAGTGGGGGCCCTGCCCTATATGAATGGATTGTCATGGGGAGGGGAGAACAACATTACCTGTGCATCTGAATAAGGGACCTTGCCCTATATGTATGGATTCTCAGTGGTAGGGGAGAACAACAGCACCATTGTTACTGACTGAGGGGCCTCACCCTGTATGTATGACTTCTTATGGGGAGGGGAGAACTACAGTCCCTGTGTTACTGACTGAGGGGCCTCGCCCTAAATATATGACTTTTTAATGGGACGAGAAGAACTATAATAGCATGCCGTTGTGAGTCTTTGGATGGAGCTCTAAACAGCTGAGAAATCCATAGCTTTAATGACACATCTTTCTTGCTGAAGATTCTTCACCTAAGGAAATGACAAATGAGAAAGATGAAAACATATGAAAACAAAAGTTGATCTGGTCTGTGTTGATGTGATTTCATTTTCAGATCAGTGAAATCGTTGGGTTTGATTTGAGACCTGAAACTGACACATCCTTGTTAAACATGTTGGAATATGGACTTTCCAGGTTTATTGACAAGTAAGAAACGGACATGTTCACCTTCATACAGTTCATTAGGATGGTCTCTCTGAGACTATTGCTTCTTTTCTAGTTGTACATTGAGTGTGCCATAGTAGATTTCTGCTCACGTCTTAAAACTTATGCTTTATAAAAACATTTTTTGAGAATTAGTCGCAACTAAAAAGAATTTAGTTTCAGAAAATATCACGGTCATGCTTGCATCCTCCGGGGGTCGATTCTCAAAAGTGCCTTATGACGCATGAGTTGCGGCGATCTGGAATATACGGCAGACCACAGTTATGCCAGGGACCCTCGCCTGATTCTACAAAAAACAGGGTCCCAGCACCAAAGTTCCTGGGTCTGCCTTGCATTAGCAAATCGCCAAACCATCAGCGCATGGAGAATGGATGTGGAGTTCAGCCCCACCCCACCTGGCGCAACTCTGCTGGAGCCAGGATGGAGGGGAGGGTTGATCGCCAGGAGGGGGGCAGGAGGCAACATGGATGGGGGGTGGCAGAGAATGTGTTGTAGGGGACAGATGTGCCTGTAAAAATGGGAACAGGCACCTGCGTCTACAGCATACTAGGGCATTTAAATGCCCCATGTACACATACTGTACTGTGCTGTTCAGTACAATGTATGGACATAGTAGCATGTAAATGCTATAATGTGCTGTAGGCGCACCCCACTGGGTGCCAGTTCCCATTTCTACAGGCACGTCTGTCCTCCACAACACATCCTCTGCAACCCCCCCCCATTGAAATACCCATGGCAGCCCCATTCCCATGCACTCCCAGTGGCGCAGGCCACTTAGGCCACATCCTGGCTGGTCTAAGTTGCACCCTATCCTGTAGCCTTGGTGAGGCTTTCAGAATCCTGATTAAGGGGATTTGGCAGCCCCACCCTGGCACATGTCCCCCTTGTGACCTGGCGCAGCCAGATGTAGGTCGCAAGGGTGGTGCACGTCCCCTTTCAGGCAAGCAGCTTGCATTTGCTGCAGGCTGCTTTTGGGAATGGCTTTGGGTGCAATTGTTGGCGCAAGGTGCTTTTTGCGTCATTCATGTTCGACGCAGGCACCTTGCGCTATGCATATCTTTTTGAGAATTGACCCCTGCATGTTCAGCCAAGAGACATCAACTGTTCAATTACAGTTCAATGGAAGTTTTTTGCTTCTGTTTTAAAGCAGCAGTGCAATGAAAAATATTTTTACAAAAAAGTTAGTTTCAGCTACGGTGAATACAAATATTGCCATACCTGTCAAATTTACTTGTCTAGGCACCTTCTATGCTGTGCACCGTGAGTCTTTTTCGTATTTTCTCAATCCTAGCTCACACAGGATCCGCAATGTTATTTATATGCAACATATGGCAGTCGTCTTTTTTCTGTTGAGAAAAAACTAAATGAAAACCTTTATAAAATACTCCAATTTGTTTTTATTCATAGTTTATTCTCCTTGTCGCCTCCATCAGCCCCCATCTAATCAACTCCACCCAGCCCCGTCACCCTGCTCCTCCAGAATCTTACCTTTCACGCTGCCCTAGCCACTAGACTTGACTTGCCCTGCCTCTGGTGTGGAGCCTGCAAAGGGTGAATCTTCATCTCACCACTGAAGATGTTTTCCAGCATTTTGCCCTGTTTTTCCATTGCTGGGGGTGACACATCAGTCTTGTATACATGGAGGCATCACGGCAGCACTCGCAGTCCGCACCTCCACCCTTCATTGGCATCGATCCCATTTTACCCTCAGGCCTCCACCTTGGGGCAGTCATTTGGTGAGACTGCCGAGTCACCCTCCCCAGGAGAAGAGAGCTGTCCTCTGGACACTTGATCCTCTCCCTCCACGGATGATCCCCGGCGACCAGCTTGCACCATGAACACAGGTCGCTGGCGTGGCAGGAGGTAAGGCATGATGCTTAGTCATCCACACCACTGGGATGGCCAAAATACTCAGATTTTCATGGATTTAAACATTGTACCACCAAATAAAACTGGAAGATGCCTGGAATCTTTCATAGTAAAAAAAAAGGTAAGATTTTTGCAAAATTTCGTTGCACTGCTGCTTTAAAAACAGAGGGAGTAGCAACACACTGAGAGGGTTCCCCCAGCTGCAGTGGAGTATGAAAAGTACTAAAGAGTCATAACAGACTGACGCATGACAAGCAGTATGCAGCCACTGTCAAGAGGACCAGCAGCATGCTGGGGTGCATCGGTGGGGGGGGGGGCCACCAGTAGGGCAGGGGACATTATTCTGCCTCTTGTCAATCCCTTGCTCAGGCCCCAGCTGTAGTACTGAGTGGAGGTCTGGGCTCCTTAACATGAAAAAACACTGAGGCAGTGGAGAGGCTGAAGCGCACTGCCACCAAAATGATCAGAGGCTGAGGTGCTGACACGCGCTAACACCAAAATGATCAGAGGTATGGAAGTTAAAATCTGTGAGGAGGTGCTGGTGGTCCCGAACATATTTACACTGGAGAAAAGGAGGCGGGGAGGGGACAGGATCTCAATTTTCTGCATAGTCAGGGGTATCGAAAAGGACTGGAAAGACAGAGATGATAGATCAGATATTCTCCAGTAGGATGCAGGGACATGCTCTGAAGCCCATAGCTGGTAAATTTAGGGGTAGCATTATTAATTTATTTCAGAAGGCTTATTTCCCAAGGGGGACAGAGGAATTTTTATTGTTATTCTTTGGTAACCGGGTAAGGCCCATTAGGCACAAGTGCCTGTTTTCAGGGACGACCCGGGACCGCTAGGGCAGTTAAGTGACTTGCTCTGAGTCACACAGTATGGAAGTAGACATTGTGGTAGTCAAACCCATATCTGCTGGATGTACCAAGCTCATTCACAGCTCATTACTCTAATCTCTAGGCTATACTGCCAGCCCCAAAGTCCCAATTTACAAATGTGCATGGAACAAGCAGTTATCACAGCATAGGAAATAAGTAGCATAATAACAACTGCACGCCCAAATAACACTGTGCAAGAATCAGAGTAACAGAATTTACAAGTTACAATAATGTCCTTGAACATCAAAAGCAGCATAAGGAACACATAATCCATAACCTCATTATTCTCATCCTGTTTTGTTGAACTACTGGGTATTTACAGTCTCATGTACTGTATGCCTGTACCACTTGAAGTTCACCTGGATCTTTGTGTGTAATATTTTATATATCGCTCTCACCCACACTGTATGATCTTACTGCTCATGTCATGTTGCGTCATTTGTCAAACTGCAAGTGCCATCTTCGTGGCCCGAGTCATACCTGAAAATGGACTTGGTATCAGTGTACCTACCCGGTTAACAAACCAATAAATAAATAAAAAAAAATAAGCAAAATCAGCAGCATGGGGCATCAGCATGACATAGATTAGGAAATCAGGGCAGGCAGAGATTAGTATAAGCAGTGAGTGGCACATTCAAATGGCAGGTAGGAGAGGGCAGACATGGCGGGATCGAGGGGCACTATGATACTGCTTGAGCTGGGTCTTGGCCGACCAAAAACTCCAGCAAAACTGTAATGAACCAATGGAGCAGCCTAAAAATAGAGACAGTGGACATCAAAACAGTACAAGCCCTGAAAGAGCCCCTGACAGCTTTAGGAAAACATTGAAAAAAGTAAGATTTATATTCAACTCCATCCCATTTTCTTTATTACGTCATATATTTTCAGTAATTAATTCCCCGTTTTCTTCATTACTGAAAACAGCTGCATAAAAGCAAGATCCCTGTCCCCTAGACTATATCTAGTCTGGCTGCATCACTACACATGACATCACAACCTGTTTTTGACATCATAATTATCGCCACGGCAACATATTTTGATATCATAAACAGAATTATGATGTCAGGTGTAGCAGGAAGCCAGAGCTAAAAGGGCAGAGATGCTGTTTTCATGCAAGTACCCTCAATAATGAGAGATCCAGAAGCAAATGATCTGATACCTTTTATTGGGTCAACATAGACATAATAAACAGAACAAAGGTAATAAGGAAATAGGGGTGAGAATTACAGAATAAAATGCAAAATTTAAGCTACAGGTATGCCTGAATGTTTCATTTTTTCAAAGTTGTCTCAGCTGTGTCAGGAGCTCTTTAAGGTATGTACGGACACATTTCTGCTTTCCAATGGGTTCAAAGGGTACTCTGAATAATAGAGTGGGAAGGGAACCCTATTAAATCAGTGCATGTTTTCACATCATATTTATTGTAACAACATGAGTCCAGGAGCGAGGCCACACAAAAACTACATCAGCTCCACTGTAAGATGTTGCATCAGAGATTACAATGATGCTGTGGAATCAGAACTCCGTTCAAGCGTTGCTGTGTGCTGATGCTCCCGCCACCATTTTAATGTCACATTTGTTTTTTGAAAACAGCTGTCACCTAGGAGCCCACTCTATTTTTCTGAAACTGGAAAAAAGTTAGTTTTGTGGTTCCCACTGTAACGTGGTAACTGTTATCATTGTTACAAATATAGAAGTAATGGCATATTTTGCCATCTTTAGTTGGCAGTTTATGAATTTTGTTGTTTAAGGAATGAGCAATTCTTTCTGGCTATTTTCAGTCAATTAGTATGAATGAAAAGCCTAAGAAAAGGACATGGCCTGTAGGATTTAAAAATGGTGAATCTTGTCACAAGATCTTGGCAAGGACACTGCCACAGCCTGTGCTTTGATTGTTTGGACCCTGACGATGACTATGATTTGTGTAAACCTTTTTGCCGCAAAACACAAAAGAAAAGGGCAAAACTCAGAGTCACAGTCTGCCACTGAGTCACCTAAAGGCTCTCCTAAAAGAACAAACTCTGGTCAGAGCCGATATGGCTGTGGAAAGCTTTTGGGATGCTTTTACCCATTATTTCTAATGAATTTACACAATGCAGATCTGTGGAGAGGCAGTTTCGATGTGGTCTTCCTTTTACACATTTTTGCAATGTGTTTTCCTAGAATTTGCCTGCTGATCGTTATATATTTAGCCTGGATAAGTCACAGAAGAAATGGCATCTTATTTTCAGTGGGGTTCTACATCTACACAATATTATGCTGCATTGTGTAAAATCAGAACACACTAAAAACAATATTTTACATCTGGGGGACACATTAAGTGCTGAACCGATGCACAAGCAGAATGATGCATTGCACAAAGACGAAGCGCCAGTCGGCACTGATAAAATATTCAAAGAGAATGTGCCATCGGTACAGGGTGTGCATACAGTGAAGCCCACTAGGATGAAGTGCAACACTGCAGAATTCTGCAGTACAGTTACTGCAGCAAACAATGCAGTCTCAATGGGAGTTAATCCCTTTTGTCATGAAGTAAACCTGTGACACTGAGCTTCATCCTGGAGGGCTTCATTGTACCTGTTGAAAATGTGACCCTGGATGGGAGTTGCAGTGCAGGCAGCTGCCAAGTCAGGTGCATACAGGGTGATCCAGACTGAATACCTTCCAGGGGGAATGCGTGGAACATACAGGTATGCACTGCAGTCCCCATGGGCGATATTCAGCCCAAGAATGCAAATGAACTAATTGAGCATTCAGGGTACAAAGGGGACTTATGCATGCTCATTACTGGTCCATTTGCATGTTGGCATGTTGATGAATGCACCAGAGCAGCTCTCACCCCCAAGCCCTAACCCTGATCACTCCCATGTGGGACAGGCCCTGAAGTCTCTAGTGGTAAAGTGGCACCCCCCACCCATTCCACCAGCCCGACTGTACTGGAGTGCAGGCTCTATTGGTTCCATACTGTAGGGACCCCAGTGCCATCCCTGATTGCACCTGAACACACCTACAGTCCATTTCCATAGTGTAGTGGCCCTTGCTCCCCCTCAACAGTGCACAGACACTCGCACCCCGCCACCCATCCCATTGTGATGACTGACTCTGTGATGGGATCATACCACTGTATTGGCAGGTGGCAGAACACTCACAGTAGGATGCTGGAATGTGCTATACATAGGCACGAGCTGTGTGTGGGTGATAATGCTCAGTGACCATACACCTTAGGCCCTCGCATATGGATCCATCATCCCGGTGCCATTGCACTGCTCAGAGAAGGTGATGGTTAATGCTGTACCCACTCACACAGGTCCCAAAACAGGCATGTTGCAGCTGACCACCCATTCATTTGTACAATTGGGGAACTGTGGATGAACTATCCATAGCATGAAACATACACTGCAAATGGCATTGCAGTATATCGCACCCAATGGCACCCGGGATACCTCAGCAGTCCGGAGGGTGGCATGTTATACAGGGGAGCGGGGGAGAGTGTGGACTTGCAGCAGTGTATGACAGCAGGAAGATACAGCATTGGCAAGGCATGCATTGGCGGTATGTAAATTCCCTCTTACAGTTTGCCAGGGACGTACACACAGCTGCATACACTGGTGGATCCACAGCTTGCATGATGCCCCAATGCATAGTACAGCCAGTTGGGTCATTCCAGAGTGCAGGTCCCCCAGCCCGGGTTAAGTGCAGTCAACGGCTGGCCGTGGCAGGGTGTGGAGAGCAGTGCAAGTCTTTGCAACAAGTCAGATATGGGGGAGTGAGGGTATCTGAATACGGGGCGGTGGGTGGGGATCCTCTATGCTATGGATATGGACCATGGTTTCCTCTGATGCGATTGGGTCTGGGGGGGCCCTACACTATGGAGCTCTTCAAGGATGGAGTTGGATAGATTGGGGATAGAAAGGGGTACCTGTAGTCCACCAGGGCTGCCAGGCTGCTGTGCACCTGGGTGCAGATCTGCAGCCCGCCTGTGGGTGGCTGGCCGGGTTAGGCCAGCTATTCATGGCCTAACTGTGGGCCACAGGACTCTGGACTGTGAGGGGCTCATTCCCACTGAATGTGCTGCAGCACGGCTTATGCATGGGATTGCCCCCTCGACTTGTTTGGCATACGTTTTGAGTGTGACCTGGCCCATTCCCTTGTGGCTGGTGCATCCCACACATTTGAATATCGTGCTGCTGTGCATTGTTGGAGTTGTGCAGCACATCTCCCTTTTCCCCCGGGATATGCATGCATATCTCCTTTGAATATGGGGGCTCTGGACTAGGTAGCCTGTATAAATACATTATAAAAATGGTGAAATCATGACCCCACTGAAAACAAGATACTGCATCTAATCTGGGACAGCCCGAGTAAATACAGTGCAAAAATGTGTAAATGAACGTCCCTATGACAATGAGATGTAGCATCTCCCCTGCCCTATCCTGGATACAAAATATAGGATAAGCAATATTCAGTGCTCTCAGATCCAAATAACCATTTCCCTGTAAGAAGCCCTCATTTTTCCTGTGTTTTCCCCGCAGTTGCAAAATCAAATCCCTGTATAAATCCCTGTAGATTTTTCCATAAGCCACTGGTTCCTTATTTATGACTTTTTTCTTTATTTATTATATCAGCAGCCTTTTTTCAATAAAACAGCTCTGATTTGCTATTTGGTATTATACAATGGCAAGAAAGAATCCTGGCTTCTGATTGGTCAGTTGGCTGTCACAGCAGGAATGTTATCCTGGCATAACCTCCCTGCTGATTATTTGGATGACCACCATGATGATCTCCTCTTTCTCTTAAGGAACTAAAATATGTTTACACACTAACAAAAACATTCTTTAAAATTATTTTTTTTATTATAAAACAGCAAGCCATTGTATAATAGGAATAATGCCCTCCAGGGTGGGAGTTATGCTGGGATAACATCCCTTCTCGGGTGTTGGACGCCCACGGCCGGTGGCCTCGAGCCCAACCACCCGAGGTGGGATGTTATCCCAGCATAACTCCCACCCTGTCAGGCATTATTCCTTTATTAATGTTATATATCAAGATGGCCTTGGAATTATTTAGATTTACATGGTATGCATAAGCAACAATGGGGACTATATGAAATAACAAATATCACACTCATTATTTCATGAGCTATACTCAAAATTAGTAATCACAAGTCGGACAATCTTTCAAAAGATACTAGTAATGCCTGTAAACAAACAAATATATATATATTATAGTGGCACGGTAGTGCCACTATAGTTAGGGTTGAGTACATCATTTAAGGTTAAAGTATGATATTTTACATCTTAATAACTTTGCTACTGTATGATAGATTTGCCTGAAATTTGGCAGACACAGAGTGGTAGCATAGATCTTGGGATCTGCCAAGTTTTGTACCAATTGGATATACGATTGGGGAGTTATTAAGCAACATTCTGTAGCGCATTTAGCTTTTATGCATTCTTTGCTCTCATACCAGGTCGCATGGTTTGCTAGACCAGTCCAAAACTTTAGGGAACATGCGGCCAGGGTCCCTGATGTGCCTTTTTAAGATTTCATGAAAAAATAGTGAACGGTTCAAAAGTTATTCAAAAAACAAGTTTCCTATTATAGTCAATGGGAAAAGTTAACAAAAAATTCGACAGTGTCGCAAATGCGGATTGTAGAGTCACAAATTACCCCAGTAGTGTCACAAATCCACCATTTTGTTTTCAGTTACTGATCACAGAAATGCTTGGCATTTAAAATTGGGACCCTCTAGGGACACAGTTCTTTTCGTGTTTACCTAGTCGGACCCTGAGGATGCTAGGCATGTCTTTATTTTGGGGTTAAACACCCCAGAAATATGTTTTTGAAATTTTTGGGAAAAGTAGTGTCACAAAGTAATATCACACCTGCGACACTTTCGTGATTTTTTTTTTGCGAAAGTGTCATGATTTGCGACACTACTATTCGACACTATGGGGAAAATAACAGAAATTATTTGCCACCCTGCTGCAAAACACTGGTTTGGGCTTTTGGGCTGAAATTTGGAGGGAAGAAAGCCAACATCCCACAGATGTGCCTTTCCATAGTTTGGTAAAAAAATATTGCATGGATGGAAAGTTACGGTGCTCCAAAGTTGACACTTTTTCCCATAGACTAACATTGCGGCATCCGCTGCGCCTTTCAGGGCCCGTATCTAAGAAACGCTTCAAGATACGGACTTTTCATCACAAAAATAATTTAGTGCAAAACTAGCCAGGAAAGTCATAAATAATATGAAATTTTAATTTTTTTTCTACTTTGTACGGTTCCTGAGATATAAGCAATTTAGTATTCCAAGTGCTCATTTTCTGCTCCGAGGCCCATCGTTTATGCATACATTCTTTGTATTCACTGTGTTTCTCTATGCAGTTTTTGGGGAAAAAAAATGTGTGCGCTTCTGTTACTGTTACAGTTAGCATTTCCACTTGCGTTTCCGTACCCGTTAGTGTTCCCATGTATGCCACCGTATGCATTACCCTTCGCGTTTTCATTTGCGGTGCGTTTGCATTACTGTTACCATTTGCTTTTCCACTACTGTTTGTGTTTGTGTTTCCATTTGCGTCACCGTGCGCATTTTCATTTGTATTTGCGGCCGCCCTTCCATTTATGTTTGTGTTTGCATTTGTCTTTCATTTGGTGCCATCGATGGTGTTACCGTTACCATTTGCATTTCCAATTGCGTTACCATGACCGCGCGGGTTACGGTTTGTGTTTCCATACGCGCTTGTGTTTGCGTTTCTGTTTCCTTTGGAGTTATTATTGCTGTTACCGTTACTATTTGTGTTTCCAATTGCAGTACCATGACCATGCGTGTTACCAGTTGCATTTCTGTATGCTCTTGCATTTGCATCTCCGTTTCTGTTACTGTTCACTGTGGCGACACGGTACGCTTGCGTTTCTATTACTGTTTGTGTTACCATTTACATTTGCGTCACCATGTACATTACCATTTACGCTTGCATTTGCATTGCACTTACTGTTACTATGTGACCAAAAATCATGTGGTGGGAGTACGGGGCCCAAAGGGCCTGTGCTTCCACCACCACATTCCATTCACTATTTATAGTCCTCATTCTCAAAAGAAGGGAAATTTATGGCAAAAACTCCATTTAATGCATCAGTTAGGGCTGTTCCACAGTGACAAAGTGGAAATTCATTGTTGGGGTTGAAACCCCTTGACCCCCACCACACACGGCATCGGGTGTGCGTTGGGGTCATCAGTCTTAACTCTCACCCCATTCTCTAATACTTCACCACCTTGGCTTGTTACACATGGGATGGGGTGAGAGTTGGACTGATGACCCCAAAGCACACCCCGATGCTGGTTGAGGGGAGGGTTGGGGGTGCAAGGGGGGTTTCAACCCTAACATCGAATTTCCTCACTTTTGTCACTGTGGAACAACCCTAACTGATGCAATAAACAGAGTTTTGCCATGAATATATATATATATATATATATATATATATATATATATATATATTATAGGGCATGGTCACCCTCTATATTTAGGGTTAAGAAGGCACTTCTGTGTTAAACCCAAAATTGTGCACATCAATGACTTTGGACCCATTCAACGGATTTACATGAAATTTGGTAGGTGCCATGGGGCATGGTAGGTCTCTTGATTTGCCAAATTTTGTTTTGGTCAAACTTACGGTTTTTGCACACCAAAACACAGAAAAATGCACTTTTTGCCAGTTTTGTGAGCAGTTGTTTTGATTTTGTCCATGGCGTTGCATGGCCATTGTGTGGTGTGTTGGTCTGTAACTTGGCAATGCTGAAAGAACTTGGGTCAAGGAATATGCCACTTGTTGTTTGGTGAAAAAATATTAATCCATTCAAAAGTTATTAAATGTTTTAGCTCCCATTATAAGTCTATGGGAAAATTTATATGGTTATTTTGCAAAAGAATGGGGTTTTGGCCATCTGGTCACTCCTCATGATCAAAGAATTTTCAGGTTCGAGAGCAGAGAATCTTTGATCATGAGGAATTTCTTGATCGCGATGGCCGCCATCTTGTTTTCAGTTTACGGTCAGAAAAAAGCAAATATCTCAGCTCATGCGTGACTTCTGAAGTAAAACTATGATGGGTTCTGCTCAGGGGTCTTCTCTCTATCGAGCCATGGCTGTGGTTTCTTGTAGTTATGTAAAAAAATAGAGTTTTAAACGTTTTAATTTTTTGATCGCAGCTCGCTAACGATCTTTGACCGCGAGCCTGCAAATTCTTTGATCACGAGATTCTTTGATCACAAGGGAGGGACGAGATGGCCAGATTTAAAAATCAAATATCTCAGCACAGGGTGACTTATGAAGTCAAACTAGGATGGGTTTTGCTTAGGGGGGCTTCGTTCTATTGAGTCATGCCTGTGGTTTAATGTACTTCTCTGAAACAATTGAGTTTTAACATTTTTTATTCTTTGATCATGAGCCTGCAAATTCTTTGGTCACAAACATGCAAATTCTTTGATCATGAGATTCTTTGATCGCGATCTTTGATCACAAGGGAGGGATGAGATGGCCAGATTTAAAAATCAAATATCTCAGAACAGGGGTGACTTATGAAGTCAAACTAGGATGGGTTTTGCTAAGGGGGCTTCGTTCTATCGAATCATGCCTGTGGTTTAATGTACTTCTCTGAAACAATTGAGTTTTAACATTTTTTATTCTTTGATCGTGAGCCTGCAAATTCTTTGGTCACAAACATGCAAATTCTTTGATCACAATATTCTTTGATCGCGATCTTCGTTCGTGAGGGCGTGACTAGATGGCCAGATTTTTCAGTTGGAAAAAATGTAAGATCTCAGTCGAGGGGTCACTTCTGCACTCAAGCTAGGATGGGTTTTGCTCAGGGGACTTCATTCTATCGAGTAATGCCTGTGGTTTAATATACTTCTGTGAAAAAATGGAGTTTTAATGTTTTTTAATTATTTGATCGCGAGCCTGCAAATTCTTTGGTCACGAACCTGCAAATGCTTTGATCGTGAGATTCTTTGATCGCGATCTTCGTTCGTGAAGGCGGGACTAGATGGCCAGATTTGGAGGGACCAGATAGCCCAATTTTCACAACTTTAAAACTAAATATCTCGGAAACAGTTTGATGTTTCAACTTGAAATTTGGAGGGTGTTGAGAGGATGTCCTGTAGATGTGATTTATGGTGTTTAGGTGTCAGAAAATTAATTTGCTGTGGAGATATTGCATGACACAGTTTAAATTTTTCAGATAGCATTTTCTATTGTGGTAGTGGCTTGACATTTATCAGGCAGCTAGCGTTACTGCTACTGAGGTAATTTTCACTGGCTAGGTGTCTAAAATGTTAACAGATGCAGAATTATGACGAATGACAATTTGTTTTGTTTCAAGCTTGTGGGAGCAGGGCCCCATGCTCTCTCCAATACATATAATGTTCAGAACTTCTGCTGTTATGTTGGGCAGACATTTGCAACTGGGCCCTGCACTCCCACCAACTTGTGCAACTTTCTAGTTTTCTATGCTTTCTCAAAAAGTAAGGAAATTCTTTGCAAAAACAGTGTTAATGCATCATTTAGGGTTAAAACAGAAAAAGTCAGAAAATGAGACCTTTAGGGTTGCCCCTTGCCCCTTCTCATGTGCCCCCATCCTTCCCAGGCTGACAGACGGCGGGGTGTGTCATTAGGGTTGAGAGGCCTAACTGTCACTGCATTCTTCTTTCTTGCAGCATGTCAACATGATTGCACATGGAATGTGGTGACATGTAGGCCTCACAACCCCAATGACACACCCCATTGTCTGTCAGTCTGGGGAGGATGGGGGGCACACAAGGGGGGGTAGGGGCAACCCTAAAGGTCTCATTTCATGGCTTTTTATGTTTTAACCCTAAATGATGCATTAATGCAGTTTTTTACAAATAATATATATATATATATATATATATATATGTATGTATATATACATATATATATATGTATACACACACAGATGCTACAGTATTTTTGCATCCTATAGTTGTTAGATTTCGGACAAATTCTCATAGACTTTTTTCTGTCCATCTGATGGAATCTCGAATTAGTTAAGTAAATGTTATTATTTTCTTCAAGGCCCTGATCCAGCAACTCAGTAAATACACACTCAGTACATCATATTATAAAATGACAAAAAACAGTCTTCTGTTTCCCGTTGTTTGATCAGGAATTGTGTAAATGGTATAGTTATATACCAGTATCTTGCAAGTTCCCCATGAAGATCTCTGACATTTCAGGAATAATATCAAGCCTACACGAAACTTCCAAAAAATTTAAAAAATAATAATAATAATATAGAAAAACATAAAGGGATCTTACAAGCTCAAATTTGCAAACTGGGTGGGCCATGGGCCCTTATCTGCTGACAGTGTCTATGTATCTATGTATCTAAACAATAATTTTCCTCCTAATAAATGGCATGATCTCTTTCATTCTCAAAAATAGCACATTATATATCAAGTCAATACCGTCTCCATCTTGGCATCAAATAAGATCTTGGCTTGTAAAAACGTTATGAAATGCCCAAAGTTTGTTGTAATTAATTGAAAAACACCTACATGTCTGTCATGCATTGTGTCTTTTGATACAGGTTGTATTTTGTATTTGCTATGCTTGTATTTATGTATATATTCTGTGTAACTATGTGTTTATTTTATACATTGGGACCCCATTGAAAATGAGCCTCGGCTCAATTGGGCTATCCTTTTCTGAATTTTCAGAATAAAATATTTACTACTACTACATGTTGTGAGAGATCAAATCAGGTAACACATACCCTGGTTCATTATTATCAGACCTCAAATTTATTTATAGAAATTATGCACAGACTTCCGGTGACGTCACGGACCGAGTGAAAGCCTAAGATATCAGGCTCCCGTCCTCGTCTAATAAATCTGGTGGAATCCTTCAAATAGCGGAAAAATTTATATCTCAGCTAAACATTGTCGCTCAACCAGGATGATTGCTAAGGGCCACAAACTGAAAGGTCCCAGACACAATGCTTCACAATCGAAATTTAAGCAACTCACCTTGGATGAAGAGATGGAGGCCTTTACAGCCCGCTCCCGCAAAGACCCTGCGGTCTCCGAATCCTCACTTGATAACGAGGATGAAGACCTCGGCCTTCCCAGATGAGCGGAGCGTACCTTACAGAAAATCTTGACGTCGGTACAAAAAATAGAATCATCTATTGCGGACGTAAGACAAGATGTTAAACAAATCGACGCAAAGGTGGCGGATAACTCCCTAAAGCTTATAGAACTCTTGGACGCCCATGGTACAGGGGAAAGGCTCCTGGTCTGTTTATTGCAGTGAGATTGAGAGACCCATAGCCAGCTAGAGGACACCGAGAATAGGTCCCGCCAAAATAATTTCAGGCTTCACGGCGTACCGGAGGGGGCGGAGGAAGGATTCGCTACTACGGTGGATTTTATGCAATATTTACTGCGGTCTCTCTTATCAGTACCCTCAGACATGGATCTGGCAATGGACAGAGCCTATAGATCGCTAGTTGCGAAGCCAACTAACCCCTCGGCCAGACCCAGGTCATGGGTAGTTCAAATGGTCCTGTTCCAATCTAAAGAGTGGGTGCTGAGAGAAGCCTGGCGAATCCGGGACCTAAAGTATAAGGACTCTCCAATCTTTTTTGAGCAAGATTTTTACCTTCACTCCAAGCAGAAAGAATAAAGGTCTGTTCAGTAATCAAAGAGATTAAAGATAAAAAGAATATTAAAGTGCAATTGCTGTTCCCATCTAGGCTGCGGATTCAACTGGACTCGGGCCCCAAAGTCTACTCCAACCTCTTAGAGGCATCATCATTGCTGAAAGAATGGGGAATTGCACTTCCAAACTTGGCTTTTGAGCGTCTGGAACAAAGCTTAATGAAAAATGTCTGGCAAGTGCAGACTAAGGGTGTGAAACGCCCACACGGTTGCTCGATCCTGAATTCCTTCATGAAAGATGCAACAAGGATCCTAAGACATGCGGAGAGCAGAACCACAGCAGGCACTTCATTTACCAACCAGAGATCCCTACGAGCCGCTGACGGCGATATCAGTAATCATCGGTCTCTTCGCTGAATAAGGAGATACGAACTGAAAACCATAATAACCCACCTCTTCTTCTTATATAGACTGTATCTTACACAAGGGACAACAAGTCATACAATGTTTTTAGTTATAGTTGCTGGGCAAAAGTAAGGAGGATGCTTTTATATGACGGGGATCATCTATACCCCCCCTCATTGTTCCCTTTTTGGCCTTGTTTTTTTTTCTCTCAAAGTAAAGAAGGGGTTTAACACGGCTCTATTATTTAGGGGTATATATCTGAGAGGGTGATTAGTACTGGATGCAATCTCCCCCGGATCTCCATGAGTTCATCCCTCACTAGATCATGGGACAGAGCACCGTTTTTAAAAAAAAAATCTAGAGTTTAATCAGCTTCCTTGACTTTATCACTCCACATAGGGAGAGAATAACCTGTCAAGCTTATCCGGGTCTTAATAAAAGGGCTTCATACGGTTTCTACCAGGGTTAATAACCACCCTGAATTTCACCCCTGTCCCTTCTTCTGGAGCCTGCAATAGAGGAAGCCTGACCCTTTTAGATATAGAAACAAACCAAGTAAACCCTCTAGTGGCCCTGAATTCCCCTTTTCTTTTTGCCTTCAACCTCTCGAAATGAGCACGGAGTGGGGTGTTTCTGTTTTCAAGGAAAATGGGCTTACTAGTCAGTCTGAAAAGGCTTTAAGGGGAAGGGTTACCTTGAAATGTGTTGAATCACTCGGGGAATGTATAAACAACAAAAAACACAAAAAAGCCACACCGAGTAAGCTGCTGGGGCTTAATTATTAAACATAAAACTGCGCGTGGGGGCCAGCTGGGGCGGGTGGTGTGATGGAGCATGCGTTTATTTAGGTGTGGGGTTGTGTGTGACGTGCTGGGCTGGGGCGGGGTGGTGGGGGGTAGGGGGCATCTTGCGTTTCACAGGGTGGAATGCAGAATCCTCTGATGAGGCCAGACATTCTGCTTGGTGGGACGTGGGATGTTTTTTGCCCCTCGCTGTTGTGGTTTTCAGCCTGGTGTGCTACACACTTTTGTATTTGTGTGGGAGTGTGTTTTGTTGTATTGTTCTGCTCTGGCTGGGTGCTTTTTTTTTTTTTGTGGGAATGTATAAAGGAGCAGGCCCAAAACAGGCCTCAGCATAAGCGCAATGGCGGGATTCCAAACAAACGTAATAAAACGGCATGGGACGGGGAGGGAGGGTTGGTGGAGTTTTTCCTCCTTGGTAACATTTATCCTCGATTACAGCAACAGCACAACTTTACTCTGGGTTTCTCAAGAGACCACTGGTGTTAAACTTTAAACACCAATCACTCTAAGTGGAATCAGACGCTCCCCTCGGGAAGCCTCTGGTCACACACCTAGGAAGCGACTTCTTTTTCCTCTCGTGGGCAGCACAAGAGGTGTTTCATATTGTAGTACAGTTGGATCAGTTCAAATAAAGGTTGTTTTTTAATAATTGTTTACTATGGTACATTTTCCTTATAGTTACTACCCTATGTTCAGGGTGCAGTTTTGTTTTTTAAAGACTGTTACAAGTTTGTTTGGGTACAACCAGAAAGAAGCAGGATCAGAAACCAATAATGCTCTAGAAAGAGTAGAACAAAATTGGTGGAGACCTGTTCAACAGACGGGATATGGAAATTGTGAAATTTTTATGAGAATATATCCTCATTTGACTAGATCGAAATGGCAATGTTAAAGGTCATATCATATAATGTCAAGGGGGTTAATTCCCATATCAAACGAACTAGGTTGTTACAAGAGCTTAAAAAAATTACGGGGAAACATGATCTTTCTCCAAGAAACACACCTTTCACCACAGGAACATTTAAATTATGTAGAGCATGGGTTGACCAGGTAGTGTCAGCCTCCCACCCAACCTCCAAGAGGGCCGGGTGGCCATTATTTGGTGCAGGGGCCTAAATTTAACTATAACCCCTACAGAAAGTGGTATGCAGGGCAGGTATGTTAGAGTATCAGCTTGTTTACAGGGAAAAATGCTGCATTTTATCAATATATACGCTCCCAACTCCCAACAAGAAATCTTTTTTGAGTCAATTTTTAAGAAGATAGTAATGCTTCCAAAGGGTCAGTTACTCCTGGGAGGAGACTTTAATATCGCACCACACCTGCAGAGAGATCGTTCTTCAAAAGGGGCCCCCATAAATGGTGTAGCCTCTCGAATCCTGCTGGCTTTGACCAAAGGATGGGCCTAGCCGAGGTTTGGTGAGCTCATCACCCGACAGAAAAGGATTACACATTCTACTCGACTGCACAAAAATCATATTCCCGTATTGATCTATTTTTTACTCACATAACTACCCTGCTTTCGATAGCTAATTCACATAAACACAGTATAACTTTATCTGACCATGCCCCAGTCTCAATTCACCTAACCCTCCCCACCCAGGCTAAGCAAACCTTGTGGAGACTAAATGTCTCCCTGCTAAACAATAAGACCTTTACAACTAGACTGAGAAAAGTAATCTCAGACTTTACAATAACTCATCAACCAATGGACCACTCACCTTTACTCAGGTGGGACACACTAAAAGCGGTCCTCGGGGGGATTATCAGTTTTGCTGCGGCCAAAAAAAAACTGGCCCACCTATCCCATAATAGGCTATTACAAGAATTGATGGAGGTGGAGAAAAGGCATAAACAAACCTGCAAGACAAGCAAACTCAAATGGCATTGAAGAAGGTCAAGATGGACCTTCAAGAGTTCGAAATTAAGAAAGCGGAGGAGCAGCTATGATTAGCAAACCAGAGATATCATGAAGTGGGGGGTAGAGTTTCTAGATTACTGGCTTTTCAGTTACAAAAGGCCCAAGCAGACAGATGTGTCCCCTGCATTCAGGACAGCGGACCCCAAGGGAAAAAATGAGTTTCTCCCACAGAAATAGCTGGTCAATTTCAGACTTGTTATCAAACCCTGTATTTGGAAGATAAAGATCCCACAAATACCCAGGATAAAACTCAGACTTTTCTTGGGGCTCTAAGACCACCCAGGTTGTCAGAGGGAGCACGGAAGGAATTAAACCAGCCCATTACAGTAGAGGAGACCCTAAGTGTAATTCACCAGCTGCCTATGGGGAAGACTCCAGTTCCAGATGGATTTAGCGAGGAGATCTATAAAGAATTGGCAACATCAGTGGCATCCCTGCTGATGGAGGTCTTTAATTGT
Organism: Neoceratodus forsteri; assembly: GCA_016271365.2. Lineage (NCBI taxonomy): Eukaryota > Metazoa > Chordata > Ceratodontiformes > Ceratodontidae > Neoceratodus > Neoceratodus forsteri. Next base: position 50,809,790 of record JADMNL010000025.1, read on the forward strand.
TCCCTGGAGAAGGGCAAGCTTCCAGAGAGTTGGTCCCACTCATTGATCACAGTCATACCTAAGGACGTAACAAAATGCACTTCCTATAGACCAATCACTCTCCTTAATCAGGATCAGAAAATTCTCACTAAAATCTTGTCCCTCAGATTGCAGAAACATATTGAACTACTAATTCACCTGGACCAAACAGGGTTTATCCCACATCGTCATATGAGTGATAACATCAGAAGACTCCTAAATATCCTGCATTTGAAGTCATTCCTTCTTAATCCATCCTTGGCCATTTTTCTTGACTCAGAAAAAGCCTTTGATAGGCTTAACTGGGTATATCTCTTTGAAGTACTAAAGGGGATGGGCATTGACTGAAATTTCCTAACATGGGTTAAAATATGTTACCAGAATCCCCAGGCAAGAGTGAGAGTGAATGACACTATGTCAGCGCCATTCCGAATCACTAGAGGGATGAGGCAGGGTTGCCCACTGTTCCCCCTTGCTTTTTGCAATTAGCATGGAACCTCTGGCCCAGGCCATCTGAGAGCAGGATACAATTGAGGGAATAGAACTCCAGAATAAATTACACAAGATCTCGCTATATGCAGATGACACCTTGATATATCTAGGTAATCCAGAATCAGCTATTACACATCTTCTGGCCCGCCTTGACAACTCTGGAAATATATCGGGCTTTAAAGTCAACACCGCAAAGTCTGAAGTGCTTCAAATAGGGGGTGATCCCTCCCCAGCTCTGTGAAATAAAGTGCCATTTAAGTGGGTGGAACACAGATTGAGATACTTAGGTATACATATCCCAATGCAACAGACACTTTTGTATAAACATAACTATGAGGTACTCTCCCAGCAGGTGAAAGCAGATTTGAATAGATGGAGAAAACTCCCCCTAACATTTACTAATAGAGTGGAAACTATAAAAATGAATATCTTACCAAGATTTCTTTTTCTATTTATAAATCTCCCACTTCAAATCCCTAAAAAAGACTGGAAAGACCTTAAAAGAGACTCTCGGACTTTATTTGGTTGGGCAAACGCCCTAGAATTCTATGGGAAATTCTGATATCTGAGAAATCCAAAGCAGGGATGGGCCTCCCTGATTTCCAAAAATATTATCTAGCAGCCCAACTACTACCAATCATTAAAATGTTGTCACCAGGGAAAAAGCATGGGTGGCTGGAGACGGAGGAACAAGAATGCGGACTGGCTCCACTACACATCCTGCCCTGGATAGTGCAGCCAGGAGATCTTAAAAATATAAAAAATAAGTTCACACGACACACGATTACACACTGGCTGGAAGCCAGACAAGAATGGGAAATAATCAGAAATAATCTGGGAATATTTACCACTTGCTTTCCTCCCAGGATTCCCGGCCAGAAGGGGCGACCATTGCTTTTTTCGATGGGCACTATTGGGACTGAAGTTTCCAAGGCAGTTGGTGGATAAAAATGGCTTGAAATCTTTCTCACAGATACAGGCCGAATTTAAACTACCTAACACAGATGCCTTTTGATACCACCAATGCACACGCTTTATATACACCAATATAGGGTTGTCAGATCTGACCCAGGGACTAGCAGCTCCAATTCTACTAACTAATCAAAAGAGTGTTATGGGAGAAACTAGAACCTAGAACCTATGTAGCACAAATATATAGGTTCTTAATGGAAGACCAAGGATGGCTAGCACTACAAACAGTGGAAAGCAAGTGGGAGATGGAAGCAAATTTAGCTATCTCAGAGAAAGACTGGGAGCGTATTTGGTGGGGTATACTCAAAATGACCAATTCCCTCTCCTGGAGAGAATTGAGGTGGAAAGTTAACATTCATTTTTTTAGAACTCCAACTATCTCGGCCCATTATGCAGCCCATCCATCCAACAAATGTTGGAGGAAATGTGCCCATATAGGAACTCATTACCATATTTTTTGGGACTGCCCTATTATATGTGTCAGTGTCAGTGGCTCAGTAGGTAGTACACTCACCTCTGAGGCCAGGAGAGCAGAGGGCTGTGGGTTCAGTTCCCACATCTGGCACTTGAGTTACTATCCCAGTACTGACACTGTAGTGCAGCATGAGAGGGGTGCTGCACTTCTGAGGTGCTGTCTTTCAGATGAGATGTTAAACCGAGGTCCCATCTGCCTAGATTGGTGGTAGTTCAGGTGGATGTTAAAGATCCCATGGCACTTATCGAAAAGAGTAGGGGAATTTTGTTTTTATTAAGTATTGTACAACATCACTTCAACAAACAGAAACAAAAACAAAAAATAAACAAATAACAAATCATGTCACTGGAACATCTGAATCAGTGATCCAAGGTAGATTACGCCATACATTGCGAATATAGTGAGCTGTTTGGAAAGCCTTCTCTTTATAATATTAACATCGCATTTCTTTACAAACATTCCCCACAATATCATCATATGTCAAAAGTTTTTGTTGCAAAGTAAACAAACAACGAGCATTCCAAATATACCATTTAAGAATGGAAAACAATACAGATAAAGTACTAGAGTCCCAAGAGGACCACTCCCTGCTATAAGCACCATAAATCAAGGATTCATAAGAAAGATTTTGAAAAGGTACCATATGCCAACAAGAGGCCACATAGGACCAAAAGGATTGAATGAAAGAACAGGTAAAAAACAGATGAGACATGGTTTCATATTGCTGCACACATTGAGTCCTACTACAAAACCTTTCATCTAATGCCTTATGTTTTTGATTTAACATTCAACTTTTCGTGGCAACAAAGCCACAAAATATCCCAAAATTTGCAAGGTACTCTTGTATTACGAAACAACCACATAACATCAGGTGTCAGAGACATTGGGCATAAAGGTAAAGTGATGGGGTCCTTAAAATGTTTATCCTGTACCATTGAATATAGCAATTTCTTGGAAAAATTTAAAACGAGGTTGGATGTAATACCCCAACGTTTAAGGTGCACAAAAAAAAAAATCTATAATAATCAGACGAAAAAGAAACAGATTTAAAAACTTTCAGGGAATCAGAACCCCAACCATCATACCATGCCCGAATGCGGGATTGAAACAGGGGTGACCAACTAGTAGTCCGCCCACTACAAACCAGAAAAAGATTAGCAAACAAAAATTGAATAAACAAAAATAGAACTGGATTAACCATATTCAAGCCACCATCTACCACCTTAAGATACAACACATTACGTTTAGTAGGATTCAATCTACTACACCACAGTGCTCGAAAAAATAAACCAAAAAGTGTAGCATCCTGTTCCTTAGGAGGGGGAAAAATCACACTCATATACAAAAATAGAGTCAACAAATAAGTCTGAATCATGTATACCCTTTTGAGCTTACCCATAGTACACCTATTCCAGCCATCCACTAACGTTTTTCCCCGTTCAAGTGTTAAATCCCAATTAACTAAATCCTGCCTACCAGTGTCAAAAACAATTCCTAAAACAGAAATAGGACCATGCGTGACTGGGATATCAGCCATGTGAGAGGTAGAAACAGTGAACCCTAAACAGCGGAGAACACATTTTTCTTTATTCAGGTGAATGCCAGAGGCAGTACCATAACATTTACAGAACTCCAAATCCCTAACCAAATCCGCCTCTGATTTCAAAAACAAACAAATATCATCCGCATATGCGGCAGCAGTCCAAGGAGCATAGCAGCGGGAAAGCTGGATGGGAGTGAAAAAGCGGACATCATTCAATAACCGAAGTAACGGGTCAATGCAAAAAACAAACAATAAAGGGCTTAAGGGACATCCCTGACGTACCCTCCGTTTCACTGGAACCAAAGGCCCTAAAAAGCCATTCACTAGAGGTTTAACAAAAAGACAATTATAAATAGCCCGTAACCAAGAAATAAACAGAACCGGAATACCATATCTGTAGAGAATTTGCCATAAAAATTCAAATTCTACAGAATCAAAAGCATTCCGCTGATCCAAAGACACCACCAATCCAGAAGTGGAAGAAAAGGAGCCAGATTCAAAAATTTCCCATAAAACGATCAGTTGGTCTGAAATTACCCTGCCAGGAACAGCACAAGATTGCGTACATGAAATAACACACGAAGCAGCCTTCGATAAACATAAGGCTAATATTTTCATTAGAATTTTGAAGTCCACATTCAGAAAGCAAATCGGTCTCCAATTATCCAAATTTTCCTTAGTCCCCTTCTTTACAGCAGGGTAACAACCCCTAAAGTCGTATGAATGGGAAAACAACACTCCTGCAACATAAAAGTAAGAACTTGTGCCAATTCATTAGAAATATAAGGAGTCAGGAGAGCATATAATTCAGAAGGGAGGCCATCAAGACCCAGGACCTTCCATTTGGGCAATGCAGCCACAGCTGTCTGAACCTCCGAGGGGGAAATAATAGAAGTAAGGGCAGTGAGCACAGAATCAGAGAGAGTAGGAATATTCAAAAAAGCCAACCAATGGGAAAAGGCAGCAGTATTATCACCTTGCGTATCAAATTGTCATCCTAAATAGTTAGACACCACCGACATAATATCAGATTGTTTCGTAACAGTCACCATATCAGGATCCCAGATAGGCAAGCATGGTCTTATGCTGAATGTGGGAAGAACAGCTCAAAAAAGGACATACTTCCGCAAAAGACCCTTGAGTCCCAAAATGTTGTTGCATAGTCAAAGACGCCAAATGTTTCACATGGAAGTCATGCATGTGTTGTTTAAGAGAACGAATTTGATCCCCATAATCATGTGTAGTAATATAAGCCAAACTCATCAATTGTTGTAACTGCTGTCTGAGCATTTGATATGTTACCTCTCCAAATTTGATAAATATTTGCTCTCACTTAATAAAAACAATCATAAGTTGGACTTCAAACTGTCCCACCAAAGAAAAGGATTATCAAATAACTGAAATAAAGTTTTCTTACCTTCTATAAAATACACTAATTGTTGGGACAGGGATCCCCTAGAGAGCAATAATGTATTAAATTTCCAAAGACCGGGGCCAGAAGGAGAATCCCACTCCCCTACCACTATTGAAAGGGCATTATGATCAGAGTAAGCCACAGAATCGACTCGTGCATTAAGTACTGGAACCCTATTACTAAGAAAAAAGAAATCAATACGAGTGGCATGCATACCCCGCTGAAAAGTAGGGAGTGCCTGAGAATGAAAAGAGTGATACACATCTTTTAAATGAGGTAATCTAACCGTAGCCTGTAGTGCCGACATATCAAAGAATATTTTTTTAGTAGAGGCGCCACCACCATGATCATGAAGCGTAAGACCACAATTGAAGTCTCCTCCCCAAAGCACAGGTTGCGCTGAAAAAAGGAAAGGCCGAATCTGAAAAAAAATGTCCACCCTGTCCACCTTCGTTTGAGGGGCATAAATATTAATAAGGCGAAAATAAGTATCACGGAGTTTAACATCTAATATAAGGACTCTTCCTGGTACTAAATCAATCAGCTTTATGAGCCGGAAAGAAAGGCTAAACAAAATACCCACCCACGTACAAGCACCCTGACCAATGGACCAGTATGAAGGACCCTTATACCATTCATAGTTAGCATGTCGGACCTCCAAGGCAGTATGTAATCTCGTATCCTGTAAAAAAATTACATCTACAGGGATGGATATTAGGTGAGAAAACACACCACCACGCTTCTTTGAATTTTTAATGCTATTAACATTAATCGTTAAAAAAGTAAGTCGGGCAAAAGGAGGCATAGGGAGAAAAATTAAGGAGGCTTAAATAATTTAGTCCTACCAGAGGCCCGAGTCTTCCATCCTTTAGAGGAAAGCTTGCCTTTCAGAGGACCCACAACCTGCTCACTCACCATACTCGTATCAGAATCAGAACCAATATCAGCACACAGGGAACTTCCTGAAGAGACTTCGGATTTTTTTTCCGCAAACTCAGTATCTAAAAGAAGAGGTTGAAAACGATTAGACGTTTGAGTTTCTGAAATTTTGTGAACCTTGGGGGCCGGTTTTCTCCAGCTCCGGTGGCGTGTTATCCGTTGTTCAGGATCTACGGCCAGGATCGGAGGAGGAGGTGGAGGGGGCATATCGAGAGGGGGAAACAACCAGCCCAGGCCTACGGTCTTCCAAAGGAGGGTCCAAAACTACAGGAGGGGTATTCATAGGGTCTATCACCATAGGAACCTCCAGAGTCTTATGAACTACCGAAGGAAGATCGGAACAGAATTCAGGGGGAGGGGGCACCATGATAGGGATAGAGAAATTCGGGGGTCTACGGGTAAGGGAGCACCCTCCATCCAGACATGCGTCCATTGAGCAAGTGCAACCAGTAGTCTCTGCTCCTCCAAATCCCCATTACCAGATTTAGAAGAAGCGGCCTGAGAACATTCACCATAGGTATTACCTAACAAACCACATAAGTTACAGCAAACAGGTTCAGAGCAATGCTGGCACACATGACCCAGCTTACCACACAGGGAGCAATGGATTTTATCACAAACCCCACTAAGCTGTCCTGAAGCACCACATTTATAACATCATTTCGGCTGGCCTGGATAAAATAAAATGCCACAGTCTTCCCCCCAAAAAAATGAATTGGGCAAATGCTGTAGAGAACCATTCAATTCCCTCAGAATGACCCTAAACTTCCAGCCCCCCCATCCATATGCCCTCACTATCAAAAATAGCCTCAGGAGACCCCAAAACAGTACAGCGCTGCTGCAACCAAAAAAGCAAGTCAGTCACACTGACACCCTCATTACAAAAAAGAACCATAACAGACTTCTGAGCGGGTCTGATCAGAGGAAGGAGTTCAAAAGGGGCCCATAGTGGAGTATTTTTTACCTTCCCATATCTATTCCAAAATGCCTCCAACCCCGCATTCAACTTAAAGCTAACGTCAAATGAACGTTCCCCAGATACATGAATAAGAGCATATAACTCAGTAGCCAAAAAATGTAAACTTTGTTTCAGTAAAGTTTTCCCCCCATATTCTCTATCGGGAAACAATTCAAGACCCGCTTTATACACAATACGGAAAATATTATGTCTTTTGGCAGGCACTACCTTCTTTTTAAAAAAGGAAGCACACGATTTAGAGCCACCAGTGTTTTCAGTCCCCAGAATAGACTCAGAGTCACCCTTTAAAGACCACACAGAAACAAATGAGGGCTGAGCATTGGAGGGGGGGCACCACACAACTAGCACCTGAAGGAACAGGAGGACCAGGCACCGTGCAGTGAAAATCCAGAGGTGGCAAATTAGGCTATAATGGAAAAAACAGTTTTGGATTGGGGGTCAGATCAAAATCAGAGTCTAAAGAAAAAGTCGATACTTCACCCGAAGGTTTCTGTAAAGGTTGCAATGGTTCAGTTGAGGATACTGAGGATAGGGAATTCAGTTGCACTCCAGGAATTCGAATAGGTGAAAAACCCAAAGTCCATTGCCGTGAATCAGGCGAGCGCACCCAGCCTGCCGCCTGGAGAGAAGATTCCACTGACCACCCTTCCAGTGGATCAGGCACCAAATCCGCCCAAGCTTTTGTCGAAGCCGTTTGTTCTCATGGCGGAGCACAGTCTGCCATCTTTGAGGCCGCTTGTTTAATCATGCGAGTAGAGGCAGGAAAGAAAAAGGTGGAAACCCCATCCTGTCTAAGGGGTTCTGTCTGAAAAATCACCGGTGTAGACTCAGAGGAAGACCTAGAGAGTTCCCCTTCCACATTCGATGCAGAAGCATTCGGAGCACGTATTGGCGCCGGACCACTCCTAGCAGAGGCCACAATTCCTTCCAGTGCAGGCACAGGCAGAAGCGATGAAGGAGCGAGTGGAGGAGATGCTACAAGCATAACAGAAGCCATGGCAGAAGAATTCAGAGAGGAGACCGACTTACTATCCACGGGACCCACAGGTAAGACAACAGGTCCCGAATCCTCAGTAATCACAGCAGGAATCTCCATAGGGGTAGAATCAGGTATGGAAGCAACTTCGGGTAAACGTGAAGCACAGGCAGGACCAGGCAACATACCCAGAGTAACCACATTGAAAGCAGACAGCTCTGCAGGCATACAACTCTCCACCACGTCCTGCTCCATGATCAACTCAGCAGAGACTGACCCTCTGCAGCAGACGGCAAAGCCCCCCGCCGTCAGAGTAGAGGAATTTCCCCAGTGTCCTGGCCAAATTTCCCTCATTCACTAAAAATACCACCAACAGCTTAATCTGGTTCAAGGTCAGTTGGCATTCATCTGTATCCCCCTCCCCCAGGTCATGCCTGAAAATAGGCAGGATTTGTCTAGTTCACTTACCCGGTCAACAAAAACTAAAATACAAAATAAATAAATATATCAGATTTTTGGCAGTCAATAGCTCAAGAAATCACCTCGATCTTCTCTCTTTCCAGATCCCTAGATTTTAATAACCTAGTCCTGGGAGCCTTCCTCGAGAGAAGTTAAAACTCCAACAAAGAAGTATCTTTTCTTTATTCTCATTGCAGCAGCACTTAAAACACTCACCCAAAACTGGATGACAACTCAGCCTCCATCAAGGACCGCATGGTATAGGAACATTAGACAGATTAAGGAGATGGAGACGGTTACAGCTAGACTGAGACTGGCCACAGATAAATTTAATTCCAGATGGATGCCCTTTTTTGATCATATAGAAGGGAGGGAGGGCACCCATGTACTGGAACAGCTGCTTCAATTGTGACCTCAGTAGAGGGTATACAAGTAATCCTACTCTTAACAGATGTAGCCTGGGCCCGGCTCCTTACCTATTACTTGGACATCAAGGTCCTGACTGCTTCTTTATTGGTTTTGACTTTGAATTATCATTCGTTAGAACCTGGGTTAAATATTATAAGTAAGACAAGTAAGCAGGTAATTTTGGCATATTGTTACAGTTTTATTGTCAATACAAGGAGGTTGACAAGGTCTTGAGACATTCATAAGTGGATATCTTGGAAGTTTACTGGATTAAGGACAGTCATAACATAGAAGAAAACCAGACTTTCTGAATTCATGTTTAAGATGTGGAGGATTTCACCGCTGTGGTTGAACCCAGAATGTTGATCGAGACTCGACCTCTGTAAAGCAAAAGATGGAATCAATTATTTCAAAGCAAACAAACCACACTAGAGAGATTTGTATATAGGAATTAAGCAAGTATATTAGCAAGTTAATTTCTGGCTGATTATGTATTACAACAATTGTTACAGTGTTCTTCTTTCTTTTAAAATATAATAAAGAATGGTTTATAGTTAAAAAAAAGAAATTATGCACAATTACATTACTAATACTGTAAATTAAAATATTACTGTTCTGACCTTCTTACTGTTTAGATTGGTCATTTCAACCACAAACAATACATTTATGTTCCACAGCCTAGAGCTGGAGGTGCAAAACACACAAAAAAAAACCTCAACTGTTGCCCCCTACAAATTTCTTATGGGAACATAAGGAATCAGATAATTATACAGATGAATTTCTCACTCATGGTTTGTCAGTAGTTAATTCATTAGATGAGGTCTCCCTTGCCAAGAGTTTGACTGTTTTTCCACCCCTTCCCCAAACACACACACTACAGCAACACACACACACACACACACACACACACACTTCTACTATGAGATCTCAGTACTCTTACCTGTTATGTTTGGAAGCAGGCACAGCCCCTTGTCATCAAAAATAAATCTATATATTTAGTCTTAGTAGTTCACTGAAGACCTGGCATTTTATCAGATAGGTCTTGAGAGGTTAAAAAAACTATGTAAATCTTTATAAATTTGCTGGGAAAGGGCAACATTTCTGAGGTATGAATCTTTCTTGAAAGTTATTCATGCCCAACTAAAGTTAGTAGCGACAAATGTTTAGGCATTTAAATATGCAAGTTGTTGCATTTTGAAGGGGGTAAACAAATCTCTAGTTTAATAGGCAACCAATATTTAACAAGCTGTTTCAGTTTCCTAATGGCCATCTGATAAGTAGCTTGGAGTTATGTCTCCAACATTCTAAAGAGAAAGAAGGGATTATTTTGTTTTAGTTGTCATAGTGAGTTGTAGATGTGGAAGGATACATTAAAAAGTCCAAAAAATGTGTTCCACGATACTCTATTTTCAAGCTACAGATAGCAAGATGACTGTAGGCTCTGCACACAGCCATAAAAAAGGAGAGAAGTCCCTCAGATGGTGGAAAGCTCCAGTCTTCACGAACCTCTCCTTAAAATAAATCTAAGGTGACAGAAGAGCAGCAGCCTGTGATTAAAGAGACAGATAAAGCTGCCAAGCTATCATCCAGCTAGGAGAAAGAGCACAGGGTATTCCATGGGGGAAGTCTGATGCTAAGAATGACAAAAGGAAAAAAAGCCAGGAGTACTCTGGTGCCATTAACACCAGCTAAGAAAAAACAGACAGAAAAACATCTGACTGCACCTTCTGCAAGAGGGTCAGGAACAAGCAGTAGAACAGAATTGCGCCCTCAGCACAGGATATTACAAACAGGTGTCAGTTCTTCCAGGCTTCGGAGGCCATGGGAAACCTTGCTATTATTCCTGTCCTGTCCCCAGACTCAGGCATTGTTTTGTAACCCCTGCCCCCTCTGCTATGCTGCATACATTAAACTTAGGAAACAGTTGACAGTTCAGCATTAAATTTCACTCGCTCCTGTCTGGGGGGATTTTGGTACAGTTCAGTTCATTCTGGCAGGCAGGCAATTACTCCCAATCCACAGGTGACAAATTGACAAATTCCAGAGTCTACCCCCCTCTTCCTTCCTTCTTTTCTTGTCTAGGGGTCTGATGGCAGTTTTCTCTGAGACAGGGGAAGGGCACCAGCAGACCAGATGGGCAGTAACTGTTAATAGCAGGGTAAACACACAGTATATTATTTCCTTGATGATGAGAATCCTTGTTGATGGTGTGAGCTCAGTCGAGGTGATTACTGGCATCTTTCTCACCCTGCATGACCTGGGGTTCCATTTGGTGGGTTTTATTCCTGAAACACTTTTGAGAAAAATAGCATAGCATAAAAGTTCCTAGCATCAGTGATTCTGCCCAGTCAGAACTTGCGGTGCAACAAACAGCATTTTATTTTAAACCAAGAAGGCTCAATCCACATTTCTGCTCCATGGAGAACGCCAACAGTTATTTACAGTTCATCTTTAAATCCTCAGGCAATGGTAGAGAGTTGTGGCACCAGCACTTAGAAGAGGGATCCTGGATTTGAACGTGGATCCACCACTTCACAGTTCCCATTTTTGAGCTATGAGGGGCTCCTCCCTTTACTTCAACTCCCTCCCTCAAATCACCTCAAGAAGTCTCTCTACCTCAAATTCTCCCTGCCACTTGGAGTGGGGTTAAAAACCATACCTCAGACCTTTACTTTTTCTGGGGCTGTGATGTAACTTTTGGGCACAGTCCTTTCTCCTGTAACTGCCCACACCTGCCTATCCACGGGCAGGGTTCGCACAGGGTGGCAGCCACTGCCCTTTCTGGGCACAGCACTCTTCTTACAGACTTCCCCCACAGCAGCTGTGTCAACTTTGATATGGACATGGTCAGGAAAGGGGGTCTGTACTGCCACCGCAGACCCCTCTGAAACCTCACTGCCACCTCGATGCTTTAGTCCTTACATTGCAGCCACCCCTCACAATCCTCAGAGGAATGGAGCCAGATGGGCTCCAAACAGGCTTCCCTCCATACACTGCTGCTACAGATTACATCTGCTCTTGCCACCGATGGGCTGTGGGGATCTGCTGCTGTGGCGAGGGCCAGGGGGCAATCTCGCCATCCCAGCCCCAGGCCTACCCAGCACTGACTGGAGGTTCTTCTCGTAGGGCCTAGGAACTGGCTCCAACCATTCCTTCCTTCATGACGACTCCTCTCAAACCCCCTAATGGACTACCCGCGCACCAGTTGGTGCTTGAAAAATATCCTCATGCTTGCCAGCCTGCCAGCACAGAGGTAGCACTATCACTCATGATGTTGGTGACCTGGGTTCAGAAAAGAGCCTGGGGCATTGGAGAGCCAGTCAGGGGAGAGGCTGAGCATCCAGGGACTGCTCACCTTCTCTGGGGAGGGAGGGAGGGGGCTGAGGCTTGCCGCTTGACTGGCCCCCAGGCAGAGACCTGGGTTACAGCAAGCGTCCAGCCATGTAGAACAGGGGGAGGCATGATGGATGATGGTGGTCACACCTTTATGTCAGGGCACACATCATGTCCAGAACAAGGAAATTGGCTCCCTGCACTTCAGGGAGATGGAGCACTCAAGCACAGATCCACAGCTCCCCTGCCTGTCCTGGACTGGTGCCCAATGAAAGGAAGATGTTCAGGGTGTACGGGCCCCACCTCATTCCCACTTGGGAGGCAAACCAAGGCTTTATGGGGATCACCGCAGGCTCCAGGTAAGAGGGGGCAAGGGATGGACACCATAGGTGACTCCCAAGGAAGTGAAGTGCAGGGGGCTGGGGGTGCATAAACAGAAAGTTTAAGAAAAAGAAAAATACCCTTGCACTGTGAAGCCCCACCCTCCAGCCAGCCTGGAAGCACAAATACAGCCTTCCAATATCAGCAGGGTATAATTTTGGTAATCCCCCAAATTAGCACAGGGGTTACACTTTGAACCTATGCTGGAGGAGGAGGAAGAGGAACAGGATGAAGGTGAACCAATTAAGCTTGAAGTATCCCCTGAACAGGATTTTGGTTCCCCAGCAAGAGTAAATGAAGACTTTTCCCTCATATTCCACAAGGCATTGGTTGACACTGAGGATATCCCCTCCACTGAGACAGAAGAGTATATTGAGGAAGCAGAATTTATGAGTATGCTGGGATTGACCTCATCTAAAAGACTTACGGGATCCATTCACAAATCCCTCAGAAAAGCCATTATTAAGATTCTGGAGCATCCACACTCAGCTCCTGGCATTGACAAAAAAAAAAGTGGAAAAGAAATATCAAGTAGAGAAGCAGGGGGGTAGAATTGTTATATTTCCACCCTGATTATAAGGGAGTTGTGCTGGCAGCCGCATGTGAGAAATCTAAGGTGTCACTTGCTTCCATGCTTCCAGAAAAGGATTCCAAAAAGCTGGATTATGTGGCAAGAAAAGTGGATACTTCAGCTACCCTACAGTTAAGGCAGGCTGCTTACATGGCATACATGACACAGTAGTAAAAAGCCTTTTGTAGTACCATGCAAGCCCTAAGTGAAAAGCTGGGAGGTAGAACTGGCCGTGAGCTAGCAGAAACTGCAAAAGATGCACTGGAAGCCACCAAATGTCAATTCCATACGGATGTGGATGCAAATGACACAGCCTCAAGGATACTAGCAAATGCTGTAGCTCCGAGGAAGTTTGCCTGGGTCAGAGCAATCATCCTGTCAGAGGAGACAAAAACAAAGGCTATGGACTTCCCATTCAATAGACCTTCCTTATTTGGGGATAAAACAGAGGTGTACAGTACATGAAAATGATTGATGAACAAAAAAACAACCAAGGAGAATTTGTCCCAGAAGGAGAGAACTTCTACTTCCTTAAGGCTATATGTAGGGGTAAGTGCAGAGCCTGCTATCAAAGACCTTACTCCTACTACGACTGTTCTCCTTGGAGGCAGAGGCAGGAAAGGTGCAAGGCAGAAATAAGCACCAACTCCTTAACCACAAGAAAACCAAAATCCCTGGCTCTGTACAGGTCTCCATAGAACCTCTACCGGTGGGAGGCCATCTGTCTCATTACTTCCAGGAGTGGACCACCATAACCACAGACAAGTAGGTGCTGGAAGTGAATATCAGGATTTAGCCCTTCGGTTTACAGTATTAAACATCCCAAAAGCTTTTTCTCCACTTCAAACTCTGGAAAAACTCTGGTTAGAGCTGCAGGTAAAGACATTGCTAAAGGCCATAGAAAAGGTCCCTCCCTCGTAGTGGGGAAGAGGCCTCTTCGCAAGGTGTTTTCTTGCAAGAAAGAAAATGGGCATTGGCAGCCCATTCTAGATTTAAGATTCCTGAACAGGCATACAAGTAAGGACAATTTCAAAATGGTGACACTGGGAAGTTATACCATCCCTATAGAAAAGGGAAGTGGTTGGAATCACTGGATCTGAAACATACATACTTTCGTATCCCTGTGAGACACCCCCACAGAAAATATCTGAGACTGAGATTAGGAAAAGAGTAATATCAGTTTGCCACACTGCCTTGTGGCCTAACCTCAGCTCCAAGAGTGTTCACTAAGTGCCTAGCAGTAGTGGGCTGCCTTTCTGAGAAGAAAAGGTATGACGGCATCCTTACCTGGATGACTGGTTAGTGACAGGAAGGACAAAACAAGAGGCATGTGCTCCATTGCAATGGTGAGAAACACCCTCGAAAGCCTGGGCTTTATACTAAACACAGACAAGTCCCAGCTGGATCCCAGCCAGGTGCTGGTTTTCATAGGAGCAGAGTTAGACACTACTCAGGGGAAAGTATTCTTGCCACAGGCGTGAAGTGGAAAGTCTGTTGTCCTGTGCAAGATCTTCCAAGCCAGATTAACCAAGACCAGCAAGAGACTTCTTTCAGCTTCTAGGGCACATGTCAGCAACAACAGCTGTGGTGCCCTGGTCCCAATTACAGATGAGAGATGTTCAGTAGCAGTTAAGAAGGCCCCAGCATCAATGGTCAGACCCACTGAGCCAGCTAGCACCAGTCACAGGAAGCCTGAACTTCACTGTAGAGTGGTGGAAGGAAGTGGACAGTCTCAAGAAAGGAATCCCATTCCAAAGAAATGTCCACAACACTCACTCTGACAACAGATGTCTCCCTGATAGGATGGTGAAGGCATGTGGACAATCACACAGCAAGTGGGGTTTGGCCATGACAAAAGCAGCTGGAACAGATGAACCTGCCAGAGCTCAGAGCTGCACTTCTGTGTCTATAGTACTTCTCAAACTTGGTCCAAGACCGGTCAGTTCTGGTCAGAACAGACAATATCACCACAATGTACTACATAAACAAACAAGGTGACACCAGATCCATAAAACTATGCACAGAGGAAATGAGGATCTGTAATCTGGCACACTTCCTAAAACAGATATTACTGCTATACATCTACCAGGAAAGGACGATGTTTTGGCAGATTTACTAAGCAGTATAAGTCAAGGAAACTACGAGTGGTCACTGTGACGCTTGGCCAGCTGGTTATGATTGTTCTATGATATTTGTAATATAAAAATATAGCCTGTGCTTATGGTTGCCCCTCCCCCTCTGGTCAGAGAAGCTACAGGATATATTAACCTGAAACCAGGAGGTAATTAAAAGACTAGAGAGACTTAATTAAGGGTCTCTTGTTTTTCTATCTTAATTAGAACTGACCTAGCTGCCAGGATATAGGGCTTGTAAACTTTTATGATGTCTTAGAGGAAAAACATGTTATTCCACCATGGTGCTAAAAATTATAAAAAAAAACTTTGATCTGCCTTGGGAACAGGAAACCACACAAGATCAAAGGAAAGGCTCGATTAAAGACTCATAACTTGGGAAAATAGTTTTTGCAGAAGTCACAGTATTTAAAATATCTCCTGATAGGAAGATCATTGTTTGTATATTTTTTATATTCTAAAAGGAGGAGCTAAATGACATCATAGAAGGGGAGTGGAAACACAGAGTTTTAAACTGTATTCTATTTTTGAACTGAGTGATATATTCCATCTTGGGAGAGAGAAACACACAACTCTCTGATAAGCAGTTAGAGGTAATACATTAGATAGAAAAGTATCTAACTCTATGTTTGGTAGGAGTTTGTCTGTAGTTTTCTTTGTTTTCTTGTAAGCGATTGTATGTTTTGTGATATAGTGTTCTGTGTTTACATTTTTCATAGTTGTATCCTTTTTTAGTAAAATCTATATTGAAAGAGACTGCCTGGGTGTTTTTAAGTTCTTTTTTTGTGTAACCCCCTGTTACCCGGGGTTACTAGAACCCTAGTTAGAGCTAGTGGCAGGCAGGGACAGGCAGCTAGTGAAACTCCAGTTAAATGGATTTCACTATGTCTTGCTCTGTTTTCAGTCTCTGCTGAGCTGGAGCTATGACATCATTTAGAACTGTCACAGCTGCATAAGCCACACTGGAATGTTGCAGCTAGGGAAGTTAGGATAGAATGTTGGGGAATTTGAACTCAGTTCAGTAGTAGTCTGGAGTAGAGTGTTGAAGAGGGAGGAGGTGTGCTGTAGTTGCAGGCCCTCATAGCCCTCAGCTCTGACAAAGAGCTATATTTTTGTTAGAGGTGTGTGTTCTCACCTGAAGAGGAACATAAGAAGAACCAAGTGAAGTGGTAGAGACCGCTTCCAGTGGTTCAGGGCCCCATCCCTGCGGGGATGGGGGGAAGGATTCAGCCTACTTCCAGGTGAAATCCCCTGGTCCGGCTAGGGGAAGAAGAAACTGCCTAAATCTAAGTTCGTGCTGAGGCACCAGAAGTTTGGATGAGATTTCTTTGAAGAAGAAAAAGCCTGTGGGGCACCTGCAACCAAGGGGTGAGTCTGCTCTGATAAAGGGCCAATGTGTTTTCACCTGAGACAAGATGAAGTTAAATGACTGTTACTGTGGGGTCAGGTAAAGACAGCTAAGTACAGTTTTGAAATTTGTGGGAATTGGACTGCTTAACTCTGAGGGGTCTAGAGAAATGGACACAGCCACTCTTTAAGTATGTTTCAAGTTCAGCACAAGTGGGATGGAAGAACAGTAGATTAAATGTGACATACATTTAAAGAGAATCTACACAGTACAGTGTTTTCAGAGGATGAGGTGTTAAAGTCCAGAGAAATGGCCGGGTGTGAATTATGGGAGTGAGAGGTGGGGGACCACCCATCAGTAGTAACCAAATTCACCTCTATGGGTTTGCTTTGGGACACCTTTTGGTTTCTCTCAGGTACATGGCCAGTGCCTGAGGAAAGTACCCAGATGTGGGATTGACAAAGAAGATTCCCTGATGGAGCCAGAAGTGCTCAGAGGTGGTTTAGGGAGCCACCGAGAAATGTTCCATGCTATATGGAAAGTGTCCAAAGGGCTGGCATGAGAGCCGAGCCATGAAAGAAAGGTAGTCCAGAGGGCTGGCAAGGGAGCTGAGCCAGGGAAACCAAAAAAGAGTTGAGTTAGGGCCGAATGCCCAGAGTGTTTCGAAACCTGAGGGTTTCAGTGTAAAGAGGATGTGTTCTGATCTCCATAAATCTGCATTACCAGGAATGTAGCCCCGTGGGGGTCCATCTATGCTTTTTTATTCTGTTGTATGTGAATAAAAGCCACACTTTAGAATCCCAACTTCTGGTATTGGACATTGCAGTTATTGCTTCCTGTGTCTGGAGTTATTTGGGGGCCCCTGTGTGGAGTAGCCAAACCTAGCCAACATGCCAAGTGACACCTTTCTCCCCAAGTTTCAACTTATAAAAATGGAGGCACCACATCATAGGACCCAGGCCCCCTCAACCTGTTCACTAGCTATACAGGCAGGGGTAGTAGTCCTCTCAGTTAGGAGCGACTGGGGGTTACATTTGCATGTGATGTATAGAGGGTTAAGACTGATAAAAACTGTTCAAAGCTTGACGGTGTTACTAAACTGGGGAAAGATAAGAATATACCTAAGGTCTTTTATAGAGTTTTAAGGGTTCATTTTGGATACCTGGTAAGGTGCCCTTAGGCGAAAGATATATTGCATCCCCCAAAGAGAATTTTATCTGAGCCTGTATGGTTGGGTACACTAGCATAAGGTTCACAGTTTGAATCCCCCAAGAACTTGAGACCAAAGGTGATTCGGACCCACAAGCAGACAGGAAGGTTACCCTGTATATTACCTGTTCACATTACTGTGCTTGGAGGTTGGCACTGTGGGAGCAGAGGGCCTGATCTGCTGAGTGCGTTTGGGACAGTCACTGGACCACCAGGTGGTTCAAACCCTAATCAGAAGATGGGGCGTACTAGAGGAGGACTTACTTGACTCATGGGACAATCACAAGGTACCACAGTTCTGCTGAAGGCCACCCCACAGGGGACTTAGTGTTGACTCTAAGCTGGGAGGGAAAGTTCCTCTTTGCATTCCCCCAATTCTCTCTGATTCACAGAGTGCTTAGGAAATTGAAGAAAGGGTCAGCAGCAATGATTCTGGTGGCACCAGATTGGGTGAGACAGCCATGGTTCTCTCTCTTGCTGTCCCTCTCAGACAGGTATCCCATCTCTCCCTATGAGACACAACCTTCTGGTTCTGTCTCAAGGCAGTAAAACTCTCAAATTTCAGAACACTGAGGCTGAAGGCTTGGTTCTTGAAGACTTAAAATACTCTAGCAAAAACATTTCACGAAAGTACTAAATATTCTGAAAGTTTCAAGAAAACAGTCCATAAGAAAATCCTATTCCTCAGAATGGGAAAGATTTTCAATTTGGTGCTCAGGTAAGGGAGTTTCTTCCGTAGAAGCGTATGTAACAGTGTTTGTATTATTTAGAACATCTGTTCAGAAGTGTACTGTGGACTTAATAACCAAAAGTCCACTTGGCAGCAGTAACAGCCTTCCAGTCTGCTGGGAAGCCAAAATCTCTAGCCTCACACCCTGTGTTCAAGAGATTTTTTTAAAGTCATCCTTTGACTGCTACCCCCAGGTAGAGAACCTGTTCCCCCTGGACCTAAATATATGCTTGGCACAACTAATGCATGCTCCTTTCAAGTCCATGGCCTCTGTAGACCTCAAGTTTGTGACATGGAAGACACTGTTCCTCATAGCTATGATCTCTGCTAGGAGAGTCAGTGAACACCAAGCCCTGTGCACAGAACCTAACTATGACAATGTTGTCCTGTGGACAAACAGGAAATTTCTCCCCAAAGTGGTGTCAGAATTTCAACTTAACCAGTCACTACCTGTGTTTTTTTTCCATCCCATTCAAGCCCAGGTAAACAAACGTTGCACTGTCTGGCTGTCAAGAAAGCACACAGGTACCATCTTGACAAAACAAAAGATATCAGATCTGACAACAACCAGCTATTTGTCACCTATGGGGAAGCTAGCAAAGACAAACCTGCTGCAAGATAGACCATTTCTAGTTGGTTCATTTCTTGCATTCATTTCTGCTACCAAAAGGCAGGTAAGCAGCCCTCCTTAGGATTTAGAGCACATTCCGCAAGGGGCACTGCAGCCTCCAGGGCAAGCGCAAGACGCATTCTTCTGGCCAAAACCTTCAAAGCAGCTACCTGGAAAATGTTACACCTTCACTAAGCACTGTCTGGAAATTCTCTCTAGAAGATATGCTAGGTCTGGGAAAGCAGTCTTACAGAACCTTTTTCCTAAATAGGTTCCAGACTTCCCAGCCTCCCAATGTACTGCTGTGCAGTCTGTAGTTTTGTTTTGTGGCGTGATTATTGGGCTCATATTGTTAGAAGAAAACATTACTCACCGTAGTACTGTTTCTACTAATGTGTCGAATAATAAGCCAATGGAATCCAATCCCTGTCTCCCCTTCCAGGACCTAATCAAAAAACGTTTCCTAAATATACTACAGGTTTAAATACTGTTTTCTGCCTGAGCATTTGAATATGTTTACACACTTTCTATTTTAAATATGTCTTTTAAAATATTTATGGTATAGTTGCTTAACATTTTCTAAATTTTGAATCTGCTTTTTGTTGTTTAGCTTACTATACGCATTGCTGTTTAGCTGGCTAGTACTGCTCCCTTCTACTCTTCAGCGTAAATCAGATGCTAGAACGCTAGAGGAAGCACACCACGTAGCGACATTTGAATGGAGTTCTGATTCCACAGCACCATTCTAATCTCTGAGATAACATCTCAGAGTGGAGATGATGCAGTTTATTTTACATTATACAATGGCAAGAAAAATTCCTGGACTCTGGTCAGTGTGTCCCTGGCACAGTGAGGTTATCCCAGCACAACCTCACTGTCATTGATGAGCACTACGAGTATCAGCTTTTTTTTTGCTCTTCTCTTAATAAACTAAGATACACTGCCTCACTAAAAATCTACTAAAAACATTTACATTTTTTTTTATTTTATTTTGTGTAACAACAAACCATTGTATAATAGCAATAATGCACTCCAGGGTGTGGGTTGTGCTGGGATAACCTCACTTCTGGGACGTTGGACGCACTTGGCCTGCGGCCTTATGCCCAACCACCCAGGTGTGAAGTTATCCCAGCTCAACCCACATCCTGTTGTTCCTCATTGCTTAATTGGGTCACTACTAGACTCATTAGAAGAAACATCATTACTACAGTGAGTAATTTTTTCTTCATGGCTGCTTATGAAGCAGTGTGGCAGACACAATGGCGCTAGAGCACCTTCCAACTTTATGTTACAACGTTAACTCTTGATGGGTAGATATACTCACATAGTAGTCAGGTCTTTTGCTCCATGTTCCATCATAATCTTGTTCATGACAGCTTCCAATCTGTTTCTGCCTAATATTCAATAGAGAAATTAATTAATCTGTTTTTAATCTAGACTAGAGGAGGTTGGAGGAGCAGCCAGCAAGGAATATTCACTGGAGAAGGCAATGGAAAAGATGAAATCTGAATGGGCCAACTCATGCTTTAATTTCACTAAATACAGGGACACAGTAAGTTACAAAGCACACATTAACAGCAATTTTCAAAAGAAAATAGACAATTGCAGTTCTGCTGAATAATTTTTTGGACTCAAGACTTCTTGTTAGCCACAAGGGGAAGCATTTGTTAATTTTTCTTCCTTAATCATGTGGTGATTTAGAAACATAGAAATATAGATTTTGATGGCAGATAAGCATTTTTTGGTTTTTCTTCCTTAATCATGTGGTGATTTAGAAACATAGAAATATAGATTCTGATGGCAGATAAGGACCACTTGACCCACCTAGTCTGTCCATTTCCCTACTGATTGGATAAGCTACAGATGCTAGTCAACCAGCAGCCTATTTCCTTTTTATCCCCCTCCTACCCCCCACTATAATTACCTTATGTCGGCCTCATGCATTCTTGAATTCCCCCACTGTTTTTGACCCCACAACCTCCTCAGGAAGGCTGTTCCATGCATCCACCACACTCTCTGTGAAAAAATACTTCCTCACGTTGCCCCTGAGCTGTCCCCCATCTATCTTCAAATTGTGCCTCCTTGTCATTGTGCATCTCTTTTTCTGAAATATGCTACCCTCTTAGACTTTGTTGATTCCCTTGAGGTACTTGAAGGTTTCTATCATGTCCTCCTCTCCCTCCTTTCCTCAAGGTTATACATATTAAGCTCTTTTAGTCTCTCTCTTTGTATGGCTTCTGGTGCAGACCCTGCACCATTTTGGTTGCCCTCCTCTGGACTTCCTCCATTCTGTCTATATCCTTGCAGAGACGGGGTCTCCAGAACTGGACACAGTACTCCAGATGGGGTCTCACCAACTGTCTGTAGAGAGGGATAACAACTTTCTGCTTTCTATTGGTGATGCCTCTCCCTATGCATCCCAGAATCCCCCAGCCATCCTTACTTCCTTCTCACATTTCTTGCCTACCTTAAGGTCATCTGATATGAGTATCCCCAGGTCCCTTTCCATTTTTGTTGCTGTTAGTACATCCCCCCATTGTGTACTCTTCCCCTGGGTTTTTGTTTCCCAGGTGCATTGAAACCAGGCTGCCATACTCTTGACCATTGCTCCAACCTTGCCAAGTCCCTTTTCATCCTTTCCACCTCTCCTTGTGCATCAACCCTGTTGCAGATCTTTGTGTCATCTGCAAAAAGGCATACTTTTCCTACCAGCCCCTCTGCGATATCACCTATAAAGACATTAAAGAGTACTGGTCCCAGTACTGAACCCTGTGGTACCCCACTAGTAACTCCTCTTTCTCCAGTGTGTGCTCAGTTTACTATTACCCTCTGCGTCCTGTTGTCCAGCCAGTTTGTTACCCAGGCTACCACCCTGGGACCCACTCCTAGGCTGGCTAACTTGCTTATTAATCTTTTGTGTGGTACTGTGTCAAATGCCTTGCTAAAGTCTAAGTAGGCCATATCTACAGCCCCTCCCTGGTCTACTACTTTGGTCACCCAGTCAAAGAAATCTATCAGATTTGTCTGACATGACCTTCCTGCGGTGAATCCATGCTGCCTTGGGTCATGTGCCCCGCTGGCCTCTAGGTACTTGACAATTCTTTCTTTTAGAAGTGATTCCATCATTTTCCCTACCACTGAGGTCAAATTAACAGGTCTGTAGTTTCCAGCCTCTGCCTTGCTCCCACTCTTGTGAAGGGAGATCACATCCACCTTCCTCCATTCCTCAGGTATCACCCCATCCTCCCATGATTTGTTATAAAGGGTAGTCAGTGGTGTCACTAGGTCTCCCCTTAATTCTTTTAGAATTATGCAGTGAATCCCATCAGGTCCCATTGCTTTGTCCACTTTGAGTTTTAAGAGTTCTTTCAGGACCCTTTCATCTGTGCATGGACTGGTATCAACCCACTGCTCAGAGCGCTTCTATTGTTTGGTTTAGGTACCTCCCCTTCTTCTTTTGTGAATACTGAGCAAAAGTATTCATCCAGTATCTCTACCTCTTCACTGTCGCTCTTTGCCCACCTCCCTTCCCCTTTATTAAGCATTGCTATCCCTCTCCTGGTCGCTCTGCGCTCCCTAATGTGTCTATAAAAGGTTTTATCCCCCTTCTTAACTGAGCTGGCTATCTTTTCCTCAGTTTGGGCCTTTGCTATCCTGACTGCCTTCCCCACTTCCCTGTGCTTCAATTAATGCAGTTTTCTGTCCTGCTCCTTCTGCCATTCCTTATACTTCCTGAATGCTATATTTTTCTCTCTAACTTCCCTTGCCACCTGTTTTGAGAACCATAGTGGTTTTTTACTTCATTTTGTTTTCTTTATTCGCTTCACACAAAGGCTTGTTGCCTTTATGATGGCAGTTTTGATTTTTCCTCATTGTTCTTCCGTCCCTCCTTCCTGCCCAGTTGCTAGTGCTTTCCTTAGACACTCCCCCATTTTGCAAAAGTCAGCCCTTCTAAAGTCCAGTACCCTTGCTTTTGTATGGCTTGACTCCACAGTTGTGTCTATCGTGAACCACACTGTGTGGTGGTCGCTTGTTCCCAGATGGCAACCCACTTTTAAATCTGTGATCCTTTCTCCATCCCCATTTGAGTATACCAGGTCCAAGATTGCTCCCTCCTGAGTGGGTTCCAACACTAGTTGTCTGAGGCATGCCCCCTGTAGGGCATCGAGAAGGACCCTACTCTTGGATGTGGCTACAGTAAATGTGCTCCAGTTGGCATCTGGCATATTCAGGTCCCCCATCAACAATATCTCCCCTTTTTCTGCCATTCTGAGGATGCCTTCTATCATTTCCTTGTCCATTTCCTCCCCCTGAGATGAGGATCTGTATACAACCCCTGTACGGATTGTGGTGCCACTACCTGCCTCCAAGGTGACCCACAGTGCCTCCTCTCCTCCCGGTTTACCCTTTCGTTCCATTGCTTTGATCCCTTTCCTTACACAGAGAGCTACTCATCCTCCTCCTCTTTTTCCATCCCTGTCCCTCCTGTAGATTGTGTTCCCTGGTATGTCAACATCCTAGTCATGGTTCTCCATGTACCATGTTTCTGTGACTGCCACGATATCCAGTTGTCCCTCTTCCGTCAAGGCCACTAGCTCAGGAAGCTTGTTACCCAGACTATGGGCATTGGTACTCATTGCCCTCCATTTAATGATGGTCTTACCCTTTTTTGCCCCATCCCCGCCCTTACTGCCTTTGCCCTTTTCTCCATTTACCTCTGTCCTGCTCCCTATCAACCTCTGTTATCTTAATGTTTACCTCGCTAACTACCCTGTTTTGTGGGAGAGGCTTGTACTTTCCTGCTTCATATCAGTGCCTCCCACCCATCTAGTTTAAAAGCTTGCCAATGAAGCATTTAAACCTATCACTTAGAAGCCTAGTATCCCTCCTGGACAGATACAGACAATCACGCCAGTATAGGCCTGCATCCCGACCCCAAGTCCCCAATGAAGCCAAAACCCTGTGCTCTACATCAGTCTTTCAACCATTCATCGAATCCCATGGTGCAGAGTACCCTAGCCTCACCCATGCCATAGACAGGCAGCACCTCCTCGAAGTGTTAACAGGCGTGCTGCCTGTGCCCAGCTCCTCTCATCTCCACAAACTCCTCCTGCACTGCTCTGATCCCAGGAGGAGTTTGTTGAGTTGGGAGGGCCTAGACAGGTAGCACTCATGGTAACCTTCTCGGAGGTGCTGTCTGTCTATGGCATGGGTGAGGCTAGGGTACTCCTCACCATGCAGTTCAATGAATGGTTGAAAGACTAGTGCAGAGGACAGGGTTTTGGCTTCATTGTGGCTTTTACTAAAGCAATTTACAGTTACTGAATATTTACATCATGATCTCCTTCCGATGCAGTGCCATGGTGGAAGCCAGGGATGTAAGGTGAAATCTTACAGTACTGTGTGCATTACTTATATCACTGTACTCCCTTTGTGGATTATGTTTAATGCATTATGAATTTTAAATGCTTTATAGTATAAATTAAAAAAAAAAAGTCTGATTAGTGGGCTGGTTAAGTGGTGTAAAGGTGAGTGCTGGGGGCCTGGTTCATGCTCTAAGCCCAAGATTCCATTAGGCAGCAACAGAAGACTGACTGCTGTCTCCAGGGGATGTGCAACAACTTCAGGGAGAGCCAATGATGCCTGGGGGGACAGAGTTAAGCACAGTGGATCCACTCTTAACCCCCTCCTCTTCAAAAAATGGCCAGGCTTTGATGTGGGATCACAGGAAGCAAGTCATGGGGGCTATAGGTGGTGGTGGTAGGGAGGACTATCACAGTGGAGGAAAATGGGGCCTTGAAGTAGAGGAGATGGTCAAAAGGGTGAGGGAAGAGGGAGTCACGGGGGGGGGGATAGGTCAGTAGGGCATCCAGGTTAGAAAATCAGAAGTAAGGGGCAACATTGATGGCCCAGTTGCATCCAATTACACTGCTGAACAGCTGGACTAGGTTCAGGAGCAATCCTGAGTCACTGCATTGGGAGGCAGGCTGGATCGCAGTAGCTGCTGCTTGGCAGTACACTGTGGTCATGGGGGAAGGCACTTGGCAGCTATACCACAGTGACACCTGTGTAGGACCAGGGTAACTTGCTCCCTCATAGACATCAGTATGTGCATCCAAGGCTGTCCGCAGGCTCCCCACATCTCAGAGGAGAAGGGAGGTCCAGGGAGAAAACAAGGAATAAAATCCCACAACCATCGAAATTATGACTGACCTTCCTGGCCTTACTTGGTCCTAGCACCCCCGACACTGCATCATGTCTATTTAATGGACTGCTTTGGGGGTGGGGATGGTCCTCCCCAGACCCCCTATCCACAGTGGGAAAGGAATGGAGCTATTGAGTGTCAGTTGGACCCAGGAGACTGGGCCACACCAGGCCTGAACTCGGTATATCCCTGGAAGTGGGGTATATTATCAAAACCTTCAAATATATGAAGGGTATAAACAGGGTCAGCAAAAAGGGGATTTTTAGATTAAAAGGAGGGAGGGACACAAGGGGGCATAATTTGAAACTGATGGGGGGGAGGTTCAAGAGGGAGACGAGAGGACACTACTTCACAGAGAGGGTGGTGGCTAGGTGGAACACACTGCCAGAGGAGGTGGTATCATTGACATCAGTGGGCAGTTTTAAGAGAGGGTGGGACAGGATCAGGGGAAGGGTTGCTACTGGAAAGGGAGGAGGGAGCTGTAGAGTAAAATCTGATTGCTGCACACACAAGCAGACTTGATAGACCTTAGGGCCTGTATCTGCTGGCAGTTTTCGTAGGTTGATATGTTCGTATATCCTTGATGGCTACGTTGCTGAGGCATAGCAAAGTCTAGGAAGAAAAAATAGAAGCAGAATATGGAAAAAAAGGCTGATCTTCAGCATTTGAAAAGCACACCCTTACAAACTGAATTCCAGGTGTACAGTAATTATCTATAGAAAGCATTACTACACATCTGCACAGTTCCTTGTCTGACTGCACTGGTGAACAGCAAGGATCAGAATGACAAAACATTATGTTGTCTGAGCAGCAAAAGTGGCTCTAATGTTACTATTGTGGTTCTATTTTTGAAACACATTTTTTACTGACAGAAGGAGATGTTTTCCTAAGAATTGCTTGGATGCGATTATTCAGGTATAATCTGTATCTAAGAGCAAACAGAGGCTGCACAAATAATTAACATAACTAGAGAAAGGCAGCCTTTAAAGGGAATATGCATAAATCAGGCCACACATTTAAAGAATTCATTTCCCACCTCCCTCCTCCCTCCTCCTGTCCAGGTGAAGTTTACTATTATAAAACCATATGGTGATGGTGGTGGTACTAGTAGTAGTAGTTGTAGAGGATAAACATCCTTCCTTCCTCCCACTCATGCTATGTTGTAGAGGATAAACATCCTTCCTTCCTCCCACTCATGCTATGTCACCTAAAGCACGACCCTTCTAGCCACACTCCGTGCCTGTCCTCTGAGTCAGAAGAATCACACCAGACTCCCACCCTGCCCCATCCTCTAGCATCCAACCTCCCTCCTCCCCGTGGCTTCAAATTTACAGAATACAGCACCTGTAAACAAAAAGAAAAGCATCCTGCATTGAAGCAATTCGCAAGATGCCCTCTTTGCTGTGTGTCCTGCAATAGAATGGACAAATGACACTGTCCTCACCTATAATAACACTTGATTGGCTGCTTGTGAGCAGAACCACAGAGCAGAGTTTTAACTTCAACATCATAAAATTCTAACTCTGGAGGAACACCTCAGGGCTGACATGATGCAATCTGTATTACTCACAAATACGCCCTCTAGAAGAAACATCATTACTGAGTACATTTGTTTTTGTGATGCTTACTGATATCAAATACTTTTTATATTGTATTCATATATTGCTATATAAATAGGAAAAATTTTAATAACATTTGAATGTGCCACAAAACTCCTATAACCTCATTGGTTGAAACATGTCACATGACCGAATATTTTCTGACAACCACACACCTCAACAGAGCAAAGTGTTTTTTAAACAAACAAAAGCCCCTTTTATAAGTGGGATAACACATAAAAATTAGAATTATTCCCTTATGACCACATTCCATAAAGTGGGATAACACACTGCATGGTGTGTGATCATAAGGGAATAATTATTTTGTTTTGGAGGCTGAAGCACTTGGCTATACCAAGTCCTAGCAAGAACATGAGGTGTACATTATTCCATTATAACCACACACTCCTTCATGTATTATCCCATATATATATATATATATATATATATATATATATATATATATATATGGTATGTTTATATATTACACATTGGCAAATACTAGAGGGATCCCATCAAGGAGAATCAAAACCTTTTTTTCTATTTTTTTTCTATACTTTTGATCCTGCGGCTTGAAATGTAATTAATTGATCACAGACCAGAACAGCACAATTCCAGCAGCAGAGAGCTACCTCTTAAAATTTTTCTTTTTTTATTCAAAAAGTACAGTCTTGAGTCCAAGGACCTTAGGCAGGGAGAGTGAGGCTAGTGAAGTTGCCTTGACCTGGAACTGTAGTGAGCGCTACCATTTGATTCAATTTGAATTCACTGGACCCAACACTACTGAAATGGCTTTGCGATTTTCCTATGTAGGTAAATGTGCTGCAGTACTTGTCTTCATGTTTCAGTAGTGTCAGTTTGATTTCTATGCCATGTGCCTGTCTGGCACTACTGTGGAGGGCCACAATTGCTGAGTTATGTTTGGGACACGATCTTTCTTTTGAGGAAATGCTTTATAGTCAGTGATATAAGCATGCGGTGCTGACTCCTGATCTGGTGTTTTCCCAGAATACCTCCATCCTGTCTGCTGTGGATGATATCCAGGTTCTGCTTGACGATCACATTGTGAAAACACAGACCATGTGCGGCTCTCCATTCATCAAACCAATCGAAACGGAATGCAGGGTGCGTAAAATTTATTTTACATTAGAATGTTCAAGGACAAGCAGTGTTTTTTTTTTTCCAAATTGTAATTGTTTTAGACAACAAAGTAATGTTGCTGAAGAATTAAAAATATGTACTGTATATGTTTTACATCACAAATATTCATTAGATTGTTAGAGTTTACTTTCTTTTTTCATCATAAGGGTTTTGTATAAGGTTTGTATTGTAACTAGCACGGCTACCAATGTGAGGAATTATTTGCAACAATCATATTATGAAGGAAAGTCTGCAGCTATACATTCTGATGAATTTGCTACTTGTCAGTATTTATGTAGACTGAAAACAGTTTAAAAAAAATAGCTGTTCGTGAATTTTAACCCCCTCCCCCCAACGATGGCTTGCCTACATGACTAACTAGGTACTTTAGTGGCATTGATAATGGTCACATTTAAAAGGCCTAAGCTGCAAAATACATTTTTAGTCCAATATGTTTTTGACTTCAGGACAATAAACTACGTTACATTTAAAGCAACGGTATTTGGTAGCGGGGGAAAAAAATTATCATATAGTTTGCTTTTTTAAAATAATAATGTGTATCTGGTGAAAACATTATGTGTCCATTTTTCTTTTCATTTTATTGCATTTCTGAACTACAATACTGTTTGTTGTTTTGAAGTTGTTAAAAGTTCCTGCTCTTTGGCCATATTCACTATGAATAAATTCAACACTGCAGTATGGTGATGAGCTATTTGCAATCAGAAATGTGTGCCAGCACCCTCCTTAAAAATCTGCAGCATGACTGCTGGCCCGGTAGTGCTGAGGCACTGGACATGTACCTCATGCCACACCGGTGATTTGAATTTGGGAACGAGCCCAGGTTGGTGGGAGTTGGCAGGGGGAGGCGAGTGGGATTGAGCTGCCGCAAGGCAGCTCTCCTCTCCCAGGCAGGGATGTGTGCTTGCCCCCCCTGTAGTTCCACTCCCATCAGGTGGAAGTCCAATGGAAAGCATAGGTGGAGGGGGACAGAAGGGGCCAAGCCAGTACCCTGCGTGCCATGTGCCTCCATGCCCATGCACGCACGTATCTGCCAGGGTCCCAGGTTGGGGAGAAAATGGGGAAAAAAGCACACACTACATATGGGGAAAAAAATCTGCAGTATGAATACAATACCTAAAGTCAAAAAGTAACCTTGAGGGAAGTGATTTGTAATAATTGATAGTGGTGGCCATCTTTAATGACTTGAGTTATTAATTAAAAAAGAGAAAGAACAGCTGTTTTAAAAACATCAGAAATAAATAAACATTTACATATGATTCAAATTCAAGTTTATTGTGAAGGGAGAAATCCACTGAGCAAGCTCATTTTCAAGGAGGACCCTTTTTTAACAATAACAACCATATATACTTGAAGGGATACAAGTTAAATAACAGACACTATGTAACAAATGTGCAATATGAACTATACAAGGCAGAGGTAAATAGCCAACTCTGGGATACATATTTATAATACATGAAGATGGGTTTTATATATATATATATATATATATATATATATATATATATATACACACACAGTATATAGGGGAATAAATACAGTGGTACAATAAGGAATTCACAGTGTGATGTTTGGACAAACAGTAAATGTTGCATATATACAAAGCAACAGGAGAGAGATCATCGTTAGGGCATACCCTAGCACTAATGGCAGACAGCTTTGTACAGTGGTCAAAACAGCAGAGAGGAGGAAACAGGCGAGCCTAACACGAGTACACAAGTATAATGGTTTAGGGACAAAACTGAGGAGGTAGGTGAGCTCTGCTGGATTAATAGCGTGGCAAACATCTTTAATTAGATCGGTTACTCGAGGTTTGAATGCCCTTAGTGGAATAAGGGTGCAAACTTTAAGGGATGATTGTATCTTGTTCCAAGAGGTAGGAAGGGCATAACGAATGGCCAGTTGACCAAAGTAGGTACGGACTTTGAGCACATCTAAGGAGATATAGGAGGTTTTTCTAAGAGCGTAAGGAATTTAATGGTAAGAAATAAGACTTACGATATAAGCGGGAGTTTGTTCAAGACAGTTTTATATGCCTATAGATAAGTATGTAAGAGTCTCTTGGTAGTCAGAGAGGTCCATCCCACTTCCGCATACAAGGTGCAATGATGTGTTCTTGCAGGGGCATTGATGATAAAACAGGTGGCTCTGTGATAAAGGGTATCAAGTTTTTGCAAATGGTTGGCTGCACAATTTTCGTAAATTATGTCTGCATAGTCCAGAAGAGGGAGGAAGGTGGCCTGGACCAGTCTTAATCTAGAGTTTTGAATAAACAAGGCTTTATTTCTGTAGAAAAAGCCCAACCTTAGTTTAAACTTTTTAGAAAGGGCTTCGAGGTAAGAAAAGAAGGAGAGGTTAGGATCAAGATGGAAGCCTAACTATTTAAACCTATCAATTATCTCAACCTTATCACCAAGCAAGGTAATGACAGGCATAGGAGGGCAGTGTAAGGATGATGATAATCTGGCATAGTGAAAATATATAACTTTGGCTTTTTGGGAATTTAATAGACATTTGGAGTGGAGCAGGTTAAGTTGCAATTGATTGAAGTCTGATTAAAGCTCAGAGAAGGCATCTTGGAATGTAGGTTTTGAAATATAAAGAATTGTATCATCTGGGGAAAAATGAAGTTTCGAGTGGATAATGTTATTACCTAAGTTATTGACATATATTAGAAAGAGCAGGGGGCCCAGTATTGAGCCTTGAGGGACCCCTCTCATCAAGAGAAGCAAGGAGGATAAAGTTCTGTTGCCCTCAATCTGCTGTCTTCTATCCGCCAGGTAACTGGCAAACCAGTTTGACACAGAAAACCCAAGGTCATAATCCTTTAATTTCTCCAGAAGAAGACCACGATCCACTGTGTCAAAGGCCTTGCTTAGGACTAAGAAATCGGCCCCCATGACTGGCTTGTGATCCATGGCCACCAACCAATCCTTAGATACTTTAGCTGAGGCGGATGTGGTGCTGTGGTGACTTCTAAAGCCAGACTGCAATTGATTGACCAGTTGATATTTGACCAAGAATTCTTTAATCTGGATGTTAACCAATTTCTCAAGAAGCTAATTATGTCAGAAATATATTACTGCTTAAAAACTATATTACAGTATTTTTTGACAAAAAACAAACACTGCTACTTTTTTATCCATATAAGTTTTTACTTCCACCTGCCAGTTTGCCCTCTTTGATCTTTACCTCTTCCTGCCAGCCTGCTCCACTCAATCTTTACCTCCTCCTCCTACCAGCCTGCCCCTTCAATCTTTACATCCTCCTGCCAGCCTGCCCTGTCGATCTTTACCTCCTCCTGCAGCCTGCCCCTTCAATCTTTGCCTCATCCTGCCAGCCTGTCCCCTTCGATCTTTGTCTCCTGCACCCTGCCCCTTTGATCTTTCGCTCCTCCTGCCAGCCTGTCCCACTGATCTTTGCCTTCTCCTGCAGCTTGCCCCATCAGTCTTTACCTCCTCCTGCAGCCTGCCCCATCGATCTTTACCTCCTCCTGCCAGCTTGCCCTGTCAATCTTTACCTTCTGCTGCAGCCTGCCCCTTCGATCTTTACCTCCTCCTGCCAGCCTACCCTGTCGATCTTTACCTCCTCCTGCCAGCCTGCCCTGTCAATCTTTACCTTCTGCTGCAGCCTGCCCCTTCAATCTTTACCTCCTCCTGCCAGCCTGCCCTGTCGATCTTTACCTCTTCCTGACAGTCTACCCCGTCGATCTTTACCTTCTCCTGCAGCCTGCCCCGTAGATCTTTACCTCCTCCTACCAGCCTGCCCTGTCAATCTTTACCTCCTCTTGCCAGCCTACCCCATCGATCTTTACCTTCTCCTGCCAGCCTGCCCCCTTTGATCTTTACCTCCTCCTGCCAGCCTGTCCCCTTTGATATTTACCTCCTCCTGTCAGCCTGTCCCCTTTAATCTTTACCTCCTCCTGTCAGCCTGCCCCTTTGATCTTATTTATTTTATTTATTTATTTAACAAGCTCAGATTTACAACCTTTGAGTCAGAGACTCATTTACAAAGGCACCTCATCGCAGGGAGGGCAGACAGTAGTAGATTGTGCGAGATACAACAGGGCAACATTACAGGTGCAAGAGAAACATTAAACATATAAAACACTTAGTTACATATTATCATATAATACAGTTTACAGTCAATGATATACTAAATCCATAGGAGATACAGAGAAGTACATCCTTACATGAACCTGGGGGTGTGGGGAGGTGGGTAAACTGTCCAGAGACATTGTAAAGGATTAGGTGGGGCCATGCAGGAAGGTCCTGCAGGGGAAAAAAAGGGGGTCAGGGTTAATTACATCAACAGCAGCGGACATTAAGGAGATGGTTCCTAAGGGTGTTTTTGAAGGGACCAATTTTGGCGGTGCTGGAGATGCAGATAGGGAGGGAGTTGAACCATGTGGGGGCTTGGTAGCAGAAAGACCTCTGGGTAAGAGAGGTCTTGGTTCTGGGCACCAGGAAGGTGGCTTTAACAGAGTTACATGTGGTGACAGATGGGGACGCATGCCGTAGGGAGGCAGAGACTCCAGGGGGGAGAGTCCGAGCAGGGATTTCTTAGTGAGTAAGCAGGTCTGGTACTGCAGTCGCTCCTTGAAGTTGAGCAAGTTGGCAGAGGTGTAGAGCTGACAGGTGTGAGTGCGGCTGGGGGCTCCGGTCTCGAGCCTGCAGGCCTTATTAATGGAGAGTTGGATTTTAGAGAGGGCAGTGTTGTCAGACACTGCGTAGATGGGCAGGCCATAGTCCACTAGGGACAGGATGGAGGAGGTGATGGCCAGGCGAAGGGCAACTTGGGGTAGGCAATCCCTATGGTGGTAAAGGAAGCCAATCCGGGAGTTTATGGTGGAGGAGAGGGTGTTGATGTGGGTGTGGAAGTTGAGGGCACTATCGAAGAAGATGCCTAGGTACTTGTAAGTGGACACTTGCTCTAAAGGGTGGAGAGTGCTGGGGATAATCAGGAGGGTGGCATTTTTAGCCTTATTTT
Organism: Neoceratodus forsteri; assembly: GCA_016271365.2. Lineage (NCBI taxonomy): Eukaryota > Metazoa > Chordata > Ceratodontiformes > Ceratodontidae > Neoceratodus > Neoceratodus forsteri. Next base: position 50,842,729 of record JADMNL010000025.1, read on the forward strand.
GGTGATGAGAGAAAAGCATAGACTTGGTCTTCTTGAGTTTTATGACTAATCTGTGATCAAGAAACCACCTTTTGGTTTAACTGTAAGCATGCTGGAGGGATGATTGGAGGGTGGAGGGATCAGAGTGTGAGGCAAAGAGAACTGCATCGCCAGCATAGAGGAGAATTTTGCCAGAGCAGGAGCTACGGAGAGTGTTGAGGTAGAGGCTGAAAAGTATGGGGCCCAGGATGGAGCCCTGAGGGACCACAGAGCGAACGGGTCTAGTATTGGAGAGGGAGTCGTTTATCTTAACACACTGGGATCTCACCGAGAGGTAGCTGGTAAACCACACGAGAGGTCCAGCAGAAAAACGAGTTGATGAAGGGAGTCGAGTAGGAGGGGGTGACAGACAGTGTCAAATGCCTTGGAAAGGTCTATGAACACTGCACCAGCGAGGCTGCTGGAGCCAAGAGCGGAGTGCAGGTATTGAGAGAACTCCAGAAGAGCTGTGGTTGTACTGTGTCCCGGGCAGAAGCTGTGCTGCTCAGGGCACATAATGTCATACCTGGCCAGGTACTCAGATAGTTGGACAGACACTACTTTTTCAAGGGCTTTGGAGAGTGGGGGGGAGGATGGAGATTGGCCGGTAGATATTAGGAGCGTACTGATCTCCGCTCTTGAGTCGAGGAGTGATTTCTGCAGTTTTCCAAGCACTGGGAAACTGACACCAAGGCAGAGGGACCAGTTAAGTAGGTCCATCGGGGGACTAGGACATCGTCCAGGACAAGGCAGAGGTTCCTGAAGTCAAGGGGGGTCACTGCTGAGGTTATTGCTAGCAAGGGCTTTAAGCAAGTACGGCCTGGCTTCGAGAGGTGATAGGATGCGAAGGTAAAAAGGAGGGTGATGGAGGACAGGGGGAAGGGGGGCAGGAATTGGGTCAAAAAAGCTGTTGGGCAGACAGAGCTTAGATCGGAGAAGGTGGTATTGAGACAGTCAGCTATATGAAGCGGGTCTGAGAGCAGAGACGGTGGAGGGGCAGGTCTTTCCATTTAATTCTTTCATGCTGTCCCAGAAGGTCCGGGCTGAACCCCAGGTGGTAACGAGGGTGGCCTGGTAGTGTTCTGCTTTGGCCTGTCTAATGGAGGCAGTATAGCGCAGTGGTCTAAGGCTCTGAGCTGCAAATTTGGTGACATCCAGCAGACCAGACCTGGGTTTGAATCCCACAGCTTCCACTTGAATACTGTGTGACCCTGAGCAAGTCACTTAACTTCCTTGTCCTCCCAGGTCGCACCTGGAAACAAGCTCTGGCTTAGTGTGCCTTTCCTAGTTAAACAATTTCCCCTTTCCCCTTAATGGCCCAGGTACACTTATTGTGCTCCTCGTTGTAGGCTTGTCTATCACAGGCATTGCCAGTTTCTACAGCTTTAGGATGAGGGATGGGGTGATCCAATGGGCATTGTGTTTTGTAGTGCGGGTCTTGGTGGGGGGGGTGAAAAGGTCACAAGCCTTGCAGAAGGCACTTGTGAAAAAGTCTAGAGCTGAGTCGATATCTGGAGCTTGTCGGATAGGGCACCAGTCTATCTAGGCTAAATGCTGTTTTAGTTTTCTGAGGCCACCAGGGCATAGGCGCCAGTGCCCACCTTCTCTTGCAGCTTGCCCCATCAAGCTTTACTTCCTCCTGTAGCCTACCCCATTGATCTTTACCCCCTTCTGCAGACTGCCCCTGTCAATCTTTACCTCCTCCTGCAGACTGCCCCTTTGATCTTTACCTCCTCCTGCAACCTGCCCCTTCAGTCTTTACCTTCTCCTGCCAGTTTGCCCACTTTGTTTTTTTTTTCTTCCTGCTGCCAGCCTGCCCCTTTATTTTTTTTTATGCTTGGGCTCTGCGCACACTCCATCTATCTAACTTCCACTGTGCTCTGCCCTGTGCTGCCACCACTGCTGCCAGCTCCCAAGCACCCCTGGCTTGCCCCCCAGGGCAGGACCACTGTGGGGGCCCCCTATCTCCTTTAATGGAGATGGGCAGGAAGCTCAGAACTGGGAACCCAGGTGGAAGCGCAAGGTCCACTCCATGGGGTGGCCATCATCTAGTGGAGGCTGAAACCTCTGATTTTTTTTAATATTGAACCCCAGGGTAGGACCAGCCATAACATCTTTCGCAAGTGTTTCACTGATAATGGCAATCTACACATCTGCAGGGATTTCAGTCCTCAACTGGCGTTGCGACAAGGCTGTGGATTCAAATGACAGTCTCCTGGTTTCTAGTACATGCATTAGCTCTAAGGAGGTTTGCTTGGTTAGGAGCAACCATCCTTTCAGAGGATACTAAAACAAAAGCTATTGATTTCACATTTGAGGGACCCTCCTTCTTTGAGGATAAAACAGAAGCCTGCATGAAAAAGGTTGATGAATAAAAAGCAACCTATAAACTTTAACCCAGAAGGAGAGAGTTTCTACTCCTTCAGGCCATATGGAACTGGGGTACAGTAGGGGCAGGGCCTACTATCAAAGGCTTTATTCCTATTAACTCTTACCATGACTACCCTCCCCAAAAGGGTGCCCCAAGAGGCGGAGGCAGGAGAAATGCAAAGCAGAAGCAAGCACCAGCTCCTACATCACAAGAAAAACAAAATCCCTGACTCTGTGTAGTCCACCATAGAATCCTTACCAGTAGAAGCTCATCTGTCTCATTACTTCCAGGAGTAGAAAACCATCACCACAGACAAGTGGGTGCTGGAAGTGATGAGTCAGGGTTTAGCCCTTCAGTTTACATGTTTCCCGAAAACGAAAGAGAACAAAATCTTTTCTTCCACTCCAAGTTCAGGAAAAATCCTGTTAGAATGGGAAATAAATAAATTGCAAAAGATAAAGGCCACAGAAATGTCCTTCCCTCATAGTGGGCAAGAGGCTTCTTCTCAAGATACTGTCTCACAAGAAAGATCAAGCATTTGTCAATGCTGACCGTTTGTTGCATGTATGTGCTTTTTTTTTTAATTTATTTTGACCCCAACCTTTCAATATACTGGTTTTATTTTCACCTTATGAACATGACATGTACCATTTAGGGTATATTAGCCCAAATGTCATTTCACACCAGAGGTGCAAAAACACGCCTTGTCCAGGATTTGAAAAATGACACGTTATGTATATGAGGTGGTGTGGAAAAATGGCTATGTTGAAAGTTTGGAGTCAAAATATTGAAAATTGGTGGTTTTGCAAGAATGTTGAAATACTCTAACATTCAGTCATAACCTGGGCATTTTACTGTATTTGTACAACAACTTTTCAGCATAGCCTTTCTATTACCCCACCTCATGAAACTTGTAGGTGACAATCTTCCAATCTCCACCAAAAGTCATTCTGCACCACTGAAATATCATTCCATGCCACAGGAGTGAAAATACATTTTAGCCAAGATCTGAAAAAATGATAGCTGTCACATTCTTAAGGTAGTGTGAAAAAATGGCTATGTTGAAAATTTGGGGTCAAAATATTGCAAATTATCAAACTTACGAGCAAGCGCAGAAAAATGTCAATGTATGCACATAACCATTTTTTACATATTTTGACCCCAGATTTTTAGCATCACCTTCATATGACCCCACCTCATGAACAAGAGTGGTGACAATTTTCAAATCCCGCCAGAAAGGTAATTTTATAACACTACAGTGAAATCACCTTTCTGTCCTGATTTGCATAATTTCACTGCCACTGATCATAAGGCTGGGTCTTAAAAAAGGTCACGTTGACAATTTGGGGCCAAAATATGCAAAAATGATAAAGTTATGCATCAAAGTTCAAAACCCCATTAAAATACATTGAACTATGCCTGCCTTAGTTTCTCATAGTGCAGTCGGTGGTTCCAGCAGCAAGATGTGTCTGCAATCAGAGAGTGGATCTTTGTCCTGAGATGTGTTTAGGTGAGTGAGGGTGTATGGGGTGGGATGGTGGGTGCTAAATGGAAGGCCAGGGTGGGGTGGGTGAGGTGTGTGTGGGTGGGGGCAGAATGCCAAAGGGCAGTTTTCTGCTTCACAGGTAAAAAAAAAATTGAATGTTTTTCTTTATTTGAGGGATATTGCAACACTGGGATTGGGCACCCCACTGTTGGGTTCATGTTTGACAGCACTGGGGTTGGGCACCCTGGTGCTGCCACCAACATAACAGGAATGGGGCGGGTGACCTGGAGGGGAGGGTCAAGAGAAGCAGTACTGGGTGTGGGCACCGTGGTCCACTTCTGTATCAATGAAAATATAAATACATAAAAATAGGAAAGGGCAGGCATGTGACATGGAGGGGTGAAGCAGGAAGAAGCGGTATCGGGGTGGGCCATCCCAGTCCAATAAATAGACAGACAGACAGACAGATCTCGGTACAGTGAGCCATTCTGGAGAGGAGGGGCAGAAAGAAGTGGTACTGGGGTTGGGTACCCCGGTCTGTTAGGTAGATAGATAGATAGATAGATAGATAGATAGACAGATAGATAGACAGACAGATCTCGGTACAGTGAGCCTTTTTGGAGGGAAGGGGCAGAAAGAAGTGGTTCCAGGGGTGGGTACCCCAGTCTGTTAGGTAGGTAGATAGATAGATAGATAGATATAGTAGATACACTGGAAGCCTACCAGCTGCTTTCTGACTGGCTACACGCAAATGAAAGGACCAAAGCCTCTTCTGATAGGATTGGCTTTGGCTTTTTCAACTACATGAAATTTCTGCCCAGCAACCAGTGAACAGTGTCACAACCACAGTCCATGGTCATTGATCTGGACTGACAAGCCCCTTCTAGTTTCAGTTGCAATGGACTCGGCAGTGACACGCCTCTGAAATGCCGTTTAGTGTAACAAAACATTTCTTGCACATACGCAAGAAAACATAAAAATGCATAATCATTGTTCTGGATAACTTAGAACATCTGCACACAAGTAGATTGAGGACTTCATCACTGAAAGTCCACTTGGCAGCAGCATCAGCCTTCCTTTTTGCAGGGAAGCCAAAATCTCTAGTCTCACACCCTGCTGAAGAGATTTTTTCAAAGGCCTCCACCACCAACAACTACCACTTAGGGAACCTGTTTCCCCCTGCAGCCTAAATACATGCTTGGCACAACTAGTGCATGCCCCCTTTGAGCCCATGGTCTATGTGAGTCTCATGTTTATGACATGGAAGATACTGTTCCTCACAGCTGTGACCTCTGCTAGGACAGTCAGTCAGCTCCATGCCCTGTCACAGAGCCTAACTACATTATAATGCACTGCAACAAAGTCGTCTTGATGACAAACCAAACATTTTTCTCCAAAACTGTGTTAGAACTGCAAATAGTCCGTCTGCCTGTGCTTTTTCCCTCCCTGTCAAATCCAGGTGAACAAAAATTGCACTGTGCGAATGTCAAGAGAGCATTCAGCTTCTCTCTTGACAGAACAAAACATATCCGATCTGACAACAAACAGCTATAGAAACACAGAAACATAGAATCTGAGGGCAGATAAGGACCGCTTGGCCCACCTAGTCTGCCCATTTCACTACCTGATGGATAAGCTGCAGATACTAGTTAACCAACAGCCTACTGCCACCAACCCCCGTCTGTCCCATGCATTCTTGAATTCCCCAACTCTTTTTGACTGCACAACCTCCTCAAGGGGGTTGTTCCATGTATCCACAACCCTCTCCATGAAAAAATACTTCCTCACATTACCTCTGAGTCATCCCCCCCTCTATCTTCAAATTGTGCCCCCTTGTTCTTGCACATCTCTTTTTCTGAAAGATGCTACCTTCTTGGACTTTGTTAATTCCCTTGAGGTACTTGAACATTTCTATCATGTCCCTCCCAGTTAGCTCTATTTTCCTCAGTTTGGACCTTTGCTATTCTGACTGCCTTCCCTGCCTCCTTCTGCTTTAACAGATATATTTCTCTGCCCTGCTCCTTATGAGTTTTCTTATATTTCCTGAATGCTATCCTTTTCTCCTTAACCTTACCTGCCACCTCTTTTGAGAACCATAGTGGCCTTTTCCTTCATTTTGTTTTGTTGGTTTGCTTTACACAAAGGCTTGTTGCCTCTTTGATGGCAGTTTTGAGTTTTCCCCATTGTTCTTCCACCCCTCCTTCTTGCCTGTTTGTTAGTGCTTTTCTCAGGCACTCTCCCATTTTGCCAAAGACAGCCCTCCTAAAGTCGAACACCCTTGCTTTTGTATGGCTTGGCTCTACAGCTGTGTTTATTGTGAACCACACTGGTGGTCGCTTGTTCCCAGATGGCTACCCACTTCTAAATCTGAGATACTGTCTTCTCCGTCCCTGTTTGAGAGTACCAGGTCTAAGACTGCTCCCTCCCGAGTGGGTTCCAACACTAGCTGTCTGAGACATGTCCCATGTAGGGCATCAAGAATGACCCTGCTCTTGGATGTGGCTATAGTAAATGTGCTTCAGTTAACATCTGGCATATTCAGGTCCCCCATCATTTATATATGTCCCTTTTCTGCACATATTTTTGTATGTACTGAGAATAAGGTATGGCACAGCTTATTAAGAATGCCAGAGAAGTGCATTTTCAGAAATAGCAATCATACTTTGTGAACAAGAACAAGAACAACAACAGGTGATTGACCTGAAGAGTGACTTGTTGCTCAACCTCACAATGGAGGGAGGAAACTGTAGTGATGTGGAAGTTAAACCAAAGCAGGAGTGAGCACCCAGTTGGCTGCTTACCAGGATGGTTATACAGTAGCTTGATCATGGTGGTATCAGGAGGATGGGTAACAGGAACAGGTGAGAAAGAGTTGAAGTTTCAACTGGTACCTGAGAAAGCCAGGTGATGGGGAGAGGGGAAGGGAGGAGGGGAATTGGTTCCAGTGTGAAGGAGATAGATAAGAGAAGACAGACTGCCCAGCAAAGGAGCAGGAGTGAGGAGTGTCAAAAGTGTGACAGTTTCTGGAGGGCAGGAACATGTAGCAGGGGGAGTTGGGAGAGGAGAGAAGTAAAGGTACTAGGGAAGAGACCCTCCTATTCTTACTCACTTCCCTCCTTCCCCCCCTTCTCAGACCCTACCTTTCCTCAACTCACTGACTAAACACCCTGCCCTCCTCTGCCTGCACCTTCTTGCTCAAATGACAATGGGAATCATGGACTCCCCAGTTTTTCCCAGCCGAGAATCCCTTCCACTCTCTTTCCTCTCTCCTCCCTATACCTAGCTCTGTGATTTTACCAGTCTCTCCTGAATATACCTCAACTCCACTGAATATTAGCCCACTGATCTATTGCTATTGAATCTATTGCCCTAGCCAGTAGCCTGTTTGTCAGCTCACTGAGGATCATTACTTAATTTGTATAATTTCTACTGTCTCCAGCAACTACGTATCCTATATACCTGCTTGACTGTTTGTAACCGTTCTTGTCTACTGCTGTTGACCTTGCTTTAAACCAAGAAATGACTGTACTTAACCTTACTGTATACTTTTCTACCTGACGTGGAACCTTTGCAAACAAGCTTCTAGCTCAAAGGTTGTAAACTGATACTTGAATAAATAAAATAAATAAATTAACCAGACATGTATTTGGATATGAAGGAGGTACAATGAGCCTAGCAAAGAGAGGGCAGAGGGGGGATGGATAGGGATGAATATGGTGAACAATGGTGAATGTGTGTGGGGGCACTTCGTAGCAAAACAAAAGAAGGAGTTACAGAGGGTGTCCAGTTTGGCAAGGGAAGCTGAAGGGGCAGTGCCATAGACCACAGCCGTGTAGCTGAAGACGTGGAGCACCATTTTAGGAAAAGCTCCCTGTAGACATGTGAATATAAGCAGTCTTTGGTACGGTATGGGGCACCAAACTTAGGATGGAGTTTTGCATGGATGGCATTGATGTGGCTGAGAAGTCAAGCTTACAGTCTAGCCACACTCCAAGGTGCTTGAAGGACTGAACTGCTTCTATCATCTAGAGTGGTGAAGGTGTGTGGGGGGGGGGGGGTGGCAGTGAGTCTGCCAATTTCTGACTGGTACCAAAGGTCATGGACACCATTTTTTTGTGTGTGTTGACTCTGAGTTGTTTGGATTGGAACAAGTGCAGAACATTCTTGAAGTCCCATTGGAGCAGGTCTTGCACAGCTGTAGTGTAGGGACCAGAGGTGAAGATGACGGTATCAGGCACAGGCAGAGGGGAGGGCATTCAAGTCAAGTCAGCTTTAGTTATATAGCACAGCTCCAAAAATGATCAAAGCGCTGTACAATAAGTTATAAAAAGTAAATAATAAAACCACAAAATGCAATGACGTATCTCTGAAATATAAACCATTATAAACTAGACAGGGTCTGGGAAAGCAGTTTCAAAAAGATATGTTTTTAAAGCAGATTTAAAGTTTTCTACAGTCAGGCATTCTCTGACGTGATGAGGTAGAGTGTTCCACAGGTTTGGGCCACTAAAGCAAAAAAGCGAGCTCCAAGGTCTTAAGCTGAACCCTGGGAATGTCTAGCAATCTCTTGTCGGTGGAGCAGAGAAGATGAGAAAGGTGGTAAGGGTGACAAAGGTTTTGCAGGTAGCATGGTCCCTGACCATGTAGGGCATTATAGGTCAGTAGCCTGACCTTGAAGGTGATACGCCAGTAGACTGGCAGCTAGTGCAGATCAGGGAGCACAAGTGTAATATGGCAAGATCGAGGTAAGCCAGTCAACAACCTGGCTGCTGCATTATTCACTAGCTGCAGTCAGTGGATATCAACCCCCGGTAGCCCTAGGTAGAGGGCATTACAATAGTCAAGACAGGAGGTCACAAAGGCATGAACCAAAGTAGGTAGATCTCCAGGAGGGACCAGGTGCCTGATCTGGGAGATGTTCCTCAGACTGTAAAAAGAGGATTGTACGACAGCAGACACCTGAGATTTCATAGTCAGGCCGCTGTCGAACACAACGCCCAGATTATGCACCAGGTCTGAGGCAGGTGACTAGCTCCCACTGAGCCAAAGCCCAGATGGTTGACCAGGAACCAGATCTGAATCCCGGCAAACTGTGTCCACAGCCAGCACCTCAGTCTTATTAGGGTTCAGTCTCAGCCAGCTGTCCCTCATCCAGTCCTGGATCTCAGAGAGACAACTATTAAAGACCAAGACAGCACCCACTAGATCGGGTACAAGGACATGTAGAGCTGAGTGTCATCTGCGTAACAGTGGAAACTCAGCCCATACCACCTTATAATGTCTCCCAACAGCAGCATATACACTACCAACAACACAGGGGATAGGATAGAGCCCTGCAGGACCCCACAGGGCAGTGGGAGAAGGACCGAAGAATAAATTCCTGACACCACTCTCTGAGTCTTGCCCATGAGGAAAGCTCTAAATCATCTGAGGACTGTTCCAGACAGTCCACAGAAAAACCACAGGTGTTCCAACAACACCTCATGGTCCACAGAGTCAAATGCTGCAGACAGATCGAGGAGGACCAAGATGGAACGACTTCCTTGATCCCTGGCAGTCAGGAGATCTTTAAACGGCTGCCTCGGCACTGTGCCTCTTCCAAAATCCAGACTGGAGAGGATCGTAGACATGGTAGGTGGATAAATGGTCCTCCAGTTGCACCACAATTGCCTTCTCAATAACCTTGCCCACAAAAGGCAGGTTAGAGACAGGCCTATAGTTTGTTAAGCAGTCCAGGTCGAGGGAGGGTTTTTTAAGGAGGGGTAGTACTACGGCCTCCTTCAGGGGGTCAGGAAACACCCCTGTCTCCAGCAAATGCCAGACTATCTCAGCTAGGACTGGGCTGTTGGTCTCTGTGCACCCCAGTAGGAGACACGTAGGGCCCAGATCCAAACTACAGCAAGTAGGGCACTTACCCTGGATGATCTGGGCAATGTCTACAGTCTACAGCCAGTCAAAATCGGACCAGATAAACCAAGTGCTAGTAACCTCCTGTCAACTTCAGCAAAACCCATAAGAGGGCACTAAGCAAATCTCAGGCCTGATAGTGGCAATCTTATCTGCGAAGATAAGAATTCAGAAAGATGGAAGGAAGGATGGGACCCAGGATGGAGCCCTATGGAACCCAAGCCTGAATAGGAAGGGGAGGTGTTAGGTCACCTCCAACCTGTACTGAATATAATTCAATATAGTTGTATATAATTCAAGTAGTGGTGCTCTGATACTATCCTGATAAGTCAGATAGTACCGGGGGTACCCTGTCAATTGAGCGCTACTAGAATAGCGCCACACTATATGGCACTAGTCTGGTAAACGCTCACATGGACAGCGACTGAGGATTTACACCACATGCTGTAAGCACTCCCCTGGTCGCTGTCCGTGATCCTGTATTTAGGACAAGAGGACCAAATGCCAGGAGACTGGCCAAGCTGCTTCCGTAGTGTGGAGGACTGGGGCATTGAGCAGCTCAGCCAGCAGTGGTGGAGACCAGGGTTCTAATCCTGGTGTCTGACTGTTTTAGCACACCTCGGGACTTAGAATATTTTTTTTACATGGGGCCGCAATGGCCAGGCGATTTTTAACTTTCCCCAGGATCCGCTCCCCCTCAGAGTGAGAATCCATAAGACAGGTGGTGCAGGGACAGAGCCCCCTGCATTGGGGGGTGCAGTGGGTGAAGCCGCCTGCAAAACAAGAATTGACGCTTAAATTGTAGTGCTATTGTTGTTGGTGCTGTTGTTGTAGGTGCTCGTTGGACCCAGTGCCGTACCAGAGAGTACCCCAAAACTCAGATTTCGGCTGTCAACAGTATTGACATCTTAGAATGAATTTGCTTTGGTAGGATCCTTCTATGGATCCGACCAAACTGGTCATATCAGATGGATCCGGCAGATCCTACAGTCAGATCCATGGATCCGATCAGTGGATCTGACTATCTGACCTGTGGATCCAATGGATCCAGTCTAGGATACCTGGATCTGACCTCAGATACATGAATATCTGACCTTGGGTCCTAAATCTGAGTTTGGGTGGACATTTTCCGGATCCTAGGTCAGATAACAACACTATCTAACAGAAGCTAATTACATCCACTACAGCACTATCTGAGCACCACTAAATTCAAACATTTTCTGTATTTACCTGACCCTTATTCTTTATTATTGATGACATTTGCATGAAAACAGGATTTTCCCTTTATGTGGACCTATTCGCTCATGCTTCTTGTCTACATGTGATATCATGAGCCTCTCCTATGACATCATGAGCATTTCTACAGCAACCAGTCATAGTGCAGGATTACTGATGTCACTTGTAGGCAAGCACTCAGAGAAGATTAAGACCAGATAACACAGATCCTGTTTTCATGAAAATTTCAGAAGAACTAGTATAAAGCATGAGTGGAAGGTAAATATCTAGGGATGGATTTTCAAAGCTGTGGAAATGATCCACACATTACTGATAGATGTACAGTTGGGGGACCCCAAGTGCAACCACATTTTCTGCTGCAAAGGCATCATCTTGTGCAGATGCTATGCCTGGTATTACCGGCTATAGCATTTGTGCAAATAAATTGAAAATACCACCGTGCTCATAAAATGCTGAATGTAGACTTTTCACTGGCACTGGGCTTTTTCACCTGCACCATGAGTTGTGCACAGTAACTTAGTCACTGGACCATGCCATACCTTTTGAAAAGCAGCCCCCAGGAATATAACCTGAATTGTCTGTATCTGTCGTACTGTTTTTGGGGGTTTTTCTTAGTTGTTCCACTAGTATTGGAGGCCCTTTAGAGTGGCCAGGAATTCTTGGAACAGTCTACCAGCTGGGGTGGTGGGGGTGAAAACAGAGATGGGGTTCAAGACATCATGGAACAGGCATTAAGGAATCTTTATGGAAAGGAATGGGGGCAGGGAGAAACAGCTGCAGATCAAGTAGGGTCTGCGATGATACTGTAGGTAGGTAAAATGGGCAGACTGGGTGAGCCAAGTGGTCCTTATCTGATGACAAATTCTGTCTTTCTATGTTTCAGATTAACTTCCCCCCACATGGCCTCAAAGTGTTCCCATTGTTTAAAAATACATTTTACGATTGCTCACCCTTCTGTGGAATTTGCTGTTGTGGCTTATTGTTTGTATCACCCACTTTTTCTTAATAAAAAAAACAACTACTTGTCTGCTATAACAGTGTGGAATTTTCAAATTCCACTTCTGCTGGGAGGCCATGGAATTTTACAAATTATGCTTAATTACATTGAATTCCATAGGAAGCAGAATTCCAAAATTCTAAAAGTCACATTTTAAAAAAACTGTGGATCACGAAAACATAGTTTACATAAAGCACAGAATAGTGTTCAGAGGTTTAGGTTAACTATACATCTGTTTTCTGCCACTTCCGGAGTTCTAAGCAGTGACATTATGGTACCGGGCAATCTGGGCATCAAATGTGGGATGCGCCCCCCCTCCCCAAGGTTCGCCCAGCCCCTGAGTTATAATCCATAAGTGGGGGGGCGTGGAGCCCCCCCCCCACAAGGGGAGGGTTGCAGGGGGAGCTGCCCCCTGCAAAAAAAACATGATCGGTGACATTGTTGATTGGTACCCTAATTGCCCGGTGCCAGATCGCAGGCACGTTCCAGTGGTGGAACCGTTTTCTGCAAACCACAGAATAATATTCTGTATATTTCCTAATCTGCTCAATATTCTGTGATTTACATGGAGATGCTTTTCAGAATCCTGTGGATTAAAAATGAAAGAAATTCCTATAAACATTTTGGAAGTAGAACTGTCCTTCCTCGTGAATTCCACTGGCAGAATTTCACATTCCACAGAGCTCTGTTGTCCATCAGATTAGTGTTGCCACACAAAAAGTTGTTTGGTTACAGTCCTTGATAAAAAAACAACTACATCCTTCCTTAAATGAATGCATTGGTTAATATCCGTTAAATCACTGTACATTTTTAAGACTGCCTAGTTGCTCATTACGCAACACCCTTGAAAGGAATGTGTGTGATTCACTGGGAAAATTCAGGAAGCTTACTTGTCTGAGACTCTTACAGCACGGATGGTAAGAGCTAAAGCACAAATTGACGTCCTGGGTTCAAGTCCCAGTGAGAGTCACACTTTTCCTTTCATTTCCATAATTGGATTTGTACATTTTTTAAGTATTCTCAACATAAATTATAACATTGGGAAAAAAAGAAAATAGTTTTGTGTAGACTGACAAAAAATGTTGTGTCCAGACTTGAAAAGGCTCACACTCCAGAATTGCAGGTAGTGATGAAGAAAGGAGAGCTAGAGACAATTTACTGCTACACTCAGCATTTAAGGAAATTAAAGCAGGCGAATCCAGAAAGTAGAATCCACACAAAAATATGAAAACATTAGCCACAAACAGTGCCCCAGGTGCCCCAGTGGTTTGTTTTGCTTGAGCTTTGTCACGCCCCCATCAGCTTCGCCTCATGCCTTACAACGCCCCCTGGGTATCCAGTGATAATGGTGACCAAATAGGGGTGCCCGTCAAAATGGTGACTCCATATTCGGCATATGGGCAAGGGTTGCGACTACTTCTACCACGAGGGTAGGGGAAGGCGACTGGAAAAAGGGAATGGCAAGGGGAAGGGGAGGGATAGGGAAGAGGGTTATCAGGAGTAACTGTGCCTGCTGCCACCGAGCCAGCCATGTGGTGTGGTGGTGAGGGAGGCTGGCTCCAGTGCAGCAAGTACTGGGTTCAGGGCTGGATAGGAGGGTCTAAATTTTGCTGCTGCCTGCAGCTCCTGGACTTAATTTTTTTTTCAGCTGAATTTATGCCCCCTTCCTGACATGCACCCTTCTGGAGTTAGAAATCCTAATTCAGGGGAGTGTGGGGGGCACAGTTCCCCCACAAATACACTTTAGGTTGCCAGGTGTTGGTTCACGGGTAAGTGTATATCACCAATTTGCTTTTTGGCAATATACACTCAAAATACTAGCGATCGCTGTTCCGCATTCGCTAGTATGACATAGACCCATGCCCCTGACCATGGGGTATACATAGTATAACCAACGTCCTGTCGTGCCTTAATGCTTACAGTCAGAATTTTACATCCATGCTCCAACTTTTGGAATGCACTTTGGCAACTCGTACAAAATTCCAACTTAGAACTGCAAAATGAATGTTTAAATTGCAGACTACTGTTTTAAACTGTGGAATGGAATTCCAGAGAACTGACCACTGATCTGTGGAATGATTATACATATTGCAGACTGCTGTATTAAACTGTGGAATGGAATTCTGCAGAACTGTCTTTCCACACTTCATGTGTATCATTCTGCAAGTCAGCCAAAAAAAATTTGTGGAATAGAGAGAAAATTCACCAAACACAGTTGGACGATTTGGATTTCACCAGAGTCAGAATTTCAGAAAATGCCATGAAATTTTTGCGAAATCAGAATTTGCCATTAGCGCCCAGCACTGTAGGGTTTCCTCGGGATAAAATAGGGGAACAGGCATGAGATGGGCATGTGAACAACGGATGAATGGAGCCCACTGCACTGAAGTAACTGTCCCGGAAGGTGTTACTGTAGAATGAAGCCATCTGAAAATACTTCGCAAAAACAAGAGAGCAAATTCTAAGCTTGAATACCTGTTGAGTTAGATGAAATCTTTATATTTTCAGCAATGGGAAGAGAAGCTGATTCAGATGCAAGATATTTTAGATGCCTGGTTAAAGTGTCAGGCAACCTGGCTCTACCTGGAACCAATCTTCAGCTCTGAGGACATCATAGCTCAAATGCCAGAAGAAGGCCGAAAGTTTGGTATAGTCGACAGCTACTGGAAAGACATCATTGTTGAAGCTGTAAGTATGTATTTTATTTATGATCAGAAGTAACAAAGGCCTGCCAGTTTGGAAATGCATTTCTTCCATTCTCTGCCTACTGCATGACACATGTCAGGGGCCCATATATTTAAATGTGAACTAGATGCAATCTCAGATACTGACAAGTTGAATCAGTGCCACTTTATCTCTCTCTCTCTCTCTCTATATATATATATATATATATATAGAGAGAGACAGAGAGAGAGAAAGAGAGAGAGAGAGAGAGAGACAGAGAGACAGAGAGAAAATACTGGATAGTCAACTATGCACAACCAGTGTGTTCTGCCATAGAGGGGTTCCTCAAGAGGTCCATGGGAATTAGAACCCCACGGTGGCAGAACACACTGGTTGTGCATAAAGTTGCTCACCCTGTAGTTTTTATAGTGTATAGGATTATGTGAAAAATGTCCATGGCAGTTTTTTGGCTTTCAGAATGAAATGGACATGCGCAGTCTCGAGAGGTTTCAGAATGCTGTTGTACCACACAAGGGTACGATCACATTCCATGACCTTTAAACTGTGATACAACAACATTTTGAAAGGGTCGGACTTCTATACAGAACAATGCTCTGCTATACACTATATATAAATAGTATATATTTAATCAATTAATCAGTGATTACAGCTATACAAAAAGCAGATTGAAGTTTACACAAAAATCAGATTACGCTATACGAAACACAGTACAATGTTAAAACACACATGCAGGAGAGCAGGACCATGAATATGAGAAATATACTATGATAAGTCCATTACTGCAAATTGATAATAGTTTCTTTAATGCTGTTAACATTTTTAATATAACATTCATATATGTTTGTTTAATATTTACTGAATGTTCATTGATTTCCCTGTTAGGTGAAGGATACCAGAGTGCTGGTGGCTACTGCGCAGCCAAATATGCTTGGTAGACTTCAGGAATCCAATGTTCTTTTGGAAGACATTCAGAAAGGGTTGAATTCCTATCTGGAAAAGAAGAGATTGTTTTTCCCCAGGTACAGTGCTTTCTGAAAGGTGAAATAGAGCTTTGCCCTGTTCCTAGAGTACGGTCACAAGGACTATTGTGTGAGCACTGTCTGTTGAGTTAAAAGCTGAGATTGTCAGTTTGTTTCAGAAACACTGGTCTACTGTATGCTACTATAATCAGTACACCCAATACACAATGAGGTAATAAGGTATGGCAACTGAAAATATAGTACCAGGATAGTAGGGTTTGTGGCAGGGAGCTCTTGTCAGACCAACCTGATAGTATTCTTTGGCTGAGTAATGAGGGCAGTGGATAACGGCCATGCTGTGGATTTACTCTATTTCAGTTTTAGCAAGACTTTCGACTCGATGCCTCACAGAAGGTTGCTGATGAAACTACAGGATCTGGGTATAGTGAGGACACAGTTAGAGGGGTGAGAAACTGGTTGGACAGGAGACAGCAGAGGGATGTGGTTAACAGAATCAAATCAAAAGAGAGGAAGGTCACCAATGAGGTGCCACAAGGATTGGTCCTGGGTCCAGCCATTTTCAGTATATTCATCAGTGACATGGGAGAAGAAATCCAGGGCAAGATATTTATTTTTGTAGACAACACTAAGTTCTGTGGCAGGGTATCATAGAAACATAGAATTAGATGGCAGATAATGACCGCCTGGCTTACCTAGTCTTCCCATTTTTCCCTACCTACTGCAATACCGCAGACCCTAATAGAGCTCTGGTTTTTGCCCTTCCCTTTCTTCCGACTAAGATTCCCTTATGCCTATCCCATGTATTCTTGAAACCCGTATCAGTTTTTGCCCCCACCACCTCCTCCACTGGGAGGCTGTTCCAGGCATTCACCACTTTTTCTGTGAAGAAGTACTTCCTTACATTTCCCCTGAGTCTACCCTACTCCTGCAGCTTCATAGCATGACCCCTTGTTCATGAGCTTCGTTTTTTTCAGAAAAATACTTCCCTTTTGTGCCTTATTTATACCCATGAGGTATTTAAAAGTCTCTATCATATCCCCCTCCCCCCCCCCTTTTCTCCAGGGTGTACATATTGAGATACTTTACTCTCTCCTCATATGGTTTGTGATGCAGATCCTGTACCATTTTAGTTGCCCTCCTCTGAAAAGTATACAGTGTACAAGTAGATAGTAGACAGTGAAGAGAGGTTAGGAGATGCAGAGAAACTTGCAAAGGCTAGAGGCATTCAGTGGTTTGACAACTGAAATTCAATGCCAGAAAGTGATGGGTGACGCAATAGGGAAAAAGAACCTAAGGCTAGAGTACTGGATGTTTTTTGTTGAGGGGGGTAAATCTGGGCATGAACTCTGAGGAAAGAGAGCTACGATCATCATCAGTGACCCCCTAAAACAGTCAAACCAGTGTAACATGGCCTATAGTAAGGCAGACAGGATGCTGGGGCATATAGGAAGGGGTATTGGAGTACTGTACCTAAGAAACATAAAAACATAGACTTTGACGGTAGATAAGGACTGCTTGGCCCAACTAGTCTGGCCATTTCCCTACCTACAGGATAAGCTACAGATCCTATTTAACCAATAGCCTATTTCTTCCTACCCCCCACAAAAATTGCCTTATGTCTGTCCCATGAATTCTTGAATTCTTCCACAGTTTTAGACCCCACAACCTCCTCAGGAAGGCTGTTCCATGCGTCCACCACTCTCTCTGTGAAAAAATACTTCCTCACATTGTCCTTGAGCCATCCTCCCTCTATCTTCAAATTATGTCCCCTTGTTCTTGCACATCTCTTTTTCTGAAAGATGCTACCCTCTTGGACTTTGTTGATTCCACTGAGGTACTTAAAAGTTTCTATCATGTCCCCCCTCTCCCTTCTTTCCTCAAGGGTATACATATTAAGCTCCCTTAGTCTCTCCTCATACGGCTTCTCCTGCAGACCCTGCACCATTTTAGTTGCCCTCCTCTGGACTACCTCTATCCTGTCTATGTCCTTGCGGAGATGGGCTCTCCAGAACTGGACATAGTACTCCAGATGGGGTCTCACCAACTGTCTGAACAGAGGGAAAACAACTTCCTGTTTTCTGCTGCTGATGCCTCTCCCTATACATCCCAGTATACCCCAGTCCTCCCTACTGCCTTCTCACATTGCTTGCTAACCTTAAGGTGATCTGATAGGATTACCCCCAGGTCCCTTTCCATTTTTGTTGTTGTTACTATCCCCCCATGTGTAATCTTCCCCTAGGTTTTTGTTTCCCAGGTGAACTATTTTGCACTTCTTTGCATTGAATCCAAGCTGCCATACTTCTGACCATTCCTCCAACCTTGGCAAGTTCCTTCTCATTCTTTCCATGCCTCCTTGTGTATCAACCCTGTTGCAGATCTTGTGTCATCTGCAAAGAGGCATACTTTTCCTTCCAGTCCCTCTGCAATGTCACTTATAAAGACATTAAAAAGGACTGGACCCAGTACTGAACCCTGCAGTACCCCGCTAGTAACCCCTCTTTTTTCAGGGTGGATTCCATTTACAAATACCTTCTGTGTCCTGTTGTCCATCCAATGTTTTACCCAGGCTACCACCCTGGGACCCACTCCCAGGCCGGTTAATTTGACTATTAGTCTTTTGTGTGGGACTGTGTCAAATGCCTTGCTAAAGTCTAGGTAGGCCATGTCTACAGCCCCTCCCTGGTCTACTACTTTGGTCACCCAATCAAAGAAATCAATTAGATTCGTCTGAGATAACCTTCCCGCTGTGAACCCATGCTGCCTTGGGTCCTGTGCCCCTCTGGCCTCTAGGTACTCAACAGTTCTTTCCTTCAGAAGTGATTCCATCACTTTTCCTACCACATAGGTCAAACTGACAGGTCTGTAGTTTCCTGTAGTGTAGTGTATTGCTCCCACTTTTGTGAAGGGCAATCACATCCGCCTTCCTCTAGTCCTCAGGTACCACACCATCCTCCCATGATTTGTTAAAAAGGGTAGTCAGTGGTGTCGCTAATTCTCTCCTTAAGTCTTTTAGAATTCTGGGGTGAATTCCATCAGGCCCCATTGCTTTGTCCACATTCAGTTTTAGGAGTTCTTTCAGAACCCTTTCTTCTGTGAAAGGACTGGGATCGACCCCTCTATCCAGAGTGCTTCTGTTAATTGGATTAGGCACCTCCCCCACATCCTCTTTTGTGAACAATAAGTAAGTAAGTAAATTTTATTTTTAAGCGCCTTTCAAAACCAAAGCGCTGTACAATTAAGCAAACATTAGAATTTACAAACTATGACAAGAATAACAATAATAACAATAAAATCACAATAAAATTCACGATAAAATCACAATAAGATCACTCTCCATACGCTTTTCGGAATAAATAAGTTTTTAACTCCGACTTAAAACTCTCGAGCGGTCAGGCAGCTGCATATCCGACAAGGTAGAGAATTCCACAGGGTGGGGCAATCAAGAAAATGCACGTGCCCAGATGTTTTGGAACGCACTTGGGAGGTTCTACAACCTCATCGACGGATTGGAGTGCGATGCAGAGGGACAGTAGGGAATAAGGAGATCTTGCAGGTACCGCGGTCCCTGTTCATGTAGGGCTTTATAGGCCAGTAAGCCGACCTTGAAGGTGATCCACCACTGAACTGGCAGCCAGTGCAGTCCGCGCAGCACAGGCGTAATATGACTGCTTCTAGATGTCCCAGTCAAAAGCCTGGCTGCTACGTTCTGCACCAGCTGCAAGCGGCGGATATCAACCCCCAGTAGCCCTAGGTACAGGGCATTGCAGTAATCAAGGCGAGAGATCATAAAGGCATGGACCAGTATAGGAAGGTCAGCCAGAGGAACTAGGTGTTTCACCCGGGCAATATTCCTAAGATGGTAAAAGGAGGATTTGACAACGGATGACACCTGCAATTTTTGGGGTCAAGCCATCATCAATAATAACGCCCAGATTACGCACCCAGTCTGAGGTTGGGAGCTGGGCACCATCAATCCATATGCCCGCAGGAAGCCCAGCCCTGCAACCCGCCTCAAGGCGACCTGGGTCCACAGCCAACACCTCAGTCTTATCCGGGTTTAACCTCAGCCAGCTGGCACTCATCCAATCCTTGATCTCGGATAGATAGCTGTTAAGTATAGAGACTGCATCTTCCTGTCCGGGACTAAAGGACAGAGAATACTGAGCAGAAGTATTCATTCAGCATCCCTGCTTTTTCACTGTCCCTCTCTGCCCACCCACCGTCCATTCTATTCAGCCTCACTATCCCTCCCTTTGTCTTTCTACGCTCCATGATATACCTATAAAAGGTTTTATCCCCCTTCTTAACCGAGTTGACTATCTTTTCCTCAGTTTTGGCCTTTGCTATTCTGACTATTTGTCTAAGGCACCTCCACAACTCCACAAATCCTTCCCTCCCTGCTTCCTTCTGCCATAACTGGTATAGTTCTCTGTCCTGCTGCTCCTTCTGTGTTTCTTTATACTTCCTAAATGCTATTTTTTTTCTCCCTAACCTTCACCGCCACCTCTTTTGAGAATCATAATGGCTTTTTCTTTCATTTTGATTTGTTTATTTGCTTCACACAAAGGCCTGTTGCCTCTGTGATGGCAGTTTTGATGTTTCTCCATTGTTGCTCCACCCCCTCCTTCTAGCCTGTTTGCTAGTGCTTTTCTAAGGCACTCTCCCATCTTGCCAAAGTCAGCCCTCCTGAAGTCCAGAACCCTCACTTTTGTATGGCTTGACTCTGTAACTGAGTTTATCGTGAACCACACTGTTTGGTGGTCACTTGTTCCCAGATGGCTACCCACTTCTAGATCTGAGATCTGCTGACTGTCCCCATTTGAGAGTATGAGGTCTAAGATTGCTCCCTCACAAGTGGGTTCCAAAACTAGCTGCCTGAGGCATGCCACCTGAAGGGCATCGAGAATGGCCTGGATTTTGGATGTGGCCGCAGCAAAGGTGCTCCAGTTAACATCTGGCATATTAAGGTCCCCCATCAACAGTATCTCCCCTTTCTCTGCCATTCTAAGGATGCCTTCTATCATATCCTTGTCCATTCCTTCCCCCTGACATGGGGGTCTGTATACAACCCCTGTGCGGATTGTGGTGCCACTTCCAGTCTTCAAGGTGACCCACAGTGCCTCCTCTCCTCCCCGTTTACTCTTTTGTTCAGTTGCTTTTATCCCTTCCCTTACATAGAGAGCTACTCCTCCCCATCTTCTCCCCTTCCTGTCTCTCCTGTAGGTTGTGTACCCTGGTATGTTGACATCCCAGTCATGGTTCTCTGTGTACCTTGTTTCTGTGACTGCTACAATATCCAGGCATCCCTCTTCCATCAAGGCCACCAGTTCAGGGAGCTTGTTGCCCAGACTATGGACGTTGGTACTCATTACCCTCCATTTCTTGATGGCCTTACCCCTTTTTGCCCCATCCCTGTCCTTATTGCATTTGTCATTTTCTCCATTTACCCCTGCCCTTCTCCCTATCACCATCTCTATCTTGGTGTTTACCTCCCTAGGACCCTGATTTTTTTGGGTGGGCTAGGATTTCCCTGCTCCTTTTCAGTGCCTCCTCCCTTGGCTAGTTTAAATGCTTGCCAATGAAGCATTTAAACCTATCACCTAGGATCCTGGTTCCCCTTCTGGACAGATGCAGACCATCATGCCAGTATAGGCCTGTATCCCTCCAGGTGGACCCCCAGTCCCGAAAGAAGCCAAATCCCTGAGCTCTGCATGAGTTTTTCAACCATTGATTGAATCCCATCGTATGGAGAACCCTAACCTCACCCATGCCATAGACAGGCAGCACCTCCGAGAAGGTTGCCGTGTGTGCGCTACTTGTCTAAGGCCCCTTCACAACTCCACAAATACTTCCTGCACTGCTCTGATCCCTTTCTTAGCCAGGTCATTTGTCTCTAGGTGGACAGTGACATCCAGCTCCCTCCCCCGTGCAGCTGCTCCAGTGATCCTGAGGATTCACTCCCTGTCCCTGCAAGCCATGGTGCCAGGTAGGCACCTTACCTCCCTCTCCCCTTCCTCCCCCAGTTCTACCTTCCTAACAATGGAGTCTCCCACCAGGAGTTGTTTCCTTCCCCTGTGGGGTCCCATGCCACCCTTCTGTCGGTCTCCTTTGTGGAGGTTCCCAGCATCCTCCTTGGTCTCCACTATGGGTGCTTCCATAGAGGAACCACACTTTGACAGAATGCCATATGAACTGTGGAGAGGTACAACTGGAGGGATGCGCCTCTGTTCCACCACCCTCACCATCTCTGAGCCCACTGTGGTCCAACCGGTCCTCTTTCTTGGCAACCTCTGAGGCAACAGCAGTAGCTCTGGTGGCTCCTGGGTGGGAGAGGAGGTCCCACAAATCCTGGCCCAATTCAGCCTGGAGATGAGCAACCTCCTCCCTCAGCCCAGAGAGGTGCCTGCAGATGGAAGAACACTGCATCCTCCAGAACGTCTCCCGAAAGACTGCTGCTCCACAGCCACTGCACTGTACCACTCCCATCATGTCTTATTTCTGGCCCCCTAACTGTTGTTTGTAATACTTACTCTTTCCTCTGTTTATTTTTTTCTCCCTACTTACTTACTGCCTTTGTGCCCTTTAAGCTCCTGATCTTCCTGTTTTGAGAAAATAAGTTCCTATATTTCTCAGTAGTCTCCTTACTTGCTCAGAGTCAGACCTCCAGCAGCTGGGGGAGAGAGCTACTCTTATCCTTCTAGGATGGTGAGTCTTTGGTGGCTCTGTGACCACTCACTTCCTGCTTCCAAACAGGACGTTCCTGTTGTCAGTCAAATCCTGTGCCTATAAAAGTAGAATTGGCTTTGGGTGGGGGAGTGGAGTGGGGGAAGGAGGGCAATATAGTCCCAGTAGAGAAGTTTAGTTATACCAGCAGCTCCTTCCTCCTGGTGCTCTCTACCTGTTCTCTGGCAGAAGTTCTCTAGGACAGTGTTTAAATCTGGCTTTAACCTGGCTTCTTTCTAGCTAAGCCAATCCCCCCTACTTTGCAAATCTTTCTACACTTAGTTAATGCACATATAACAATTCCCTTCAGCTACCTGGAGTCCTCACCTAAGGAAAGATAAGGATGGGCTGGAGACTGTGCAACTTAGGGTGACAAACATGATTCAGGGCCAGTGGAGCAGATCTTATGAGGATCTACTCAAGACACTGGACATGTACTCGCCAGTGCAACACAGGGTGACAAACATGATTCAGGGCCAGTGGAGCAGATCTTATGAGGATCTACTCAAGACACTGGACATGTACTCACCAGTGCAACACAGGGTGACAAACATGATTCAGAGCCAGTGGAGCAGATCTTATGAGGATCTACTCAAGACACTGGACATGTACTCACTAGTGCAACACAGGATGACAAACATGATTCAGGGCCAGTGAAGCAGATCTTATGAGGATCGGCTCAAGGCACTGGACATGCACTCACCAGTGCAACACAGGGTGACAAACATGATTCAGGGCCAGTGAAGCAGATCTTATGAGGATCAGCTCAAGGCACTGGACATGTACTCACCAGAGGCTCGATGAAAGAGGGGAGATATGATAGAGACCTTCAAGTTCCTAAAAGTAAATTGTGAGGAACCTCTTTAGCATAAATAGTGGATCAAGAACATAAGGCACGAGTAGAAACTGACTGGGGTGGGGGGGGAGTTCAAAAGGGAAGTGGGAAAGTTTGGTTTTTTTTGTTACAGAAAGGGTGGTGGAGCCACGAAACAATCTGCCAGCTGATGTGGTGGGCACCAGAACTAATAATGACTTCAGACCCGACTGGGACGGAGTGAAGGGCTAAGTGGTTGAGCAGGGTGGTAGCAGTAGGGTGGGGAGCATGGCGGTGGATAGTGTAGGTTAAAACCCTGTACAGACAATAGATCCTGGGGTTGTTAGGTTTATGGGCAGACTGGATGGACCAATGGTCATTTTCCGCTGTCATTGTCTATGTTTCTATAAGAACTACTGGGCGTTAGACACCCTTTTTATATCCTGTATAAGTAAGCAATAAGACACGATGGGGTGTGCATGGAACAGATATTACCATGCGCTCAGGGGTGTAGTGAGGCACGAGGCCACAGGTCGAGTGCCTTCAGCCCATGGAAGTGTGGTAATTTCTGTTCCATGTACACCCCGGAGTGTCTTATTGCGAATATAAAATGGATACCTTTTTTTAACTTATTAAATTTAGAAAACAAAATCATGTTTATATGTAGAAAAAATGGTTTCATTATGTTAATCTATGATAAAATAGTCCTTCTGCCTATTTCAAGGTCATTATCTATTTTCTAGTGGTATTGCTGATTTCATTTTGTTGCACTACCCCTGTGTTCCCTTGTACTGTTGCAGAGTTTTTTGTTTTTCTTTATAGGAAGGAGCTCTGACTGCTTCTATCAGACAGGAGAGACAGTGAGTACAAACATCTAGACTCCCACGCTGAGTAGCCGCTGTCTGTATCCACCCCCACCCACACACACACACACACACACACACTTACAATCAGTCTATCTAAAGTGAGATGACTAGGGACACTATACTTTGAAAAAAAAATGGAGGCATCCTCTTTTTTATTTCTTATTATCTGATTTAACCACAGGAATGGCAGTATAGGAGCAGGAACTGTTTTTCTTGATTCCTGGTCCTATGGTTCTTCCTGTGGGCAGTTAAAACTCCCAACCCATGTGCAGTTCAGGCTGCGGTCTGCTTCATGCGGGTGGGAGTATTTGTGGCAGTGAGGTGAGACAGCTGGTGGTGTGGGAAGTACTGATTGAAGGGTCCCCCACCTGGCCTGTTATTGCACAATTGCTGCCCTTGTAAAACTTTTACTTTGTTGGGGACTTTGGGAGGCTTTGAAGCGACTGGAGTAGCTGTTATTATGGCATGGGACAGAGATGCTAAGGCAGCGCCGCAGCGGCAACGCATTACCACCAGTCACTGGGTAGTAGGGGCCTGATAAGTATGTACTAGGAAGAAACTATCTGAGACAACCTGCTGTGAGCCGGGTTTGGCAAAAAAAAAAGACTAATGTACTCATACAGATGCTTTCTTTGTCCTTGCTAATGGAAGCAAAACAAATGGCCGCGATTTAAAACTGTGTTCTACCCGCAGAGTGATTTCTTACTTACTTCGGTTCTGCCTTTTAGCTCTTGTCTTTCTCTTCCCATTTTATAATGCCCTTTTAAGGTCTTTGTAAATGAAAGCACTGGGTAGTCACTTGTTGCCTGTATTATCAATATTCAGGCTAAATGGAGCAGATATGGAGTGGATAATTACAGCAGATGCAGTAGTTACAGTGACAGAGCTCAGTTCCTCTACACCTCAGGGGTGTTGTAAATCATGTGACAGAACCAAGTGCCTCTACATCTCAGGGGTACTATAAGCCATGCAGCTGAGCTATGTACATCTGCATCTCAGGGGTGTTGTAAGCTAAGTGGCGGAACCAAGTGGCTCTACACTTCAGGGGTGCCATACACTAAGTGATGGAATCAAGTGCCTCTGCACCTAAGGGGTGTATTACTGAAGATATATAAATTTGTCTGTCCCCCTTATTTTGCATAACATATAGTGATTATTTATGCGGTTGTGTGTAATTGTGTATATCATTTAATGAAGTGCCTTATCTTTCTTTTGGTTTTTTATGTACCTTATGCCACATACTGTGTAAAGACACTTCAAACTAATGATTGCAATGTATCCTTCCTCTTTAAAGGAAAATTGCATCGAACTGGGAAGTCATTTTTCATGTAGCAGCTGTTTTTTTTAAATACTGGTTCCAATTTTTTTACTGCTTCATCTTTACTGGCCTTTAGTAAATTTAATGAGCATTTAGGAGTGACATATTGCAGATAGGAACCATTTTAGAACTCTGTGATATAGTTTATGTCCTTGATAAGCTCATCCATTGTTGTCACAATGCATCTGTGTTCTTCTATACAATCTATAGAATTGTGTGGTTGTAAGGGACATAAACAACACCATGCGGCTCTAAAAGGGGCCCTACCACCAGTGTGCAAGTCAGATATACCCATAGAGTATATCAAAAAGGCAGTAAAGATTAAACAATTGCAGAACTGGAACCAGTATTTAAAAATCCTCTTGTACATGAATAATGGACAGATTGGTTCAATGCAGGTCTCATTTAATAAAATGAAAACTGAATTGAATAACTTGTATCTGGATCTCCTGATGGTAAGCGGCATTGCACAGAGTAAACAAAGTTATTTGAATGAATCAAATGGAGACTGATAGAACCAAAACACATTAGGGCTATGTCGTTTGTCCAATGATCTTGAACAATGGAGATCTCAGAATCTTCTTTTTATTATATTTCCAAACGTGTCCTCATGTAGGTTTTTCTTTCTGTCCAATGATGAGCTGCTTGAGATACTGTCAGAAACCAAAGATCCCTTGAGAGTGCAGCCACATCTGAAGAAGTGTTTTGAAGGGATAGCAAAACTCGAGTTTACAGATCAGATGGAAATTACAGGCATGATCAGCTCAGAGAAGGAAACCGTTTCATTCTACCAGAAAATCTACCCAGCCAAAGCAAAGGTAAGCACTCACCTCTGCTGGTCTGTAACACATGAGCACTTAGTCATTCAAGGACTACAGACTAATGATCTGTAGATCAGTGTTGTCACTGTTCTTGCTTATGGAGTGGGAATTTAACATGTAACATGGGGAAGAGAAAGGGTTGCACAGGATTGGTCCAACAGCATCAGGTGACCGTTGATTAATTCTCAAGTAATCCACGGTTGCCTGAGAATTAATCAGTGGTAAAATGCACCCATATTCTGTTCCCCCTGTTAATTTTCTGTCCCAAAATAGTCATAGCCTGCAATTCACAACTGACCAACAGATGGCTGTCAAACAAGAATAGATATGCTTAAGTGGAATTTCTGGTAGTTCTATCATAAGTAGCTTGAAAACATCTATATGACTATGTAAATTTTTTTTTTATTATTATTGGTCTAATGTCTCAGAAACACATGCCCTTTCAGTAACTACACAGTAATGTATGCCACATGATTTTCCAGATTGCCTCCATGTCTTTTATTAAATATTTAAAAAAAAACTGCTTTAACAGTAGAACCTAAAAACTACAAAAGCACACACCTTGGACCAATCTCTATCAAACCTGAAAGTTTCAGGTTTCAAAGTCTCCTATTTTTTTAGTTATCGGGTGGCAAAAAAAGGCTTAACGTTTTCAAAAACTGAGACTTTTGCATTTGTTTGCACCTCTGTAACTTTGCCTCCCTTGAACCGATCTACATGGAATTTACAGGATCAAGAGTTCCTGACACAGAGGCCGTGCTATCGAAATTTCATATAAATCAGTTGAAAGGGGGCAAAGTTATTAATATGAAATGCTGGCTGTAAAATTCAGTTAAAGATGTAAGCCTCCGTGTACTACCATCTGTAGGTCAGCCAAGGGAATTGCAGCAACAACTACCCAATCTCAAATCAGCTCTGCATTTAAATATATGCATTTCCCAGAATGCACAGCAGCCAAATCCCAAACATCAAAATAGCAGAAAAACAGAGATGATTCCACAGTTTACAAAACTAAATCAGTCAAAATGAGCACATATTCTAAAATGTTGATCACATCTGCATGTAATTAGTATTTGTTCACCATTACAGTCACAATATAAAAAAGTTAAGCATGAGTTTCTCCAGTCAGGTGCAACCTCTTTTCTCTTGCTCATGGTAGAAACCTTAATATCCTCTCAGAACCTTTGTAAATTTGTACTTTAAAATTAGTTTTACACAAATGTAACATGAGAAAGAAAACATATGAAAAGAGCGCTGAACTCTTTCTCTTACGTTACAGAGGATTAACCCATCTAGATTGTGGAGTCTTCCTAGGATTAATGTATGGCTGGGTGTTGAACCACTGGCGCCCCCGCCTGTAGTCACATTAATCCCTGAGAGACCCACATTCTGTCGTGGGTTAATCCTTACTTAGATACTGCTGTGGTTGAAACTGTATGTCTGGAGGTAAGCAAAGGCACATAATAAAACTGAAGTTGCTTGTACAACAAATTGTGTTGATTCAGTCACAAGTCACTTTTTGATATCAGGTTGAAATGTTAGTTGTACAAATTACTATGTAACTGAAAGCAATGTTACTGTCTCCCTTAGTATCCCTTCCAGATAATGTCTTAAAATGGGGTGCTAAACCCCAATGCATTCATCTGATGAAAACTTTAAAATACATTCATAACTAAATAAATACATACATAACATGGCATGCTTTAAACATTTACTGATCATCGTTCCTAATGCTGAGGGAGAAAAATGTACTTTTAATAGTATTAAATTGCATTTTTTATTAGAACATATTTCAACAGGATATATCTGAGTTAAGCTAGATAGCGTCTCATGGATGGGTTCAAAAAAGAATTCATTACATGGAGTATGGCAGTACACACACATTGTACAATACAACATGCACACATACACAGATTATATAAGGAATAAAGTATACCCAGGTATACATAATAAGGGTATAGTACATGATTAGTCCACTTCAGCAGTGGCACTGAACTGTTGTATCTAGTGTTCTAAAGAAATAATTCATGTTCTAGAATGATTTCCTTGCACAGCTGTGATAATGAGCGCCATCTCCAGACCACTCAGCACAGACCACAAGCTTATTTCCACAGTTGCTGCCAACTAGATGTCATGGGCAGCACAGTAACAGCTGCCCTCGAGCTCTGAGGAAGCTACACACACACACACACACACACACACACACACACACACACACACAACACACACACACACACACACACACACACAGTTCTCTACAGCAGCGGTAACTTGAAACCTAGTACATTTTTAGGGTAGTGCTTCTGAAACATGCTCCTCTTGTACTACATGCAATAGGGCACTCTCAGCTGTGAGGTACAAGCTGAAATTCCACACTTCATTAATGTGGTGACATCATCATGATCACTCTAATTTGGTGTGGAATACCAGCTCGTACCTCACAGTTAGGGGAACATTATTCTCTATATAATTCTACAGAGGGGTTCTGGTGACATTTATAAACCACAAGAGCAACACTTGAGCGGTTTATATATGGCTCCAGAACCTGAGATAAAATTCTACACTCATTTCTGTACATCATATCTGGATGTTGTGTATTTTATGTGCTATCATATATAGCCGTTAGTGCCGTTGTATGAAGTGAGTAAATGAGCAGAGAAAGTCTAGTCAGCATGAGAAGACTGGATTGATTAGAGGCACATGAGCGGGATACACTCTTGAAAGAATGGTGGATTACTGTCAGCTGAGAGATGGTATCCATATTTGAGAGTGGCAGCACAGGGCCCTCTGGGCCTTGCGTTAGTATCCATCCATCATTTTTGAGATACTGTAATCACATACTTATTTCTCTGTGGGGCTCTGATCAGTCCACAATAGTGTCCATATATGCATGTGGGAGCACAGGGCTCATAGCATCCATGATTTTAAAGATACGGTAGTCATCTCCCATCCCATGCTGCACAGCAGCAAAGAAAAACCTCACATTACAGCGTTATCCTATGGCAATTACAGGAACATTTGAAACCTGTATAACTCCACACCAAATGAATATCATTTCACCAAACCAGCAAAAGGCACATCTGTAGAGCAAGCCTTTTTGTACCCTGAAAATGTCATACAAAAATTGGAAGCCATGTCTTCACAGTGGAGTGACAAGGAAACGAGTGCATACACCTTGCATTACAATGTAATCCTATGGGAAACAAAGGGATATTTAAATCCCCAGAATTCCAGAGCAAAGTAATCTGCTTTTAGCAAACCAGCAAAAGGCACATTCATGGAGCAAGCCCTTTGTACCCTGAAATTTTCAGACCAAAATTCCAAACCAATTGTTCAACGTGAAGTGACAAAAAAAAAAAACTGTATAAAAATTATTTTTTCAGAAATTGTGAAACAGGATCCTGTTTTGAGCCTACTTTTTTTTCACAGCTGGCAAAAAAGAAAAATCCTTTTTCTCAAATTGCAAAACAGGATCCTGTTTCATGATTCTTTCTCACAAATTTGCAAGAAAGGATTCTGACATTGTAGCCCCTCTCTGGCGCCATCCTAGAGAGGGCCACAGCCACTACCTGCTACCTAGGATACAGGTTAAGGGGCCTGGGTTCCAATAAGCTGTAACATGGGGGGTGGTCCTTTCCCAAGAATACAAATAAAATGGCAGTGCCTCCACACAGAATACATTTACTGGGTGTGATCTATACAGTACAACCCCCTGGGATGTCGTACCAACCCACCTCCCCAAACAGTTGTGCCAGCCATGGACTTACCAGACTCAAACCTCCTCACATTTAAACAGTTAGCATCATTAATGTCAGGTAATAATATGCTCACCAAAATCAGGCTCTGGAGACAGCTCTTTTAAGAAACAGTAACATCATAATTTGTTTACATGGGGAGGGCTAGGATTGGGTAAATGGAATAGAAGTTAAGCAACATTTTTAAATTTGCATTTTTACAGATTTGGTGTTTTCGCACAATCATTTCCCTTTGTTTCCCAAACCCACATTTCAAACAATGCCGCCCCCATTCAATCTACCCAACTAACTGCTGCTGGTGTTACCATACCCAGGACCGCCAAATGATACCGGTCCAGAATGATGCCCCTAATTCTGTCCCTGGGTACCCAGATCTTACAGTTGCTGTCCTGAAGTGCAGCTGGTCAGCCGGCATTGGCGCGCTTGCTGAATTAAATAACTTTTTACATTTTCCTGTTTGCTCTAACTCTGTCCCTATTCCCAGCCCAGGTGGGCATGAGCGAACTAAGTACAGTCCCCAGGATTTTGCAGGGCAATTCCTGCTGTTTCTCACGGTTCTGCAGAATCAGTTCTTGGGTGGCACAGTTGACTGAAATCTTGGCTTTGGTGGAGACATCTCTTGCAAAACTGGGCTCAATGCGTGAACAAGTGGAAGGGGATACAAAGCCTGCAGCTCAGATCTTTGGCTTGCTTGAAGATCTTGCAGCTTGTCCCCTTTGGCCTATTGAGGCCCAGTGCAGAGCATACATACAATTCCTGCCATCCACAAGAGACTCAGATCTGGGAGTGGCCCCATGGCCCGAATCCCTCATAGGTCAGAGTGCCCTAGCACTCGGGTACAAGACCTGTGGACCCCTGCAGCCAGCCAACCCCACTTGATGGGGTTAGCATGTTCCCCACCTGGTTCTGAGCTTCAGGTGGAATCTTTAGATCACTGTGCTCTGTTTCTTCATAACCTGCAACAGTGTGTAACCAAGCAGTCTCTATTACCTTCCCTGTCTCCCAGATTCTGGGGGTGGAAGGTCTGAAAATCCAAGGTTACCACAACAGCCTTTTTTCTTGCTGTATCTCAGGAGCAGACAGCAGGTACCCAACCCCAAAAGCAACTACTTGTCCTTCTGCTTTCACAGTCTCTCAACCTTAACACAGCGGTCACTCTTGTGCTCTGGCTCACACACAAATAAGTAAGTAAAAATTTATTTTAAGCACTTTTCCAAAGATCAAAGCACTGTACAAATAACAATAAATATAGACAAATACAACATTAACAATATAAAATCATATACCATAAGCTTTTGCAAATAAAAAAGTTTTTAACTCCGCTTTAAAACTCTCGACAATTAGGCAGCTGCGTATCCGACGAGGTAGAGAATTCCACAGGGCAGAAGCAGCATATGAAAATGCATGAGCTCCAGATGTTTTCAGATGAACCCTGGGAATCTCTAGCAATCCCTCATTGGTGGATCGGAATGAGTGAGAGCGGCAGTAAGGAGTAAGGAGATCTTTCAGGTACTGCGGTCCCTGATCGTGCAGGGCTTTATAGGTCAGTAACCTGACCTGGAAGGTAATGCACCATTGTACTGGCAGCC
Organism: Neoceratodus forsteri; assembly: GCA_016271365.2. Taxonomy (NCBI): domain Eukaryota; kingdom Metazoa; phylum Chordata; order Ceratodontiformes; family Ceratodontidae; genus Neoceratodus; species Neoceratodus forsteri. The sequence continues at coordinate 50,874,295 of JADMNL010000025.1, forward strand.
AGTGCAGCCCACACAGGACAGGCATAATATGACTATGTCTAGATGTCCTAATCAGAAGCCTGGCTGCTGCATTCTGCACTAGCTGCAGGCGATGAATATGAACTCCCGGTAGCCCCAGGTAAAGGGAGTTGCAGTAATTAAGGTGAGTGGTCACAAAGGCGTGGACCAGAGTAGGAAGGTCAGCTGGAGGAACGAGGTGTTTCCTCCCGGGCAATAGTCCTCAGATGGTAAAAAGAGGACTTAACAACAGATGATACCTAAGATTTCAAGGTCAGACTGCTGTCAACAATAACACCCAGGTTACGCACCTGGCCTGAGGTCAAGAGTTGGGTTCCACCAAGCCAAAGGCCCATTGGCAGTTCAGCCCTATGGCCCGCCTCAAGGCAACCTGGGTCCAGAACCAGCACCTCAGTCTTATCCGGGTTTAACCTCAGGCAGCTGGCGCTCAACCAGTCATTGATTTCAGCAAGACAGCTGTTAAGCAGAGGGACTGCATTATCCTTACTGGGAGTAAAGGACAAATACAGCTGGGTATCATCTGCATAGCAGTGAAAATCCAGACTGTAATGCCTAATTATATCTCCTAATGGCAGCATAGAGACTGCGAACAACATGGGCACCAAGATGGAGCCCTGTGGTACCCTCACAGGACAGAGAGATGATATCAGAGGAATAAATCCCTGTAACAATCCTCTGAGTCCACCCTATGAGGAAGGATCAAAACCAATGTAGAACTGTACCAGACAGTCCACAAAGAAAGCACAGGTGCTCCAACAGCACACCATGGTCCACAGTATCAAATGCTGCAGAGAGATCAAGAAGGACTAGAATAGTACATGCCTTTCAATCTCTCGCAATTAGGAGATCATTTAAAACCTGGACAAGAGCAGTCTCAGTGCTATGTCTTTTCCTAAACCCCGACTGGAGAACTTCATAGATGTTGTGATTTACAAGGTGGTCATCTAACTGTATCGCAACCACCTTTTCAATAACTTTACCCACAAAAGGCACGTTAGAGATAGGTCTGTAGTTAGCTGGACAGTCTGGGTTCAATGAAGGTTTTTTAAGGAGTGGTCAAACGACCGCCTCTGTTAAGGGGGCAGGGAAAGCCCCTTGCTCCAGAGACTTCCAGACAATTTCAGAAAGGATCGGGCAGATAACATCTATACAACCTATTAAAAGCGGCGTAGGGCCCTGAATAATCCTCACAACTTCCATGAGTGCCAGCCTACTAAAGTCAGACAAGGTGACACAAGGGCTTGCTTCCTCTCGCCTATCACCGCAGCTCCCTATAGAGAGAGAGAGAGAGAGAGAGAGAGAGAGAGCTGGACAGATGCCCGATCTGATGCTCGCAATCTTATCTGTGAAAAATCGAGCAAGCTCATCACACTTTGTCTGTAAAAAATCTCTTCCAGACTGCAGACAGAGTGGAGTGTACAATCTGTCAATGGTCTGAAAGAGTTGAGCTGGTCGATTCCATGCAGCAGCAATCACCCTGGACAGGAATTCTGCCTTCTTACTGATGATTGCTGATTGATAGGCTCTATAGTGGTCCATCAATCTAAGTCTGTCAGCATCAAGGCCGGTCTTTCGCCAAGCTCTCTCTAGCCTTCGCCCCACTCTCTTCAGCTACTTCAAAGAACCATCAAACCATGGAGATCTTGGGCGCTGAGTGAGGGGATGAACACAAACAGGTGCAATTTGATCGAGGGCATCACCCACAGCCTTATAAAAAGAAAGTACAAGATCCCCTGGATCCATGCACTCACTTGAAATACCTGATAGGTTCAATACTGCCGAAAGGCCTTCTGGGGTAATTCCCCTTAAAGGGCGATATTGTACCATCTCTGTAGGGGCAGGCCTATTTATGGGTGCCCCAAAGGTGAATCTTATGGCATGATGGTCTATCCACATATTTGGTTCCACCCCCAAATGTGTGACTTCCAACTCCAGTAGGAACACTAGATCCAATGAGTGACCCCCTGCATGGGTAGCAGAGGTAAGCACCTGTGAAAGGCCCAACATCGACATAAGTTGGAGGAGATTTTTCCCAAAAGGCAAGAGTTCATCGTCGACCCAAGCGTTGAAGTCGCCCAGTATTAACCACCTGGGCAATTCCAATGCTACGTCGATGATGAAGTCTACAAACTCCTTCATGAATTCTCCACCATCACCAGGTGGTCGGTAGATGAAGAGAATCCTGAACCCTACACCTGCTCCCAGGATACATTCAAAGGATCGAGTGAAACACACTGGCACATCCACAAGACCCAGCTCCATTTTAAAAAAGATGGCTACACCTCCGCCCCTACGATCCAACCTCAGGTGGTGTATCACCGAGAACCCGGTTGGAGCAACAGATGCCAAAAAGGGGCCTGCATTCTCATCCAACCAGGTCTTGGTGATGCATGCCAGGTCAGATACTGCAGCAAGATCTGCTATAATAGCGGTTTTGTTTTTAATTGATCTGGCATTACATAACACTGCCCGGGTTGGATGGGTTTTCGAGGAGGAGCGCAATACCAGCCCACAATTTGCGGAACCCTTGGGTATGGGAATCAGGCAGGGAGAACCCCTCTCCTGAACCCATTTCACCCCAGGGCATCTCCTAGTCCCCACTACCTCTATCGATCGTCCCCTTTCCATTCTCCCACTCTGCCCAGACCATCCACCCCTCAAACGCCTTCTCACTATCCCCAATGACCGGCATTTGTCATAAACATCAGCCGCCAAGGGAGGACAATGAAAAGGGCGGAGGTCACGAAGCAAAGTGGAAGAATAGCTTCTGACCATCTTAACACCTTCCCAGCACATTTCAAAAAGCAATAATACATCAAAATATCAAATGAGCAGCTCAGAAATCACAATGTACAAATTGAAACTCAATGGATCATTAAAAAATACACAAATCAGACCATGTTCATCTAACAATTTCACATAGATAAATAACCATACTGTCCTAAAAAATGTCTTTCACACAATCCTGAAATGGCAATATCGCTCAAATTGCCATATTAGATGTCCTATTTATGGATTAAGGCCTCTCACTTCCCCAATCCATTGATTGAATTCAAGTTCTGCTCTCACCAGAATCTGTAAGGGCATAACTAAATCAAGGCAATTTAACAAGTTTATAACCCATTCAGGATTAATGGCATAAATAAAATGTAAGGTTAGCAAGGGAAAATAGCTGCCTAAAAACTTTATGGGGAACTTTACTCCCACTGGGAACAGGACTACGGCTCCCAGAAAGAGACCACTCACCAGAGAACCCCTCCAGCAGGCCTAAGAGGCACCAGTTTCTCCACACCCAAGCTTAGCAACTCTTTCTTAGCAACACATAGAAAGTCTCTTTTCTCACCATGCAGGGGCTAGTCATCTCTGAACAGAAGAGGGTTTCTCTTCACTCCAAGTTTACTTGTCTTTTTCCAGGCTCAGACACAGCCTTTCCCCATTTCACAATTCTCTATCAATCATCACACTTGCCTCATCGATGAGGTGCAGATGAAAATACTTGTCTTTTTCCAGGCTTAAGACACAACCTTTGTCTTTTTCCAGACTCAAGACACAACCTTTCTCATCATCTCACCACTGTGGTGCATCTTCACAACATAGCGATCCTTCCTCAGGAATCTGCAGCTTTCTTTCTGTTCAAGCAAAGCTGCTTGCACAAACTTTCTTTTCCTTACTCTCTTGATGGGGAAAGGCACTGCCAGCCCTGGAGGACAGAGTGCTGGCAGCTCCCAGGCAGGCCCTTTCCCAGTCTTGAAACTCCATTCTCTCACAGGAGCAAGAGCCCCCCTTCCTGTGGAGGGGCTCTCTCAAGACTGACTTCAGAATCAAGAGTTCTGTCCTTTTGGGAGCTTTTGGCAACTCCCCATTGGCTAGAACCACTGTCCTTAACTAAAATTAGTATGTATGAGGCTCCCTTGATGCCTGATTGGTTCCACAAAATGGCACCAGAATATTCCCCGGTATTTTTCCCAGAGAGTCTTTTCTGAAGCCCCAGAATCCTTTTGGCAAATCCTGGCCCTGTGGTGGGTTGGCTGGAGTCACAAGGCTGCAGAACACGGCTGCTGGAAAACAGTCCCAGTACAGTTACACCAGTGTCCCAAGTTCCAAACACTCCTGCAGCCTAACCTCTTACTTTTATTGTATATTTTACCCACCATTTGGTAGCCACCCCATGCTCTGTTAAGTGACTGCATCATTTAACAATTTAATTTAGCCCTCTTGCAGTCACTGGGGCCGTTCTGCATAGCCCCTAGGTAGCCCGTGCACAGTCCCATTAAAGCCCATACTATAGTTCACTTCTCAGAACTTTTGCAGCAATGATAAGCATTTTTATTTTACAGTAGCCCCTCATAGTAGCAGCCTTCCCTTTCTTCCTTCCTTCATACACATACTCTACTCAAACATTTAATTTATTGTCCAGCCTATCGCTAGCTCGATTAAACTGTGCTCCAGCTCTAGACAGGCTCCCAGCTCATGAATTATTCATCATCTACCTCATTAATATTCATGAGGCAGCTATGATTCCCAAGCACGATTGGCGCTCACAAAAATTAATCTCCTGGCCACCCTGCCGCCTCTCCAGTTTAGCTAAGGTCTCTGATCCCTCTCATATTTTACCTAGGTACCAGGACCACTGGAGAAATGACACTAAAGACCACTGAAATGGCCAAATGAAGATGCACTTTTGCATATGCACAGGGTACTAGCCCTGCACTGAAGGGCAATTGCAGCCAGCACCTCCGTGATCCAGTTCCTCAACCCCACTTTCCTGAGGAAAAACTAATGCGGGTGCCGGAGGGAGGACCAGAACAACCAAGGGGACCAGCCAGGATATGGGGAAACTGGGAGAGAAGCAAGGGAAAATGGGAGCCCCATAGGGGCAGAGAGTAAGCCCCCAGGATGGGGGGGTTACAGCATGTTAAAAAAATACATTTCCAGGTGATTTATGAAAAGACTAACACCAGAATCCTATAGAACAGGTCGCGACTAGCAGAACACATGTGTTAGTTACTTCAAAAAACATTTTTTTTTTTTGTTTTTAACTTTGTTTGCCTTGCTAAGAAGGAACAAGATGGTGGCAGCATCAAAAAAGATTTCCCATTTGTGACAAAGGATTACTCATTTGCGACACAGAAACCTGTGTCGAGATTCACATCTAACTTTTCCCATTGAAAATAATGGGAAATTTAAAGATTTAATAACTTTTGAATGGGTTAGTATTTTTTTCATCAACTCTTCAAAAGGCACATCTGTGACCCAAGACTTTTCCACTCTAAACATTTGAGACCACAACCCCAAGCTGTTTTTGTGCAGCAGTATGACAAAGAATTTTGCAAAAAAAATGTAATTTTCACATTTTGTGGTACTCTGTTTTTCCATACCCACACATTCAACTGGAATGAAACATGGCAAATCAAGAGATCTTCTGGCCTTGATGTTGCATGCAAAAGTTCATGCAAATCAATCCAGTTGCAAACTTATTAAAGCTCAAAATGTCGAGATTTAACATAGAAATTAAGGATGAACCCTAACTAGGGCATACCTCTAAAATAACAGCCTGTATCTCTGCACCAACCTATCTTTTTTTTTTTATTTAATACACTTTATTAAAGTTTTCAAACAACAAAATACAAGCAACATACAAATAATCAACATGCAAACAACACATATAAATCACACACCTTCTCCCCCTCCCCCCTCCCTGGAGATACCACCAGCAATTCAGGAGGGGATATATAGACCTAACTAACATTGCTCTAAAACTTCTGGACCCAAACATGTCTTCTGCAAGTTAATTACTGAGTAAAACAAAACAAGATGACATCTATGTGGAACTACAAAGGTCTCCAACATTTTAAACACACACTAAGGTGTATAATGCTCATCTAAGTTTTAGATGGGATTGAGAAGAGGGCCTCTAGCTTACCCCATTTTTTTATTTTAGGCGTTCATTCAGTTCCATAGACTGGCTATCATCTTTTCTGTACGGAGATTAAAAAGTAGTTCATTGAGCCACTCCGAGTAAGTAATCTCATTCTGGTCCTTCCAGTGGCAGAGTACCACCCACTTCACTGAAAGGGACATTAAAGACATGACATATCTTCTTTCTTTAGCTGGAATATCTGAAAAGTCTCCCACCAAGTAAATTCCAGGTGAAAAATAATTTTCCATCCCAAGTAAGGGGTCAACCTGTGTTTTAATCCTTTCCCAAAGGGTGATCACTTCTGGGCATTCCCACATTGCATGTAAGAGGGAGCCGTCTGCTTGGTTACACCTGGAACATGTAGAATGAGGGAGTCTACCCATCTTCAATAAATGGATAGGTATAAAATAAATATTATGCAAAACATAAAATTGGGTAAGGCACAATTTATCATTAGTCAGATAAATGTATACATCTGTCCATATGCGCTCCCAGTTGGACGTCAAATTAGGAAGTGCAGAGGACCAGTAACCAGAGTAGCCCATGGCCTTAGGAAAAAGTATGGAAAACAAAAGGGAGACTAAATGGGACATGGAATGGGGCAGCCAGAAGCGGATTTGAAGTGAAGAAAGAAAATATTTCTGGTCGGTGTTCCATACAGCTGTACCATACCAATGAGTCAACATATGCCGGAATTGGCATATTGTGAATATCTGTGCGGCCATCAGGTTAAGATGAGTAAGGAGGTCCTGGCTACTAGAAATACAGCCCTCTACAAGGAGATCAGAGTCTGACTTGTCCTTTACCCAGGGTAGCCTCCAAGGGGACAGTGTGTGACCTCCCAGTTTAAAATTAGGGTTGTGACAAAGTGATTGGGAAATGTCCATCAAGTTGTTGTAATGCATGGCTTTACATAGGTAGGCATGGACCTTTACTGAAGTATGAATAACCGGACCTTTAATCTGGGGAGGAAGATTTTAAGGGGATATAAAGAAGAGACTTTCCGGGGATAGACCAGCTTGTATAATTTGGTGTCGCTCTATTTGAAGCCATAGTGGTTCATATTTAGCTATGCTGGATAATGCGGGAGGTCTGGGCCATCTGGCATATTTAGAAATGTGGCTTGCCAGATGCTATAGATGAAAATTAGGCAGTCAAAGTCCCCCAAGGTGCTTTGGCACCCCCAGTCTAGCATAAGCGCTGCATGGGGTTTTCCCTTTCCATAAAAAGAGGGAGATAGTACTGTGACGTCTCCTAAACCAAATGACGGGGAGGAAAAGGTTCAACATGTTTAGGGGGTAAAAGATGCGGGGAAGCACATTCATTTTAATAATACTTATTTGGACTTGCAGTGATAGGGGAAGAGAATTCCACCTTTGAAGGTCTTGCCGAAGGGTATTAACCAGATTATCTAAATTAAGTTTTTTCATTAAGGTGTACCTTTGTGAAAGGATAATCCCAAGGTATCTCAGTTTGGATTTTTATACCAGCCCCAGATGCACAAAATCAGAAGAAAAAACTCTGGGAGTTATGGGGCATTATAACAGCTTTGTCGAGATTGAGCTTGTAATTAGAAAATTTGCCAAATTCAGAGCTAAAACTCAAGGCCGTAGGTATAGAAGTAGCAGGGTTTGACAAATGCAGCAGAATGTATTCTGCACATGCAGAGAGTATGAGATCCAGTGCACCCACCGGGATTCCCTCTATGAATTCTGAAGTCTTAAGCAAATATATTAGGGGTTCCATGTAGAGATTGAAAAGCAAGGGAGTTAGGGGGCATCCCTGGCGAGTGCCTGAATAGAGGGTGAAGCCTGTAGATCACACTCCATTGCAATAAACACATGCATGGGGTTTGGAATATAGAACTTGAATCCACTGTATAAAGGATGAAGGGAACCCAATTTTTCCCAAATACTGTGAATAAGAAGGCCCTGTTAACACTGTCGAAAGCTTTTTCCACATTTAGTGATAGCAACGCCATAGGGTGGTTTGCATCCCTAGATGTGGAAAAATATGGGACAGTTTCCTTAAGTGGTCTGTCAAGGACCTCCCCTTCATAAACCCTACCTGCTTTGCTCCAATCAGACCCTCCCAAATCTGCATAACTCTGTTAGCTAAAATTTTAGCAAAACGTTTCATGTCGTAGTTCTTGAGGGAAATGGGACTGTAGTTGGGCACTTTGTCCATGAGTTTATTAGGTTTAGGTAAAACTATTATTAGAGCTTCTAACAGGGAGAAATCTGAGAGGCCTTTGTTGCAGAAAAAGGAGAACAGGGGCTAATTCGTCTGCAAGCACTTTGTAAACATTAGACAGGAAACCATCCAGTCTAGGAGTCTTATCGGAGGGAAGGGATTGAATGGCAGTGAGAATTTCTTGAAGAGAGAGATGGAATGGTCAAGAAAAGATTGTTGTTCTGGAGTTAATGTAGTGAGCTACACCTTACTGGGTCATAATTTCGTACACTTAATAGCATATGACATTATAGGTAACCCGAAACAGCGTTGTCCATGACAGCGAATGGTGCAGTACCACATATACTGCTCTACATGGTATTGGACCACTCACACACTCCCAGGCAGAGGATAAGACCTCTGCTAGGTGTGGGTTTCACTGAGCAGCTGCTGTGGCTCACTGGACTGAGCCATAGCAGCAGGAACCCAGGCGCTGCATCTGGGACAGGGTTTGATTCCAGGTCCCAGACATTTTATTTTTTCCACTGATTTTGTGCTCCCCGAGTTTGCCCCCCCCCCACTGGACTTGAGAATCTTTAGTGTGAGGGTCCTGGGGGTGCAGCCTCCCACAGAAGAAAGACTTATGCCACATTGCAATATCATGCTATATTGGCAGCGTGATTTTGCCATGCGGAATAATGTCATGCGACATTATGACCTTGTGCCAAGCTGCACTAGGTTTAGGCAATTTTGGATCACAGCCTGAGAGGGAGTGTTGGTTGAGAGACTATACAGCTGATGATAAAAAAAAATTAAATTCCTGGGCACTATCCCGAGGGGATGTTTTGGGGATTCCGTCAATAAGGGAAGTAAGAGATATGACCAGGCAGGAAGTTTCCTGCTGTTTTAAATGTAATGCCAAAAACAGCTGGTTTGCTGAAAATAAACACACCAAGTTCCACACCGGCTGAGAGGAGGCCCATTGAGTAAATAGAATGCTATGTACAGTCACACAAACTGGAAAACATAGGAAGCGTCTATAAGTGTCCAAATTCGGTAGTAGCTGAGACCTCCAGCAAACCGGAGTACAAAAAAGGGATCCATGCAGCAATGTCATAAGTGGAGACAAACCGGGAAACAGAAGGCAAACAGGGGGATAAGCAGCAGACAGTCTGTGGCATTTCACAGGGAACCAAAAGCACAACGTCCCTTCCAGAATGCTAATTCACCCTCCAAGCAAGTGTAAGCCCAGACAATATAGCAGATCCCCACACTCACTTAAACAAATCTGGAAACCAGTTCTTAAGTTCTGCCAGGGCTTGGGTCGGTGAATCAAATTATTTCCACTGATCTTGATGTTTGACTTGCAAGACAGCAGGGTATTGAACCCAAAAGGGTTTCCCTGCTGCTATTAGCTAGGTGACAATGTGATGCATTTCAGTTCTCCTGGCTCGGACTGACTGAGGGAGATCCTGGGCAATGCGCAGGCAGTGGCCTTCCCAAAGCAGCTCCCTCATGACCCTTATCTTGGTTAGAATATGCTGCTTATCCATATTATTAAGCAACTTAAAAAGAAGGGGTCTGGGCAGTGCTCCAGGAGGAGGTGGTGGCCTCAAATGAGCAGCGGGCCCTTTCTACAACATACAGAGGGCCGTTAGGTGACGGGCCTGCAACTCAGTCACAGAACTTCTGCACAAATACTACCGGATTTGCACCTTCCTCATTTTCCGGGAGCCCAAAAAGAATTAAATTATTACGCCTACTCCATCCCTCAAGTTCTTCTATTTTCCCCTCAAGGCAATGGAGTTTTTGCTGCATAGAGCTCATCTTGGGTTCCTGCCTTGCCTGCCAGCCTTTCACAGACGCGATCTGTGCTTCAGAGTCCACTACTCAGGTGGAGAGAGAATCCACTGAAGTTCTCAGCCACCGCAGTTCTTCTGTTAAGGTAGTAACCACCACCTGAAACGGTTTTATTTCAGCCAAAAATTTGTCTTCAGTTAATGCCACACATGTTGAGGAGACTTTGGCTGAGGCGGCGGACTATTGTTTGGAGCGCTTAGCCACCTTGTCCGTCTCCGGAGTCGGAGGTGGCATGTGGCGTGAAAGGAAGGTCTTCATCTCTGTCTCCGACATCCTGCTCTCAAAACCTCATGGATGACTCTCCGGTAGGATCCACAGGTAAAAACACGCAGTGTCCAGTGTGAAAATCGGTTAGGCTGTTAAAATATGATGTTTGAAAACTGAGATAGAGAGGGAGGAAAGGATAGTCGTTGCTCACTCCCAGCCAGCCATCACATGATCTCCCTGCACTAACCTATCTGACCAAAATGAAACTTGGTGTATCATGAGATCTTTGGTCCCTGACTGAGCATGAAAATTTCATGCAAATGGGTTGAATAGTTGTGAAGTTATTACAGTGCAAAAAATATGAAAAAAAGATTCCCCATTTGCAACAAAGGCTTGCCCATTTGAGACAAAGTATTCCCATTTGTGACACAGAATCCTTTTTCGAGGTGAACATCTAACTTTTGCCATAGGAAATATTGTGAAACTGAAATTTAATAACTTTTGAACTAATTAATGTTTTTTTCACCAAACCCTCAAAAGGCACCACTGTGTCCCAAGACCTATATACCCTAAAAAATTTCAGACCAAAATTCCACGCTGCTTTTTTGTGCAGCTGTGTGACAAAGAATTTGACAAAAAAACATAATTTATAAGTATTTTGACACTCCATATCTCCGCACCCACACATCCGACCACAATGAAACTTGCCACATCAAGAGATCTGTGGTCCCTGATGGGTCATAGAAATGTTCAAGCAAATCACTTGAACAGTTGCGAAGTTTTTAAAGTGCAACATTTTCAGTTTAACACAGAAGTGCAGATTTAACCGTAACTATACGGGTGAGACCACACCCCTATAACACACACACACACACACACACACATATATATATATATATATATATATATATACACATACATACCCAATCTCAGAAAATCATAGGTTCAAAAATAAAACATTCCAAATAAATGATGTTTTCAAGTTTCAAGAGCCAGTAACAGGAGCTGCTCAGTTCACTTGATTACCCTAATGCTTCATTCAGCTGATGCTCTAGGTCTAGGGGGCTGGGCTACAATGACGAGAAAGGGAGAAGTGAGGCAGATACTGAGACATAGGAATGGAGAGCTCTAAGTCAATTGCTGGAAAGACAGATAATGAAAGAGATAGGGATTGAAAGTGCATAAATGGAACAATTAATTGCAATAGGTGTGGCCTTGGATTTTTTTTATAGATTTTGTTTATGCTCCCCTCTTGGTCCTGCCCTATTCCCTCCTAAACAGGCTCAGCCACACTCCACATTATCTCTGTCACTTACTTCAGTGATTTTCAACCCCAAGGCTTGGCCCCCTTAGTTAACCATGCTGGATCTAACCTCCTCCATCTATTAGAGGTGGGAGTTTCCTGGGTGTCACATGAATGGGCAGTGGTCAGAGCCTCACATCCCCATCACTTACCTCAGTGACTTATAACTCCACAGGCTTGCCTACTCCTACCCCCCTTGAATGGAGTCTGACCCTGCCCTATCCAACCTCCTCCAGCTCTTGGAGAAGGAAGTTATCTGGGTGTCACCTGAGTGGGCAGTGGCCTTCTGTGGCAGAGTCTGAGTTGACCATGCTGGATCCAATCGCCTCCAGCTATTAGAGGCAGGTGTTCTCTGGGTGTTACCCGAACAGGCAGTGGGAAGCGGCTAGAGTTCAGGCCCAGGTGTGCCACAGATTGTCCTGAGAAGACCAGGCTAATCTACATTTTTGTCCCAGCCCATAGGACATCAGTGTGCTAGGTGGCCTATGCTGATGCAAGCAGAGGGTCCCTTATGCAGGCCCTGACCAACATCCTCTCTCCCACTCGTGCTGCTGCTGCACTACCACCTGTAGTTACTCATGTGGCAGTCACAGCCCTACCTCCCCAGAGGACGAGAGCGTCTTCTGGGGGTACGTGATCTTCCTCCACTCCAGCCAGCCACTGATGGCTTGAGCTCATTCCCAAACTTGGGGCACTGGTGTCGCAAGAGGTAGTCCTACCGCTGTGCTGATGGCTTGGCATGGCATTCATAGTTAATTATTTTCAAAACGCCTCTACCTTCAAATCCATGTACAGCCTTTTAAGGCCCAGATCCATGTCCCTTAGTGGAACTGAGCCTACATATGGGGCCTCAGCCTCTGACCCCACATAACAGGTGATAAGGCTGTTGGCCCATTGATCATAACTGCGTTGCTGTTTGTGACCCCATATCTGATCTTGTGTATGAGAACTGACTGCCTGAGATACAGCCTGCACAGCTGTGAAAGTACATTTGTATGTAGTGCCATGGCAACACAGGAGCTGGCCCCCCCTTGTTATAACAACGGCTGATTAATATGTCCAGTTGATGCTCAGGTGCAAGCTAGCAGTCCCAAAATGATCTCTTGGTACCTGGGTACCCAGTAGTCAAACATAGGCCCCTTAGTCATCATCACAGCTGTGCTGTAGAAGCCACTGATTTGGATGTCACTGGTTATTCTTTCCCATCTCAGCAGTGCTGTACGAGGCACTAAAATCAGATAGATTATGCTTCCCTCAGTTCACATATCACCAGGGCAGTAGGAGACAGTACCATGGACAGTTCTTCAGTCACATATCAGTACTGCTTTAGGAAACAGTATCTCAGATTTCTAGCACTTGTGCCACACATCAGCAGGTCTGTAGGAGTCACTAACCTAGATTTTTAGTGCTTAAATGGAAGAAAACAATAGGGATAAATTTCCATTAAAGGGACACAGTCAACCCCCTAAGGGTTCAAAGTGTCCCTAGTTTAAAAACACATTATGATTGTGTACATTCTGTAGAGACTACTGATGTATCTAATACTTTGATTCTGATTATTTTTTTCTTTTAAATAGTGAAAAAACAGTCTGCCCATGATACTGGTGTTACCACACCAAACCAAGTTTGTTTACATTCCTTGATCAGTTCCCACTGCATCTTTTCTGGCCTTGAAAACCCCCCAAATACAGTCTAGTCATTAAGTATACGTTAGGAGGAGAGCAGTTAATTGCATCATGAGTGGATGCAATTTCTGGGGGTATTCCTACTTTTCAGGTAGTGCACAGCAAGAGGAGATCAGTGATTTGAAACAAAACAAGGTTGTTCACAACCATACCATTAGCATGTATTTCAGGTCTACTAAGAAAGGTGCCAGATAAAGCAACCAGTAACATCAATGAATTGTAGAGATAGTAAGCAATCATAAAATGTGGGGTTTTAACTGGAAATAATATGATGCAAAAAAAGGTTGACAGTGTCTCTTTAAAGATGATTGTTAATTTAAAGTTTGTACTGGCTATAACAATGTTTTTTCAACACTTTTGTTGTAGGGAATGGTGGAAAAATGGCTTTCCCAAGTTGAAGAAACTATGCTTGCCAGTATGAGACAGGTCATTCAAGATGGCATTGAAGGATATAGTCAGGTAATCCAGATGGCATGGGTGTAGTAGCAGTAATGGTTTATTGTTCTTCCATGGCATTAAAAATGATGGAAATTACATTACAATGATACAAATCAGCTCAAAAAATGAAAACATGAGAATACAGCCATTACATGTAAACTGTATGGATAGGTAGAAAAAATATATGGACAGTTATACAATACCAACTATCATGCATGAGCAAAAAATTAAACATTAAAATTAATGAGTAAGAAAGTGTTTACTTTTAAACTTTATCACATAAGTAAGAAATCTGAAAATTAGCTCTGCATCATCTTTAGTCATTGGGTCAGATATTCAAACTGAGCCATTCTGTGGCGCAAGCCCTTGCGCTGCTCAAAAAAGTTGCGCTGGGGTGTGGCCAGGGCGATATTCAATGGAGTTGCACTATTGTGCAACCTTATTTGAATATCGCCCCCTGGTCACAGCCACTGTGCATGGCACAGTGGAACTTGTGTCACCGCAAGTGGTCAGAGTGGAGCATTCAGATGCGGTGGCGCAAGTTCCATTGTGCCATGCGCAAACCTGCGATATTCAAAAGGTGACATGCAAATGGGGCCATAATTTATGCAAGGCACATGGGGGGCCATTTGCATCTAATTAGAGCTCCATTTGCATGCCATTAGCATGCAGGTGCGCCGATCCTTGACGACTTGCACCTGGCACCCTGCCAGGCAGCAGCCGTCGCGGACCGACGCCCCTGCAGCCCGACACCGGCAGCACAGTAGTCTCTCTCGAATAGCCCGATCGCGGGCATAATTAGATGGTCCTCGAATAACTCCAATAGCCCGATCAGCGGCATAATTACAGTCCCTCTACCCCCGAATAGCTCAAATAGCCCGATTGCGGCATAATTAGATGGTCCCCACCCTCGAATAGCCTGAATAGCCTGATCGCTGCATAAGATGGTCCCCCACCCTCTCGAATAGCCCGATCACGGCATAATTAGATGGTCCTCACCTTCGAGTAGTCGATTGCTGGCATATTATAAATGGTCCCCCACCCCGACTAGCCCAATTGTGGGTGGCATCCTCAACCCCCATGTCCAGAATCCCTGAGTGATCTAGTGGCCCCTCACCCACGAGCGCTCCACCACCGCTTCCCCCATCAGCCGGGCGGGAAGCAGCACCCCACCTGCCTGTCCCGTCACGCCCATTGGTTCAGAGAGCTAATGGTGTGTAGCCTGATAACAGATAAGGCAGTCCGGATATGTGAATGAATTCACTCACATATCCGGACTGCCTTACGGGTATAAGGTATGCCCACTGGCTCATGCTCTGGAACCAATGGGCGCAGCCCTACCATAAGCTGTCAGTCGGCAGGCGCGGGGCGGCAGGCGGTGGGTGCTGCCACCCGCCGCTGACATGGGGAGCGGGTGGTGGAGCCCGTGGGTGGAGGGTGGGGCCACTAGATCACCAGGGATTCTGGACGGGGGGTTGAGGATGCCGCCGCGATCGGGCTAGTTGGGGTGGGGGACCATTTATAGTATGCCCGCGATCGAACTATTCGGGGTGGGGACCATCTAATTATGCCCGTGATCGGGCTATTCGGGGTGGGGGGACCATATAATTATGCCCGCGGTCGGGCTATTTGGGAGTGGGGAACTATCTAATTATGCCCGCAATCGGGCTATTCGGGGTGGGGGACCATATAATTATGCCCGCGATCGGACTATTCGGGAGATTACTCTGCTGCCCACGATCGGGCTGCTGGGGAGGATTACATTATGCCCACGATCGGGGCATGGGGGGGTACCGGGAACAGGTGGAGGGCCACGCACAGGTGGCAGCTGCTGTGTTGCACCCAGCAATGCAGCAGCTCACCTGTGGGTGGCCCTCGACTTGATCCTTTTTTTTTTGGCTTAAAGTTGTGCAGGTGCAGATAGGGTGTTGCGCCGGCATAACTCTGCACATCCCGGCTGAACATCGGGCTGTGCAGTTTATGCATGGTTCCTCCCCCTTCGGTTGCGCATGCCTTCATTAGCATTGCGCTGTTGCTCAGCATGATTTGGGGGGGCGCAACTGCCTCCTGCCGAATATCACAGAATGGCTCATTTCAGACTTGCGCAGGCGCAACCCTACTGCGCATGGCTCAGCTCTTTTGAATATCTGGGCCATAGTATATAAGAGAATGATTAAAGGGTCATAATCTATGTTGCCATATTTTATTAGAAATGTTTTTATGGTTTGGTCACATGAGGAATTATAAAGTGGACATCATATTATGATACGGTAAAGGGTTTCATGGAAACTCCTGTCACACCTGCAATAATCCTGGAGTGACCCCTACGAATGTGGTTTATTAAAATAGGCATATTTGGAAGGGAGAATGCCAAATCTAGCCCAGTATTAGGGGCTGGGGTAAGTTTAGATAATCTTCCAATGTAGAATCAGTTTTATTTGTACTATACCAAGGGGCTTGTTTCTGAGCCAGTAAGAGGCCAAACATAATTCAACTAGGGTGGCTAGAGGAAGTATACCCAATTCAGCCCTGGCTACTGAATTAGCTGTAGACAAAGGTACCTGTAAGAACGACTTATAAAAAAAGGATAGGGGAAGTTCTAAGGAAGAAACTGGTTTGGTTCCCCAAACTTCAGCCCCATATAATAAAATAGGATTGATCTTTGCTTCTCCAGCTATGAGAGCTGGCACAACTGTGCATCTGCCATATTTAAAATTAAAACGCAATAATGCTTTAGCAATTAATCTAGCCTTGGATAATCTGTTCTTTCCAATGGAGAGACCAGTGACCATTTGAAGTAAATTTTACTCCTAAGTATGTATAGGAGAGGATGACCTCAGTCAGGTCCTTATTGAAATAGAGATTGAGTGGAGGAGTGTGTGAGCTTTGTGATCCAAAAAACATGATTTTGATCTTTTTAAGATTAATTTTTAACTCCAGGTAGTCACACTTAGACTTTAGTTGATTTATTTTGTGTTGAAGACCAACAGTAAAAAGTGAAAATAGGATCAAATCATCAGCATATGCCAATATATGGATGTCAAGCGTCTTAATTTTAGGAGAGTCCATAACTGCAGAGGTGTCAAAATAAAGTAGTGAGTCGGCATAAATACTGAGAAGCAGTGGGGCTAGGAGGCATCCCTGTTTTACTCCCAGAGATGTGCCAAAGTACTCCGAGAGATTACCATTATTATCGTATCTTATGGCTGTGGTATTAGTATGTAAAAGATATAATGGAATTAATAGGTTTAAGGGAAGCCCCCTTATGAGTAGGGTATCCCAAAATTTTTCTCTAACCACTGAGTCAAAAGCTGCGGAAAAAAATACAAAAAAGGGCATGAAGTTTCATTTTTCTGAATGCTCTGTATTTTTCCAGAAGATGAGTAAAAATGAATATGTTATCAATAATCAAAAAACCATGATGAAAACCTGCTTGATATATTGATAACGGAGAAACAATTTATATCCAATTTTGCAGTTTTCCCAGTAATAGCCTAGAAAATATTTTACCACTAATGTCTATCAAGTTAATCAGGTGATAGTTGGGGGAGATTGATATGAGCCCTTTTAGTGTATGGGAACAATTATGTTTTTAGTCCAAGATGGAGGCACAAAGCTTTTCTTGAGACATGTATTGAAAAAATTTGTAAGAAAAGGAACCCAATAATTCATATGGGCCTTATAAATTTAGCCAGGTAGAGTATCTGGGCCTGGGGCCTTGTTATTGGTAAACTGAATTATGGCTTGCTCAACATCATGTAACGAGAAAACCAGGTGATGAGAGCTAAGCGCTGATGTCCAAGGGGGAGCTACTGTATATAGTTTACCGCGGCTGAAGACTCTATATTAAAGATGGTTTTAGAGTATAAAACCCATGTTTCTTTAGGGATGTAAGTAGGCAAAAAAGGGGAATAGAGCTTAACCCCCTTGGCAACCAGCATCCAAAAGGATTTGGAATCATTGGAATTTATAGTCTGATACATATGGTCCCACTGCTTTAAGGTAAAGTCAAGTTTTTGGGGGGCCAGAAACTTTTTATAAGTTCTATGTGCTTTATTTAATTGAGCAAATTTAAGTTTGTAGGGATTTTTTTTTGCACTCCTGATTAATTTCCCTAACTTACATTTTTCTGTTGTACATTGCGCATCAAATCAAGTACTGGAAAGGTACTTGCTGTTATTTGGAAAATATATTTTTTGACTGATTTGTTGATAACACAACTGTAGTTGGGTACTAATGAAATGAGCATTGGAATTATCATGGGTAAGTGAAAAAAGGGTTGAAAAAGAGGGAGAATAAATTAAGTCTGTGACACTGTCCCTAGTTTTGGTAATGAAAATCAACTTAAATTTGCCAGTTAATGCGATTGAAGCTAGGGTTTTAATTGAATTGGGCACAAACAGCAGGGTGCCAGCAATATCAACAGATAATAAAATTGCAGCGTGATCACTTTCAGGTCTCATAGATACCATCAGTTTTTAAAAAATAATCATAGCTATGGAGTGAACACAGGACAAAGTCAATAACACTTTGCCCTTGAGGGGAGAAAAAGGTACAAGCGCCTTCTTGGTTGCCATCCATCCATCCTTCCTTTTAATATCAGTAGATTATTATATGTGATGAAGTCCTGAAAACGCCTTCCTGCTTCATTCAGTATTTTATCAGAAGAAATTCTATGCCTAAGTTCCCCATACAAAACTTATCCTGTAAAGTAGGTAGATTATCAAACTACGCTATTCTGGAATTGAAATCCCCAGCCAACATGACTATATCAACATGAAACAATAAAGACAAAGTGTCTATTTCCACCGTCAGTTTAGACCAAATATCATATTTTGGGTTTGAGTTGAATTGAGGAGGAATATAAACATTTAAAATCAAGACAACTAAGGATTCCAATCTCATGACTGTAAGGAGGAACTCCTGGGTTGGAGTAATTTTTCTAGAACCATTAATCCCTCCCTAATTTTAACTAAGGTGGTAAGACCCCCCCCCCCTTGGGTCTACCATAATGTTTTGCCTTGATGGCTGGTACATGATAAGATTCATAGCCATTACAGAGATGGCGTAGGTGTTTAAGGAGCTGTAGACAATTTTTTTTAAGTAAATGTAGCAATAAAGCGAGGTCACTTCTAAGGGAGCCTATTTATAGATTAATCATGGGGTACTATAGCAGGTAATTCCTGCCACCTCCAGAATCATTACTTTATGTTAATACTGCCGCCAAGACCACTCTTACGGTTGTAAGAGAGGTGTTACGTGCATTCTTAGCATATGAGAATTGTGAACCAAAAGTAAGCAGTTCTGATACTTTAAGGCTAAAAGTGAGACCACTCTTACAACTCTAAGAGGTCCTTTCACCAATGCTGTTTGCAGTGTCTCATGTACAGAGGAAAGGAGATGCTCCGATTGGTTAGGAGTGCCCCCTCGATCTATGATGTGCATTTGGGGCAGCAGATGTGAGAGTTTCAGGTTACAAGGCCAAAATGCAATTTTTACTGTAAAGTAAGTCAAAGTTCAGAACTAAAACACAATTCATGTAAAGTTAGAATTAGGACTAGTGTAAGTAAATATCAATGTTCTCTCTCGGGTCTGCATCATGAGTTTGAAAGAAATATTCCTGCTTACAATAAAAAAGGTTATAATTAGACAGTTTTTGGAAGTTAGTAAAAACTTATTGCAGTTATTTAAAGCTAATAAAGATCTGCTGAACTGATGGAAAATTTTGATTCTTTGTGTCTTTGAAGGTTCCCCGTAAAAAATGGGTGTTACAGTGGCCTGGCCAAGTGGTCATCTGTGTTTCTTCTATCTACTGGACCAGTGAAGTTTCTACTGCTATAAAAGAAGGAACATTATCAGTAAGGTTTATTTTTTTTCTATTCCTCTGTAGTCTAAAAACATGCAGTTGCACATTTCTTAACCTACAAAATGAAATCAGCTAATACATGTTTATACAATGATGGTGAGAATAAAAATTGCCAGATAAATGCATTTATTTTGCAGCTGGCGTGAAAATAAATCTGGCACCAAGGGGTTGTGTGCTTTCAGACAGGGATCAGATTGGGAAGGAGTGCCACTGGTACCAGGGATGTTGTGTGATTTTGCATAGGGATGGGTGGAGGCAGGGGGTGTTTTGTGTGCCTCTGTGGCTGGCACTAGTGCTGACGGGGGGGGAGGGTCATGCACCACCATGCACAGAGATAGGAGTAAGGTTTTGAAAATGTTTATTAGTGGTGCCAGTCCACAGCAGCCTTTTAGTGCTTCCAAAACCCTTTGAATATAGCATTGTGCCTTCTATGCAAAAGGTTCCCCACATTTGCATGGATGTAGTGGTGTATTTAGCTCAACTGTGATAACGACTTAGCCACGTGCTAAGTGCGCCTTCAAATATAGCAGCGGCTGCTCTAACAGGCTGCCAGCCACATTGTAACCTGTTAGCATGGTACTAAGTCTCTCAGTACCATGCTAATGCTCAGAATAAGGTGGCCAATGACCCTCTTTTCATACATACATATATCTTCAGTACTAAGGAAAAGGGCAGGGCATGGACTACAAAATGTGAAATATATACAGAACTGCATATGCATATATTATGTCTTTCAAAATTCTTCCTACAGCATCAGCTGCTCCTTAAATAATTAGTAATTTAACAAAGTATCAATATACCTTTTCTATGTTTTCTTGACCCCAAACTTTTAATTTTTTTAATGAAGTTCCTTTGTTATAGCTAACATGTTATTTAACTTTTTAACACAACAATACATATATATAATTCTCAAAATATTTGTTATGAATTGAAAATGTTCCTATACATCCAATAATATACAGAAATTACTTTCTTATAATCAGAGTGATATTGTACAGGTCCAAGTCTGAATAGTAATTAAAAAAACAATAACACTAGCCCAGTGACATAGAGGTTAGAGGCGCTGGTGCCTTACCTCGACCCACGCCGGCAACCCGGGTTCAGGAATGAACCCGGGGTCATCAGAGGTCGGCATGGGGGGGGTGAAGCTGGATGGAGCTGCAGGTAGGCAGCTCTACTCTCCGGGGTTGGGGGAAGTGGCATCCCTCGGCAATGGCTGCCCCTTGGTGGACGCCAGGAGACAGTGCAGGGCACAAGGGTGCCCTGTGTTAGGGCAATGGGGTGGGTGGAAGGGGTCATTACCGGGGCCAAAGGCGCATATGCACCTAAATGCACATGCGCCATTCTCCTGGGGCCGTCGGAAGAAAATGGAGGATGAAAAACACCGGCAGCAGGATGAGAACCGACTCCCCGCAGGCGCCACACCCAGGCCAGGCAAAAGGTAAGCCCCAGTAATTCCGGGTGGCTGGGCTGGGGAAGTCAGTTGGATGGGGGCTGTCCAGGGGGAAAATAAAATATGATATGATAAAAAAAAAAAAAAACATTAACAATGGTCCCTATGCACTACTGGATGGGAATTACACACCGGAGGCACATATCCTGCTGTGTAGCTCTGCACCTGCAGACAGGTGTACACCAGTCATATTTATCAATGTCTGTAACCTGTCCATGGGCCCGCTCCCCAGCAGCAGGTCCATGCTGGAAAGCCATGGGTGGAGTCGCTGACCCAGCCAGGCTTCTAATCGGATGCCCGGCATGGGTCCCACAGTGGATCCCTTACGCATTACAATGCAGGTCTTGGTGCATGAATGCCTGCTGCAGGCACCTGGACCCACCATCCTGTGGACTCCCACACCAGCCTGTACTGCAAGGCACCCTCCCAGTGCACAGATGGACCCCTGGTAGTGGAACCCCCACCCCTATCCTGCAGGCTGCCTCCCCCCAGCACAGATGTGACCTGACCCCACAATTGCATATCCTCCAAGACCCACGACCCTGTACCCAGCACCCCATGAGCCCCAGTGATGGTTAGTGTCCCCCCACACACACAGGTGCCCTGGTCCTGATAGGCCACGGCCCACCCCGGTACTCCTGGTACCCCCACCCCCAAATTGTTGGTCAGTGTACCCACTGCGGCACCGACAACCCCTACCTCCATACCATCCTATTGGTGCTGCAGCCAGGAATATCCAGTGGCACAGCCTTCCTCACACCTCCTCAGCCACCAGCTGTCCAAGTGATGCCGGGAGCAGGCCTCTATAAATAGGCAGTGTGCTCCCAGCAGCACTCAGATGGATGGCGGGCAAGGAGGTATGAGGAGGGCTGTGTTGCTAGCCGTTCCTGGCCGCGGCACCAACAGAAAGGTACAGGGGTAAGTGGGAGGGGTTGTTGATGCCAGCAGGTGGGGGCTGCTGTCCACCACGGATGTCGCCGGGGGGGCCAGGATCGGGGCTCCAGGAGTGGGAAGGCAGTGTTGGTTAGGGATGGACCGCATGGCAGGGCAATGTTTGGGGTGGTATGGCAGCCACAGATGTCTGGGTAGCCTTGTTGGGGGGGTGTATAGCACCTACGGGATAGGAGCAGGTCTATGTTTGGGGGGGTCAGTGGCACATATGGGGCTGGGCAGGCATGTATGGGGAAGGGGTTGTCCGTTTAGGGCAGGGGCTGTCCCACCTGTTGCACATCAGGGGTGGAGATCTGCGCACCCCAGGGCACCAGCACATGCATTCACTCAGTTGAGCGGCCAGCCCAGCATTCCCCATCTGTCTAGTGGGCTGGGTTGGCATGGATGTACATTCCCCAATGCCACCGCGACCTGGCAGTTGTGGTCCGTGGGAGCGCACAATGGGTTATGGCAGGGTCTTCCCTGGCATAACCTGCACCCTCCTCCACACCCCTGCAGGCAGCACAATGCGCTGTAGGGCATGGCGCATAGTGCTGGCACACCCCCTGCCCATCCCTGGCACGCTGTTTCGTGACTGGGGGATCAGGTGCGTAACTGTTGTGTACCCCTTTAGTGACTGCCAATGGGATACCACTCCATGGCAGTCGTGTAATGATGCCAATGCAGCTGATTTGCTCAGCATGTTGGCATTGTGCCCAATATATTTTTAACTCTAACCTTGAGGGAAGCTTAAAATATGAATGTTTTATTCACGCTGAAGTTGGCATAGTTGCGAATGGAGGAAAGAATTCAAATTCAATTTCTTGCCCTAATGGTTTCAGAGTTATCCCTTTGTAAAGACAATGGGCCCCATATTCAAAGGGTTGGCACAGCACATCCCGAGATGTGCCACACAAACTTGGAGATGCACCGGCTGTTGGGGGCATGCCCATAATCAAAGGGCACAGATGCATGTCGCACCCCCCGACAATGCCAATGCACACAATATTGTGCTGTGCCTATGCAAATGAGGGGTCCCCCATTCGTGTGCAGTGCAGCACAATATTGAAGCAGTTCAGAAGTGAAAATTGGCCGACAGTGGCAGTGCAGATTTAGGTTCTGAAACCCAGCCCTAAATTGTGCACAGATCCATCTGCACACTGTTTAGGGCCAGGATCCCTGGTAGTCTAATGTTCCCCTGAGCCCCAGTTGATGTTAAATAAACATATTCCTCAATCCCTGTTTTCACGGTGTAGTATCCCCTCCCCAGCCCCGATCACTGTTAATTAAAAATAGTCACCAATCCCCATTTCCACAGTGCAGTGCCCCCCCCCCCAGTCCTGATCACTGTTAGATAAAAAGAATTCCGAGCCCCTGCTTCCATAATGTAGCACCAACCCCTGCCCGATCACTGTTACACCAATCAGTACCCCAATCCCCATTCCCAGGTGGCTAGTGGTCCCTCACCCCTCACTCTGGTAGGCAGTAACCACCACCCGCATCCCCCTTCCCGACCCGTGCCGGTGACAGGCACAGCCCTCCTCACGTTAGCAGGCGCCAGCTGCTGACTGAGCTGTATTGGAGCATGTACAGTATATAGTAAATGCTTGTTGGTCAAGACCGACCAATGAGCATGTAGTATATACTGCACACTAATGAATCTGAGCTGGAAGTGATAGAACCCCATGGGAGCCAGAAGGTTTCTGGAGAGCTGGCAGTGCGAGTAGGCCCTGTGCGTACATCACCTTATGTGACCCCTGTTATACAGTGGTGCAAACCCCCAACCACCTCAGTTCATTTTTCCCTGCCGTTGAGTGCACAGCAGTAGTGTCACTGCTCTCCATGTCTGGGCAAGAACTTCATTGTCTATACGATGACAACATTCAGTTTTTTGGTTTTAGTTTAAAAAACTCTAGAGTTTATTATTTTTGCATCAGTTAAGTTTAACACATGAAAGTCCACAGTTTTCTCTATGTCCTACTTCGTGGTAATGGTCGACACCATGAAAAAGGTAGGGAGCCTGAAAAGGCAGGCTGCTCCAACAAGAGGGCTGTGTCTGGCCAGCACCTCTATCTGGAATGATGCTGTGGCAGTCTTGCTCTTGGAAGGATGGATAGTCTTCTCAGAGCTCTAAAAAGAAACAGTCCAGACACTGCACATGTTCTGTGTTGGGGTCTTTACACCATTCAGTCTTGACCTCTTTCTGCAAAAAGCAAAAGGGGAAGAAACAGCACTGATTAAGATCAACCTCTGGTCATTCTGCTGTGAGACACTCGACTTCTGTAGACCCAGGTACCCCACTGTGACTGATAACACTGGGTATGCCTGGGCCTGCGAGGTCATGGTCTCTATGCTGGCATCCCTGTCTATCTTACATACTTGCATACTTACTATCGTGACTGTATAAGAAACGGTCTCAAGTCCGCATAGGAAAAAGGCCCTTTGGCCCGTATGTTTACCCGATAAAAGTTAAAATAAAAAAATAAAAATATCTAATCGAGGGCACATTAGTGGACAGTTTAACCACTGGGCAGATTTCATGGAATGGTGTGTGCAGCGAATTAGTGAGACGGCACCTTTGTTGGTGCCAGCTCCTGATCTTTCATGATCTGTTGATCCACTGCCTTCTTTGGTGCCACTTGTCTTAGATGTGTGGCTGACTCCGACTTCAGCCTCCAGGCTGGAGATGCTGTTGGTGCAGCCGATGCCTGGCCCACCTGTGGTGATGCTCCGACCCTTCTGGGAATAGGGGCAGATACAGTCCATCTGATATTTCTTTTGGGGCCAGCAGGGTTGTTGACACCATTGGTAGTGCCATGTCCTGCACCAGGGCTTGGCCCTTCAGAGCCTACCTCGGTGCCAATGCCAGTGCTGCCACATAGGCTTTCAGTGCTGGGATTGTTCCCTTTGGGGCCAGTCCCAGAGCCATCTTTGGTGCTAGTGATGGAGCTCTTCCTGAGGCCCCACCCCAGACATCTGTTACTGGTGTTGTCGAGGCCATGGCCTGCACTGTTGCCTTTTCTATCCTCTCGTCTTTACTACCTTCCATGGTGTGGAGGGAGTAGAAGGTGTTGACTCATATGCTGACCTCATCATCTCTGAATATGATAACAATAACTCATACTATAATCCAGAGAACCTGGAACTAGTTCCTGTCACTTCCTCAGTAGGATCACTCTCCTTTTAGGTTCTGCTCAGAAGTATGCATACTGTACTGAATTTCGAGCCAGCACCCATAGACCAGGCTAGACATTTCCAACTGGAGTTTCTCTGAGCTCTGCGGGACTCCTGGTCATGAGGGCAATCGAGGAAAGACTCCCCACCTCCGAATCGGAAAATCAGAGCTCCAGCGGAGACTCCTGGCCCCGAGGGCAATCGAGAATGGCTCTCCCCACCCCTAAATTGGAAAATCAAAGTTCTGTGGGACTCCTGGTCATGAGGGCAATTGAGGAAAGGCTGTCCCCACCACCCCTAATCGGAAAATCAGAGCTCCACGGGACTCCTGGTCATGAGGGCAATCAAGGAAAGGCTCCCCACCCCCTGAATCGAAAATCAGAGCTCCGCAGGACTCCTGGCCATGAGGGCAATTGAGGAATGGCTCTCCCAAATCGGAAAATCAGAGTTCTGCGGGACTCCTGGTTGTGAGGGCAGTTGAGGAAAGGCTGTCCCCCACCCCGAATCAGAAAATCAGAGCTCGGGACTCCTGGTCACTGAGGCAATCGAGGAAAGGCTCTCTCCCCCACCCCCCAAATTGGAAAATCAGAGCTCCGCGGGACTCCTGGTCATGAGGGCAATCAAGGAAAGGCTCTCTGCCCACCCTCCGAACCGGAAAATCAAGTACGAACTGTGCCGCGCCCGACGGACAAAGAGAGCTGCTGCCAGCAGTAGTGTTTTGGCGCCTTTTGGATTTCAAATATTATTGTCATCCCAACACTGAAGATAGTTTTTTTCTGGGGCTGTGAACTGATTTAAAGCTGTTTTGGGGTCTTTTGACCAGACACCTTAATGGACTTTCGGTGAATTTAACTGTATTTTATAACGTTGTCTTTCTGCACCTTAATGGCGAGCCCTCTAAACAGGGATAAGTGGTCTACATGATAGATATTGCTTTTTCTATGTTGCATAGTTACTTAGTTCAATGAACCACTTCTGCCTGGCTGCATTTTCAGTTTAGGAATCCCTTTTAGCTAAAAACGCACTGGTCTGCCTAATGCGGCTCCTCAATTCGGATTAACATATGACGCACAGTAGTACCAGGTTTGAAATAAATAGTTGTACCTTTCTGTTTCTTTCACAGAGCACTGTGGGTCTCCTGGTCATGAGAGCAATCGAGGAAGGGCTCTCCCCCCCACCCCCCAAATCGGAAAATCAGGTACGAGCTGAGCTCGTCCCATGGACAAAGAGAGCTGCTGTCAGCAGTAGAAGCCCCCGGAAACGCTGTGCGACTGCTCCCCACCCACCCCAAATACCTCCCACCCTTGGTTGGTGTTATTTTATAGAGTAAAATCCCCGATACCAGCAGCGGTTCCTCTTCTCTTTTTTTTTTTTTTTTTAAGTCCCTTGTTTCCCATCTGCTCGTTATAGTTGGTTGCCACTAGAGGTCGCCTTCACTTCAATCTTTCATGCTACCTTGCTCTCAGTCCTGTTGGATATCCACTCATCTCTCCACCTTCTGCCCTTACTCTCCCCCCTTTTTTTCTTTGTGTCATCTCTCTCTCCCTTTATCTTGGTTCTCCTTTGTCAATATAGCCTCCACGTCTTTACTTGCCCTTCTCACTGGGACACTTATGTTATTATCACTCTCAGCTCTCACCTGTCCTGCCAGAATCGCTACACACTCCAAGGTATGCTCTCCTGGCAATTTCTGCTTCTCCAACCTACTAGCTAACCCGTTTCCTATGCCTTTTCCTCCATCAGGGCTTATCGTCCAGCATCTGTGCTTATTAATTCGTCACATCCATTTAAGGTTCACTATATCCCCTGGTTGTGCAGCAAGGGCTTACATTATTGCCTCACTCTGGATATTTACCCTATCCCTTACACTTGCGGGGGATGTTGAGACTAATCCTGGTCCTGCTCAGGTACCTAATCACACACAGGCTCTCCCTGCCCGCTGTCTGCCACAAACAGATGGTCTCACCTTTGCACACATCGACACCAGGAGCCTTCTTGCCAATCTTCCCGACCTGGAGGCTTGGATCGGGTAAACAGCCCTGATATCTTAGCCATCTCCGAAACTTGGCTTAAACCCTTAGTTACTGACTCACAATGCTCCTTTCATGGATATAAAATGCTTCGGGTGGATCACACTGGTTCAAAAAGAGGTGGTGGCCTGACACTACCACAAATCTCACCTGAACATCACCTTAATGTATGACCCTCCCGCTATCCAACTGTGAGGTCCTTCATTCCCTACTTCTGCTTGGAGGAGTTAAAAAACTCCATATTTTCTGCATATATATTCCTCCCAGGAACTTCTGGCTAGGGCTTAGTGAGTTCATTGATTATCTGATATCAGTCACAGGGAAAAGTGACATCATCTGTCTTGGTGATTTTAACCTAGACTGGGCAGGACCTAGCTCCCCTCACCTATCCTCCATGGTTAGCAAGGCCAGCCTCTCTCAGATTATTCAGGAACCCACTAGGTTCTCCCGTGGGGGCATCTGTGCCACCCTACTTGATTGGATCCTTACGAATAGGAAGGAATTCATTACCTCGGCAGGAGTACTCCCAGACACCATTAGTGATCATTATCCAGTTTATGGTATATGGGATACCTCCTCCCCCTCCTTCCCTTCAAAAGTGATAACCTTCTCCAACCTCTCCCACCTTAATGTCAATGCCTTCGCTCGTGATCTTGGCCTAATTGACTGCTCTTCTCTCTACTATTCTGAGGACATTAACTTTGCCACAGGCTATTTCAACTCAGTACTACTCTCTCTGCAAAACAAACACATCCCAGTCACCATGCGTAGGGTAAAAGGGAAGGTTACCAAATGGCTCATGTGTCCCCTTCTTCAACTACTGAAACTTAGGGATAAACTGTGGTCTGCTTGGAAGATCTCACATCTATGGACAGACTTTGAAGTCTATAAAGCTGCACGGAACAACTGTAAAAAGGAACTATGCCTTGCAAAAAGTTCTTATTACAGGAATCTCCTTATATCCTCTGCCTCCAACCCTAAAAGGTACTGGTCCCAAATCAAGGAAATTCTTGGAAACCACAAGCCTCAGACGCTTACAGATATGTACATAAAGGATACACGCTGTAACCATTTGCTCACGATTGCCAACGCTTTTAACTCTCTCTTTTCCTCGCTACCTTCTCCCTCATCCTCTGGGCTTCAAAAAGCCCGGCGAGCTGCCTCTTCCAACACCCCCATTCCCTCTTCCCTGGAACTGGCTCAGGTCTCATACAATGAAGTACTTAAACTTCTCAAAACCATTCTGGCTCATGGAAGCCCGGGCCCCGATAGTATTCATCCTGGAACACTTAGACAGTTTGCTACCTGGGTTGCTAGGCCTGTTACTAGGCTTTTCAACCTATCTATCTGCACTTCCTCAGTCCCCCCGGTCTGGAAAATGGCTAGAACAATACCAATTTTTAAGAAGGGAGATGATAAACAACTGTCCAACTACTGCCCCATCTCTCTTCTCCCCACTCTTAGCAAGCTCCTCGAGAACTTAGTCCATCGACAGCTCTTGGAGCAGCTTACCAAGTTCAAACTCCAAACCCCTTGTCAACATGGCTTTAGGGCGGGGCACAGTACCACCACTGCTCTGCGTCAACTAACCAGTGATGTCAAAGTTTATGTGGACATGGGCTTACTCACTGGTGTGGTTTTCATTGACCTGCCCAAAGCATTTGATATGGTCCACTACCCACTTCTGCTGACGAAGCTACGAACCATAGGAGCCACTGACTCTACCCTATCCTGGTTCCGTAGTTACCTGGATAGCTGCACCAGGCTTTCATAAAGCTGTCTCCTCCTCCTCCATACCTATCACCCGTGGTGTTCCACAGGGGTCCATACTTGGTCCTCTCCTCTTTTCTATATTCATTAAAGGAGAAGTCTACCCAGAATGTGCAAAAACATATGTTATGTAGAGTGTTTTGATATGTATGTTAAGTCCTAGTGTGTCCTTCCGTCTGTCTGCTATTAGAAGTTTTTCCTCAATTAGCCTGCTAGCTGTATGGTAGTTTTACGACCCCTGGGGATCTCCATTACAAATAGGTTTATTGGCTTTCTTTCTCCCACGATGCACCCTGGTTCATGTGACAGTGATGTAGCTATGCCCCTAGATTTAGTAGGGCCTGTCATAGTCACACTAAAGATAATACTTTTAAGAGAAGAGTTCATTGCTGCATTTTGGGTGAGTGTAATCATTCTTATTTGTTGATATTAGTACCTTGTCTTGCTATATTACAACCTATAAGGTGATGTTTAATTTTTGCTACTTAGTACTGGTGCAAAAACTGAAAGTGACTGAGAGGAACAGAGTAAACAGTGACATGATTCACACACACACACACACACACACACACACACACAGCAGAGCATAGCAGGACAAGGTACTGATATCAAAAAATAATAATGATTACACTCACCCAAAATCTAGCAGTTTGTCTTCTCTGGAAGAAGTATTTTCTCTGTGGCTGAGCTGTGACAGACCCTGTAACAAGACACTGGCTTCCTGCAGGGGCAATTAGACATCACACCAAAGGGCACTCTGGGAAGACTAGGGGCCATAAAAGAAACCAGAATGGCAACCTCCAAGGGTAATAAATCAGTTAGGGAAAGTTAGAAAAAACATCTCTCACAGCCAGAGGAAAAGAAAATGCTGGGAACTGGTTAGAACGCAGAAAAACAGACTACTACATATCTTTTTCTGATTTTAACATGGAGTTTTCCTTTAATGATATTCCCAGTCCTTCTCATAACAGTAGCATGCTCATGTATGTTGATGACCTGGTTCTTTATTCCTCATCTAAATCAATTGACGAAATCAACCACAAACTATCACATGCCTTTCAATCCCTGCAATTATGGCTCTCGGACAACCATCAAATCCTAAACATAGGCAAAACTCAGGCTATGCTTTTTGGATCCTCAAAAAAATTTCCCTCTGAGGCTCCTAAGCTCCTGGTTTGCTGCAGTGATGGAACCTCAGTCACCAACACCTCTTCTTTCAAATATCTTGGCGTTACACTCGACCCTGCTCTTGATTTTACAGCCCATGTCAACGAGGTCTGTCGGGCTGTTAATGCAAAAATTGGTGCTGCCTACCACGTTCACCACTCCCTCACTCCATCAGCCAGACTATCAGTAGCTAGAGGAGTACTTCTTCCGCAGCTCCTATATGTATTCCTAGTTCTTTTCCCTGCCTCTGCCAGTGTGCTCGGCAAATGGGACACTTCCTACAACAATATCTGTAGGTTCGCCTTATCTGCCCCTCACCTAACTCATCATTGCCTCCTATACTCCTGCCTAAACTGGCTGTCACCTCAGGGACTCTGGGCTTACTCCCTAGGGTGTCTTATTGACTCACTTACTAAACCACCACATCCGGATTCTCTGGCTGACCTGCTTATCTCGGTCTCCCATTCCCGCACCCTTAAGTCCTCTTCCATCCCAATGCTCTCTCTTAGACCCTGTGCTACAAAAATGGGTGAACAGGTGTTCTCCAATTTTGCTCCTAAGTTCTGGAACTCGCTACCCCTGCAGGTTAAAAATTCCACCTCCCACCGTGTTTTTAAGAGCTCACTGTTCTCTCACCTCTACACCCTTGGACACTGCAAATGTGCCTAGACTTAACTACCACTAGGTCTCCTGGCCGGGAATTGACCTATTGGTAAAATGTATTCTAACCTGTATTATATTGTATGCACTATGTTGTTGTTTTTATATATGAATTTGTACAATTGTGCTTATTTGTATTCTGTCTTGTACTCTCCCAGGTCGTGCCTGAAAATAGGCAGGATTGTTGCCTAGCACACTTACCCAGCTACCAAAAGCTAATAAATAAATAAATGTGCCTAATATCCTGGTCTCTTTAGTTCCTCCAATCCAGATGGGCTTCAGTGCAAAAAAATTACAAAATAATGTACTTGGAGTACAGAAGCCCAGGGGCAGAATACAAAATGGGAGGAGTGTTATTGACAGCAATGAAGCAAGAGAGAGATTTCTTCTCAGCTGACCTAAAGGTAGACAGGCAGTGTGACAAGGCAGTTGGAAAGGTGAGTGGGATGCTGGGTTGCATAGAGAGATGGATTACCTGAAGAAGGAGAGAGGTGGTGTTGTTGCTTCTGTATAGGTTGCTGGCATAGGTCACTGGTGATATCTCATCTGGAATATTGTATACAGTTTTGTAGACCACATCTATGAAAAGACATAGACCAAGTGGAGGCAGTCCAGAGGAGGACAACTAAAATGGTGAGGGGTCTATATCACAAGCCCTATGAGGAGAGACTGAGCAAACTCAATATGTACACCCTGGAACAGAGGAGGGAGAGGGGATATGATAGAGATCTATAAATACCTAAATGGGGTAAATAAAGTACAGGAGGGGAGTCGTTCTCAGATAAAAAATGTGCTCATGAAACAACGGGACGTGTGATGAAGCTGCAGGGGGGGTACATTCAGGAGAGGTGTCAGAAAATACTTCACAGAAAGGGTGGGTTCTATTCCTGGAATCGCTTACCAGCTGAGGTAGTTGGGGAGAAAACAGTGTAAGGGTTAAAAAAAGCTTAGAATAGACATAAGGGTATAATAATGAGAAGGAATGAGGATGGGAAACAGGAGTCTGATGAAGTGGGGTCTACGGTGATACTGTAGATAGGGAAAATTAACAGACTAGGTAAACCAGTTTGCTTATCTGCTAACAAATTCTACATTTCTATGTTTATGTTTCAATCCAGCTGGCCCTGGAGACACACTCTGAGGTGGATTGGAGGAAACCTGCTACCATGGCAGCTGTCCCCAAGCAGGTGGACAGGAAATATGCGGTGCCTAAATCCAAGCCCATGTGTTTCACTCAGCCAGTAGTGGATGCCATTGTTATTTTGGCTGAGATTGACAAAGCAATTGTGCCCAAGGAGGTTACCGTGCACCCCACTAACAAGGAGTCCACCAGGGTAGACACCATGGACAAGGATCTATGCCTCAGCTACCCTTGGCATGAGGATAACTAGCTACCAAGGCCATCTTCTCTAAGTACAAGTATGCCCTCTGGTCCAAGCTTAAGTCTCTGGAAGAGGGCCTGCCAGACACAGAGGCAAAACAAGAGATGCTACTTGCTTTTAAACATGGTATTGAATCTTATAGCCACTAGCTTAAAGCCACTATGGATGTCTTTGATGCAGTAGCTCGCTCCATGGCTACAGGCATTTGCATCAAGTGGCACTCCTGGCTGAGGACTGCTGGCTTCACCCCAACAACAGATCATGAATGTGCCCTTCGGTGGCACTTATTTGTTTGGACTGCAGGTGGTGCAGTGTCTTAGAGTCTAATGAAACAAGAGCGACTCTTAAGACTTCCAGGCCAGCTCCCTATAGCCTACAAAGGGGTAGAGGATGTGGCTCTTTTCACAACAAGCAGTCCTTTTGTGATATGGGCAGGGGAGCCCAAAATAATAAGTAACAGCCTCCCCAAGCCAAGACGAAAGTGCAGCCAAAGGTACAGGCGCCAGTAGTGCTCAGTGCCACCATATAAAGCTTGGACTTCAGGTTCACTTCAGCTGCTCGAGGCAGACCACTCCTTCCCAGTAGGGGGAAGCCTAACCCAGTTTTACCATCAGTGGAACTCCATTCCAGTAGACAAGTGGTTTCTGGGGATCACCTGAGAGGGGTACTCCATGGAATTGTTGGACCCCCCCCCCAGACAATTCTCCCAGAAGGTAACTCCCCTTGTCAATGCACATGTCAGAGCTTACGGCACGGGAGATTGTGGGCCTTCTTAGGAACAGGGCAGTGGAAATAGTGTTTGAATCAGAATGGTACAGAGGATTCTACTCCCTCTACATCCTGGTTCCAAGGAAATCAGGGGCCTCTATTCTCAACCTCAAAAAATGGGACAAATTTACAGATAGAGAAAAATTCTAAATTATTTCTCTGGAATCTTTGCCACCTTGTGTAAAGTATCTGGGATAGCTAGAAACACTGGCTATGCAAGATACATATCAGCATACACTGGTGCACCCCAACTGCCAAATGTACCTATGGTTCTGCATGGCTTTCCTTGGCACCATGAGTCTTTACAAAGTTCTTTGCAGTATTCACAGTGCACCTCAGAAAGCTACAACTCAAAGTCTTCCAATACTGGGACGATTCACTTATTTCAAGCCTGTTCACACAGGAGACAGAGCAGCTACTGGCCACTGATTCTCAATTCCTAACATTCATGGGAATGCTGCTGTAGTGTTGGCTGGAGCCCTTCCTGGAACGACTGTTCATAGAAGTTGTTCTAGACATGGCCTGGGCTTGGACCTTCCTGCCAGAAAGCAGACTACAGGCAGTCTTGCAGATACAGTAATATGCTACATCACAGAGCATGAGATTGTGCCATCCCACTCCATGCCGTGCATGCTGGGCCTAATAATCTCCTCAGTGTTCACAGTGCCTCTAGCAAGGCTGTACATGAGAACAACTCAATGGATGCTCAGTACCTAGAGGTCATAGGCATCGCACCTTCAAAACTATTCCATTCAGGTGACCAAGACCCTGATGAGGTCCCTGATGTGCTGGTCACTGGAGGAAAACCTCTTCCAGGGTTTTCCTTTCTCTCTACCGGAGCCAGAGATGATTCTCACCATGGATGCCACCCTGCTTAAGTGGTGAGCACACCAGTGCTGGCGCTAGCTATCCTGGGGACCTGTGTGAACCTCTTTGCTGGGACCTCATATCAGAAGTCGAGAAGCTCTCAAGGAATATCCTTAACCCTACCATGGCCTCCTTATATCTTCATTTGTGGCTAGTTTTGTGTAATTTTTGCACTTTTCTTGAATTTCAATATAATCTGTAAGGATTGAGGAGATGCACACATCAGCAATAAAGTCTGGTGAAATTCAGACAAAGACACAGAGGACCAGGAAGAAATGAGGCCAGCTGGACAACTGAGGTTTCTGGGTTCCCCTCTGCTCTTGGAGTCCTGTGCAAATGCACGGTTTGCACCATGCTAAGGTTGGCTCTAGCAGGTCTCAAATCTCATGGTGTCTGGGACTCATCAGAAACTCACCTGACATGCAGTTTTGTATGGTCTGATTGACAGCCCTAGTGGACTTGGTCAGCCAAAAGAGAGTCCTCCTTCAGAGGGACAATAAATGCGTCATATACTATATCAACAAGCAAGGAGGATCACACTCTTACCCTCTCTGCAGAGAGGCAGTGTTAGTGTGGGAATGGTGGGTGGAGCAGGGAATCTTGCTCCAAGCAATCTGTCTGCCATGAGTCTAGAACACTCTGGCAGACAAGTTAAGTCGAACGCAGGAATATCCTCAGAAGTAATCACTAGCAACTGACATTGTGAGATTGCTGTTTGATAAGTGGAGAACCCCAGAAGTGGACCTTTTTACATGCCCACTCAGCACCATACTGCCTCAATTCTGCTCCAGAAATCCAGGACCTGACATTTTCTGTCAGGATGCATTCAGACTGCCATTATAAAATCTGTTTCTGTATGCATTCCCTCCAAATCCTCTCATCCAGAGAGTGCAGTTCAAGTCGGAGGTGTGTAAACCTTCCACCAGGAAGATATACACAGCCAAGTGAAAAAGTTTTTCCATCTGGTGTTCCAAAACCCCTGTAGACCCCTTCAGAAGTCCACCTGAAAAGGTTTTGGAGTACTTGCTGGAACTTTCTGATGTTGGCCTGCAGTATTCCACAGTTAAGGTTCACCTATGTGCTATATCAGCATACCACGAACCTGTAGGTACCCTCTCTTTGGCACAGCTGCCACTGTTTAAGAGGTTCCTCAGGGATATTCTGCACTCAACGCCCTGCATGACACACTCACTCACAATCCCTTCAAGCTTATTGTGACTTGTGACATGAAGTTTCTAACTCAGAATGCAGCATTTCTGATAGCTGTCAGCTCTGCATGCTGAGTATCTGAAATTCGTACTTTAGTCACAGATCCTCCATATACTGTTTTCCATAAAGATAAGGTGGTTCTCCATACATAACCCATGTTTCTGCCTGAGGTGGTGTTGGAGATCCATCTTAGTCAGGCTATAATCCTGCCTACCTACTTTGCCAACTTCCAGAATGATGGAGAAAGGACTGTCCCCTCACTGGATGTTAAGAGTGTCTTTAGGTTTTACCTGGACAGGAAACAGGTTCTTTTTCTTTCAGCCCTAATTAAAAGGGACATTTTGTCACAATCAAGTGCATTTCAGCCTGAATTGTAAACTGATGTCACCACTGATATGCCATGGCTCAGGTTTAACTGGACAGCAAGGTACATGCCCACTTCACCAGGGTGGTTGCCACTTCCCTGGCAGAAATATGCTCTGTGCCAATTGGAGAAATGTGTAGAGCTGCAACTTAGAGCAGAGTGCATACTTTCACTAAGCACTATGCCAGGCAGCATGCCTCCTTCAGCAAGAGAATTCTGAATAGATTAATAGCCTGAGTGAACCCTGAGCCCCAACCTCCCTAGTCTGTAGGACTTTCTCTGAGCTTGGTACTTTGACCCATTAGCGGGAATCTATGGAGAAGATTGAGTCTTGGAAGATGTGAAGGTTATGTACTTAACATAACTGTTGATTTTCCTGAATATCATTTTCCTAGATTACCACACCCGCCCACCATCCCCCAGACCCCTTCCAGTATTGTTCTATTGGTTTTCACCTCTTCATGTTTGTTTTGGGCTGTGAAGACACTGTTTTACTAGGATTAGTGGCCTTTCTTATATGGGCCCCCAGGGCTATCTTATACCCTTAGGTTATGTGCATAGGTTACACATTAGGGTCTTGCTGCGCACCTTGTCGGCAAAATTGGTACTGCGTCAGTTGGAGGCAGGAGCCTCTGTATACAAGCTCATTTCTGGGTGCTTCCTGAAGGCTGGGGAATTGGGTACATGGTAAAAAAAGTATAAAAAATAAATACAAAGTAAAAAGAATAAAACAGGCAACTACGGGTGATTTTCTAATTTTACGCAAAAAAAAAACTGACAGTTAATAGCAGCAGAACTCATCTACACAACCCCCCCCCCCCCACTACCACCACCACCATCACACACTCATTTGAATTTCAGGGACTTCTCTTTTTTTTTTGCTATTGAAAACATTTTCAATAAAAAAGGACATTTGCCCTAAGTCTTTATCTATTCTAACCTCAGGAATCCCTCACTGAATGTTTACACTCTGTGCATCTTATCTCCATGGTGACATATTTTATTTTATTCTTTTTGTTAACCGGGTAAGGCCCACTAGGCACAGGTGCCTGTTTTCAGGGGCGATCCGGGAACACTGGGGAGGTTAAGTGACTTGTTTAGAGTCACACAGTATGCAAGTGGAGATTTGAAGATGGAACCTATTCTATTTATAGAATTTAGAATATAGTTCAAACTTTATAGCTACACTCCATCCTGGCAGTTGATCAGATGTTTGTCCATCTGGAGAGAGCAGTCACCCCTGAAGTCATCTCCAGTATCGCTGGTTCTCCAGTTGATTCATTTATTTAGGTTTGCTTAAAGTGTATTAAATACTATTTAGTTAGTACCTCAATTACTCTGCATTAGTAGAGAGTTATATTTTGATATTCTGATCTCTCCAGTTCCTGCTTTGATTCGCAGAAACTGGAGTCTACCCTGACTGACTACCATTTTTTCCATTTGGTTATTTAAGCAATAAGGCACAACAGGGTGTGGGTTATTGGAGATTTACCCACGCCTTGTGTGGTGTGTCATGAGGCGCAGCCGAGTGACTTAACCACACAAGAAGTGGATAAATCTTCCATTATACAATGGCATAAAATAATCTTGAACTCTGATTGGTCTGTCTGGGACTGGAGCTGTGATGTTATCCCAGTACAACATGATGGCGCTAGTCCCAGGCCACAGATGACCACATCAACAGTTCCTAGAATCACTCCATGCAATCTGCTACAGCTATCCCTGCTGGACAGCATGCTTCCGTGACTGCCACTCGCTACATACATTCAGTGTCTCTGATTTAAAAAAAAAACAACCCAAATCAAGTCAACAACCTGCAGACATTCCCTGAAATCCCAAAAGATTCTAGTCCATAAAAAAATGTAAAAACTAAAACACATCGTTGGTTCAGAGACCAAGCCAACGAGCCTGCCCAGGAAATGGATGAATCAACAAGCACATCCGTTACTGCATGCCTGTAACACTCGTTCGCACTTCAAACCACTTTTCTCATCTGTTTTCCTTTTTAACTGCAGCATGCAAAATCACTGGCAAAACATCCTTCCTACCTGTTTTTCATTTCATTTTTACACATCCTCTCAGCAGCTGCACCAGGTAACGGAGCTGAACGGGGGGCAAGGGGGTGGAGGCGATATTCTGGCAATGTCCGATTCAGAAACAGCATAAACGCTTACTAACAAAAACACAGAAGGAAACACAAACTGTAAAACATGCCAAAACAGAACATAAATGCAAGATGTAAGGGCATACTAACAACGAGTGACAGCACAGCACTGAGTTAAGGTTACCATACAGACTGCAGAGGCACAGGAAAAACACAGCTCCGCCTCCTGACTAAAATAAATCAGCACTATTTTTTTGTAAAGTAACCCTACCCATTCCAAAAACTGCTTAAAAATGTATTTTAAATGTAGTTTTTAAACATTTTTCTTTGTTCTACAGGGAGCCATTGTATAATAGTAATAATGCGATTCTCCAGGGTGTGTGTTGTGTGGATAACGTCACTTCTGGGGTAATTAGTCACACTCGGCCTGCGGCCTCGTGCCTAATCACCCCAGGCATGACGTTATCCCAGCACAACACACACCCTGTCGTGCATTATTGCATAAATAACTCACAGCCTGGAGTGCCTTATTGTGATTATACAATGGACCCATTTGTAAAATAAATTTAAAATGTGTTTAATTATGTTTTTTATAAATGCCATTCCTCACTCGTGGGTTATGCAGGATGTACCAATGGTCATGTGACATGTTTTGACCAGTGATGTTACAGGATTTTCACACATCCTTGTATAATATTCCTGTTGCTTAGCCCTGCTGTGAAATAATTCCTTTGTTGTGACACCACAACTGGTTGATACAGACACAATTCTGATGTCACGTGCAGTGTGTTATGACTTTAAAGCAGGAAAACCCGCAGGAACAGCTAAAGCGTAAGGGCAAAAGAGTACATTTTCATGCAGATTTCTTAAGTAGTAAAGAATGTGTTGTACAGAAATTCAAATTTTTGAGGGAATCTTATGGGTCCTGCCGGTACCAACATTACTTGGTTTTGCAGAAACCTGGAAAATAATGTTAAATACACTAACTCACTGTGGTGCGAGAAAAGTGTGAGCCTGTAGTTTAGCAATTCGTTTTTATCTTTTTAGTTGACGTATTTTATTTATTAATTTTTTTATTTGACTTCTTCTATTTAATATATAATGATAATGAAAATCTCTTGGATATTATAATTCATTATTAATTCTTACCTGACTCTCTGTTAAAGGCCTACCTACAGAAAAGTAACCAGCAGATAAGTGAGATTGTAGAGCTTGTGCGAGGGAAGCTGTCCAGTGGCGCACGCATGACCCTTGGTGCACTAACGGTTATCGATGTCCATGGTATGATGTTTTTATATATTCCGTTCAAGTGGCTGTTAATGTTACACAATCAAGCAATCTAGTTTATCTCTTCTAAAACCTATGACTCTTAATAAGAAAGTTGGAATCATCTTTTTTTTTTTCTTTAGTGAAAGTGTGTTTCCCTTGGTCTAAACCTATAAATATTCCCAGTTTGTTCTGTAGAAAAAAATAATTCTGTGTCGTAGGTTTGGGCATTTTGTTTCATAGCTAGAAAGAGATATGCAGACAGTTTGTGCATTATTTGCCTATTTCATGAACTGGAACATCTTTCTGCATCTTCCAAGCTGAAACCCTGCTCATGGTATTAATTCATCATATGTTGCTTCATGCTTGTAGCTCGTGATGTGGTCGCAAAGCTGGCCCAAGAAAAAATAAGTCTAAACGATTTCCAGTGGATTTCACAGTTGAGATATTATTGGGAGGATAGTGATGTGTTGATGCGAATGATCACGACAGTGATCAAGTACGGCTATGAATACCTGGGAAACTCCCCACGTCTTGTCATAACACCGCTGACTGACCGATGCTACAGGTAAAAATATGAAAGATTTGGTTGTGGGAATTATGGAGGGTAGTGAAGAGCTTTAATGTTTTCTTAGAGAGAATAACTGATGAAAACAAAGCTGAGGGTAATAGTGCAATTTATGCGACTAACAGAAACTTATTACAGAAGCTTTTAAAACCAGCACAGTGGTTCTCTTCATCAGGTGCTATGAGAAAAAACCTGAAGAAGATAACTATGTGGTGTCGAACATTAGTGTAATAAGTCTCTGCAGTCAAATAAAAGTTATTACTATCAGTTTTTTTTGCATCAATTATACAGCTGTGCAGAACATGGAGGAATTCCACCAGTGGAATTGGTAGCCTGTGATGATGGCGACCGTGATTAAATGCTTTCAAAAAGGGTGACTCAGTCATGGTGCCTGTGCACAGGGCGACTGGGCAGGGAGGGCAACCGAATGAGGGGTTGGCGAATATAGCGACAGGATGTCGCTAAATGTACATGCGTGCGAAGGGGGATTGATCACACCATGCAATGGGTGGAAGAGGAGGAAGGGTTTGTGGAGTGTAGTGTGGTGGTGGGTTGCCAAGCTGGCTGTGTGGCATGGTGGGTTGGTGGCAGGCTAGGGTTGGGAGGCTGCTGGGTTTGGTTCTGGGCACTTGCTCATTTTTGGTGCCGGTCCAAGAATTTGTTTTTTGTCTTTTGCACCTCCCTGGAGTTGAAAATCCTTTAGTAGTGGGTGCCGGGCTAAGCAGCCCACCGCATAAAAAAAATCCAGGTCTCCAGCACCCTTTTGCTGTGCACTGGGAGTGTACATCACTGAAATTGATTTTCAGCAGTGTACACTCTCCCTAACAACGATCGTCTTTCCACAATCGCTGTCATCACATGGAACCATGGAATTTGTGTGGGATGGTAATTTTGCTCCTGAGAGGCATTTCAAAATTTCTCTTTTGATTTTCTCATAGGTTCTGCCTGAAGACACAGACATGTAGTGACATTAGGCATGGACATGCGTACTCCTACGCACGCTCGCAGATGTCTGCTGTTGTCCTCTCCCTTGCAACATGGTCCCAGAGAGTGTACTCCCAGCCTCCCCTGGGTGTCACTCAAGTGTGGTGTGCCCACAACCTCCTCCGCCCTGGAGGAGGAGGAGGAGAGCAGTCCATGGGATGCTCATCCCACCCCCAGCCATCCCTCTGACACTTCAGGCTTATTCCTGAACCTGGGTCATCAGTATCAGAGGCGGTAGCACTATGGCTGCAACAGCAGGCTGAACAGAATTTCTTTATTTTTCTACTCTGAGGCATTCCAAAAAGCACTTATATGTAAATTGCAGAATAATATTCTGCAGAGTAGATAATCTATACTTTGTGGAACATGAATCCACAGTTTACATAAACTATAATGTATGGTAGAACGCTGTTAACCTTAGCAAATCATCATTTCCTAAGGTTGTTATACCATCGATGTGACGTAGTAATGTTGTTAACCTATCGATGCTATGTCACATTGATAGGTTAACAACGGGGATCAGTCTGCCCATGTGCACGCCTTTTTTTACTCTCAGGAACCGACGGATGCAGGCAGCGGTAAGGGAAGGACTGAACGGCCGCAGCGGTGACTATTTCGTAAAGTAAGGAGCTGTTTTCCCTTTTTCTTGGGACCATACACTATAAAAATCAATGTATGGTCCTTGTATCGGCAACCAGTTAATGTTAACCGTCTCGAGGTTGCCATGGCGATGTGAACCTATTGAGCTTCGCTCTCAAGGTTTACACGGTTGCCCTGGCAACCTCTCGATGGTTAACAGACCGGTTACCGATAGAGGACCATACATTATCCTCTATGTAGAACATGAGTCTGCAGTTAACATTCCTCTTGGAAGTTTGGAATCCTGCTTCTGATGGGATTCCATGGAATTAGGTGGGATTTCTGAAATTCCTCAGCATTCCAGATTGCACGCATCTCCTAGTCAATTACAAACTGCACTGCTGTCTGAAAAGAGGTTTCTCGTGTTGCAGTGGCCTAGTAATGAAGCAGCAGGAGCTTTGTGGCTGTTTTGGACTTGCAATAGCTGTTCTTGTTGTGGCCCATGACCATTAATTTCTACCAAACATCTAGAACCTTGATGGGTGCCTTGAAGCTGAACCTTGGAGGTGCTCCAGAGGGACCTGCAGGAACCGGGAAAACAGAAACAACCAAAGATCTTGCAAAAGCCATAGCGAAGCAGGTATTTATACTCAGGCCAGAGAATGCCACTTATAACTTACAGTAAACAACCTTTTAAAGTTATTTCTAAAACCTGTCCTCAGTTAAACTGTGAAAAGATGATTGTATAATATCCCAAATATTTGAATGTGTAAAAAACACTGTCTTTGCCCCCACCACCTCATCTGGCAGGCTCCTTCAGGTCTTCACCACCTTTTCTGTAAAGAAGTATTTCCTCACATCCTTCTTAACCCCCAGCTTCACTGCATGCCCCCATGTTCTGGTGCTCTTCCTCCTCTGAAAAAGACTCCCCACCTGTACGTTGTTCGCCCCTGTGAGGTATTTATAGGTGTCAAATGGGTTCTTTACAAAAGGAAAGTGTAGTTGCTGTAACTGTACCAAAATCCCCATCAAACTAAGTTGTAGGTGATACCTTTCATTTGATTAGCTCTGATTAACTTTGATTATTAGAGTAGAGGAGTATCACTAGATCACAGAGGTTCAATGCCATATATGTGTGTTGCACACTGGTGCCAGGTGGCAGAAATATAATCAAAGGGGGTTTTGTTAACTCAGAACAAAGTTCATCAGCCCATCAGAGGTAGGAAAACAGTCGCATGCAGCTTCATTACTTTGACCATGGATTTTTTGCAGTATCGGTGCCGAGCATTCATTACAAGGACTAGAATGACTTTCTTTGAAAATCTGTAGTTAATAGCCACATTCCAAAACAGGATCATTGTTCATGGGCTTCATCCCAGGTTGGAGGATCTGTGGGTGAGACCCAATGGGCACAGCCATCGGAACTCTGATGAAGGCGTATCATGTATATGCTGAAACATCAGCTGGTGCATGGGCACGCAGTTTGCATGTGCCAGTTAGATCTCACCTGCAGATATTTCTGCCCGGGAGAAAACCCCACAAATAATGAATCCCTATTTTGGAATGCGGATATTAACTACTGATGTTTAAAGGAAGCCATTCTAGTCCTTGCAATGAATGTTGGGACTGATACTGCAATAAAATTCGGAGTTATGATAAGGAAGCTGCCTATAAATTTTTTTCCTGCATCCGATGTACCAATAAACCTTGTTCTGAGTGAAAAAAAAAACTTTGATTAACTTTGATTATTATTTAAAATTTGCACCCAACTGATGTGGGATGACCACATGAGAAACAAGGTCCCTTGGTACTGTAGTGTACAATTTATACCGGCTGAAGTTGGGTCATACCTATTGCCAACTTGAAAGAGAACTGTGCTGAACCTGAAAGTTATTTTTCCCAGTAGAAGCTGTTATTTAAATACTGGTTCCAGTTCTGTTATTGTTCCATCCATATAAGCCTATTAGTAACCTCGGTGGCTGTTTCTGATTCACATTCTGGTGATAAGTGTCATTTTAGAACTGTATGATGTATTTTATGTCCCTGTCAACCCCAAAGTTCTATAATAGAACACTGATGCATTGTTCATCATACAGTTCTAAAATGGTACTTACTACCTGTTTGTAAATCAGAAACACCCACTAGGATAACAACAAAGCCTGTAGCGATGGAGCAGTAACAAAACTCCCCCGCCCGGCATTTCCTGACTTTATCCCTCCCTTCCCTCCCCTTTAGAGCTCTTACCCTCACCCTCTACCCTCCGACAATGGCATTCCTGCCTGCACACCCCCTTCCCTCTCACCTGCAGTTCTTATTTCTAAGATTGCCCTTGGCTGGTATGTCATGCTACCTAACATTTGGCACATTTTGAATTACTGGAATTTCCTAAGCCTCAGTCTCTTACTTCTTTTTATTGTGTAACTATGTATTATTATGTTGACCTTTGTATGTATGTATACCCCCATTCCTTCGACGTGGAACCTTTGTAAACGAGCAGTTCCTGCTCAAAGGTATTTGTAATCCTAGATTTCAATAAAATAAAAAATTAAAAAAATTATTTAAAAGTCAGCTTCTACAGGAACACAATTGACTTACAGGTTCAGTGCAGCTTTCCTTTCAGTGATAGTCAAAAATAGGGTTATATGTTTTTCTGACGAGGTACTGCATAAAAGTGCATGGTTACATGCACACGTCATCTTTGGTCCTTTTGCACAGAAAGTTTAACGCAGTTATTCTGATCTGCTCTCCCTTTCTCTTCTCTACTGTCACAGTGTGTGGTCTTTAACTGCTCAGATGGCCTGGATTACAAAGCCATGGGTAAATTTTTCAAAGGACTTGCACAGGCTGGAGCCTGGGCCTGTTTTGATGAGTTCAACAGAATTGAGGTAAGTAAAGGTTAATTGAAGGCAAAGAGATATAGAGTGGTACCAAAGGTGTGAGCCAAGAGAATCGAGTGGTACCAAGGGTATCGTTTTGAATGTGTAATTAAAAGCAAACACTAACACCTAAAATGTATTGCTGTTTTTACAGATACTCCAAGAGGATACTGTCCAAATACTTTTAAAACGTAGAGCTCATTATTTCTGAAAACTGTTTACACTGTCACATAATGTATAATAATATGTTTTTAGAACTATGGGGCTCCCAGTTATGAACTTACTAAATAAAAATTGCTGTAATCTTGGCCTTAAAGAACTAGGGCCCAATT
Organism: Neoceratodus forsteri; assembly: GCA_016271365.2. Classification (NCBI taxonomy): domain Eukaryota; kingdom Metazoa; phylum Chordata; order Ceratodontiformes; family Ceratodontidae; genus Neoceratodus; species Neoceratodus forsteri. The sequence goes on from JADMNL010000025.1 coordinate 50,918,247, forward strand.
CCAAGATGGAATTCATATAGCAATGTGACTTGCGTCAAACCCAATGGTGCAAGTCACACCTTGCGACATGTGTTACACCATCAGCAATTCCGAAAGGCAGCCTGGGACATGACGCAGGCCACCTGTGCCAAAGGTGGGCTACGGCACTGGCTACACCAGCAACCCCCTGCAACATAGTGCAAGGGGGTTTCTGGCATCGGTTATGCCCACATTCCAGGTGTGCGGCTGACAGACTGGCAAATCACGATTCCAAGTGGGACCCTGGCAGACAATGGCATCAATACAGTTAGACCAGCTATTAACTGGTCTAACTGTACCCTATACATCCACCTGGGTTGCACCACTGTGCCTGGTACCCCTACAGCCAACCCCCCACAGTCCCACATAGGTTCCCACCCCACACCAAATGGCAGGGCAGCCCTCTGTGGGCATCTGGCACCTCCTCACCCTCATCCCCTGAGCAGTGCCCCCTGGGGCAGTACCCGTCCCCCACATGCCAGTCTCCCCACGGTGGTCCTGTGCCCCAAACCCCTCCCCAGCCCTGCGGGGCTGTGCCATGATGTCGGGGTGTGCGGGGCTTTGGGTGGGCCATGCCATGTGCTGCTTGCGCCCTGTGAGGGGGCATCTCTGCAGCTTGTGGCACCCAGGTTGGATGCACCCTTCCTGTGGTGCAACCGTGGAGCTGCCGCAAGTCGCAGGGCATAGGTGCTGGGGACCCTGCCTGTTCTGGAATCTGGTGCAGGGTCCCCGGCATAGCGGCGTATGTCGCAACTTGCATCCACCCGCGAGTTGCACCATATGTCCTGGAATCGGGCCCCTAGTGTTCTGCCTTGAATTAATACCAGATTTCAGAAGTAGTTCACTATCATATATATCTGAAGTATTTTTTTTTCTTTTCTATGTAGCTAATTAGAAGATTTTCTACCTGACAATACTAGTTGTGATGTGTGAAACAGCACTCTACCTGTAGGTTGACATAGTCAGTTCTGTTTCTCTCTATACATCATCAGCATTATGACCTCACTGACTGTGACAACACTGCTAAGAAGAGTCAGCCTCCTGCTGCTTGACTGGTAACTTGTGACACATGTAACCAATCAGACAGCAGGGCCTGTGATGTAACAGTGAGTGAGGCCACATGCTGATGATGTGGTGGGAGGAATAGAACTGCTTCCAGGTAAAGCACTGCTGTTAACATCCCACCCAGTACTGTTAGGTAGAAAACCATCTAATGGGAACACGGAAAAGGAAAAACACATTAGAAATAAAAAGTAACAAAGAGCTACTTGCCTGCTATGCTTTGGAGCTACTAGTTCTTTAAAACTGTTTTCATACCTTTAAAAATAGAACTTCATTAGAAATATAGAAATATAGAAACATAGATATCGTCAACCGATAAAGGCCTTATTCCCCATCCAGTCTGTCTAGAACCTGCCTTGTCTTGAGAAATGCCCCTGTAGATTAAAAAAAAAATATATATATATATATATAACATTTATTAATGAAGGCTTACGCCGCTGAGGGATCCACAGCCACTACCTATTCCCCTTCCCCCCACTGATTACCACAGGAGCCTTGAATCTCGCTCCACTTGGAGCGCAGCATGGCTGCTCCTTGAGAAAACTGGCCAATCAGAGGGCGGCATCTCAGCAATTCAATAAGCCCTTTAACTAAGGGTTCCGGACTAGAAACCCCACAGCAGCAACCATTTGGCAGATGCTGCCAGTCACCAGAGCAGCAGAAGGGGTTGTGAGGGGGCTCCACAGCCACTGCCTACCCCACCCCACCCCCACCAATTGGCATGGATGACTTGAATCTCGTTCTGCTTGAACCTTAGCACGGCCACTTCCCCCCCACCCTAGAAAACTGACCAATCAGAGGGTGGCATCTCAACAGTTCAGTAAGCCTTTTAACTAAGGACACTGGACTGGAAACTCCACAGAAGCAGCAGCCACATGGCAGATGCCACCAGCCACCAGAGCAGCAGAAGGGGTTGTGAGGATGCTCCACAGCAACTAGCTCCCCTTCCCCCAACTGATCACCTTGGGAGCCCTGAATCTTGCTCTGCTTGGAGCTCAGCATGGCCACTCCTGCCCTGAGAAAACTGGCCAATCAGTAGGTGTCTATGGGTACCTACCTACTACCCCCAAACAGCCCATCCTCGCTGCAGTCCTTGCACAAAGGACCTGGGCAAAGGACACCGGGAGTCTGCCTGGAACTCTGCTGTGGAGGCAGCTGGGGCAGGACATACTGTAAGACTGGACCCTGATGTAACTTGTTAATGTGAGTAAATACTACAACAGGCCCTATGGTTTTTATATAGCCTCCAGAACTCCCCCATTCTAAGCCTATTACACTGTGTGTACCTAAATAGCTAGCCTGCTGCAGTTTCCTCACAACTGCCTAGTGCATTGTTTGTAGGGTATAAGTTAGTCTGCAGCAGTTTCTCATAACCTGTTGTGGTTCTGAATGCAGCATAATAATTAGCTAGTCTGCAGAATTTACTCAGGAACTGTTGCAGTGTATGTACCATAACAGCTCACCTGTGGTAATCCTGCAACAGATTATTAAATTGGATATAGCACACTAGCTAGACTGCGCTAGTCCTTCACATCTTTCTGTTGTACTGCATGTAGCTGTCTAGCTGGCCTGCTGAAGTTCCTACAACTGACTATTGCATATATTCGCTCCTCATAAGCTTTCTTTGACTGGGTAACCAGAGTGGTGGACCAAGGGGGAGCAGTTGATGTCGCCTACCTTGACTTCAGCAAAGCTTTTGACACTGTTCCACATAGAAGATTGATAAATAAGCTAGGTAGGCTCGGGGTGGGTCAGAAGTTGGTCAACTGGGTGGCAAACTGGTTGACTGGCAGAAAACGAGAGTGGTGGTAAATGGTATACAGTCAGAAGAGATGCAAGTCACAAGTGGGTACCTCGGGATCAGTCCTGGGGCCAGTCCTATTCAACATCTTCATTAGTGACCTAGCAGATGGACTAGAGGTAAGGCTTGTCTGTTTGCAGATGACACCAAGATCTGCAACAGAGTAGATGATCAGATAAGTGGGCAGAATGAGAAGAGATCTGGATAAACTAGCAGAATGGTCAGAAGAGTGGCAACTGGGATTTAATGCAAAGAAGTGCAAAATCATGCACATAGGGAAGAGAAACCCTGAAGCCACTATAGGCTGGGAGGGAGTTGCTAGCAGTCACAAAGGAAGAAAGAGACTTGGGCATCATCATCACTGATGACCTGAAATCATCAAGCAGACCTCTAAAGCAGTAGGTAAGGCTAGGGGTGTTAGGGTGTATTAGTAGGGGTATCACAAGTCGTAAGAGGGAGGTAATAATCCCTCTGTACAAGACATTGGTTAGGCCCCATCTGAGTACTCGCGGCAGTATTGGAGGCCACACCCACAAGGACATTAACAAATTGAGGCAGTCCAGAAGGGCAACCAAAATGGTGCAGGGACTGCATCAGAAGACATATGAGGACAGATTAACGGAGCTCAATATGTATACCCTTGAGCAAAGGAGGAGAGAGGTGATATGATCGAGACATTTAAACACCTTAAGGGCATAAACAAGGTGAAAGAGTCTAACATGTTTAAATATAAGAAAAATAGCAGGACAAGAGGACACAGCATGAGATTAGAGGAGGCCGATTAAGGGGAATGTGAGGAAATTCTTTTCACAGAAAGGGTGGTAGATGCATGAAATGGCTTACCACAAGAAGTAGTGGCTATGAATACAGTGCAGGGCTTCAAACAGGCATGGGATAGGCATAAGGGAGCAATACAAATGACTATGAATAGATAGGTCACTGACATCGCAAAGGCCGATGGCACATTTATAAGGTAGAAAAAGAAATGGGCAGACTGGATGGGCCTTGCGGTCCTTATCTGCCGTCAACTTCTATGTTTCTATGTTTCATAACTGTATGTTGCTTATTGCTAGCCTGCAGCAGTTCCTCTCAACCAATTGTTGATTTGTATGTAACATATTAGCTAGCTCGCAGTAATTCTCCACAGATGTTTGTTGTATATTGCTAGCCTGCAGTAGCTCCTCACAACTGTCTGTTGCATATAGCTAGCCCGTAGTAGTTAATTTTCAATCTGTTGCATTATATGCGGTAATGTGTAGTAGATCAGCACTGTACTACAACTGGGGACTTACAAAAACTGCTGATTCCACAGAGTTCATATTAGTTAAGTTGCTCCTTGGAGGGACAAAACCATTAAATATTGGCTATGCATACAATTCTCCTAAGACTGCCAAATATGACCCGGCCTCTCTAACCAGCTATGTGGCAAACAATTCCATGGGAGAGTTAATTGCTTTAGGTGTCTTTAATCTCAACTGGATGAGTGGAAGTGTGGCTACATCTGCATTATCAGATGTCCCTCTCACTCAACTGATTACTGAACCCACCCAACTGAATCCTACAACTGGAAACCACCCCACTATTGACTGGATTTTGGTTAATAATAATAATAATAAACTTTATTTTTAATGCGCCTTTCCAATATCAAGGCGCAGTACACAATTAAAATGGTTAAAAACAGTACTACATCATTATAAAACATAAAACCATTATGGTCTACCATCTTTGATACCATCACCATATGCCTCATTCCATAAATAAGTTTTTAATGCTTGTTTAAAGCATTGTAGGGTATAAATTAGTCTGCAGCATGGTTAAAAGGCCTGATAGGATAAAACCCACAGGACTACATCCAGATGCCCTTAGTGACCACTCTCCAGTGTTCTACATTTGGAAATAATTCACCCCACCCCAAGAATCTTGATAGCTCATAACCTTAAAGGGTTTGATGAAAATGCCTTCTGTAACAGTTTATGTGACATACATTGGGACGACTTAACCACATTGCCTAATATTGATCTTGCTCTAGATTTCTTTATTAACAACTTCCTTAGTGTCTTCAATAAATGCACCCCCCTGAAACAGCAAAGGGTAAATTGTCTCTACACAAAATGACTACTAGATCAAGAACTAAGGAGGAATCTGAAACTCAGAGATAAGGCCTAGGGGCAGTATAATCTCTCAGGAGGAGCTGCTAACTGGAATAAATATCGGTATCTAGGAAACTCCTGTAAGCAGGAGCTAAAAAACACCAAAAGGAGATATGTTAGAAATCTCCAGACCAAAAATCTCTCTGACCCTCAGAATTTCTAGAAACAGATAAACTGCCCCCTGAAAGGCCACTTGGGGAATACTGATCACAACCTTATAGTAGAAGGGTATGTGCTGTTCAAACCTGTTGACTCGGCCAGTGCTTTCAATAACCTTTTCACCAATCTGGATAATTATCTTGCACCCCAATCTTGGTCCCAGAACCATTCCCCAAACGGCAACTACCACACTCCTCAGTTTCACTTTTGGATAATTTCTAGACAGGAAGTACTTACCCAGCTTAGAAAGATCAAATCGGACAGCTCACCAGGCTTTGACAAGCTAGAACCAACATTTTTGAAAATAGCAGCTCCTGTCACAGTCATACCCCTCAAAAATCTTATTAACAAATCCCTACTCTAACACTCCTTCCCTCACAAGTAGAAAACTGCCCTAGTAGTTCCTATACATAAAGATGGAGCAAAAGACTCTGTAGAAAACTGCAGACCTATATCTCTCCTTAGATTGCTGCTAAAATTCTAGAAAAGTTGTCACACACCCAACTCCAGGACTTCTTGGAGCTACTTCACATATTATCCAATGCCCAGCATGGTTTAGAAAGAACCATGGGACGAATACTGCTTTGGTTCCTATCACCTCTGATATGCTTGGGGCAATGGTCCGGGGGCTAGCGACTGGGGCAATCTTCATAGACTTAACCAAGGCATTTGACCTTGTAAACCATGAGCTTCTGCTATCCAAACTTAAGTATATGGGACTAGATAATCTGGCATGTATGTGGTTCCAGCATTATTTCACAGAAAGAACGCAGTGAATGAAATGGAGGGGTAGTCTGTCTGACATTAAACCAGTATCTATAGGGGTTCCCTCCTCAGCCCTCTATTATTTTGCCTATTTATCAGTGACATGGCAAATGACTGGGGGCAAGTTTCAACTGTATGTGGATGATGCCGTACTGTACATAAGCTCATCAGATGTGGCTCAGATCAGCATTGGTCTCAACGCTGATTTTAGGAACTTGGAAGGTTGGTTGCTAGACAATAAACATGTCCTTAACCTGAAAAAATTAAAGCCATGCAGTTCAGCTCTAGGCACCTGGGCAAAAATAGACAAACTCTTCTATTGATAGATTGTCTTGCTGGTTCTTAGATCGAAGTGTCGGCCTCAATGAAATATCTTGGGGTCCATCTTGACCAGGAACTTGCACTTAAACCACATGTAGAGATGGTAACGAAATCCCTGTACAGAAAAATGGGTCTGCTTTACAGGCTTAGTGGCTACCTTAGCAATGAAGCATGGCTGGTCATTGCCAACAGAATACTGCTGCCTCAGTTATTTTATGGTACTCCACTCCTACAACTCCTTGGGGGCTCAAGGCTAAATAGACTTCAGGTACTATATCACAAAGTGGCACATTTGCAGCAAGAGCTCAGCCAAGAGCCCATCACTGCGATGTTCTAGCTGCCCTAAATGAGCCCCCCCTGGAGGCTAAGTTAGCGTATCCGGTCGTCTGCCCTGCTTATAAGCTGATTGAAATTGCTGCCTCTCCCAGTCTCCAAGGAATCTCCAGCCCAAATCTCAGAAAAGGGCACTTCTCACCCCAGGTATTCTTCTATATTCCTAACTCTCTGTAGTCAGCCTCCTAAGCAGAGCTGCCCGGAGAAAATGGAACTATATGCTAATGATAGAACCTATCATAGGCTCGTGCCACTTATTCAAACTGCTGCCCTTAACAGCTCCGACGTTCCACCAAAGTGTCAGATTTCTTTCTCCACCTGGCAAGTCAAGACGCCTCAGAGACTTCCCTCTCAGTCGTTCCTTGTATGGTTCTTCACTGAATATAAGTAGTTTTTAATTATTACTATTTTTATTTATTATTATTTGTTATTATTTTAATTATTCTTACTGCTGCCTCTGTTTCTGTTTTAATTCTTACCGTTAGTTAGTTTAGCATTATTTTAGTGTTTTTAGTGTATTTTTCTCAGTTCCTCATGGTTCGGAATAACTGTTAAGGAGCCAGGCTTTAGTACCCTTTCTGGAGTTTTATTTCCTTATCTCTAGTTTTAATTTGGCTAATATTTGTATTTTTATTTAAGCAAATTGTTGTGTTTTGTAACCGTTAACCCGGTTTCTGTGAACTGCTAACCTGGTTCGATTAATGCAGTTCCCAGTTCCTTATCGGAACCATCATCGGTTCCTGAACCGACCACGACAGAAAAAAAAAAAAAGAATGATTTCTTTATTTGTGGTTCTGTTTTACTTCATCGGTTTGATGATGCCAGAAAAACCAAAGAAAAAAACTGGACCCCCAGGGTTTAAAAACTGCCTTAGGTGTGGGGACGTTTTTGACAAGGCAGATAAGCATGGCTTATATGTAGTCTGCCTGGGAAATGATCATTTTTCAGCAGATTGTGATATCTGCAAATCATTTCCTCAGAAAACTATTGAAAAAAGACTGGAAAGACTCCGAAGAAAACTGGAGAAGGGTGCCACGGGTTCTGACCAACCCACACCCTCTGAGCATGTGGGTGAAACCACAGTACTTACTCTGAACACCCCTGACAAGGGTGAAGCAACTACCAGCAAAAGGGTGGCTGATCCGGTAGACTCTCCGGTTCCCACCAAAAAGACTAAGAAAACCAAGCACGTTGAACCCCTGGCTGGTAAACCAAAGGGGGTTTCATCTGTGCCTCATAGCCTGCCATCCTCAGAGGAAATTGCTCAGTCCATGAAGGTCATGTAGGCATTGTAGGGTTTTATACCTGCTCCAACCCTTCCAACACCAGTTCAAATCCTGGTTTATCCTTCTTCTGTCCCAGACCCATCCCAGGAGCAGATGGAGTTTGAGGAGTGTGATTTACCTGAAATGGATGAAGGTGAGCCTATTGAGCCTGAGATCTCAACCGAGCAAGAATTTGGGTCTCCTCCAAGAACAGAGGATTTTTCCTCCCATTTTTCCTTTGTAAGGAAAATAGTGCATGACCTTGATCTGGCTACCACAGAGGTTATAGAAGATGAGGAAGAAGCTGAATATATGGAAATGATAGGGGTTAACACCCACAAAGACAATACTGCTACCTATCAACAAGTTCTTTAAGACTTGCTTAAGATTTTGCAGACTCCGAATTCTGTGCCACCTCTGGACAAGAAGGCGGACAAAAAGTATCAGCTGAAAAGACAAGGGGCTGAATTCCTCTTCTCCCACCCTGACCGTCAGGGGATTGTCCAGCAGGCAGCCTGTGAGAAGGCGAGGGTGCCTTTATTATCACACCCGCCTGAGAAAGACTCTCGCAAAATAGATAGTATAGCCAAGAAAGGATACCTGGCAGCCTCATTGGGAATGAGACAGGCTAACTACCAAGCTTACTCTTTACAGTATCAGAAATCACTGTGGCAGTCTGTGTTGGCCATGGCAGAGAAGGCACCTTCTCCCCCTCTCTGATGATTTGGCTGAGACAGCCAGATTTGGGCTGGAAGCAGCAAAGTATCATTTCCAACTGGCAGCAGATGCCAGTGATAATACTGCCAGATGGATGACCCTTGCCATAGCCCTTAGGAGATTAGCATGACTCAGGGCTACTAATCCGACACAGGACGCCCTGGCCAATGCTATGAATTTTTCTGTGGAGGATCATTCATTATTTGGCCAAAAGACTGAGGCATACATGAAGAAGGTGGATGAATATAAGGTCACCTATAAAAGCAATTCAGCAAAGGAGAGATCGTCTTCCTCCTATAGGCCTTATGGAAGGAGAGGCAGAGGTAGGATAGCCTATAGTAGACCTTTTTATCAGGCACAGGCTGCCCCCTCAATATCAACAATACCCACAGCAGACAGGATATTTCAGGGGCAGAGATAGGAGGGGCTCCAGGAGAGAATCCCAAACTACCAAGGCTCAGCCCCAAGCAAAACATAACCCCTGACTTAATGATCAAGGCCGCTTCCCCTCTTCCAGTAGAGGGCAGACTGTCTCACTATTTCCAAGCTTGGCAGTCCATTACCACAGACAAGTGGGTCCTGGAGGTAGTGAATCAGGGTCTGTCCCTAAGTTTCAAGTCCTTTCCTCCCTTGAAAACAAGAGTGTTTAAACCAGCTTCCCTCCTAGAGAAAAAACTCTTGGAGAAGGAGGTTCAAAGCCTCCTCCTGGGGAAAGCAGTGGAATGTGTTCCACCTCATCAGAAGGGAAGGGGTTTCTATTCAAGATACTTCCTCACCAAAAAGAAAAATGGGGAGTGGCAACCTATTCTAGGCCTCAGACTACTGAACAAGTACTTAATAAAGCCAAAGTTCAAAATGGTCACATTGGCAATGATTCTGCCAGTCATTTAGCAGGGAGATTGGCTAGCATCTTTGGATCTAAAAGATGCCTACTTTCACATCCCCATAAGAGAATCTCACAGGAAATACATCAGATTTAGATTTCCATCAGGACATTATCAGTTTTAGCTCTATCCTTTGGTCTCACTTCAGCCCCAAGGGTGTTCACAAAGTGCCTGGCAGTAGTGGTGGCACACCTAAGAAGGTTAGGTGCATCAGTCTTCACTTATCTTGACAACTGGCTGGTGGTGGGAAGTTCACCTCAGCAGGTGCAAGATCATTTACAGGTAACACTAAGCCTGTTACAGTTACTGGGATTCCTGGTAAATTAGGAGAAATCCGTTCTCCCTCCAGTACACGTCTTGCATTTCATAGGAGCAGAACTGAACACAGTAGAGGAAAGAGCTTTCCTCCCTCAGGACAGCGTGCAAAGCATCCTGAAGATAGCTGCCTCATTCAAGCTAAATGAGCCACGGTCAGCAAGACAGTTTCTGCAGCTTCTGGGACATATGGCTGCAGCAACAGGCACAGTTCTGGGAGCCAGGTTCCAAATGAGAGACATACAGTTTCATTTCAGGGCACACTGGTGCCAAAGAAAAGACAGTCTGTCAAAGCTAATTCCAGTAACAAAACTGTTGCTGCAAGCCCTCCAGTGGTGGAAGGAGGCAGACAACCTCAGAGAAGGGGTACCTTTCCATTCCTATAACCGACGCCTCTCTGTTAGGGTGGGGTGCTCACTTAGGGGAAGATACCACTCATGGAACCTGGTCCAGCACAGTCACTCCAGCATATAAATCTGCTGGAGCTAAGGGCAGTGTTTTTGGGCCTGAAAGCATTTGCCCATCTGGTACAACAGAAAGTGGTGTAAGTCAGGACAGACAACACCACAACAATGTACCATATAAACAAGCAAGGGGGGACAAGGTCAGTTCCCCTATGCAAAGAAGCAATGAAGGCCTGGAGTTTGGTTTACTCACTGAAGGCCTCCCTACAGGCCATTCATGTGCCACAGAAGGACAATACCTTAGCGGATGCCCTGAGCAGAATCAATCAGGCACACTACAAGTGGTCCATCAACAAGCAGGTGCTGGAGCCAGTATTCAGGAGGTGAGGCACACCAGAGACAGAGCTCTTTGCATCCCAAGAGAATCATCAACTGCCCCTCTTCTGCTGCAGACCACCAGCCAAGGGTTCAATCCCACTGGATGCTCTGACACTGGACTGGTCAGGAAGAAGCCTATATGCTTTTCCCCCTTTTCCTCTCATTTTCAGAGTACTGATCAAACGCAGGTCACAACCTGCATCAATGATCTTGATAGCACCAGACTGGGCCAGACAGCCATGGTATCCTCTGTTTCTCCATGTCTGTAGCCAAACCAATACATCTATCCAGGAAGCACAATCTGCTGACCTCTCACCAGGGCAAGATCCTGTATCTGAATCTCAGATCTTGCAGACCCAAGACATAGCTCTTGAGGACTTAGAATATGCAAATTTAAATCTCTCTCAAAGTGTCTTGGATATCCTGAAAGGATATAGAAAGCCTTTGACTAAGAAAACCTGTGCTTCAAAATGGATGAGGTTTTCTGTTTGGTCTGATTCCAAAGAGATCACTCATAGAAACATAGAAACATAGATTTTGATGGGAGATAAGGACCGCTTGGCCCACCCAGTCTGCCCATTTCCGTACCTACTGGATAAGCTGCAGATCCTAATTAACCAGCAGCCTACTTCTTCCTACCCCCACCCCCTAGAATTGCCTTATGACTGTCCCATGCATGCTTGAATTCCACCACTATTTTTGACTCCACAACCTCCTCTAGAAGGCCATTCCATGCATCCACAACCCTCTCTGTGAAAAAATACTTCCTTAAATTACCTCTGAGCTGCCCCCCTTCTGTCTTCAAATTGTGCCCCTTTGTTCTTGCACACCTCTTTTTTTGAAAGATGCTACCTTCTTGGACTTTGTTGATTCCCTCCAACTCTAGTCGGGATTCTAGCTGTTCTGGATTATCTCACCTACTTACACTCCCAGGGACTGCAACATACATCCCTGACAGTGCATCTAGCATCAATATCTGCTTACATTTCTGCTGGGAGGGGTACCTCCCTGACATTCGATCTTATTTTCAAAAGGTTCTAAGGTTTGTGACACTTGCACCCATGTATTTGGGAATCAGTACCAGTATGGGACCAGAACATATGCATTGCTCAGCTCTTGAGACCCCCTTTGAGCCCATGGCCTCAGCACACCTAAAGTATGTTACTTGGAAAACTGTTTTTCTGGTTGCAATTATTTCAGCTAGAAGTATTAGCAAGCTTTAGGCTTTGTGTGTCGAGAAGGACTGTCTTTCCTTCCATAATTTATTTATTTATTGAAATGTTTTACCAGGAAGGCACACTGAGCAGAGTACGGCTCGATTCCAGGTGCGTCCTGGGAGAGGAGTAGCAAAGGAGAAAAATACACATATATATATACAGAATCTAGGATATGAACAGTCAGTGATATAACTGTGCTAGGTAGTAAATACAAGGAATCAGCAGCTAATTCATCACACACAATTGGTACAATAGCATAGTATGACAAAAGTCAGTAAAAACACCATCGAGGTCGTAAGAAAATGGGCTAGGCCCACTAGCCTAAACATGGCCTGTGATTCTCAGAACATAAACTTGGCGTGAGCTTATACTTGGCTGCAGTCACAGGTGGAGGAGAAATGTGCTTTGATGAGGGAGTTGAGTTGCTGGGTTGAGGGCATGTGCCAGATGAACTCGGGGAGGGAGTTCCACTGTTTAGGCATGACATGTCTGAAGGCAGCCTGGCCAGCAAAGGAGGTCATGCTCGGCACAGCCAGGAGCTGAATGTCAAAGTTCCTGAGAGGGTACGCAGAAGGGGAGTGGGTTGTGATGACTGAGGCAAGCTTTGGTGGTAAGGACTGGGACCAGAACTTGGCCAAGAGTCTCGCACAGTGGGACAGTCTACGATCCTGGAGTGAGGGGAGGTTAAGAGTCCGGTAGAGAACATAGGGGTGTGTGGAGGGTGGGCAATCGAGAACAAAATGACAGAAGGAGTGGAAGCGGGGATCCAGTCTGGCCAGGGTGGACTTAGGAGTGGTGCTGTAGACTACATCACCATTGTCAAAAACAGGGAGAATCATTTTCTGCACAAGTGCACTACAGGTTGGCAGCGGGATGCATCCACGGTTTCGATACAGGGCACCCAGCTTGGGGTGTAGTTTTTTGTGGATGGCATCGACATGTGTAGAAAAGTTGAGGTGTTGGTCTAGCCATACCCACGAGGTATATAAAGGAGGTGCAGAGTTCCAGAGTAGCACCATCCAGGGTGTTGAAAGAGAGAGTGGAGGGTAGCCGGGAGAGTCTCTGTCTCGCACCAAAGGTCATTGAGACCATTTTCTTGGCATTAAGAAAAAGCTGATTTGCTTAAAACCAGAGCTGGACAGTATTGAAGTCCTGCTGTAGCCTGGTCAGCACCTCGAAGGGCCTGATGTATACAGCACTGTATCTTCTGCGTACATGTGTATGGATGTGTGTGGGCAGGCAGTGGGCAGGTCATTGAGAAAGATGGAAAATAGGAGTGGTCCGAGGACCGAGCCTTGGGGGACTCCTGTGGTGACTGGAAGGGAGGAAGAGGTGGAGTTTTCACTCTAACAGATTGGGATCTACCTAACAGGTAGGAGTGGAACCAGCTAGAGGCCATGGTAGAGAGCCCTGCAAGAGTGAGCTTGTCCAGGAGGAGAGCATGGGAGACAGTGTCGAATGCCTTAGACAGGTTGACAAAAATAGCTGAGGTGATATGGCCTTTATCCATACCAGCCAGAATGGAATCCATGAGCCTTAGAAGGGAAGTAGCGGTGGAGTGGAACTTCCTGAAGCCAGACTGGTAGGGTGAGAAGAAGGAGGAGGAGTTGAGGAAGGAGGAAAGCTGGGAGAGTACAAGGCGCTCCTGGAGTTTTAGCCAGGATGGGGAGGAGGGAAATTGGGCAGTAGTTTCTGGGGGCAGATAGGTCGCTGCGCTTTTTGGAGAGGGATGACTGTTGCATCCTTCCATTCTGATGGGAGAAAAGCTAGAGAGAAAGAGAGGTTATAAAGAGCGGGCAGGGGGATGGCGATGGCAGGAACAGACAGGTAGAGCATTTTGGAGTCCAAGCTAGAAGGGCATTTGCCCTTGGTCGGATTTAGGGCCTTCAAGGTGTTGAAAACTTCTGATGGGGAGACCTGACGGAAAGAGAAGGAGTCAGGAGTTGTGGCCTGCGTAGGATTGGAGGGAAGAGGGTTTATGCTGGTACTAAGGGAGTGCAGGCAAAAGTGCTGAGGTACAATTTATGAAAAAGGAGTTAAATTCTGTGACCACTGCAAGAGGATCCATTACGGAGGTGCTGCCTATGTTTAAAACAGGGGTAGGAGGCTGGGAAGAAGGGGAGACAAGTTATTTGACCGCCTTCCAGAAATTAGCCGGGTGATTTAAATTTGAATGGAAGGAGACTTTGAAGTAATTTGCTTTAGCTTGGAGGATTTGCCTGGTGCAGGCATTGTGGAGGGAGCAGTATTTGGTGTGTTCTGCAGGGGAGCTGGAGGCTTTGAGTGACTTCTGTGCTGGTCTCTGGCTCTGATGTGTGCCAAAATGTTTGGTTGTGATCCAAGGCAGGTGGGCACCCTTCACACGGGACTGCTATAAAGGTGCATAGTGGTCCCAGACTGCGAGGAACTTGGACTTGAAATACCCCAGTGCAGAGTCAATAGAGGTAGCCTGGGGGACAGGAGACCAATCAGTGCCACCTAGGTCCCTTAGAAGTGAATGACAACGTAGTGCTGAGAACAAATAGAAAATTCCTCCCCAAGGTTGTTTCTGATTTTATTTAAACCAGTCCATTACCCTACCAGTTTTCCTCACTGAACATACCAGTTCAGGTGAGCACAGACTCCATAGTCTGGATGTCAAAAGGACATTAAGTTACTACATGACCCACACCAGGAATCATAGACATGAAAAAAAAAACAGGTATTCCTGACTTATGGGGATGTGGGTAAAGGCAACCCAGCTTCAAATAGGTTGATTTCTCACTGGATAGTCCAGTACATTCAGTTTTGCTATTCAAAAGTTGGTAAGGAACCCCCAGCAGGGCTGAGGGCTCACTCAACTAGGGGCACAGCTGCTACCATAACAGCATCCAGAGATGTTCTATTAATGGAAAGCAGCTACTTGGAGGACAGTACACACCTTCACTAAGCACTATAGCCTGGACACCCAGTCCGGAAGTGATTCCAGGTTTGGCACAACAGTCCTGCAGATTCTCTTTCCGAAGCAGGTTCTGTGCCCACCTCCAAAGGTATTGCTTTGACATCTGCAGAGAGTTAGAAATATAGAAGAATACCTGGGGTTAGAAGAAAAAATTACTCACCATAGTAATCTTGTTTCTTCCAAGGTATTCTTTTATATTCATAACTCTCCCACTTTGCCTCCCCTTCCAAAACCAGAGCCTCTGCACTCCTAACTGAGTATTTAAATATGAAGTCCCAAACACTAGCACACATTGTTTTAGTCCTAATGGGGAGTTTACTTCCCTTCTTTTTCCAGGTGGTTCTGGCATTCAAGGGGGTTGGGGTTACAATGATATTCATGGTTTTTACTGTTATGGACAGCTTAGTTTTGTAATAGATTGATAGATGGATAGATAGATAGACAGACAGACAGACAGATAGCTAGATAGATAGATAGTTAGATAGATAGATAGATATAGTCATAATTAAGGTTGCTTTGTAGGCTCCTCAGAAATTTGATACGTTGGTGGAATATTGCAGCTGATAAAGGCAGCAGTTTGAATAAGTGGCACAAGCCAATGATAGGTTCTAGCATTAGCATATTGTTCCATTTTCTCTGGGCAGCCCTGCTTAGGAGGCTGACTGCAGAGCATTATGAATATAGAAGAATACCTTGGAAGAAACAAGATTACTATGGTAAGTAATTTTTTCTTAGGTCCTCTACCTGCCCACTACTAGAGGTCCTGGGAGCCATGACATGCCCAGGGGACAGGTCCTTTTAAAATCACCCTCAAGGCACATCTTTTTGGGGGATACTGTTGTAACTGTAACCATTGGTCCTGCACATAACCAGTTGTGTTGTAGCCTGCAACTGATTCTATTTCATTTGTCATGTATTGTGTGGAATGTTATAATGTATCCAACACTGGAAGCTTCTTTGTATTGTGACTGTAAATCCAAATTGTATTGTACTTTGAGTTTATGCTTTCTGCGTACCTGGATCTTGTTTGTATTTACTTATATTTCAGTACTGTCTGTGAATTAACTCCGAGGCGCCCCTTAAAATGGGTCACTAGCCTCTGTGGGCCTACCCGGTAAACAAATTTCAATAAATAAAATAAATAAATAATGTATAGTCCTTAGCAGCAATAGTTTAAAATAATAGAATAGCATTAGCTGGCTCCGTTGCGATAAGCGGTGGAGTACCACTCCAGCATGATGGTGGTCTTGGTTTGTGCTTCAAGCCCAGGACATTGGGAGTGGAGGGCAGCTGGGAGAGCTAAGAGCATTCTGTCAGATGTTCTCCTCCGTTGATAGGTTGCTGCATCATGTTGCTCAGCGAGTAACACCTGGAGGAGGCATTGTGAATTGCTCTTGGTGACATGGGTACTCACATGTTTTGGTTTTTTTTTTAACTTTCTTTATCTCCTCTGAAACTCCCGGGCATCCTTCAGGAGTGCCCTCTCAGATGTGCCTCTACTCCCGGCCTGAACCCCCGCATTCCCCCAGTTCCCCCCCACCGGATGACATCAGCTAGTCCAACCCCCAGATCACCTCTGGGGCTGGGTCCGCCCTCCCTTGGTGGCTCTTTGTGGCTAAGTGTGAAGGACCTACCTTTGTTGCCGGGTTGGCCCTGTGGAGAAACCTGGGTGCACTGGGCTGGCAGAGGGATGTGGGCACTTCACCGGGACCTCTGTCATCTCACCGGGCACCAGAGAGTTTTTTCCATTGTTTTTTCCTTCCTCTTCAGAGTGCAGCTTCTCAAGACAACGTCATGCCGCAACTCCGCCCCTACGTCCACTGCGTTGCCACGCTGGGCACCCCCGATTTCCACCAGTGGTTGCTCCAGGAGCAATCGCTTCTCCCCACCCTCCCTGGGAAGAGAGAGCAGTCCACCGGTCACTCGATCTCTTCCCCCCTGCCAACCCCCAGTGGCCCAGGCTCATTCCTGAACCCAGGTCACCGGTATGGTGCGAGGTGTGGCTGTCCCCTCCACCATAGCAACCAACTGATCTGAGGTGGTCTGCTCTGTCCCCAGTATGCTGTGCATCATGGTAGAAATGGAAACCCTGCCTCAGAGTTGCAAGTCAAAGATTAATGGGTCAATCATAGTTAATGGTTGGTCTGGATTGGAAGGTGGCACCAGCCAAGTACCGAAGACTCTCAGGGGAATCCATGTAAAGGATCCCAGCCCCAGAGGTAAGCAGAGAGTTGGGGGGGGGGCTGTATAGAGATCAACCTCCCTTTCAGTATGCAGGGAGCTTATTTTCCAGCTGTTCAACCTTCATCAGCAACCCACTGTCCGTATGCAACACATGGGGCCTTTGCATACTGTATGTGTCTCTTCCCAAAACATCATATGGAGCCTACCTCATTCCCTATCTTGGTCAAATTGCCTGCACTGCAGAAAGACCTCATCCAACCTGAGCTATGCCACACCCCCTGCTGATAGGTGACCCTTCAGCACCATGCCTCAATACTTTAGTAAGCCCAAGCTCTGATTGTGGTCCTGGTCATAGTACACCTGTGTAAATCATGAAGGCCAAAGATCAGTTAAGAACGTAGTCTTCCACTGTACGTCACATTTTAGACTCTGAGGATTCTGTGCTCCCAGTCCTCCTCCCTTTCCTTCTCCATATGTAGTGATGAGAACATGTCTATGAACCCATGATTCACTGTCCGCTCTTTAACCGTATCAGTTAAATGCTCTCTATATGTGGTGATGAGAACATGTCTATGAACCCGCAATTCACTCTTTGTTCTTTAAGCTTATTAGTTAAATGTTCTCTGTGTATATTAATTGAGAACATGTCTACAACCCACGATTCGTTGTTTACTCTTTAACCTTATCAGTTAAATAGGCATCCAACTGGTACGCTGCAGTGGCATAAGTATACCATGCCACCTTCTTCGCAGCTTTTTTTCACTACTTGCCCAGCCAACATACTGTCAGATATCACACCACAGCCACTTTCCTGGCCCACTGTGATGAAATGCCCTCCATCACTTCCAGCAGTTTAGGCAATCTCTCTGCTCTAAGGGGGATGCCATGAGGGTTGACCCTCTGTCAGATGTTGCTTCTTGCCCCATTCCACTCTGAGTCTGAAGGCGACTCTATCTCAACCTCACTGCTCTCTTGGGAGGTGCGGTTGAACCTCTTTACACCCTCCTGATGTGTGCATGTGTGTGTGTATATATATATATATATATATATATATATATATATAATGTGCACGGTAGTGCCACTATAGTTAGAGTAAGCATTTTAATGTTAAACCTCAAATTGTGCACCTTAATAACTTTGCCACAGTATGATGGATTTACCTGAATTTTTGCATGTGCAGTCTGGTACCATAGATCTCTGGATGTGGCAAGTTGTGTTATGGTCGGATATACAGTTGCGGAGCTGCAGAATGCCAAAAAAATGCAAAAAACAGACTTTTTGTGCTTTTCTTTGCTCGTGCCCACAGCCAGCACAGTTCGTCCGTTTGGTCCAAAATGTTCAGAAAAGGTTCAGTCTTGGTCACCGATAAGCCTTTCGAAGATTTGGTGTAAAAATATTAAATCGTTCAAAAGTTATTAAAAAAACAAATTTCCCATTATAGTCAATGGGAAAAGTTAGCAAAAATCACGAAACTTTCGCAAATGGCATTTTTACTTTCGCAAATGGCCCTTTTACTTTCGTGATTTGGCTATCTTGTTTATAGTTAGTGACAGAAAAATGCCTGGCATTTAAAATTGGGACCCTCTAGATGAACACTGATTGTTGTGTTTACCTAGTAGGGTCCTGAGGATGGCTAGCCCTATCTTTCTTGGGGTGTTAAACCCCCCAGAAATGATTTTTCCAACTTCGAGAAAAAAGTACTTTCACAAAATTCTTTTGCAAATGCGAAGGTTTAGTGATTTATTTAGCAAAACTTTCGTGATTTGCGAAAGTAATTTGCGAAAGTATTCTCAAAATAACTGCAAATCTCTGCCATCCTCCAGCAAAAAAACGATTGGGTCTTTTGGGCTGAAATTTGCAGGGTGGCAAGCCCTGGTCCCCCAGATGTACCTTTTGGTGGTTTGGTGCCAAAACATTCTAGGGGGCCCAAAGTTACAGCATTCCAAAGTTCAGAAATGTTCCCATAGGATAACATTGCAGTGCCCATGATGCCTTTCGGGGCTCGTATCTTGAAAATGGTTCGAGATATGGATTTTTTTGCCGCAAAAATGCTTAGTCCCCCAGTAGGGGAACTAAGTGCAGAAGTAGGTTGGAAAGCCATGAAAACCGTAAAATTTGAATTTTTTTTCTACCTTGTACGATTACTGAGATATTTGGGAATTAGTGTTCCAATTGCTCATTTTCATGTCCAAGGCCCACTATTACACCCACAGAGTTAGCATTCACAGTGCTTTTTGCTGTCCCATCTCGGACACAATGCAATATCTGGATTCAGTTGACTTTATGTTGCGAGAACTACTCACTGTCATGATTACAGCCACATTTGAATGTTTTTTCTAGCTACTACGGTTCCCAAGATATGGGCAAATTACTGTTACAAGGGCTCCTTGCTTTACAGGGCTGCTTTATGGCTCCATACTTATGTGTAAGTGGGGGCCCTGCACTCCCACAGACACATATCATTATGCACAACTAGGCAGCTTGGTGGAGTAATGGGCAAAGGGCCCCATGCTCCCATCAACACATTCTATTTACTACTTACATTACACTTTTAAAAAGAAAGGACATTCTTTGCAAAACTTCGTTAATGCATCAGTTAGGTTATTTCAACTGACAAAAGTGTGGAAATTCCACATTATGGTTACCACCCACCATCCCACCGCCACCCCCACCCTACCCCCACCCGCCACCCCACCAGGCACGGGTGTGCGTTGGGGTGTTAGTTCTAACTCTCACCCGTTCTTCTATACTCCACCACCACAGCTTCTTTACACATGGAATGGGGTGAGAGTTAGCAACGACTACGTAACACACCCTGACACCTGGTGGTGTGTGAAAGGTGGGAGGCTGATGAGATAGTGGTGGTAGTCAAGGAATTTCCACACTTTTGTCAGTGTGAAACTCCTAAACTGATGTATTAGCAAAGTTTTTGCAAAATATATACATATATATTTTGCAAAAAACTGCATTAATGCAGACATTAGGGTTGAAGAAAGCAAAGTGCACAAACCTAATGCCCACCCCTTCCCCCAGCCTGTAGCCTCCTGTCCGAAGCACAAGCTACAGCTCCAAGCTACTGCCTCCTAGTGATAAAGTATGGCCAACAAAATCTGTCATAGCTTTCTTCACGTAGGGCCCTGCATGAAGACATCACATCTGAGCTTGTTTGCTCAGGAGAGGAAGTGAGCATTAGGGTTGACAACTCCAAGGAAGACCCCACTACTGATCTGGCAATACTTCAGAGACCCAAAACTCCCACTGGTTTTTCATTTCCCTACTTTGTGCGCTTTGCATTCTTCAATTCTAATGTCTGTATTAACACTGCTTTTTGCAATTAATTCCCTTCTTTTTCTGATAGTAGAATTGTATCCTCATTTGCACAGGTCCCTTCAGGATCTGCTCAAAATTAGATAAATACAATATTGGAGACAGCCCTGACCCAGTTCATGGGCCCAGCAAGCATGCATGTCACTACCTTATGGGGAAGGCTCCCTGACCCACCACAGGGTGTCACATCTGTGCCAAAACACTGCTCTATTCCTACCCAGGCTGGGGAAGGTGTTGCATGCTGCAGCACCTTCCCCATCAGCCTGGTCCCATTAAACTGGTTCACTGAGTTAACACCCGAATTCAGGTCACTGGCATGGTAAAACAACATGGTACCCAGTTGTGCATCGCACAGCCCTGCAAACAACATTACTTTATAAATTCTTTGTTTTTTTAATGTTTTGACACCGACATTTTCATCATAGTCTTTTTCTGACCCCACCTCGTGAACCCAGTAGGTGAACATTTTCAAATCCCTGCCAAAATGCCATTCTGTGCCACAGGAGCGAAAACACATTTCAGCCAGGATGTGAGAAATGGCAGGTGTACTGTTCATGAGGTGGTGTGAAAAAACTGGCTATGTTGAAAATTTGGGGTCAAAATATTGAAAATTACCAAACTTATGTGCGTACATACTAGAAAAATGTCACTCTATGCTCGTAACTTGGTCATTTTTAGGAATGTTTTCACCAAATTTTCAACATGGCCTTTTTGGGACCCCACCTCATGAACACTGGCAGTGAAATTAGATTAACTGAGCCCGAAAGGTGATTTCGTGCAGTGATCGCAAAATCTCCTCCTGGGCCTGATTAATGAAATTTTATCACCAGTATTCATGAGGTGGGGTCTCAAAAAGGCCATGTTGAAAATTTGGTGAAAAAATTCATAAAAATGGGCAAGTTTTGAAGAGAAGTTTAAAATGCCATTGAAATACATTATACAGCACTTACCTGTATTCCTCAGTTCACGGGTCGGCATTGAAGAGTGAAGATGTGTCCCTGGTTCACAGAGGATTATGACATTGGACCTAGGCTGGTAAGTATAGGGTAAGGGAGGAGTGGGGTGGGGGGTGCTCAGTGGGAGGGTCGGGATGGAGGGAAGGGGGCAGGCAGTGATGACGAAGAACCATTCTCTTTCATTCAGGTTAAAAAAAAAGATGTAATAGGACAGTTTCCTTTTTTGCAGAAACAGTTATAATAAATTATATGAATCTACTTCTGGACACTGGGAGTGGGCTCTTCAGTGCCCACATTGCTGGAGGAGGGGCTTGTACAGGCTGACACAGGAGATTGGGCCCCCCTGCTGTCAGCAACTATACAGAATGATGGGCTTGTGGGGGGATCATACTGACAGGAGGCAGGACCAACCAACACTGGGGGTGGGCATCCTGGTGTCGGATTATATAAAAAAAAAAATAAGCTGGCACCGGGGAGTGGGGCCCCCGGTGTGCAGATATAGTGGTAAGGCAGAGCACAGTCAGCACGGTGGGGCTATAGTGACAGTAGCCCCGTCCCTGATATACTGTATGACACAGCAGTGTCTGCTATACTACACATTGGTGTGTTTGGTACCAAACAACAAACAACAGCTGTGTCATGTAGTACAACCTGCCACTGTCGCAAAAATTCAGCTGTCTTCAAAACATTGATTTTTTTGAACTGCACATGCTCACAAACAGAATGTTTTTTTCTTAAATAATTTAAAAACTACTTCTGTTTGGGACATAAAAAACACAAAAGCATGTACCTTGAACCAAGCACTATCAAACCTGAAAGTTTCAGGTTTCAAATCCTTATATTTTTTAAGTTTCTGAGCAAAAAAGTCTTAAAAAAGGTGATTTTTTAAAAATGTTTTTGCACCTCTGTAACTTTGACCCCACTGAACCAATGTGAATGACATTTTCAGGCTCAAGAGATCCTGGCACAGATGCTGTGCTTTCTAAATTTCATGTAAATCGGTTGAACGGGAGCAAAGTTATTAAGGTGCACAAATTGGGGTTTAAAATGAAAGTGCTTACTCAACCTTAATAAAGAGGCACGACCGCACCTGTATAATATGTTATAATATGTGCATATATAGGAGATATGCAATGGCTAACTCAAAATATGCACCTTATCTTTATGTGTGAGGGGGCGGGACCATAACTTAAGAGTGGCATATACGAGTGAGTTATGAGAGTCCTGCCCACTCACGAGTGATGATAAATTGCCTATTGTGAGTCAGGCTATGGTATGTTTAATATATACAACACTAGTTTACAAGTTAAGCTTTTAAATCTGCAGTTTGAAGATTATGTTTTTCTTTGATTTTAACAGCTGGCTTCAGTGCTGCACTAGGCATTGTGATGTCACCAGCATTGTGAAAGCTGCTGTCTGATTGCTTTTAGTACTTCACTGTGATGACAGTAACCTTAAAAATATCCATTGTGACAACATTAACAATGTTATTTTAGATGTTAATACATCCCACGGAGCCACTCGTTGCTGTATCAGAGTGGTTTCACATGTCTTCAACTAGAGCAAGAACAGCGAAGCAAAGCTGAGCTGTTCTGGCTCAACTGAAACAAGTGAAACCACTCGACAAACTAAAAACAGTAGCGATAAAATATTATATTATTGATCGAGAGTGATCAATAATATATTAAAAATAAAACTTCCCAGAGCGTGCTCGTTTCTAAGCATGTGCGCATGAGACGCTCTTCACAGAATAAGAGTGTCTCACGCACAGGGGAAAGGAGCACTTCAATTGGTCAGGAGCACACCCTCGATCTATAATTTGATATGTTGTTGTTACCGATATCACTAGATAAAATATCTTATCTCGTTATTTTTACCCAACTCCTGTTGTTTATATATGTATATTTAGTTATAAAGGCAGAGGGCTAGACATAAATACATACATATATAAACAGAATTTGTCGACAGGATAAGATCACCTGGCCCACCCAGTCTGCCCATTTTTTCCCTTCCTATAGTGTCACTACAGATTCAACTTGATCTCCGGCTCTCTTCCCGCTCCTTTATTTCCACCAAGATTCCCATATGTCTGTTCCATACATCCTTGAACCCCACCACTATTTTCGCACCAACCTTCTCCTCTGGGAGACTGTGCCAAGCATCCACCACTCTTTGTGTGAGAAGTACTTCCTCACATCTCTCTTGAGTTTCCAGCTTCGTTGTGTGTGCCCTTGTTCTTGTGCACCTTTTTTGTTTTGAAATATACTCCCTTCCTGTACCTTATTTACCCCTGTGAGGTATTTAAAGGTCTTTATCACATCACCCCTCTCTCTCCCCTCTCTTCCAGGGTGTACATACTGAGGTATTTTAGTCTCTTCTCATTTCTGATGCAAACCCTGCACCATTTTAGTTGTCCTCCTCTGGACAGCCTCCGCTCTATGTCCTTCTGGAGATGTGGTCTCCAAAGCTGGACACAGTACTCTAAGTGGGGTCCCCATCAGTGATCAGTACAGAGGCGACACTACTTCCTCCTGCTTATAATACCCCTCTCTATGCATTCCAGCATCCCACTGACCCTCCGAACTGCCTTGTTGCACTGCCTGTCCACCTTTAGGTCATCAGATATGATTACCCCCAAGAAGGGCATGGGGGTGGCTGTCCATGGGACAGATGTAGTGTTTACTTCGCCTGTCCCACATTATTTGTACCTGTCTGGTTCATTTTCTGCTAATTTTATGGTTCTGTTTATGAATCAGAGCTAATAATAACTAGTGAACCCCCTGGCTGGTATAGTGTCCTGAAAAGGGCTTGATAACAAATGGCGCCTCTTGTATGGTGCCCTTAAAAGGGCTAGTAAATAGTATGCCCTGGCTGGTATGTGGCCCTGAAGAGGACTTAGCTAGTGTACCCCTAAAGCTCTGCCCTGAAAGGACCTTTAATTTACTTCCCCTCCAGCTCAGTAGTAACCCTGATAACTCTCTTCTGCTCTGCCTCTCTCCTGGCAAGCCAATCAGCTACTTCTGCTGCTGTGTATGGCTCTGACAATATAAGTGCCCCCCTACTCAGTAACCCTGAAAAAGGCTTGGAACCAGGTTCCCTTTTCCTGTCTGGGGCCCTTCCTGTCCTGACAATGGGGTTTTAATTGACAGGCGCAGCCCTTTAAAAGGGCACTGTCCGCCCTTTTTACATCATGTTATTTCTAGCTGAAAACCCACATAGAAACATAGACTTTGATGGCGGATAAGGACTGCTTGGCCCACCCAGTCTGCCCATTTCCTAACCTACTGGATAAGCTGCAGATCCTAGTTAACCAGCAGCCTACTTCTTCCTACCCCAACCCCCTAGAATGGCCTTATGACTATCCCATGCATGCTTGAATTCCACCACTGATTTTGACTCCACAACCTCCTCCGGAAGGCCGTTCCATGCATCCACAACCCTCTCTGTGAAAAAATACATTTTATGAGTGCTTGTCTTCTCAAAAATTTGTTGATGTTGCTGTTTTTTAGCTGCTTTCTTTCTTAGTAGAACTGAAATGCATGCTAATGGTCAATGTTTCAGATAATTTTGGCAGGCAAGAGTAATTTACTCCCCTTTTTGTTTAAATTAGATGAGTAAAAGTGCTTGAAATCTTGATGAAAGATGCTCCTTTTGAAGCAAAAATAATGTTAAGAGGTGCTCTTTTGCTGGGCATGGAGCATATTTTCTGTGTGTGGATAAGTATTTGTACTCATTAGAAATTATTTTGAATATTATTTCCTTAAAATTGGTGAGTAAAATAGAATGGTACTCACCTTACCTGGAGCACTGCTAATGGTATAATTATTCCCAACCTCATTTTGTTTCAAATCCTTGATCTACTCGTATTGCACACTTCCTGAACATTAGGAACTCCCCCAAAGAGTGCAGCCATTCATGATTCAATAGTCTCCCGTCCTCCCACTCTATCATGAGAGGCTAGACTGTGTCGGGGTGTTCCCAAGTCCAAGAAAGATGCAGTAGTAGTAGTGGATCAAGGACTGTAAACAAATGTGTTTGTGTGTTAGCACCAGTATAGTTGGACGTCTGTTTATTTTAAAATTAAAAAAAGGAATCAGAATGAAGCTACCAGCTACACCAGCAATCTCTACCATATTTGAGCAATCATAACATGTGTTTTTTGAACTAGTGGTATATTGCGGTCTAAAGGGGTTGACAGTGCTTCTTTACGTTCCTCTCCAAATCTCAAAACACTGAGTCTCCCCTCTTTCTGCCTTGTGTGCCTGCCCTGAAAAGAGCTTTCATGTATGCTTTTCTAGCTCATACAGTGACTTTTAATTAGCCTTACCCAACACCCTCTTAGTAAGCCGACAGCCAGAAAAGGGTTTTTAATTTGCATCCCTAAAACTCTGCCTGTTAACAAGAGCTTGTCTTGTGCTGCTACTTCAAGTACAGCACACAAAGAAAAACATGAGGTACAGTACTGAGTACAGAAAGCAACAGGAAAACTGGCAATTGCACATGCACGATGACAAGGTACATATATACAGTCTAGTCCTACTGCGGTTCTGTTTTCATTTCCACTACTTGACAAAACTGAAACAGTATACAAGAGCCCATCATGGGACAGTGGGTTGAATGGACAGTCCATAACATGTGAAGCCATGGTGCTGGGATGTCCATTAGCTCAACATTACAGGCGGCAGAATCTCCTGGGTGCAAGTGCCTGCAAATGCTTTTTCACTTGGTGCCTGTCCCAAAGACAAGCAGAGACATGAAAACAGATGTCCTGGGGAAATCTGGCATTCTGGCACAGACAGACAGTTGGCTGTTTTGACCCTGCCCTCAGGTCTCTTTGCTGTTTGGTGATGGTCACTGCCTCTCCTCCCATGCTGTACCTCTGGGTGTCTGTGCTCTAAGTGAATGATTTTGCACTTTTTCACATTGAAACCTGGCTGCCATACCCTTGATCACTTTTTGAGTTTTCTCAGGTCTCTGTGCATTCTTTATACACACATACACACACACACACACACACACACACACACACGCACGCACGCGCGCGCACACACACACACACACACACACACGGAGTGTCCACCCTATTGCAGATTTTGGTGTCATTCGTGAATACACAGGCCTTCCCTTCCAGCCCATCTGCAGTGTCAGTTTTAAAGACATTAAAGAGGACTGGTTTCCCTATGGCACCCCACTGGTTACCTTACCTTCTCTGGGGTGAACTCTGTTTACCACCACCCTCCATTGCCTATCGCCTAAGCAATTTCTTACCCATTTTGCCTCCTTTAGACCCACCCTAAGCTACCAAATTTCCTTACGAGTCTCCTGTGTGGAACAGTGTCGAAGGCCTTGGTGAAATCTATGTAGACCATGTCCACTTCTCCACCCTGATCTATTTCCCTGGTCACCCAGTCAAACAAAATCTATCAGATTTATTTAATGTGACCCCCCCCCCCAATGAATACATGCTGCCTAGGGTCTTGTAACCTGTTGGATTCAAGATACTCCACAATCCTTTCCTTCAGCAGTGTCTCCATTAACTTTCCCACCACACAATTATGTAGATAGATAGATAGATAGATAGATAGATGGATAGATAGATAGATAGATAGACAGACAGACAGACAGACAGACAGACACAGAAAGAGAGACAGACAGTATAATTGGTGATCAGCCCATTTATTGATTGGACTGGCACCACTTTCAAACGCAGTAATAATTGGGTTCTGTTCTATAATAACCGTGTGGTTACAGCTCTAACAGGATTTTTTCCTGTTCATGTGTGAGGTAGAAGAATCTTTAGGTCTGCAGTTTTGGGAATTTTCTGAACTGTGGGGGAAACCCAGGCCCATTATTTCCAGCACTCACTTGTCTGTGGCGATCTCTGACCACTTCTGAAAGTAGTGGGCCAGCCTTCTCCCCACTGGCAATGCATGTGCGACCTGGGCAGAGTTGTCAGGGGTTTTGTTTCTGCTGGGGCTTAGGTGCTGGAGCTGAAGCTGCACACCTAATGCTCATTTACTCCTGCCCCTATAGTAGCCTCTTTGTGGTGGATACTCATAGGGGGCATAAGGTCATGGGTAGCAGCCCCTACCCCTACCTCCCCTTCCATAAAAGTCTGTAAGAAGTGGAGACCTTTTCTTTCTCAGTACTGCTCTTGTAGGTGGTTTTGTATTCATCCACCTTTTTCATATAAGTCTCTGTTTTGTCAACAGAGAATTTTCCTCACAGGGGAAATTCATAGCCTTTGTCTGCATGTCCTGGTATAGGGTGGTGGTTCTAAGCCAGGCAAACCTTCTTAAGACACTGCATGGTCCAGAACCCTTGAAGCAGTGTCACTGGTGTTGACTGCCATGTGGGACTGGTACTTATTAGCATCTAATGCTGATCTAGCTGTTTCAGTCATATCCTGTGCTAAATCACCAGTTGTTGTTTCGCTCAGCACCAGTATGGAGTTCCAGAGTGCCTGGTGGTATTGAACTGTGTTTGCCAAGTAAGCTGCTTGCATAAGTAGTAAGGAAGCTGATATATAGACTTTTTTGCCCATACTACCCAGTTTCCTGGAATCTTCCTCAGGAGGCTGGGGGAAGAGAGGCACTTTGTCCTTGTCACGACACAGCAGTCTGGACCACCCCCTTCATGGTCATGGTGGGAGTACAGGTACTCAACCCCTTGTCTGTCAACTTGATATTTACTTTTCAATCTTCTTGTCAATGCCAGCAGTTGAGGTGGGTGCTGAAACGACTTTATTAGTGGCTTTCTTGAAGGATTTGTGGATGGGAAGAGGCAACCTCCTTGTGGGGGGCTATCCCATTATATCCATGAACTCCACCTCCTCACTTTCAATAGAGATGTAAAATGTTCACCATGTGCCTTACAAAGGAATAAAGAGATGTATAGTCCTGTGAAAGCCTAGGAGAGCTACTGAGGAGAATCATCTGGTTCCAGAGGTTCTCCCTCCTCATCCTCTTCATAATACATTTCAACCTCCTCCTCCACAGGCATTGGGTATGGAACCATAGCCTGGGGGGGGGGGGACAGGTATATTAACAAGACTTTCCATAGCCTGGAAAGCCTGGAAAAATTGCCATACCTTTGTCATATCCTCTTCTGAGTGCATTTCTTATAAGTCAACTGTCTTCTCCTTTCTTTTTTCAGGAGGTGTGACAGAGGCATGTTTTGTTTTTTTCTTAGGCACCATTTTCTGGTGTCTGCTCAGAGGCTTTCTTGCTTTTGCTGGACTCAAGATTCCCCCTTTTGGACCCTGGTTTCTGTAATATCCACTGGTACGTGGTTTCCCAAATGCAGCCTGTGCTTATGCAGTCACACCTGAGTGTGTATGTTGTACATTGTGCATGAGTATGTATGACTGCAGAAGCAATGCATGGTTTTCTATATGCTGCTGCACAACTGAAAAACTGCGACACCTTTGAACAATTTCTAGATCCACTGCTGAAACCATGATACCTACATTGCAACACTACTTCTGGCTATGTAACTGAACCACCAAGGGGACCTGACCTTTTGTAGCCAGAAGTGTATGTCTTACACCTGTGGCTGAAGAGGTACAGGCCCCTCAGGGCTTGCACTTCTGCAGACAGAAGTACTGTTACAATTTTGGTATTATGGATTTGGTGGCACTTGCACTTCTGCAGCCAGAGGTTGGTGTATATGTCTTACACCTGTGGCTGCAAAAGTGCAGATCTGTCAAGTGTATGTACATCTTACATTGTGCATGAGTGCCTGAGGCTGCAAGGCATACTGCATTTCTATAGACAAACTGTTGTAATTTGAGTATTGTGGATTTGTGTCTGTGACTGCAGGGACCTGTATTTCTGAACACAGAAGCAGTGTTGTGATTTGAGTATTGTGGATTTCTATCTGCAGTGAGAAGTAGGTGTGTATGTCTTACAGTATGCATGCCACAGATAGAAATCCACAAAAGTAACACATTAGTGTTACTGCATTTGTGTCATCTGCAAACAGCTGTATTTTGTGTCTTACCTGATGATGGCTGTCTGTGATTGATTGTGTGGTCTTGTCCTTTTGCTGCTTGGGGGCTGGGGAGTTAGGGTTGGAAACCCTAATGCCACATTTCCCTGCTTTTGTTGTGTTACGTTAAACCCTAACTGGTCAAATTAACACCGTTTTTTTGCAAAGTATATATAAAGTAAGTGTGTGTGTGTGTGTGTGTGTGTGTGTATTTATTTTCCATTGAAAAAAACTCCATTAATGCATCAGTTAGGGTTTCTGTTACAGCAACAAAAGTCTGGAAATTCGGTGTTAGGGTTACCAACCCTACCACCCCATCCCCACCACCCATCCTCCACAGAACAGCAGGTGTTGGGGTGTGCCTTGGGGTCGTTGTCCCAACTCTCACCCCATTCCATGTGTAAACAAGTTGAGATGGTGCAGTATAGGGGAATGGGGTGAGAGTTAGGCCCAATGACCCCAGTGCACACCCCGATGCCTATTGGTGTGTGGAGGGTGGGGGTGAGGTGGTAGGGTTGGTAACCCTAACACTGAATTTCCAGACTTTTGTCACTGTAATAGAAACCCTATCTGATGCAATAATAGAGTTTTTGCAAAGAATTTACCTTCTTTTGGAGATAGTATAATAGCATCCTTATTTTACTGTGGGAGCACAGGGTTAGAAGATGCACATATGTATGTAGGTGTGGAAGCACAGGGCCCTGAGCCCTGTGCTTCCATGTGTTGAACAACAGTGACCAAACTGTCAGCATAGCTATCTTATTACCCCACCTCATGTACCCCAGTGCAGAGAAATTGTGAAATGCAAGGTAAAATGTAATTATGCACAACTGCTATGCCATGCTACGTCACAGGTGCTAAAAAAACATTTGGGGTAGGATGTGGAAAATGACAGCTGTACTGTTCATGAGGTGGGGTGAAAAATGGCTATGTTGAGAATTTGGCGGCAAAATATTTAAAAGTACCAAAGTTATGTGCATGTGTAGAATAAACTCCACAGACGCACATAACGCGGGCATTTTTATGAATCTTTTCACTAGATTTTCAACATGGCCTTTTTGGAACCCCACCTCATGAATAGTGGCACTGTAATTTCATTCATCAGTCCCAAAAGGTACTTTCATACAGCGACCATGCCATTCTGCACCACAGGTGCGAAAACACATTTTGGGCAGGATGTGAAAAATGACAGCTGTACTGTCAATGAGGCAGTGTGAAAAATGGCAATGTTGAAAATTTAGAGTGAAAATATTAAAAATTGACGACGCTCCAAGTGTGCATAGGAAAATTTCAATGATCGCGCATAACTCGGGCGTTTTTCAGACTTTACACCAAATTTTCATCATGTGCCTTAGATCACGAAAACTGGCACTGTCATTTTGTTAATTGGTCCCAAAAGGCGATTCCATGCAGCGACCATGAAATCGTTTTATGAGTCTGATTAACGAGATGACAGTGACAGTGTTCATGAGGTGGGGTCCCAAAAAGCCCATGTTGAAAATTTGGCAAAAAAATTGCAAAAAATGGCTGAGATATCAACATACGTCCGAAACACCAGGGTCGGGATGGGTGAGGAGGACTGTGGGAGATGACAATGGAATGTTTTCTTCTTTCAGGTTATTTTAAAAAAAAAGTCATCGGGGGACTGTTTTCTTTTTTTACAGGTACAAAAACCAATATATTGGGACACTGGGTGTGGGCTCCGCAGTGTCCCACCACACTGGAGAGTGCAAATACATAATTGGGGACACTGAGAGTGGGCTACCCAGTGTCCCACACTGTTGGAGGGTATGGCCAACACTGGGATTGGGCACCGTGATGTAGGGAAACAAAAAAGGAGGAATTTAAAATAAATATTTTGGTACATTGGGAGTGGGCTCCCCAGTGTACCACATTGGCCGGATGATGGGGGTGGATTTCTACTGTTGACATGGAGATTGGGCACCCTGATGTCAGCAGAAGCATTTAAAAAGCATTTAAAAAAAAATTCTGAACACTGGGAGTGGACTACCCAGTGTCCCACAGTGGTAGGGGGGACTATTCCTACTGCCAACATTGGAATTGGGCACCCTAATGTTGGCAGAAACAAAATATAAAAAGACACCCGAGTAACGCATGGTCATTGAAATTTTCATATGCACGTGAGGACACTGTGCTCCCACAATAAAATGTGCATACTATTATACTGTCTCAAAAAGTAAGGAAATTCATTGCAAAAAACTTAATTAATGCATCAGTTAGGGTCTTTACTAAAGCAACAAATAGAGGGAAATGGGATGTTAGGGTTTCCAACCCTAACACCCCACCACCACCTCACCCTGCAGACATCAACAGGCATTGGGGGTGTGCCTTGGGGTCATCGGTCATCACGCTCATGTCATTCCACCCCCACCCCTATCCTGCAGACACTGACAGGTGTCAGGGTGTGCATTGGGTTCATTGTTCCTAAAGCTCACCCTATTCCATAAGTAAATAAGCTGAGATGGGTACAGTATAGGAGAATGGGGTGAGCATTAGGGACAACAAATTCAAGGCACACCCGGCGCCTGTCAGTGTCTGCAGGGTGGGGATGGGGTGGAATGGCGTGAACATGATGACCGATGACCCCAGGCACACACCGACACCTGTCAGTGTCTGTAGGTGGATGTTAGGGTGTTAGGGCTGAAACCCTAACACCCCATTTCCTCCTTTTGTCACTTTAGTAAGGACCCTAACTGATGCATTAATGACTTGTTTTGCAGATATATATATAAATATACACATATATATATATATATATATATATATATACATACATACAGTGAAGCTTGCCAGGATGAACCCCACTTTTACAGCACTCTGCAGTATGCTGCAGCAGAGTTGCAGAGTTACTGCAGTAAACAATGCAGTTTCAATGGGAATTAATCCCTTTTGTCATGCAGGAAAATGTGACACTGCTATGATGAAGTGAATGTCACAGTTTTCTGCATGACAAAATGGTCTAACTAATATTGAAATTACATTGTTTTCCACAGTAACCCTGCTCCAGCATGCTGCAGAATGCTGCAAAATGCTGCAGAATTGGGTTTCTTCTTGGCAAACTTCAATGTACACACACACACATATATATATATATATATATATATATATATTAGAGCAAAAACTCCGTTTAATACATCAGTTTGGGTTGTTCACAGCGACAAAGTGAGAATTTGGTGTTAGGGTTGAAAAACCCTTGCACTCCCTCAGCCTGCCCCACCCAACCGGCATTGGGGTGTGCATTGGTCATCGCCCTAACTCACTCCATCACATGCGTGAACAAGCTGAGGCGCATAGGAGAATGGGGTGAGAGTTAGAACCGATGACCCCAATGCACACCCCGATGCCGGTTGGGTGGGGCGGGCTGAGGGGGTGCAAGGGGGGTTTTCAACCTTAACACCGAATTTCCTCAGTTTTGTCGCTGTGGAACAACCCTAACTGATGCATTAAACAGATATTTTTGCTTCTAATTTCTCTTCATTTTGAGAATGAGGACTATAAATAGTGAACGGAATGTCCGGAAACAGAACCGTAAGCACGTACGTAAACGTAAACCATAATGCGCACGGTCACGGTACTGCAATTATAAATGGAAATGGTAATGGTAACAGCAACAATAATGCCAAAGGAAACAGAAACGTAAATGCAAGCGTGTATGGAAATGCAAACTGTAACGTGCACGGGCATGGGAACGCGATTGGAAATGCAAATGGTAACGGTAAGAACAACTATGATGCAAAACGAAAGAGAAACACAAACAGAAATGGAAGGGTGGCCGCCGACAGAAATGGTAATGCTCACAATGATGCTAAGCAAAACACAAACAGCAGCGGAGACACAAATGGTAACAGTAACACAAATGTAAGCGCAAACAGAAATGCAAAGGGTAACGCACACGGTGGCGTACAGAGGAACGGTAACAAACGGACATGGAAACAGAAGTGTAAAGCCTACATGTAACAGTAACTGGAGCAAGACACCCTATACACATTTGCGACAAAATTCCGTATCTGCCACCATTTCCGAGAATCTGAGAGGCCAGCGCTGACGAGCGCCACCATGTTAGTCTATAGGAAAAACGCCAACTTCAGAGTATTGTAACTTTGCATCTGTGCAATATTTTGTTACTAAACCACCAAAAGGCACATCTGTGAGATGTTGGCTGCCTTCCCTCCAAATTTCAGCCCAAAAGACCAAACCGTTTTTTTGCAGCAGGGTGGCAAACAATTCCTGTAATTTTGGCCATAGTCTAGAAAAGTAGTGTTGTGATTTGCGACACCTTTGGCAAATATTTGGGAAAGTGTCGTAAGTGCGTCACTACTTTGTGACATTACTTTTCCCATAAATTTGGAAAACATATTTCTGGGGTGTTTAACCCCAAAATAAAGACATGGCTAGCGTCCTGAGGGTCCGACTAGGTGATCACAAAAATAATTGTGTTCCTAGAGGGTCCCAATTTTAAACACCAAGCATTTTTGTGATCAGTAACTGAAAACAAAATTGTGGATTTGCGACACTACGAGGGTCATTTGCAACACTAAAAAATTAATTTGCAAAAGTGTCGAATTTTTTAACTTTTCCCATAGACTTATAATGGGAACTTGTTTTTTGAATAACTTTTGAACCATTCAATATTTGTTCATGGAATCTTCAAAAGGCACATCAGGGACCCCAGCCCCACATTCCCTGAAGTTTTCGAACCAGTCGCACAAAATGTGCGACCTGTAAGCATGAGCAAAGAATGCACAAAAAAACATAATTGCACACACAAATGTTGCTTAATAACTCCACAGCCGTATATCCGAGCAGTACAAAAGTTGTCAGATCCCAAGATCGATGGTTACGCCCCGTGTCTGCCAAATTTCAGGCAAATCCATTGAACGGTGGCAAAGTTATTAAGGTACAAAATTTCACCATTTAACCTTAAATGGGGTACTCAACTCTAACTATGGTAGCACTCCTGTGCTACCATAATATATATATATATTTATATATAAAACTGGTGCCCGTTCTTTCCTATAGGGAAACTGAGTTGTAATTTTATCATTATAACCAGCTGGTTATAATGACAAATACGCAGCCAGTTTCCCTAGTTCGGCACATGCACCTGCTGCAACCTTCCTGTTCCCTGTACCCTTCCCCGCTCCTCAGTGCTGTGCCCACTCCAGTTCCCTGACATAGTCAGCAGTAAGTTCTTTTCTTTAAAGAAAACAAAGATCATTGGGCACAGAAAACCTAGATAGGGTGAAATAAAACAATAAAAAAAAATAACAGTTTATGAGCCACCACGGACCGTGCTGAAATCCCAGCAGTCCGTGGCTCAAAACAAATCCATTTATTTTGAATAACTGCCATGGCAAAAAAATGATCCCCAGCAATTATACAAAATAAAGGATAGGTAGGGGGTTTAAACCTCAAGTTTTAAACACACCCTTGCTCTCAGGGTTAATGTGGCATCCCACCCCTCGGGGGGTGTAAAATCCTCACTATAACCCCCTACCCATCCATTATTTTATATATATATATATATATATATTTTTTTTTTTTTAAAGTGGCGCAGTAGCACCAGTATACTAGGGTTGGCAGGGCAGTTTAATGTTAACCCTCAAATTTTGCATTTTAATAACTGTGCAACAGTACAACAGATTCACACAAAATTTGGCAAGCTTTGTGGCTGGGGGAAGGTCTCTTGACATTCCAATTTTTGTGTGAATCTCTTTTGTGGTTGGAGATACAGCGTGGAGAAAAACGCTAACTATGAATGGGATTTTAAATTTCTTTCAACAGCCCTTTCTCAGAAATAGCTGTTGGTTGTTGTCCGATTTCTGGTTGAAAGCCTTTGCTCCACAGATGTGCCTTTTGAAAGTTTGGTAATAAAAATATGAATCCGTTCAAAAGTTATTTAAGTTTTAATTTCACATTATTTCCTATAGGAAAAATAGATGTGCTGTGCGAAAACAAGCTTGTTTTCAAATGCAGGATACATAGCGTCACGGGGTGCCTAAGGGGAAATTAAAAACTAAATAACTTTTGAATGGATTAATATTTTTCACAAAACCTTCAAAAGGCAGATCTGTAAGGCAAAGGCTTTCAACCCTGAAAATTTCATACCTCAACCAACAGCTGTTTCCGGGAAATGGCTGTCGAAAGGAGGACTCCCCACAGCTTTAAAAAAACAGTCCCTCATAGTGGTACAGTGGGGGTCCCACTCCCACTGTCCCGAGTCGTGTGTCTCCCCCCCCTCCAAGCAGTGTGGGACATTGGGAAGCACACTCCCAGTGTCCCGAGAGATTTACCCCACACACACACACACACACACACACACACACACACACACACACACACACCACCACTGTGGGACACTGGGGAGCCCACTCCCAGTGTCCCCGAACATGTACTGTATTATCCGCCCAACACCACCACCACTGTGGGACACTGGGGAGCCCACTCCCAGTGTCCCTGAACATGTACTGTATATCCCCCCAACACCACCACCACTGTGGGACACTGTGGAGCCCACTCCCAGTGTCCCTGAACATGTACCGTATATCCCCCCAACACCACCACCACTGTGGGACACTGGGGAGCCCACTCCCAGTGTCCCCGAACATGTACCATATATCCCCCCAACACCACCACCACCACTGTGGGACACTGTGGAGCCCACTCCCAGTGTCCCCGAACATGTACTGTATTATCTGCCCAACACCACCACCACTGTGGGACACTGGGGAGCCCACTCCCAGTGTTCCCGAACATGTACTGTATATCCCCCAACACCACCACCACTGTGGGACACTGGGGAGCCCACTCCCAGTGTCCCCATACACAGCTTGTTTTTATTGCAAAAAAGAAAATGGTGCCTTGTCATGGGACACTGGGGAACCTACTCCCAGTGTCCCCATACATGTATGCCCCCCCAAGTCTGGAGATGGGGGACACAATGAGGGACCATTTTCCTTTTTTCAGGTAAAAAAAAAAGACGGGGACAGTTTTCGTATTTTCAGAAACAAACATACATGTTTGGGGACACTGGGAATTGACTCCCCAGTGTCCCACACTATGAGGGTGGGGGCATATTTTTGGGGGGAGACACTGGTGAGCGTTAGGGTTGACAACCACTAAGTACACCCCATGCCTGTTGCTACCTGCAGGGTGGGGGTGGGGTGTTAGGGTTGGAAACCCTAATGTCACATTTCCCTACTTTTATCAGTCAACCCTAACTGATGCATTAACAAAGGTTTTTTGCAATGAATATATTATATGTATAGACAGATATAACATTTTTTTATAAAGTGGGTGTGGTTATTACTCTGCACCTCCCAGATGCCCAACTCCATGGCTGTTAGATTGCCATGGTAGAACCTCCTTGCCCTATGCCCCATAGCTTTCTGGCACTTCAAGGCCTCTTCAAATCTTCCACTTATGCGCTACTCACTGCCAGCCTCTTGGTGAGATGGGGGAAGGTGAGTGCTTCTTGTGGGGACTTGGTGAAAAGTAAAACCACTAGAGTGGGTCAGCAGGAAGCACGCTTGTTGAAAGACAGCTGGGAGCCATGCAAGTGGAACTAAAAGCACATGGAAGGGCTTCCCATGGGACTGCTTATTGGGTCAAAGTCAGTAGCCACACCATAAGCCGTGCTCACTTTTCACTTCCACCATCTAATTGCCAGGCTCTCCCTATGCATCTGCCTGTAGCTACCAACTCTCCCAAACCTATCATGTGCACCACCACTCAGTCCCCCACACCACACGTTGTCTGAGGATTCTTCAAATAGCAATTGGTCACCATGTAAGTTACCTTGGAGCCATTAGGCAAAACACAAATCCTACTAATTACACCCTCAAATAAAATCAAATGTATTAATTTTTACACAGGCGGGGGATCACTGGGTAAAGCTAATTTTCAGGAACCCTTCTGTGAACCATCCTGTGAACTATAAACCATCCTCAACAAAGCAGACCCAGTGGCCAACTGATGATTAATTATTTAGGTACTGGCCCCTCAGACAAATTATGGCTACCAAACTATCTCAGCCCAACAAATGAGGAGAGCCCTATGGACCACACTGTAAGGACTGCTTAAACAAGAGTCCCCCAGCAATACTGAACTAAGGCCCAAATTTCCCCTGGGTCCTCACTACCACATGTCTCAGCATGGTTCCTTTACTACTTCTTCCTGTCTGTTGATGGGGCTGCTTCCTTCTACAATTCTGGCTGCAAAAGGTCAAGGATCTTGAGCCTTGCACTTATCAACCCCCCCAATCAGCCTGCCCTTTTACCCTCCTATGGCTGTCCCAGTACCCTGCCTCCTAACCTTGCTGTCCATCGACCTTCTCCTCCTCACCCCCTGTTGCATGGCCTGTTCAACCTAGACTTTAGCAAGGCATTTGACACAGTCCCACACAAAAGATTAATAAACAAGTTAACCAGCCTGGAAGTGGGTCCTAGGGTGGTAGCCTGGGTAACAAACTGGCTGCACAACAGGACACAGAGTGTAATAATAAATGGAGTACACTCTGAAGAAAGGTGGGTTACTAGTGGGGTACCGCAGGGTTCAGCACTGGGATCAGGCCTCTTTAATGTCTTTATAGGTGACATTGCAGAGGGACTGGAAGGAAAAGTATGCCTCTTTGCAGATGACACAAAGATCTGCAATAGGGTTGATACACAAGGTGGGATGGAAAGGATGAGAAGGGACTTGGCAAGGATGGAGGAATGGTCAAAAGTATGGCAGCTTAGATTCAGTGCCAAGAAGTGCAAAGTAATGCACCTGGGAAACAAAAACCCAGGTGAAGTGTACACAATGGCGGGGAGGTACTCACAACAACAAATATGGAAAAGGACCTGGGAGTAGTCATATCAGATGTCCTTAAGGTAGGCAAGCAATGTGAGAAGGCAGTAAGGAGGGCTGGGGGGATACTGGGATGCATAGGGAGAGGCATCACCAGTAGAAAACAGGAAGTTGTTATCCCTCTGTACAGACAGTTGGTGAGACCCCATCTGGAGTACTAAATCCAGTTCTGGAGACCCCATCTCCGCAAGGACATATACAGGATGGAGGCAGTCCAGAGGAGGGCAACTAAAATGGTATAGGGACTGCAATAGAAGCCATATGAAGAGAGACTAAAAGAGCTTAATATGTATAC
Source organism: Neoceratodus forsteri (assembly GCA_016271365.2). Classification (NCBI taxonomy): domain Eukaryota; kingdom Metazoa; phylum Chordata; order Ceratodontiformes; family Ceratodontidae; genus Neoceratodus; species Neoceratodus forsteri. Next base: position 50,956,599 of record JADMNL010000025.1, read on the forward strand.
CCTTGAGGAAAGGAGGGGGGGGGACATGATAGAAGCCTTCAAGTACCTCAAGGGAATCAACAAAGTCCAAGAGGGGAGCATCTTTCAGAAAAAGAGATGTGCAAGAACAAGGGGGCACAATTTGAAGATAGAGGGGGGATGGCTCAGGGGCAGCGTGAAAAAATATTTTTTCACGGAGAGAGTGGTGGACTCATGGCGCCACCTTCCTGAGGAGGTTGTGGGGTCAAAAACAGTGCGGGAATTCAAGAATGCATGGGGGATAGCCATTAGGCAATTATAGTGGGGGGTAGGAGGAAGTAGGCTGTTGGTTAATTAGAATCTGCAGCTTATCCAATAGGTAGAGAAATGGGCAGACTGGGTGGGCCAAGCGGTCCTTATCTGCCATCAAAGTCTATGTTTCCTGCCTGCTCTGGTTTCCTGTCCACTCCCTCCCTCCTCCGAGGGATAACAATGTGGGGGGGGGGACTGCACAGGCTATTGGGGGAGGGATAGGCTTCAATATCTAGAGTCCCTTCTGGTTCAATTCTCCCTAAAAAAGAAAAAATGGCAACTGGTAGCTGTTATGTAGCTCCAGTGCCCCATATAGTAGCTTTTAAAGAGCAAGAGTTGCATCATGTTGCATATTACTGTATATCCACATGGCATGGTTGTAGGAATGTCAAGGAGAAAAAGGGAAGTAAATGACAGTATATACAACTGAAATTAACATGGTTCCCATTTTGTTATCTTATAGTTTTTTTTATTACACATCAAAGCCAGTTATTATGTACTGTATATATTTGGAGTTTGAATTACTTTGGATGTTGTGAAGTCTCCTGTTTTTTTCTTGCATGCAGGTAGAGGTGCTGTCTGTGGTTGCACAGCAGATTCTTAGCATACAGCAAGCTGTCATGCATAACTTGAAGACTTTCATCTTTGAAGGGACAGAACTTTCTCTAAACCCGACCTGCGCAGTCTTCATTACTATGAACCCTGGGTACGCAGGCCGTGCAGAGCTTCCTGATAATCTCAAGGTAAAACTGTCTATGCAGATGACATGTCTTAGGAGGACAGGATCAATATAATAACAACCACAGAAAATCCTTTGAAGTAAGCAATAAGCCACAACAGGGTGTGCGGTTATTGGGGATTAATCAACATCCCGTGTGCATTGTGAGGTGGCCGAGTGCCCTCACAGCATCCGGGGTGTTGGCTAATCCCTAATAACCACATACCCTGGAGTGGGTTATTGCACTTATAACATGGGGTCAGTACAATGTTATAAAAATGAAGCAAACTCACAAAAAATGATGAAAAAGTAGATATTTTATTAAGTATACTTCCCCCACAAAAAGTAGTCCCACTGTTGAAATGCTCGGGATATGCATTCATGCAGTAGTACAAACAGATGGATCTGTGCTATGAGATTGCTACTGAAGCAAGTACTGACCAGGAAGGAGAACAGTGTGATGGGCAAAGTGCTTTTCCACATGTGTATACTGCACAGAGAGAGACACAGAGACACCAAGAGACACAGAAACACCGAGAGACAAGAGATTGTAGTACCTGTGGTTAGACAGAGTCTTTGTCTCTCCTGCTCTCTCTCTCTCTCTCTCTCTCTCTCTCTCTCTGAACCGCACACTGCGAAAGTCACTTCTCCCACTATATGCTGCATTCTGCATCTCTCCCCACCTCTTCATGATCCTGGTGTCTTTCCCTCTCATGCTGACTGTCACACAAGAAACAGGGGAGAGTCAGAAACATGTCTCACAGAGAGAGAGAGAGAGAGAGAGAGACACACACACAGAAGACATTGCCAAAACATTGGGGAAACTTTGCTCAGCACCCCCACTGTGCATGCAGGAACAGGCATGATGGATATGTTTTAGCGTTTTGACCTCAAATTTTCAATATAGTCTTCTTATGACCCTACGTCATAAACCCCATAGGTTTCAATTCCATGACAAAACACCATTCCATGCCACAGATGTGAATGCATGTTTTAGACATGATGTGAAAAATGACAGCTGTACTGTTCATGAGGTTGTGTGAAAAAATGACTGTTGAAAAGCTGGACTCAAAATATTGAAAATTACCAAAGTTATGCAAGTGCATAGAAAAATTTAAATGAACGCTCATAACTCAGCCATTTTTAGGAATTTGTTCAACCAAATTTTCAACATGGCCTTTTTGGAAGCCCACCTCTTGAACACTGGTAGTGAAATTCCATTATTCGGTCCCGAAAGGTGATTTCGTGCAGAGACCTTGAAATCACCTTCCAGACCCAATTAATGAAGTGACAGTGCCAGTGTTCATAAGGTGGGATCCCAGAAAGGCTATGTTGAAAATTTGGTGAAAAAATAAAAAAGAAATGGCAAAGTTATGAATATAAGTTCAAAACACCATTGCAATGCATTATACAGCACTTGCCTTGATTCCTCAGTTCACGGTTCAGCTTTGAAGAGTGCAGACATGTCTTGGTCCACAGAAGAGGACAGCCAACGACCTCCAGTGGTAAGTATAGGGTAAGGGGATGTGGGGTTGTGGGTGCTCAGTGGGAGGGTCAGAATGAGGAGGAGACATTGAGGATGACGAGGACTGTTTTCATTTTTCAGGTTTTACAAAAAAAAGATATCAGGGACTGTTTTCTTTTACAAATTTAAATGAAATAATGTTTTGGGACACTGGGGTGGGCTCCCCAGTGTCCCACACTGCTGGGGGGATTTAAATGCTGACATGGGGATTGGGCCTCCCAGTGTTGGCTCATTAATAAAACAATGGACTGCGGGGGGGGATTATCCATCATCAGGGGTGGGCATCCCAGTGTCAGATTATATAAATAAAATAAAATAAAGACAGGACTAGGGGACAATGATCAGAGGTTGAGGGGTACCACTAGACACCAGGGAATATATGGGGACAGTGATCCAGGAGTGAGGGGTGCCACTAGACACCAGGGAAAACAGGGAGCTCACAACTTACTGTTCACTGGCAGCAGGAGTTCTGCTGCGACTGCAGAAGTAAATAAAATCCGCTGTTCTCATACAGAGAACTCGGCGGAAGGCTCCTCTCGCTAAGCTGGGCACCCGGGATTTTGGGTTCCCAGAAAAAATATTTATCAGGCTAATTGTTAAAAACAAACACCAGAATGTAGCTAATCGGGGACTGTTTAGCTAGCTTCTGGCGTTTGTTTAATAAAATTACAACATTTTATGTATTTTCCATGCTTTTTAGTTTGTGAAAAAAAAACAAGATAGCGTCTGGCAAAAAAGGAATTTTCTCTCACAAAAAAGGATGTTGTCCTCATGAAAAAGAAAATGATCTTGTGAGATTGAATCCTTTTTACACAAGATCAATTCCTTTGTTGAACTTTTTACCTCTACCCTGAAAATGAACTTCCTTTAGGAAATATTGGGAACTTAAAAACTGAATAATTTTGCGAAAGGTTAATATTTTTGCACCAAACAAACACTGGCAGTTCTGTTACCCAAGTTCTTTCTACCATAAAAAAATCACACCAAATTTCTACACTATCTGGGCACAAGGCGATGAGGAAAAAACTGCAAAAAAGTGGCGACTTTTAACTTTTTTACACTATCTGGATATCAGAATCTGTATATCCAACAGGAATGAAACTTGCCATGTCAAGAGATTTGCCCCATGGGATAGCTCATACCTAATGTTTTGCAACTCCATTGAATGGTTGCAAAGTTATTAAAGTGCAAAATTTGAGGTTTAGTATTAAACAGGCTACTCAGCCCTAACTATAGTGGCAATATGGGAATTTATTGACATCTGCAGCCACATCTGAACTCCTGCTCCTGGCTGCATTGGTGCTGTGAGCTGCCCTTGCCCTGGTGTCTACTGGCACCCCCCACTCTCCAATTGCATCCTTGCAATTGCTGTTTAATTCCCTGGTGTCTAATGGCACCCTCAACCCTCCAGTTACCCTCCCTGTAATTTTTCTTTTATCCCTGGTGTCAAGCGGCACCCCCACCATTCGATCACCATCCCCATAATTGTTGTTTAATTCCCGGGTGTCTAGTGGCACCCTCAACCCTTCAATCACCTGCCTTTAATTTTTCTTTTATCCCTGGTGTCTAGTGGCACCCCCACCCTCCGATCACCATCCCCATAATTTATGTATAATTCCCTAGTGTCTAGTGGCACCCCCACCCTCCGATCACCATCCCCATAATTTATGTATAATTCCCTAGTGTCTAGTGGTACCCCCACCCTCTGATCACCATCCCCATAATTTATGTATAATTCCCTAGTGTCTAGTGGCACCCCCACCCTCTGATCACCATCCCCATAATTTATGTATAATTCCCTAGTGTCTAGTGGCACCCCCACCATCCGATCACCATCCCCATAATTTATGTATAATTCCCTAGTGTCTAGTGGCACCCCCATGCTCTGATCACCATCCCCATAATTTATGTATAATTCCCTAGTGTCTAGTGGTACCCCCACCATCCGATCACCATCCCCATAATTTATGTATAATTCCCTAGTGTCTAGTGGCACCCCCACCCTCTGATCACCATCCCCATAATTTATGTATAATTCCCTAGTGTCTAGTGGTACCCCCATGCTCTGATCACCATCCCCATAATTTATGTATAATTCCCTAGTGTCTAGTGGTACCCCCACCCTCCGATCACCATCCCCATAATTTATGTATAATTCCCTAGTGTCTAGTGGCACCCCCACCCTCTGATCACCATCCCCATAATTTATGTATAATTCCCTAGTGTCTAGTGGTACCCCCACCCTCCGATCACCATCCCCATAATTTATGTATAATTCCCTAGTGTCTAGTGGTACCCCCATGCTCTGATCACCATCCCCATAATTTATGTGCAATTCCCTGGTGTCTAGCAGAATGATTGCCATCCCTGTAATTGCTGTTTAATTCCCTGGTGTCTAGTGGCACCCCTCCAACCCTCCAATCATTATTCCTGTACTTTTTGTGCAATTCTCTGGTGTCTAGTGGCACCCCCACCCTCTGAATAAAGGAAGGAAAAGCCTGAAATAACTTTGGTAATTTTCAATATTTTGACTCCAAATTTTCAACATAGCCATTTTTTTCACACCACCTCATAAACAGTGCAGCAGTCATTTTTCACATCCTGTCTGAAATGTGTTTTCCCACCTGTAGCACACAATGGCATTTTGGCATGGATTTGAAAATGTTCACCTATGGGGTTTATGAGGTGGGGCCATAAGAAGACTATATTGAATATTTGGGGTCAAAATATGAAAAAATGCCAAAGTAATGAGCATCTGTTGCAATTTCGCTACGCACGTTCATAACTTTGGAAATTTTAAATATTTTGACCCCAGGTTTTCCACATAGCCTTCTCATTACCCCACCTCATGTATGTCACAGCTGTCATTTTTCAAATCCTGCTCAAAATGTGTTTTTGCACCTGTGGCATGGAATGGCGTTGCAGTTGCGCAGAATTACGTTTTGGCAGAGATTCGAAAAGTCTGTGTACCAGGTACATGAGGTGGGATAATTAGGTGGATATGCTGACAATTTGGTCACTGTTTACTATAAATGGAAATGCAGGACCCACTGCAGTAATGGTCAAAGTGACAGAAGTTGTGAAATGAGGCATTAGGGTTTCCCTAACACCCCACCCTCACAAACCAGGCATGAGAGCAGGTGTGGGGTGTGCTTTTGGCTTCTCAAGCCTAACGCTCATCCCGTTTTCATAAAGTCTACACATCTGACCTTATTTACAGATGGAATGAGATGAGCGTTAGGCTTGAGAAGCCCAATGCACACCCCACACCTGCTCTCCTGCCTGGTTTGGAAGGGTGGGGTGTTAGGGAAACCCTAACTCCTCATTTCCCAACCTTTGTCGCTTTGACCCTAACTGGAGGCTTTGCAACATACATATATATATATATACACACACACACACACACACACACTGTATAATGGGATATGCAATGTCCCTACTGAAAATATCTGTGTTATTGTCCCTGAGTGCAGATTAACCTTAAGACAAGTGGTGGAGTCATGAGAGATCTCAAAGGCCAAACTTCTGGATGGGAAAATAGCACAGTTATTTTCAGCAGTGCCATGGTATATTCAATTTATGTCATGCCTTTAGTTGCGCATCATTTGTGGTAATTTTCTTCTTTTATTTTATAGACTTGCCTTGTTTTTGAATTTTTGAATTGTGTTGCCAGCTTTTTGGAATCTGTAGTGTAGCATGAGTGAGTGTGTCTGATGATGTTTGGCATCATTACATTGGCATGGCAAATGCACACATTGCAAAGTTTGTGGCCTGCTTGTTCAAATGCTAGATGCCACAGATGTAGCGTGCTGCCTGATCGCTGGCCAGTATGCACTAGCAAGGTAAGTGGCAGATTAGTACATGAGGACTGCAGCAGAGCCAGTGGCACTTCAGGAAGTGTTGTTAGTGGGCAAAAAATGCCATGCCGACAGCAACATTTTCTCCTGCTGGCAGTAATTGAAGAGGAGGTGAAAAAAGATACATTGCAGGAATTTAGTTAAAAATGAAAATGAGATCAGTTGTCCCTCATGTGTGAGGCTGTAGAGTGAAGGCAGGAGTCGGTGCCAAGTCAGCCGTGTGCTTTTGAAAGTGAAAGTTTAAGGCTTGCGCTGCTGGCTCCAGCCAATCAGGGCCTCCAGTGAGGATTCTTTTGCAACTATGGACCTAGAGTGAGAATAACAGCATATTCCCACTCTAGGTGCCCATAGTAGCAAAAATATAAATCCTCATAGCAGCAAAAATATTACTGATATTTTCCAACATTTATCCTCACAGGTAGGACATAAGTATAGATATATACACATACATACAGTATATATTGCCTATGCCCTTCCCCGGTAACCCTTGTGTCAGCGCTTTTGTGCTGAGCTTCTTTCTCTTTAAGATTGATTTCCTGTTTTGGACTCACCACAACTCAAATCTATAAGACCATTATAAAATGGATTCATCCTTTGCCTTGGTTGAGCTATAGATGAGTCATACTGATAAGTCCTAAGAAGGATGGATGAAACCCATGTCTGTATCTTCTGCTCTCAGGCATTGGAAATTGTATGAGAGACTTTTTGATTGACACCATGCTTATGCTCCTGCTTAAAGTAGAACCAGTCTAAATTCTTTAATAGTGATTTGCATATACTTCCCATGATGCTCTGAATTATTGTGGTATGTGTAGTTTTGTAGTTATTATATATTTATATTCGTTCATTCGCTAACCCACTTGTTCATGTTTCCAGGCTTTGTTTCGTACAGTTGCTATGATGGTTCCAGACTATGCTTTGATTGGTGAGATTTCACTTTATTCAATGGGATTCATTGACTCGAGGAGGTAAGAAATGCTGAAAACAGTGACTCTAAGAATTATTTGCAAATCTGATAGCTGTACAATAAATTGCTATGTAAATCTATTTGAGCTAGTCCTTGTGAAGTACATCAGTGTGCATTATGAACAAATTAGAAGACAAAACTATGACAGAAAGAGGGCACATGCAGGACATGGGCACAATGGCAGCCTGACTCCATCACTCTCATCAACCTGACTGTGATCTAGAAACATTTGTTTTAGATAGTGACTGTCAGCATGTGAAATTGATTGGGAAGGTCTACCACTGATTATCTAAAACCAGAGTTATAAGAGCTTTTGTGGCTCCATTTATGAATGGTTTTAATGTTAAAGTTTCACTCACCTCAGTGGCTGGAAATGCCCAGTTCAATCAAGCCAGTGAGAGCAGGTGGAATTAGTAGGGGAAGCAGTGAATTGAAAGGTTGACCTGTCATCAATAAAGGAAACACTGAAGTCTAACCAAAGTGATATAGCAGAGTTAAAATTGTCTACTGGCAATACCAAAGGCAATCTCACATTTCTGGTAGGCTAGAAGAGGAAGAGAGCAAGACTGCTACAGTATGGTGGAGGAAGCATTCTTTCATGTGGAGGACACAGCAGTTTCACACGGCAATCAGATTGACCAGATATGAAAGAAACTTTGATGATCTAGAAAATAAGGGCTACAGAAACAATTTAGGACTAATAGATATTCCAGAAGCTATTGAGGGTCAAATATGGCAGCATTTTTACAAAAATGTATCCCCACATTATTAGGATTTAACTAGAACTGGCTGTCACAAACGCACTCAGCAGGTCAGGCCCTCTGCTCCCATAGTGCCAACCTCAGAGAGCAAGAGAATGAACAGATAACAGACAGGGTAACCCTCCTGTCTGCTTGTGGGTCCAAATCACCTTTAGTCTCAAGTTCTGGGGGGATTCAAACTGTGAACCTTATGCTAGTGTACCCAAATGAACAGGCTCAGATAATATTCTCTTCGGGGGGATGCAATATATCTTTCGCCTAAGGGCACCTAACCAGGTATACAAAATGAACCCTTTAAAACTCTATAAAAGACCTTAGGTATATTCTTACCTTTTCCCAGTTTAGTAACACCATCAAGCTTTTGAACAGTTGTCAGACTTAACCATCTATATGTCACATGCAAAAAGAACTGGCAGACAACCCAAGGCAGTCTTTCAAATAATATATTTACTAAAAATGGATAAAAATATGAAACATGTAAACATAGAACAATATATCAAAGAGCATACAATCACTTAAAAGAAAACAAGGAAAGGTACAACACAAAAACTCCTATCACAATACATTTAGACTTTTTCTATCTAATGTATTACCTCTTAAGTGCCTAAGTTAGATCAGAGCAGAGAGTTCTGTCTCTCTAGCATCCCAAGATGGAATATGACATATTCTCCAGTTACAAGGATACATTTCAGCTCCATCTCTCCACCCCCTTGGTGAGTCATCTAGCTCCTCCTTTTAGAATATATAAAAAAAAAATACAAACATGATTTCCTATCAGGAGGTATTTTAAATAAGGTGACATCAGCAAAAATTCCACTTCCTAAATATGACTCCTTAATTAAACATTTTCTCTTTGATCTTGAGCAGTTCCTATTCCCAAGGCATATCAAAGGATTTTACAACTTTTAGCACCATAGTGGTATAAAATGTTCTTCCTATAGGAATCATAAAACTTTACGAGCCCTATATCCTGGCAGCTGGGTCAGTTCTAATTAAGACAGAAAAACAGGAGACCCTTAATTACCTCCTGGTTTCAGGTCACTTGTCACTGTAACTTCACTGAAACCTGGGGAGGGGACCCATAAGTGCAGGCTCTCTTATGTGAGACAATCACCTACTATATTTTTATATTACAAATATCATACAGCAATCATGACCAGCTGGCCAAGCTTCACACCGGCCACTTGATAAAGAAAGAGCACAAAGTCGTTAGCCCCCAAACCAAATCTGAAGCAAAGTCCAGACCTATTGTAGCAAACTTCCTACACGTATTAAAGAGCTAGTGTACTGCTTGGAATTAATAGTAATTTTCAGATGCATTCAGCTATCACTTCCAGTATCTGAAGTATTTTTTTATTTTCTGTTTGCTAATTAGAAGATTTTCCACCTGGCAATACTGGGGTGATGAATGGAGCAGCACTCTGTCTGGAGGAAACAAAAAGTCAGTCCTCTTCCTCCCACTACATCATCAGAAATGAGACCAAACACCTCAAGGCACCACAATCCTTGCAGCCTGAGCAGTGACTTTCACAAGCTACCAATCCAAATGCATGAAATTGTGACATCACTAGTAACCAGGGAGAGCCAGTTCCTGCTTCCTCATGTGAAAGTGAAACCTGGCAGTGAGAAATGGTTCTCATTGGTTACTAGTGATGTCACAGTCAGTGTGGTTTCAGTGTTGATGTAGTGGGAGGAACAGAACTGAGTTTTTTTTTCAATCAAGTCTTTATTTAACCAGGCGTTCATCGTTGAGCAGAAGCTCATTTGCAAGATGGACCTGGGTGGAGCATGAACAATTGTATATACAGGTCAACACAGGTATTTACAAGGCAATACGGATAATACTCTTTACAGAGAGGAAGAAAAAGAAGATCATATGTACATAGAATTATACAGATATTATACAGATTACACGGTATTTACATACATAGAAGTGTCTATAGGAAGATAAAGCAGGTTATCTAAGGTTGCAGGAGGAAGTAACAGAAGAAAAAATTAAAAATAAAAATATACACCAGGTAGAGGTGAAGGTAGGGGGGAAGAGAGGGAGGGAAGTAGGGGGAGAAAGGCTAGGAGGGCACGGTGCACAGAAAGGAGTTGGTAAAGCTGGATGTAGAGAAGGTGGATGGAGAAAAGGAGTATGTGTGAGCCCCGGGATTGAATGCTATAAAGTATGGGGCATGGTAGGATGTCACAACCCAGGGTAGTGAGCTCCTATCCGAGGTTGGGAAAGGAAGAATAAGGGGATGGATGGGCCTAGTGTTGATAAGACAGGGGGATAAGAGAGAGAACAATTAGGCTGGTGAGGAGCAAGCTGGGGGGGTCAGTACTTAAAATTGGGTCTAGGCGTGGCTATATACCAGTACTGGGTCTGAGTGGGTGAAGCAGTTACATACTTCTCTGATTGTAATGGAATAAAGCATCTTGAAAGCATTTATACTGATTAGAGTGCTTAATTTGAGGGATTTTGTAGATCGCTCCATAAGGTAGGTAGCACGGGTTTATGATGCCCTGCCAAAGCGGGATTTTGCTTTGGGTACTTTAAGTGTAATAGCTGAGTAACTTCTTAACGCCAGATTTCCCAATTATACTCAGGGAAGACAGCAGGAGATATAGTAAGGCAGCTTATTAGAGATGGCTCTATAGGTCCAGAGAGCGGCGTTTCTGTGGTGCCTGAACTTTAGTGATGTCCATCCCACTGCCGCATATAGGGTGCAGTGATGTGTCAAGGGGAGTCCTGTTATAAACCTCAGTGCTCGATGGTAGAGTGTGTCCAGTTTAGCCATGTAAGAGTTGGGGCATTGGCTGTAGAGGAAGTCAGCGTAATCAACCAATGATAGGAAAATGGATTGGACCAGTTGTTTCTTGGCATCTCTGGTGAGAAATTGGCTGATTCTAAAAAACAGTCCAAGCCTTTGCCGAAGTCGTTTTAGCAAGTCCTCGATATGTTCAATGAAGGAGAGTCTTTGGTCTATCCAAACTCCCAGATACTTGAATTTTGTAACAAATTCTAGTTTTTCAACTAGAACTGTGGTAATTTGGGGAACTGTCCCACTGGACACAGGGTTAGCTGTACGGATAAAAGGAGAGAGGACCATCGCTTTAGTTTTTTGGGCATTAAGGAGTAGCTTTTTTTGGAGGAGTTGGCTTTGCAAAAGGTTGAATTCTGACTGTGGGTCATTGCAGGCAGCTTCAGGTGTTGGGCGCTCACATAGAGAACTGTATCATCTGCAAACAGATGGATGTTTCTTTTTATACAGTAGTCGATGTTATTAATGTAGATTGCAAAAAGCAAGGGCCCTAATATAGAACCTTGAGGTACCCTCTTTGCAGAGTTTTTAAGGGGGACAAGCCTCCTTCGCTTTAACTTGTTGAAGGCGCCCTGTAAGATAGTCAGTGAACCAACGCAGAGAGGAGGGGTCCACACCTATGGTTTGAAGGGCGGAGAGGAGCAGACTATGGTCGACGGTGTCGAAAGCCTTGCTTAGATCAAGGAAAACAACACAAATAAAGTTTTTGCTCTCAAGATTATGCTGCCAGTCGTTAGTAACTTTGGTGAGGGCTGAGATAATGCTATGTTTAGCTCTGAATCCGGACTGCATAGGATTTAGCAGTTCCCTAGACTCAAGGTGAGTCCTCAGCTGTGCATTTACAATTTTCTCTAGGAGCTTGGACAGGACCAGAAGGAGGGAAATTGGCCTGTAGTTATTGAGATCGCAAAGGTCACCTGATTTGAACAGTGGTATGACATGTGCTGTCTTCCATATAGGTGGTAAGGTGCCCTGAGACAGGGATAAGTTAAAAAGGTGGGTGACGGGTATCGCTAGTATGTGGTAGGCAATTTTTAGGAAGTAAGGGTCAAGGGAGTCGGCCCCAGCACTTTTTCTAGTATCCAACTGAAGCAAGAGATCCTCTACCTCTTTCAGTGTGGCAGGTTGAAGTGAGAAAGGCGCGGTTATCGGAGTTTCAGGCAGTTGGCTGGCAGTCTGGGAGCGAAGTATGTTTGCAGGAGTTATCAAATGCCATGCCTGCAGTAGCAAAGTGGTTATTGAATGCGCCAAGTATATCCATCTTTTCGGTTATAGTCAAGTTGCCAGAGGTAATCTTGGTCGGGAGTGAATTTCCTGGGAGTGGCCTAGCAGATCACTGATTGTGTTCCAGAGCTTGATTGGGCTCTTTGTGGCAGAGTCGAGTTCGGATTTGAAGAAGGTGGTCTTCGATTCTCTGATTGTTTTGGTACATAAATTTCGTAGTCTCCTGAACTGGTTCCAATCCTCTGCAGTGTTCAGTCTGCGTGCTTTTTTCCAGAGCTTATCTCTTTCTAGAAGCAAGGACTTGATCTGAGGGGTGAACCATTTACAGGTTTTGGTCCTAGTTCGAACTTTAATAAGGGGAGCATACTTATTAAGGGCCCTTGATAGAATGTTGTGGAAGATATTGTAAGCTGACGAATCGTTTGGCCAGGTAGAAATCTTGCCACTCAGGGAGTACTTAAGCTCATTTAGGTAGGCATGTTCATTGAAGTTGCGCCTGGATCTCTTCATAGAGAACTTGCTGATGGGTGCTGGGTTGTTGGTGGATCTTACTCCCGCTGAGAACAATGGTCGCTGGCGCCTGAGAAGAAGACATCAGCGTGGGAGAAGAGATGAGGTTTGCTCACCATTAGCACATCCAAAAGTGTACTTTTACTGGGGTTCTTCACGCTTGGGCGTGTTGGTTCAGTAATAAGTTGCGTCAGCCCATGTTCATCACAGAAGGATGCAAGGGGGGCAGCTGTGTTAGAGAGCCAGTCAAAGTTGAGGTCTCCTAAAATAATAGTTTCTGGCAGCCCCTGTCCCAGCTTGTCACTTAGATATGACACAAGCTGTAGGCCAGCAGATGGTGGTCTGTAGCATCCTATTACGCAGAGTGCAGTAGTCTGTGTAATTTCCACTTTGAGAATTAGGCATTCGAATTCACTGGCAACAGATGCCGAGGATAAGCAGGAGGCAGAAAATTTGTCTTTAACGTAGATAGCTACCCTCCTCCTCTGGCATGCCTATCAGCTCTGAACAAGGCATAGTTGGGTATGTTTACTTCTATCAGTGGTGCTGGGTCTAAGCCAAGTTTCGGAAATCACAAGTATGTCAGGAGAGGTATGATTTACCCAGGTTTGTATTAAGGTTATCTTTTTAAGGAGGCTACATACGTTAATATGCAAGAAGCTTATTCCTTTTAAATTTGCTAGTTCTGCTGGCAAAGCAATAGCTTCTGGGGGGCCAGGGTTGAGTTCTACGTTGCCTGAACAAAGCAGGAGGATAAGTAGGATTTTTCTAAGAGCGCTAATTATAAGCTTGTAATTCCTGCCTTTCTCCCGTCTAGTAGATCTGATGTTTTTAGGGACTGGAAAGTAGCCACCATAGAAGAGTTGATCTGTTGTAGCAAGAGCTAGTACCCCTACCACAATAGGTGGGGAGGAGATAGAAGTCTGCGTGGTGGGAGGTGGACCTTGTGGTGGGGGAGTGTTATAAGTACTACTGGTATGTGTGGTCCAAGAGCAGGGTTCGAGGTATTGGTACTTGGAATCACGGAGGCAATTAAAGGATAAGTTGCCATGTGGTATATTTCCTCCAGAGTGCTGCTCCAGACATCATCCCAGTACTGCCAGGTGCAAAAATCTCCAAATTAGCAAACAGAAAAGAATAAATAAATGAGATATCAGAAGTAATAGCTGACTACATCTGAAAGTTACAATTAATTGCAGGCAGTTTCCATCCAGTACACAAGCCCTTTAATTAAGAACAATAGTTTAAGGCTGGCCTGTTAGTGTAGAGGTAGGGCTTCAGCTTGCGACGCCAGTGACCTGGGTTGAGAAACAAGTCTGGGTCATCACGGGATGGCCAGTGCTAAGGAGGACTGAGCATCCCAGAGGACGCTGTCCTCCTCGGGGGAGTTGCTGGTCCTGGCGCTATAGTGTCACCTGGGTGATCACAGGTGCCAGTGCTCTTTGCCCCATCACAGTGTGAGGGATGGATGCCTGATGATGATGATGCTCTCCACACACTTGCATGTTCGAGCTTACGTCATCGCAGAGTAGGCATTCCCTGAGGGGCAAAAAAGGAAAAACAGGGGAAACCTGACTGTACACTACGAGGGTTCCAATCTCTCAGGCCTGTACCAGTGTCAGGGTCCTCTCCCCAGTGAAACTGGATCCATGCCATCGCAGTGACAGGGGAGACTTCCTACCCTCACTATGGTGGTGGTGGGGGGGGGAGCAAGCCATGGAGGAAGATGCCAGGGATTAAGCTAAGCCCCTGAGGACCTGGGTGACAGGGCTGGAGGTCGAACATGGGTGACTCAGCCTGCACCAGAGGAGATGAGAAACAGATTAAGAAGACAAGGAAAATATTTTAAGACTGGCTGGAGAGAAAAAGGTTTTGTCATGGGAGGGCAACAGGATTTTCATTGTCCAGGGTTTCTCAATAGAAGTGGTTGAAAAACATTAATTTTTCACTGATGTTAGGCATCAAGTACAACCACTGAGGGTTTATACCACATGAGATACCCTGCAGCGCTCTAGATAAATCATAATAGTAAATTTCAGGCCTTTGACAGTGTTGAGTAAACTGAGGGTTATATTTGGGAGGCATTGACTTATTCAGACTGGCAATTCTAAACACCAACCTTTTTGGTAGCCTCCAAATCCCACGTTGGCTGGATGGGGTGGGAGCAAGAACTTTTCCTACTGGAATATCTCCCTGTTCACCTTAGGCTGCTAAGGGACATCATTCCATGAGGACTGCTGGAGGCCCATCCCAGAGAGGAATACATCTAAGGGCTCTCCACCCCTACCACTGCCAGTGGGGACCCCTGTCTCATGGACTGAACCTGTAGTCCCCCAGATGGAAAGCAAGAACCTTCACTATTAGGTCATCAGAGTATTTCATAGTAATATGTTACTAAGTAAACTTCTGGCAAAATAACAAACCAGCAAATAGTAAAGTTTTGAAGACTGGAGCTGTACTTAAAAGTGACTGTTCTCTTCAGGTGGAGAAATGAATCTGACATTAGAACACTAAGGGAATTGTGACCACAGTGCAGATTTTGAACCTTATTCTAATATTCCATAATTAGCATAAGTTCTATCTCCAGGACTTCACACTCTACTAGGAAGATGATGCTTATTGTAAAGCACCACTGATGGATTCCTGGTGTTTGAGTTAAAAGTTCCTCAAAGATCAGTAGCAAATATTTTTGTGAGTGGATAAGCATCAGTGATGCCCTGGAGGTAGAAACTATGCAAACTGTAGAATTTGAAATGTAGGTTCAAACTCTGCATCCGCGTAGCACTCTGGCCATTGCTCGGGGTCTGTTTCACCTCCTGAAGAGAGCAGTCACCTTGTAGTGAACTCTAGTAATGGCTGGTTCTCCAGTCAGGTTTTTATTTTATAGTTTATATAAAAATGCATTTAGTCAGTTTTTAACCTGTAAATTAGGGTTTCTCCAATTCCCATTTGATTCCCAGGAACCAGAGGAACTGAATAAAGTGTTAACACCATGAGTGATCCCTTAAGAAGAAACAATATTACTATGATGAGTCATTTTTTCTTAGCGTTCATCTTGTCAATTCCTCCTACCACACTGCAGTGTCTATACCCAGTTTGAGTGTGGACACACGTCCAAGCTTAACGCAGCAATACTTGTTACTTTTTTTCAGCAATAATGTTTGTCTGGCAAAAATATCAAGACATGCATTTTCCTTTTTGTGTTCTTTTATTCCTGAACCAAGATACAGGATTTTGAAATTTTTTTTTAAGTTTCCATTCCTGTGCCATGCCTGCCATGGAAACGTTAAATATCTTGGTATAACATTGTGCTGTTTACCATCAGAAACATGTGGTAATACCATCCTAATATATACACAGTATGAATCTAGCATGTACATTCAACAGTTAACCTCGGTGGAAGAGATGTTTAAAAATTGCGAGTGGCAGCCATCTTTAATGATGTGAGTCATTAATTACAAAATTAGTGATAAAAGCTGTTTTAACAATATCTGAGAAAACTAATAATACACCAAGCATGAGGATGTCAGAAATACATTTTTGTAAAAAAAAACAATGTAATGAAATGTTTTGGCTGACTAATAAGTACGGCTGGTTTAACGGCTAAAATGCTACCCTCAATGCAATTGTCCCTCAGGAATCTGTCTAGTCCTGTTCTGAAAACCACCAGTGCTAGCTTCCACAATGTCACAAGAGAGACTATTGCACACATTGCCCACCCTCTGTGTAAAGTAATGCTTTCTAAATGTTTCCCTTTACTCTGTCCTCCATCTCAATTTGACGGAATGCAATGGTGGATTTGAGCCCCTAGTCCTTTGCTTGCTAAATTGACAAACTGTGTAAATTGTCAGCTTGATACCATACTCATGCTCATAGGAATTTTCTTTTCTTACTGTATCCCAGTCTTGCCCAGAAAATTGTTGCCACCTATCGTCTCTGCTCAGAGCAATTATCCTCCCAGCATCACTATGACTATGGCATGCGGGCAGTTAAATCGGTGCTGACAGCAGCAGGGAACCTCAAACTGAAGTACCCAGAGGAAAATGAAAGTGTATTGCTCCTTCGAGCCCTGCTGGATGTGAACTTGGCGAAATTCTTAGCACAGGATGTGCCTCTGTTTCAGGTACAATAAAAACCCGCAGCAATTATAGTGAGATGGATTTCATTTGCAGACTGGCATGTTGCTGCTCTCGATCTGTGCCCATGGTGGAGTTGCATTCAGTAGGCAAGAAAGAAAACTGCAGTGCACAACTGTTACAGTCTTTTATTTCCTAAGGGATTACAAACCTTACCAGCAGGATACTTATAGAGGATTTAATTAAAATTGAAAGCACAGTCCCTTCAATATATGGGCTTCTGCGTACAGTTTTAAATGAAATTTCTGTACCTTCTTATCCATTTTCCTCTAACCAATGTTTTATTGATAGGCCAGTGTTAACAGAGTTCACCTTAGAGAAATTGTTATAAATAAGTACACACTAAGGTTTAAAAAATGCTTCATGTTACAGAGAGTAGGTCCCAATCCTTGGGATTACTCTGGTGTGGTACCATGGATTCAGACTGAAGCTTTGGATAAAAAAAAACCATCAAGTATCCTACTGATAATGTTTGCAGCCATTTACCATATAGAGATTCTAACAGGTGTGTACAGCACTTTAGTTATTTAGTTTTGCTCTCACACAGGTCTACAAGCAATCTACTCCTTTGGATACCCAATTACACCCTGCTGCCCACTGGACATACTTCTCACTTCCCGCTGCTTGCTTCATCTTCCAGACTCCCAGAGTACTCTGACCTCCCTTTGGTTTTTACATCTCACTGCCAGGGGAGCTGCTTCTGCTACCACTAGCGGAGGAAGCACGTACAGTACACTGACGATGAAGAGAATGGTCAAAGGGTAGAGCCAGTGTGCAAAAGTGTCCAGTGACTTGGAAAGAATTAAGCAAGCCACCATCTAGCATGCTGGGATTAGCTATTATCCCAATTTCTCCACCTTTGCCAAATCTTTGTGTGTGTGTGTGTGTGTGTGTGTGTGTGTGTGTGTGTGTGTGGTAAGGCACAGTCCCAGGCATCACCAACCACACCACCACAAATTTCCCCAAAGATCTACTCTAAGAATAGTATGACGCCAGACCCTCACCCAGAAGGAGTGTCCAGGTGGATGCTCTTTTGCCAGCCTTTACTCCTGCCATACCAGGCTTGGGGGAATTCCCTGGGTTGCCAGCATCATGGGCAGAGCCCCCACCCAGTTGGTACCACAGAGCTGACTACTGCATCTTTATTTTATTTACTGTTACTTTATAAGGCCAACTCCTGGGCCACCTGATGACCCACTTGGTAGCACATTGTGACCTGTGCCTGTGACCCAGGTTTGGAAGCGAACCCAGGAGCTGGGTCAGGCGACTGAGGGTGCTTCGGTAGCGCCCCCAACTGGAAGGGGATGACAATGGGTTCCACCGCTACTGCGACCCCTGTAGTGGGTTGAAGAGACGGCTTCCTCCACACAGGTTCACTGGGTGGTGTGAGGCCTGCAGGGGTACTGCCAGCATCAGAGGAAGGAGGGCTGGACTTAAGGAGATGGGAGAAGATGTCAAAATCAATGTTCCTCAGCTGTCTGTATGATGGCCTGTGCTACTCTCGGTCCCTGCTCAGCATGGATCCTCACTGGTATGACAGCGGAGGGGAGCAGCTGATGAGGCTGGGAGGTCTCCAGCAGAAGGTCCTGAATGTCAGGCACGAGTGGCAGCTAGAGGGCTAAAAGCTTTATGGCAAAAAAAAAGGCAGATTCCAGTAGCACCCTCAAATCATTTATTCTTCAAATAATGTGAAGAGTTTGGAGCTGCTGATCCATTGAACTGTTGTAAATCATATCTGATTTTTAGGTTGCAGTAATTTCCGACCACTTGCTGTAGATGCCTGAGCTGCTGTTGACAGATTTATTGCATTTTTCCTTCCATCCTCACACTGTTTCTGCTATAATTACAGAATGCTGTTTCCCTCATTACCTTGCAATTCTTTGTTTCCTGAAGGGCATTATCTCTGACCTGTTCCCCGGAGTGGTGCTCCCTAAACCAGATTATGAGCTGTTCTTACAAGCACTGAATGACAATATCCAGAAGATGAAGCTTCAGCCAGTCCCTTGGTTCATTGGGAAAATTATCCAGGTTGTTTCATCGACTTGTTTTTGTTTCTTTGTATCAAATCATTAATACGACTAAAATACCCACGGGTTCGGCTGTGGTCTCTAAGCTAGCAGTACAAGCATTTCAAAAAACAAGAGTTAGTAAGAATGAGTCAAGGGATCTGGGGGCAAAGTGGGAAACTCAATCATTGCCTTGGGCAGAATATTGGATATGCAATTTGTGTATCTTATAAATGGAGCGTTTCTGTAATGAATGCAGGGCAGGGAGGGTCATGTCTTTTATTTGCCTTTCCACTGCTGTATTTTCGTAAGATTTTAGTAGCAGTCCTCTTTCCCTAATGTTTCCTAAGTTTACACTTTGGATAACATTACTGCCTAACTGAACGCATCCCTTAGATCATTAGCTGGGAGGACTGAAGCACTGAAAGGTTAAGAAGAAGAAGAAAAATCAGCGTTTATATAGCGTTTTTCTTACACAGTGTTTTGCAAAGTGCTTTACAAGCAACACTAGGCTGGTAGTGAAGTGACTGAATGTATAGAGACTTGCTCAGGGTCACACAGTGGGTAAAGTGGCTCTTATGGGTTTCAGACTTGTCTTCCAGTTTCCAAACTTACACTGTATACTAGATCTTGCTACCTAACCATGGCAGCCCATTATAATCTCCTTCTCCCTCTCAGGAGGAAGATGAGGAGGCATTTTTCCACTGAGAGGGTGTTGTTGAAGTGGAATGAGTTGCCGGAGGAGATGGTATCCTTAGAAACAGTGGACAGCTTCAAGAGAAGCTGGGACTGGGTGAAGGGGAAAGTTGCAGGTAGACAGGGGAGAGAGGGGTATCTGACAGGTGTCAAAGGGGATATGGGAAGGGGGGAAGTTCCTTTTGTAAACGTAGGTGGAACTGCACACCCAAGCAGACTAGATAAACCATAAGGTCTTTATGTGCTGGAACATTCATATGTTCATATGTAACAAGACTTCACCATGACACACACAGCTACAGTGGTAGCCATCGCCATTGCATATCGCGGCATTCCAACATCTGGACCGATATCGCTTGATACTATATAAGCTGCATTTAGTTAAATATGGTTTTTCATAGTGATATCAATCAGTAGCAGCCCTAGAAGCTGTGTCTTAAAATGTAGTGGTGATCTCTACCACTGTACATGGCTCCCTAAGAGTCTTCATGTATATGAAAGGTATGCTGTGCTACTGAAAGACGATGAATTCTCACAGGTGAATATGGAGGTATCATTGCCATGGCAACAAGCAGTAGTTTATTTATTTACTATGTAGTGGTCAGGAAAGACACACTGAGACAATGTTTATTTCCAAGTGTGACCTGGAGGAAGGGGAATGGGTTTTATTTGGGTACCTTAAAAATAGCAGACACCTCTTGTATACTTGTAAATAGGCTACATGGAAACATAGACTTTGACAGCAGATAAGGACCATTTGGCCCACCCAGTCTGCACATTTCCCTACCTGTTGGATAAGCTGCAGATCCTAGTTAACCAACAGCCTACTTCCTCCTTCCCCCCACTATAATTCCCTTTCCAAGAGAGGAGCCCCAGGCACGGGCGCTCCCCCCCCACCTGCTGAAGACCCGCTCTCTTCCCTGCGGTGCAGCCAGTCCTGAATGGCTGCCACCACCACTTCTACAGCCACCAGCCACCAGCCACAGGCACTCCAGCTAAGAAGAGGAGCCCCGACCACAGGCGCCTCCTCCCCCCGCTGAAGACTCACACTCTTCCCTGTGGTGTGGCCAGTCCTGAACGACTGCCACCACCACTTCTACAGCCACCGGCACTCAAGCTAAGGAGAGGAGCCCCGACCACGGGGCTCCTCCCCAGCCGAAGACTCACTCTCTTCCCTGCAGTGCAGCCAGTCCTGAATGCCGCTTCTACAGCCACCAGCCAACGGCGCTCAAGCTAAAGTACAGCAGCTTTTCAAATTTTCTGGTGCCTTGACCCCGAGCCCCGATTGGTGGCTTCGGATTCCTAGACTGTTCTGATTGGCTACTGCACCTGTGCACTATGCAGGAGGCCTCACTCAGGAAAAAACTAAAGGGAACTGTACCGCTTTCACCTTGCTTCCTTTTCTCACTGCTCAGCCTGTTAATTTTAAGTTCTGCAGCTAGTTTCAAGTGTTTACAGCTTATTTTTGTTATTAGCCAAATTACAGTATATTACTGTTCAAGCCTGTTAGTGATTACAGCTCTCTTGCTGAAATTATCAGACTGGAAAACTTAGAATTGTAGCTGTTTTACATGCTGTGTTTGAAAGTGTTTCTTCTAACTGCAGCTTATTTTCTGCTCGCGCCTTTGCAACTGACTCCTGCAAAGGGCTTTCACTTGCTAATTTCTTTTCCTCCCCCATAGACTTTCCTCCCAAGCTGCTCCCTCCCATGCCTACCACCTCCCACTAGCTCCCTATCTCCTTTCCTCTATCTACCCCCCTGCTCCCCCCCCGTACTGTCAGTCTAGCTAAGCATTTGCCTCCCAATGTAACCCTACATAACTGACCTTGCTTTTCTTCCCTCTCCAGGAGAGAGCCCTGCCCATAGGCACCCCCAGCTGGACTTCGCTCTCTTCCCTGCGATGCAGCCGGTCCTGAACAGCTGCCGCCACCGTGTCTGCAGCCATCAGCCACTGGCACTCAAGCTATATCCTGCCAGTGCTTTGCGTCGGCCTCCTGCCCTATCTGGGCATTTTCTTATATAGTTCCGATCTGTTACATGACTAGTGCTTGTGAATTACTAAGTCCCTAGATTTGCATTAGCAGGTTATACTATCCTGCCACTAGAGGGCTGCTCTTCAAGTGCAGCTTCCTGGCTGTCACTGCCATTCACTGTATAGCTTTTGTCACCTAATCCTTTTTGTTTATCCTCCTCACAGCCTTGATTGGCTCTTTCATTTATTCAGCCTACCCTGCCAAATCTTACAATGCTGCTTGTTGTCATGCAGTTCTATACTGTTTTCACACAGAATAAAGCCCCTACCTCCCTCCTCAAAAATGCTAACCCCTTTCTTCTTTCTCCCTCGTCCTGGTTCTGACCCTCATCTCTCCTTCTCCCGTTACACCCACTGTTACATCTCTCCCCCCTACTCTCTCTGCTGGTTCCTTCATCCTTGCAATCAATCCCACCGCCCCTTTCTAAATCTGTTGTTACTTTTCCCTCCTCCCTCCTGCTTTTCTTTTACCTCTTCCTAGTTAGTTTGCCTATCTTCGCATTTTAATTGGCTTTTCTCCATCCCCTACCTCTTCCTCATCCTCCCTAAATTCCAAGCTACAATACAAATGTCCTAAACTACATTATTTCATCATAGCCCTCCTCCTCCTCCTCCTCCTTCTTTCTTTAGGTAACATCCACCATAACCCTGGCATTCCCTTATTACTTTCCTCGGCTGTCACCCCAAACTCAAATACGCCTAGCTCCCCACCTCTATAGTTATCCCCAATGAGCTGAAACTTCTTCACTTAAACATCTGTGGCCTGCTACACAAAACTGACCTCATTCAAACTCTTGGGGTCTCACACACTTCAAACATTTTAATTATAATTGAGTCCTGGTGGTGGCACTCTCTGAAAAAAAGTGGGACCCATGCTTATCTGCACATTTTAGAAATTACTTATTTCCTTGTTTTTGCTGTAAAAAAATGGACCCCTTTAACACAAAAACAAGGAGTCAGTTATGTCCACCCCCCTTTTCACTTCAAGTGAGGAATGTGATTACGGGTTTGCATCAGATGTATACATAATATTGTTAAACAGTAATCAACTGTATGTGAAAGCCTGTTTACATTTTTTGAATGTGTACTTTCTTAATGTTGTCAATATCACGCCACCCATTTTGTACTCTGCCCCTGGATTTCTGTGCCCCAAGTGCATTATTTTATATTTCTTTTGTTGAAACCCAGCTGCCATTCCCTTGATCACTGTTCAAGTCTTCTTAGGTCTCTGCTCATACTTTTCCATCCTGCTGCAGAGCTTGGTATCATCGTACAGAGTCAAACCTTCCCTTCCTGCTCCTTTGCAATTTCACTTATAAAGACATTAAAGAGGGCCAAGTCCAGCACTGATCCCTGAGGTACTCCCCTCATCACCCTCCCTTCCTTGGCGTGAACTCTGTTTATTACCAGTCTCTGTCACCTATCCCCTAACCAATTTCTTACCCAGTGTACAACCTGTTTACCCAGCTTGCTCAATAGTCTCTTATGCGGAATGGTGTCAAGAGAAACGCCTTACTGAAATCCAGATAGGCCACATCCAGTTCTCCTCCTTAATGTAATTACTTGGTTACCCTATCAAAGAAATCTATCAGATTTGTCTGACGTGACCTTCTCTCTGAAACCCCATGCTGCCTCGGGTTTGACTTCGCTCCAGCAGCACACACGTTAAAGCCAGTGTAATGTTTTGAGGCAGTTCCTATCTGGACATTAATGTATAATTATTTATTTTTGTAGTAATGTAAAGAAATGAGAAGGAAGCTGCTAGCGAGTATGACAGGGGCAGTTAGTGGTGGCTGGGGTCTTTACACTTAATTATTTGCAATGCCAGCAGATGCTGTCTACTTATATGCATTGCTATTGGTGTAAAAGGCATGGCAAGTGTCATGCCAACCCCAAATTTTAGCCATGGTTGTTAACTATTTGTTTGCAACTGTTCAATTACTATATTTGTTGCACTATTACTCTGCACCAAATATTTGTTTGTTGAGCAACTGTTAACTCAGTGTGCATTTGCACCTCATTTAATTGTTTACTCTCCCACACCCCTCTCAGCCCAAAGCACATCTGGAAAGGAGCTGTTACTAGCTCGGTATGTGTTTCCTGATAACACTTTTGAAATAAATGAAATTATACAACTTATAAGGGCCAGTGTCTTCCTTAAAACAATAAAACAGCAGCCTTTATGTCAGAGAACTAGCTATTTAAGAATGCCCTATAAATCCTTTTCAGTTCATGCCACTTATTAATTTTTCAGACATGTCTGGATCCGTTAGCATTTTTGACAGCTGTCATTTTTTTCTGATTTTCTACTAGAGAACTGAGAATAGTATGAGTTATACTGAGCTCAGTATTTGCCTTTCAGTGCTGTTCTATTTAGGCAGGCAAATTAAAAGGAAAAAGTGTATTTACTATAACACCGTACAATATGAGTACAGGCTGACAGCCAGGCAGAAATATTTTTAATATCATTAAAGAGCTGGTGACATTCTCAGGAGAGCTTTAACAAAACATAATATTTAGACACTGTCCAGCTTGTATTTCCCATTAGTTCTGTATTTCTCCTCCCCAATATTTAGCAGTGAGGCCATCTGCATGAAAACAGGGTCTTTGCTCCTGAAGAGTTCATCTATTTCTGCAGCTTTCTCCCTACCTGAAGTCATAGAGCACTGATTGTGACCTCACAGTTACTCCCATGGTGACAGATTGTGATGTCACAACAGAGGAGTATGAATTGAAGTAGGGAGTAAGCTATACAGACAGATAAACTCAAACTGAACTGTAAGGGGCAACAATCATATATTCATACACATTTCTTTAGTAATAAATAATAGGGAGAAGAAATATACAAAATATAAATGGAATGCTGGCAGAATTGTACCTAGTTATGTTTTTTAAAGTTTTCTTTGAGGTGTCAGTAGGTTTTTAATGTTTCCACAGAGTGAGCTTTTTCAGTGTCACAGTTAGAAGCAAGTTCAAGCTACCTTAAATCTCATTAATCCACTCATCTACGGGAATTTTTACATTTTTTTTTATTTTAGTTTTTGTTGACTGGGTAATTACACTAAACAAATTCAGCCTATTTTCAGGCACAACCCGGGGGAGGGGGATACAGATGAATGCCTACTGACCTTGAACCAGATTAAGCTGTTGGTGGCATTTTTAGTGAAAGGGAGGAAATGATGATGCACAACATTCCAAAGGCAGGAAACAGACAGTATCTCCATTTCAAATCCCGTGACATTCCCTGTAATACATTATTTGCAAAGCTGGGGCATGCGGGGGGGGGGGGCATGACAAGGTTTGGTTTGCTGTGTTTAATTTCAGACACTTTCTTTCTTCCTGTCATCCCATGTAATCTATATTACCTTCATTTGTTTAATTTACTGTAGCACTTGTCTGACAAGTGGCACTGACACCCCACAGTGAACATCAAATGGAGCAAACAGAGAGAGAAGCCCAGCAAACACAATACTTCATGAATCACTTGTTTCACTTGTTCTCCCTTCCTCCAGCCCACCCCTAACCATCATAAATCGAGGGGCCTCACTGCAGGGAACAGAGAAAAAAACTACCCTAATTAACAGAAACACTGAGGCAAGCATCCATGTCTGAACCTTGAAAAACAAACCTTTTCCTTGATTTTTCAGATGTGGATGCATACCTCAGTGGCCAGAAAAGTGCCACCACTGGAGACTGAACCTTGGCTCACTAAAAATATCCCAGACAATGCCATCGCTATTTCTGGATATTCCCTCTCCAGAAAAGATGGGTAGGACAGGGTGGGGGAGTGGCCATGTATATCCAGTCCTTATTGCAATTGACAACTATTCTATCCTCCCAGGTACTTAATGGCCCTAGTCACCTGTTATGTGTAGTGCAGCTTTAAGAAATGTTAGACAGTACAGCTTAAAGAAATGTACTTCCTGTGTGAATCTTCCAGCGTGTGTTGAGATAAGTGTTCCCTCTGTGTCTGTGCTGAATGGAAGTAAACAGAGAAGGCCTAGATTTCTGTGTGATGTGTTTTCTTATTACCAAGACCATGATGTGTTTAAGGTACTTATTTTCAGCCACCAAATACAACAAACTGGCGACAAGGATGGTGAAAATTTTCATAGCTCCAACTTACTGAATTGCACCATTTTGTGACTTTCTGCATTGGAGGCCAGTAAGCAATTTGGAACTGCGTTATATCATGGCAACTTCAGCCAGCTTTGAAATTTTTACAGGAACAGACTGGGATACATGATCCAGATGGTTTGATCAGTGGTTATTACTTAATCCAGCCGTACAATCAGCAAATGATCAGCTACAGGGTGAACTTATTCAAGGTGCTTTTTGTACTTTCTTGGGGAGTGAAACCTTCAAACGTTTATGCAGTCTGTGTGCACTGGACTGGCCAGAGGATTTGTCATATCAAGAACTAATCTCAATCTCAATCTTCAATCTCAATCTTTATTTATTTATATAAGGCGCCTTTCTAAAACTAAAGGCTAAATTGAATGCACAATACAGTTTAACAACTTTCCCAAGGGCTGAATGTTATAAATTCTACAGTTACCAGCAGAAACCAGGTCAGTCATTACAATCTTATTTGGCTGAGATCAAACGCTTAGCTCTCATGTGTGAGTGGAGCAGGGAGCATCTTGAATCTAATTTAGCTGATAAGTTTGTTATGGGGTTGAATAATGAACATCATATTCAGAAATTATTTTCTGTAAGTGTCAAAAAGTCTGCTGAGGAACTTTTACATTTGGCACAAATGTATGAGGCTGCAGAAAATGAAGCACATGCTAAGATGGATACTAAAAATGAGGTACAAGTAACTGCAGTAAACCCCAAATTGAAACAGCTCAAACCTAAGTCTAAACCACTGTTTTCAAAGAAAAATTCAACCACTCCACTGAAACTGCATGGCCAGTACAAATGTGCATCGTGTGGGTCTTCTCAGCATAGCAGGAACCTGTGCAAATTCAGAGAAGTTCAGTGTCATGCATGTAAACATCAAGGACATATTTCTAAGGTTTGCAGGAGCAGGAGAACCATGGTAGTCAGTTCGGAGAGAGCCCAGACATTGTGGTGGTCCCTATTGCACCACAATTGCAGACTAAAGATGCTCCTTCTTTCTAGGTGTTACTTCAATTGCCACAACTGAGGCATCAGTTGTGTTTAATGGTAGACTCTGCTTCTCCAGTTACTTTTATTAACCATCAAATATGGTCTGATCTGGATAAGCCACCATTGTCTCCTTGTAATAGATTGCTGCATGCATTTGAAGGGCAACCAATTCAGCCACTGGGCTCGTTTACCACTTTAGTACCAGGACTGATTCTCCTAGTATACCTTTAATTTTTCTGGTTTCAAAAAAGGTTGTCAACATTTTGGGCAGAGACGCTCAGGTTCTTCTAAACATTCATGTTGATCCAGCAGATTTTGGCCTACTTGTTGCTGTCCAGGTACCACAAAGCAGTAACCCACCCAAGCTTGGGGAGATTTTAGACAGGTATCCAGAGCTGTGGAAAGACCTGGGATGTTACATAACAGCTAAAGCAAAGCTAGTTACAAAGCCTAATGCAGTCCCTAAGTTCTGTAAACCACAGAAACTTCCTTTTTCTTTTAAACCAGTGGTTGGGGCAGAACTGGACAGACTGGAAAAAGCAGGTGTGCTGGAAAAGGTTTCAAGTTCAGATTGGGTCACTCCAATGGTGGTGGTATCTAAGCTAGGTGGTGCAGTTCGAATATGTGGAGATTTTAAGGTGACAGCTTAATCCAGTACTTAGCACAGATGTATTTCCTTTACCCTTACCAGAGGAACTTTTTCACAGACTGAATGGTGGTGTGGGGTTCTCTAAACTGGACCTCACTGATGCATACCTTCAAATGGAACTGGATACAGACTCTCAGAAATTGGTAGTGATTAATATACACCAAGGACTGTACAAGTACAAACGGTTATGTTTTGGCCGTAGTTCTGCACCTGCTATTTTTCAAAAAGTGATTGAGCAAACAGTGAGTGACATACCAGGTGTTGCTTGTTATTTGGATGACATCATTGTCATGGGCAAGACAGAAGCAGAACATTTGCTTATCTTACCAAAGACTTTATAGAACTTGCAACAGAGTGGATTCAGACTCAAGAGAGAAAAATGCCGATTTTGTCAACCAAGTGTCACGTACTTAGGTCACACTATTGACAAAGATGGAATTCGTCCAAATGATGAAAAGGTGGAAACCATTGTGCACATGCCTGAACTGCAGAATGTTTCAGAGTTGCACTCATTCTTGGGTATGGTGCATTACTATGACCGTTTCATACCTGGCTTAGACACAAAATGTGCTATCCTAAATGAACTGTTACATAAAGGTATTAGGTGGAAGTGGACCAAGGGCTACAGTAAGGCAGTTCAAGTCATTGAGCTCTCTCTAACCGATGCGAATAATTTAACTCATTATGACCCAAACTTACCTATCACATTGGCCTGTGATGCTAGTCCTGTGAGTATAGGAGCTGTCCTTTTCCATACAGATCCAGAAGAAGTGGAAAAGTTGATAGCCCATGCTTCACACAAACTCACTGCAGCTGAAAGGAATTATGCCCAGATTCAAAGAGAGGCATTAGCGATTGTGTTTGGAATCCAGAAATTTTGCCAATACTTGCTAGGTAGAAAGTTTCACTTGAAGATGGGTCACAAAGTTAATCCTACTACACCAACGGCAATGCAAATAGCCCTTTTGGACTTTCTGGCAATGTATCCAACAATACCACATTGTGCCATGGGAATATCCCCTGCAGAATTATTGTTTGGACATCAGATTCAAACTCAATTGGACCTTCTTCACCCTCTAGGCTGTAAGTCAGTAACTGAAATGTTTCCTGACACCAGATCCTTCAAACCCAAAGATCTTGTGTGGGTCAGGACATATGCAGGCCTGAAGAGATGGCTAGAAGGCATGGTAGAAAAAAAGTTCGGAAATGTTGTCTATACTGTTCGACTGACTAACCAGAGGAGAGTGAAAAAACATGTGGACCAATTACTTACTAGAAAAAAGGGATACCCAGAGTCAGGATAGTTATCCAGCATTATTTCTTCCAGAACAAGAACAGGAAGAGATAGTGGAACTGCAGCATTTGAGACAAGATGTGGCTGATGCTAATTAGATTACAGAGCAACAGCCTCCAGTCCTACTACGTCAGTCAGGACGTATAAGATGTCCACCAAAGAGAATGGATTGTAGAGATATAGTCTAATGACATAGACTAACTAAAAGGGACATTGCAGTAATAACTTTAATAGTTTCATATTATTTTCTAAATTATTGACTTACTTACTTTCTAGCTAAGTCAGGAGGGATTGTTATGTGTAGAGCAGCTTTAAGAAATGTTAGACAGTACAACTTTAAGAAATGTACTTCCTGTGTGTGTTGAGATAAGTGTTCCCCCTGTGTCTGTGCTGAATGGAAGCAAACAGAGAAGGCCTAGATTTCTGTGCGATGTCTTTTTTTATTACCAAGACCCTGATGTGTTTAAGGTGTTTATTTTCGGCCACCAAGTACAACATCACCCTTAGTACACTTCCTTTCACTGTTCAAATTTTCTTAGCTGGCATCTACTGTCATCCAAATACTCAAGCTTCAATCGCGAGGATCTCATATCCTCCATTACCGCCATCTCGCAATCTGGAGAGCTGTTCATACTGGGTGATTTGAACCTAAATTGGTTGTCTCCCAAGTCAAATAAAATATGGAATGATGTTGCTGCACTAAACCTCACTCAACTTATCCTTGAGCCCACACGTTCAAATCATAAAATACAAAATCACACCCTGCTTGACTGGGCACTGACTACACATCCGCACTGTGTCATCAAGTCAGGTATCCTCCCAGATGCCCTTAGTGACCACAGCCCCATCTTCCTCGTACACAAGGTCTATTGACCCAAACACCCTTAAAAAATCATTCAGCTTTGCTCCTTTAAATCCTTAGATCTTGCCCCACTCCAGTCTGAACTTGCCTCCACTGACTGGGCCCCTCTCTTCTGCCTCTTCCATCAACCACACCCTCGCTTACTTCAAGGAAAAATTCATCTCCACCTGAAACACATTCACTCCCTTCAGGCAGACCAGAGTTCATGGAACACACCTCCCCTGCATTACCCCAGAATTACTGGCCTGCCTCAGGGAATGTGACTGGGCCTGGGAAAAACATAAAACATCAAAGCTCCCCAGCGACTATGCCATGTACAGAATGCCCCGCAACTCCTGTACCAAACCTACCAGATTGGCAAAGTCTGAGTATTTCAAATCTTCATTCCTCACAACCATAAACACCTCATCCAAATTCTGGAGGGTGGGCCACACCCTCTTCTCCCCTCCTTCTCACCCCCCAGTTCTCAAAATAAATAATTCCCTGATATCTGCTCCATGCTTGGTGGCCAGTGAATTTAATGCCTACTACACCTCTTGTGCCACGAATCTACTAAGCTCCCTCCTCACCCACCCTCCTCCTTGAGCTTACCTCCACATCCTACATCTGACTCCCCCCTTCTTTTTCTCCACCACCTCCCCCGATGAAGCTTTAAGTGCCCTCTTCTCCCTTAACCCCTCAAAAGGTTCCTCACCGGACGATCTTGATCCTAAACTTCTCTATCTCTCTGCTCCTGCTATTGCCTATCCTATTTCTTTAATTTTAAATCTCTCCTTTATGTCTACTGTAGTCCCCACCTCCTGGAAACACACTGTTGTCCTTCCACTCCCCAAGGCCGGTGACCCTTCCGCTCCTGACAACTACCGCCCATCTCTCTCCTTCCTACCCTTGCTAAACTCCAAGAACACCTGGTTCTCTCCCAACTTTCCTCCTTTCTCTCTGACTCCTCTTTTTTCACCCTGTTCCAATCTGGTTTTCAAAAGAACCATTCTACTACCACCTCCCTCCTCAGGCTCACTGACTCCATCCTTCCTGGGATGGACGATGGCCTAATCACTTTCGGACATCTTTGTTGACCTAGCTAAAGAGTTCAACACTGTCTCTCATACACTGCTTCTTGATTCCCTTTCTGCAGCAGGTCTGGCTTCATCTGCAGCAAGCTAGTTTAAATCCTATTTCATTGGTAGTACTCAATCGGTAAGAATCTCTGATTCCACTTCCCCTCCATTCCTTATTAATACTGGAGTTCCTCAGGGCTCAGTGCTTGGTCCACTACTTTTCTCCATCTTCCTTAATGACCTTCCTATAGCCTGCTCCACCTCCTCCAACCCCGCTGCTGTGGAAACCAGCTTACAGCATGACTTCAACAAGGTTCAGCTCTGGTTTGCCTCCCACCATCTCTTCCTCAGCACCAAGAAGACAGTCTTTATGACCTTTGGTACCAGGCAGAGACTCTCTAGGCTCACTGGCCTGCCTTCCTTCCACACCCTTGATGGGGCAACCCTTAGAGGACACATCCTCATTTAGATAACTTGAGGTTTGGTTGGACCAACACCTCAACTTCTCTGTTCATGTTGAAGTCGTCCTGAAGAAACTGCACCCCAAGCTTGGCGCCCTGTACAGGAACAGTAGTTGCATCCCACTGACTGCAAGGCACAAACTGTCCAGAAGATGATACTCCCCATTTTTGACTACTGTGATGTAGTCTATGGTACTGCTTCCAAATCTTCCCTGACCAAATTGGACACTCTCTTTAGCTCCTTCTGCCACTTTGCCCTCGACTCTCCCTCTCGTACTCATCACTGTGAACTCTATCATGCCCTAGCCTTTCTGCCACTGTCAAACAGGCACCTCTCCCACTGTGCCAAACTGACCTCCAAATTCTGGCTTGGCGAACTCCCTCCTTACCTCTTATCTTCCCTCTCTACCCCTCCCCCACCCTCCCATTCCCTCAGATCTAGCGACATGCACACCTTGATGGTCCCATGCCATTCTACCCTCATTGGCAAGTCTGGATTTGCCCACCGCATCCCTAAAATCTGGAACTTTCTCCCCCCTCAAATACATCACTCTTCTTCCACCTACTCCCTTAGTACTACTCTCCACAATTTCCTCTCTCCCAGCTGTTCCTGCTTTAATCCTCCTTAATACCACCATACCTTGTTCCTGCTTGCCAGCTTCCTGCCCCCTTGCAGGGTTCTCATCATCCTGAAGTGGTAATAGGTTTTGCTTCTCCCCCCTTCCCCCCACCCTCCTCCTTTTCCACTACACCTCCATACAGCACTTCTTATTTACTTCCCTCCCTACTCCTTCAATTGCACTTGTTTAGTGTCTTTGAGCCTAGCACTTGGAACATAACTGTATTATGATTGTATTATTGCATTATTGTACCATCTGTAACACTGTATCTTAGATCTGTGTACTCCTATTTGTTGTATTAATTTTACAAACTGTAATTATCTGTACTATGCCTTAATTGTTGTATTATATTGTCTATCTGCTTCCTACATAATTTGTAATTGTCCTTACCATCTATTATCTGTATAATCTCTGTTTTCTTATCCTCATTGTACCCCCACACACACACGCACCCCCCCCCAGTCACACCGTGAGACGAGCAACTTGTTGTTCAGTGTGCCTTCCTGGCAAAACGTTTCAATAAATAAATAAATGTCCCGTGCATTCCTAAATTCCCCCACTGTTTTTGACCCCACAACCTCCTCGGGAATGTCATCCCATGTGCCCACTACCTTCTCCATGAAAAAATACTTCCCAGGGTTGCCTCTGAGCCATCCCCTCCTCTATCTTCAAATTGTGCCCTCTTGTTCTTGCACATCTCTTTTTCCTGAAAGGTGCTCCCCTCTTGGACTTTGCTGATTCTCTTGAGGTAATTGAAAGTTTCTATCATGTCCCCCCTCTCCCCTCCTTTCCTTGTGAGTATACATATTAAGCTTCTTTAGTCTCTCTTCGTATGGTTTCTGGTGCAGACCCTGAACCATTTTAGTTGCCCTCCTCTGGACTGCCTCCATCCTGTCTATGCCCTTGCGGAGATGGGGTCTTCAGAACTGAATGCAGTACTCCAGATGGGGTCTCACCAACTGTCTGTACAGAGGGATGACAACTTCCTGTTTTCTACCAGTGATGCCTCTCCCTATGCATCCCAGTATCCTCCCAGCCCTCCTTACTGCCTTCTCACATTGTCTACCTACTGTACCTTTAGGTCATCTGATATGACTACCCCCAGGTCCCTTTCCATTTTTGTTGTTGTTAGTACTCTCCCCCCCCATTGTGTACTCTTCCCCTGGGTTTTTGTTTCACAGGTGCATTACTTTGCACTTCTTCACATAGAATCTAAACTGCCATACTTCTGACCATTCCTCTAGCCTTGCCAAGTCCCTTCTCATCCTTTCTAGGGAATTAAATCAGGGAGGGACGGTAGACGTTCTTTACCTAGATTTCAGCAAAGCCTTCGACACCGTCCCACATAGAAGGCTGATTAACAAGATGGCATGGAGACAAGGTGGTGAACTGGGTTAGGAACTTGTTAACAGACAGGAGACAGAGGGTGGTGGTAAATGGGGTACAATCTGGGGAGAGGGGGGTGACTAGTGGGGTACCACAAGGATCAGTACTAGGGCCAGTCCTGATCAATGGCTTCATTAGTGACATTGCAAAGGGGCTGGAAAGAAAGGCCTGCCTGTTTGCAGATGACACCAAGATCTGCAACAGGATGGATACTCCAGAAGGGGTGCAGAAAATGAAGAGAGACCTGGAGAAGCTTGAAAGATGGTCAGAGATGTGGCAACTGAGCTTCAAGGCAAAGAAGTGCAAAATAATGAACCTAGGTAGAGGGAACCCTGGGGAGAGCTGCAAGCTGGGGGGAGGAGCTGACTGTCACCAAAGAGGAAAGGGACCTAGGGATCATCCTCTTTGATGACTTTAAGGTATCCAAGCAGTGTACAAAGGTGGCAGGGTAGTCCAGTGGCATGCTGGAGTGCATAGGCGGGGGTATCACTAGCAGGAGGTGGGAGGTGGTGATACCATTGTATAAAACATTGGTAAGGCCTCACCTGGAGTACTGTGTACAGTTCTAGAGGTCACACCTCTACAAGGACATAGATAAGGTGGAGAATATCCAGAGAAGGGCAACAAAGATGGTGCAGGGCTTGCATCACAAAACATAAGCAGAGAGACTAAGGGACCTCAATATGTACTCACTAGAAGACGGGAGACAGCGGGGGGACATGACTGAAACTTTTAAGTACCTCAATGGCTTAAACAAGGTGCAGGCAGGGGACCTTTTCCAATGTAGAAAACAAACTAGAACAAGGGGCACAATATGAAATTGGAAGGGGTTAGATTAAGAGGCAATGTGGGGAAATATTTCTACATAGAAAGGGTAGTCGATGCTTGGAATAGTCTGCCACAGGAGGTAGTAGGGGCAAGCACAGTGGAGGGGTTTAAGCATGCCTGGAACAGGCACATGAAAAGCCTGAAAGGGGAGGGAGTGATGAAAAACCATTGATCACATAGGGTCAGTGGCCACATACAATGTATAGGGCTTACGGGCAGACTGGTTGGGCCTAGCTGTCCTTATCTATCGACAATTTCTATGTTTCCACCCCCCATGTATCAACCCTGTTGCAGATCATTGTGTCATCTGCAAAGAGACATACTTTTCCTTCCAGTCCCTCTGCAGTGTCACTTATAAAGACATTAAAGAGGACTGGCCTCAGTACTTAACCCTGCTGTACCCTGCTAGAAACCCCCTTTTCTTCAGAGTGGACTCCATTTACTATTACCCTCTGCGTCCTGTTATCCAACCAATTTTTTTCCCAGGCAACCACCCAGGGACCCACTCCCAGGCTGGCTAGCTTATTTATTAATCTTTTGTGTAGAACTGTGTCAAATGCCTTGCTAAAATCTAGGTAGGCCATGTCCACAGCCCTTCCCTGGTCTACTACTTCGGTCACCCAGTCAAAGAAATCTATTAGATTCATCTGACATAATCTTCCCGCTATGAATCCATGCTGCCTTGGGTCCTGTTCCCCACTGGCCTCTAGGTACTCAACAATTCTTTTTTTTCAGAAGTGATTCCATCATTTTCCCCATCACTGAGGTCAAATTAACAGGTCTGTAGTTTCCTGCCTCTGCCTTGCTCCCACTTTTGTGAAGGAAAATCACATCCGCCGTCGTCCAGTCCTCAGGTACCACACCATCCTCCCATAATTTGTTAAAATGGGTAGTCAGTGGTGTCACTAGGTCTCCCCTTAGTTCTTTTAGAATTCTGGGGTGAATCCCATCAGGCCCCATTGCCTTGTCCACCTTGAGTTTTAGGAGTTCTTTCAGGACCCTTTCTTTAGTGAATGGACTGGTATCGACCTCCCTATCCAGAGTGCTTCTATTGTTTGCTTTAGGTACACCCCCCTCCTCTTCTTTTGTGAATACTGAACAAAAGTATTAGTTCAGTATCTCTGGCTTTTCATTGTCACCCTCTGCCCACCCCCTCCCCTTTATTAAGCCTCATTATTTCTCCCTTGGTCTTTCTTCACTCCCTAATGTACCTATAAAAGGTTTTATCCCCCTTTTTAACTGAGCTGGCTATCTTTTTCTTGGTTTGAGCCTTTGCTATTCTGACTGCCTTCCCCACTTCCTTCTGCTTTAACTGATACAGTTCTCTGTCCTGCTTCTTCTGTAATTCCTTATACTTCCTGAATGCTATCTTTTTTTTCCTAACCTTCTCCACCACCTCTTTTGAGAACCATAGTGTTTTTTCTTTTGTTTTGTTTATTTGCTTCACATAAAGGCTTGTTGCCTCTGTGATAGCAGTTTTGATTTTTCTCCATTGTTCCTCCACCCCTCCTTCCTGCCCTTTTGCCGTTGCATTCCTTAGGCATGCTCCCATTCTGCCAAAGTCAGCCCTCTGAAAGTCCAGTGCCCTTGCTTTTTTATGGCTAGACTCTATGGCAGTGTTTATCATGAACCACACTGTCTGGTGGTTGCTTGTACCCAGAAGTCTACCCACTCTAAATCCGAGATCCTCCCACCATCCCCATTTGAGAGTACGAGGTCTAAGACTGCTCCCTCCTGTGAGTCAGTTTCAACACTAACTGCCAGAGGTATTCCCCCTGTAGGGTATCGAGAATGACTCTGCTCTTGGATGTGCTGCAGCAAATGTGCGCCAGTTAACATCTGGCATATTCAGGTCCCCCATTAACAATATCTCCTCTTTTTCTGCCATTCTAAGGATGCCTCTTATCATTTCCTTGTTAATTTCTTCCCCCTGAGATAGGGAGTCTGTATACAACCCCCGTGCAGATTGTGGTGCCATTCCCTGTCTCCAAGGTGACCTACACTGCCTGATCTCCTCCTTATTTTCCCTTTAGTTCCATTGGTTTGATCCCTTCCCTTATGTAGAGATCTACTCCTCCTCCTCCTCTTTTACCCTCCCTGTCCCTCCTGTAGATTGTGTACCCTGGGATGTTGACATTCCAGTCATGGTTCTCTGTGTACCATGTTTCTGTGACTGCCACAATATCCAGTCATCCCTCTTCCATCAGGGCCGGTAGTTCAGGAAGCTTGTTACCCAGACTATGGGCATTGGTACTCATCGCCCCCCATTTTTTGATGGTCTTACCTCTTTTAGCCACATCCCTGTCCTTACTGCCTTTGCCTTTTTCTCCATTTACTCCTGCCCTGCCCCCATTGACCTCTCTACCTTGGTGTTAATTTTGTTAAGTACCCTGTTTTCTGGGGGGAGGCTGGGAATTCCTTGCTCCTTTTTCATGCCTCCCTTCCTGGCTAGTTTAAAAGCTTGTCAATGAAGCATTTAAACCTATCACCTAGGATCCTGGTTCCCCTCCCAGACAGATACAGACCATCACGCCAGTATAGGCCTGTATTCCTCCAGGTAGACCCCCAGTCCCCAATGAAGCCAAAACCCTGTGCTTTGCACCAGTTTTTCAACCATTCATTGAATCCCAGGGTGCGGAGTACCTTAGCCTCACCCATGCCATAGAAAGGCAACACCTCTGAGAAGGTTACTGTGCGTGCTTCTTGTCTAAGGCCCCTCCCTAACTCCACAAACTCCTCCTGCACACCTCTGATCCCAGTCCCAGCTTGGTCATTTGTTCCTAGGTGGAAAATGACATCTAGCTCCCCCTCCTGTGCAGCTGCCACCTGTTCTGTGCTGTGAGGACAATCAGAGCAATCCAGTCTGAACCTCCTGATTAATACACTACTCCACTGACTGCAGGAATGAAAGAACACACCAGGGAAAACTTAAATGTTTGTTGCAAAAAGTCACCAAATGCTACAAAATTACAAATAAGCCACCAGATTCACAGAGAAAGAAAAAAAAATCAGCAGTATTTTAATCCCTCTGTATATAAAGTACTGTAGCAGTCTACAAAAAGATCAGCAGTATTGCAACCCCCTTCTTGATTCAAACAAGCAAAAACCAGTGCAAAATTAAAAGTAAGGCCCACTCCCCTTAGAATTCGAGCAAGATTGTGTCTTCCTCCAGTTTCCTAGTTCCTAGTTCAAGATTGTGCATCCTTCCCAGCTCCAAGTTCAGTTTTTCAAAAACAACCTTTACCTTCAAAAGATAAGGCCTTTCTTTTAACAAGGTTAAGGTTAAGTTAACAAAGTTACAAACTTACATTATCGAACATAGGAGAGTGCCAGCTATGACACTGGCATTTTGAGAGCTAATTGCTTCCCCACCCCACCTCTGAGGAAGCGGTTGGTCCATGATGCATTCAGGTTGTGACGGATGCTCTCCCACGTTCAATATCTAACTTTGCAACTTTGTTACAATAACTACTTTAATGATTCATGCCTGCTTCCTAACTGTGCCTCTTTCGATCAATGTTTGCTGCATGTTTTAGGCTGCAGCAACAGTTTGCCGGCAGAGCGCCCCATTCTGTATGCTGATCAAGATGGAGCTTTCATTACTCTGATGGCATTGATGGACAAAAAAAGGGGAACAGAGCATACGAACATACGGAAAACGCCAGCAGAAACAGGCCATAATGGTCTATCAAGTCTTCTCGAGTGTGCAGCACACCATTTATGTTACTGTAGCTGCCCCCTAGAGCAATAAAACGAAGACAGGGCTGCCACATCAGCACCATGACAGCACTGCTGCTCGTCACAACACCAAAGACCTGCATTCATCACATCTTAGGTTAAAAGAATCAGAGGGCTGGAAGTTGAGGAGCATTCCAGAGGCCACGCTACTCCTCCAGCGTGGCAGAGCATTGCTGCCACTGTGGTACTACTATCTGAGTGACGTCAGGTGGCCATGCAGCTGGGCTAATGCTTTTACGTGCTGCGGGGATGCAATGGTGGTGCTTCAAAGGAGAACAGCGCTGAATTTCAAGTCAGTTTTGCCAGTAGAAACTGTTTTAAAATGCTAGTTCCAGTTCTGTTATTGTTTCATCTGTACTTGCATATTTAGTAACCTCAGTGGCTGTTTGTGATTTACACTCTGGTGTTATGTGCAGTTTTAGAACTGTATGATGTAATGTATGCCCCTCAAAACCACAGAGTTCTACAGTAGAACACAAATGCATTGTACCAACAATAGAAGAGCTGAACAAGGGACATAAACTACATCATACAGTTCTAAAATGGCCCTTACTACATGTGTTTAAATCAGAGACACCTACTAGGATAACTAAAAAGCATGTAGGGATAGAAAAGTAACAAAATTGGAACCAGTATGTAAAAATCAGCTTCTAAAAGAAAGAATGGCTTACAAGTTCAGCACAGTTCTCCTTTAAAGGAGAAGTCCACCCAGAATGTGCAAAAACATATGTTATTTAGAGTGTTTTGATATGTACTGTATGTTAAGTGCTAGTGTGTCCTTCCCTCTGTCTGCTATTAGGAGTTTTTCGTAAATTAGCCTGCTAGCTGTATGGTAGTTTTATGACCCCTGGGGATCTCCATCACAAATAGGTTTATTGGCTTTCTTTCTCCTATGATGCACCCTGGCTCATATGACAGTGATGTAGCTATGCCCTTAGATTTAGCAGGGTCTGTCACAGCTCAGCCACAAAGATAATACTTCTTTCAGAGAAGTCACACTGCTAGATTTTGAGTGAGTGTAATCATTATTCTTTTTTGATATTAGTACCTTGTCCTGCTATGTTACAACCTATAAGGTGATGTTCAATTGTTGCTACTTAGTACTGGAGCAAAAACTGAAAGTGACTGAGAGGAATAGAGTACTGATATCAAAAAATAATAATGATTACACTCACCCAAAATCTAGCAGTGTGTCTTCTCTGGAAGAATTATTTTATCTGTGGCTGAGCTGTGACAGACTCTGTAACAAGACACTGGCTTCCTGCAGGGGCAATTAGACATCACACCAAAGGGCACTTTGGGAAGACTATCTGGGAGAAGAGGCCATAAAAGAAACCAGAATGGCAACCTCCAAGGGCAATAAAACAGTTAGGGAAAGTTAGAAAAAACATCTCTAACAGCCAGAGGAAAAGAAAACACTGGGAACTGGTTAGAACACAGAAAATAAGACTACTACATATCCTTTTCTGATTTTAACGTGGAGTTTTCCTTTAAGGTGCAAGCACTCCTCTGTGCCCTCAGGGGATGGGTTGGGAGAAAACAGGAAAAACTGCAGATCCCCCCCACACACACACACACACACACACACTAAAGGAATAATGCCCGACCTGGAGAGCAGTATTCCTATTATACAATTACTTGTTGTTATATACAGAATAAACAAAATAATTTTAAAGAATGTTTTTGTTTGTGTGTAAAACTATTTTTGTTTCTTAAGAGAAGATGATAATAATGCAAATGCAAACAATCAACTGGGATGTTATGCCAGGATAACATCCCTGCTGTGGTGGGAAACTTATCAATCAGAAGCCAGGATTCTTTCTTGTTATTATATAATAAAGGAATAATGCCTGACAGGGTGGGTGTTATGCTGGGATAATATCCCACCTCAGGTGGTTGGGCCCGAGGCTACCGACCGAGGGCGTCCAACACCCGAGAAGGGATGTTATCCCAACATAACACCCACACTGGAGGGCATTATTCCAATTATACAATAGCTTGTTGTTTTATGCAGAATAAAAAAAAATATTTGAAAGAATGTTTTTGTTAGTGTGTAAAAATACTTTTGTTTCTTAAGAGAAGATATGATGACAATGCGATGACACTAATGGGGCAATCGGCAGGGATGTTATGCCAGGATAATGTCCCTGCTGTTGTGGGCAACTGACCAATCAGAAGCCAGGATTCTTTCTTGCCATTGTATAATACAAGACAATGCCCCCCGCCAACCACTGGACAACCTATTTGGGCACATAGATCTTAGGCTTCCGCTCCTTCTACCTTCCTAATTTGAAAGTCAGCTCCAGAAGAGGAGATCCCCTCTGATAAGGATTGGAGAGCTCTACCAGGGCAAGGGCACAGCTTACAACAAAGGAGAGCAGGACAAGCTGTGACCTGGGCTACCAATGAACCCTGTAGTGGTGACTCTGGTCAAGGCACTGCAGTAGGCGGAAGGAGATCCATGAGAAGATTTTATGATGGAGAATAAAATATATGGGAAAAAGTGATAAGGTTACTCAGCTTTGAGATATTCTGGTGGAACAGGCTTAACAAGGCCAAAGGCCAAGTGCTTTCACCACCTGAAAAGTGTCATTATCCCAAAATAAAGCATACCCTGGAGTGCCTTTTTGTAATTATGAAATGGGTCCATTAGGATTAGTAGAGAAATAATTACAAAAAAAGTTTAATTTACCTTAGTAAAAAAAGTCAAAAAAGAGAAAAACAAACAAAAAATTAATTCTATTAAACTGTTATAATTTTGCTGTTTGGTCAGTAGATGGCAGATGCTGCAGTTACAGTAAGTGAATTCAGGTGCATTGATACAGCTGTACCTGTTTAATGTAAACAGGTTAGTAAGATCACAGATCTTTTTCCAGTGCTGTTGTACAGGGATATCAACACTGGGTTCCAAGCTCCTCACCCAATCAAGTTGCTGGATTTTTTTGTACCCATTTCATAACGGTTACCACATTCATGTAGCAAAAGACAGAAGTGTGCTATAGCTTTGAATAAATAGTTTCAAACATTCAATCAATGGTGCATTTTTTCACAGATCTATGAAATGATGTTGGTGCGCCATGGCTTTATGATAGTGGGTGATCCTCTGGGCGGTAAGACCTGTGCCTACAAAGTGTTAGCTGGAGCACTGGCTGATTTGTATGCAGGTAATTATACAATATATCATTTTTGTTCTACTTTAGGTTTTAGGTCAAGTGGGAGTTTGTAGCCAAGATTAAATATCTAAAGTTTTATAAAGAGTGTTTCAAAAGACTGGGTACATTCGCTTGGGAAAGCAGCATTTCTTTTTGTTAAACCAGTCATGAATAACTAGAAGCTGCCCTGAAGAGAAGGGGGATTCCATACTGGCACAGTGGCACAGCTCATCTGTGCCACTGAGGAGATCTGGGTTTATGAGCAGACTTAAAATTTGTGCCCCAGGACTGGCAATGAGCTGGCCGAGCCTCAGAAAGTAGGGCACTCAGCTCCCTGTGAGGTAGATGAAGGTTGCCTGGTGTCCATTTGTTGGTTGACCATGAACTACATTGTTATCTGATGTGAAGACAGTCATTATCTTGCCCTCCCAGCTGGAGAACAAGTTGTGGCTGTTGTGGCCACAGTTTGGTTGGGAGGGGCGGCAGAGATAGGGTAAACTTGGGTGGATGGTCATTTAGCTCTAATAACTGAATGCTAAGCCATTCCAGTCACTGTGATGCTAGAAATGCAAGTACCATCAGGTCTCTAAATGCAAAGAGTTAATAATGAATTCCCTTTTTCAGCAAACATGACGGGAGAGTATGCCGTTGAGTACAAAGTCATAAACCCAAAGGCCATTACAATGGGGCAGTTGTATGGGTGCTTTGACCCTGTTAGCCATGAGTGGACAGATGGGGTGCTGGCCACCACCTTCCGAGAACAAGCATCTTCTACCACTCCTGAGAGGAAGTGGATAATCTTTGATGGACCTGTGGATGCTGTTTGGATTGAGAATATGAATACTGTACTGGACGATAATAAAAAGGTATTCTGAATTTTTACATCCTGCTAAAATTTAGACTGAAAGTGGTAGATATAGTTTTTTTTTTCACTTGTCCTGGGCTTCGGCCCCTGGGGGTACCTCTTACTTCCCCCGCTACTTTCGGCTGGGTCCCAGTGAACTCGATGCCCAGGAGTTTTTTCTGGTTTTCTTCCTGTTTTTGAGTGGTCCCTACCCCTGATGACACCTGCAAGGAGGACTTATGTTCAGACTAATGACATGCCTATGCACGTTGTAGTCAAGCACCTGGCAGCACCTTTCCCTCCCCACCCAACTCATGATAGTCATGCGCCCTACCATCTGTGCTTCCACCTGCAGCAGTACTACAGGTGCTTTCGCTGCCCAGAGTTTCCCTCCCCACCAGAGGAGGAGAGCATGTGTTGGGACACTCAATCCTCCAACCTCTGACCAACCATTGACAACCCGTGCTCATTCCCGAACCCAGTTCGTCGGTGTGGCACAAGGTGTGGCATCCAGCACCTCAACCATCAGCACCACCATCAGGCCAGCCCCCTGTTTCTTTTCTATTTGATTAAGTGAACAGTTAAACAATAATGCAACACAGGTGTACAAGACCATAAACATACCTCCTTCAAGTTCCAAGAAGTTTTAAAACCGTGGGTAATAAGTAGAATACGAAATCAGAAACCACCAGTAACAAGGCTATAATTCCATTGC
This sequence comes from Neoceratodus forsteri, assembly GCA_016271365.2. Taxonomy (NCBI): domain Eukaryota; kingdom Metazoa; phylum Chordata; order Ceratodontiformes; family Ceratodontidae; genus Neoceratodus; species Neoceratodus forsteri. Next base: position 50,998,834 of record JADMNL010000025.1, read on the forward strand.
GGGATTCTGGCATCATTTTATTTATTTTTTATTTGTAATTTTTGACTAGCAAAGGCACACTAACCTGTGACAGCTTGCTTCCAGGTGTATCCTGGGGTGGGGTACATGGACCAGTTTTATTGATGGGGAGATGTTGGCCATGACACCAAGGAAATTCCCCTACTCTTCATCGTTTAGTGCGGTGGGATCTTTCACCTCCATCTGGACAGTAACCAGAGATGGGCAGAAGGTTCCTTGGTTTAACATCTCATCCAATGGACGGCACCCCAACAGTGCAGTATCCCCCTTGTACTGCACTACAAAGTCAGTTACAGATATTACCCCAAGTACCTGGTGTGGGGCTAGAATTCAGGACCTTCCAATCTTCTGGCCCCAGAGGTAAGTATGCTACCTACTGAGCCACTGACACCACAAGAGCAAAGCAAGAGTGGTTTGTGATGTCACCAGAATCCCTGACTGGAAATTATAGGCACTGTTTTGATGGTTTCCTAGCTGTTAGTTTTTGTTAGTCTCTGAACATTCCATCCCATAGTAGTAGTACCATTGATCTGATGTCCCTTTCTGGTTTAAGGTACGTTGGTAATGAAGGGCATTATATGAAACCAAATTCCATTCTATTTTATAGTGCTCTATTCAGTGTGTACCCACATCAAAAGACTCCTAGCAAGTAACTCTTTTCCTTGGCCTGAAATGGTTGTCTCTGTTTGCACATGTTTGCTTCGTTACCGAGTCAGTGCACTTTCCTCTCAAGCATCTGTTTGTATGATTGTGTTTTTTCAATGTGGATGTGAAGGAAAATGGTTTTGTGCTGTTTGCTTTCAGCTGTGTTTAATGAGCGGTGAAATCATTCAGATGAGCACCAAAATGAGTTTAATATTTGAGCCCGTCGACTTGGAGCAGGCATCCCCAGCAACTGTAAGCAGGTAGGTTTTGTACGAAAAATCTGTAGGCTAACCTTGTTGGTGCTGGGTGTAGTATTAAGCAACATTATTAAGCAACAGCAAGACCAGGATTATGTTAATGTTCTGTTAATTAACCTCTAGGGGTGTAATACGGCACGAGGTGTAGCTGAGTGCTACATGCCCCAAGAGGGCCCTTAACTGAATACTGAAATAACCCATGGGAGTACCTTATTGCTATTTTAAAAATGGGCCTTTTAAACTGCAGTAGTACTAGTACAATTTTAAAGAGCAGGTGACATGTTCAGGAGAGCTTTAACAAAACATATTTAGGCACTGTCCAGCTTGTATTTCCCATTAGTTCTGTATTGCTCCTCCCCATTATTTATTTTTTATTTTATTTGAAATATCAGATATACCTCTGAGCCAGAGGCCCTTTTACAGATGTTCCACATCATACATAGAATACAGGACGTTGTAAAGGTATACACAGGGTAATAACATTGAGTTACAGCAATACAGTGAGACAAAATGACATGACTACACAACATAGATTGAGGAACCATGATACAGTGCATAGGAAAGGCTTTACCACTAACAGAGATGGTCTAAAAATTTAATTCAAGTACATAAAGATTATATGCACAATCAAGTGCCATCAGTGGACAGAAAAGTGCATCAGGGAGAGAGAAGAATACAAAGGTAGTCAGAAAAAGGCAAGTGGGAGGGTGAGTGGTTGAGTGGGAGAGGGGATAGGTGAGAAGTAAGAGAATAGTGAGTGGAGACAGTGTGGAGCAGGAGAGAATTATGGGCAGTTGCAACAGTTCATCGAGAGGAGATGCTGGCGAAGTTTAGTTTTTAAAGGGCCAAGTTTGTCAGTGGCCAGGATATCATGGGGCAGGCTATTGAACACGTAGGGGGTCCAGTATGGAAAGGTATGCTGCCCAAGGGTGGTTTTACAGAAAGGAATAAGGTACGGGCCATTTAAGGTGCTCCTGGTAGTGTGCAGAGAGGGGTTGGGAGTCAGAAAATGAAGGATTGGGGGGACTGGCAGGACAAGACTTTCTTGACTATTAAGCAAGTATGGTATGGTAGTCGACCTTTAAAGTCCAACCAGTGTGCTTGCTGGTGAAGGTCGCAGGTGTGGGTAAGCCAATGGGCTCCAAGAACAAGCCGGCAAGCTTTGTTAAGAAAGACTTTGATCCTGTTGAGGACAGTGTCAGATGCGGAATCATAGATTACTATGCCGTAGTCTACTATGGGGAGTACTGAGCTGGTGACAGCAAGACAGAGGGTATTTTTTATGCCTATACAAGAGGCCAATCCTAGTATTAACAGTTTGGTAGACTAAGTCAACATGGCCTTGAAAGGAAAGGGTGGAGTCAAGGGTAACCCCAAGGTATTTAAAGGTGTTGACCTGTTCTAATGGTTGGAGATGGTCATTAAGAATTGTGAGGGGGACATTTTTGTGCTTGTTTTGTGCATTTGCAAATAACATCAATTTTGGTTTACGATAAGCTTGTGTTTAGTGAACCATGACTCTAACTCAGAAATTAGCCTGAAGAGAACACTGTAGTATGGATGGGTCTGAGTGACAAGTGTAGACAACGGCATCATCGGCGTAGAGTAAAAGGTTACCAGAGCAGGCTAGGGGAAGGGTATTTAGAAAGAGACTAAAGCAGCCCGGTGGCGCTGAGGGTTTAGGCGCTGGATGCCACACCTCGCCTGCACTTGACGACCCGGTTCGAGCGGACTCCGGTCGCCAGTGGGTCGGCCGGGGGGAGATAGGCTTGAGTGTCCAATGACAGCTCGCCTTCTCCGGGGAGGGATTCAGCCGATACCCGACACTTGCATGACCCCGAGCGGAGGCTCGAGGAACTGCAAGCTCCTCTTGGGGATGGGCAACCATTGAGCAGTATGGACGTTGGCGCGTGCGTCATGACATTGGGGGAGGTTACCTGCTGCTCGGGGAGGGAGAAAAACGCGGAAACAAGCCTGCCTCAGCCGGAAGATGGGAGGACCATGGCTGCGCCCACGATTTGCCCAGCCCACCAGCAGACCTCAGACCGATCAAACATAAGTAATCGGGTTTGGAGCCCCCCGCCTTGTCCCCACTCGGGGGGTAATCCACGGCTCCATGGGGCCAGGGGTCTGCTTGGGTGGGGTTCCAGACAGTGGGATGTCCAGTTGTCCTCCCTGAAGGGTCGGAGGTGGCAGGCTAGGGAGGAGGAGGAATAAACAGAAATTTCAAAAAAAAAGAAGGAGACTAAAGAGGAGAGGCCCAAGAATAGACCCCTGCGGGACCCCAGAGCAGACAGGTAATGAGGAGGAGAGGGTGTTACCGATTTTCACTTTCTGGGAGTGACCTTTGAGATAATTCTCAAACCAGCAGGTTGCTTCAGGGGAGAGACCGATTGAATGGAGGGATGAGACCAGAAGGTCGTGGTTAACTGTGTCAAATGCCTTTGTCAGGTCAATGTACATGGACCCTGCTAACTGACCCAGATTAAGGGCTTTGTGTGCAAAGCCGGTATATTCCAAGAGAGCAGTTGTGACACTTTGTCCCTTATCGAAACCGTGCTGTTGGATGCACAGGAGGCTGTGCTCTGCTAGGTAGTCAGACAGTTGATCTGATACAATTTTTTCCAATGCTTTGGATACGGGGGAGGATGGAAATTATGTAGTAGTGAGGTCATTTATATGAAAACAGGATCTTTGCTCCTGAAGAGTTTGTCTATTCCTGCTGCTTTCTCCCTACCTAAAGTCACAGAGCACTGCTTGTGACATCACAGTTACTCCCATGGCAACAGATTTTGATGTCACAAGAGAGGAGTATGACTTGAAGTAGGGACTAAGCTATAGAGGCAGATGGACTCTAAAGGAACTCTAAGGGATAAAGATCATATATTCATGCAAATTTCCTTAGTAATAAATAATGTGGAGGAGAAATATATAAACTATACATGGAATGCAGGCAGAATTTTACCTAATTATTATGCTTTTTTAAGTTTTCTTTGTGGCGTCAGTAGCTTTTTAAGGATTTGATTAGACTCCACATGTATGTTTACCTAAGATTAACATAGGCCTAACAGAAAGTATACAGCCAATCAGGAAGCTCCATTTCACCAACCCTTTTCATAGCTGAAGAGGTAATGGTGTCTCACATCCTGTTTCATTAGATGTGGGATGATCTATATGGAGCCTCACCAGCTCGGATGGAAGCCGCTGAAGGATTCCTATATGAACACGCTACCAGCAAGCCTAAAGGATGAACACAGGGAACTGGTATGGTGAAAGGCTTCAAACCTACAGTACAGTATAGTACATTAAAGACTGCATTTTACATAGCCTGTTCCACATTTAAAAAAAAAACACATAACCCATACTAGCGAATCACGATGGAGGAATATCAGTCACAAGAAGCATACGTATACCCGTTAGAGTGCTTCTTATGCTGTCCCTCAGCTCTGCTACGTATTTATGTGTACAGTTACTGTGTTTCGTGTGGTTATAAGAGTACATTCTCACATTCTTTGGGTGAGAGTACAGCGAAGTGCAGCTGAGCATTTCTGGCACACAAAGGACTTACAAAAAAATCTTACAGCCATAAGCAACACAACAGCTAAACTAATAACCAAATTATAAATTATGTTGAAGATTTTTGTTTTTAAAAAATTAAACAAATTTCGAACCAAAATGTTTTACTTTGTAGAAAATAAGTGAACCCCCTGGTGGTGGGAAATGGACTATGTCAACTGAACTAAGAGCTTTAGAATTTTAAAACTGGATGCATTACCTTTCATGGTTCTAAAAGTGTCTAGGATGTTTTGAAATAAACATTTCTGATTGGATAAGAACAATAACATCATTTATCATAGGTAACTGCACATATAAACATACAATACTTGGTGTGATGTGTAGAACAGTACTCTACCTGAAGGCTGACATATCAAATTCTCCTCCCCATACATCATTAGCATTGTGACCTCACTGTCTGTCACATCACAACTGACCAAAAAGAGCCAATCATCTACTGCTAGATAGGTCATTTGTGATCAGGGGCATTTCTGGGGTGTGAAAAGATTAGGAGCTTGAGGCCACACCCCTCTCGCCTAGTGAAAAACTAGCAGCTAAGGTGGGGGTTAGTTTTAGGAATTGGGAATCTTTTATTTTGGGCAAATGAATAAAGATTCTGGACTCCAGCCACTAATGCCACTCCTACTGATGCTCCTGCTTGTGATGTCATAAAAAGAGAGGTCATGGGGTCACCATGTTGATGAGGTATGACGAGAAATAAAACTAGATCTGCCTCCAGGTTAAGTGTACCATCAGGTCAAAACCCCTCTAATGCGAGAGACTGCGGGGGTTCATGGAGAAAGCAGGGACCAGGCAGAGCAGGGAAGTGCTGGGGGTTATTGTGTTTGCTCAGACTGATTGTTTGGATATGTTTTCTGTGACTTATGGGGCGGATGGGAGAAGGGCTGCAGAGGACAGGATAAGGGCAGGGGGGTTTGGGAGGCATAATGGCTCCGATTGGTAGGGCAGTGTGGTTGCCAGGTTTCAGACAGCCAACAGGGCTGCTGTAATCTCGAGTCCTACAAATCCCATGTTTCTGCTCCAGCTCCAGTATAGAGCAAGAGACTGCCAGCATGCAGGGAGCAAGCAAGAACCAGGAAGAGCAAGGAACCACTAGGGGTTATTGTATTTGCTCACACTGATTGTTCGGATGTGTTTTCTATGACTTGTGGGGAGATGGGAGAAGGGGGGATGAGAACAGGTGGTCTGTGAGGCATAACGGCTCTGATTGGTGGGGCAGCTTGGTTTCCAGGTTGCAGCTAGCCAATAGGGTGGCTGTAATCCCTATATAATACCCACAGTCTCTAGTAACCCCTCACATGCGTGACCCCGAAGCATAAGTGCCACAAAGCAGGAGTACTGCATCTACCTAACTGGCATCTGCGGGCATCAGCAGGACATCCACAGGCTATACCACTCAAAGGAGGGCTGGTAGGATAAATAAGGGTAAGAGAACAGTAAATAGGTGTTCAATAATAGTAGCAAATCTAGGGTTGCCAACAGTCCCATATTTTATAGGACATCCCGTGTTTTGGGGTAATAATGCCTGTCCCATATAAAATCCATATGGGATGGCTGTTGTCCCGTATTTTCAGGTTGGCAGCTAAAGAAACTCAGTGTCCCAGTGTTCCTAGTGGCCGGTGCTAGCTACAACCACAGTGTGCATGCGCAAGGATGTAATCAGAGAGTGGGAAGCCTGCTGCTGGATGAACGTGCTGTGCCCTGTGCTGCGTAAGCGTCCGTCCACCACCCTGACTGGAGCTCTCAGGTATCCACCGCATCTGCGTGTGTCATTTAGTTTGACTCCTTGGCTTGGCCTGGCCTGTGGATTTTACTGTGTTTCCTGGACAGTGGAAGAGAAGAGCCAAGAGGAGGAAGAGAGGGGAAAAAGGCTGCCCTGGGCTGCTCTGAAAAATCGGAGTCCTCCAGCCCTGGCTCCTCCTGAGGCAAGGCCACTGATCCTCTGACCGCTCACTGTGCCACCACCATCAGAGCTGGAGTGGACTGGAAGGAAGTGGACACTGTGTGTGTGTCAGTGGCTGGCTGCTGGTCCAGTCTTTCTGGGAGGGAGGGAGGCAGGGAGCAAAAGTAAACAAAACTGGATCAGCATGCATCCCATAGTGTGACAGTGATCATCGGGCTGCCTGGCTGCTTCAGGTCAAGTAGGTGACTGTCTCATGTGTACCTACTGTCAAGAGTCTCAGCCTGACATTGGGTGCCTTTTCTTGAGGAGGGGAGTCGGGTGATGGGTCATCATGGGTATTCCGCTGCCTGCTTCACTGAAGCCCTGCAAAGCCTCCCAGGCTCCCAGTGAAACAGTCCACAAACTTTGTAGGCAGCGCGTGGGGGGTCATTTGAGTCAAGTACTGGAGTCTATCTGGAGGAGACGAAAGGAAGGCTAGGCAGAGGGCCTGAGGTGGAGGGAGGGCCCACAGCAGTGGCCTGCCTAGCTCTGGCCTCTGGCTCATGATCACAGTAAAGGAAAAAGGTAAGACAGGACAGGAGGCCAGTGGCAGCATCTACAGAGTTGCCGGTGTGGAATAGGTTCCCCCACTGGAGAGGGGGTAGGGGGAACCTGGTGGAATGGAGAGGAACAGTGGGATGGGGAGGGATAGTGATAATGGGGGGAGGCATCAGGGAAAGTAGGGAGGAGGGTGGGAGATGAGTTCAGCTGAGAGGGAGGGCTGATGGGGCGGGAGGGTGGTGGACAAGAGAATGAGGAGGCAGGCCGGGAGCAGAAGTGAAGGTAGACAGCAGACCAGGAGTTGGGCAGAAAAGTAAGTGAGGGCATGCTGGGGAGAAAGGTTTAGGAGGCGGGGAAGGGAAGGGAAGGGATAGCTGGGGTTGGGGGTCAGGAGATACAAAAGGAACAGGAGGGATGGCGGGCAGGTGAGTGGGACAGCAGGACAGACAGAGGTGGAGGCCCCTGAATGGAGGGGGAAGGGTGATAATCTTGGTGGATTCAACTATGAAGGAGGTGAGATGAGGAGGGAAAGAGTCATGGGCAAGCCATGGGAGGGTAGAATGTATGCCAGTGATGATGGTAGAAAGAGTGGGATCACTGATAGCACAGTCAGTGGGTCAGAGGGAGAGAAATGCCACATTATGATGCACCTTGGGATGAATTACCTCACAGGATGTGAGATGAGGAAAGTGCAAGAGAGGTTCAGGGATGTGGGGAGGATTTGCAGCAAAGCTGGAAGGATGCTAGCCTACTTGGAGGTGCTTCAGGTCCCAAGGTCTAGTATGGCAAGGAAGGTAAGAATAGAGGAATTGAACAGATGACTTAGGGGTGGTGCAAAAAGGAGGGGGTATGGTATGGGCTAGTGGGTGGGTGGCTGGGCAGGGACCTGGGATAACAAAAACATGTATGCATCAGACAGGTCACATTTGAGTAGGGAGGGTACAAGGGCCCTGAAGGTCAAGCTGGAGGAATTCATAGGGAAAAACCTCAATTTAACCTGATGTGGGGGTAGGCAGCAGCATGCAGCACCCTTAGTCACCTGGTGGAGGGGGCCATTAGGCCTCCTCCCAATCAGGACAGCAAGGGGAGGAGCTAGACGGAAAGGGTGAAGGTATAGAGGGATAACTGAGTGAGGAGGAGTGGGGACAGGTCAGGGGTAAAGAAGGTCCTCAGCCACGGCGAAGGGTGGTGTCTCTGCACACCAGAAGCCTGAGAAACAAGATGGCAGAATTTCAGTTGCTGATGGCCAAGGGAGGGGTAGACATAGTAGCCATCACAGACACATGGGCCACCCAAAACCAGGACTGGAACTTTGTAGTTCATAGGTATAAATGCATAGAAAGTAAAGGGGGACAGAAAGGGGGAGAGTGTCTCTGTACATGAAAGAGGGGACAACTTGAATCAGAAAGGAAGAGGTGGAGTGTAAGACTGAAGCATTGTGGGTACCTGTACAATCCTTTAGGCAAATGAAACTAAGGATGGAGGTGGTCTACAGGCCACCTTCCCAGGAAGAGGACTTGGACAGGATACTAAGGTCTCAAATCACAGAAATGGCTAGAAAGGGGGATGGAGTAATAATGATGGATTTCAGTCTACCTGGGGTGGACTGGAAAATCCTGGCTGCCCCCTGCAGTACCGGGCAAGTACTGCTGGATGCATTTAGGAGTGGTTTCCTGGCCCAGGGTGTCATGGAACCCACTAGAGAGGGCTGTACTGGACCTGGTCCTATCCCATTGTGAGCATGTTCAGGATGTGAAAGTTAAAGTGTTACTTGCAGGTAGTGACCACGGTTCCACCTGGACTTGGGCAGGAGGATGGTCAGGATGAGTACAAGGGTTTTGGACTTTAAGAGAGCAGACTTCGTTAGGATTGGAGAAATTCTAGTAGGACACCATGCTGGAATCAGAATGGAGAGGGATGTGACACAGAAACAGGCAATAATAAAGGAGCGACTGATGGAGGCCACTAGTCAGTATGCCAAAATCAAAAGTAAGAAAACTATGGCCTGAAAGCCCAGCTGGTTCAACAAGGAGGTGGCAGAGTAGTTAGGGTGGCAAAAGCTACAAGAGAAGTGCAGCTAGCACAGGGGGTAAAAGTAGGGGAAAAGGCTCTTTTGTGATAAGGGAGAAAAGGAACATAAATGATGAGATAGATTGAAAAAGGAGGGGGATTTGGCAGAGGGCAATGAAGAGACAGTGGAGGTACTTAAGTACCTCTATTCAGTCTTCACTAGAGAGAGGGATGGACCAGTTCATCAAGGGAACAGGGGCATGGGGACCAGAAGGGGGGGGAAATCAGGGATGGCATCATTCGGGCTGATGGGGTACTTAAGGGGTGAAGGGCACTGTAGGTGGATAAAACTCCAGGAACAGATGGTGTGCACCCAAGGGCCCAAAGAGAATAGGTGGAGGCTCTGGCAGATCCCTTGGAAACCTGTTTAACACCTATCTGGAGTTAGGGATTGTGCCTCAGGATTGGAGAACTGCACATGTGGTGCCTCTCCATATAAGTGGTCCAAAGGACGAATCAGGTAACTACAGGCCAGTCAGCCTGAACTTAATAGTGGGCAAGCTGGTGGAGACCATCCTGAAAGAGAGATTAATGAGTTTTCCGAAGGATAATGGGCTCCAAGCATGGGTTTGTGTTGGGGAGGTCCTGCCAGACTGCACTAAGAGATTTCAACCAGCCCACCGATACAGCAGCAGGGCATCCGCCTGTAACGCCGATGACCTGGGTTCAGGAATGAGCCAGGGAGGAGGAGGAGGATTCAGCATCCCAGGGACTGCTCTCCTCCTCCTCCAGGGGGGGAGGGAAGGGTCTTTGCTGGTGCTTGCAGGACCCCTAGCAGAGGCTAGGGTCTGGAGCACCGGAGGAAGCGCTTAGGGAGGGGTGGGCAGATGTCGAAGTGCATTGCATTTCCTGGCATCGTGCATATCCGCCCTTTCGGGGATAGAGATAAGATAAAAAAAACAAGCTGATTGCAGGATGCCACCCAGTCCCAGACCCCAGACCGACAGGTTGTCAGCTGGCCCTGTTACTGGACCCGTGCACAGTGGGATATGGGGACCTGCTGACTCACTGGGGCAAGCCATGGGAGTACTAGCTTGTAGGACCTGACTAGTGTCGAAGGTGATGCAGCTGGGTATCTGAGCCAAAGGAGGTCACCAGCATGGAGGCAGAAAAAGATTAACAAAAAAAAATTGACTTCTTCAACTGGGTCACCAGGACAGTAGATAAGGACCAAGTGGTTGATGTCCTGTTTCTGGACTTAAGCAAGGCCTTTGACTCTGTACCTCACAGAAGATTGGTCAGGAAGCTAGAAGACCTGGGGTGCATTAAAGCGTTTGTTGGGTGGTCAAAAGTGGCTGCAGGACAGAAGCCAGAAGGTGGTAGTCAAGGGGTAGACTTCTCAGAAGTTAGGCCTGTGACCAGTGGGGTCCCACAAGGTGCTGTGTTCAGTCCATTGTTGTCTAACATATTCATAAGTGACATCACAGATGTGATCAAGGGTAAGATCTGCCTGTTCATGAATGATGCAAAGCTCTGCGGGAAGGTGGACATGGAGCAGGGGAGACAGAAATTCAGGGAAGACCTGGCTTGGCTAGAGAAGTGGTCTGGCATTTGGCAACTGGGGTTCAGTGCTAAAAAAATCTAAAGTTATAGGTCCGGCCTGGTGGTACTGAGGGCTGAGACACTGATGAGTGCCTTACTTCATGCCACGCCGATGACCTGAGTTCGGGAATGAGTTCGCGTTGTCAGGGGCAATGAGGGGATGGGCCAGGAGCAGATGTGGCAGCCACCAGGCAGCTGTCCTCTCCCGGATCTAGGAGGCTTGAGGAGTCGGCTTTTGGCTGCTGCCGGGTGGAGGTCTGGTGGCAGTGCTGAACACCCAAGCAGCACCCACGAGCATCACACGGTGGGAGGTGAGCCGCAGGTTCCGGGGTACATGTGCATCTCCCTGCACATGTGCATCCCATGTCACCTCAGCTTGCATAAGAGACAGAAAACAGGAAAAGGGACCTGAGGGTTGGCTGGTACACCACATGCCACCACCCAGACACCTTGGCACATTCAGGATATGTTCTCTAGTGGGAGGATGGCCCTCACCCCTCTTCCTCCACATGGGGAGCAATCGGGGGATCTGCACAGAGGTAAGCCCGGGGAAGTGGCAGCTGAACTGTGGGAGGTGGGGACAGAGCGGCCAGTGGACCCAAGGTGTAAAAACTGTATAAAAAAGGAAAGAATGTAAAGTTATGCAGACAGGATGCAAAATAGGGGCAAATAATCCAGGGCCCAAATACTGGTTGGGTGATGAGCAGGTAACCAGATCAGAGGAAGAAAAGGACCTAGGTGTAATTATCACGCGTGACCTGAAACACTCATCACGCTACAGGAAAGCTGCAGCCAAAGGAAATAGGATGCTAGGCTGCATAGCCAGGGGAATTGCCAGCAGGAATGCAGGGGTCATTCCATTGCTGTGGAGGTCTCTAGTGAGACCACACCAAGAGTACGGTGCACGATATTAGTACCCTTATCTTAAGAAGGATATCAACTTGCTGGAAACGGTCCAGAGAAGGGTAACCAAGATGATCTAGGACAGACAATACCTGTGAGGAGAGGCTCAGAGGTTCAGAATATATTCTGAGTACAGAAGGGAGAGGGGGGGGGACATGACTGAGACCTTCAAGTACCTTAAAGGAATAAACAGGGTGAGCACTGACGGCCTCTTCAGCCTTAGTGGAAACAAGACCACTAGGGTAACAGCCTAAAGTTGGTGGGGGGAAGGTTCAAAAGGGAGATGAGGAGGCCCTTTTTCACCGATGGGGTAGTAGCTAAGTGGAATGAGTTACCAAACCAGGTGGTATCCCTGAAAAATGGTGGACAGCTTCAAGAAAGGTTGGACGAGGGTGAGAAGGAAAGCTGCAGGTGGGAGGAGAGGAGCAGAGGGATTATTTGATAGAGGTTAAGGGGGATATGGGGAGTGGGACAGTTCCCTCTGTCAACACAATGGGAACTGCATACTCGAGCAGATTAGATAAACCATAAGGCCTTTATCTGCTGGCATATTTGTATGTTCATATGTAACTAGATAAAGAAAAATACTTCAGAAATAAAAAGTAATCAATCATTTTATCTTTAAGCGCTATTCCAAAGATCACAGTGCCATACAGTAAAAACAGTGAAATCCAGAAAACAATAATGATATAAAATAGACTCAACCATTAAAAATAGTCATAAGAATAAAACTAGTTAAAACAATCAAAATCAGATTCACAGATATTAACTATCACTAGGATTGGGAAAAACTAGCTGAAATAGATGGGTCTCAAGGGCGGTTCCTGGTTGCCATTTTGGGTCGGAACTAGCAATTGATGGTTCTGACGCCATATGGCATTTATGGGAACAAATGTTGTACCAAGGGAAAACTTTTAAAAATGAATAACATCTTCTTCGTGATATTTGTGGCCCTACTAACTTTTTGTCCTTGGGAACCAATGCAAATCTACATATATTGTTATATGACGCAGTTAACCTCCACTTTTCAGATTAAAATGTACTAACACATAGGACTCCACCATACTCTGCTGTTGGCTTTGGAGTATCGAGATAAACAGCTTTTCTCATCATGCTAGAAATACGACTTTTGGCCCTGTACAAAGCACCAAGTTTTGTGTGCACTGTGATGATTAATTCAGAAATGTGGTTACTCCTAAATAGGCTTTACTCGAACTGGACCCTAAATACCATATTTCACCATTTTGAAGCTGCCCCCAAATTAAAGCCACAACCAAAATAAAGTTTATTAATAGAAGCCACCCCCGATTTGTAGCCGCGTCTTCTGAAGAGGGCAGCAAGCAAAACTGTGTAGCAGACAGTAATAATCTTCTATGCTTTCTTCCCCTTTCCGATGCCTACCCAAATTGTCACAGAACAGCAAAGGCAGATATGCTTTCTCACACACTCCCACACTCTCTCTTCCAGTAAATGAAGTGGCATGTACTACAGACATTAAGATGTAGACCTGCACTCTCCTCTGAGACAAAGAATTCACTGTCCTGAAAGATGCTCATTAAGGAGTTGACTTGGCCGGCCTGGTGGCACAGAGGGCTGAGGCACTGGCGCCTTATCTCGAGCCACACCAGCAACCCGGGTTCGGGAACAGACTCAGGAAGCCAGGGACTGGCAGGGGAAGGAGAGGATTGAGCATCTGTAAAGACTGTTCTCCCCTCCTGGGATGGGTAGTGGGGAGGCGTCGCTCTGCAGCGACCTCCAGTGGAGACCGGGGGAAGTGCAGACACAACACAAGGGAATGTCACCAGAAAAACAGAAAAATGGCTCCGTATTCAGCCAGATGATGGCCGCCTGGTGATCTGAGGCCATCAGTGTCCCTGAGCTCCCGGTTCCTGAGCAGTTCCTCAGGGCCAAGTATTGTGCTAGCTCTGCCTTTGGTGCCTTCCCCCTCGGAGGAGGGGGACCTGCCCAGTGAAGGCTTACATCTGGGTTACCTTGGGGACCAACTGCAGTATGAGGGTCAGGGCTTGGGAACAAGACTGGCCAGATGTCACCTTGGCACAGCCTGAAGGAGTGGCTGAGGTGGTAGCACATAAAGGAGGAAAAAGAAATAACACAAAAAAAAAAGGAGTTGACTTGCTCCTCGACTTGGTCCCTATCGTCTGCCACGTGGTCCTTATTTGCCTTCACTTGTCCCTCGATCTTACCTGGTATACAAACGCTGTTGTTGGGGAAAGCAGATTTTTCATTACAGCAGACCTCCTGCAGTAAAAGAATTCTTTGCCCTCTAAGGAAAATTATGGAAGGGAGCACAGTATGAGGACAGCATTTGGCATGTTCATAATTAAAGCCGCCCGCATTTAGAAGCTGCAGTCAAAATCAAAAAAATTTAATAGAAGCCGCAGCTTCAAAATGGTGAAATACGGTATCTGTACAGTAGTTTGTTCCTTTGTCTAACTGCGTACCATTGCTCATGGATTTAGACTTTCATTCATATGCTATACATTGAGGGAGCGCTTCTGGCCAATCAGAGCACTCCTTTCGTCTCTGTGTATGAGACACTCCTATTCTGTGAAGAGTGTCTCACACGCAGCTGACCTGGAAACGGTATGTTCAGGTAAGATTTTTTATTTAACTAATGTATTATTGAGCTTGCTCGATCAATAAGGAAAAATTACTTACTGTAGTAATGTTTCTTTTTAAGGGATCCCTCACTATGTTTACACTTTATGCAGTCATCTCAGCAGAGAATGATGCCCCAGTGATAGAATGTATGCAAATTTGAGAATTTGGAATGTGAGTTTAAATTCTGCATCCACACTCCTTTCTGTTCATTGCTCAGATCTAGTTCCAAGCCAGAGTAGAGCAGCAGCTAATGAAACTAGCTGAAAGGCTACCAACAATTGCAGAAAAACTTTTATATTTTTTAAAAACACCAAACAAATTGAAGCATAAAAACGTATCATATAAACAACAAGAACAAGCTTATAAATGTAGGAACAGCAATAGCACTGCTCAAGCAACCTCCAAAAATAACTGATTCTTGTGTGAACCTATTTCAGGTTATGGGGTGGGAGGCAGGGTAGGGAGTGCAAACACAGTAAGGGATCCCTTAAGAAGAAACAACATTACTACAGTGAGTAACTTTTCTTATGACTCCAGGAATCCCTCACCTAAATATTTACACTTTATGCAGACTCAGTAGCAGTACCTTGGGAAGTTGGATCCTGAAGTTGGTTAGGAAAAAGGTTCTGCAAGACAGCAGTTCCAAAGCAGGCATCCCTTCTGGACTGTATATCCAAACAGTAGTGATTTGCAAAGGTGTGTACTGTTTTCCAGGTAACTGCTTTGTAAATGTCTTGCAATGGGATGACCCTTGCGGGTGCCACAGGGGTAGAGGTACCCCTTGTGGAGTATGTTATTAAGTTTCTTGGTGGCATTTTTCCAGCTTTTTCACAGCAGAACTAAATGCAAGAGACTATCCAGTGAGAGATAGATTTCTTTGTTGCTGGTTTGCCTTTGCCAGCCTCACCATAGGTAACAAAAAGCTGGGTGCTGTGGGATCTGACATCCTTTGTCTGGTCCATGTAGACAGTCAGGACTTGCTTTAGGTCCAGGCTGTGCAATTTTTCCTCACCTGGATTGGAATGCTTTGAATAGAGTACAGGGAGAGTTACTCAACTGATTCCAGTGGAATTTAGATGCATCCTTAGGAAGGAATGTTCTGTTGGTTCTAAGAACTGCTTTATCCCTGTGGGGAATTATGGGGGTTTATCAAGAATCCCCAAAGTCAACAGACTGTGGCACAGTAGCAGGTTCATTGGATTCTTGTCAAAGAGAACCAGGAGCATCGAGTACCAGACCTGTCTGTCCCCGTCTGGAGCTATCATGATCACTGTTGCAGGTTCCCTCCTGAGTTTCAGGAGTACTTTCTGAATGAGTGGAACTGGTGGAAAGGCATTAAGAAAGCTCCCTGTCCAGTCCAGTACCAGGGTATCCTCTGGGACTGTTCCTCTGGCTGATGGCCTGCAACAAAACTGTGGGAGCTGATAGTTCTCCCAAGATGCAAACAGGTGTATATTGGGAGTGCCCCACCTTCTGAACACCGTTGCCAGAACATGCTGGTTTGTGGCCTATTCTGATTTATCTGGCTGATTCTGCTTAGGGAATCTACCAGGACATTGTCTTCGCCTGGCAGATGCACTGCAAATATGTTTGCTTCTAAGGAATATGCCAGGTCCCAGTTCCTCATTGCCTCTGTACACAGTTTTGATGATCTTGTTCCTCCATGCTTGTTTATGGAGTATCTTGCTGTGGTGTTGTCTGTCCTGATTTGGACAGTTTGACCTTGTAACTGGAAGGAGAAAGATTGCATTGCTGGCAGTACTGCTCTGACCTCCAGAAGGTTTATGTGTGGCCTTCATGTGACACTCATTGTGAGGTCCTTCAGGGTGGAACCCCACCCTCAGGAGTGAGGCATCTGCAGTTAGAATTGTTAGTGATGATTGCTGAAGGAAGGGAATTCCCTCTCTGATGTTGTTTTCTTCCTTCCTTCCTTCCTCCATTCTATCGATTCCTCTAGTGTTTTTGTCTATGTCACTAGCTTTGAAAGTGGATCCCATTTCTGGGACCAGTTGTCTCTTAAGTGGTACTCAATATCTCTCATTAGAAACCTGGCCCATGGAACCACAGCTATGGGTGTGGCATGTGCCCTAGTAACTGTAGGAAGTTTCTTGCAGGTCTTAGCTAACCTACTGTGAAAGACTCTGCTGTTGCTATGAAAGCTGTAGCTCTGGCATGCAGGAAGAAAGCTTTCTCCTACAGAGTGTTTAGCTCTGTTCCTGTGAAGTCCAGCAGTTGAACAGGATCTACCTGGGATTTTTGTAGGTTTATCAAGAATTCCAGGTTCTCCAATGTGCTCTTTAACATCTGAACTCAACACCTTGCTTCTTGTACAGTTTTCCCTGAGCCTAGCTAGTTTTTCAGGTAGGGAAAAACCACACACTTTGTTTTCTCAGCTGTGCTGCCACCACCGCCAGGCACCTTGTGAAAACTCTTGGAGCTGAAGTGAGGTCAAATGTGAACTGGTATTGGCATTCCCCTGCTTGAATCTGAGGTATTTTCTGTGACGCTGTCTGACTGGGATATGAAAATAGGTGTCTTTAAGATCCAGTGATCCCAGCAAATTACCTTTCTGCAAAGGTGGTATCACTGTTCTTAGTGTGACCATCTTAAATTTTTCTTTTTTCAAATGTTTGTTCAGAAACCTGAGGTCTAAAATTGGTTGCCACTCACCGTTTTTCTTGTGGATCAGGAAGTATCTTGAGAACAGGCCCTTGCCCCACTGGTAGGCAGGGACTTTTTCTATAGCTTTTGATATGAACAGTGTTTTTTTAATTCCAGTTCCAGCTGACTTTTTGTGGGGGGAGTGAGCTGGAAAACTGGTGTTTTTGCAGGTTTGGAAAGTGTTTGAACTACAGTCACAACCCCCACCCATTACTTCCAGTAACCACTTGTCTGTGCTAATGTTTACCCATTCCTGGAAGTAGCGTGCCAGTCTTTCTCCCACTGCCAATGGTTGGGTGACCTGGGCAGAGTTGTCAGGAGTTTGTTTGGATTGGGGCTTAGATGCTGGAGCTGCAGCATTACACCTGGAAGCCCTTTTCCCACTTCCTCTATAGTAACCTCTTTGTGACTGGTACTCATAGGGTGCATACGAGATATAGGGAAGGATTGTCACAGCCTGGCGCAGGCCTTGTATCCCGCTCTGTGCCACAGAACTTCGGTTCTGGTGGTGTGCCAAATCCTTCACCACAACTGCACCCAATTTTATAATCACAGGCACAGTTGTGATGGTTTCCATGAATTATGGCGGCTTGAGGCCAAATATCTGGCACAGGCTCTGTAAAACTGGCCCCAGGATTGCCGCTAGTCAGACCAGAAAAATTGGTTTAACTTGATAGAAAATCCCATTAGATCGCCAGAAGCCCCATGCGCCGTATCATCGGCACACTGGGGCTTATGGCGATCTAAGACATTTGAAAATCCTGCCCACAGACTCTTGGGAAGCGTCCCTTCCCTCTGCCTCCCTTTCTGTATGACCTGTAGGAGGTAGAGGCCTTTTCTTTCATACTGTTACTTTTGAAAGTGGTTTTGCATGCGTCCGCTTTTTTTATGTAGGCCTCTGTTTTTTACGAAGTAATAACTCTCCCCCGGGGAGAAACCCATGACCTTGTTTTGTGTATCCTGGGAAAGGATGGTAGTTCTCAACCAGGAAAACCTTCTTAAGGACACTACATGAGATAAACTCTGGCAGCAGTATCATCACTGTCCACCGCAGTGTGGAAATGATATTTTGTGCCATCTAGGGTGGATCTTGCTGTGGCAATCAGGTCCTGTGCCAAACCATCTTCTGCTCTTTCTGCAAGTGCCAGAATTGTGTTCCAACGTGTTTTCTGGTGCTTTACCATATATGCTGAGTAAGTTGCCTGCCTGATAAGCAGGGAAGATGTTGTATAAACCTTTTTGCCATGGTATCCATTTTTTGGGAGTCTTTTTCAGCAGGCTACGCGGATAGAGTGATTTTTGCTCTCTCGCATGCAACAGCCTGAACTACCCCATGATGATCAGGACGGACAGACAGACAGACATTCCACGCCCCGCTTGTCCTTCTGATATTTTCTGTCAGTTGTTTTTTTGATGGCTGCAGCTGAAGTGGGTATACAGCTATGATTTTTGGTATGTTACAACAAATATTGGTGCACTCCAGAGAGAGACTCCCGGTGCTGGATTAGAAGGCGGCCAGCCCCAATACTTGAGAACAACAGAAAACTCTGCACTCATTCCACAAAAGCAAAACTTGTACTGGATACTAGTATCCAAGGATTTACTGCAGCAAGGCATGCGTAGAGAAAATAAACACCCTACATCCCCAGCACTTCAGCCCAACACAGAGCCTTCCTCAGGGGGCGGGTCTGAGACACAGTGGACAATGCTCAACATAAAGCAAAATCTTAAAGTTCCACACACCCACAGTGAAATAAAAAACACAGGTTTACAGAAACATAGTCAGTTACAAATTATAAACAATTTTAAACTTGACTGTTTTACACTCTAATTTCAAATATCTAAGACATTGTTTCCTTTTTGTAACATCTATGTTGGTCCAATAAAATGTATCAAACCATTTGCTTCTGGATCTGTTCTTACAAGGACCAATACAGCAACTAATCTAGCTCTGTATGTCTCTTGTTCTCAGTGATTTTTGCTATGGCCCTTTTAAGTGGTTTATGTATGGGAAGTAACATCCTTCAGCATACTGTTCATCCTCTTCTGTTTCTAGTTAGGGGATGTTGCAGATATCATCCATTTGTCTGACAAGTAAGGAAAAAGATTAATAGTTCTCAATTTACCTTGGAGGATGTTTGAACTCTCGCTCAGGTGTGCCCTCTATTTCCATGGGGCCACCTTCCTCCATCTGCATATAATATTCTTCTTCATCCTCCTCCTCTGTAGGGAGATAGGTTGGAGCCTGAGACTGGGGAGGGGTGGTGGCAGTTATCCTATTGAAATTTTCCATGGCCTTGACTGCCTGGAAAAATTGCCACATTTTTGATGTGTCCTCTGATGAAGGCATTTTTTTTCTGTATCATCTGCTTGCTCCTTTCTATTGCAGGGGGGAAGGTAGAGACCTTATTTTCTTTAAATTTCTTCTTGGCAAATGCTGTTTCTAGTGTTTGCTTTAAGGCTCTTTTATTTTTATTTTTGCCATCACTGTTTTCAGGCTTCCCACTTTCGGACACCCTAATATCTGAACCATCTTTACCAAGCCATTCTGATGGCTGCGCAGCTTTATCTTTTTCTTTTTTCTTGTCACTTTTTACATTATTTCTAGCTATACTTGAGGAAATGGACCCTTCTTATGTGTACTTTCCACCACCACCATCGGGGCCACCCTGACATCCTTTATATTGTTTTTTAGGTGACACAGAGGCACATGTTCACCCTTTTAAGTGAGGTTTCTAAGCAAAAATAAGACAGAACTTACAATTTAAAAAGTCATGTTGTGGACCTAAACACTTTAAACAAAGTTCATGACAGTCTGCCCTTGCCATGAGCTGGAAAAAAAGGTGTACACTTTTTTAATGGTCTACAAGGCCTTTATGACATACAAATTTGAGAGAACCTTGAAATAATAAAACTGTTCTCAAAAACTATGCAGTTCAAGAGCCCAGTAATAAAAAAAAATGCTTTTTGCACTGAAGAAACTGTGCCAAAGGTCAAATTATGGCTCTTATAACAGGAACCGATTAATTGAGGTGAAAAAGCACAGACAGAAACAGAAAGTGAAAATGCTCTATTCTCTGTAAATTGGATAACTAAAAATAGTAAACCACTAATAACAGTGGAAAAAGAATGTGGTTTACTTAGCCAAATAATCAAAAATAGCAACAGTAGCCAAGTAGGATATTCTCTGGTTCCTGGGAATCAAACGGGAACCAGAGAAACCGTAATTTACAGAAAACCCTATCTTAACGCAGAGTATATCAAGAAAACTAAATTAAATACACTTTTAGGTATAAACCACAAAATGGAGAACCAGCCATTTCCAGAGTTCACTATGGGGTGACTGTTCTCTTCGGGAAGATAAACACATCTGAGCAACAGCCAGAGTGGAGCGGAATGAAGAATTTTAACCTGCATTCTAAATTGTCAAAATTACATAGTGTCTGTCTCCGAGGCATCATTGCCAGACAAGACGGCTGCATAAAGTGCAAAAATTTAAGCGAGGGGTTCCTGGGGTTAGAATATATTAATACTGTTGCCAAGACCACTCTTAAGGTTGCAAGAGTGGTCTAACTTATACTATTTTAGTTTATTTAGTTTATTTAAACAGTTGGTAACTGTGAAAGGCAAACTGAGCCAAGGTTTCACTCATGCTAATTCTGGAAGTAGGGGATTGACATACAAATTGCATAAGATGTCATTACACTTAGTAAATAGACATAATTTCAGTGGGTTGCAGTAGCAGTGATACAGTAATAAAGAAACAGTACAAGATTTTACAAGAGAGACACTTTGATTTTCAGTAATACAGCTGTGAAAGAGTACAGTGGGATTTACAGTAAAACAACGAATATTTGGTAGCTCATCATGGGTCATAAGCACAGTTTAGGTCAGATGAGAAAATACTTGGTGAGGAATCTACAGGTAGTAAGTGCCTCTAGAAAGGTGGGTAGAGAAAGGGTATCAGGACCACTCACCTTCAGTTCGCAGTTTTCATACCCTAAGAATGCATGTGAGACCACTCTTTCAACTGTAAGAGTATTCTAGGTGGCAGTATTAACATGCATCATAAATCATGACATCATGTTTAGCCAATCAGCATTGTTTATTTCTAAACATTCCAGGTGCTGTTACAACCATAACAGCGTGACATGCAAACAGGTCTAAAATTCTGCCGTTCTAAGTTTAGTTGGCATGGTTCATTTCCCGCAGGAAGGAGTGTCTAAAATTCTGCAAGGTAAAACATTTTGTTTTTAAATTCCAATTCCAGTTTCCAAACAAAGGTCTTTAATATGATTAATAATATGTTTATAGGTATAATTTCTGTGTCTCTTATGGTTATATAAATTTCTTATCAAGCTCTCTACGTGCCAGAATTGCCCGGCTTCGCTTTGCAGTTCTCTCATGAAAAGAACTGGAGAATGCACTCCTATAAGCATAAGAGACACAGTAACTAGACATACTGTATAAACATATAGTAAAAAACAGATTTCGCAAAGTCAGTGTTGTAGAGCATTAAAGGAAAGCTGTCTTCAAATGGGATCCCATTCCATGAGCTCCGGTTTAGCATTTTATATGAAAAGCAGTGTTTTCCTCGCACCACAAAGTGCTTTATTTTAACAAGGAAAAGTCCGCTACTGGAAGTATAGGCGGACATGGAGAAGCGGGCTCCATTTACTGTAAAGGTGCGGTGCCGCACCGCTTGCCTCAATACATTTGTATGAGAAGCAAGCAGTGCAGCATCACACCTTTACAGTTAATGGAGAATCCCTCGTCCCACCATACTTCTGGGTAGAGGACTTTTCCTTGTTAAATAAAGTACTAGGCACGAAGCAAACGAATTTTCATATAAAAAATAAGCTAGAGGATCCAGGGCAGGAGTCCCATTTGAAAACAGTGTGATGGTCCGGGATAGAAAGACACAGCAACCAAAGATAAAGTGCATAAAAAATGCACAAATGCGTTCAATTTATTTTCTAT
The DNA here is from genome assembly GCA_016271365.2 of Neoceratodus forsteri. Classification (NCBI taxonomy): domain Eukaryota; kingdom Metazoa; phylum Chordata; order Ceratodontiformes; family Ceratodontidae; genus Neoceratodus; species Neoceratodus forsteri. The sequence continues at coordinate 51,020,551 of JADMNL010000025.1, forward strand.
AAATAAAAATAATAAAATAATACAGAAATAAAGATAAAGGTTGAGTAGTCCAACACAATAATTCAGCCCTCTGCTTCCACCAACTGAGGCTGCGACTTTGCTCCAGCCAAGATAGCCTAAGTGTAATACCTTCCTACACTTTCCAAATCCGGTGTGAAAACAGCACTCTCCCAAAAGTAGGTCTTACCCTGCTCACTGTCATCACTAGACTGACTCGACTATCTGATGTACCTCTAGTGGTAAGCCCTTTTTATACCCTCTAGGTCTGATATCATCCTTAGGGCTCCGCCCACATTTCCTTTCTCCTAGGAAAACAGACCTTTACCATGGTATATCACATTATCCATACACTTTGGGGGAAGGCATAGCATCCACACATCACAGAAACCTCATATAGTTGAATTCCATAATAATATAAACATTTTATTCCTTTGGAATGGCTAACGAGCATATGATGAGGCTAAGTCCCTCCCTTTGGCTGTGACATCACTTTCCCTGGGTGCCATAAATGGTGCCAGACTGAGGGCAGCTATCCCTATAGGAACAGCTTTAGCGGCAGGTTCCCCACAGGTAATTACACTTTTATTAACATTTGTAATCTCTTTATATTTCTCAGGCATCCCTGTGTTAGCTATGGGAAGAGAAGCTTAAGGGCGCACACCTTATCTTATTTCTCCAGCTAGCTCAGGAGGCCTGGAAATAGTTATATGTATTGTTTCCTTCTTGAAACAGCAGTTTTCTTATTTTAAACAGAAAACTCTTGGGAGTTTCTGAAACAACGCTACTCGCGCTTTCATCGGACAGCTTCTGGGCTGATCTCTATTCTTCCTCCTCTCTCTAAAGCCCTGGAAAAAATAGTGGCAGACCAATTATCTGAATATCTTGCCTCCCACAATCTCCTATGCAGAGAGCAGCATGGCTTCTGTCCAGGTCATAGTACGACCACTGCTCTCGTGGAGTTCTCAAACTTTCTTCACAAAACCCTTGACAAAGGTCACCTTGCAGGGGTTGTCTACATCGACCTCTCCAAGGCCTTTCATACGGTCTGTCACCCACTCCTACTGGACACTCTCCTTCAACTAGGCTTTTCCCAAGGCCCGCTGGACTGGTTCTCTAGCTATCTCTCTTCAAGGTCTCAGTGTGTCAAAATAAACAGCACCCTCTCCTGCACCTGCCCCATCCACTCCGGGGTCCCACAGGGCTCCATCCTGGGCCCTCTTCTTTTTAGTCTCTATGTAAATGCCCTACCCAACTCCTGCTCCAGCAAGGTCCTGCTACATGCAGATGATGCGGTTCTCCTCTCCTCCCACCCTGGCCCCTTCTCTCTTCAGGCCTCCCTCCAGCACTCTTTCAGTCAAATTGGAAACTGGTTCAACGACCGCAGGCTGGTCATTAACATTAAAAAAACAAAAGTCATGTTGTTTACCCATCATCAAAATAAGGCAAAAAAAATCGCCCCTCCATATACTATCCAGCTCACTCCACCCACTAGAACAAATTAGCAGCTACAAATACCTGGGTATTACCTTCGACTCTGCCCTCTCCTTTCACTCGCATATCGACCTGCTCACCACAGCAATTAACATGCGCATAGGCCTTCTCTACCGTCATAAGGACTGCCTCCCACCAGATGCCCTCAGATTGCCTGTCTCCTCCTCCTCTGTCCTGTCTCTTGTAGACTACGGCCTCCCTGTCTACGCTGCTGCTGATGCCACCACCCTCAGGAGAATCCAACTATCCCTAAATAAGGCCTGTAGGCTCCTCACTGGTGCAGACAAATGGACTCATGTATGCACTCTATACTCGCTGGCCAACATACTCAATCTAGAATAGTGGTTACAATATCAGACCTGCCATCTGGTTAAAAATAATACTTCTAGGTCTCTCCCCCCAAGGGGTGTCTGCCTCCCTCCACCCTGCTTCCCCCCCGCCTCTACCCATGGCTCCACTAAGGCTGCTCTTAGAGTCCCAAGGGTGTGGACATCACTCGCCCAGAAATCCTTTTGTTACAGGGCGCCACACTGGTTCAACGCCCTCCCCTCCTCGATCTCCTCACTCACTAAAATAGGTCCTTTTAAAGCAGCTCTCAAGAGCCTCATTTCCTCCACCCGCAGCTGCGAATGTGCTCCACAAGTGGGATCCTAGCCCATAGGTGCCCCGCTCCCTCCCTGGCCCCTTTTCTAGACTCTTGATGACAATCGCCTTATCTCAGGCTGCAATTCTGAATTTACGTATTTGTCCTTGGAGCCTAGCTTTCACACTGTATAGACCGCTATACTGCTATTGTAAACTGTAACTCTTACCTGGGCACTGGATGGCTCGGGATTCTATGTTGTTTGTTCTGGCACCTGCAAATATATGAATACTGTTTGCTATTCACTGTTTGGTATGTAACAAAAAACTTCTGTAACCTCCTGTCTATCATATTGGCCTATCTACAAGATGGCAGCCGAGCTGGGCGTGCTGTTGGCTGTTGCAGCAATTCGGTAGCTGTTGTAGTAATTCAGTAGCGTTTTTAATTCGGTTATTTGTTTGTTTTATTTTTGGTTTGTTTTTCAGTTCGTTTTGTCCGTTTTTCAGTTCGTTTGGTCCGTTTATACTTTATTTTGTTTATTTGCATCTTGTGGGACTCGGGCTGCTGTTTGTACCGTGCTCAGTGTCTTGGTCCGTGTGGCTCTCCTGTTTGGGATCCTACGGGAAGTATTGTGGTTGCCGATAGATCGCCTGTTGGAGCGACTTCGGGGATGTTTAATTCGTGACTGTCGCTTTTCCTGAAGCCCCTGTATGTTTTCTCTGCGGTAAAAGAAGATATCCTACAGTGATAAGCTCAGACTCTGATTTGGACTAAGGGAGGGACTGTCCGAGGATCTATTTTTGGGCTTTGAATTCGTTGGATTCTCTTCTGGACCGTGAGTGCCTTTGTTGAGGAACCTGCACCTTTAACTGTTTTTTGGGATTGTGTTGGTGTTGGTGGACAGCTGTTTGTGGCCTGGGACTGCCTTCTGACCCTGATTTTTGGGTTTTTGTATTTCTTGGCGTCCTGTCGTTTTATGGGAGACCTGGGCCTGCAAGTTGGAAAGGGGGTTTAGAATTCTCTCTTCTTGAGGATTTGCCGAGATATTGATTTTTGTAATGCGTGAATCTCCTCGCCCGGAGGCATTTCAGTGAGGAATTTGTTTTGGAGCTAACCTGATCCTGCTATTTATTATCTCCCTGGATCTGATTATGCCTTGGTGTGCCTGAAACTGGAGACTGGGCTTACCTTTTTGGAATAAGAAAATTTGGCTTTGTTTCTGCACCTGTGATTTATGGATTTTTGAGAAGTGGGTGAGTCTGTCAGTCTTTCTTTTGATCTTAACCCAGAGTAGTCCATTGGGGTGGTTGGGCAGATTAGGGGGTGCTGTCGGAGGACAGCCCCAGGGTATCTGTGCTCTCTGTTTCATAGCTGGCAGGCTGGAGAGCCTGCTAGTGTGAATTTCAGATACTAATCAATCTCTCCAGTGGCGCCTTGGGGGACGATCAGGGGGACTCCCTCTGTTTATTAAAACATCGGTCTGACCCGGGTTGTTTTCCAGGGTGAACAACTGCCATAGGAGCTCGTGGAGCACTATCGGAGGATGGGCCTGGGGCACCTGTGGTCTATGGATTATTGTTGGAGTAGATTGGAGAACCTGCTCATACAAGTCCAATTATAGGCTGTTCTCCCTGGAGGATATATTTGGGGGACGACCATAGGGAGAGTTTTCCTTCCATTGACTGATAGATTATATCCCCGAAATAGCGGTTTAAATTCTTTTTGCAGATTGACTTCTACTCCAGGAGTATATGGTAGAACTTTAAAATATTTCTGTTTGGCCTATGTGAGAGATAGGCCATGGGACAGTTTCCCCAGGGGTGAGAGCTCTGTGGGATTTTTTACTGTTCTAGTAAAAGCATGGATTAGAAGCACTGTGATTTTGCTTTGAACTGCTATAAACTTCTCTTTAGTGGAATTTGTGAAAAATTTGTCCAGATTTGTTTTATTTGTGGAATTGGTTAAATGAAAAAGTGTATTATTGTTTTTATTATTTTGGATTTGTTGCTGGTAGTGACAACGTTTATATTAAAGTAGTTTTAAGAGCTTCTTGAAAATCTATATAGTCATGTGTTGGGATCGAATATCCATGGACAGGCACTACTCTCCCTCTAGGCTGAGGGACCTGCGCCCTTTTGATTGCCCCCCGTTACAGCCCGAAGTTTATAGGCGTTGCCGTGTCTTGGGGATTGTGCGGAGGAGGCGAAGAGGGAGGGGGGCCCCTCGGCTATGGGGGGTGAGCGGAGTGGGCGAATTGAGACGGTGAGATCGAGGAGACGCCCCTGGGGTGAATGGTCCAGGATATGGAGTGCGTTGTTCGGTTCCCATACCCAAGGGTTCCACGAATAGTGGGCATGTAGCCTGCTCCTCCAGGGCATCTCATCCAACCCAGGCATTATTATGTAATGCCAGGTCAATAAAAACAAGACGGCAATTATTGCTGATTTTGTTGAATCATCTGACCTGACATGCATTACCGAGACCTGGCTGGAAAAAATGCTGGCCCCATTTTGGAGTCAACTGTTCCAGCCGGTACCATAAATACATTCTCAGGTTGGATCGCAGGGGTACGCTATTTGTTTTAAATCGAATTGGGCCTTTGGTAGAGGTTCCAATGGTGTCCCTGGATCCTTTGAGTGTATCATGGAGCAGGTGTGGGCTGCAGAATTCTGCTCGCTTACTGGCCCACCCGTGTAGAAAGTTTTTCAGAAGTCGCGACTTCATTGTCGATCTGGTATTGGAGCCCTCCAGGTGGTTGGTTCTGGGGGACTTTAATGCCTGGGTCGACGATGAACTCTCGCAGTTTGGTCAAGACTTTCTTCAACTAATGAGTTCGTTGGGCTTCACACAGGTGGTTACCGCTGCTACCCATATTCATGGTCATTCTCTAGATTTAGTGTTCACCTTGGGTATGGAGATCACGGGACTGGTGGTGGAACCAGTTGGGTGGTCTGACCATCACTCTGTAAGGTTCAATTTCGCGACCCCCCTTATGAGACCCACCCCTTTGGAGATGGTCCAGTACCGCCCTTTGAGGGGAGTTACCCCAGAGGGTCTGATGGCAGTGCTGGACCTATTGAGTTGGCCTATGGAGTGCAGGGAACCAGATGCCTTAGTAGTACACTATAATAATATGGTGTTGAGGGCACTGGATTCCATTGCGCCTGTCTGGGTTCGCCCCCTACCCCTCTGCCCTCGATCCCTTTGGTTTGATGGGACTTTGAGGGAGTTGAGGAGGAAGGGGCGAAGATTGGAACGCTGTTGGCGGAAATCGGCCTAGAAGATGACAAACTTAGATTGATGGCCCATTATTTGGACTATCAATCAGTAATCTCCCTATAAGAAGGCAGAATTCTGTCCAGGAGATAACTGCATCAAGAAACCCGACCTGCTCAGCTCTTCCGGACCATCGACAGACTGTGCAATCCAGCCTGTTGCGGAATCGAGAGCTTTTCTACAAATACAGTGTGATGAGTTTGCTCGGTTCTTTGATGATAAGTGTCGCCAATCAGACTGGAGATCCACGACATGTGTTCAAACGAGCATTGCAGTGACCAACATGGGGTTACATGTCCACGGTCTGTCTGGATGGACTTCGACCAGCCAGCAATCATGGATATCATGAAGATTGTCCAAGGTCTGCGACCGACTTGCTGTAGTTTGGATCCTGGTCCTACGCACCTCCTTGTGGGGTGCATGGATGCGATTGGACCAATCCTTGCGAGGATAGTTTGGGGTTCTTTGGATCAAGGGGTGTTTCCGGAGTCTCTGAAAGAGGCTGTTGTGACACCCCTTTTGAAGAAACCTTCCCTTGACCCCGACTGCCTTGCTAACTACAGACCGATCTCTAACCTGCCCTTTTTGGGCAAGGTTATTGAGAAAGTAGTCGCGTTACAGCTTGATGACTTTCTTACCACCCATGAAGTCTATGATCCTCTCCAGTCCGGTTTCAGGAAGAGACATAGTACCGAGACTGCATTAGTTTGGGTACTTAATGATCTCCTAATAGCAAGAGATCAGAAGAGCCGTTCAATCTTGGTTCTTCTTGATCTCTCTGCAGCATTTGACACCGTGGACCATGGGATGTTGCTGGATCGACTGTGGCTACTTTGTGGACTGTCAGGGACAGTCCTCAGATGGTTCCACTCTTTCCTCACAGGCAGAAGTCAAAGGGTGGTTTCAGGGATTTTTTCTTCTGCCCCCTTTGCTCTGTCTTGTGGGGTGCCGCAGGGCTCTGTGCTTTCTCCCATGTTGTTCACGGTGTACATGCTACCGTTGGGAGACATTATAAGGCATTATGGGCTGAGTTTTCACTGCTACGCAGATGACACTCAGCTCTATATGTCCTTTGCACCCAAACAAAATGATGCTGTCTCGGTTTTTAACAACTGTCTCGCTGAGATTCAGGATTGGATGAGTGCGAACTGGCTGAGGTTAAATCCGGATAAGACTGAGGTTTTAGTCGTTGACCCAGGTCATTATGTAAAGAAGTTGACTCCTGGGGTCCCCTGATCTTTTATTAGGGGATACCCAGTTGAGACCTTCTGAACAGGTGCGAAATCTGGGAGTTATTTTTGACAGTGCGCTGACACTAAAGATGCAGGTGTCGGCCACTGTCAGATCTTCCTTTTACCATCTGAGGAATATCGCCCGGATAAAACACCTTGTTCCACATGATGACCTTCCTGTATTGGTTCACGCTTTTGTTTCTTCCCATCTTGATTACTGTAATGCTTTATATCTAGGGTTGCCGGGGTAGATCTCCGTGCTGCTGCAGCTAGTGCAGAAGCGGCAGCTAGGTTTTGACAGGGCTACCAAGAACTTGTCATGTCACACCCAGTTGCGCGATCACTGCACTGGCTGCCAGTGCATGGAGAATCACCTTCAAGGTCGCATTGCTGACCTATAAGACCCTACATGGCCAGGGACCAGGCTACCTGCAAGATCTCCTTTGTCCTATCGTCCCTCCGCCCACTCCGCTCCACTGGCGAGGGATTGCTAGAGATTCCCAGGGTCTGTTATAAATCATCTGGGGCTAGGGCTTTTTCCTTTATGGCACCGACCCTGTGGAATTCTCTACCTCGTCAGGTTAGAGAGTGCCTGTCCGTGGAAGCATTTAAGAGATCCCTGAAAAGTTATTTATTTCTTCTGGCATTTGGTTAGTTTATTTTATGGATATTTTATTGTTTTATGTCTTTATTTATTAGTGTTGATGTTTTATCTCTGTTTTGTATTAGCGCTTTGATTTTTTGAAAAGCGCTTTATAAATACATTTTTGATTGATTGATTGATTTGATATTGCATTTGTGTTGCTGTCTATGTGTTGAATCCACTGGAACTAACGTGGAGCCTTTGGAAACGAGTCCTTAACTCAAAGGGTTGTAATTCCGATATGTATAATAAATTAAAAAAATAAGAAAAGGGACAGTAAAGGGTTTTGAGCATATTGTCAGGCTGGCCACCCTGACAGTGGAAAAAAGAACAGAAAAGGGAGAAGGAAGAGAATAAGAATAAAGGACAGATAGAAAGGAATTATTTTGTGGTTCTTTCGACTCTATAAACTATAAACCGGGGGTCACCCTGTTACAGACAGCTTTCCTTTAAAACTAGATTACAGTTATGCAAAACATTGTCAACAGTGTCAACATTTTAGTAAAGAACTGTGCCATCAGCACATACTGTGAAATCATTTTTTTTATTGTTTCTTAAGGTAAGTTTCTGCAACGCAAATATGCTGGTTCTTTGGATTTGTCTTGTCCTGCTTTAAAACAAAAAGTAGTCATTTCATTATGAGCGTGTTTTGCACAAGTATTTAGCAGATTGTTGTGCAATGGAAGGCCATCTGTGGAGTATCTGACCCCAGTCTCCCCCCTGGAGTAAAGGTTGGTTTGGGGGCTTTAAGTAAAAAAGATGTAAAGCTGTGGAGAAAAATTAAAAATAAACAAAAAGTTTGCTTGCCACTCCAGGAACATCCCCAGAAAAATCGAAGAAACTGCACATTTATTTTTCTTTGCCTTAGCATGCAGTCAGAAGAGATACCTTGTTATTTAGTTAATAGGGCCTCGAGGGGATGTCTCATATGCTACAAAACAGTCTGAGCATCAGGTCTGAGCGACAGAACCGCAAAGCAGAGCTGAACAGTTCTGTCCTCCCACACCTCATGAGAAGAGTCATTCATACCATATGCGACAACCCTCAGAGTCCCTACTGCCTTATTATAAATCACTCGAGTTTAGCACAAGTGATTTAAAATAAGTTTAGTATCCTTTTTTTTTTATTTTATTGTACCATCCTCCCTCCTAATGCTCCTGCACAAGAGCACACTGTACACAGGACAAGCGATACAGTGGCACCGCATGCTGATTGGCTGAAATCACATTAGTGATTTATAATAACCATAATAGTGTTACTGATGTTCCGGGTGTTTTTTTTTTGTTTACAAGATTTCAGAAACAGCACCCATGTTGGTTGTTACTGCTACAACCTTTATTCTAACATCAGCCATTACATATGAACATACGACAAAGCCAGCAGATTTAGGCCATAAGGTCTATCTCGTCTGTTTGAAAGCAGCTCACAGTTAAGACAGCTGCTGCCCCTCCCCTTCCCTCCCTCCTCCCTCCATAGGTTGCCTTCCTGAGTCCCCCCTCTGTTCACTTCCCTCCCTACTTGTACCTTGCCCATTAACCTATCCTATGCTTTCTTAAAACTCCACACTGATTTCAGTGAGATCACCTCTTCAGGTAGCATGTTCCATGTCACCACCACCCTTTCCGTGAAGTAGTGCTTCCTCAGTTCTTGTCTGTACTCCCCACGTCACCACCACCAGTTTCAAGTATGTCCCCTCGTGGTCCCTTCCCCCTTCAATCTAAACAAACCCTCAGTGTTAACTCTGTTGATACTCTTCACATATTTAATGGTCTCAATCATATCCCCTCTGTCCCTTCTGTCCTCCATGGAGTACATGCTGACCTCCCTCAGTCTTTCCTCATAAGGCTTTTCCCTCATTCCGCAGATCATCCTAGATGCCCTCTCCTGGAGTCTCTCCAGGAGCATGACATCCCTCTTTAAGTATGGGTGCCAGAACTGCACACAGTACTCCACGTGAGGCCTCACCAAGGATTTGTACAGTGGCAAGATGACCTCCTTCCTCCTCAAAGTGATCCCCTAGCAATGCAACTAAGCATTCTGTTTGCCTTTGCTGCTGTTTTACTACATTGTTCCAAGTGGTTCATTTTATCTGTGTTTACCACCCCCAGATCCTTTTCCTCCTCAGAGGTGGATAACTGCCCCCCCCCAAATGGTAACTGTACCTTGGATTCCTAGTCCCTAAATGTAGCACAGTACTCTTCCTAGTGTTAAATCCCAACTGCCATGTTTTTGACCACTGTTCAAGTCTTTCCAGATCTTCCTGGAGTATCCTCCTCCCCTCCTCTCTTTCCACCACTGCTAGTTTGGAGTCATCGGCAAACAGGCTCATTTTACTCACAACTCTCTCCACAGTGTCCACTATGAAAGTGTTAAATAGCAGTGTACCCAGAACAAATCCCTCTGGGACCTCACTAGTGACCCTCCCAGGTGTCGAGAGCTCCCCACCACCACCACCACCCTCTGCTGCCTGTTACTCAGCCAGTTCCCAATCCACTTAGCCATCTTAGCCCCCACCCCCAAGTTTCCCAGCTTGCCCAGCAATCTCCCATGTGGCACTGAGTCAAATGCCTTGCTGAAGTCCAGATGTAGGACATCAACCGTCCGACCTCCATGTAGAGATCTTGTCATCAGTCAAACAATTTGACCAGATTAGTTTGACAAGATCTCCCCTTGACGAATCTGTGTTGTTGGGCATTCTGAAGGCTGTTTACTTCCAGGAAATCCAACAGCCTTTCCTTCAAGATGGTCTCTAGTAATTTCCCCACTATGGACATAAGGCCGACCAGTCTGTAATTTCCCGGCTTACCCCTAGGACTGTTGTTATGGAGGGGCACCACGTGTGTCATCCTGCAGTCCAGTGGTACACATCCTGATATGAGGGAGGTGTTGAATAATTCCATCAAAGGAGCTGCCAGGACCCCTGCCAACTCTTTCAAGACTCTGGGGTGGATCCCATCTGGTCCTGGTGCCTTGTCAGTTCTCAAGGACTTAAGGCCCTCCCATACTCTCTTCACCAGGATTTCCCCATCTGTTAGTTTCCCCTCATCCCCTTTCCTTGCCGTACTACCCCCTGCAGAACTGGCCCTTCCCTTTCCCTCATAAAAGACTAATGAGAAATACTTGTTTAGCACCTCTGCCTACTCTTCCCCCTCCTCAGCCCATACACCTTTCTTCTTTATCCTGGTGATCTGGTCCCTACACTTCCTCCACTCTCTAATGTATCTAAAAAATTCCTTCTCTCCCTCCCTAATCCCCTGTGCCAACCTTAGCTCTTTGGATGCCTTGTATGCCCTTAACACCCTGCTCACCTCCCTTGATTTCTTGATGTAATCCTCCCTGCCCCCCACCCCACGAACTCTCTTGTACTTCCAGAAGGCTAGCCTTTTCTCTCTTGCTGTCTCTTGCACCTCCCTGGTCCACCAACTGGGTTTCCTTGACCTTGCTTTTTTGCTGCAGATCTTAGTGTTTGCTTTTGTGGCCTCTCACAGGCCCAACTTTAGGATTTCCCACTTGCGTTCTATATCCATGTCCTGGGTGATCTTCTCTAAGTGCTCTTCTAGCATGACCGCCATCCTACTAAAGTCCGCACCCTTAAATTCCACTACCCTTGTATTGGTTTGATTTTCTTCCCTCCCCAGGTCAAGGAAGAACCACACTATACAGTGGTCACATCCCGCCAGCAGGTCCTCTACTACCACATCCTTTACCTGGTCGCCATCTACCAGTACCATGCCCAAGATGTTCCCCTCCCTGGTCAGCTCAACCACCTGTTGTGCCAGGAATACATCTTGGAATGTGTCCAGTATCCATTGCTTCCTAGCAGTTGTTGAGGTCACGGTGGTCCAGTCAACCCCTGGCAGGTTAAAGTCACCCACCACTGCTGTACTGCCCTTACCACAGTAACTTTTTAGATTATCCACCAGTTCCCCATCCTGTTCTTCAGACTGTGATGGTGATCTATAGACTACTCCTAGATTGACTCTCCTGCCTTCAGCATCCTGTATGGTGACCCACAACACCTCCACATTTCCATCCTCTCCCTCCTCCCTACTGCACTCTATCCCCTCCCTTAGAAATAAAGTCACCCCCATCCTTCCCAATTTTTCTGTCCCTCCTGTACAGTTTGTATCTTGGGATTATTAAGTCTCAGTCATGATGCTGGGTGGCCCATGTCTCCACGATTGCAGCCATGTCCACCGCCCCCCTTCCACCATCAGTGCTTGAAGCTCAGGTAACTTGTTACTCAGGCTCCTCGCATTCATGAAGACCACCCTCCAACCCTCCCCCCAAACCCTCTTAACTGTCCCTTGTCCCCCAATATTATCCTTCTGCAAGTTCCTCACTTCCACCAAATTTCCAGTTGGGGGAGAGGCACTAGACTTCCCAAACTTTGCTTTTTTGCCTTCCCTGCAAGTGTATGCCCCCTCTCACTAGTTAAATCATACTTACTAGCAATAAACTACCCCAGCTTCCTCTTTAAAACTCCTGAACCCTCCCAACTCAGATGTAGTCTGCCCTTAGCATACAGATCCTTGTTATACCAAGTTGTTCCCCAGCCCCCCCACCAGTCCAAACCCCTGAGCTTTACACCATTCTTCCAACTACTCATTGAATCCCTTATCTTCTACTTCCTGTCTGTGCTTGCCCTCAGCACTGACAGAACTTCAGACAAACCAACTGCATTTCTTTCATTTTTACATATTCTGGCCAGTTCCCTAAATCATGCCTGTTACTCCTGCACACTATTGTTTTCCAAGTCATTCATGCCTGGGTGCATTACTATGTGGGGATTCCCCCCTTGACTCCTCACAGTAGAGTGGACCATGTGCTTTGCTCTGTGCACTGTCATGCCTGGCATGCATTCTACCTGGACAGAGCTTCTCCATCAACTCCCCCCCCCCATTTGATACCCTTAACTATGGAATCCCCAGTATAATAACCTTGCTACCATCTCCTTGCTAGCTCTCATTGAAATCCCCCACGATTCTTGTCCTGCTCCTCCATTTCTGTCCCCCTGCTCTTGTCCCCTCCCTCATCTGGTTTCTCATGCTCTACTCTCCCCTGGGACATCATCTCTCCTCTTTGCAGAGACGTTTTGCATCTCTCCCTGACTGCCCATTTCAGTACTTCTCCCAATTGATCCCCTTCTCACCCTCTCAGTTTCCCCTCCCCAGCTTTCTTTTAATCGCTCTGCCTGGGTCTCCTCTGCATGTCTTTGTCAACTCCACCCCTGTCCCTCTCCTTCCCCCTTTTCACACCCTCCCCATGACAATCAACACTAGTATCTCCTCCAATAGCCTACAATTCCCCTTTTCTAGCACCTCTATTATCTCCTCTCTCTTTCACCTTCCCTCCCCGTTCAACCCAATTTCTGCCCATCATCTCCCTCCCCTGCACTGTTCTCATCATCCTTGACCCCTGTCTCTTCTTGTTTTTCTGTGTCCTGCAAAGTTTCTAAAGGAGTATACCTATTTGACATGCTAACCCCTCCTCCATTTACAAATTTATTTCCTGCACCTGCCATGCAATTTCCATTTCTAGTTGCTCCTTATGCAGTAGCACCCTGCTCCCCCCTCCTCCTACCCACCACCTGCCATCCACTGCTCCCCCAGCCGTCTGGTCTGCTTCTTGCCCTTGTAGCTTTCCCCTGCAATCCTCACTTTTGTCTAGTCAACCCTGCCCCATCTATTTGTAGGTCCAGTGCAGTTTCCTCCTCCTCTACCTCTCACCATGCCCTGCTTCTCCACCTCCCTCTTCAGCCTATACATTTCTGTTTCCAAGTGCATAATCTTTATGCATACTGGACAACCCCCAATTTTCCATAGCACGCACATGAAAACCACTGTTCTGCAGCCATTACATGCTACTATTCTTCTTGGTCCCACTCTCTCCCTGAGAGCACCCTGCCCCTGCCCTAACCCCCATCCTCCTCTTCTGCCTAGATATTCCATCCCTGTATGTACGTATGGCTTGCATTTACTGACCCCTCTTCTACAGGCCTCTATTACAGTCCCCCACTGCCCCCCAGCCCTCTTTTGTACCTGTTTGAGAAACCTTAAGCATTCAGGCCTCCATACAATACTATGACTGCTTTGGTAGGAGAGCAATCAGCCCCTCTTTCATTTCAACTTTTACCTGTCATGGTATCAAAGTGAGTATCAACTGTGCTATAACTGTCTGTAGCAGCTTCTTGTTTTGTACTTTTCTCACTACCCACAACCAGGAGATCTTACAATTTCCAATCTACTATCCCTGTTATGTGTACGTGACTTACATTGACTTGAGAGTCAATGAGAAGCAGATATTGACTTAACCCTTTAGTCACTAATATTAGTAGAGTAACACCCTCTTCAAGTCTGAGATAGTCTTATCACAGAAGTTAATCTAGACTAAACATGTTAAAATATACAATTAACCACAGTCATGATATTTTCCTCAATTAGGTATTTTCCTCAATCAGCTATTAAAGAAGAAAGCTTTGCAAAGTATGAGAAGTTAATAAAAATTTATTTTTTTCTGACTCTACAGCTGTCATAGATGTTGTACCACTGTGGTCTGTTTGATGTCACCTTACTGTATTCATTATTTACACACACTTTAATTTTCAATTACTGAAGACACCGATCCTTAAAATACTTTCAGAGCTGACATCTGTGATACTTTTCAGATTGATACAACATTTGTTGTGATTTTTTCCCCCCATTTTTGCTCTCCCTATCTGTAGATTAATGACATGTTTAACTGGCTCGTGCAGCCCTGCTTAGACTTCATCCGCCTGGAGTGCAAATTCCTGGTACAGACATCACCTATTCATCTAGCCTACAGCATGATGAGACTGTTCACCTGTCTTCTTGGTAAATGACACCTTTTTTCTATCTCAAATGCTACAAAACACTAGAGTCTAAAATTAAATCACATCATCTCGTGTATGTAGTGTATATTAACAATGGATAATGTTTCTGATTTCTTACAGGGACTTTTCTGACCATAAAAGATACATGTCCCCAATTTGCATAGTGTCCACCCAATATAAGCAGGCTCTGGTTAATGTATGCTCCCCTGGGTGCTTTAGAAAGACTAACATGTTCAGCCATGCTTGGTCACTGGCTGCATCCCCAGCTGGTGGATGTCTACTCTAGGATAGCACACTAATCCAGATGGGACAGATTAAGGTTATCAGGGGCCCTAGGCACAAGAATAATTTGGGCCCCCCTCCCACACACAAGGCTATGCTCCTTAGTCACAGCCATACATTATGTATTTTTCATATCATCAGTGAACTGAGGATTTTTTAAATGATTACACAGAACTGTGTGCTGTTTCAACGGGGTATAGTAAGACATCTAAATAATTAAAATCATTTAAATCTCAGAGACTGATTTCTTGTACTTATTCATACTGGGGACCCTTTCAGTTGGGGGCCCCAGCAGCTGCTGGGACTGAGGGTGCCTAATGCAAACTTTGGGCAGGCAACAGCAAGCACAAAGCAATTAATAAAGCAGTTGCAGCACTGCTAATGTCTCCCTCAGACTGGCTACTGCGGATAGGAAATGGTGCTCATCTTTTAAGAGTATTAAAAGTTTATTGTGTTGAACCTAGCACCACAGCAACTGTAGGCACATCGAATTTCCTTTCCAGATGGAACAGATGGCGGGGTATGTAATGTGGAGGTGTTAATGGTTTATTGAGAGTGTTACTAGGTGCTGGAAGAGTAGTGCTTCATTACAGAGATTAGACTGATGCATCCCAGACAGAAATGATTGCAAATTAGATGGGCTGAGTCTGCTTTCTATAGCCAGAATGATCCACCCAGGGCTTGGGGCCCCCTGACAGGCAGGTCCCTAGGCTTGGGCCTTATTGGCCTACAATATGCCTTAATCTGGCCCTGAATGCAGGATTGGATTAACACACAAGCAAAACTAGCAGTTGTCTGTGGCCCCATAATTTTAAGAGGCCCAAGGTTCTGTTGCAGACACCTTGGAAACATGTAATTGTGTTTCATTTACTTGTTTTGTTTGTTGTAAATCTATATGTTATTTTGTATATGCCATACTCTGGCTCAGGTTGAGTTTGAAAATAGATTTTGGTCCAGTACTCCTACCAAATAAACAAACAATAAACAAATAACTACACATCATCCCTCTGAATTGAGTTTGCTCACACAGAATTTGAGAATCACTACTGTTATCGAGATGAGAGTTGGGTTGGGTTGGGCATTCTGGACAGCATATGTACATGAGGGGTGGCCCCCTGTACAGTGACACAACAACCATGAAAGCCGAAAAAAAGACCATTACAGTGAAAGTCACTGTAATGGTCTGTAGTTCACCGATGCAGCTTCTCCCGGTGTTGTGCCTCCTCCACGAAACAACTCCAACCTGGAGTTGATATTATATAAATGTGGGGTGTGCAGGGGGTGCAGCCCCCCCACAAAAAAACACTTTATATCTTGATGGCACAATACCACGTGTCAGCATTGTGCCATCGCTGTACGGGATGTTGGCAGATTTACTGTCGACAGACAGTGGAGCTTCTGTACCTTAGGCCCCTAACTTCTTTCATTCAGCTTCATCCAAATGTACATGCACAAATTAGGATTTTTTGTTTTTTTGTCTGCATAGAGGCTGTATTTTCTAAATGTCCTATGATGTAAAAACAGTAAATTTACAGTTTTTGAAACAAGCATTTGAAACTTTAGTGAAAGCTGACAGATGTACAAATAATTTCCTTTTTTGTTAAAAATATACTTTTTTAAATGGAAGAGCCCCCTTTGTCCTTATCTGGCCTGAGGGAACATCTGTTGTAAACTGCATTAGGGGCCTTAAAGTGTAACTGCAGGCTCAAGGACTGAAACCGCCATTCATGGAAACAAAATGAGCAGTCATTCCACAACTGATGGGCCACGTTCCAAATTACAGCAGCAACAGAAAAGAGAATGGCACCATTCACGAAAAAATATTTCCAAACAATTTATTGTTTGCAGAGAAAAGTGTACATAACTCACAGTGGGTGCCAAATTCATCCCTGTTTATGAAGCAATGGGGGGGGGGCAGATCTGATGGATCTAGAGTCCTTTCGGCCCTTCAGTTACAATGTTACTATGACGCAGTGCATCCCAGTCTCAAGGGCAACAGTTCTAACCATTCAGCTAAACAAATAAACATAAAAACTGCCAGCAGAAGAAAGCCTTACCGTCCTTATTGTCTATCCAGTGTGTCCCAAGAGGTTGCACATGCCACCTGGAGCAATTTGTCATAAGCCAGACCGTCTGACCGAGCTCTAAGTCTTCATAAATTGCATTCTCAACTTTCATCAGCTGGGGGCGTCCTATGCTTTCTAATTACCATTTCTGTATACACAACAGTGATGGCAGAGAGACCTCTGCCACTATATGTGCAGTTATTTCTGTAGTTTGCTGCTGTGAATAACATACAAAGACTATGTCCTTGGTATTTATAATAGAAAGCACGTACCGTTCACTTTGCAAATGACAAAAGTTGCAAACAAAATCAGAAGAAATGCACCAAACTCATAGAAACAGACATAGACATGCAGACATTGACAGCAGAAAAAAGTCCCTGGTCCATCCAGTCTGCCCATAAACCCTAACAAACCCGGGACCTATTTTGCATGCAGGGTTCTTACCCACACTGTCCACCTTCATGCTTCCTGCCCTACCATTATCACTCAGAGCAACCACTAAACCCTTTACTCTGTCCCAGCCATGTCTGAAATCTCTGATAGTTCTGGTTCCCACGACATCAGCTGGCAGATTGTTCCACAGTTCCACCACCCTTTCTGTAAAATAAAACGTTCTCACTTCCTTCCTGAATCCCTCCCATCAGTTTCCATTTGTGCCCCCATGGTGTTGATCCACTACTTATGCTAAATAGTTCTTTGCAGTTCACCTTGTTCATACCTTTGAGGAACTTGAAGGTTCTCCATTATATCTCCTCTCTGGCCTCCAGTCGGTACGTGTTCATTGACTTGAGACGATCCTTGTTAGATCTGCCCCGCTGACCCTAAACCATTTGCTGTCATATTCTGTATGGCAGCCATCCCTCCAGTGCGGAGATAACATAGTAACACACCATAGTAATTCAAGGTCAGAAGGGACTCCAGATCCATTATGTCCTCCCTCTGCATCATAAGCAAATCATGAGTATAAATGCTCTGCAGCCCTGTGACACTGAATAGTATGGCTGCCTGCAGATCCTCAGATGACTGAAGACACACTTTACTGTGTCCTTAAGCTTTTTTGAGAAATGGCTGGGCGTTGGTATGAGATGTAGTTCAAGTGCTCATGGCTGCTGTTTTCAAGTGTTCAGGAACTCTCCACAGCAGTGTCTGTCAGGTCAAACAGAAATACTAGTGAGGTTTTATCAATTTGTTTATAATGGAAGCATGATAAATCTGAAAAAGAAGTCACTGACATTATACTCACTGGAGTTCTCATCTGTGAATGACTGAATAAACAAACATCTGGGTTTTTTTTTTCAGATGAAGTCATGATATTAATTTTACTGCTAACAGACTCTTGGCAGTTTAAACAAATAGGGCAGGATTCACGAAGCGTTAGAATCCTAAGTCCCACTCCGCAACTGCTGTTGCGGACTGTAATCACCCGCAGCTGCGGCGGGTGCGATTCACAGCTGCAGCAGTTGCAGAGGGTGCTACGGCTGCTCCCTCCGGTTGTAGCACATTCCCGGAGCTGTGGCCATCTCCCTGGAGACACCTCCCGCAAGGGGCCATAATCCATGGGGCCAGTCGTAATCCAGCTCCACCTTTGTGAATACCTGCCACTGCGGGTAACCTGCGGCTCCGCAAGTGGCAACTCACTTGCGCAGCAGTTTACCCGCAGCTGCGGGTCTTTCCAAAGCTTTGTGAATCCAGCCCCTAAAGTATCATTTCCATGTTCCATCTGTTTTGCCAGTGATTATTCAGCATTAGGGTCGCCAGCTGGACCAATGGCAGCATGTCACACTGCCAAGGTGGCTGCCTGGATTCAGGAGTGGATTCATGGCATTCAGCGTGGGCAGTCAGGCTAGAAGGCTGCTGCCCACTGTGGTGTCTCCCAGCACCAGGAGGGGGTGGTGTTGTGTCCGCTGTTGCCACAACCCCTGCAGTAGTCTTGGGAGCTTGCTCTCCCCCTCTTCGGGAAGCTATTTATATTGCAAGGCCAGTAGTAGGCTGTACAGTACCACTATATGGATGTAGGTTGGTGAGAGGGTAATACTAAAAACTGGGAGAAAATTCCAACCAAGGTCTAAATGACAGCCTGTGTAACCTCAAGCCCCACACTGTGGCACTGGCCACCTGACCAGATTCTGGATTTTCAAGGAGAACAGGCTTCCGCAGGTATGTCATCATAACAGGCAGGATAATGGGATGGGGAAGTTGTTTGGAGCTTGAGGAGGCCAGCTGTGAAGCTGGAGAGGGAAGAAAAAGCTGTACATAAAAAAAAATTATGAAGCATTACAATGTCTAAAATGCAATATGTTGTATTATGTTTATATATGTTGTTTTTTTATTTCTTTTGAAGATGAAATATCTCAATCAGGAAAAGATGAGAAAGAGCCCATGTCCAGCCAGCAAATCACCCTGTGGCTGCAGGGACTCTTCCTGTTTGCTCTGGTGTGGAGCATTGGCGGAACCATCAATGGCGACAGTAGGAAAAAGTTTGACATTTTCTACCGTAACCTAATTATGGGAACAAACGAAGAGCACCCACGTCCAAAAAGTGTGAAGCTCACCAAAAACAACGTATTTCCTGAGAGAGGTATATTTATTACAAATCTAATGGAATGTGAGAATCCAGCTAGTTACCTGTCATTATTCTAAAAGAAACTACTAGCACTGTAGACAAAATGAAAAAAAAATCATATCACAGATGGTTCATAACAGCAATACATTAAAATACTGAGATAAATGTACTATTTGACCTAAAGGTGGGCAAGCAATGTGAGAAGGCAGTAAGGAGGGCTGGGTGGATACTGGGATGCATAGGGAGAGGCATCAACAGTAGAAAACAGAAAGTTGTTATCCCTCTCCACAGGCAGTTAGTGAGACCCCATCTGGAGTACTGCGTGCAATTCTGGAGACCCCATCTCCGCAAAGACATAGACAGAGTGGAGGCTGTTCAGAGGAGGGCAACCAAAATGGTGCAAGGTCTGCACCAGAAGACATACGAGGAGAGACTAAAGCAGCTTAATATGTATACCCTGAGGAAAGGAGGGAGGGGGGGACATGATAGAAACTCTCAAGCATCTCAAGGGAATTAACAAGGTACAAGAGGGTAGTATCTTTTAGAAGAAGAGATGTGCAAGAACAAGGGGGCACAATTTGAAGATAGAGGGGGGACGGCTCAGAGGTAATGTTAGAAAGTATTTTTCACAGAGAGAGTTGTAGATGCATGGAACAGCCTTCCTGAGGAGGTTGTGGAGTCAGGAACAGTGGGGAATTCAAGAATGCATGGGACAGGCATAAGGCAATTCTAGTGGGGGGCAGGAGGAAGTAAGCTGTTGATTAACTAGAATCTGCAGCTTATCCATCAGGTAGGGAAATGGGCAGATTGGGTGGGCCAAGCGGTCCTTATCTGCCATCAAATTCTATGTTTCTATGTTATTTAAGTAATATACTGTATCACACAGGTAATATTGACTAATGTTGTGATCTTTTGTTGGTCAGCTAATTACTGGCCAGATTAGGGCCACCAACTTTACCTCAGGGCTCTGAACCTCTGCAACTCTGCTGACTGGCCTAGTGGTATCAAATTAGTGACCTGTGTAATCCTTAAGTATTCCCCATTGATTAACTACCCTCTGAGTTCTGCCCCCCCCAAGCCGTTACTGATCCAATTTGTAGAGGCTGAGAAAAAATACCAAGATAAATTGCTCTTTCTTAACTGATTCAGTTTTACAGAATTTTAGAGAGGATGCTCATTTGACCTGTACGTATCCGTGGCTAGCTCACAGAGTTGTTTGCGGTCTTCTTCTTTGTCAAATGTGTTGGTCATCTGCTGAAGGAACACCTGCAGAAAATAAGCTTAGGAAGTATCTAACATGTCCTATACCCAAGTTCAGAAGAGCTGGGCTGCTCAGTGGTGAGGATCAAGATGAACCAAAGCTGGAACATAATGACTTGTAGATTTATTGAAAAGTTGCTGACAGGAAATGGACACCCCACTGACAGGAAATGGACACTCCACTCCAACAAAAATGTTTTGCGCCAACACTATAAGCACTTTCTCAAGGGTTAGACAAAGTGTACATAGTTGCGGTACAACATGTTGGCATTGGAGTGGGGTGCCCGTTTCCTGTCTGATTCTGTTCAATAAATTTTCAAGATATTGTCTTATGTTTCAGCTTTGGTTTATTCATTGTACCTGCCACTGAGCAGTCCGGCTCGTCTGAACAGTGAGTATGTGCATTTACACTGTGGCTCTGGTGGGTTATCTCCTGAGCAACTTTTATGTCTCTCTGAGCATATCCTATACCTGACAGGCTTCTAGAGCTCCAAATGCCACAACTCCAGTAGAAGAAGAAATGCAGAACGTTGATGCACAATCCATGTGTCATGGGTTTGACATTTTTGGGATTGGGACAGGGTCTGTTGCCTGTAGAAAATCTGATCTTACATCTGACACAGCAAAAGAAATCAGTTTTGCCACTGTACTAATTAATTTTTGGATTTAATCAGTTTTTACACTTACTTATAATAACTGAGTACTTTTTTCCAATATGGAAAGTCAGATATAATGTGCCATTCTAGTCAGCTGGTTATATGGGAGGAAAATTAGATACTCTGAATGAAGTGGCAGAGGCCATTTCCCAGGGAGAAAGACCAAGTTGGAGTTGGACAGCAAATCAGAGAGAGATGGCAGTGCAAGATAGTGCGAAACTCCAGAAAAATCATGGATAAGATGCTAAGAGGGGAACAGCATAAATGAATTCAGCAGAGGTAAATGAAAAGTTCAGAAGAGGACAATGGGGAAGCCTCCTTTCTGGGACCTAAGACAAGGCTGTGGAACATAGGGCCTCTCATGCAAAATGCAATGGGGTAATACTTAAGTGAGACTTATGACCAGGGTTTTCCCCCTACCCAAAGGGTAGACAAGCCCTCAGAGTCAGAAGAGTATATAAAACATAAATGAACTGAAAAGCAGCCCAGAGGCTGAGAGTCAGCGTGGGAGCATAAGTATAGGTTTCAGCCCCTTGCTAAAGGGCACAGAGCCCCTGAGCTAGCTTACCTGGTCGTTGATGAAAAGAAGATTGGTAAGAGGTGCCTGGGGATATGTTAGAAACAGAAAGATTTTGCTCAAATACTGCAGCTAATGAACTGAATAAGTCTGCAAAATGTGTAGCACCTTGCAGAAATGAGTTGCGGATAATGGCATAAAAGATGGTTGCACACATAAATCACATCCCTGCTTGACTCAGAAAATCCGATGTGGGCATGCCTGTTTTTAAATGTTGTGTATTATTTGAGTGTCCTGTGACTTCCCCCTGAAAGAATAAGAAAGAAAGATCTCTGGACCCTGGCTGGCCCCCTCATAATACCCCATGAGGGCCCTGGAGAGTGCTACATTGGCGTTGCCTGTGTTCTTCCTGAGACCACATGACTTGGATAGGGAATATTGACTCATGCACTTGATGTCCAAGGGTAGTGTTGTGTTACAAGAGAGCATGGTAGAATTTCATGTTGATACGTGCCTGTTCATAACCTACACTAAGGCACTATGTGGCAGACCAGCAGCCGAGCCGATAGTTGCCAGGTGGAACACATCCTGCATTGCCCTATGATGTCATTGGGTGGTAGGAGGAGTTAGATTAGAATCCTGTCAAAGGCACTGAGCACACTCAATGGGACAGCCAAACCGTCAATGTGAATGGAATACTATTAGCAGAAATAAGGTTACAAATTAACAACCTCTTCCTCCTCCATAATGGCAATTAGTGGAATTGTAGTGTTGTATGTTTACTAACTTCCACCTCATACATTATTAGGAACTGTCTTCGACTATTACTTCTACAAGGTGAGCAGTGGACAGTGGAATAACTGGACCGATTACATCACCAAAGAAGAGTCTGTCATTCCTGCTGGAGCAAAGGTAGTGGAATGCAAACTAACCTTTTGTATACCCTAAATAAATAAAGTTAAATATCCTGCTAGTGCCACAGTGGGCTTGTTTACAATATGAAATGGGCATGAAAATCCTGTAACTTCATTGGCGAAACCCATCACATGACAGTTGATTATTTTCTGGCAAGCACACAGCTGACCAGAACTACATATTTTTTTAAAAACAAATAAAAGCCCAGTTTCTAAATTAAATAGCATACTTCAGGGTGTGCAGTCCTAAGAGAATTATGTACTTCTTGGGTGGTTGCGGCACTCGGCTATGTCTCCTGCATAGCAACAACCAGAGGCATGCATTATTCCCTTATAATTACACACCTAATCATGTGTTATCCCTCACTAAAACAAACTGCAAAGTATTACTCATGGAGATCATTTCCATAAACTGCAAATTAAGAATAATAATAGCTCAATTGTTTATGTGTTTTTTTGGCATGAAATTAAGGTAGCTATAATTTGCAAAACTTAAAATCTCTGCATTTAGCAAATATGAAAACCAATTTAACAAAGAGAATAATGTACGTGCAACCATACTCAACAAGGCTGTGTTTCCATCGAGGGGTTGAGATGACAGCATGTGAACCTTGTGAGCAAAGCTCAAAAGGTCTGTGCTGTCATCTCACCCCCGAGATGGAAACACATGCTGAGCTGTGTGTGGTTGTCCATATTTTATTTTATATAGTATATGTTTTTTTGTACTTTACTGACAGCCCCTCCCCCACTGAAGTGAAAACAAAAAATATTGCCATTTCTTTGTTCTGTTCTGTGATCAGAATCAAATTTACAGACTTTTGAAAGTTAAAAGGTGCAACTTTGGGCACTGGGTGGTTAGTAAGTAGTTAGGTGTGGAATAAATTTGAAATTTAAAATTGTATGACCTCTGAACTGTGCAGAACAACCATTCGAAATGCACACAACACCACTTTGGAATGCGTACAACAGATTAGAATGTGCACAAGGTTTTCCAGCAGGCTGATTTTTATACAGAACAAAGGCTAATCATATACTATAATAACGTTTTATCGGCCCAGTGATGCTGAGGGCTAAGGCACCGGATGCCTAACCTCACGTCACACCGGCGACCCAGGTTCAGGAGCGAGTCCGGACCGTCGGAGGTCGGTAATGGGGAAGGGTGGAGCTGGATGGAGCTGCCAACTGGCACGCTCTCCTCTCCGGGGAGGTGGGATGGCTCCTCTTGGCTGATGGCTGCCACCTGGTGGAGGCTGGGGACAGCACGGGCCAGGAGAGGGGCCTGGCACTAGGCCAATGGGGTGGGAGGAAAGGGGCTGTTACTGGGGCCGTGGGACTAATGCGTGTCTCCACATGCATGTGTACCCACTCCCGGGGCCCCTGGGAAAAAACAAGGAGGTGAAAACATCACCAGCGGCAGGATGGTGACTGACTCCCTGCAATTACTGCTCCCAGGCTGGGCGTAAGGTAAGTCCCGGTTATTCTGGGGGACGGGGCTGGGGGGGGGTTCGGTCAGATTGGGGCAGCCAGGCGGAGGTGCAAAAAATCTGATATGATAAAAAATAATAATGTTTTATGTCTATTGCCAAAAGTCTGACCTGGTAGTAGGAGGTGGAGTGAAGCAAAGTGGCATCACTCATTCATCTATTCCATGACTATTTTCCAAAAATGGGGAGTCAGTATTGGGTAGTGGTTAAAAGTGTTAAGCAGTGTCAGTGGCTCAGCAGGTAGCATACTCGTCTCTGAGGCTGGGAGATCAGAGGGCTGTGGGTTCCATCCCCACACCAGGCACTTGGGTTAAATCCCGGTACTGACACTATAGTACAGCATGGGGAAGGGGGCTGTACTCTTGATGTGCCATCTTTCGGATGGTTCCATGTTAAAATAATGATTATAAAATTGCGACCGCAATAATAGCGTCTTTTTTCGGCGACCTCAGTATTAGTGATTGTACACTTTAGCGCCTCGCAAAATTAGCTAACATGTAATAATAGCGCCGGGTAATGAATGTTGTACTTACAACTTCTATGTCTGCTTATGGGTGTAGCCCTTTGGGTGCTCATCCTAACTTCCTTACTTCCTGTTTACTATCCCACTATCCCACAATGCAGTAGCAACACTTAAAGGTACCTGCTTTCGCAGTAACCAGATACTTGGTCAGAATGGAGATCAGCACGGACGTGGAGTTTGTCTCGAGTCAGAAAGGGAAGCCACTGGCATTATTTGCAGGCAAGGAGGAAAGGTGTACTGGTGCTGTGTGGATACCCACCGATTCAACTGCCTTGCTCACATTCACACAATTGATGGCAAGGTAACAGCACAAATTAAAGAGCACACTCACGTTGTTGATTCTGGAGGAGTTGGTGTCAGAAAAGTGATGACAAGTGTAAGGGAGAGAGCAAGAGGTGACATTGAGAGCACCTCACAGGTTGTGGTGCAATGCACCTCTACTGCACCTCAAACTGTCACTGGCCGCTTGCCAGATGTACAGTTAATCAAAAGAACTGTACAAAGAATATGGCAGGTGGAATGCGGGTGTCCCGCTACACCCGTGACAGTAAAGGACTTGGTGATTTCACCTGAATTTACAGTAACAGACGCTGGTGAGCAGTTCCTGGTGTTCGGTAGTGGGCAGGAGCATGACAGGGTTTTGGTGTTTGCAACCCATGCTAATTTGAGATTTCTTAGTGAGTGCACTGACTGGATGTTAGATGGAACATTCAAGTCGTGTCCGACTTTATTTGACCAGCTGTACACCATACATGGTGTTAAGTCTGGAAATGTGTTAACTGCGGTGTTTTCATGCTGCCTTCATGCGACCTGCAATCTGAATCAAATTCATGCTGCCTTCCTGCGTTCTGCAATTTCAATATGGTCGCTATTCTAACTTCGCAAACTTATGGTCAGTCGTTAAACCAAGGTCCCATCTGCCTGTTCAAGTGAATGTTAAAGATCCCATGGCACTTCTCGAAAAGAGTAGGGGATTTTTTTTTTTGGTTGTGAATTTCCCCAGTGCCCTGGCCAAATTTCCCCCATTCACTAAAAATACCACGAACAGCTTAATCTGGGTCAAGGTCAGTTGGCATTCATCTGTATCCCCCCCCCCGGGTCATGCCTGAAAATAGGCAGGATTTGTCTAGTGCACTTACCTGGTCAACAAAAACTAAATAATAAATAAATAAAGACACTCAGCTGCAAATGTGGAGGACTGGATTTGTGAATCCCACAGCCACCACTTGCATAATGTCTAACCATGAGCAAGTCGCTTAACCTCTGTGCTCTCACAGTGTACCTAGAAACAAGCCTCAGCTTAGTGTGTCTTTCCCAGCCAAAAAACTGTAACAAAAAAAATTAAGATAGGTACCATTTCTACTAACACTTGGGAGGATTCTGGAGTCCCATAGGCAAGTTGGTGTTCACATACCATATTCCAGTAATGACTTTAAACAAATATTACAAGTAGGGTTGTGTAGGCAGTATCCAAAGTGTTTTGGATAGGTAGGTTAGTGACGGATTAACAAATCAGACAGAGCAGATAATCCACTATCCTAAGCAGTATCTAGGCACGTATAAGGATAAGCTCAGAGAACGTTTTTTTTGTTTAACACCAGAGAAGAGATGACTGAGAGCAATGGATTTCTGCACTCAGAATTGTAAACTGCAACAAATAAGGCAGCGATTAAACCTGTCTATGTAGAGGAAAAAGAACAAGAATGCATTGACAGCCGAGAGTAGAATAATTTAAAAAGGAATATAAGGAAACTTTATTTTACTCAGAGGGTAATAGGATTCTGGAATAGCTCAACCAGCACAGTCATAGAAGCTAATTTAATTAAATCATTCTAAACAAGACTAGACACGTGTCTTGTTGAGAATAGGCTCAGACTGGCCTGCAGGGTAACAGGTGTAGCCCAGGCGCTGTGTGCCAGTGGGCTACTACCCCTGCCTGTTGACCTGCACACAGGTTAAGGGGCCTGGGGCCCTGCTACGGTGGTGTTCAGGGATTCTATCCCAAAGGAGTTGATAAAATAGCGTGATGTCTCCATCCAGAATGGAATGCAGTGGGCCAGGTGTATGACTGGTACAACCCCATGAGATGCTGTACCTACCCACCTTCCCTTCCAACCACCCCACACACTGAATACCAAACAGTTTCCCAATGCCATACACCACATGTACTTTACAGTTAGAGTCCACAGAGCATCATCCCTTCACACAGTAGTTTCAAACAACAAAACACAGCTTCATTTAGGGGAAGGGCTAGGAAAGTGGCACCTGGAACAGGAACAGCTGTCAATAAAAAGCAGTTAGTGTAATTAACAGTAACCAGGCCAGTAGGCCAAAACACCCCAGCACCCACCCCCACTGGTACCAGTGACCTCTCCCTCTGTCCTAGCTGGGTATCCAGACTTCTGCAGGCCTGCTCTGTGCCGTGGGTTGACTAGCATTGGGGCCCTTGAAGAATACGTTAAGGATAACACTCTTGCAGTTAATCTTAAACCACTGATTGTTAACACACTTTCTCATGACCCCTGGTTCAGGGCAAGCCCTGAATTACTCACAGTTCAGAAGTTTCTGATCAGCCTCTGAAGTGGAGGGGGGGTCTCCAAGCACTTCAGGGATCTGTAATGTCTATTCAAGGAGGGCAGCAACAAATGGGCAGACGTGAATAAACTTGATCGAAGGTCTGGCTGCTTGTCCCCTTGATTGAAGATCTTGCAGCATGTCACCTTCAGCCTACTCAGGCACATTGCAGAGTTCCATGCAGGGCCCACTAAATCCCAGGAGACCCAGACCTGGAAGTGGCTCCACAGCCCAGCTCCCTCACAGGTCACAGGTACCCTTGCACCCCAGCACACCACCAGTGGTCCCCTGAAGCCAGCAGACCACACTAGGTGGGGGATAGCATGTTCCCCACCTGGCTCTGAGATGCAGCTGGAAACTTCTTGGTTCCACTCCTTTTCCCAGCAGGAAAACAGCTCTGGTGTTCAGCCAGACAGTTCCACAAAATCCTCTCCTTTCCAGTGCTGTTTGGCAACAAATTCCACAGTCCACATCAACAGTGTCTCCCCACATGGAATGCAACAGCAGTAACAGGTCCCTGAAGCATAGCACACCTGCTCACCCTTTTCCTTTTACAGCCCCTCTGGTTCTGAACCCATCCACCTTTGCTCTGGCTCTCACACAGTTTACAGTCTCTCTGTTTCAAAACAGCATCCAGTTTTGCTCTGGCTTAGACACAGTTTCCAGCAAGACTCTTTCTTAGCTCAAGGATGTTCTTTTATTCCCAAACTGGTGCAGAATCTCTGCAGCAAAAGTCTCCTCAAATGGCAAACTCCAACAAAATGCCTAGAATGGCTAGCACAAATGCACAGTTTCTCCTCACAGAAGGAATTTTTCTTCTCTATTCCACAGACAAACTCTGGCTTAAGTCCTGAGAAAGGCCTTCAATGTGATCTCTCTGCACAGCACTGAGCACTCTTGACTCAACCAGAGCCCAAAACAGACTGACTCCACTGCCCAAAGTCTCTGGGATTTCTCCCCAGGATTCTGCCCTCTGATTGGCTGCCCCCAGTTATCAATCACTTTCATAAGCCCTCTTTGAATATGGATTTATTGATCCCTTTGGCACCTGAAAATAGTACACCCCTTCTCCTGTCAGCCCTTTTCAACAGTTTTGGGTGCCCAGTTATCTGATTGACTGTCTTTAAGGGGGTTAAAGTTCACAACATGGCTTCTCCCATTCAGTTCACACAATGTTTAGCAGTCCCCAACTTCTAAACGTTCCTGCAACGAAAATACACAGTTCTGCAATACAATTGCCCCAGGGTTCGGTCACAATCCCTGTCCCCTGTTAAGCGACTGCAAGATCACAGTCTTAGCCCTTGTCATTCTTGGGTCCCTGCCCCTATTGTACACAGTACCCCTGCAGTGACCCAACTCATTAATATGCATAAGCCTTAACATTAATATTCATATCATACCCCCGATTCACAACACTCCCCTGCACTGTTTTAATCTTAATAGATCCGCTCCTCTCCCACCTCCCCCAGACATCTGATCCCCGTTTAGCTGTGCAAGGGGGTCAAGATCACCGGGCAGGTGTTTAATCAGCCGCTGGACCAGACGAGACACCAGGCACTTCTGAGCATGTGCGGACCAGTGGACCTGCTTGAAAACAACACCAAGATTGCCAGACCCGCTGTTAGACCCCAGAAGCCCCGTTCTGGGCAGAAACACAGTGAAGCCCATGGGAGCAGGGAACAATAAGGTAAGCCACCACAGAGGGGTTACACAGGGAAAACCCCCACTGGGTCTTAGGCAACAGTGGCCCCTAAAGTAGCTAGGCCAATACTGGTGGGAGTCCATAGGTCCATTTTGGGAAGAGTCAGGGAGAGGGTACAAAATGGCACAATAGACTTAAAAGAGGCCACAGATACAAGTAAGTGAAAGAAATATGGTATTAACTGTAGGACAATTCAAAATGATATTCAGCAATAATTACTAATTAAAAGCAATATTGTTTACTCTGCAATGGGGACAGATAATTAACATCCATATTGCTTATTTTTTAACATTTCTTTATGCCCCCCATCTCTGAGCACGCTCTGATCCTGCTGATGTCCCTGGTCCTGTCACCTGTCTTGTTTTGAGCTTATGTCACTCTATTTCCTCACGGGTTGCCCCCCATGGTGGGGAAAATATGGATCCCCAATTCCCACCATGGGCATTATAAACTCTGGAGGATGGCCAAATCACAGGAGTATTGTCAAAATTCATCCTGCCCTTGTTGGAGGTTTCCATGCTTTCTGGTCCCCATGCCCTTAGGATGCCAGCAACAAAGGCACATGTGCATCCATGCATGCTTGCGTAGCATGGCACCAACCAGCATCCCCTCCCATAAAGCTGCTCAACTGTACTGCCACCTGTAGTCACTCTTGTGCTAGTATCACAGTGGAGCCAGCTGCTGTCCCTCCTCAGAGCAGAGCGTCCCCTGGGACACTCAATCCTCATCCCCCGGTCAGCCACCAATGACCCAGGTTTTGTTCTTAAGCCCGGGTTGCCAGCGTTGCCAGCAGTAGCCATACTGTTGTTCCAACAGGCTGACCATGAGCAGAAATATCAGATGTGGCTAGAGACGGAAACATTTTTATTGTGCTACCATGGATTTCAACCAGGCCCCAAAGCCAGTTCTCCTATAGGCCCTAACTGCCTGAGGCCAACCCTGCATCACTGGGTATTATGACTAAAATTTTGGGAATGGATAGGCATGGTGGGCAAATTAGTCTTCATCTGTCTTGTATTTCTGTGTCCATACTGTTTGTCCCTTTGTCATTCACTGTGTCATCTCTGTTAAACCAAGGCTGCCAAACATGCCAAAGTGTGTAGGCGTTTCTGAGATACAGTCCCCAAACTCATTTTGCTTGAAGACAGCTTTATGTTTTGAAATCTGTAATTAATTTTAAAGATTATATTGTGCATCAGAAAGTCACACTGTAAGTGTGAGTTTTCCAGTGCCTCAAATGTAAAGCCATTTATGCTTTAGCTCAGTTCCATGTCACATGAACGAGCAGCAGGCGACCAGTCAGAAGGAACTAGACCCCCAGAGGCGGCGACATTTGGACAAGTTTTTTTATGCACTCCCCCTTGTAGAGCACACTTACACCCTCATACTATGATTTCCTACTCCAGGGGGGACATAATTCGGGGAAGGGGGCAAGCCCACGTTGCCTAAATTGTCGGCGCTGTTATTCCGTCACCCTTCTAATGGGTCGACGTTATTCAGTCGACCTCTTAACATGTTACCCTTTAGCTCCAAAATCAATCTAATTCTGTTAAAACCATCATCATTATTAGAAATCTAAAAGCCAGTTGTGGACTGCGTGGTGTGACGGATTCAAGCTGAATCACATGTTTAACCTCAGTTGTGTGGCACCATGAAGAAGTGACCCCAACAGCTTAAGACTCAGTTCCCCCAAGATCTTTCCACATAAATAAAAATCTAGAGATATTTTCCAATAAATATTTCTTGCTCAAGTAGGATCTCTCCATGGTGTTATAGGGAACACACCCACCCAATATTCATTTGTTTTAATTCAAACTTCCGGAATCCTTCACTTATGCTTAACAACTGCAATCTTTCCCCTGGAATGAGCCCCCTGGAGAATTACAATTTTATGCTAATTTCAGAAGTTAGAATGAAATTCAAACTCTGCTGTGTGATCACATTTACCCCATGCAGTCTAACATTAGATTTATTTCTCCACTTGAAAAAAGCAGTCACTCTGAAGTTTTTGGTTTTTTTTTCACTTCTGGCCAGTTAACAGTTTATTATTTTACTATTTAAAGTGTTTAAATTGGGAAGTCCTATTCTTCATTTTTAAAATGAACAAAAATTACTTCTAATTCAACCACTTGGTGTTTTTTCTTTCATTATTCTCAATTCCTCGTTTTTGGGGAAATGAGAATATTTGACTGATTTAACTAAAAAACTTCATTTGAGGTATATTTTACCTGAGATTAAAATTTTTGAGGAACTGAACTGCATTTTTTCTTATTAAAACCCCTTTTTCACAATTGTGTTTTTTTTTATAGTTACATTTTTTTTACTATTGGGAAGTGCAACCATCTTCCCAGGGTCATCAGTGATGTCATGACTGACAGACCCCCAAAAAAGACAAGACATTCAGCTTTTACAAATTGTAAGATTTGTTTTCAATTTCTGGCAAAGGCAGACTGCCATGAGCTGTGTATAAAATGCTTGTGTCCAGACCACGATTTTGCCAACTGTGAGCTCTGCATTACGTTTTGCCCTAAAACGCAACATAAAGGGGCAAATAAATTAGATCTTATGGCTTCTCAGTCTGCCTCCATTCCACCTAAAGGCTCAGAGGAGGATCCAGCCCATCAAAATAAGCAGCAGTCCCTGTCAAAGGGGATAGAAAAGAAAGATAACGCTGCAAAAGATAGTTCAGATTTCAGGGTGTCTAAAAGGGGGACCCTGAATCCAGAAAAATAAAAGAACCTCAGAGCAGAGACTGGTGCCTGTCAAGAAAACAACAAAAAGAAAAACATGTCACTGAAGAAGGAAAGGAGCCACCGGTGGACACAACTAAAATGCCCTCAATAGAGGACATGACAAAGGCATGGCAATTCCTCCAGGCATTTCAGGCTATGGGAATTTCACTAATATGCCTGTCCCCCTTCCCCATGCTCCGGTTCCATTTCCAGTGCCTGTGGTGGAGGAGGAGGTTATAATGTACTATGAGAAGGAAGAGGAAGGAGAACCCATAGAACCAGATGCTTCTTTTTTATATTTATATATATTGGGGCATTCTACTGACTTAGTTTGCCAAGCATGTGCCTAGAGGCAAACTAGTTACATACTACCCAAAACTGAATGGCGTGGCCTACAGTGTCCCTTTAAGCAGAGTGAGGGATCCCTTTGGAAGAAACATTACTATATGGTGAGTAAATTTTTCTTACTGTACTTAGCAGTTCAGATACCCAGTGACATCAGCTGAGCAGAAGCATTTTGTGGAAGGTTTATTTGTAGGTTTCCACCTAAACCAGCGTCACAGAGTTCTGGAATGCATATGTACTGTAATTAATACAGAAATACTGGGCAAGAGAAAAGGCAGCCCTAACAAGAGACACTAAAAAAAGAAAAGACAGAACTGAAGTTATTACACAGCCTTCACACAACCACAAATTTACATTTATATTAAAAAATGTAAACAATAGAGTTTATGTCCCCTTTAAAGCAGCAGTATCTGTTAGCTGGTAAAAATATTCATCATAATAGTTTTTTTTAGCAAACATGTATTTCTGATATCCTAAGATTCATGCTCAGTATATTTTTAGTTTTCTCAGATTTTGTTAAAACAGCTGGTAAAAACTGACCCGGTGGCACTGAGGGTTGAGGCATCCTGCCTTACCTCATGTCATGCCAGTGACTCAGATTCGGGAATGAACTTGGGGCATTGGGGAAACTGCCAGGGAGGGAGGGATGGAACAAGATCGAGCTGCCAAATGGCAGATCTCCTCTCCTAGGGAGGTTGCCCCCCCCCCCCGTAGTTCTGCCGACACCGGGTGGAGGTCTGGTATCGGCACAGGCAGGAGGAGGCGACATGACGGGAAGGCATCTTGTAGCGCAGCATGCATGTGCTTCCACATGTGCACGTGCATACCAATAAAGGGGATCAGGACAAAAATGGGAGAAAATATTTTAAAAATAGTAAAAAAAAAAAAAAAAACAGCTTATAAAGATGCCCAAGACTCACAATTTTTAAAAGTCTCTTCTGCTGAGGTTACCTATTGAATGCACATACTAGACTCA
Organism: Neoceratodus forsteri; assembly: GCA_016271365.2. NCBI lineage: Eukaryota > Metazoa > Chordata > Ceratodontiformes > Ceratodontidae > Neoceratodus > Neoceratodus forsteri. Next base: position 51,053,223 of record JADMNL010000025.1, read on the forward strand.
CACTGTGGATGGATTAGGATGCTGCTACCACAGGTTTCTTTTTTCCATAAAGGTATTTATGCTATAGAGCCAGGCCAAGTGGATACTCAATCACGTTCCTCATACACCTCAAACCATCCCTATCCTCCCTGCAGGCTGCAGGCTAGCTCCTCTACAGATCCCCCCGCCATGGTGAAGCCATGGAAGGGAGGGCCATCACCCTAGAGAACATAATCCAGAATGCCTTATCAGCTGGAGTGGATGGGCAGGTCCAGGTGTCCAGGCGAGGCTTCACTGAGCCCGGTCTGCTCAGTTTTCACCATTTTTCATCCACTAGCTCCCAAAGTCGTGGTGGCACAGAGGATGCATGCACTTGGAAGTGTGCATGCATTCTGGAACCATGGCTCCTTCCACCCCCAACCTATGTCTACTTCCTGTACGTCAGTACTGCCAGCAGACTAAGAGCCAAGAAGGCCCACCACCCCAATCCAAGAGAGTAAAGCCGCCAGGTGGCTGCGCAATCCTCTCTCGTCCCTCCCCCGGCAACACAAGCTCATTCCCAAACTCAAGTTGCTGGCGTGGTGAGAGGAATGGCGCTGACAGTGCCTCAGCCCTCTTTGACACTGGGCCTGGATGCTACTATAGGCTTCTGACTGTAAACGGCATAACACTGTACCAAGATATTTAATTTTTCCTTGGCAGCATGGCGTGGGAGTTCAAAGTTTTAAAAACTTCTAAATCCTGTATCCTGGTTCAGGAATAAAAGAAAACAAACAAAAATAACATGATTATTTTTTTTGCCAGATGAACACTATTGCTGAAAAAAAAACCTATATGGTTACTAACAACTACTGCTGCTTTGACTCATTCAAATGTCAGGGCTGGGCAATCAGCACAGCATTAGCACTGTCACTTGTGATGTCAGCGGCCTGAGTTTGAGAGCGAGCATGGGCCGTCAAGGCTCGGCCAGGGGAGGAAGGATTGAGCATGCCTAGGACTGCTCTACTTCCTTGGGGGTGTATGCTGCTTCTGCTGCCTGACTGCCACATGGTGGAGACCCAGATGGGACAGCAACCAGGAAGCACTAGAAAGGGGAGAGGGAGCTGCCACATGTCAGCATGTAAACAGAGTTGGGAGGAAAATACTCAGTCCACTCTATGCCGGTAACCCCCCCCAAGTCTCCCACACAATGGACACAGCTGGATACCCACCTAATACAGGTCCTGGGTAAGCAGTAGATAACCAGTAAGCCTGTGAGAAGGTCGATAATGGGCTTGGAAGAGTGCCATCAGGTGGGAGCGGGGGCAAGAAAAAGCTATATAAAAAAACACCTTTACATGGCTTCCTAGATGTTCACTAAGAAACAGTGACGTGTTCATTAATGTCATGAAATAATTTTTAGTCAGTCAGAATTGTTTATTTCTAAATATTCCAGACAGTCTTGCAACCATAGGAGGGAAAACTAAAACATTAATGGAAAACACAGAAACATAATTTATTTATTTTTTTTTAATCTACATTTACAGTTTTCCCCGATTTTCTTCCTGTTGTTCCGGGACCCCAGCACACGCCCATGTGTGCGCATGGAGGTACACACACACCCTGTGAAACCGGTTCCAACCCCTCCCCAGGCAATCGACGGGCTCCCTGCAGCCCAAACTACCATCTGTCCTCTGCCGGGTGGCATTCAAGGGCTAGGGGAAACCCCTCATCCCTCCCTGGGAGAGGAGAGTTGCCTTGCAGCAGCTCAATCCTGCCCCCCCCCCACCAACCCCCAACAACCCAGGCTTTTTCCCGAACCCAGGTTGCCGGCATGGTGCGTGGTGTGGCGTCCAGCTCCTCAACCTTCAGTGCCACCAGACCAGCTGGAAACATAGAGTTTGTGGGCAGATGAGGACTGTTTGGCCCACCCAGTCTGCCCATTTGTCCTACCTGCAGTATGATCGCAGACCGAACTTGATCTCAGTCTTTTTCTCCCTCCCTCCTTTCCTTTCCACTAAGATTCCCTTATACCTATCCCATGCATTTTGCCCCCACCACATCTGCTAGAAAACTGCCCCAGGAATCCACCACTGTTTCTGTGAAGAAGTACTTCCTCACATCTCTCCTAAACCTACACCCCATCCAACTTCATAGCATGACCCTTTGTTATTGTGCACCTTTTTTTCTGAAAAATACTTTCTTCCTGTGTCTTATTTACCTCCTTGAGGTATTTAAAGGTCTCTGTTACATCCCAATTCTCCCTCTTCTCCTCTAGTGTGAACATATTGCATTCTCTTAGTCTCTCCTCGTAGAGATTTTGATGAAGACCCTGCACCATTTTAGTTCCCTTCATTTGGACAGCATTCACTCTGTCTATGTCCTTTTGGAGATGTGGTCTCTAGAACTGTACACAGTATTCCAGGTGAGGACTCACCAGCAATCTATACAAGGGAACACCACCTCCTTCCTTCTGCTGGTGATCCCTCTCCCTGTGCACCCCAGCATACCACTAACCTTCCCAATTGCCTTGCCACAGTGCCTGGCCACCTTTAGGTCATCAGAGATGATTACTATCGAAGATTACTCCCAGGTCTTCCTCCTGCTTGGTGGTCGACAATAACACTCCCCCTATTTTGTACTCTGCCCCTCAGTTTCTGTGTCCTAAGTGCATGATTTTGCATTTTTCACATTGAAACCCAGCTGCCATACCTTTGAACACTCCTAGAGTTTTCTCAGGTCTCTTCTCATCCTTTCAACCCCCTGTGGAGTGTCTAACCTATTGCAGATTTTGGTGTCATCTGCAAAGAGGCAGACCTTCCCTTCCAGCTTCTCTCCAATGTCACTTATAACGACATTAAAGAGGACTGATCCCAACACTGATCCCTGTGGCACCCCACTAGTCACCCTCCCTTCCCTAGAATGAACTCAATTTACCATCACCTTCGGTCTCCTATCCCTAAGATAAATAGGGTCTCTCACGATGACAGTTCCAAAATTCATACGTTTTATATTTAGTTGACATAGTCTATTTCCCAGATAGCATTTTTTTCAAAATTTCTACCTGAAATATTTTGATTTAAATTCAAGTTTAATGTTTTAAAAGCAGAAATCTTCATCATCATTTATAATATTTTTATATGTACATATGTCTAGCATATATGCCTGGCAACTTCCATCCCATCTCCCTCCTCCCTTCCCTCTCCAAACTGCAAGAGAAACTAGTCCACTCTAGATGCCTCAACTTCCTTCCATCCTACAACTTCCTCTCACCATCCCAGTCTGGTTTCTGGAAGCACCATTCCACCATCTCCTCCCTGCTGCATGTCACTGATGCCATCTTCTAGGGGATGGATCATGGGCACAGTACAGCTGCTATAGTCATCGCTCTGGCCTAAGCCTTTGACTTGGTGTGCCATCCACTCCTGGACAAGCCAAGTTCTGCTGGTCTCTCAGCCCCTGCTGTTGCTTGGTTCCATTCCTGTCTAACGGGGCGACAGCAATCTGTGCATGTTGGTGGCACCTTGTCACCTCCCCTTCCTGTCCATGCTGGGTCCCACAGGGCTCCATCCTGGGCCCCATCCTTTTCTCTTTTTTCTCAACAACCTCCCCACTGCCTTTGCTAACTCACAGATCCACATTTATGCAGATGACACAGTCATATTTATCTCCGGTCCATCCACTGTGGCTGTGGAAGACCTGCTCCAGTGAGACTTCAGTAATGTTCTGCACTGGTTCCAATCAAACCAACTTATAGTCAGCACTAATAAGGCTGTGCCCATGACCTTTGGAATCAGTCAGAAACTGGCCAGACTAACTGCCCCCCCCTTGTCTTCACCACTCTGGATGGCACCCCCCTTATAGCAGTTCAATCCTTCAAGTACGTAGGGGTGTGGCTGGACAGTAAGCTTGACTTCTCAGCCCACATTGCTACCATCCATGCCAAGCTCCATTCCAAGCTTGGTGCCCTGTACTGTAACAAGGATTGCTTATCTCTGCACCTTCACAAGGAACTTGTTACCAAAATATTTTTTCCCATATTTGACTATGCAGATGTGGTCTATGGCACTGCCTTTTCCACATCTCTTGCCAAACCGGACACCCTTTACAACTCCTTCTGCCATTTTGCAACACAAGGCCCCCCCCTGCACACACCATTATTCGCTGTACTCATCCCTATCCATTCTTCTCCTGCCCTCTGATCACCAGGCTCACTGCACCGCTTTCATATCCAAATACTGGTTTGTCTCCCTTCTGTCTTACCGCTCCTCTCTTCCGTTCCAACTCCCCCCTGCTTCCTGCTCCCTCCATTCCAAGGACCATTGCACATTTGCTGCTCCTCACCCCTGTTCTTCTGCTGGGCAATCTGCTTCCTCCTATCAACCTCCTTCACTCTGGAATAAACTCCCCATCTCTACTCCTCATCCCCAGGCTCCCTCAGGCGCTAGTTGAAACGTCATCCCCTACTCACCTGCTCCTGTTACCCTCCCTCCTGATACCTCCAGGATTTTATCGTAACCCATCCGGCTACCTGTTCTGGATACTATTTATTGTTACAACTATATATTCAAGCGCTAATTGGCATTTTCTGCACTTTATTTCCGTACATTCATTCTTTTAATATTTATTCTATTTTGTGTCATACTGTACTTCGTGTTTAACCAAATGTTTTGACTATTGTCGTGCACTGCTGCTTTTTCCACCTTCCCCTCTCCTGGGACGCACCTGGATATAAGCCTTGGCTCAGTGTGCCTCTCCGGGTTACCAATTTTCAAATAAATAATAAATATGGCATCCCTTATTAAAGGAATGTATTCTCAAGTCCTTTGTGGGTCAGAGCGGCTCAGCTTCACTTCTCAATTCTCTCACCCAAAGAACTTGAGAAGGCACTCCTACAACCATAAGAGGTGCTGCAACTGTACATAGACAACAGTGTCAGTGGCTCAGCAGGTAGCACACTCGCCTCTGAGGCCAGGAGATCAAAGGGCTGTGGGTTCGGTTCCCACATCTGGCACTTGGATTAATATCCCAGTACTGACACCATAGTGCAGCATGAGAGAGGTGCTGTCTTTTGGATGAGATGTTAAACCGAGGTCCCATCTGCCTGGATTGGTGGTAGTTCAGGTGGATGTTAAAGATCCCATGGCACTTATCGAAAAGAGTAGGGGAATTTCCCCGGTGTCCTGGCCAAATTTCCCTCATTCACTACAAATACCACCAACAGCTTAATCTGGATTCAAGGTCAGTTGGCATTCATCTGTATCCCCCTCCCCCGGGTCGTGCCTGAAAAGAGGCAGGATTTGTCTAGTGCGCTTACCTGATCAACAAAAACTAAATAAAAAAATATATAGTATAAACACATATAGCATACAGATGTTTATAAGATGCAGAATCAATCAAAGCACTTTGGTTATGTCTGACAGGTGTCTGACCTCATAATCCCAACTATGGAAACTGCCAGGCAGAGCTTTTTCTTGAAAACATATCTGGACCATGAGGTTTCAATGCTCTTTGTGGGCCCCACCGGCTCAGGGAAATCAGCGATTACCAACAACTTCCTAGTTCAGCTGCCCAAGCAAAAATACACCCCCAACTGTATCAACTTTTCAGCCAGAACCTCCGCCAATCAAACCCAGGATATTATCATGTCAAAACTGGACAGAAGAAGAAAGGGTGTATATGGCCCACCTATGGGGAAAAAATCAGTGGTGTTTGTAGGTAAGAACCCTTGCACTTATGATACAGTTTCACAACTGTAAACAGATAACTGTAAAACTGGATGTTTTCGCTGTAATTTAATGTGTTCTTTGCACTCATTGTGATGATCACACAAAATAAAATGGCACTTACTGGCTGACATTGCACAGTTTCAGTACAAGTGGATTAGGCAGTAATTGTTCAACGTAAATTAAATTTGCACACATTTGACCAATTAGTGTCACACGCTAAATGTAACTAATGCAAAAATAACCATGTTTTCAGTATTAAGTCCACAGCACTGTGATCCCATTTGAAACATCTGACAACTAGTTCACCGCAGACGCCTTTCAGTTTTCTGAAAATTAATGCGTAGGAAAACAGCTGGTGGCCTAAGGGCTGTTCTTTGGTAATAAACCTGATTTAAGTAAAATTTTTCAAAATGATGGGGTTGCTTGAAAAGATTGTGCCTGATCAGCAGTGTTGTTAGTGGAGTGGGCTTGTTTGAGCTCTCAGCTACATCTGTAACACCTACCGTCACACAAAATGGTTTTAAAATGAGCATTCTGAAGAGATAGAGGTACTGCCAAACTGCAGAGAAAAATGTGGTTTATGAGTTAGGCAAAGTAAGAATGTCAGCAGTAGTAAGTATGCAACTGGAAAATATTATATTTTTAAGTTATGTATCTCATTAGATTAAATATCTGGGGCTAGAGCACAAAACTTTGCCACACTGCAAACCTAGTTTGTGCTGTGCAAACTGGATTTTGCCACAGTGTGGTATTCACAAAAGCCCAGTTTGCACCCACAGACTGGGTTTGTGATGGGACACAATTTTGAAGGGGCTGCAGTGCAAATGAGGGGGAGGGGACCTGCATATCAAATCAACTTTATTTATAAAAAAGCGCCAAGGCGCTTGTACATAATGCATTAAAATAATCAAGACTATTTATTAAAATCAAAATAAACACAAGTTAAGACTCATGGCTGCAATATTAAAAATCGGTATATGCCAGACTAAAAAGAAATGTCTTCAGAGCTGTTTTAAAACTTTGGACAGTTGGGCAATCTCACACCTGATGAGTTAGAGAATTCCACAGGGTTGGGGTCATAAAACTGAAAGATCTTGCCCCAGATGTCTTTAAACAAGCCCTGGGAATCTCTAGCAATCCCTCGCCAGTGGATCGGAGAGAGTGGGAGACACAGTAGGGATGAAGGAGAACTTGCAGGTAACCAGGTCCTGTTCGTGTAGGACTTTGTAGGTCAGCAAACCAACCCTGAAGGTAATCCATCACTGTACTGGCAGCCAGTGCAGTCTGCAAAGCACAGACGTTATATGACTGGTCCTAGATGAACCAGTCAAAAGCCTGGCTGCTGCATTCTGCATGAGCTGCAGGCAGTGGATATCAACCCCCAGTAACCCAAGGTAAAGGGTGCAGTTCCATTCACCAAAGATTTTCTCCATACAAGGGCCATTTGTGGGGTCCCATGCATAGAGAAAATACCACCAACAGAGCCTTGGCAGTATTCTGCACAACCCTTGCGGCTGCCAGAGGTACTGCCGAGCCCCAACCCTGTCATAATAATGAGAAAATGTAATTTGTGGTGTAGTGTCCCTCTCTGTCCCTGATGCTGATCCCCGATTCTGGAAGTATAAAATAAAAATGTCAGTGGTGGTGTAGTGGCCCCACTCCCTCCCCATTCTCCGATTGCTGTCCTGTAGGTTTAAAAAAAGTTTCTCTGGCAGCCTAGTGGTTCCCTCCCCCCACCCCATTCTCTGATCGCCATCTCGACAGTTTAAAAACTGTTTTCCTAGCAGTCTAGTGGCTCTTCCCCTGATCCCCAAGTGCCGTGCCTATAATATAATAAAGATCCTCTGGGTAGTACAGTGGTCCCCCCCACCCTATCTCCAATTCCCTCCTGCCATAAGTTAGAACATTACCCTGGTGATCTAGCGGTACCCCCACCCATCCCCAATCTGCCCATATAGGGCACCGTATTGTTTTCCCTGGTGTCTAGTGGACCCTCCATCCTCCCAACCTGTGAGGGATTGCTCACCTCCACCGCTCACCCCCAACCCAACCCCCGGCCAGCAACCAGCACAGCCCTCCTCTCACCCATGGCTGGCTGCTGACTGAGCTCTGAATGAGTGCATACTGTCTACAGTACACATTCATTGACAGTGATTGACAGCTCATTGAGAGTTCAGTCAGCAGTAGCCATGGACTGTACAATCAATTTAAACCACTCTACACTACCGTCATGCCCAGCTCCCTCCAACTGTCAGACCTTTCCTATGCCAAAGAGAGCTATTGCTCACTGATCCACTTGTATTTCTCAGTTTTCTATTTTTATATTTTAGTTATCACTTCCACTCAGTTTCATTGGGTTCAATATCATTTTAGTTTCTGCACTGTGCCTCATTATTTTTCAGCATTCATGTTACTTTTTTGTTGTTGTTGTTGAACAACCTAGCCTCCTGCCATCTGGTGGGTTTACATCTCATCGGGTAAAAAGATAGCAAATCTTCTTGGCACATAGCCCTAGTAGGTGCTTGGGATATTTAGGAGGCAGTGTGACCTAATGATTAGAGTACAGGCTTAGGAACCAGAGGATTGCATGCTCAAACTCTGGTGGAGGTAAATACTCATTGTGCAGCTCTGGGCAACTCACCTAACCTCTCAGTGCTCCAGCTCTCCCAGCTGCTGAAATGGATAGAAACAAGACCTCATTGGAAATGAGATAATTGTAAAATAGAAAATAAACTTAGTAGTCAATGTCTGCCAACACTGCAAGAGCACGTCACACAAATTACAGAAGAAGGGGGAAGTCAAAATTAGGAATCAAGAACTACCTGTCCAGCAGGTCAATCATCCCTCACCAGTTCTTTTTTTATTTTATTTTATTTAAAAATGTGTTGACCATGTAAAATAAATACTGTAGGAGGCTCCTAAGATCCACCAGCTATGTTCTGACACCAGTTGCCTCCCAGGAACCAACCTCCCTTGGATTTCAAGCCAGATGAAACCCTCTATGACTATGGGATTGAGGAGTGGCCTAGGCACACAGTGACTATTCTAGTCTTGGTGCCGAATACAGTTCAGGTTCCCAATTCATGGTTTTCACCATTAAAGAACATCAAATGGTCATTTGGGTTGGAGACCAGCTCAAGTTTCTGACACTAGCAATGTTTCCATGATTCCCCTCTTATTCACTATGGTTCTGGGGACACTGACACAGGGAGATACTGGTTATTTCATGACCTCCTCCTCTCATCATAGTGCTTCTATTTTTTGTAGCTGTGGTACTTGTCATGGGGAAGTCTACTTTGTTGAAAGGAAAAATTACCTACTTATAGCAAAGTTTCTTGTCGTGGGATTCATTCATCCCCACACAGCATCCACCTATCCTCCCTAATCCGTGTTATGTTGGAGAAGGTACAAGACCCTTAGAGTACTTGTAAGGTATTTCTCTGTTTCTGCGGGAAAGAGATGAAAGTTCATCAGATCTGGGCTTGAGGCAAAGGATGGTACACGCAGTGCAATTCAAATCTATTTCATCATTCCTGTGGCAAACTGTTTGAGCAGGGATTCTGCAAGCATGTCACTATGGATGACTACCATTTTAAAAAATGATTTTGCAAGTAAATAACCCTTTCTTATCTGACCTTTTATATTTTTACAAACACTGGGCCCTATTCACAAAAGGTGCGGAGTGGCTATGCGCTGTGTAACCCCAGTACATAGCCCAACCTGCGCCTGCCCGTACCTGGCAACACCCCCATGCCCCCTGCACAGCATGCAGAAAATCTATACACCTCCCATGCATCTGAGACCATGGCTGAACAAGCAGCTCTGCGCGGGGGTGGGCCAAACACTGGCACGGGGGCATGGCCACACTCCACACCATTCACTAAGGTGTGGAGTGCAGTGCACAGGGGGTGATGGCTACACCTTCTGGAGGCAGCTGTAAAAGGTATGTGCCCCACCCAGATTGCTGCCGCAAGTCACAGCAGGGTTAATGGGGGTCATTAGACCCCCCACCAAGACTGCCCCAGTCATTGGGGCACTCTTGGTAGGCTGGGGTGAGACATCTGGGGGACAGCCCCCACGAGCTGCCTGAGCACTATGCACCGGCTGCCAACATAGCAGCCCACAAGCATAAGGGACCCACTGAGGGATCCAGGTAGGGCAGCCAATTGGCTGCCTGCCTGGGTCCACAGCTCTGCACCTCCCTTGAACCTGCACATCGGGGGGCAGTGTCAAGGATGGGAGCCACACATTGGCTGGTGTTTGGGAATATGGCCAACACGTGGGTCACCCAAAGGTGTGAAGCTGCATGGGGGGGTTACGTGCCTTTTGCGTGTACCCCCGCCTGCGTTCATGAATAAGCACCATTGTACACACACGTATATTAATTAATTTATTTAGTATCTTTTTTATTACCATTGTTCTGGTTTTCAGGTAATGTCTTGCCTCCAGCTCCCATATGGGGTCTCCTCCTGGTCAGATCAGTGCTCCGATTGACAACAGACCCTTGTCCCACCAGCTTACCCCCAAAGCAAGGTCACATTTCTAGCTGTCTCCCCTTACATGGACTCCAGGTGAAAATGGATCACCATAATGTGGTCCCAGAGGCCTGTCCTTTCAGAGTGCCTGGTGGACATGGGTGGTGCCGGGCCCTGCTCAACCTCCTGAACACTAACAGGATTTTTCCCAATTTTCCCACCCAACTCCTTCAGCATTAGTGCACTCTCGTGATAGTGCCGGGGGGTATGTCAGCCAAAGGCACTATGCCAGATATTGCTTTGTGAGCTGTGCTGCACTGAGCCCTCCTCACCAGGAGGAAAGCAGCCAAGTGGATGCTCTGAATCCTCCCTGCCAGTCATCGTGTTTGATGTCTTGGGCTCAGTGTGCGAACTCAGGCCGACAGCATGCCAGAGTGGTCCCCCATCACTCAGTGCCACAGAGCGGGCACTCCAGACAAATATTTATATATGACACCAATCTACCTCTAATTCTGTTTCAGATGACCTAAACATGCCTGCAAAAGAAGTGTATGGAGCCCAGCCCCCCATCGAACTGCTGAGGCAGTGGATTGACCATGGTCACTGGTATGACAGGAAAGATACATCTAGATTAGACATTGTGGAAGTTTTGTTTGTCTCAGCAATGGGCCCACCTGGTGGGGGACGGAATGACATTACAGGTATGAGATCAGATTTTAAAGAATTATTTAATTTGCATATTTGAATGATACTATTTGTTTTCTTAAATTCTCTTACTCATAAAAGTTTCAAAAGTTTCTGTTATGCTTCAGAGTAATTTCAGAAGGTACAGTAGATACTTTATCAACAAAAAATAGGTTGAGAAAACAGTAAGGAGGGCTGTAAGAGTAATGTCCCCTTCAAAAGTTGGCAGATAAAAAAGTAAGTCATGCACCCTTGCTGACTGACCTCTTTACAGGACACGGTGATGTCCATGGGAAAAGACCAAAGGACAGGATTCCATTTACTGGGTAGGGCCATATAGAACAGGGAAGGATGTGTGTACCCATGTGGGACATGGAAATGATAGGAGTCCATGTTTCAACATGGCTTGTAAGGCTTGTGCTTCGGGGGAACTACCCCCTAATACCTTTCCGTTTTTGATGTAGAGTGTTGTTGGATTTCTATTCTTGCTCCCATCTTTTGTGTGCCAGTTCATCCCTTGGTTTCACACCCGATCTTCAGCTGAGAGAGCAGCACAGTGAAGCTTCCTTGAAAGGTAGAGTTATTGTAGTTGGGAGGTGTCCAGGTAGTGCTTGAGGCAGGGTAACTGGCCATGACAGAAAAACAGATGGGGGGGGGCAAAACAGTACTGCAGTACTGGAACCATCTGACTTCTGATCTGTATGTTTGCCCTTTCCCCCAGAGCAGAGGAGAAATCATTGACATACTGGTGACAGCAGTGCAAAAATACTGACTTTATTAGTAATGGGGGGGGGGGGGGTGCAGCTCAGTGACTTCTATTACCCTAATAGTAGATTTCATTTTTGGGGAGTATGGCATAGGATCTGGTGAAGTTCTACTTTTTTCTTCTCCAACAGTAAATCAAGCCCAAAGTATCTGACTCACTGAGAAGAAAAGAATCAGAAAATAAAAGCAAAAGTTAATTATGCAAACCATGCTTTATTATTTCTACTTCCGTTCTTTACTGCAGGTCGATTTACTCGTCATCTGAACATTATTTCCATCGACTCATTTGATGATGAGACGTTAACCAAGATTTTTACATCAGTTGCTGATTGGCATTTCATCAAAGGATTCGATCCAGCTTTTTTAAGGTAAATGGAAGCTGTCCCCTGTGTTTTATAGAACCTGATGGTCACTGTTGTGTAGCTTGTCAGATAATTTATCAATGTACTATTATTTCCCGTTCCCCAGCACTAGAAATGAAACTGACCAGCCTTGCTTTCCTTTAGATTAGGTAAAATTATGGTGCAAGCCACAATGTCAGTTTACAAAGCTGCAGTGGAGAATTTTCTTCCGACTCCATCCAAATCCCATTATGTGTTCAATCTTCGTGATTTCTCCCGAGTGATTCGAGGAGTACTTCTGTGTCCACACACTCATCTTCAGGTAAGCTGCTGCTTAATTACTCTCTGTGGAGAGAAAAGCTAAGGGTATTAAATGAAAGTCAGTGCTAAACGTTATCTACAAAACAACCTTTTCAATTACAGTGCAGAGATTCAGTTCAGATAGAAGAATTTCCCTTGAGGTTAGTGGGAACTATTCAATCAATCAATCAATCAAAATCTTTATTTATTCAGGCGAACATCATTGAGCATAGCTCATTTACAAGATGGACCTGAGTGGTCATACAAAGAAGGCTACAAGTTTTGTACAAAGACATGAGAATAACATAACATTAATACAATTAGATACTGTCCTGATATGCTGCATAGTTGCACTTCATTTTATCTGTACATTTTCAAAAAAGATGCACTTTTTCTAAAGCATCTGCATTAACTAAGCCAGAAGTGATTAAATATTTGGAAATTGAATTGAATGTATTTTATATTTCAGCAGGATAGGACTAGTAGGCCATGGGGCCCATTTACAGAGTCACCCTGGTTCATGAGACAAGTTGCAATACTAAATGGGAAATAAAACACATATGCAAGTCATGAGGCAAGCTGAGTCGGTACATATCAAGAACGCGATAAAAATCATCAATGCCATAAAGTATATTACGTGTATTAACATATGAATATGAGTGTGCGGCAGTATAGCGTAGTGGTTTAAGGCTCTAAGCTACAAACCTGGAGACCTGGGTTTGAATCCCACAGCCCCCACTTGCATACTGTGTGACCCTGAGCAAGTCACTTAACTTCCCCGTGCTCCCAGGTTGCACCTGTAAACAAGCTTTCGGCTTAGTGTGCTACTCCTGGTTAAACAATTGAAAAAAAAAATACAGTTAATAACTTATTTGTTTAGGTGGCGATGTATGTTTCATTCATATCTGCATCTTCAGCAATGCACTCAATCTAAATATATAAATCTCAGAACATGTTCTAGCCACAACCCTGTGTAGTGCAGCACTGCACACTAAAATGCTTAAACATGTTTTTTGAATGTCACTGGGGTTTTTTATACCATTTATGCTCCCCCCCTTTGCTGCCCTTCTTTTTAGACTGGCCTCCTCTGAGCCCTGTCTTCTCCTTTCTTCCATTTATCCCCTGGTGTGCCCTCCTTGGTGGGGCCAGGGGTGGGTAGCATTTTTCTGCAGCAGCAGAGTAGCAGTAGAGGGGTGGGCAGTCATAAGTGGTGGGGCCTAAGATAGCCAGCTCCATGCTGCCACACACTAGGGTCTTTTCCCACCTCCATCTTTTCCTTCCCCATGGACGCACACACACATGGTGTCCCAAGATGGAGCATGCCAAGCACGGAGCTGGAAAGCATAACCTGCATCCCCTCCCACCAGGCAGGCCTGATGCTGCACTTCCAGCTATGGTCATACAAGTGGCAGTCTAGTGGCAATGATCGTCACCCTCCTGACAGGAGGAGAACATCCTTTGGGATGTCCCATCCTCCCCTCCCCTGGGCCCTCCAACATCCCAGTCTGGTTCCTGAACCCATGTCACTGACATCACAGGCAACAGTCCTGCAGCTGTACAAACAATCGAGCCTCTAAAGGGATTTTTACATGTTTCTGAGTTCTCTCAACATTCTTGTTTGGGCCATCATGGAGGGCTCCACTCCCCTTTGCAGCAGGATTTGATGTCTAAATTAGACAGGGTCACAGGGTCCGTGGGGTTTTTGTGTCCTCGTCCTGGAAGCTACCTATTGTCCTCATGTAACCCTTGACCTCCATTCCCTTTGAGTACCCCACCACCACCACTGCATGGACGGCCCACTGTGACCCTGCCAACGACAGGGGTTGCTACATTAGTAGGACACCGTGCCATCCCTCTGTAAGCTCGTGTAAGCTGCCATTAGCATCATTCCTCCAGCCATCATTGTCTACCAGTATCCTGGTCTTACACCGAAGTCTGGGTTGCAAGTATTAAAACACAATGCGCTACCTCTGGCCCCTCAGTGGCCCTATGCCAGTGATACCATTTACCAGCAACAGATTGGGGGGCATTCCAAGTTTTGGTTCCTCCTGTGGCTTTTAATTCTCTCAAGACAAAAGACAGGTACACTAGCATTACACAAAACTCCATCATGAAACTGGTAGTGAATAACAGTCCCTGAATAAGATGCATACATTGCAGCTATTATACAAATTACACCTGTTGAATTACGTACTTTGAAACTACAGTTAGCTACCAGAGTAGTACATCCCTCTTATCAAAAACAAAAAGATAACTTTATTGCCAGTCTGTATTTAAAAAAATGCAACACTAAGTGATTTTTCTGCCAGCATAATTTCTGTATCTGGTCCCTTGTAGGATGGAGATAAGTTGATACGTCTTTGGATCCATGAAGTTTACCGTGTTTTTTATGATCGACTGATTGATAATGAGGACAGACAGGTTTTCTTTAACATTGTAAAAGAGCGAACATCTAATTTCTTCAAGCAAACTATTGATAAGGTAGGACTTTTTTTTTTTTTTAATCAATGGCTTAGATCACAAGGTGATATTGAACATTCAGACTCCAGAAAGGTCTGAAAGCACTCAACCAGGCATGTGGCATTAAACTTTAAATTAGATTTTTAATAATAGATGTTAGTTTATAGATCTGGCAGCTTTGAAAAAAAAATACCTATGGGAAAGACCAGGAAATACATCTTTGGACTGAGCTACACTAGAAGACAAAAACTGCTACTAGAAAAAAAACGTTACAATAAACTAAATCAGCACAACAGCACCTCAGTGTGCACCCTAAACTCTCACACAGGGTTATTAAATCTACAGAGATTCCAGTATTTTACAGTGAAATACAATTATTCCTTTAGTCTTGCATTGCTTATATGGAAAAACAGAGCAATTCATGTGCCACAGGAATCAATGTATTTCACAGGAAAATACAGAAAACTCATTCTGGAGTTACAGGGAACATGTTAATCTGATCTGCGAGTCCTGCTAAAGAGTTCATCTTTGTTTTTTATTTTGGGAGAGGGGGAGGAGCAGCAGTTCATGTTACAACATGTTTATATACTGTGTTATTCATTACTTTGCAAGCCCTAATGTTGACCCCGTGCTGTTCATTTTTGTTTCCCAAATCCATTTACTGTATATGGAGCCATATTTACTTCATGACGCCATTAGGTATAGGACTGACTCTGTGTCAGATCAGGATGCCTCGCCGGCCCCCAAGACCAACCTGCTTTCAGATCAACTTGACTCAAACTTGCTCTGGAAATCAAAGTCATTTGTGACATGACTCTGATCTGATCCAGTTAATTTTGCTGTTAAGGTTTAGATATCAGTGACCCAGTCCACTTAATATAACTGATTGTGAAGCTTCATTTCTGTTAACAAACTCTGGTCAGAGCCAACAGGGCTGCAGCTGAGGAATTTGGGGTAAATATATTGTAAATGACCAGTTACAAGTGTGCATTTGCAAAATGTACCATAGGCTCATAAATGTGTTGATTTGTAATATTTGTATACCAGATTTTCAACATAGCCTTGTTATGACCCTGCCTCATGAAGATGGGCAGACAAAATGTTCAACACCTAGCTTAAAGGTGTTTTTGAGCAAGCACTGTGAAATCAACTTGGGCTGCAAAAACACATTTTGGGCAGGAGTTGAAAAATGACAGCTGTCACATTCATGAGGTGCTGTAAAGAAATGGTTATGCTGAAAATTTGGGGTAAAAATATTGAATATTACCAAACTTACGAGCCTGCATTCACAAAAATCAACGTAGGCTCATAACATTTTTGCCTTTTAATGTTTTTCCACCAAATTTCCAACGTAGCCTTTTTTATGACCCCACCCATTTAACAAGGGCAGAGAACATTTTCAATTCCTGGCCAAAAGGTGATTTCGTGCAGGGATGGTGAAGTCGCCTTTCAGGATGTAAAAAACATATTGGCCAGGATTCAAAAAATGACAGCTGTCACATGCATTAGGTGCTATAAAGATATGGCTATGTTATAAATTTCAGGTAAAATATTGAAAATTACCAAAGTTACGAGCCTGCATTCACAAAATTCTACGTGGGCTCATCTCTTGGTTGTTTTTTAATATTTTTACACCAAATGTTCAGTATAGCCTTCTTATGACCTCACCTCATGAACAACGGTAGAGAAAATCTTCAATTGATGCCTGAAAGGTGATTTCATGCAGGGACCGTAAAATCATCTTTCGGGATGTAAAAAAACATTTGGGACAGGATTTGAAAAATGGCAGCTATCACAGTCATGAGGTGCTCTAAAGATATGGCTGTGTTGTAAATTTTCTGTAAAAAATATTGAAAAGTACCAACATTATGAGCCTGCATCTGCAGAATTCAGTGTAGGCTCATAACTTTGTTGTTCTTCAATATTTGTACACCAAGGGCTGGATATTCAAAAGGGTTGCGCCATACGCAATAGGGCTGCGCCTGCGTAAGTCCGAAATTGCGCCATTCCGCCATATTCAGCAGGAGGCAGTTGCACCCCCCAAGTCATGCTGAGCAACAGCACAATGTTAATGAAGGCATGCTCAACCGGAGGGGGAGGAACCATGCATAAAGTGCACAGCCCGATATTCAGCCGGGCTGTGCAGAGTTGTGCAGGCACAACCCCCAACCTGCGCCTGCACAACTTTGAGCAAAAAAAAAGAGGTAGGCGAGGGCACCACTGCAGGTGAGCTGCCACATTGCAGGGCGCAACACAGCAGCTGCCACCTGTGGGTGGCCCTCCACTCTCCCTGTGCCCCCCTGCAGCCCGATCGCGGGCATAATAGTAACCCCACTGGCCCGATCACAGGCAAAACTGTAGTAATCCCCCACCCCCAACTGGCCCGATCACGGGCAAAACTGTAATAACTCCCACCCCACTAGCCCGATCGCGGGCAAACCAGTAATGCCCACCCTCACTAGCCCGATCGCGGGCAGAACAAGTTCAACACCCCAAGAACAATATCCCTGGTGGTCCAGTTGACCGAAAGCCCGATCGCGGGCAGTAGAGTCAACCCCAGGTCCAAGTACCCTGGTGATCTAGTGGCCCCCACACCACCCACCAGGCCCACCACCCGCTCCTCCCCATCAGCGGCGTCAAGGATGCCTATTTTCATGTTCTGATCAGGCCTTCTCACCGAAAGTACCTCAGGTTCGAACTGCCCTCAGGCCACTACCAGTTCAGGGCAATGCCCTTCGGCCTTACCTCTGCGCCAAGGGTATTCACAAAATGTCTCGCTGTAGTAGTGGCTCACTTAAGAAGGCAAGGGGTTGCTGTGTTTCCCTGCCTGGATGACTTGCTCATTGTGGGTCAGTCTCCAGGTCAGGTGAAATCCCACTTGCAAGTCACCCAGCAGCTTCTCACTTCCCTGGGATTCCTGCTAAACTTACCAAAGTCAGTTCTGGAACCAGTTCAGGTCCTAACTTTCATAGGCGCAGAATTGAACACAAGGTTAGCCAGGGCTTTTCTTCCCTTTGAAAGGGTGGACAGACTCATCGCCCTGGCATCCTCCTTTACCCTGCGGGTCTCTTGACCAGCAAGGCATTTTCTGCAACTCCTCGGGCACATGGCTGCTTCCACAGCTGTCGTGCAGGGAGCAAGATTCCAGATGAGGGACATTCAGTTCCATTTGAGGGCCTATTGGTCTCAAAGGAAGGACCCCCTTACCAAGTTGGTCCCAGTTACTCAAACTCTGATCCTAGCCCTCCACTGGTGGCAGGTCCAGAGCAATTTAAGACAGGGGGTTCCCTTCATTCCCATTTCTCACTCCCTCACCCTCACCACGGATGCCTCCCTGTTAGGGTGGGGGGCTCACCTGGGCGACCTTGCCACTCAGGGAGTATGGTCTCCTCAGGAGTCTCTGCTCCACATCAGTCTTTTGGAACTCAGAGCTGTCTTTTTAGCTCTTCGGGTGTTTTCAGATTCTGTCCAGAACAAAGTGGTTCAAGTCAGGACAGACAATACCACCACAATGTGGTACATCAACAAGCAAGGGGGCACTCGGTCTTCAGCCTTGTGCAATGAAGTTGTGGTCTCTGGCTTACTCCCTGAACACCTCCCTGATAGCGGTTCATCTCCCAGGGAAGGACAATGTCCTGGCGGATGCCCTCAGCAGAATTTCTCAGGGCCATCACGAATGGGCTCTGAATCCACAAGTGCTGGGTTCTGTCTTTTGCCAGATGGGGCACTCCTCAGATAGATCTTTCGCAGCCCCAGACAACCACCAACTTCCTCTTTTCTGTTGCAGGCCTCCAGTTCTGGGCTCAGTCCCTCTGGACGCCTTTTCTGTTGGACTGGAAAGGGAAGTTCCTGTATGCCTTTCCCTTTCCTCTCCTTTTCAGGGTACTAGTAAAATCAGATCTCAACCTTGCAGAGTGATTCTGATTGCCCCAGATTGGGCCAGACAGCCCTGGTACCCTCTGCTCCTGTCCTTGGCAGTCCACCCTGCCCTGAGCCTGCCCAGAGTCCATGACTTACTGGCCTGTGCACAGGGAGACTGTAGTATCCGGACCTCAAATCCCTCCACCTCAAGGCTTGGCTCTTGAGGAGCTAAATTGCTGACTTACACCTTTCTCAAGGTGTCATGGATATTTAAAGGCTTCAAGGAAGCCTTCCCACTAGAGCCCTTATAATTCTAAGTGGAAGGGTTTTCCATCTGGTGCTCTGAGAGGCAGATTATCCCAGAATCTGCTGATCTTCCCATTCTACTGGACTATTTGGTCCATCTGAATTCCTAGGCCTTAGACCAGCTACCCTGAAGGTTCATCTGGCAGCTGTCTCTGCTTTTGTGTCAGCAGGGAAGCCTGCCTCTCTTTCTTCTCTCGGTGTTCTCAAGTTTTTAAAGGGTTACTTCATACTAACCCTCCTTTTGGGAACCAGCTCCAGCCTGGGACCTGAATATTTGCATTGCTCAGTTAATGCAACCCTTTGAGCCTCTGTCTTCTGCAGAGTTCAAGTATTTAACTTGAAAACTGCTTTTCCTAGTAGCTATCACCTCTGCCAGACGACAAGTGAGCTACAGGCCCTGTCAGTGGAAGAAGATTTTATCTCTTTCCACAGAGATAAGGTAGTCCTTAGGACTAATCGAAAGTTTTTGCCTAAGGTGGTTTCTGATTTCCACCTGAATCAATCTATCTCTCTCCCAGTATTTTTCACTGAGCATTCTTCCTCAGGTGAGAGGAGACTGCACAGCTTGGATGTCAAAAGAGCCTTAAGCTACTATTTAGGCGCACCAGAGGTCATAGGTTCGAATCCTCCAACTCTTTCTTACCTATGGCGAGGTTGGCAAAGGAAACCTGCCACTAAGAGAACAATTGCAAGGTGGATTGTTTCTTGTATCCAATTCTGTTATCAGAAACTGGTAGAGTACCCCTCAGGATTGAGGGCCCACTCCACCAGGGGTACAGCTGCGGTCTCTAGCGGCTGCTAGACACATCCCATTCTGGAGATTTGTCAAGTTGCTACCTGGAAGACAGTTCACACCTTTACCAAGCATTATTCCTGGATGTCCAGTCCAGGAGAGATGCTCGTTTGGCACAGCTGTGTTTCAGAGCCTATTTCCTAAGTAGGTTCTGACCCTCCTCCATGGAGGTACTGCTGTGTATCTGCTATTGTTATAATATAGCAAGACTTCATGGTGTTTGAAGAAAAATTACTCACCTTAGTAATTGCTTTTCTTCTCATGGAGTCTTGCTATATCTATCACCCTCTCCCCTGCCCCTCTCAGAACTTCTACTTGGGTAGGGGTGGCGAATTGTGCAAGCACTGTGTCATGCCATTGTAGTTTTCCTTACCCCTTTTTCCTTTGGGTTAGGGATCTAGATTGTTTCATTTAGGTTATTTATATTGCCCCTTCCTGGACTTGAGTCTTTGGGGAAGGGGGTCATATATGCTTGTCAAGGGTGGTAAAACGAACCATAATACCATCAATTTTTTATTATGGCTCTGAGTGTTTCTTTGTTCTTTATATTGTTGTTATTACTACTAGTAGGTAGCCATGGGCTAGTGTAGTTTTCCACACAGACTTTCCGTCCTTTGATGTTAGCTTAGAAGATCTGACAGTTTCATTTGAAACTGCCAGAGAAACTTTGGGCACAGCGCCCTCGCTGTAGAACTCAGATCTTCTGGAGTTAACTCCTTCCTCTCGGGGCAGTTCAGCTGCAGTGGCTGACTGCTATTGTTATAATATAGCAAGACTCCATGAGAAGAAAGCAATTACTAAGGTGAGTAATTTTTCTTAGTAGCCAGTTGGCTAGTGTAGGTTTACAGCTTCCACACAGAACCTTAGTGAGTTTTGCTCATAAAGATCTGACAGTTTCAGTTTGAAGATCAACAGACAGAGTTTTTTTCAACCGAGCTCGCTCAAGATTCCATGCCTGGCATGAGTTAACTCTTTCACCTCCGGAGCAGTTCTAAGGCTGGGACAAACTGCATATGTCATAATATAGCAAGACTCCATTAGAAGAAACAACATTACTAAGGTGAGTATTTTTTTCTTTCTTTAAATGTTGATGATATACTTTGACATTATTGGACCCAGAAACCTCTATTCCGGCAACACTGGAGGTGATTAATGTTTTCTCTGCTATATCCGGCTATCAAATAAATAGACAGAAAACTGGGATATTAGCCTTAAATTTTGTACCTACCCAAGAATTGAAACAACTTGTCCCTGCCAGTTGGAGAAATAACAAGATTAAGTATCTGGGGGTGAATATTCCTAACAAATTAGAATACCTGGATCTCTTTAATTTAGAACCACTGTCCCTTGAAATCGAATCTTTTATGGGAACGTGGTCTCATTGATTTACGTCTTTTTATTCTAGAATTCATGCTATTCATATGACAGTTTTTCCTAAGATACTATATTTTTTCCAGACTCTACCTTTAACTCCTCCCCAGTTTTAATTTGTGTCTTGGAATAGAATGCTGTCCAGGTTTGTATGGGCTGGAAAACAACCAAGGATTCGTTGGTCACTACTACAACTAGCAATAGACAAAGGAGGCCTTAGTCTCCCAAATTTGAGGGATTAGCATAGGGCAGTAACCTGCAAAACAGTTATGACCTGGCTTAGTGGGCGGTTGAATCCAACCTGGAAACATATTGAATTTGTGTTAAATGACTTATTTAATATCTTTCCTGTAGTGTTTGCCCCTCTTGCCTCTCCCCCACAGCTCAAGAATTTTACCTTTGGAACTCATAACACCTTAAAAACCTGGTATGAGATACGGGCCCTTCCACCGTTAGAGGAAACATTTTATTATTTTCGATTACTAGTTAGAGAGAGAGATTTTATTCCCACGCAGGGGGCTGTCAATGATATACCAATTTCTGGACACGCAGGGAGTGATGCCCTTTGCCTCTTTACAAACTGCTTTCCATCTCCCCAACTCCCATCACTATAGATATTTACAAATAACAACATTTCTGTGTCAGAAAAAAACACCCTGGAATGCTTTTCCGAACCCTGTACCCCCTCTGATGGGCCTTTTGATACAGGCCATTCAAGGCCGGGAAAACAAACACTGGATAGGTTTTATTTATAAGTTCCTGAGGGAACATAGACAAGAATCCACAAGAGATGTATTACAGGTGTGGAACGTAGAGCTACAAACACATCTGACTTATGAGAAGTGGTTGGAGTCAGTTCTACCCTCCATGAAAGTTTCTCAAGCCCCATACTGGGTTGAATTCATATGGAAATGCAGGCTTCGATTCTTTAATGCACCTGACAAATTAGTTAAGTTTCTGCCAGCCAGCTATGGCACATGTTAGAGAGATTGTGGGGAGTCTTTAGCTAATACGTCTCATATCTTCTATACCTGTCCAATGATAGCTCAGTACTGGCGAGCAATTGAATCTCGTTTACGACAATTAATGGGAAATGACTTTACACTTTCTTCACAGCTGGTGTTGTTATATGTAAGTGTAGATGATTCTGTTCCTCCTAGTAAAAGCAAATTATATTTATATCTGGCTGCAGCAAAAAAAGTAATAACTCACCTTTGGCGTACCAGTACTGTCCCTACATTGGACATGTGGCATAAAGTGGTGTCTGAAATTTACTACTTAGAACGGGTGATTGCCAAAAGAACGGGTAGAACTAAGCATTTTGAACTGGCTTGGAGGCCTTGGGTGTTCTATATTACCCCTATAGATTTATCCTTTGATCCATAAGTACTATAGAATGAGGGATAATTAACCTGAAGACACATTCTGATCTATGAAATGTATTTATTGCAGTCTCAAGATTTGTCATTCCCAAGCTGCTATATTTATGTCAAAGTACTGATGAATGTCTTTATCACATGTCATTGTGTATATTGTATCCTTGCTGATATGTTGAAAAACAACAAAAATAAAGAATATGAAAAAAAAAAAAGTTGCTAGCCACCATTTTTTTCTCTTGCTTAGCGAGACAGTTGGCGAGCGAGTTGGTGGCCGGCCAAGCCAACCCCGTCCCTCGGCCTATCTTCCTTTAAGTTTTGTAAAGTAAGTAACCAGTACCACACATTAAAAAAAAAAGAATGAGAGAAAGAAAAAGGAAGCCGTCAATCTGATCAGCTTCACGTCGGCAGCATTTGGCAGCACGGCTTTGACAGTGGCAGCGTGTGGCTCTCCACAGTAGCGAAATTCACTTGTGCTGCTTGCCCCTGCTGCCTGCCATCCCTCCCACAAGTAAATAAAATTAATAACAAAATCATCTCTCCCAAGCCACTTCCTATACCCAACTGCCTCCAGTCTCCACCAGAACCTTTCTCCTGATAGGCACTTCAGCGCGGTTCAGAACTTACCATAACCGGACACTCCAGCAATGAAAACAGGAGATGTTTCTTTTCAGACTGCTTTCTGTCCTGCCACTGCATATTTTCATTGTCCTGCACTTTCCTCTGATTGTGAAAAAAAATGGATTAAGGGGTGGCAGCATCCATGAAAGAAAACCACCTGTACTCTTGCCCGGGGAGGGGGGGTAACCATGACAACCACCTCAAAACTTACAACTATGGAGGCTCCACTAGGGCAAGAGTCCCTCGTTTAAAAAACACACAGCATTCAAATGTAGGTGGAGGAACTATTTTAAGTTATAATTAAGTAAAGCAAACAGCTAAGAGTTTAAACATGTAAACATAATTTTTTTTTCATGCACATTAAATTATTAATTTTTTTTTTTAATTTACAGTGGCCCATTTTCTAAGCACAATAATAGCCTCCAGGGTGGGTGGTATTGGGGAATACCAGCCCTTCCAGGGGTGATAAGACCCTCTACCTGCAGCGGACCTCATTACGCCCCTGGGTGGTCCAGTATTCTCCAATACCGTCAACCTTGTTGGGTATTATTTCTTACTTAATGTAAGACTGTTGGAATGGTGACATTCAATCAGACTGCAGCATTTCTGAGACCCTTTTTATAACATTGGCTGAAACAGCAACTGCACTGAGGTGTTCCAAAAGGATGAAACATGTGTCAGTAGTTTACTAGTCTTAGCAGGACCTGTGGAATGTAAAAGCTTGTTTAAAGTACGATAATAGTTTTGGTGTAATCTTGTCAGTCTGTCCTGCACATATGCATATCCATGATACATTACACTGACACTGAGGTTTTAGAGTATACATGTGTGGTTTGGAAAGATGTACAGAAACCTAACCACACTCATAGTGTTAAGTGTAATATATAATTTTCTTTGTCCTTCAGGAGTCCTGACAACAAGTCTTTGAACCACATACAGTTTTGCCCCAGTATACTAGATCATTTGGAATCAAGTCTGTGTGAGTGAGTATAAAATCTTTCTTGTCCAGATCTATGACAACACAGATACAATAGTTGAAAGACCATGTATGCTTTATTTTCCAATAAAATATTTACGTGTGCAATGACAATTCTGTTCTGAGGTCTGTTTAACATACATGTGTTAGTTAAGCAGTAAGGCATGAGGGTGTGTGCTTCATGCTGGGATAATGGCATGCCTTGGGTAGATTGAAGCACAAGGTTAAAGGCTGAGTACTTCCACTGCCTGACAAGTGCTGTTATCCCAACACAAAACACACCATGGAGTGCCTTATTGCGATTATGAAATGGGTCCATTAGGATTAGTAAATAAATCATTTTTTAAAACATTTATTTTTTTTAAGTGAGTAAAAATGAGGAAAAAAGGTACAAAAAAGGAGAAAAAGAAAAAAATAGTCCTATTGAACCATTGTAATTTTGTTGTTTGGCCAGTAGATGGCAGATACTACATGTTATTTAAATAAAAGCAAGTGAATGGAGGTGTATTAATACAGCTGTGCCTGCTTAATGTAAACAGGTCAGTTAAGTCACGGATCTTTTTACAGTGGTGTTGTGTGCTGGGTTATTAGCACTAGGTTCTGAGTTCCTCAGCCAATCAGGTTACTGGATTTGTTATACCAATTTCCTAATACAAATCAGTACAGCAGTACTTATGTAACATCAGGAAGAATGGACTTTCAGCTGACTTGTTGCTCTGTTTCTATCCTGATACAATTAAAACTGGCTGTTTTGTAATCATAACAACACACTGGCTTTCACTGTTGCATGGAAACATAGATGTTGACGGCAGAAAAAGGCTCAGTTGCCCATCAAGTCTTCCTGGTACCTGTCGGCATCCATGCCCAGCCTAATGCTGGACCAGAGCTAGTCTATCGATGGCCTTGACTGTAATTCGAAATCCCCTCTCTAGTTAACTCATCCCCTGCCCTTTACTGCCCACCCTCACTTCCTCCTCTTGTTTGGACTATCGCCCCTCTGCCCGTCCCACTTGTGTTTGAAGCAAGTGGTGGACTCCATGTCAGTCACTTCATGTAGCAGTAAGAACAGTTCGGAGGAAGTCTCGGCATCGATATTATGGGACACTTTAAAAGCAGTCCTGATGGGGGACAAAGATATGAGGTGTCAATAGATGAGCTGCATACCTTACAACAGCTCTATACATTGGGAGACAGAGTAGTGGCAGGTTGGATAAAAACTGAAAAAAACCTACTGGAAATCCCAGACCTGCAGGTAAAACATGCGTTGACTTTTTTTGAAGCACTCTCAATATGAGGGTGGAGCCCATGGTACTGGCCTTCTACCCTATAAATTAATGGCACGGAAATGGGTGGCATGTTTCCTTCATTTCAGAGATGGGGGGACAGGGCACAGGACAACTGCATCATAAGTCTGTACATATTCAGAAGATGTTTAGTATATAGTACTGTGACCTCTATGCAGAGTTTTCCTCTCCCGATCCCTCTCGTCTCTCGGAGTTTCTCTCCGATCTGATTCCCCAAAAGATCAGCTCACAGCTCAGATCCTCCAATATGAAATACTGTCAGTCTTGCCCACAGCAAAAACACAGAAATGTCCGGGCCCTGATAGACTCCCTGTAGAGCAGTATAAGGCCTTCTTGTCATTACTTCTCCCTTCCTTACATCAAGCCTTCCAGGCAGTGGTTACCGGGGAATATCCCCCTCTATCATTGAAGTTCACTTCCATATCAGCAATTCCCAAACCAAGAAAGGATCCCATATGTCCAACTTCTTATTGCCCAATATCTATTTTAAATATGGATTATAAAATTTATATGCCAATTTGGTTGTCATGACTGCATAATATCCTTCCTACACTGATACATGCAGACCAGGTGGATTTATCTGCCACCGCCAGACCATGCACAATATATGGCGGACTCTCACTCTGCTTGATCATGTAACTCAAAGATCAATCCCAGCTGCCTTGCTTAGTTTGGATGCAGAGAAGGCTTTGACTGGGGTGTCTTGGAGATCTTCCTGGACTAAGTCTCCATCACTCATTCACACTATTGGGATAGCGCCAGAGGCACTAGGACCAAGCGGGAGCCAAAATTTTTCAGAAGGGTTGGCGCCGAGACAGGACCACGCATGCGTGGCACTGTGAGACTAGCTCGCACCTCTGTAGGCTATCTCAGCGTTGACCCTCCAACCACCTCAGTTCCTGTTCTCCCGCCGTGGAGTGTGCTTGGATGTCAACGTCACTCATCTGCTGGAGTCAAAGTTTTTGTCTATACGACAGCAGCTTTTAGTGTTTAATTTAACATTTTAGTAGTATTAATATAATGTATGGTAGAACGCTGTTAACCTTAGGAAATCATCATTTCCTAAGGTTGTTAACCTATCAATGTGATGTAGAAATGTTGTTAACCTATCGATGCTACGTCACATCGGTGGGTTAACAACAGTGATTGATCTGCGCATGTGCGTGCTTTTTTTTCAACGGGGAACCGACGGATGAACGCAGCGGTTAGGGAGGGACTGAACAGCTGTGGCGGTGACTATTTTTCAAAAAGTAAGCGGCCGTTTTGGTTTTACATTGGGACCTTACCGCTATAAAAATAATGTGGATCCACTCTATCGGCAACCGGTGACTGTTAACCCTCTTGAGGTTGCTGTGGCGAGCGTAAACCTCTAGGAAACCGCTCTTGAGAGTTTACACGGTCGCTCTGGTGACCCTCGATAGTTAACTGACCAGTTACTGATAGAGGACCATACATTATCCTCTATTTCTTATTTTACAAACAAGAAAGGAAGATTATGAAGAAGAAGAAAAAGAAATTCGCACCTGCCATCAACGGAGTCGTTCTTAGACGGTAGGAAGACTTCGTTTGAAAGCTGTTATGGCAGAGGGGCTGTGTGTGGTCTGCCGCCCTTTGATAAATGGGGGGTCTGACTATGGACAGTCCTGTGCTCCGGGGGGGGAGGACAGTCCACCAAAGCATGAATTAGTGGTTCCGGGGATCCTGCTCTGCTTAACCTCGAGCTCTTCTTCCTCGTTGGGGAAGAAGAATTGGTGCGCTCAAGGTTGCCCTCTGATGCGTCTGCTGAAAAGGATTGTTAGTCGAGAGGGGCATTAGGCCTGAACCGACTTTGGTGGGTTCCCCTTGGCCCTGTTCTAACTGCCGCATTCTTCGACTCCAGACTCCATCTCTGTCCTCGTTGGAGCTCCAGTGAGCAGTTTCACCTCTGGGCCGCTCCTGTGGAGCAGGGGGCTCGACTTCTATCCAGTTTTCCTGGCCACTGTTCCGGATTTCAGGGCCTCTGGGCCTCAGAACCGCTGGACCGGGGCTGGGTTGGTTGGATCAGGATGAGCGCGGTGCCGTCTTGGTGCCTTCGCCATCGTGTCAACCACTCATGCTTACCCCCCCTCTCTTTTCATGCAGGGGCTGGCACGGGTACCACCTTTTTCCTTCTCCCCTTCTTCTCTGGATTCTCCATTGGCATTCCCATGGTGGTGTTGTCCTGGTGCCATGCCTGACGCCATGGGTAGCGCTGCAGGTTCCGGCGCTGTGGCCGCTGATTTTGGCATCTGTGCCATGGGCGGCACCGCTGGTGTTTGGGTCGGTGCTGGAATTCAGCACCATGGCTCGGTGCCATTGCTCTGTGCAGTGTCGCAGGTGCTGCTGTTGGTGCCGTTGGTTGCCAGCGCCACTGATGGTGCCGTGGGTGTCTCACATTGCCGCAGTCACCCGTGGGTGGTGCTGGGCACCTGCGGGTTCTGTGGGTGGAGCCGCGGGCACCCATGGGCACTGCAGGTGGCACTGCAGGCACCCATGTGTGCTGAGGGTGGTGCCCCAGGCACCCATGGGTGCCATGAGTATCATGGGTGCCACAGGGGTCCTCGGGTGCCAGTGCTGCCATGGGTGTCATGATGCCATGGTGTCATGGGTGCCATGAGTACCATGGGTGCCATGGGTGTCATGGGTACCATGGGTGCCTGGTGCCATGGGCACCATGGGTGCCCTTGGGTGCCATTGCCATGGGTGCCGTGGGTACCTGCGTGGCACCGCCATGGGTGTCCTCAGGTGTCATTTAGTTGGCATAGGCACCGTTGGTGCCTGCCTCTATGCCACGAGTGATGTTGGTGCCGCAGGGGTGCCAGTTGGTGCTGTTCGGCAGAACTAGTGACAGATTTCCTTCTACAGACCTCTTCTTCTGCGGAACTTGTGGCAAGATGTTTTCCACAGAATGAAGTCCTGTTCTGCGGATTATTTTTCCACACATCTTAGTGAGTGGCGGTCTGCGTGGGATCTTGTGACATCCAGCGGTTTTCCACTGATGGAACTCTTCTGTACTGTTCTGCCAGTGGAATCTCTCATTCCACTCAGCACTTTCTCGGCTCCCTATGTGGTGTCGAGCTCCTCGACATCCTTTCTGGTGGCGGAGTCTCTAGTGGCTCTTACCTAGATCTCCCTTAGGGGTCCTTCTGGGGTAGAAGTGCATCTAGATGAGTCTCTCCCTGTCCTTCTGGTCAGTGATACAGCAGATGACTCATTTTATATACTGAAGGGCACGCCCTCTCTATCATCAGAGTCCGTGATGGAAGATCTTTTCAGTAGTTTCTCAGTGATGGGGTCCACCACAGTATTCAGACTGCATCCGTGGACCATACACCTCTGTGTCTAGACTCTTTCAGTCATCAAGACAATTACATTCTGTGGAACATTCTAATTCAATGGTCGGGAGCCGCACAGACGTCCGCTCCTTTGATAGGGGTATATAGCCCCCTACTGTCCCTTTGGTGGCTTCTTTGGCACAGGTGATTAACATCTCTTCAACTCTGATTATTAGTCTGGTCACGATTTCAGTTATGGACGCTCAGGCTCCACCTGCCCCTCAGAGGGATGACATCTTCGTCATTTTTGTATCAGGCAGTCCTTGCGAGATAGCAGCCTGAAACCTTGTCAGGCTCGAACTAAAGGTAAAAAAAAAAAAGTTAAAATTATCACAGCACAGAACCTAGCCGAAATTACCCGATACCACACTTTTAGGTCTGGTCAGGTTCCTCCTCAGCCCCTGAGGCAGTCATCTCTAAACTACGGTAAAGAGTACCTGACTTCTTCTACCCCAAGGGGGAGTCTGATCCAGCGGAGGTATGGATCATGTCTTTTCTCCAAGAAAGATTTCTCTTATTTTGAGATATTTCCTAGACCTAGGCAGCTGCCCAGTCCATTGGTCCCCCTTTTTTATCAGGCTTTCTTCTCGTGATCAGAGCCTCGCATCAACAGAAGTGACTTCAGCGAGTCGGAACTTAGTTCCTACTTCCTTGCTTGCTTCAACTTATCAGACGACATGCTCCTTTCTTGACTGTAGTTCAAGTAGGTCTTTTTCTGAGATGGCTTCTCAAATATTGACACCTTCAGTTCCTGTGCACTGGTTCCGTGCCAGTCGCACACAAAGCTATCCTCTCTGAGTGCGTGACGGAGCTGTGATGTTTGTTTTTCAGCAAAGCAAACTAGAGTCCTTCCTACTCCCTTCAGGGAGGCCGGAGTGAGTGGTGCCTCACCGCATTGAGTCACTTCTGCCGCTATTCAGTCACTTTCAATGAATGGGTTAACCCTGACTTTGTCCTGCTGTGTCTCTCCTCGATGCACATCTGCCTCTGTTTGCCTTAGAAATCCAGCCCCTGTTTATTTCTGTCGGAATGTTTTTTCCGCAGTGGACACATCCTCCTGTACACTTTTCCTTTCTTCCCTGAGTTCAGAGACTGCTACTACAGTTGTACACACAGGGGCAGGATGATTCCTTTTTGGAATATGCAGTGGGTAGGATCTGGTTCTACTAGACCACCACAAAAGGCTTCTAAGTTGCGCTTGGCCTTCCATCAGGAAGGTTTCAGTGACTAAATGGAAACCATTCTCCTTGATGGGCTAACCCCACCTGGACCTTCTTTGCTCACCAAGTAAGGGGTTCAAATGCTCCTGGACCTGTTGTTTGCAGGTCAGCCATACTCGGTAGTGGGGGTTCCATCTGCGCTCTTCGGTCGACCCTGAACCAGTAGACTTTGCCTCCGGCTCTTTCAGTTCCTGAGGTCCTTTTACATTAGATTAGTTCATATCTTTGACACTATTAATTTTGGTCCTGTACCAAATTGTGAGGCCAGGTTCTCGCCGCTCTCCTAGAGTGGTTGCAGCTTCCTGGCAGAGTTTCATTTTGTGTCCATTGCAGTCGTCTGCAAAGTGGTGAGTTACAACTCAAGTGCTTATCTTGTAAGCACTATATTCTAGATGTTTAAAACAAGCTAAAGCACACGCTTACCCACTAAAATTCAGACACGGAGCAACTTTTAAAATCCATTTATTGAACACCAAGATGCGCTTGAGCGTTTGGGACAAAATCCTTTCTCAAAAGCTTTTGTCCGAAGCAGCATCTATCTTAATGTTCCAATATAAAAGTTAATTCGTATCTGAACCATTATGGAAATAGCCTATCTTTAGCTTTTTTAATAAGTTTGTTCATTTGGCTAGATGCACCGCTAAATCCTTGTGCACGGTTCGTTTGTTGGAAGATTTGGACTATATTCTAGATGCTCTTTCCAAGACAGCTCTTTTTTTAGCAGGACAGTCCTTGACTGTCCTTTCAGTGAACCCTATCTCCTCCACCCTACTCAGGGTTGTTGGTTTTAGCTCGGTACTCTCCCAATAGTGTGAATGAGTGATGGAGACTTAGTCCAGGAAGATATGGAAATTATGACTTACCGTAATTGTTGATCTTCTTGGACAATCTCCATCACTCATTCACACACCCACCTGCCATCCCCTGGGTTCACTCATTTTCTTTCCTGGTCTTCATGGTCCTATGGCTCAGACTGTGAAGACATTGTTCTTTGACCTTTTTTGCAAGGGCCATCGAGGCCCTCTCAGGCTCAGAAACTCAGGATGAGTTATTCTCATTAGTTACATTGCACCTCCTCGGTCAAAGGTACTGAGGTGGTTGGAGGGACAACGCTGAGATAGCCTACACAGGCGCTAGCTAGTCTCGCAGTGCCACGCATGCGTGGTCCTGTCTCGGCACCGAGCCTTCTGAAAAATGTTGACTCTTGCTTGGTCCTAGCGCCTCCGGCGCTATCCCAATAGTGTGAATGAGTGATGGAGCCTGTCCAAGAAGATCAACAATTATGGTAAGCGCGTAATTTCCATTTTTCTCTGGGGTGCCCTATCAGCTTCCTGTTTTCCTGATTCCTTTTCAAGTTGGCTTCAAAATATCTGTACTGATCCACAGACCTACATAAAGGTTAATGGATTATATGACACCTCAGTTCCATTACAGAGGGGAACGAGGCAGTGTTGCCCCTATGCCCTCTCCTCTTTGCTCTCTACATTAAGCCCCTGGAGGCTGCCTTGTGGCAGAACCAAATGATAGAGGGGATATCGCTGGGGGGCACGGATTACAAAACAGCATTATATGCTGATGATATTTTACTGACCCTTTTAAACCTTGAATCCTCAATACCAGCTGCATGGTCCACTTTAACTACATTCGGCTTGGTAGCTGGCTTTTGTTTGAACCTTTGCAAGACTAAGGTTCTTTTACTGCATTTGTTTCCCTCTCAAATGGAGAGATACAAAGTTTAAATACCTCAGTATCCAGATTCCGAAGGACCATGGCAATCTGGAGTTGCTGAATTGCAAACCACTTACAGTGGTGTTCACAGCTGACCTTAAGAATGGACTCTCATACCACTGTCCTTCTTCTCCCAGGTGGAAACAATATGGATGAACATGCTACCTCATTTTCTATACTTAATGCAGACTCTCCCTCTCTTTGCTGCTCCTTACGATTTCTCTTCTTCGACCAAGCTAATTTCTCTTTTTATCTGGGGTGGGTGAATCCCTAGGATTCGTCTTTCCATCCTGCAGCCACCCAAGCCACAGGGAGGGGTTAACGTGCCTCTATAACTATGCCAGAGTGAAGTAAGCAACTGACCCCCCCTCCCCATGGGCACAAACCAAATTTGCCCGTAACAACTTTTTATATCTAGGCCATGTCCTTTTCTCGGACACCCAGGCTAGCACACTATACCAGATTTACAGCACAGATATTAGTGACATGGTTTAAAATATGGAAAGTCCGCAACTCAAAAGCTCTTTTATTGTTGTAAGCTGTTGTCAGCGGATGCAGTTCTTGCTGGCTCATATAGACCACACCATTCAAAGATTGCGACAGCTCAGTCTAACCTCACGTCTTTCAGTTTTTGACTTCTTTAGGCATAGTGTCTTTTGAAGAACTGCAGCAACATTATGGTCTTACAGGCCAGGAACATTTGGATACCTTCAGGTGCACACACACTTGTTGTATAAGGTGTCTGACAGAATCCAGTTGCCTGACCCAGTCCCTTTACTTCTTCGGTTATTAATGGGAGCATTGCAGAGAACGTTCTGGACTCGACAGGCAATTTTTACTGAGGGCTGTGGGAAAGACTGAATGATTCCGCTCGCACTGTGCTTGAGTCCTGGAACCGGTAACTCGATTTGGTTATTCCCTATCCCTCTTGGCTCAGATATGCTCTTCCTGGTCTGAAAATCACGTTTTCCACCCAATGACGCGAATTATTATTACTTTTTTTAATTAATTTTTAGGTGCTTTTCCCCTGGTTTCTCACCCTGCTCCTTCCTCAGGCACGCACATGCGGAGGCATGTGCATGCCGCGATTCAAGATGTCCTCCAAGCTTGCCACCCCTTCCACCTGCACCGCCACAGGACCTCCACCGGTGGCAGCAACACTCTACCCGGGGCAGCAACCACCCTTGGAGGGAGAGCTGCCGTTGGGCTACAAGATCCTGCTTCATCTCCCCCGTACAGGCACCCCGGATGATCCATGTTATTCTGAACCTGGGTCGCCGCGAGCGCGAGGCAAGGCATAGCACCTCAGCCCTCAGCACCACTGGGCTGGCTCCCAGTGAAGAGAATTTGAATGGAACTGTTGCTTCCAGTTCTTTGCACTCCGCATTTTTGACAAAGTTCCTACCAGCAACTTATTGTCATTGTTGAGGCAGTGTGAGTACACCTTGCTGACCACTCCCATATCTTTTGGCACTGTTCAGTCCTTTCTCCTTTTAACAAGACCCGGCCTAACAATTTGAGGAGCTTTCTGTCTCCAGGAACTCCTTTCCCCCTGTGCTACTAGTGCGTCTTTCTCCCTCTGTGGAGGGGTTGTGGGATAACAAATGAACCAGACACCGAACTTCAGTTTCAACCCACAATCTCTGTGTGATGTTTATTCAAAATACAGGAAATAAGCTTCTGCAATGCCATATTCCTTCTTCAGTACATCAGTTTGCAGCAGCAGACTATGTATGTCCTTTCTCTGCACTCAGCCAGCACCTACTGACACTGATCTCTAATCTCACCACTTTTCAGTGAAAACCCTTCATCCCTTTGTGGGCCTCGTTTGCTTGGGTAGTGGGGTCTCAAAGAAAAAAAAACAAGCTAAAAATAAAGAACCTCAGTGCAGAAACACTGAAAAAAGGTTACCTCAAAGGGCATTGGCAAAAAAATCAAGTTTCAAAGAAATACAACATCACACATAGTTCCGTAATGCAAAGCATCAAGGGATATATGCAAATCACTATGACATTTGACTTGTTCAGTTTACAGCAATTTACATGCATTTTAAATGGCACAACTAACTTAATTTCTATAATAGTCACCTAATACTTTTTACCATTGTCAGAAACACCTAGTGCCACAGTATTTTCAACATTTACTGGTTTCATGAACATAAAGTGTATTATGACATAGTGCTATTAAATATTAAATCCAACAGTGATAAACACAACCTGTTTTACACATGCTTTGAGGTCACCACAATAACCTCTCTGTATGAGGACCTGAGAGGGGAAAAGGAAAATTAAAGCGGACACTACAGCATAGTCAAGAAAGGGAAGGGGGTGCACATAGGTGGCCAACCTTATGGACTAGAAATTGTAAAGGATAGATTAGGCTAAGAAACAGAGGAACTGCTGCAACAGATTTAAGAAAAGGTCAGTGCTCAAGAAGAACTGCTGCAACAGATTTAAGAAAAGGTCAGTCCTTAAGAGTGGCAATAGCTCCCTGTCACATATCCCCACCTTAAGAGGGAAGCAGTTATTGCAGACTGCTTACCACATTCCTGTCCCAGGAAGGGATGGAGCTTCGCCATCCATCTTCAGAAGGTCTGTATTAGGGTCCCTATTAACAATAAACATTCCATCATAAACATAGTGGATATCACCATTCTTTACCCTGGGGCATTAACACATTTCTCAACAGAGACTAACAGTACATTTCCTGAACTATCTCCTTTTAGGAAAGTATGTCATATTTCTTAACCAAAAATTTGACGGCTGTAAGTCCAATACCATAGAAATGATTTTCTCTGGGGTAAGTAATTACCTGTTCCAACCATACCAGACATGTCCGTTTTAAGCAGGGCCCATTCCTAGGTTCAACCCTCTACAAAACCCACTGTGTCTCTTGATTCATCCATTTCAATTCATTTCATTTACTACTGATACAAACACCTGAGGGTCATGACACTCTTTGGTTTTACCCAACACAGGTTCCTATCCATTTTCCACCCACCTCCTCCTTTGTAGGTTTTTCATCAACAAAATAAAACACATGTGCCACCTCCTTGATCTTAACATACTGTAACATTTTGGCAATATTAGCATCTTTAGCCTGCAGTATACCCCAGTCAATACTGTTAATAGATTTAGCTACATCAATACAAAAGAAAGTACCTTCAGCCTCATAAGCTTCTTCTTGCTTGCTTGGAATCTTCAACCCCAGCACAATATCACTAGGCACAGTCTTACCTGGGGCCTCACATTCAAGTCCCATACTTGCATCTCCGACCTCCAACAGGTAACATCCTGGGAATACAAGAAACAAAGGAATATCATGCTCAGTCAGGGGGTCCTCCTCAAACTGACTGCATGAAAAATCCTCCTCCGACTCTTTATCCAAACTCTCTGGCAGGGACCTCTTGAGCACCTGGCACCGGTGTTCCACCTCTCTGTGTAGTCAGTCTGCCTCAGCCCATTGCCCACTCATCCAGTGGATCATCCTCATCAGGGTCTCCACCTCCTGGGTGTTGTCTCTCACACCTCCAGTCTGCCCCGACCTGCATCTCTTTGCCTTCAGGCTTGACCTTCCTCTCAACTCCCAGGTCCAGTCTAGGCAGCAACTTCTCTCCGTCTGTCAGCTATGGTTTTGGTCAGAACTCCATGGACTTTCTTCTCCGGGTTCTCCTCTGGCAACTTCTGGTGCATCAGTCCACCTGGTATATCTGGGTGATATCCACCTGACACCAAGTTTGTAGAGGGGTTGTGGGATAACAGATGAATCAGACACTGAACTTCAGGTTCAACACACAATCTCTGTGTGATGTTTATTCAAAATACAGGAAATAAGCTTCTGTAATGCCATATTCCTTCTTCAGTACATCAGTTTGCAGCAGCAGACTATGTATGTCCTTTCTCTGCACTTAGCCAGCACCTACTGACACTGATCTCTGATCTCACCACTTTTCAGTGAAAACCCTTCATCCTATGTGGGCCCCATTTGCTTGGGTAGTGGGGGCTCAAAAAAAAAAAACAAGCTAAAAACAAAGAACTTCAGTGCAGAGACACTGAAAAAAGGGTTACCCCAAAGGGCATTGGCAATAAATCAAGTTTCAAAGAAATTCAACATTATACATACTTCCATAATGCAAAGCATCATGGGATATATGTAAATCACTATGACATTTCAGACTTGTTCAGTTTACAGCAATTTACATGCATTTTAAATAGCACAACTAACTTAATTGCTATAATAGTCACCTAGTACTTTTTACCATTATCAAAAACACCTAGTGCCATAGTATTTTCAACATTTACAGGTTTCCTAAACATAAGGTGTATTATGACATAGTGCTATTACATAATAAATCCAGCAACGATAAACACAACCTGTTTTACATACGCTTTGAGATCACCACAACAACCTCTCTGTACGAGGACCTGAGAGGGGGAAAAGGAAAATTAAAGAGGACACTAATGCATAGTCAAGAAAGGGAAGGGGGTGCCCATAGGTGGCCAACCATATGGCCTAGAAATTGTAAAGGATGGATTAGGCTAAGAAATAGAAGAACTGCTGCAACAGATTTAAGAAAAGGTCAGTCCTCAAGAGTGGCAGGAGCTCCCTGTCACACCCTCCTCACCATTTATTTGCTCTCCTATGCTACTAATGCATTTCTTTCCCTTCCCACCATTTCTTTGCTGTCCTATTCTACTAATGCATCTGTCTCCTTCCCCCACCATTGCTTTGCTGTCCTATTCTACTAATGCATCTGTCCCCCTTCCCACCATTTCTTTGCTGTCCTGTGCTATTAATGCATCTGTCTCCTTCCCCCACCATTTCTTTGCTCTCCTATGCTCCTGCCCCATCTCTATCCCGCTCCCAATCCCTCTTGGAACTTTGTACTTCTGTATCTAATATTGGTATATTGTGCAACTCTTTTGTAAATACACAGTAACCATTATTATAAATTATTTGCTGTAGCTGTTAAGTACTGATTCTGCTACTGTTTTGGCTCCATGGAATAGATGCTTCACTTAAGTGGTTTAGTGAAATTTTACATAAATAATAAATAAAGGTGGGCTGCATTGCCCAGTATACTCCCTCAGTGTCAGGAGAGCAGCCATGGCAAGAATAGGATACTTGGAATGCCTTCTTCCTAGTGAGCAGGTAGTCTGGAATCTCCTACCTGTAGTGCCTAATTATAAGGGTTAGTCAGCCCAGCAGAGCTTCAGTATGATCCACCTCAGTGTTTCTCAAATGGGGAGGCCCCAACCTGTTCCAGGGGAGGCTCAAGCAAGTCTGAAAAAGTAGTGTATTTGAATTTTGAGTTTAAAATATTTTGTGTGATGGGATGAGGCAAACTGAAAGAGGATAACAGGGCAATTTATGTATTTATTCACATATTGGTGACCAGGAAAGTTACACTGAGATAAGGCTTATTACAGGTGCACTCAAGGAAGGGTAGCAAGTGAATGCAATTCCGAAGGTAACTGCAAAGCAGTCAAGCAATACAAAATGATCAATAGCGCAAACAAATAGGAACCACAAACAAATAGTGAGAAGCAACAATTGACCAATTAGGCTTGTGGCTGAACAGCCCAATACAACAGCCCATATACAAGGCTTTAACAGAGAGGTACTAGGAGCAAGAGTGGGAGAAAGCAAAAGGATCCCTGAGGAGTTGCTTAAGAGCAGAATGGGGGGGAGAGGTGGAGGTGGGTAGGAAGGTTATTCCAGATAGAAGGTAAACAGAATGAGAAAGCAGTCTGACCATATAGGTATTGCAACAAGGGGTAACAATAGTTCGGGTATCAAAATAGCAGCGCAAGTAGGTTGACGGGGTGGTCAATAAGCTGAATAAAGTGAGAACCAACTATTCAAAGGAGTTTCACTTTATTCCTGATGAACTGTGCAAAGTATGCTATTTTTCTATGGGGAGGCCCAAGATTATTTCAGTACTTGGGGGAGGCTCAAGATCTTTTCCATGGCTTGGTGGAGGCTCACTATGACAAAGACTGAGAACCACTGATCTACCTTGATCCATGCGAGACGCGAAACAGAGCATCTTGTGGTGTTTCTGTTCGTAATTCCTTTTGTTTAAATGTAATCTGATTCTTAAAGGGCTGATTAATTTAAGTGGCTTTCTTGTCAGCTATATTTTATGTACTTATGAAAATGTATTGAATTCCAAATGCAATGACACTTTCTTAACATATATCTATGACAGCTTTTAATGTATTTTAAATAAAGTGCTATCCGTTGACATGTTGGCTACATAACTTGTTTCACATTTTGCAGAGCTATCGAGCTATATCATCAACGGATAAAATGGCTGATGGAGGGTAGCAGAAAGGTAATCCTTGTAGTTTTTTCTTTGAACATATTTGAATTACAATGTCATTTTTTGTTACTTTTTTATCAATCCTTTAATGACCTATATTTATCCATGCTGTCACCCCATCTCCACTCCATTATCTCTGATTTTCATCCTAATTCTCTCAATCTCAACATCTCCATGTCTGAAGTTCTGCTGAGAAAGTGCTGAGAAAGAGGGGCACCCTCAACCACAACTGAGTCTCTGAGCAAAGTTAGAAACCTTTTAGGGGGGGAAGCGGTCATCCTGAATTTCAAACATGGCTGCTGCAGTTTCCGTCACTGAGAGAGCTACACAGAGGACATGAGGGACAGCTGCAATTCACTTAAGAGAACTCTCCCCCTGTATGCCAGCACTGATCCTGAAGCTGCTGCCAGAGTCCTGCTGCGAGCCGCTCAAACTGCAGCCGGAGCCCCACTTCTGAAATTATGCTTCTTGAGTCCTGGAGTTAGAGAATTTGCTTCCAGCTTTGCAACCCTCCAATTGCCTCTGTAGCTGCCCCTCTTGCCTTTCGACCCCCAGTCCCAGCACGGCTCATTTGGTCCCTCTGCATATTTTTGGTTGTGGGACCTTTAAAAGACATGGTTTTTGTGTCTGCATGCTGCTGAAGGAGCTACAAAGGGGTTGTGAGGGACTGCTGTACTTCACTTAGAAACATAGAATGTGACAGCAGATAAAGGCTGCTGGGTCCACTCAGTCTGCCCATTTTTGTTAACCTTCATTTATGCTTCAGTTAAAACCCCTGCACTGCAGTGTCAGTCCCGAAGCTGCCGCCGGAGTCCTGCTGCGATCCCCTCAAGCTGCGGCCAGAGTCCTGCTGCTGGAATTATACTCCTTGAGTCTTGGAGCTAGAGGGTTTTGCTTTCAGCTTTGCAGCTCCCCCATTCACTTTTCTAGCCATGCTTCCTGCCTTCTGACTTGCCAATCCAGGCACAGCTTGTCTTGTCCCTTTGCATTCTCACTCTCCCCTATAGTAGCCAACCTACAAGTGGTCCTTCCTTGCTAAGGGCCGTAGTGCAAAGAAAAACAAGGAATCAGTCTAGAGATGGTCTTCGGCCAGACATTCTGCCTGTTCTTGCACAGACTCTTGAAACTGTAAGTACAGTTATGCCGTGCCTTACTGACTACCTAGAACTGTACTGCACCATTACTCCTAACGCACTGTGGCCTTAGGAGTGTACTCTATACACAGGATGACTATTCTGTGATATTGCTAATTGTATATGTGCAGCTTTTGCACTGTGGCTTCACCCTTGTGTGTTCCCTTGAAACACCCTATGTGGGTCACCTTCTGATTGCAGTTCATCTTGTGACTTGCTGGAGTGAACACGAGTTAATTTCCCTGCTCTGTGTTGTTGACGATATACGTGTTGCTAGTGCTCGACTTGCATTATTTTATCTTATGTTACTAGAGATAATGTTGCAAATACACAGCTGGTGTTACTTCATTTAAAGGTTTACCCTAGGAAGCTCTCTATCCCCAGGGAACATCCTACTTGGGTGACCCTAGCATATCCTTGCATACCGTGGAAACATCCTCTCTTGGTAACTTTGTTGTTGCAGATTTTTCTGCTGTTTGCTGGGGGTTACCAGGCATCTTCTCCTGACACTCATTGTGACTGGTGATGTATGGGTTGCTAATTGTGCTGCGGGTGCCACATTATTTAAAGAGGGACTGAGGCCAAAATTGTTGGCCTCAATAAATTCAGTTTGGACCAGCATATCCTCAATCAGCCTTATGCCAAAAAATCCGATCTGTAAGTTACTTTGTTTAAAAGTTACAAGTCATTTTTTTTTTAACTTCTTTATTTAGCTGGTCATATTATACATGCAGACAGAGCAGAAGGAATAAGACATTATTAATAAAGCTTCTGAAAGGAAGCCTTAAGTTTACAGCTGAACCTTGTCTCATCATTTATAAACTGATAATAGTGAAGGTATTAGATTTACAGATAGTGTTCCTTATTCTGCTCCACGATACATCAAGAAAGTTACCTATATGGCTTGTCATTTAAAGAGTTTCTATGGCATGGGCTATGGTATTCTCTATAACATAGGCACCTATAATAATAACTAATAAAAAAATGAAAACAATGAAAGACCTATGTGAGATTGAGTTAAGTTTTGACAATTGGTAGGAGAGATAGCTTCACTTAAAACTGTGCCTAGGTAGAAACCCTGAGATCTAGGACTGGGTGAGTGCCAGCTGGCTGCGGTTGAACTGGCTAAAACTGAGGTGTTGGTTGTGGACCCAGATCTTTGAGAGGTGGGTTTGTTGGCTGGACAACCCTCTGGGCTTTGGCTCAGGGGTGTTCAACTGACTACTTCTGATCGGGAACAGAACCTGGGCGTTATTTATTTATTTTTTTTTGCTTTCTGTTTTTATCCCCTGCTTCTGACCCTCGGTGCCCACTCCTTCTGGCTGTTCATTCAACCCATCTCACCTGAATTCAGGATCTGCCCCTAGAGTGCCTCTTACCTCCTTCCTCCCTTCCGCACAGCGGGGTCTGTCACGGAGATGGTGGACTGGGTGTCTTTGAACGGCCGTCATCTAGGACCGCCGAGGTTTTTTTTCCCGTTTTTCTGTGTCCCCATTCCCAGCCCCCTGAGACGTATGTCCAGAGAGGTGACGTGCTGAACGGCATGTCTCTGTCAAATGCCTGACAGCATCTCCCCCTCCCGACTCCATTGAACGGAGCCGCCAAGCCCCTCGAGAGCCCGTGTTCCCACGGCCCTCTCCAGGATGTCGGGTGCTTATCGTGCCATAGTAACCCACCCCCAGAGGCGAGCGATCCGTTGGGACGCTCGATCTTCCCTCTCCCAGTCGACCCCACCGACCGGAGTCTGTTCCAGAACCGGGTCACAGGCGTAGCTCAGGTGTGGCACACAGCGCCTCAGCCCTCAGCATCACCGGGCTGGCTGTGAGCATTATTTTGACGACAGCCTGACACTTAAATCTCAGGTGTCATTGTTGTCAAGACCTAATTTTATCATCTGAGGAATATTGCCCGGTAAAGCACCTGGATCCACCCAATGATCTTGAACTTTGGTCACGCCTTCATGACCTGCGCATTGACTACTGCAGTGCCTCTACCTAGGGTGACCGAGGATTGATATCTGCCACTTGCAGCTGGTGTAGAATGTGGCAGCAAGACTTTTCAGCCAGTCATATTCGCCTGTGCTCCGTGGATTGCACTGTCTGCCAGTACAGTGGCAGATCACCTTCAAGGTTGGTTTACTGACCTACAAAGCCCTACATGGGCAGGGACCCCATTACTTGCAAGATCTCGTTTGTCCCTACTGCCTTCCCCCCCAGTCACTCTGCTCCACTGATGAGGGATTGCTAGAGATTCCCAGGGTCCGACTAAAAACATCGGGGGCCCACTCTTTTGCTTTTGCAGCCCCTACCCTGTGGAATTCTCTACCTCGTCGGGTGAGAGAGTGTCTGACCATCCAGAGTTTTAAGACAG
This sequence comes from Neoceratodus forsteri, assembly GCA_016271365.2. Classification (NCBI taxonomy): domain Eukaryota; kingdom Metazoa; phylum Chordata; order Ceratodontiformes; family Ceratodontidae; genus Neoceratodus; species Neoceratodus forsteri. The sequence goes on from JADMNL010000025.1 coordinate 51,094,672, forward strand.
CATTAAAAACTTATTTATTCAGCCTGGCTTATGCAGATTGCTCTTAGTTTTCAGAAGACTCCTGATAATTTATTAATATGATAAGGATTTTAATAGATTTGTTATAGTGTATGGTGGAACATAGTTCAGCATGGATTTACATGTTATGTAAAAAGTTGTTCTGCTGTACTAGTGACGTCCGTACTGCAGCAGAATTACTTTTCATTCTGCTGCAGTAGGTACGTCATCAGACACCGCTCACAAGCTGTTCGTGACTCGCGGTAAGGAAGCAACAACAGATCAAATCAAACACAGAGAAGCATGAAGTATGAGACACCAGAAAAAAAGGCAGGATCAACCAGATGAGTTAAATCTAATATTACTGTGCTGCGGGATCAACTAGATTTTAAAAAAATGCACTATACCCGCCCTCAGAATGATATCCGCAAAACCCGCCCAAACCTGTAAGTCAACCAGTTGAATTGGTGAGTGCCACGCAGCATGCCCTGACAACCACGGCTAACTGTCGGCATGATACAATTATTTTTTATTTAAGAGGAAACAAAACAAAGATATTAAACTATATTTTAATTTGTTTGGGCGACACCATACACTATATAGAACAGTGTATGGCTCACTATAAACAACATGACTCTTCTCAACCTCGTGGTTACTATGTCTGACGAGACCTCTCGAGCTTCACTCTTGAGGTCATCCAGTCGGCATTGAACCACTTATTGAGAATAGCCTTGTTTATAGTGAGCCACACTATCCTATATTTATTTGATGCAGATTTTAATTATTGTTATGTTTGTGTGTTTGATCATGTACAAGCACAGTGGACATGTTTTGGAAAGGTGCGTTTTATAAATAAATATGATTTGAAATCAATTACCCCATGCTTGCTGAGAGAGCACTGATGTTCCTTCAGACCTTTCTACAAAAAGCATAAAAGGATACCAGGCACTCAGAAACCTCTCTGCATACAGGTGAATGTCTGCCATAATGCTTTCCACCGATAGATGTTTTATGTTACTCACCCAACCTCACACTGATGGGGAATCTGGAAGTAACCATTTTGGGTTATGGTCTTACCCTTGCTGCTAATAGTATTCCCAAAATGATCTTTGATAGTTCGATCTTATCCCTTTGGGAGTATTCCTAGAATCAAATGCTCATACCCAACGTTCCCTTGAATACCTGCCATTTGTTTGTATTCTAGTCCTACCTTTTCCCAAAAGGGTTGTGGGGCAGGGCAACCCCAAAAGATGTGGTATGGAGTACCCCCCCCAACACAGCTGCACCAGCATCTTTCTGAGGGATTCTGAGTGTAGTGTTTTGTTCCATTGGGAGTTGGGAAGAAGCGACTAATAGTTTTCCATCTGAACTCCTTCCATATATTTGAGGCTGATGTGTGAAATATCCCATTCCATATATTTTTCCAATCTAGGGGGATAAGGTTAAGGCCCGATTTCCTCTTGCAGTCTCGTTGATACGAGGGTGGTGTTTGTATGCTGGTCTGTATGTAAGTTTGAACTAACCTTGAAATATGTTTCTTGTGTATCTGACCCTCTGCTGCTTGTATAAGGATTAACGTATAGGGTGAGGGTCCTTCTGGATGTCTTGTAGATCGGAACCTGATCTGAGGATAGAAACCACTTGAAAATATCTGAAAAAGTAAGACTGTGTTATGTGATATTCTCTTTGCATCTCTATAAAGTATCAGATAATTCCTCCCCTAATAAATTGTAAGAGGTTTAAACCTAACCCCTTCCAATGGTAAAAATTGTGATCCAGATTTGGGGGGGGGGGGAATTGAGCACATTGAGTTAATTGTGTGCGTGAGGTTACAGAACCCATAATTCCCAAGTCCCTTTTAACTGTACTCCATACTCGATAGAGCTGTGATGTCCAGGGATTAGTCACTGTTAGCTTAGTTAGTTGCTCTGCTGGGATATCAAAGCCTGCTATGGGGTGTAGGCCCAAATTAGTTTGTATCTCTTGCACTATTCACAAGTCATTTTGTAACCCTTAATTCACTGCCTGTTCAGAAAAGCCAGTTTCAGAGAAGAGCTACTGATGATGTCATAACCTGAACTCACAACCTAGTCCTCCCTGCGAGCTACCTTATATGACTTTTTTCTCCTATGTTACTAAAACTGCAGTTGTATGCCAGCCCCATGGTGCTGAGGGTTGAGGCGCTGGACGTCACATCTCTGACTGTAGCGGTCAATGGGCTGCTCTCAGCTCTTGGATCGGGGAGGATCAGTCCCTAGCTCTCAGCTGACACCCAGTGGAGGCCAGCTGTCAGAGCAGAGTTGAGGGCTGATGGAAGGAGGGTGGAGGAAGCACTTGCTTCCAGGAGTGCGCGTGCCTCCACATGTGCACTGTGCCCAGTCGCGGTGCTGAGGAGGGAAGAAAACTATAAAATGTGTCTCTCCATGGCCATTTGTGATGGCTTCCTCGAGGGAGCCTGATGAAGGAATAGGTGGCCCGAGGAGCAAACAGCTGTATAAAAACACTGCAGTTGTAGTAAACATCTGAAAAAGGAAAACTGGAACTGGGTGGGTCAGCACATGCACTTCCATAATGTGTAGATGCAAGGTACAGTACTTCAGAATGTGATGGGGAGGTTGGAATGCAGCGGCAAACATGGCTTTAGAATGACAAAGTTGAGTGCAATTTTAGAATGCTGCAGATATGAGATTTTGAAATGTCACCAGGTTGCAGTTGTGGAATGCAGCAATGACACAATCTCAGAAAGTAGCTGGAATACATAATTTCAGAATGCGTTGGTGGCGCTCAGGTTTGGAATCGGCGGTGATGCACAGATTAATAATGTGGCAGTGGCGCATTGGTTCGAATCTGGTGGTGATGTACAGTTTTGAAATGTGGTGGTGATGCACAATTTCGAATGTGGCAGTGACACACAATTGGAATGTGGTGGTGTCGTACAGTTTTAGAATGTGGCAGTGATGCATAGTTTCAGAATGTGGTGGTGATGCACAATTTCAGTAATGTGGCTATGATGCACAATTTCAGTATGTGGGGTTATGCACAGGTTCAGAATGTGGTGGTGAAGCACAATTTCAGAATGCAGTGCTGGCCTTTAGGTTATTTGGTGGTGACACAGGTTAAGAATGACAGTGATGCACAATTTCAGAATGCAGTGGTGAAGCACAGGTTCAGAAATGTGGTGGTGAAGCACAGGTTCAGAATGTGGAGGTGATGCACAGGTTCAGAATGGGGGTGATGCACAGGTTTGGAATGTGGCGGTGATGCACAAGTTCGGAATGTGGCAGAGATGCACAGTTTAGAAATGTGGTGGTGACACGCAGGTTTAGAATGCGATGTGCCGCACAGTTTAGGAATGTGGCGATGACACACAGTTTCAAAATGTGGCAGTGATGCACAATTTTGGAATGTGGCAGTGATGCACAATTGCAGAATGCAGCAGTGACGCACAGTTTTGGAATGTGGCAGTGACATACAATTTTGGAATGTGGCGGTGATGCATAGTTTCATAATGTAGCAGTGACACTTAATTTCGTAATTTGGAGGTGATGCTCAATTTCGAAATGTGGCGGTACCCCATAATTTCGGAATGTGGTGGTGAAGCACAATTTGGGAACGTGGCAGTGACAATTTTGGAATGTAGCATTGAAACACATGTAGCATATTTGGAATGTAACATTGAAAAATGCATTTGACACAGTCCCGCACAAAAGATTAATAAACAAATTAGCCAGCCTAGGAGTGGGTCCCAGTGTACGTAGCCTGGGTAAACACTGGCTGGACAACAGAACGCAGAGGAGTACCGCAGGGTTCAGTACTAGGTCCGGTCCTTTTTAATGTCTTTATAAGTGACATTGCAGAGGGACTGGAAGGAAAAGTATGTCTCTTTGTAGACAACACAAAGATCTGCAACAGGGTTGATACACAAGGTGGTGTGGAAAGGATGAGGAGGGACTTGCAAGGTTGGAGGAATGGTCAAATGTATGACAGCTTAGATTCAACACAAAGAAGTGCAAAGTAATGCACCTGAGAAACAAAAACCAAGGGGAAGAGTACACAGTGGGGGGTGAGATACTGATAACAACAGAAATGGAAAGGGGCCTTGGGGTAGTTTTATCAGAAGACCTAAAGGTAGGCAAGCAATGTGGGAGGGCAATAAGGAGGGCTGGGGGCATACCGGGATGCATAGGGAGAGGCATCACCAGTAGAAAACAGAAAGTTGTTATCCTTCTGTACAGACAGTTGGTAAGACCCCATCTGGAGTACTGCGTGCAGTTCTGGAGACCCATCTCCACAAAGACATAGACAGGGTGGAGGCTATCCAGAGGAGGGCAACCAAAATGGTGCAGGAACTGCACCAGGAGACATATGAGAGAGAGACTAAAGGAGCTTAATATGTATAGTCTTGAGGAAAGGAGGGAGAGGTGGGACCTGATAGAAACTTTCAAATACCTCAAGGGAATCAAGAAAGTCCAAGGGGTAACATCTTTCAGAAAAGAGATGTGCAAGAATAAGGAGGCACAATTTGGAGATAGAGGGGGGATGGCTCATAGGTAGTGTGAGGAAGTATTTTTTCATGGAGAGGGTTGTGGATGCATGGAACAGCCTTTCTGAGGAGGTGGAAACAGTGGGGGAATTCAAGAATGCATGGGACAGACATAAGGCAATTCTAGTGGGGGAGGAAGTAGGCTGTTGGTTAACTAAGATCTGCAGCTTATCCATTAGGTAGGAAATGGGCAGACTAGGTGGGCCACGTGGTCCTTATCTGCCATCAAATTCTAAGTTTCTGTGTAGGTCCAAAGGGCTATCTTATGCTCTTATTAGGTTAGTTGTTTACTTAGGTGTGCTGCACCTCCTCAATAAAAAGGTACTGAGACAGTTGAGGGCTGTTTTCGAGATAGGCTATGTAGTGTAAGCTAGTCTTGTGGTGCTGCGCATGCATGTGCGTACCGGCACTGGCCCTCCTGAAGATTTTTGACTCCTGCAGGGTCCCGGCGCCTTCAGCTTGAACCCAGCAGTGTGAATGAATGGTGAAGACGGTCCAAGAAGATCAAGAGTTACGGTGAGTATGTAACTTTTATTTATACGATTTCACCTTTTAGTACTGTTACACTATTCTTTTGTTTTGCTGCCTTTACAAACAGTTAGTCACTTTGTTTGCTCATTTGGAATACCTGTTGTGCAGATCATCTCACTTTGGTCTATACGTAGGGCGCATTAGGTCCTGATGGAGAGCTTTTATCAGGTAGACAGAACTGCATCCAAAGAACATGACACAATCAGACTGACATTTTTATAAGTGGCACAGGTCAACGGCAGCACAAAAGCACTGAGGTAAGGCTTACTCAAAAAGGGCACTGGCAACAAAGCCATGTTTCAAAGAAATACAAAATCACACATACCCCCATAATGCGTTATGGGAGTATGTGTGATTTTGTGTTTCATCATAGCTTTAGTTCTTTTTCTGCAACATGGAGCACTTCAACATAATTTTACCTCAGTAAGTTAAGAGTTGTATCCTTCTCGCTTCAGCTCCTGACATCAAAATTTGATGTCCAATTAGTTCAGGCTTTATAGTGTTTTCTACTGGCTTTTATAGTGTTTCCCCTATCATTTAGGTTTTAGCATATCAGGATTTGGTGTCAGTGGTGTCATAGGCATCTTCGTGTGTCATTCTACATTGTCTCTAGGTTATTCACAACTGCTAGGTAATTCTGTCATTCTACTAGGGATACTGACACACAGATGAAGCTGTTACACGATCATGGGACCCAGCCTGCATGAACATTGCACTGGGCAATTACTAGCCAGTTCTTTCTCAGTTGAAACAAGAAGCGAGCCTTTATAGACTGTTCTTCTTGATCTGTGCTTGGCAACGTTTATTGTTTTTCTTCCCTCTAGTAATTCACAACAGGAAATCCTGTTTGTCCTCAGCAAACAGTCTTTTCAAATCCAAGGTATACCTGTTTTTTTTGTATGTTAACTGGGTTCCTGCTGTTTTAACCTTCTGTGGCACGCCGGGCATTTTGCCAGTCTGCCTACCAAAATAATTTGAGGGTGACAGATAAGTATAAAACACTTTGCTATACATGGTCTGCTTTCTATCCTGGCATCTGAGGTAAGTTGGATATTTTTCTCCCTTCAGAATTCTCCCACCATTAGCATGGTGTTCTCTGTCTTTTCCTAAGGTAGGTTTGGATTTATTTTCACCTCACATTAGCTTGTGGTCCTTTTTTGGGGAGAAGGGTGGTTAATAGTTTGCCTGATTTTAGAGGCAGCATGGCCTTTTGGGGGTTTTGATTCTGTTTTCATCTGTGCATTTTGGCACCTTTTTTTCTTAATGCGCTGTGTTTGTTAGTTAACAAAAATTTTGTCATATAGTTTCTCAGCAGAAATACATTTTGACATCCTTAGATTCATCCTCAATGTATTTTTAGTTTCTCAGATATTTTTAAATGAACTTTTATAGCTAATTTTGTAATAATAACTCACATCATTAAAGATGGCCACCACTCACAGTTTCTAAAACATTCTTCCACTGAGGCTGCCTGTTAAAGGGAAGCTGTCATTTGCAGGGGCTCCTGCCCTGCAAACACTCTACAGTTTAGCTTTTCACAGAAAAAGTGCCTTTTTAATTTTTCCCGGAAAGTAGTTAATTCAATAACGAAAAGTCTGCTACCCAAGTATGGCGGACTGTGGGGCGGCTCCATTAACTATAAGGTGTGGTGCCACACCGTGCGCTTCAGTGCATTTGTATTGAAGTGTACGGTGCGGCGCCGCACCTTTACAGTTAGTGGAGCCACCCCATAGTCCGCCATACTTCCGGGCAGTGGACTTTTCGCTATTGAATTAGACTACTTTCTGGGGAAAGAAAAAAGGCACTTTTCTGTGAAAAGCTAAACGGAGGGTAAGGCTTGCAGGGTTGGGAGCCCCAGCTTCCCTTTACATGTACATGCTAGATTCATAATGTGGATGTAATAGGATGGTGTTACCACATGTTTCTGATGGTAAACAGCGCAGCACTGTACCAAGATATTTATTTTTATTTTTTTTATATTGAGCATGGCACAGGAGTGGGAACTTTTAAAAACTTTAAAATACTGTATGTGGGTTCAGGAAGGAAACAAAACGAAAAGAAAGATTTGTATCTTGATTTTTTTTGTTAGAAAAACATTTTTGTTGAATAAAACTGTATGGTGATTAACAAATACTACTGCTTTAAGTATCAACAAAACTGACAGTTTCGAGTTGGCGTCATTTTCTCATTTACGCATTTTTTTCTATCTGATGCCGCCATTTTGGGTCGGGTTAAGCGATGGATGGTTCAGACGCCATATGGTGGTAATGGATATAATGGGTTAACATAGGCTGTCATTTGTGTCATTAACTAATGCTTTAAGTCTGGAATTAGTGTCACTTTTCTCATATGTATTAATTTTTTTTAATGCAAACTCCCATTTGCATTATGTTTTGGACCAAATATTTCGCAATAACACTTAAGGCTGGATATTCAGACTACGACAGGCAGAGGCGCAAGCCTGGATGCAGCGCAACTGGGCTGTGCCAGGGCCGGGGCCAGGACCAGGACCAGGCAATATTCAACGGTGATGCATCATGGCTCAGCACTGTTGAATATGGCAAGGGTGGCGCACGTACTGGTCATGGCGCAGTGGCACTGCTCCAGGGCAAGTCACAGAGGGGGCACGGGATGCGCCAATGCAAGTGCTGTTGAGCTAGGCACATCACCAGCGATATTCAGCTGGGGGCATGCAAATGAGGCCATAATATATACAAGGTTCCAAATGGGGCCATTTGCATGTCATTATAGCCCATTTGATACGATGCACTAGGCGTCCCAGCGAGTGTGCCTGGCGCTTCTTAGCTGCTGCTGTTGGGGTTGTCTCCCGGGGGCTATTGCAGCCTCCCCTCCCGTCGCCCGATCGCGGGCATCTGTAAAGGTAAAGAACTACCTGGTGGTCTAGCAGTCCCCCATGCCCGATTGCGGGCATCTGTAAATGGTAATGAATTACCTGGTGGTCTAGCGGCACCCCCGTATGCCTGATCATGGGCATCAGTAAATGTTAATGAAATACCTGGTGGTCTAGCGGTCTCCCCCTGTACACCTGATCGCGGGCTGCTGTAAAAGGAATGAACGCGTTCATTCCTATCTTGTCCTGTAGTACAGTATGGTCTGCAAGCCCATTGGTCCACACTGTGGACCAATAGGTGTAGAGATCATACTGTACACTATCATACGGCGGGCGGTATGTGGCCGGGGTGCTGCCACCCGCCAATGATGGGGGGGTGCTGGGTGGCCAGGAGCCCTCTGTGGGTGAGTGGGGAGGGGGGTGCCACTGGACCACCAGGTAACACATTCCTTTTACAACAGCCCACGATCAGGTGTACGGGGGGTACCGCTAGACCACCAGGTAACCCTTTCATATTACAGTGGCCCACGACTGGGCATACGGGGGAGACCGCTGGACCACCAGGTATTACTTTAACATTTACTAATACCCACGATCGGACATATGGGGGAGACCGCTAGACCACCAGGTATTCCATTAACATTTGCTGATGCCAGCGATCGGGCGACGGGACAGGGGCCACTAGACTACCGGGGTCATGGTGCTTGTGGGACGTGTTCCCGCTGGGTGGTTGGCCAACCACGTAAGCAGCAGCTGTTGTGTTGCGCTTGTAATAGCTGCCCACGGGTGGGTGGCCAGCGCTTGACCCTGTTTTTTTTTGTTCAACTTTGAACACCAGTGTGTGGTGCATGTAAGGGTTGCACCAGCATATGCGCCGCACATCCCGGGCTGAATATCGGAATGTGCCACATGTGCATGGGCACGCCCCCTGCATCTGCGCTATATACATTACCAATGCGCCCTGGCACATCAGGGGTTGCGCCGCGCAACCTGCCCCTTTGAATATCGCGCCAGGGTGCATGTGCAACCCCTTTGAATATCCCGGACTTAGTCCTGAATTTGTGTCCTATCCTTCCACAGGTTCTGTTTCTGTTAATTCCAAGTGTGCAAACATTTTGAGGCAAAACACAAATTCCACAAAACTTTAAAGGCAAGACTAATTAGATGCAAGATAACTATACTGGAGCAAATAATCTCCTTTTTGATAATTATTAGATGCCATGATTTTCAGCATCCTGCTTGAATTACTGTAATACACTTCACAAGGTATTGCCTTGTGGACAGGTCTGTTGTCTGAAACTTGTGCAGAATGCAGCAGTGAGGCTTCTGACTTCCATTTAGAAGATGGAACATATCAACTCCCTCAGCTGGATTCTGAATTGACCGCCTGTCAAGCAGCGGATTACCTACAAGCTGCTTTATTGACCTATAAATCCCTGAACAGCCTGGGACCACTCTACCTCTATGAGCTCCTGACTCGCCATGAACCAGAAAGAGCTGCTTGTTTCAGGGACTGCTACTTTTCCCCTTCTCCTAGACTAAACTCAGCAGGTGGCTGAGCTTTTGTTTGTCACCTGTGGTCCCTGGAATGCATCACCGAAAGAAATGTAAACTGTCTGAATCTTTCACTATTTTTATAACAGTGGTTGTATGGTTGTTTATTTAACCAGGCCTTTTCGACTACCTGTAATTTCAGTTTATTTAATTTTTATTAAGAGTTGAACCATTGAGCAGTTTATCGTTTGCAATCATCCTCTTGCAGAGATAACTTAATAAAATACATTACAACAATAAATATGCACAGTAAATGACATAAATAGAGATAATACAGAGAATACTGGATGGACAACTATGCACAACCAGTGTGTTGTGCCACTGAGGGCTCTGATTCCGGTGACCTGCGAGCGAAGCAGGTCTGTGGGAATCAGAAACCAGGTGGCACAACACACTGGTTGGGCATGGAGTTGCCCAGCCAGTATTTTTTATAGTGTATGGTTCCCTGCCAAACAAAATAAATACAGTTTTAACAGTTATTTATTTTTAAAATAGAGTAGAGAAATTGATCATTACCTGGTCCCATTCTGTTAGTTAGGACCGGTTGCTTGGGTGACATGTGTGTTTGCTAGGGACCTGGCATCCTACGTTCATTGCACAGCCATCTGTTAGTTGCTAATCGGGTGTGGGAGGATTTCAAAATAAATAAATAAATATATATATGTATATGGCGGCTGTATTCCTCGCTTAGCGAGAGGCCGTGGACTGAGGAACATATGTAATTTGTAGGTTATTTTAAATATCTGGTTGATCTTGCATTTAATTTGTATATAACTACACTTATCTGGCCAATCCTGCGTTTGTTTCAGAGGTATCTGACTGATCCTGTGCGAGCTGTGGGTTCGGGTGATTGTGCCGCCGCCACGAATGTCTTGGTGATCCTCTATTTCTGTTGCTAGGTGTGCTCGTGGACAATTGTTTTCAGTCATGGAACACGATTGTTCCCCATAAGGGCACAGTCGCGTTCCATGACCTTTGCTCTGCGGTACAACAAGGTCTTGCATCAGATAAAAATCAATGCAAAACAGCATTTCACAATGCACTATAAAAACATTGAGTTTTGATAGGTTTTTATTTTGTGTGTTAACGGCTGTTTGCTTATTTTCTCTTGTCTTATCTTGTCTGTTCAGGCTTTGTAGTTTCTATGGTGCTTGATCACTGGAAGGGCACCAAGTAACTAAAAAAAATAACCTGCCTAAACTACCTACTGTGGGCAGGCCCTTGAATAAAACTTGCATGCAGTGCAGTAGCTAAAAGCAACTACAAACTAATCCTGTGACCCTTCAGTATCAGTCAAGAGTGGACACTATTAGATCTCACATGTGACACTGAAACAGCAGGCAGCTATATCAGGGTAACGTCTGAATGAATTTTTTTTTAGATGTTTGGACTCATCACAGGGACTCGGTAGGAGTCCTGGTCGACACATCTGATGCTAACTGTGGATCTGGAAGATTGCAGGAGTTCCAGAGAGGACTATTGGTAAGTCACTGAAGCATTGTTTCTGCAGTCATATATGTAAAAAAGAAATGTGGTAGCCGTGTTGGTCCAGTCAACAATGTAGAGGAAAAAACAACAAATATGTTGCAGGTGATACCTTTTATTGGACTAACAAAATTATTTCTAAGCCTAGCTTTCAAGAGATAAAAAGAGGAAGAGGGTTTTAGCTCTCAAAAGCTAGTCTTAGAAATAATTTTGTTAGTCAATAAATGGAATCACCTGCAACATGTTGTTTTTTTCTTCTACATTACAGTCACGTACTAAACTCACAGGTTGTGTTACAATTTTAGGGCAAGGGCAGTAGAAGTCCTTCACGGACATACTGTACTGTAGTTGGGTTCTGTTTCTTTTATCACATTTTGCTTTCACGGTTTCAACTAACAAATACAGCGTATTTAAAACGGCCATTTCTCCTTTGCATTTTTCAATAAACTGAACACATGAATAACCCTAGTCACTTAGGACCCAATACTCAAAGTGCGTGGAGAGTGTAACAGTGCAGAGAAGCCTGAAAGTAGATTCCCCTCTCTCTGCATCCCTGTCCCTGCAGTATTCTGTTCACAGATCTTTTCTCTGCATGGCTTCAGAGGACCCCTGTAGCTTTGGGGGCATTTGGGGTAAGTGGTTAAGGCTGGTTGGACAGCTGGCTTCAATTGAAAGCCGTGGTTCTGGCCCCAGTCGATGCCAATTGTGCAGGAGATTGACGCTCTGTGAGAGCCTCACTGCATTAAGCTGTATGATGGTCCATACAGGGTCTCCGTTCACCAGCAAGAAAAAATCCCAGTTGGTATCAGGAGGCCCCGATTACCCAGCATTCCAAATTAAAATGGAATTTAAAGTCCTTATTTTCTGCATTGATAAGGATATGTGTATGAGGATGTTTTACTTTACAGTTTAGTTGGCATTGATGTACTTTAAGAGCTGAGGTCATAATCCTCTGCTTGTGACATCACGGTCTGTTGCTATGGAACTGATTATGATGTCACAAACAGGATTACAACTTCAGCTGTCATAGCTTCAGGGCAGGATTTAAAGGGCAAGTGTCATGTTTTAATGCAAATATTTTTCTTGTGCTTTTTTCCTTCCTGGCTGAACTCTGGTGGCTAGCTCCAGTCCGTCCCACCACCTCCCTTTGATTGGCTGCTGCCTCCGTGGTACTCACCTGATCCAGAGACCCCATCACCCCCCCGTGGCGGGGCCAGGAAGGGGAGGGCCATCCTCCCACCACCTGGAGAATAATCCAGCATGGACTGGTGATCTGGGAGGTGGCACGGGGCAGGCGGGTGGAACGTCATGGAACCTGAGTCTGCCATTTTTTGCCCTTAGTTTTACCCCACTTCCCTTTTGGAAATGGTGCCTGAGTCGGCCTCGTACAGCTGCAGCCATCCTTGTGCAGCAGGAGAAACTCTCTGACCCAGCCACAGTGGTTGCTGTGGTGGCAGAGTCTGCCGTCAACCCTCACTGACCGAGATGCACTGCTGGTGGCAGCTGTCTCAGCTGTGGTCTGTCCCCCATGTGACTTCCCAGGCTCACACCCGAGCATGGGTTATCAACGACGGCACAATGCACTGCCTGTGGGCCACTGGGGCAGCAAACATCCTTATTTATAAAGAACTAATTACTTGCTATAATTTTTTTTTATTGTTGTGATGCCAGCCTTGATTTTTATTATTGTTAACGGCGCCCCTCTTCGACAGGTTGTGCAAAAGAAATGAGAATGATTTAAAACTAAATACAGTTGCTCTTATGTAGCCTGTAGTTGGCCACAGTGAAAAGCAGATAGTTATAATAAAAACCAAACAGTTGGAGCAAGGATTTATAGTAGCTAGTGCTCCTGTCCCCCAGCAGCTGCACTGTACCTTCTGTGCACTCAGCACTGTGTGTGTAAAGGCCCTTTTGCATGCCGGTGGATATCCCAGAATTGCTATACATGTTTGAAAATAGCTGGGTTTTTTTTTTCGTTTTTTTAACAGCTTTTGGCCCCTGGTTGCCACCACATGCTTGCTTCAGGCATTTATCCGGCACCCCCAGCCCTGTCTGCCACTCTCCCCTGCTGTTGTGCTGGCAAGGATCCATATGGGGTGAGACTTAAGGGCACTGGCGGCATCATTAATGGTGACCAGTGCACATATTTTCTGGGTTTTCTCCCTTGCCCCCCGCCCACCCACTCCTCTGGTGTCCTGACACATGACATGTGTCTCCAGGCACAGCCCCTCAGATGCACGTAGCAATATTCTGCAGGAGACACAGGCTCCTACAATCCACCACAGAGGTTGCTACGGTTCAAGAACCAGGACATCTCCCTCCATTGGCTGGGATTGTAGCCATGCGGAAGTACTGCCCCAAGTGACTGGTTGCTCAACCTGACATTCCGAGTTCACTCCCAAACTTGGGCCACCAGCACGGAAGTGCATTGTGCTTCCACTGGACCATGGAGCAGCACAGAAAATATCTGTTCTGATTGACTAATTAGTAAATATTTTGAAGCTTCTAATGATGACCCATAAAAATTATTAAGCTATGGAGTAACCCACTTACCCCTTTTGCTAGAACAAAAATCACAGACAAATAGTGTTTGATATCTTCGATTCCTCCCATATCACACGGGTAGTATTTGTTTTTGTAAGGTGTTCCTTAATCCATAATGAAAACAGTATGCTGAGATGGAGGAATGTTTGTTAGAGTTTAAAACACCAAAGTTAGGCACTAACCAGACAGCAGTTTAACTGTCGGATGTGGCAGTGATTCGAGAGAGAGAGAGAGAGAGATTCGAGAGATTCGAGAGATTCGAGAGAGAGAGAGAGAGAGAGAGAGAGAGAGAGAGAGCAGAGACAGAGACAGAGACATGGCTGTGGTGACAGCCTGAAGGCCAGGCATCAGTGAAGGTTAGTGGGGAGAAAAACCTCTATGGGGGACAAAATGTGTGTTCTAAAACAGCTGAGACTACTGGCGAAAACCTGGGAACATCCATATTAAAACGGTATTCCTTTAATTATTTTAAATCTAAAAAAAATAAAATGATAAAACAGACTCAAAACTGGAAAAGGGCATTTTACATGGCAAGAGGGAAAAGGGCAGTCTACAGCAGAATAAAATGTCATAATGTTGTTAGCTACTGCTTCAGTCATACTGCTGTCCCAGACATTTAAACAGGAACGCTTACACAGGATCCTTTAAACTTTTCACAGGATTAACGTGCCACAGTTAATGTATCAAATTCACAGGAAGTCAGTAGGATGGAAATCTGTTAGGTAAATAACTTTTGGCAAAATTAATTCCGTCCATATTTTTATACATAGAAGCATTCAGTGTGTTTCTCAAGTGGTACACTGGGCCTGATTTAAAATGGGCGCCTTGTACTTGTACACATAGACATGGTGGAAATTTGCGTTTTTTAAATAGAGATTTTTCTCCTCAGTTCACCGCTGTCCCCTAAAGATGTACCCTAATTCAAGGGATGCACTCCATTAGGTCTGCAGACTATTTCTCCCTTGGACCCTGGTAACCCACTGGTTAACCCATGGCTTGTCCTCCATAGCAGGGCTCTATGGGAGGGCATTCCTCCCTCTGTGGCAGTCTAGATCCAGTGCCAACAGGTACTACGACCCAGGGTAGTCCCCAAGTCCCATCCTGTAATTTAGAGAGAAGTGGGGATTTCCTCCCTTTATGGTGGTCCTCTCCCATCTCCCCCGATGTAAACCTAGCTCCTAGGCCTTGGTCGCACACAGCTAATCCTGCAATAGGAGCAAACTACTTGGCCCAGCTGCAGGAGTCACTGTGGCACCAGCGCTGGCCAGTGACCCTCCCCAGCTGAGGTGTGCACTGCTATGCGGCAGCTGCTGCGGGCCGACCTGCCTGCTGACCACGGCCCAAGCTACGCCTGAACTTGGGTTGCCTGCACGATGAGTGTGACATGCTACTACTGAGCCATCAGGGCGACCTGAAATTGCAGTTTCGGTAGTGTACTGGCCACGACCTCAGGAGTCGGTTGCTACACAGGCAACATGTAACACACCAATCCAACTGTTTGTTCATGGCTTGTGTACACATAACCAAGCCGTTTTTAAAATGGGGCTTTTTGAAGTGCTTAATTTGTTCTAAACCTTAATTTATGGAGCTTCTACTACACATCACAATGGTAATTGCCCAAAAGCAACATTAAATTGCAAAACAAACACTTTAGAAATAATTATGGAAAAATGTCATGAAGAATAGAGCCGATCTCCAGGTGTCTCTCTCCCTGGTATTTTTTTAAATACACTGCAAAACTGAAATACTTGGTGGTCTAGTGGGCAAGGCCCTTAGTAGTGGTTGCCCATGATAATGTTCACTGGCTGTTGGCTATCAAATTTGAAATCTGACTACTGTATCCAAGGGTAATGGCGGCCCTGTCCCTTTGGGCTATTTGCTTGCACAAAGACCCTTGACAGTATTAAAACTGTAAATCATCTGGGTGCTCGCTCACACTATCAGGCCAAAAGGAGTTTGCGGAATTTTATCTGTCCAACAAAATGCAGCTTCTTCAATAATGATTATTGAAGTAATCAGTGTAATTTGCCATTATTTAAGCCGATTTATTTTTGTAATAACTTGCTTTTTTTTTTTTTAACTGTCCTAACCAGGACCTCCTTGCAAATGAGAATCGCTAAGTGTAATTTTTCCTGAAAAAACAAATAAAATAGGGTCCATTTTTGGATGATCACAGTAAACACATGGATATATAGCACCATCTAGTGGATTCAGACAGTAGATTATTATTAATACACAATCGTTATTCATGCCAACATACAAGTGTGCCAGCAGATAAAGGCCTTACGGTCTATCTAGTCTGCTCAAATGTGCAGTTCTCACTGCATTTACAGAGGAACTGTCCCCCTCCATATCCCCATGACCCTTGTCTAATACCACCTCTCTCCTCACCCCATACCACCTGCAACTTCCCTCACCCTATCCCAACCTCTATTGAAGCTATCCACCGTTTTTAGGGATACCACCTCCTCTGGCAACTCATCCCACTTAACCACCACCCTCTCGGTGAAAAAAAAACCTCCTCATCTACCTTCTAAACCTTCCCCTCCCCACCAGCTTTAAGCTTTTACCACTAGTGGTCTTTTTTCCACTAAAGCTGAAGAGGCCCTTGGTATTCACCCTGTTTATACCCTTAAGGTACTTGAAGGTCTTGATCATCTCCCAGCTCTCTCTTCTTTCCTTAGGAGAGGACATGTTGAGCCCCCTGGGCCTCTCCATGTAGGTGTTGCCCTGCTGACCCTGGATCATTTTAGTTGCCCTCCTCTGAACCGTTTCCAGCAAGTTGATATCCTTTTTGAGATAGGGCACCAATACTGCACACTGTACTAAAGGTGCAGTCTCACCAGAGACCTGTGCAGTGCAAAATTACCTCTGCCTTCCTACTGGTGATTCCCCTATCTGTGCAGCCCAGCATTCAGTTTGCTTTATCTGCAATTGAGTGTTTCAGGCCACTCTTGATAATTACACCTAGGTCCTTTTCCTCCTCTAACCTGGTTAACTGCACACCACCCAACCACTATTCGGTCCCTGGGTTTTTCACCCCTCAAGTGCATGACTTTACACTTTCTAGCATTGAACCCCAGTTGCCAAATGTCACACCACTTTTGTAGCCTAGCCAGGTCTTCCCTGAGTTTCTGTCTGCCTTCCTCCATGTCCACCCTCCAACAGATCTTTGTGTCATCTATGAACAAGTGTATCTTACCCCTACTACAATCCATGATGTCACTTATGAAGATGTTAAACAGCACTGGACTGAGCACAGAGTTTTGTGGGACCCCACTGGTCACAGGCCTAGCTTCTGAGAACCCCTTTCCCCCACTACCACCTTTTGGCTTCTGTTCTGTAGCCAACTTCGGACCTACCCAACCAGCTTAGCCATCACCCCTAGGTTTTCTAGATTTCTGACCAGTCTCCTGTGAGGTACAGAGTCGAGGGCCTTGCTGAAGTCCAGGTATTCATGGAAGAGATGAAGAGGTTACCTGTCAGATGGCTAAGGAGCACACTAAAAAGTGTGTGTGTGTGTGTGTGTGTGTGTGTCAGATATGCCTGACCTACGTAGCACCACAGCTTAAGAGCACTGGCAAACAATCGACTTCTTGAATATACTTCATTCGACCTACCCTGCATTTTACAATCCTGAATGATCAACTGTTCATGAATACTCTGTGATTTATTTGCTATAATGTATGGATGATTCATTAATGATTATCAAAGCAGTGCACAGTCAGCAACGTTTGAAAAGTTTTGAGAGAGTAAAGGACCCCCTAATAAATATACAGTGCAACTCACTCAATAGTACAACATGTAAAAGTGTTTTACCCTTGAAAACGTACTTTCTGTTGCCTGGATTTTCTGTACATACTGATTATATAAACGCAGTCAGCCTCCTGTTCGAGAACATCCATCAGTCATTTCTTTCATATAACTTGCTCCACTAATCGAAATGTAGGGGGTCAAAAGGAATTGACTGACCCGCCAGCTACAACAGTGAGGGGTCTGCTGACTCCTTGGCTCTGCTGCTTATGACTAAAATATTTCCTTTTTACAGTGTTTAATAGATGAACAGCTGTGTTATAAGAAGCAACTGTATTTTCTGTCTGTGGGCACTGATCCCTTCACTCTGTGGGAACATGCAAGAGACGTCAACGTAAGAATGTAAGCATCGTTTATTTATTCATCACTGTTAAAAGGATTGGAGAAATACTGTAAGCTGATTGACTGAATCAGTCTTTGACCCATAATGATATCTCATTATAATTATCCGGTCTTCAAAACAGATTACCAAAATCAACCATTGCCTGCACTTTTGGGGCCATTTTATTATTGCAGTAGTGCACTCCTAAGTGTGGTATGTCATACTAACATACTATTTGCCAGCAGATTAGACCTTATGGTCTATCAAGTCTGCTCGGACCTCAGATCCTTAGTTGGGTGCCAAGGCCCTCCCATCCCTTGTGCTCCAGAAACCTATCATCCATCCCCACCCCCCTGGGACAGGCCATCATCTGATACATCCACTTTCTGTGTCTGTCCCACCCTCTCTTGAAGCCCTCCACTGTGGATCTCTGAACCAGCTAGCCAGGCAGTGCATTCCAAGGGTCCACCACCCTCTCAGTGAAAAACCTCCTCCTTTTTTCCCCCCTCACCCTTCCACCTTCCAACTTCAAACCATGCCCTCTGGTGATACCTCCCTGCTTTAGTCTAAAGATCCCCTCCATGTTTACCCTATTTATTCCTTGAGGTACTTGAAGACCTCAATCATGTCCCCCTGTCTCTCCTCTCCTCCAATGTAAACAGGCAGAGCTTCTCAAGTCTATCCTCATCGTCCAAATCCCTAGCCCTCGTATCATCTTAGTTGCCCTCCTCTGTACCCTCTCCAGGAGCTGTATGTCCCTCTTCAAGTGTGGTCTCCAGTACTGTACACAGTACTCAAGGTGTGGTCTAACCAGTCCATTGTACAGCGGCAGAATCACTTCCTTGCTCCTAGAGGTGATCCCCCTTACGATGCATCCCAACATCCTGTTTGCCTTGCTAGCTGCTCCCCTGCACTGCTCAGAGTTATTCATACATGCATCCACCATGACCCCTAGGTCTTTTTCCCCTATTGAGGTCTCCAGTGCCTCCCCTCCCAAGGTGTACCTGTGTTTAGGGTTTCCCCTACCATGATGCAACACCTTGCATGGGATATTTTCACGTCATGGGTGTATGAAGGCACTTGGCATTGTCTTGTGTCTCACAGTGCATCAAGGCGTGATGACATCTCATGATATACCATACCCTGTCATGTATTATTGATTAATTATGCCACACAGGTTTAAAATCAGTTTATTGCATCAGCTCAAGTTAGTTCCACAGAAACATTAATGGCAGCCAACCTGGTAGCTTATTGACTGCACAAGAGTAGATCACTCTGCAGAGTGTACTGGAGAAGCAGGTGTGAGAGTGAGCTCAGGTCTATATCTCTCTGAGCTGGTGGAGAATGGACACATCACGGAGATAGTAATGCATTCACTCTCTAGGTGAAAGGTCTTGGCATATATCATTAAATAGTGACCACTGTTGCCAGTTCATGAGCAGGACTTCTGTGATGGTCTTTCTCTTCACAAATAATGCCCCTGTTCTGTGACAGTCCCTAGGGGTCTGTGCTGTCACCCATGGTCTTCTTCAAGGATTTCTTCTCTATTGGGCCACACCTTTGGAACTATAAGCCGTCAGCATCAGGACCACTCAGGAAAATTATGCTAACTGGCCACAGTGACGTGCCCCATCTACACATTTGTAACGTGGGCAGCCCCATGACCCTTCAGTCCTTTCTCCCACCGTCGATCATCCTTGTTGGACCTGCTGAAGGAAGTGTCATCAGCTTAGCCATTGCCATTTGCCATTTGTTATGTTACTTTTCTTAGTGTTTTGTCATCTCTGTATACCTTCAAAATCGAAAGAGCCTTTATTTCGTTATTGTAAGTGTGGAGATAAAATTTATAAAGACCACACACACACACACACTTTGTGTATGCTGTTTGGGCCTGTCTCACAATGTGAGGACTTCAGAGACTTGCCAGAGCTTCAACAAGGCTAGCAGGCAACGCCATAAGAAAGCTCTAGAAAATGTCCTGTTTTAAAGCATTGAAAGCCATGGAGGAGGAAGAGGTTGAAAATCTGCTTCTCCTTTACTGTTGGCCAAAAGGTGGATGTCCAGATCTGAGGATGAGGATACGGAATGGTCGTTGTCATGGGTCTCCTCATCATCCAGCCATAAACACAGGCATAGAGAAAGGACAATCTGCTTCACTAATGAGGTCCGCTCACCACTGAGAAAAGGTGTGACCTCACGCACTCTGCAGCATTGACTACAATCCCTTGACCGTTGTTGAGACTCCAAGATCAGGGCTTGGCTTAGGCACTGCTGTGCCTACTGTGGATGGTATGACACCATTGTCATTGGGCCAAGGCCTGTCAATGCAGGTAGTCCCAGTCCCTTTGGAGGGTGTCACCAACTCTTAGGCTGTGGTAGCATCCTTTTCTGAACTAATTCAATGCATTTTGCCAGGGTTGCCAGTGCAGGCACTTATTTTAGCCGACGGGCCATCTGGTACTCAGCCTCCGTCAAATGAGTTCAAATAGCATGCCGGAGATTCCTGCCTCTCAGCCGCCTCTGGTCCATTGTGTGGTTCCCATCACCGATTGTGCTGACGATGAAAAAATTGAATATAATACCTTATGGACTTTGAAGAGGATTTAGAGGAGGCATGTGAGGGAAAACAATTTCTGGAGGGTACCCCTCACTCTAGTTCTAACCTCTCCTCCTGTAGTGAGGACTTGCTAGTTCGTAACTCAATATCTACTCCTCAGGATCCAACTTTCCAAGCTTTGATGCAGCAAATGCAGTCTGCCATGGGCTTTGTTGTGGAAGAGGAAGATTCCACTAAAAGGAATCTCATGGCATTTTTGAGGTGCCCTGCTCTTCCATTATCATTCCACCTACATATCCTGCTTTAAAGGATACTGCCTTTGCTGCATGGTACAGACCAAACGTACTGCCTACAGTCTCTACAAAAGCTGATAATTAGCATCCTGCACCATCTGCTAAACCTTATTATGCTAACCAGCCAGAAACTGACTCTGTAGTCATCATGACTGCTCATTATAGGTCTAGAGCCCCTAGACTTATGAGTAACTTTGCCTACTGAGAATCTAGGAGGCTGGATGAGATGGGTAAAAGTACTTATGCCTCTGCATCATTGGGCCTTAGGACTGCAAACTACCAGGCCCTCATGATCAAATATCAGAACAGCCTGTGGAAAAGCTGCTCGTAGTGCTACTCAGGCTTTGCCTGATGATTCTGCTAAGACTGATCTGCTTAAAACATTGTCTGCTGCTGGTGCAGAAGTTGGCAAACATTTGCTCTGCTCAGCTTATAATGTCTCTGATGCTTCTCCCAGGGCTGCAGCTTCTGGCATTTGCATGAGGAGATACTGTATTCCTGGCTTAGAGTTGCTGGCTTTGCTAATGATGTGCAACATGCCGTTTTGAATGCTTCATTTAAAGGAACAAAACTGTTTGGCTGTGACTTTACGTGGCCTTTAAACTTCAGTAATGACTCTAAGGTCTGTAAAGTCCTGGTATCCCACTCCTACTAGGGGTTGTGGTCAGGGCTGCTTTCGTTTGCCTGCTGCCCAATGTAATTGTGCTTACCCTTAGCAAGGCCGTAACAGAGGTGGTGGTCCCCTCCCCCCAGTGCCCATGCAGAAGCACCCAAAGGAATTGATTCTGGTGGGCCTGCCACCCCCTGGTTCCACCTGACTCTCTCCTGTCTCTCCCTCCAACTCTGCTGTTACCTCCAGGAGTGAGTGCAGGGAGCAGGACTTCCCAGCATCTGATGCAGTGGTGACAGATCACTACAGATGAATGGGTTCTGGAAATAATTGCAAGGGGGCATGCTCTGGAGCTGATCTCTCCAGATCATCATTGGTCTCCTTCCTTTTATCCTCCAGGCCATTTGTCCCTTCTGAAGGAAGATGTTTGGTCTTTATTACAAAAATGTACCATAGAACTGGTTCCTCCTCAGGAGAGAAGCAAAGGGTTCTATGCCAGATACTTTCTAGTCCCAAAATGGACAGGGGATCTACACCCTGTGTCAGATCTCAGAGATCTCAACCTGTATGTCAAATACAAAATGTTTTGCATGGTGTCTCTGCAAGCTCTGATCCCCCTTCTGCAAATGGAGGACTGGCTCTGTTCTCTGGACATGAAGAAGACATACCTCTTTATAAAGATCAGGAAATCCTACAGACGATAGCTCCCCTTTATGTAGGAGGGAGAACACTATCAGTTCAAAGTATTGCCTTTTGGTTTGTTTTCTGTGCCATGGGTCTTTACCAAATGCTTGGCAATAATTGCAGCAGCCCTTCACAGGGAAAGCCTTTATGTTTTCCCCTGTTTGGACAACTGGCTTCTGAAGGCCAGCTCCAGGGAAGCTCTGCTACACACACTGTCTTGGATATGTCAGTTGTTCTATGACTTGGGGCCACAGTGAATGTGCCAGAGTCTGTGTTGACTCTGTGCCAAAGACTGCAGTACACAGGGGTATCCTTGGACACAGAGAAGGGATGTGCTCTCCTGCCACATGACAGGGCAGACACTTTGGTTGCTCAGCCACACTTGGTATACAGGAGGCATTATGTCTCTGCGAGAACAATGTTACATCTCCTGGGTCTCATGGCTGTGGTCATAGTGATTGTGCCACTGGCACGTCTTCATATGAGGATACCTCAATGGACATTAAGGGTCCAGCAGGATCAGTTGACAGATGAGCTGGACCAAATGATTGCCATCATGTCTCCTCTTTGCAGAGAGTTGTGGTGAATGGATCACGACAACCTACTGAAGGGCATTCCATTCCTTGAACCAGCTCCTGTACAGATCCTCACCATGGATGCCTCAGGCTCTGCTAGGGTGCTCATCTCGGCCCTTACACAGACACAAGGGTCATGAACCACAGTGGAGGCTGAGCTGCACATAAATGTTCTGGAAATGTGGGCTGTTCTGTACAGCCTCCAGGCATTTCAGAATAATCTCTGCTCCGGTCTTCTGCTAATCCAGATAGATGACAGTGTGATGCATTACATCAACAAACAAGGGGCCTCACTCCTGTCCCAGTGTCCCTAATGCAGTAAAGCAATAAGAGTATGGTACAGGGTGCTGTTTCACGGCCTTTAGCTATCGGCCATGTATCTCCCAGATTTTTGAAACATCTTAGCAGACAGGCTCATCAGGTTGCAGTCAATGGTTCACGAATGAGCACTGCTGACTTTCATGGTAAATTACCTCTTCACAAGATGGGGCATCCAGAGCTGGACTTTTTTGTGTCCCCACACTGCACAAAACTGCTGCATTTCTGCTTGCTTGCTCCAGGGCCTAGAGTTTTTTTGGGAGATGTGTTGTACCTCTATTGGAAAGAGAAATTCCATTATGCATTTCCTTCCATTCCTCCAATACATTGTTCTGCTCAAACTGTGAATGGAGAGTGCCATTCTCATTGCTCCATTATGGCCTCACCAGATATGGTTTCCACTCCTTTAACATTCAGCGGCGGAGCCACCTGTCCCCTTACCTCTGTGCCGGGGTCTGTTGTCACAGAGCAAGGGTTCCCTGTTCATCTTGGCCTGAAGTCCTTGCATCTGCATGCATGGCTCCTGAAAACATAGCCATTGCACATGTTGGGGTACCCCCTAAAGTTGCAGATGTCCTGTTTGTGGCTAGCAAGCCTTCCACCAGGCACACTTATGCCCTGAAACAGAACAAGTTGCTCTGTGGGCTGCTTCCTAGACTATGGACCCTTTTACATGTCCTGTGAATGCTGTGTTGGAATTCTTACTTTCCTTGTCTGACTCTGGCCTGCAGTATTCTTCCCTTAAGGTGCATTTGGCCACTATATCAGCTTTCCATGCCCCTACTGATGGTCATACAGTTGCCCATTTAGAGGTGTCCCATACATTTTTTTTAATTATATTTTTTGTGCTTTCTCCCAGTTTTCTCCCTGATCTGGGACCCCAGCAGGCATGCGTGTCCATGGAGGCACACACACACGGGTACCAGCTCGGCCCTTCCACTCCACTGCTGGCAACGCGTCACCCTCTTCAGCCTGCGCATCACATTGGGCCTCTACCCGATGGGAGCGGAACTACAGGAAGGGCGGACAACCACCCTGGAGGGAGAGTTGCCTTGGCTGCTCAATCCGCCTCCCTGCCTCCCCACCCCATGCCAGCTCCCCGATGACCCAAGGTCATTCCTGAACCCAGGTTGCAGTGTGGCTCAAGGTAAGATGCCCAGCGCCTCAGCCCTCTATGCCACCGTGCTGGCATGTCCTGTATATTTCTGAGAGGTAGTCTTCATATGAAACCTCCTATCCATAAGCCTGTCCCACCTTGGAACTTGAATTTCATTCTTGAGAAATTGGCATTGGTTCCTTCTGAGCCTGCCGTGAGCTGTGGCTTATGTTTCCTGTCATGAGTAACATTGTTTTTAGTTGTGATGACCTCTGCTCGAAGGATTTCCAAGCTACAGGTTGTAATGTGAGTCTTGTTATTTGATTTCTCACAAAGAGAGAATCCCTTTGCGTACGAATCGTACATTTCTACTGGAAGTGATATCTCAGTTTACAATGAATCAAACAATACACCTGCCTGTGTATTATTCTGAGCATGCCAGCCGAGGGGAGGTGCTGCTCTCTACTTTGGATGTACATAGACAAATAAGATGCTGTATTGCTCACACCAAGGACTGCAGAAAGTCCTTTCAGCTCTTTTTTTTCATTCATCCCTAGAAATGAGGGTGCTGCTGTGTCTATACAGAACCTGCCCAAATAGCTGGCATATTGTATTACATTCTGTTATAGGAAGTACATTAAGGAACTTTCTGGTGCAGTTCGTGGTCATTTCACAAGTGGTATGGCCACATCTGTTGCTACTTCAAAAATGCCCTGCTGTTGACATCGTGCTGCAGCCATGTGGACCACTGTCCATACTTTCACTAAACATCTCCGTCTGGACATCATCTCTTGTAGACGTGCTGGCTTTGGATCTGCTGTATTGCAAGGCCTTCTTTCCTGATTACATATCAGACTGTACCTTTTTTTTTTTTGTCCCCATTTTGCCTCACCAGCTGCTGGGGCCTCCTTCCATCTACCCAAGCCCTTATGCCTGCTACAGGACATATCAGACTATGCCATCCTTCCAGTTTACTTTGTATTGCTTGGGAATTGTTCTAATGGTGTGGCCTAATGGAGGAGATATCCTCGAAGAATATAGAACAGTTACATAAGGACTCACCATAACAGTATATCTTCAAGAGAATCTCCTCTGTTTGGCCATGCCATACCCACCCTCCTTCCCCCTTTTGCTTTCAGTGATCATCGTATCAGATGCTGTGCCTAAAACCTTACTCCATGCATCCTGTCTCCAGCCCCATGGCTCTCCTTGTAGGCGTGGTGATGGTCTCATCTCCTGGTTCCTCATGGCTGTAGTGCCTCCGAAGCTAATCTTGGGCTGAGAACTGAGGAGCGATGGGGCTGCCCACATTATATACATGTAGACGCTGTACATCACTGTGAGTGGTTCCCAGCTAGCAAAAAGTTTCTGTGCAGTCCTGATGCTGGTGGCTTATAGTTCCAAAGGTATGGCTTAGTGAAGGAGATTCTCTCGAAGATGTACTGCTATGATAAATTCTTACATAACTGTTCTTTGTTTGCAGTGCACATTCTGCCCCTGGGTGGGATCATTAGATGGTACAATCTGGGCTTTCATTGTTATGCAGATGATACACAGTGGTACATGTCTTTCGCTACATGGACAGATGATGCAGTGAAGATGTTAAATATATACCTGGCTAAGATCAGGATTAGATGGCATTGAGATGTCTGACACTCAGCCTGGACAGGACTGAGGTACTGATGATTGATCCTGGCTGGATAAGGGAGTGGTGGCAGCTGAAGGGGATGGGGCTCATGCTCAGGTCCTTGACACTAGAGATTTCCATGAAGGTGAAAAAATCTGGGGTCATTCTAGATGATAAGCTGACATTTGAGGCTCAGGTGTCAGCAGCAGTCTGGAGTGACTTTTACCATCTCAGGCACATCAGCCAGATAAAATCACATATCCACTCCAAAGATCTGGTGATGCGAGTGCATACTTTTGTGACATCCAGACTCAACTACTATAATTCCCTATACCTCTCGGTAAATGGAAGTGTCCTATATGGCCTGCAGCTGGTGCAGAAAGTTGTGGCCAGGTTACTGATGGGCTTTCCTAGGTCATGCCTTGTGAGCCCCATCCTGTGTGAACTGCACTGACTGCTGGTGAAGTGGTGAATTACTTTCACTGTTGGCTTACAAACCTATAATGCCCTATGTGGGATGGGTCTGGGTTACCTGGCTGAACTGGCTCGTCACTCATCCTTGCACCCTCTCCACTCCACTCCATATGGGCCTCCTGGATATTTCCAGGACTAGGTTAAAATATAGGACTTTCGATGTGACTGCCCGGTCATTTGGATCTCCTTCCCAAGAGCCCTAAGGAAGGTCCCATCAGTGGAGGCCTTTAGGAGGCCATGAAATTCCACCCTCTTAGGGAAGCTTTCAGGATTTGTGAATAATGCCCATGTTGACGTATCACTGCTGCTGGTGGTATATTTATAAATATTTGTTTACTTGTACGTATGAAAACATTTTAACTATTGTAATATTATTTTATTGCCTTGCACTTACCATGTGTACTGCACAATTTCCTGAGCCCCAGGGGACTGGCACCATACTGAAGTGATTTTCTCACTTGTTTGCAGTATTTTCTCACTTACTTTATGAGGTACCTTATACTTGCGATAGTTCGTTCCTGCCATTTTTATAAAATTATGCTGCACCTGTATTTAGGTGGGACAGATCATAATTTGGCCCCACCAAGGTGGCCAGCCGATCCCTTCCACTTCCCAATTCCTCTGGCACGCCCCTGTGTTCAGCATATAATGATGTGAAGCAAGGGAGAGCATGGGGAAGGGCCCCATTGAAGTCAGTGGGGGCCAATTTTCATAACTATTTAATGCATAATGATGATCAGTTGGAGTTTAAAGAAGGCTGCTGCTCGATTAACAAGGCCCTTTTATGTGATGAAAGATATTCTAAGGGATTCATTTGTCACAGAGTCTTGCTTCACATGTTATTTTGTGGGGCAAGGTAGAGGAAAGATTGCGTTCCTTAAATCTAATGTCACTTGTAACAAGACGTATGCGTGGAGATCTCTTACTTATGTACAATATTATGCAAGAGCCACACATATTGAATGAACGAAATATCAATTTTAAATCTATCAAAAAAGATACTAGAGGTCATCCACCACAAATACCAGGAAATCGTTTTCATACTTTAAAACCATAAATTCTGTTACACCCAACAAGTAATTAACTCATTGAATGCAATGCCAACTGAAATAATTATTAGTCAAACCAAAGAGGAATTTAAGATAAAACTAGACAAATACATCCTAAGTGGAAATAAAATCACATATTATAGTAGTAAGCTGCTTGTAACAGACTAATTTGGCCCAGTTCATATTGTCTGTTATCATGCAGCATCTATTATCGTTTACATCGAAAAATGTTTTCTGTCATAAGTGGTGGAAGTGGGAAACAAAATGAATAAATAAACTTGAAACAATAGACAGTCATTGCTGTCATCTGAATTACAGCTCTTTTATGATTAGTTGCTTTTTGCAAAAACAAGTTTTAGACCTTCTTTTGTTAAAACTCAAAAGCAATAGTAGCATAAAAGCAAACAAACAAAATAAAAAAATGTGCTATGTGCATTATAGCTGCTACTGTCTATCCTACTTTTGTTACTGCTCGTGCTGAGACAGGTATTCCACTATGAGGGTCTGTTTCTTTGGTTTAGTAGTGTATCTTTGCCAGCATTCCTCCATAGTTACCAGCTGATCGCAACAAGGAGCAAGGTCATTCCTCTGCTCAGCTGCTCTCTGCAGTGTAAGGAGCGCCCTCCTGACATCAGCGGCCGTTACAGGCTCTTCATCGCCATTGTCTTCCAGTCGTTCATCCTCTTCATCTTCTTGTGGTTCTTCCATCACTCCAGCAACAGCCTCCTCTATGTCAATCCACCTCTGACTGCTGGTGCTCATTTCTTGGGAGACATAACTCGTCAGTGGCCTGTGATGTTAGTCCAGCTCGATCTATCTCCTCGGTCTCTTCCTGCTCTTCTTCATCTGGGACTAAGCCAATCTCTTGGTGAGTAGCAAACCCATCTTTATGGAAACATCACTGGATCATGTGCACCCTGGGGGCCACTACCAGCGGAGTTACAGGTCCACCTAAACTGTAATTAATAACACTGTGGATTGGCATTTGGAAGTGGTAAAATGTCCAGTACAAACGAGCGTCTGGTTAAACCGCGTCTGTTACACTTGGTGCATACTGTAATAGTTAAGAGAAGCCACCAGTGGGCATCAGTCACTTTTTAGCTCTCTCTACTGTATGTACATTCCCTGAACATGGCATGTCATCATTGAATCACAGTATCCTTTATTTTATGTTTATATGCACAGTTACTATGTCTCTTACAGTTCTAAGAGTGCATTTCCGAGTTTTTTGGGTGAGAGAACTGTGAAGCAAAGCTGAGCAGTTCTGCCACACAGCGGATTTGAGAATAAACTCTTATAACCATAAGAGACACAAGAACTGTACATATAAACACATTACAAATCATTCTGCAGACTTATGTTTTAAAAGTATTGAAGTTTAATTCAAAACCAAATTATACAATGGGGTATGAAAATCCTGTAACCTCATTGGTCAAAACACATCACATGACGTGATAAATCCTCCAGTATACCCACTGTAAAGTTTTATATCACTATAAAAACAAAAAAGTTGAACATTGTATGTGGCTATATGACATGCACGAAGTGGGTATATGGGTGGATTTACCACTTCTGGTGGTTAGTCACTTGCTGCGCCTGACTGAACCACACCAGGTGTGAAATCCACCAATATACCCACTCTCTGTCATGGTATATTGCTTAAATGTTTTACTTCATGGAATGTTATAGAAACCTCTGTGAATGGAAATGGACTAAGTCAACTGAACTTAGAACGTCAGAATTTTAGAACTATGTGAATGAGACACCCTTTTATGGTTGGTTATAAGAGTACCTGGAATGTTTAGAAATGAACTGGCTGATTGGCTACGAACAATATCATGATTTATTTTATGTGACTTTTAGTCTAACAGCTATTATTCAATAATGGAATACCTTTGTAATATTTATACAGTTGGTGGTTCTTTTTAAAAAAAAAAATGTAACATAACTCGGGAGGAGAGTTTTGTATATATTAAACTTGTTGTTTTGTTATATCATCATCGCAGGCCTACATGAAGCGAGACAGTGGGTGCAGGCTACAACCCAGTGGAGGCTGTAACTACTAAAAGCCGTGAAGAAGATGCTGATGGTGAAAGAACTGAATTCACTGGTTATCATTATAGGAACATGGTAGGTTCTAGTCTGCTCGACAGAAACGTTAACATTCTACCTGCAGATGTCATTTTATTTTCCCTGCTCAGAAGTTTATTGTGAATGCACAAACAGAGACACCACTGAGCAGAACCTAATTTTACTTGCATTCAATGCATGGTATCGCATAGCAATAACATTTGTTTCAGTAATATAATGAATATTTATTACAAACAACAAAATGAACCATGTACAACATTAATTATATAATAGCAGAGATTACATTTTTTCCCTAGATAGGTGTTATACTCTTCATCTTGGCTGCTACCTTCATATCCTCATAGAGGACGTCTTGGCCCCAACACCCACCTACCCCCAACTACCATTCCCCCACGGTTCACCCTGCATGGTGGGGCCTTCAAGACATCCCTCTAGCAGGATCCCTGTACTTGGGGAATGGTGCAGAGCCTGGAACTAGCAGTGGCTGGGATTTTCCTCAGTGTTTACACCACCCCTCAGGGATGCCAGCAGCAAGGTGCTTTGCTGCTATGGGGAAATTTGGCATCCCCTCTCTTTTTTATGCTGCCATGCTTGCACTGCTTTCTTGGGGACAGCAAGGGGCAGTGACAAAGCTAGCTGCCAGTCCCCCCCCCACCGAGTATGGGAGCATAGAGGATGATACTTCCTGTATCTCCTGCCCTCCACAAACCGTGACCTGGGTGTGGGGCATGAACCCAGGTGGCAGTCATGGTTAGCAGTTCACCAGCCACAGTGCTATCAGTGTGTCTAAGAGTACTGTTTTTTTATGATTACAGCCCTGGTGGAATCTTCAAGTCAGAGAAACAGTTCCTATTGCACAGCTAGTTGTCACTACCTAACCGATAAAGGATCACTAATGCAAATAGAATCTTAGGCACATGCTTGTCCAACATTTAATCAAAATAAAGGTATTTACAACATTATTTCAATTAAAGTAAATTGACCGAGTTATAACAGGAACCTCTGTTCCGGGTTCAATATCAGAAAGTTAAGACTAGTTGTATAGTTAAGCTCCCAAGACTTGACCACAGAGCCTTAACTGGCCAGCCAGTCCTCAGCTGTCTGATATTGGGCTAGAATGTTAGTTCTTGTTGCTTAAATAACATAAAACAAATCACTTGGATCACACAAACAATCTGATTGTTCAAAACTAGTAATGTGACCATGCATTAATTTCACATTGCAGCATGGGTCAGAGTTTCTTTTCCTTTTTCTTGATTTTTTTTTTTCTTACTTTTAAAAACCATTTTCTAAGTACAGTAATGCCCTTCAGTGTGTGTGTGTGTGTGTGTGTGTGTGTGTGTGTGTGGCAATGCCCTAAATAACCACACTTCCCAGGTGGTTGAAGGAACTTGGCTATGCCTCGTGCCTCACAAGCCACCTTTGGCATATGGTAGTGGAGCATTTTTGAACAACCCAGTGTGCGCCAATGCTTACAGATTACAGTATTGTATCAACTGTGGTTCATTCAAAAAAGGTAGCAAACTAGTCTCCTTGATTATGTCTAAGAAAATAAAGTGATAACACGGTGCCATTTAGAAGATCTGTTGCTAAAAAAAAGAAAAGGTAGTATTTAGCATCTAAATTTTCAAACACTTCATATAGTGGTGTTTTTTGTCGTAATTATTGATTATCCTCACAGATCATATTTTTTTAAGGTTTCAAAATTTAAAATGTGTATATTTCCCCCTTCTCATATTTATTCTTCTTTATTTGATATTGTGTTTTCAGCACCTTGCATTTTGGAAAGCACTTTACTAAATAAAATAACTACTACTACTACTTCTGTAACTAAAGTGCACATTTATAAAGTAATTCAAAAGTTAAAGAACCCCAGCACAAAAGCACTGAGACAAGCGTTACCCAGAAAGGGCATTTGTAATAAAGCCGTGTTTTGTAGAGATGTAAAACTACATGTATCTGCACAGCACAAAACATCATGTGAAGTATATGCAAATCACCATGAAAAATTTAGACTGGTGCCTGTCGTAGGCTGTGGGTAATGATGGACCAACGAGGCAGATTGGCAGCAAAATAAAGTATTTATTTTTACAAATATAAAGCGAACTGAAGTCGGCAAAGTAAAAGAGAAGCAAAATGCATGTAAATCAACAAAAAGTACAGCTAGTAATAGCTAGCTAAACAGGACGTTAACAGCTTCACATCCTCCTGCCTAATAAAAGCCCTAATCTGGCATTTCTGCAGCAACTGCTGCCCTTTTTGTATTATTTAGTGTTTTCATTTAATTAATTTAACTTCTTTCTAACTATGTTCTACCTGTAATCAAATAACCATAAAACAACAAACAGTGTAAAATTAAAAACATAATGTGATTTAAGTAAGAAAAGTGGTAACATTCCTAGTAGTTCATCTTGTAACAAAAAGAACACTTGGGGTGTTTTCAGTCTTATTGGTTAATCTTCATGTTGAAGCCAGCCCGGTGTCACGGAGGACTGAGGCGCTGGACGCCTTACCTACTGCCACACCGGCAACCTGGGGTGAGGAACGGGACCAGATTGCTAGGGCGGTGGGGTGAGGAAGGATCAAGCGTCCCAAGACAGCTCTCCTTCCAGGAGGTGGGGTGGTTAGACTGATACAGCTTGCCTGCCACCCAGCGATGGCTCGGTGGCAGCACATCCATGTCGCCACGCAGGGAAGGGAACCCACATGCAGGGCGAGGCACCATGTCAAAATGCCTAAAAGAAAAACGTTTCCGACAACAACCGCTAAGAAAGTACAGCTACAGCTAAAACGGCTACTTGATAAAATGCAGAGCAGTCAAAACCTCGCAGAGCAGGCCAAGAAACCATTTTATTTATTTATTTATTTATTTATTTGTTCTAGGATTACAAATACCTTTGAGCCAAGGCTCTTTTACAAAGGTTCCACGTCATTTTACAAAGGTTCTACATCATTACCATGCCAAAGAAAATGACTGTAACCAGGGCTAAAGCAATTTCTTTACAATGTTTTGCTGGGTGGGTGGTGGGCTCTGCCTCCTGCACTCCTATAACATATTATAACACATATATATTATATATATATATATATATATATATATATATTATATACACACACACACACACACACACACACAGAATTTCAGTCTGCTCAATAGCTGACATATGATTGACAATAAAATCGGTGCACTATAGATGCCAACGCTGTTTTTGGCACACTATTAATCCTTAGCTATACTTTATACAGCATATTGACTGGTAATGCAGGGCACTGGGGCTGTCTCCACAGAAGCAGAACTCTGACATCGCACCCATTGCACATACCTAGGCCCTGGGGAGAAAATGGAAGAAAAAACACTCCAGGTGGCAAGATGAACAACCTCCCCCCCCACCCACAGGCCCCGCACCAGTGGCCGGGCACAACCACAAGTCCTGTGGCAGAGAATGACAGCTAATGTGAGTCATGTGGGAAGCTGGGTGATGGGGTTGGGGGGGGATTGGACAGAAGGGGGTCGCCAGGGGGAGAACCAGGAGATAAATAGACTATGAAATAAAAAAGCTAATCTTCATTTTGAAGAACCTGTGGTGTAGGGTGTAGGTAAGCATGAGTAACCTTAATAAACACAAGATTCTGTGCTGTTCTATCAGAGTGGTGAAACAGCTAGCGTGTTACAGTAGCATTCTGTGATGGTGGCTGTGGTGCAGCAGCAGCATCTGGAAGTGTATGGATTCCGATCCTTAACATTGAACCGTATACTATTATCTACTGTACGAACTTTGTTTGGGTCGGAGTGATTTACTGAGAGATTTGCTATAATACTCAGCTGCGGTTCATGTAGGCTAGCGGCATCTGATCAAACCACATCTTAGTTCCTGGTACTAATTTCCTGTTGATACTTCCTAATCCATTTGGCTGTCCCTAAATGTACAGCTCCCCCCCTGTATAAGCAACATCTTAACAACTTTCCTTTTTTCTCAGCCCTGATCAGACCTCGGAGTTTCTGTTTGACTACATCCAGCAGTGCTTGCTTGGAAGAAGTTTCCCAATCCACACAGTAGTATATGACTGCAGCAATCATCTGACTCATGTAAGCAAATTCAAACCACACTGTGGGGCACCTTTGGAGTTTGCATGTTCACAAATCTGTTTCTCTTTTTTCAGTGACAAAATAATTGACAGACAACTATAGCAAAAGGCTATAATCCAGGCAAAAAAGTTCTGGCGACATGACGGCCCCAAAAGTGAAGTTCGAGTTGTTCTATCATTTCAGCTCAGACCCTTAAGACGGAATTATAGCTGAATAAATTGTTCCTTATTTTTTGTAATGTATGAATTTGTGTTTTAAAACAAAATAATAAAAGTGAACATACATTTTCCCACATGTTGAGGGTGAATGTGCTTTTTTTTTTTTTTACTTTCTGTTATGCCTCGTTCTGTTCCCCGATTCCAGCAGGGTACTCCAGTGGTACCCTTGCCTTACAGGGACACCACCTTCTCCATGTAGTCTTGGCTTGCCCTCCAGATGGGGGCAATGGGGATCTACCCCAAACTCGCTGATGTTTCTTTGGGAGGTGCATTCCCAGCAGGCAGGGCCCGGCCCTAGATGTACCAGGGACTTTCATTTACAGGGAGACCAGGGCAGTGTTCCATTCTTTCTCCCTTGCTGCTTGGGACCCTGCATACATGGATGTCAATGGGCTCTGCACATACTGAGCATGGCGCCACACCAGCATCAGCAGGGGTCCTGCCTCCCCTCAGCCCTCCAGCCACTACTACCCGTGGTCTGTGGCAGTATTGTGGTGAGGATGGTACTCTCCCTTCCTGGAGATGGAGAGGAACCTGTGGGACCTCGATCCTTCTCCCCAGTCAGCCTGACAACTCGTGCTCATTCCAGAATACAGGTTGCCGGCACTTCGTCGTGGTAGCATTAATGCTGCATCGATGGGCCATCTGAATCAGCTTTTATGTAAAAGCCAGTTACAGTAAAAGCCGACTTTGCACTGTGCATAAGAAATTTCATGAATATCTGGCTTCATTATACCATCTTTGTGATGTCAGATCTGTGGTATTATCAGAGCATAGTATCACATTATTGATAATTCAGGGTTTGAATGTAATTGTTTCCCTGTGTGACCACTTGACCACCCATATACTGTGTGGCAGAACTTTCTTATGACTGATAAGGAGCTTTACTAGTTCAGTTAGATGTAAATACAAAATGTGGTGGTTGAGGTTGGTTTGGTGTTTCATAAGGTAGCCTATGACAATGGCGACCACGGCTGAACTCTTTCGAAAAGGGTGACTCAGTCATGGCACCTGTGCACAGGAGTACCAGGCAGGGAAGGTGACCGGATGAGGGGGATCAGCGACTATAGTGACAGGATGTCACTATATATACACGTGTGGGGGGAGCATGCCATGCGACAGATGGAAGGGAAGGGAGAGTTTGTGGGATGTAGTGTGGCGGTCAGCTTCCGAGCTGGCCGTGTGGCATGGTGGGTGGCTGGCAGACTAGGGTTGGGAGGGTACCAGGTTCGGTCCTAGGTGCGGTCTGTTTTTTGCACCGTCCGAGATTTTTTTGTTTGTTTGTTTTGCACCTCCCCTGGAGTTGAGAATCCTTAAGTAAGGGGTGCGGGAGGCATAACCCCTGCATAAATAAAAAAGTAAGTCTCCTGGCACCCTTTTTGCTGTCTTGGCGGTGGTGTACATTGCCAAAATTGATTTTTGGCGATGTACACTCTAACAGCGATTGCCTTTCCGCTATCACCTATGACATACAGCCAT
Source organism: Neoceratodus forsteri (assembly GCA_016271365.2). NCBI lineage: Eukaryota > Metazoa > Chordata > Ceratodontiformes > Ceratodontidae > Neoceratodus > Neoceratodus forsteri. The sequence goes on from JADMNL010000025.1 coordinate 51,129,470, forward strand.
TTCATATAGTAGACCATCATGTCTGCATATCCGTGACTGTACTGTGAATGTACATTAAGTGATACAAGGAACTGCAGAGTGATAAGATGGTAGTAGGTTTCCTCTCTCTAATTCTGCATTTGTTTATATGTTTTAAGATATATAGTAATTATAAAATGTGTAATAGAAACCAAGACCTGTGATTGGTTAGATGTGACCACAATACTGTGCTATTCCGGCACAATTGCACAGGTCAGAAATGCTTAACATTCTGAAACTCATTACTCAGTTTTTAAAATAAAATCAGAAGAAGCATGTTATATATAGAATAAAGTATGGGGTGGTGTGTGTAACAAGAAGTTTACACACACCTGAGGGGTTAGATGCTCATAAACCCCGAGAGCGAAGCTCAAGGGGTTTATGACAGCATCTAACCCCAAGGGTGTGTGTAAACTTCGAGTTTACACACCACCCCATGTTTTATTTTATATAATCGATGGCTATGATTTTTTTGCCACAGTAATTAAATAAAATAAAATATCCCTGTGCAGCTGCGCCCCAATCCCGACTCAATTTGCAGTCAGAAGCGGCTGCTGAAGACACGTAATTTTTTTTCTTAAACAGTAGCCTACTTTCAGCCCTGAGTTCTTGTATTTATTTTTTGGACTTACCGCCCAGTCAGAGTTTACTGTGTGATCTCCGGCAGTAAGCCACGGTCTCGGAATACCAGGAAGAGCAGAGCGGCACCAGGCACATGCGCAGTGGTAGGGAAACCCGGTGCGTGTTTGCCGTTATAAACACTCCTGTATAATGGAAAATTATACCACGGGTTTCCAATGGAAAAAAAATCATAGCCATTAATTATAATCACAATAAGGCACTCCAGAGTGTGCATAACTGTGAGATAATGGCATTTCATCAGTGTGTAAGACACTTGGCATTTCCTTGTGTCTCATTTCTCAAGGTGCGTTATTATCTCAGTATACTAATTGGTGTGCACTTTTTCCCATAGGGAAACCCAGTTGTAATTTTCCATTATAACCAACATTGTCCATTTTAACTAGCTGGTTATGACGGCAAACACGCGCTGTATTTCTCTCAGACCATGCATGCGCCAGTCACCTGTCTTTCTTTAGTCTGTGATGTTCGTGGCTCTGGGTCTTCTCACCTCTGCACGCTGGAACTTAAGGATGCTGCAACCGCCGTTCGGTGGAAAGTTTACTAAAAAAAAAAACCAACAAAAAACACAAGTTATTTTAAATGGTTTAGTGGTGTTTTTGTTTTCTGTCTTGCCACAAAACTTCATCTCCACTTCTTTCTGCCTCTAGTGGAGCACTGTAACTTGGTGGACCATGCTAAATCCCGATTGGTCCATGGCTAGCCGAACACCTGTTTGCTTATTTTATTTTGTATAATTGCTGAGGCAAAAAAGCACGTTCTAGCAATTACTGTATTTAAAATAAAATAAAATATGGGGTGGTTGTATAAAACTCAATTTTACACACATCCTCTTTGTGAGATGCATTTGATAAACACCTTAGGTTTCACCCTCGGGGTTTATGTAGCATCTCACACCACCTATACTTTATTCTCTATATAACACACCGTATCATGTCTTATTGCTTAAATAATGTTTACTTGTTGTGTGATGTACAATTAGAGGTAAAATGAATATGAACAACACCTATAAGGTCTGTACATTTATTTGAAGTTATCATAGTATGCTTTTACCCAAGTTTGCAAGTATTTATTGATATTATAATTACAGGTTACATTGAAAAAGGTGGCTGAAATTTCAGGAGGACGTTACCACTGTTACTGTTCTGCTAGTGAGGTAACTGCACATCATAAAGCATTCTAAAAATGCATATGCGTTCCACTGTCTCATGCATGCACAACTTTACCACTGCGTTCTTAGATACATGCACATCATTGTCTTGTATTTTCTTTCGTTACAGCACATCCAAGCTGAACACACTGTACATGTACTCCACTGTATTTTCTACTGTTGCATAACTGTAGATTCGATTGTATTTCTATTTGTATTTCTACTGTATTTATTCTACTGTATTTTATTTATCTATTTTCTCTGTTCCACACTCCCCAACACCAGGACACATCTGGAATCGAGCGGTACCCTGCTCAGTATGCCTGCCTGGTAAAACTCTTAAATAAATAAAAATACCAACTAGAAAAACTCATTAAAACTTTTTTTTTTTTTTTTTTTTATTCAGCTTTTTCCTTACAAGTCAGCTCCGCAGGCTTATTCAGCCCTGTCCCTGTCTCCTATGCATTTATGTAGTTTGCCACCAGGCAAGGATCCAGATTAAGGCAGTAATGACTGGAGGCAGTATGCGCGGTGGTCTAAGGCTCTGAGCTGCAAATCTGGTGACATCCAGCAGACCAGACCTGGGTTTGAATCCCACAGCTTCCTCTTGCATACTGTGTGGCCCTGAGCAAGTCACTTAACTTCCTTGTGCTCTCAGGATGGACCTGGAAACAAGCTCCAGCTTAGTGTGCCTTTCCTGGTTAAACAATTTCCCCTTTCCCGTAGACTAAGTGTTGCATACAGCAACTAATCAGGATATACCCTGAAGGGAAGGAATGAATGTATCCTGGGCAGAGCAGGGTAGGCCAACATTTTTTTTTCAAATTTTCTTTATTAATAGGGAAAAAAGACCCTCACACTCAGCATGTTATGTGTCTTTTTTCCCCCACCCAAACATGGTCCCACAAACATGGGACCATACTGCATAAACAGATTAAGTGGGAAAGGGAATAGCTGCTACACCACATCCTCCTGGTTGGGCTTCTGGAAGCATAGCCCTGGCTCATGCAGAAGAGGGGGAAGGGCATGTAAGTGGTGCTCTATGGAGAAGACAGCCTTGACAATCTACAGATCTTCCACAAATCAGTTTTCACCATTCAGTCCCAATGATGGGTCTAAGCTGGAGGCACTAGGACCCCGTGACAGCAAAGTCTTTTGCAGCCTAGGAGGGAACTGACATCAGTGTCTGCACCACCCATGAGGTAGATGTAATGATGCGTACACATAGGTGTATCAGTAACCAACACTGGCCCCTTCCCCTCCTCAGTTCTGTTTTTCCCACCATTGAGAGTGCACTGTGGGAGCAGTTATAGTCACTGAAACTCAATCACAACCTTCCTCATTTTGCTGCTGCCTCTGTTTGACGCCATAGTCACTCTGGCACCATTGTTTTACCTGTACCGTTCCCCCTTTTTGTCTAGTTTGGTGCCAAACCCTTTTTATGAGGGCCAGCATTTTTAACCAGATGGATTATTTTAGATAATCACTGCAGCAGTATCACCAGAAACAGGTAAGGCACCGACCCAGCAGGTGCCAATGCTGAGACTGGCAAGTCTCTTTAAAATAAGTCACACAGAAAACCATATTCCTGTTTGCCATGGCCCCTAGTAGGAGGCTGAGTGAACTGCAAGACCTCTGCACAAAGCCAAATTACATTATCTTCCATAGGGGTAAAGTAGTCCTTAGAACTACTAGGAAATTCCTACGTAAGGTGGTGTGTGAATTTCACTTGAACCAGTCAATGTACTTCCCATGCTTTACCCAGAACACGCCACTCCAGATGAGCAAAAATTGCATCCTTGACTTGAAACAAGTGTCGAGTATCTATATGGATGGAGCGAAAGATGTCAGATCTAAAAACACTCAGTTTTTGTTACCTCTGGTGAGGTCAGCAAAGGTAAACTAGCTTCCAAGAGGTCATTCTATCACTGGATAGTCTCTTGCATTCACAGAAACTTAGAAACATAGAATCTTTCGGCAGATAAGGACCACTTGGCCCACCCAAGTCTTCCCAATTTTCCCTGTCTGTAGTATCACTATAGAGTCTACTTGATTTGTTTAGTTCTGCTATGAAAAATGCCACCTAGAGGCCGAAGGACACACTCCACAAGAGGCACCTCTACCTCTCTGGCATCCTCAGGGGGCATCCCTATATTAAATATTTGCAAAGCAGCTACCTGGAAAACAGTACGCACCTTGATAAAACACTGTTGTCTGGACATATAGTTTAGAATGGATGCCACCTTTGGAACTGCTGTGTTGCAGAACCTGTTTCAAGAGTAGATTCTGGACCCAACCTTCCAAGGTACTGCTGTATAGTCTACAGAAAAAAAATTACTCACCATAGTAATGTTGTTTCTTCTCAGGGATCCCTCACTATGGTTCCACTCTCCCTCCTTGCCTCCCCTTCAAACCCCAGGAAATCTTACTGTACTCTGACATATGCAGTATGGTCTCACCATGGGACTGTCCCAGAGCTGAAATGGTTAATAGAACCTATGCAAATGACAGAATGCTAGGCTGGAGCTCTGTTTTAAAACCGTTGTCCCTGGAATACATCCTGCAACTGACAGATTATTTACTCCACTTGCCAAGTAAGATGCCTTAGAGAGCTCTCGTTCACCTTTCTTGAAGATTTTATTTTCTTGTTTTTTTTAAAATACCTATTATTTTTTTTGTTTTAAAGCACTGTCCTTGGTTTTACAGGTAGAATAAGATAGATTTAGTAATCCAGTAAATTTTGTGGTTCCCTGCTGGTTTTTCGCAACTGGGACGAAACCAAACTTTTGTTTTATTTTCTAAGGTAAATTTCTTTTAAAAAGTTGACTTCTCTGGCCCTGTTTCTTATTTACGTTTAATCTGCATTGGGAACCGGAGTAACTCTCAGTTGCAGCTAGGTCACTAAACCGACATAAAAAAAAAGAGAGAGATGTCTTGGTTTACAGTGTGGGTATTTGACTTAAGAATCCCAGTTCAAGGTTTTTTTATTATTATGTCACAACCCAAGGAAAGAACTGACCCTACAGGTTTTCAGCATTGCACAGAGTGTCTATTTATTTTTCATATTTATTTCAATCTTGGAATAAACCTTTGAGTTATAGACTCGTTTACAGAGGCTCCCGTCATGACAATAAGAAAACAATGAAACAATAATAAATGCAGTCAAAACAGAAGTGAATGAACAGACTAAAGCAATAATGTGAATTAAGTAAAACAGACAAGCAGGCATGTACAAACTTGTTGCAAAAAATATCACAGTAGCCAGACCTGTTCAAATAAGAACAATTCTATTGTCAAAATGCAAACACAAGTCTAGCTGCAAGGAGTGGGGCCAAGATGCGTGAAGTGCTAAACAGGGTACCATTTATTCTAAGATCGTGGATATGTTCATCCACACTTATTGGCATTGTTCCCTTCCACTTTAAATCAGCCAGAAGTCTTCAAACTGGCTCCTCCCACCCACCCAGATGGTATATAAGAAAAGCAAATCTTGCCGCTGGTTTTCAGCCGACCTTAAATCTGCACTGCTTGAGAGAGATAAGCTATGGAAAATGGCAAGGAAGACTAAGGAACCAAATGACTGGCTGCTGTTCAGAAAAGCCAGAAATAGCTGCACCAAAAAAGTAAGGGATGCTAAGGCTGCTTTCAATACGGCTGAACTTGATGCCTCTTATCACAACCCTGCTAGATTCTGGGGCACCATCAAGGGGATCTTAGGGCAGGACTCTAACACTTCTCTGCCATCTCAAGTGCACCTTAATAAGGTTGCTATCTCTGACAAGCAGGAAGTATTGGATGCATTCAACAATCACTTCTACAACGGCTGGCCTTGCTTTTGACTCCTCTCCAGCTAATCTACTGCGGGCACAACTTAAATCCCAGTCTACTGAGGCTCAGAGGGCTGATTCTTCATTCTCATTCAAACCAATTTTACTGAAGCAAGTAGATGATCTATTGTTGCATTTGGACACTAAAAAAAGCGCAGGTGCAGTCTCTCTTGACCCCTATTTTCTAAAACTTGCAATACATGTGCTTGCAGTTCCCTTAACACATCTTTTTAATCTGTCTTTAGCCTCTGGGTCTATTCCTTCGCTGTGGAAGACAGCACAAGTGTTTCCCCTCCTAAAATCAGGGGACCCCATGGACCTCAACAATTACAGGCCCATATCCATCCTGCCAGTGCTTTCCAAAATGCTAGAAAAATTAGTGAGCATCCAATTAAGAGACTACCTTGATGTTAATAATCTCTTAAAACCCGCTCAATCTGGGTTTAGGACTAGGCATAGCACCATTTCTGCACTGGCAAAAGTCACAAATGACTGGCAAACAGGGCTAGACAAAAGAACAGCGTCTGTGCTGTATTTCTTGATCTAAGCAAAGCCTTGACACAGTGGATCATGAGCTGCTACTCTCTTCACTGCACTCCATAGGCCTAGATCAACCCTCTCTTAAGTGGTTCAGATGTTATCTCACTGATAGAACGCAGCAGGTGAAAAATGAAGGCGACCTATCCTCCTCAAAACCACTCCTAAGAGATACCTCAAGGATCTATCCTGGGCCCTATCCTTTTGCCATTTACATTAACAACATTGACTCTAATCTCACCAAAGCCAATGTTCACCTCTTTGCAGATGACACTGTCTTATATGTCAGTAACCCATCACCTTCAAAGGCCTGTGAAATACTACAATCAGAATTCTCCCTTTTGCAATACCAACTACTTGAAAAAAAACTCCTAAATGCAAAGAAGACAAAAGCTATGTTCTTCTCCACTAATTACTATACTAACACCTTTTCACCAAGCAATCTTCCCCAACTATCCACCATCCTTGGAGAAAGCCTTGACTAAGTTGACAAATTCAAATATTTAGTGGTATGAATTGACAACAGGCTTGGTTATACTCAGCATATTGAAGAACTTCTGCAAAAACTTCGCCAGAGGCTTGGCCTTTTCTTCAGAATTAAACATTATTTAACCAGAGAGTCAAGACAGAGACTAATCCAGGCCTCATTTCTATCACTTATTGACTATGCAGATTTCCTCTATGGCCACTGTTCTATTTCCTATTTAAGTAAACTGGATACCTTGTACCATAGAGCTCTCAGGTTCATCACAGATCTTCCATTCAACACTCATCATTGCTCTCTCTATGCTGCAGTTGGCTGGACATCCTTACACCTCAGAAGGAACAAAATGCTGCATTATGGATGTACAAAACCCTGTCTAACAAACTTCCATCCTATATTTTGATTGCTTTACACTGGCCACAGCTAGGTTATATGCCCTAAAGCAACAACCTCATCACTTTGAAGCTACCCAAAGCCAGCACCCGGCATGGGAGATCTGCAATCAGTTACTCTCTAGCAATGGCATGGAATTCTCTGCAGAAGACCCTAAAGTTGACCACCTTTATACCTCTAACATCCTTTAAAAATCTCTACACAAGTCTCTTCCCAGAGATATGCAATTGCTTTCACAAGGCTTAGTCCAATCACATTCATTACCCCACCCTTTTTTCTTACTGCATCTTTGCTAGCCCTTACCAAGACCTCCACAGCTACCCCTGTCACTTACTTCTACCCCATTCACTCACTAGTAGTAGACTTAGTCCCTATCCAAAACTCCCACCAGCCCCTCTATGTCATTTTTCAGAGGCTGTTTTCAACATTTTAGTAGTCATCAATCATAACTGTCTGGTTTAGCTTGCCTTGGAGCCTGTAATCTCTGGCTACCCTGTTTGTATATATGTTTATATTATTGTATCTGTTTATATAGATGTGTTTTGTATATGTCTGCTTTTGTACCTTCAAGTTGTTCCTCGACCTATCAGGTCCATCTTGTAAATGAGCTTTGCTCAATGATGTCGCCTGAATAAATAAAGATTTTGATTGATTGATTGATTGATTGATATACCTTGGTTCCACCCCATGACGCCAGATCTTCCTTTCTATTGGAAGATACAGGTTGCCTCCCTCATGCTCTGCATCTTGTAGGCCCTGGCTTTCAAATCGTTGGTTTACCGAATTGAAACTTCGTCAAGTTAGCGATTGAGCTTTGCAGCATCGATCATGGAGGAAAAATCTTCCTGAGGTTTCGCGGTGTCCCTGCGGCTAAAAGATGTCGTGCACCGATCCCCACCTCACGTGCGTCTACTGCCTAGGTGTCGGACATGACACCTCATCCTGCAGTTATTGCTTGGCCTTCCATCCCAACGTCCTGGACGACTGCAAGGCACGCCTGAAGCTGGGGAGATCAGAAAAAAGGAACTCTCCAGTGGAGTCAAAGGAGGCTAGGTGGGCGGTTTCTGCAGTCACGGGCTCTGCCGAGCAACAGGAACACATGAAGGCGTTTGAGGAGGAAGCCGCTCATGCTTCGGCCAATCGAAGCTTCTTTGTTCCTCTCAACCTATGCTCCACCTTTACTGGTTCTTTCAAAGAGTTGTGCCAGTCTCTCCCCACCCGGGGTGAGGCACCCTCAGGCTCGCACTCCTCTTGCTCTCGGAAGAGAGACAAAGAACCTTCATCTTCGTTCTGACGAAGACGATCTTGAGATTGAGAAAGGTCTGAGTCCCAAGAGCATGCGGTCTCGACCTTGGTTGAGATCGCCTCCTTGGCCGCCGGCTTTATGGATCTTTCATCTGGCCAGGGGACCGAGGAATTGGCCGACGAGGTCGAGATAATCCTCGACCCGATCAACCCTTTGTCGCTGGCCGTGGCCGATGAATCCGTAGGACGGACTCCGGTCCTAGTCTTTCCTGATGAGGAGACCCAGCCCGCTAGCGTCCCCATCAAGGACCCGGTTCTAGACCCTAGGGTTTCACCGATCACACTGGTGTCTCCTGATCGACCGAGTCAGCCTCCCCGATCTCAGTCACGGTCCAGGACCCCCTCGGCTGAACGACCGAGGAAGAGCCATAAGCGCTCGAAGAAGAGGCAATGCCACAGGTCGTCCTCATCCTCCTCGGATGAGGAGAGGCTCCGGTGGAAACTCCGTTGGCGCTATTATGACCTTATGTGGCAACAGCTGATCCTGACTGGGCAGAAGCCGGCTCCACCGCCCACCCAGCCATTACTTGGCTTTCGCCTTCCAGGCCGAAGCCGACCCCTCCGGAACCGAAGTCTCTGGTTCCTCTGCCCATGGGGCCGGTCCGTCCACCAGTTCGGCCTATTCCGGTCTCTCCACCTATCCCGGTGGAACTGCCACCTAAGCAGCCTAAGGGAGGGGCTCCGTCAAAAGAGGACCGACTAGACACTGGACTTCCCTGACGTTTGTCGGTTACAGTCTCCCCAGACCTCCCTCGGCGGATCGAGGGTGATTTAGGCAGTAGACCACTGTATCACGACTCTTTGGACTCGGATTTCACCAGGCTCCACTCTCATCCGGGGGATGACGAGTCATCCGTTTGCACAGGGATGGAGAAGGGCCCTTCCTCCTTCCAAGGGATTCTCCGTCTCATTTCCGACTCCACCGGAATGCCCCTGGAACCTATCCAGAAGAAGGCAGAGTACCCTCGCACAGATATTATAAAGAGAGGGGATACCCCGACAGAGGCCTTCCGAGTGGCCAAAGCCATTGTTCGCCCAGCCCTTGAACATTGGCAGCGCCCTGCTTCATGCCCAGTACCATCTACCCGCATGGCTCCTGGTGCCCTTGGCTCAAGCCTGGACCCCAACAGGCCCGCAAAGGAGGCCGAAGCTCAGGTCCTGGAGCCTCCTCCTCCAAGCCTGCCCAGTGATGGGATGGGGGTTGCCACCCCTATCTCCGTCACTCCAGCTCTGGGCCCTCCCGTGGGGGGTCAACTCCGCCACTTCCTTTTAAGCCTGGTCCGCTATCACTTAGGACAGGTGGGTTCTCGAGAGGTGGTCGGTCGAGGACTGCCTCTAGAGTTGAGCAGTACCCTCCCAGCTGAGCTCGCGCCCCTCAGGAGGAATGGATTTCCGCGTGCACCCAGTCGGCTCTTCGAGATGACATAGCTCAGCTCCTCCACAAGGAGGCAGTAGCTCCTGTGGAAGATCCTCCAGCAGACCCAGGCTTTGTCTCCAGGCACTTCCTGGTGCCCAAGCGGACGGGGGGGTTGGCACCCTATTCTAAATCTCCACAACCTGAATCGGTTTCTCAGGTCTCGCACCTTTCGGATGGTCAGTCTGTCCCAGATCATACCATCCTTGGAGCAAAACCTGTGGTTCTGTTCACTGGATCTGCAGAATGAGTTCTTTCATGTCCCAATCCGTCTGTCCCATTAGCAGTTCCTCCACCTCAGGGTTGAGGGGACCCTGTACGAGTTCCAAGCCATGCTGTTTGGCCTGTCATCAGCCCCACAGGTCTTCACCAAATGCATTGCAGTGGTGGTGGCACATCTTCAGTTTCGAGGAGTCAGAATCTACCCTTACCTTGACGATTGGCTCCTGGCAGGTTCCACTCAATAGGAGGTGGAGAGGTCCAAGGATCTGTCCTTCCAGACCTGCTCTCAATTCGGCCTCCTGATCAACGAGGCCAAGTCAGAACTCGTGCCCTCCCAGGTGATGGCCTTCATCGGGGCAGAGCTTGACTCTTGTCAGGCCAGAGCTTGGCTGCCGGCGGACAGGGCGGAGGTTCTGTCCTCCTTTGCCCAATCATTTTTGATTGGGCACTTACGCCCTGCCCATGACTTATTGCACCTTCTGGGTTACATGGCGGCATGCACCTCGGTGGTCAGTTGGGCCTGGCTGCACATGCGCCCCTTCCAATGGGAGCTGGCCACCCAGTGAACTCAGCGATATGGTCATTTCAACCAGCTGATAATTGTAACCCAGAAGATGTGGGACACTCTCCAATTGTGGACTGCCCAGACCCGGTTGCAGGAAGGGATCCCATTTGTCCGCCCTGAGCCGCGGTCGAACTTGACTGATGCCCCTCTCATGGGCTGGGAGCCCACATGGGGGACAACAGGGTCCACAGGTCCTGGACCCTCAAGAGTCCTGATGCCATATCAACCTGTTGGAGCTCAGAGCAGTCAGACTGATACTGTCAACTTTCGCTCCTCAGCTCCGTGGTTCAAGTCCAGATGGACAATACCATGACCATGTACTACTCAACAAACAGGGGGTATGCACTCCCATCTGCTGTGCAAGGAGGTGCTCCATATCTGGACCCTCGTAAGCCAGTTGGAGGAGGGCTCCTAGCCATCCATGTGGCAGGAGCCTCCAGCCAGCTGGCGGATGCTCTCAGCTGCATAGGCCAGACATCCCATGAGTGGTCTCTCCATCCAGAGGTAGCTTACAGCCTGTTCTCCCATTGGGGCAAACCGATGGTGGACCTGTTTGCCTCCAGGGAAAACACCAAGCTGAGGCTGTATCATGCCCGCCCCCCTCAGCAGGGCTCGCTACAGGGGGATGCCTTCTCGAGGCCATGGACCCCAGGCCTCCTCTACGCCTTCCCTCCATTTCCTTTGATCCACAAGGTTTTACACAAAGTGAGGAGACAAAGTGAAAGTGATTCTGGTAGCCCCAGACTGGCCACGCCAGTTCTGGTATCCAGATCTCCTCAGCCTCAGCTTCAGGCCTCTGGAGCGGCTTTGTGCACGCAAACCTGATATCTCTCAACCAGGAGAAGGTCTTCCATCTGGACCTTCAATCCTGCACCTCACAGCCGGGTACCTGAGCAGCTAGAGTTCTAGGCTTTGGGTCTTTCCAAAGATGTCTACACTGTGGTGGAGACATCTAGAAAAATTGACCAGGAAATGTTAAGCCTGCAAATGGAAAGATTTTCCATTTGGTGTCAGAAATAAGGTCTGTACCCTTATCCTGTTCTGTGGCTAACATTCTCGACTAACTTTGGTCTCTCTCCAAAGGGGGTCTACGGTCTTCGACCCTTAGGGTGCACCTGGCAGCCATTTCTGCTTACCGGGCATGGGCCAGTCAGCCGACATTGCCGCAGGAGACAGTGGTTGGGTACTTTTTCAAAGGCCTGAATCACATATCTCCTCCGGTGCGCGAACCTCCACCTCCATGGGATCTGCTGCTGGTTTTGGCAAAGCTCATGGGCAAGCCATTCGAACCCATGCACAAGTGTGAGCTGTCACACTTGTTGTGGAAGACGGCCTTCCTGGTGGCTATCACATGAGCCAGAAAGACAGGACAGCTCCAGGTGCTTTCGGTGGACTCCCCTTATCTGGTCTTCCACAGGGACAAAGTTGTCCCGCGCCCCCACCCGAAATTCCTTCCGAAGGTGGTTTCAGAGTTTCACCTTAACCAGGTGTTGACTCTGCTGGTTTACTACCCTAACTACACCTCGAACACCAAGTACAGGCTTCATAATCTGGACCTGAGATGTGCTCTCTCCTACTATAAGGTGAGGACAGCGGATATTTATGGAGAGGTTCACCAGCTGTTTGTCACTTACGCTGAAGCCGCTTCTGGCAGACCTGCAGTAAAATGGACTATTGCAAGATGGATTACATTATGTATGGGTCTGTGCTATGAGTTGGGCGAGGAGCCTCCCAGAGGGATAAGAGCTCATTCTACCCGCCATACTGCTGCATCGGTAGCTGCTTCCAGGGACATCCCTATCCAGGAAATCTGTCGGGCTGCTACCTGGAAGTCAGCAAACACCTTCATTACCCACTACCACATCGACCTTGAGTCACACTGGGATGCTGGTTTTGGGGCCTTGGTTCTCCAATCTCTGTTCCCAAAGTAGGGTGGGCACCTTGCCTCCCTCCTCCTGGAGAACTGCTAGGAGTCTGCCAATAAGTGTGGATGAACAACATATCCACGATCCTAGAAAACCAGACTACTCACCTGTAACAGTAGTTCTAGGAGTGGTATATGTTGTTTCATCCACCGGACCTGCCAACCTCCCCAGCTATGGACCTTTAACCTGGCTTCCAGCAGGCTAAGATCTGGCGTCATGGGGCGGAGCCGAGGTATAGCCTAGAGGTTAGAGGAATGAGGTGTGAACAAGCTTGATACATCCAGCAGACCAGACCTGAGTTTGATTCTCACAACCTGCACTTGCATACTGTGTGACTCTGAGCAAGACACTTGACCGCCCAATGCTCCCAGGTCACCCCTGAAAACAGGCACTTGTGCCTAGTGGGCCTAACCCGGTTACCAAAGACTAAAATATAATAAAAAAAAATATACCACCTGGGTGGGTGGGAGGAGCCAGCTTGAAGACTTTCAACAGATTTAAAGTGGAAGGGAACAATGCTAATAAGTGTGGATGAACACCATATTCAACTCCTAGAACTACTGTTACAGGTGCGTAACCTGTTTTTACAGGATATGGATTACAGAAGAAACATAGGGTCCTGCAGATTGAAGTTGGAGGAGGTAAGGCAGGGCAGTGGTTAGGGAGAGGGTAGACATAGGAGAAGAATGAAGAGAGAGAGTGTGATGGGAGGAATGGGAGGAAACTGAAAGGGAAAATGGAAAACATGGAAAATGGAATAAGAACTGGAAACTAAGAGCAGCAGGGGCCAGTTATTCAACTGAGAGTGGTGAACCAGTTGCTACAGCTGAGCCACACTTAATTTGTGTTTTCTGCTGAGGGTTTGACCACCTGAACGCAGATTGTGAGATTTGTAAAAACTTTCCCCATTCGACGCTTGATAGGCAGTTGAGCTGACTGAGGGAAAGGACGTCCGATAAGGCTGCTTACCCGGCCTCAGATAAACCGACTCCTTCTCACCATAAAAGAAACCCAGGAACGGACGAAAAGCCCTCTGACAAGGGTGAGGTTCCCTACGAGAAAAATGAACTGCAGATACTGCCACTGAGCGGCTAGCGTCTGCTAAAAAGAAGGAAAAGCACTGGGGAAGGAACGCAGCGACAAACCCATCGGTTCCTACCGCTGAGGAGATTGCTAACACCATCAGGATAATTCAATCACTGCAAACTGGTACCTCAGTTACTGGATTTACTGGTTGTGTGGGACAAAGAAGGCCAAGGTACATCGTGATTGTCCCCCTCAATAACGGATCATTTAGTTTTTATGTAAGTTTAGCCATATATCAAGTTTTGATTTAAACATATCAAAGTTAAATTAATTAATTCCTGTGGTAGTGAATTCCACTGCTTGGATGCTCTTATACAGAAATACTTGTCTCTCTTTATTGGTGTCAGCCCATTCGACTGAAAGCTGCTCATTATGGAGTCTGCCTACCGTACGTTTATCGGATAGTATTAGTCCACGTTGTTTCATTTGTGTAGATGATTTTAATATTTTAAACATAAGAAGAATATCCCCCCAAGTCTTCTTAAGTGAAGTGGGTAAAGTCTTGTTTCTTTAAGACGAGTATTGTTGGGTTTATTTTTCATTCTTGGTATCATTTTAGTCAGCCGTCTCTGAGTTTGTTCCAGTTGGTTTATATCTCCTCTAAGGTATGGGCTCCAAAAGGGAGATCCATAATCTTAATGTGGTCTAATGTATGCCCTGTATAGTAGAACTAAACACTGTTCGGATATGTTAATAAAAGTTTTGTTGATTTGTTTTAGGATAATATTAGTTGTTCTGGCCACCTTATTGCAGTGTGAGATAGATGATAATTTATTATTAACTGGAATGCCCGGGTCCCTTTCACAATTTGATCGTTTAAGAAGGACATTGTTTAAGTAATAACTAGTTTGAGGATTTTTTGTTCCGAAGTAGAGGACTATACATTTTTCAGTGTTAAAGGACATGAGGTTTGTTTTAGCCCATAATTCGATTTTTTTGAGGTCCTGTTTTAATAGAGTGATATTTGATATTGTATCCACTCTACCACCAAGTTTTGTATTGTTGGCTAATTTTGAAATGTGATTAGTAGAAGGAAGAATCAAATCACTTATGAAAATGTTGAAAAGAGTGGGCCCCAATACCGAGCCCTGCGGTATACCACTAGTAACTTGGCCTTGGTCGGAGATTACCCCATTTATTCTTACCACTTGCATTCTATTATGTACCCAGCGTGATACCCAATTAGTTAAATACTGCGAAAAAACGAGTCTATGCAATTTCTTAATAAGTAGAGCATGAGACACTTTGTCAATTGCCTTGCTGTAATCCAAAAGAATGACATCCGAAGGAATATGGCTATCCAAATATCTGCTGATGTTATTATAAAAGGAGACTAACTTTGTTGTACAGGAAAGTCCAGGTTTGAAACCATGTCATGATATGTCCTGAATACCTAACTGTTCTAGTTCACTCTCAATTAGTGATTTGACTGGTCGCTCCATAACCTTCCCTATAATGGATGTCAAACTAATTGGTCTATAATTTTGGATGTTAGATTTATTACCCTTTTTGTAAATTGGAATAACTATGGTCTTGCGCCAGTCATCTGGTATGTCGTTTTTAATAAGTGGTTTGTTAAAAAGTGAAGTAAGTGGTAAAGCCAAAGAATCGGATGTTTCTACCAGAAATCTTGATTGAATATTATCTGGTTCAGGATTGGTAGATTTTCTAAGAAATGATAAGGACTTTCTAACCTCTGAACATTCAAATTTAGGTGGAATAGAACCATTTTTATATGCTGGGGGGATTAGATATAATTTGTTAAAGACAGAGCAAAATTATTTATTAAAAAGGTTTGCTGATTTATGATCATTTTTGATAATAGTCCCATCTTCTAATAGAGATTCAGGTTCAGCGACCCAGTTCACAACTTCCATCAGTTCAAACTCTGGGTTCCTTGGCCGGTTCCCTTGAACATTACCCTGATGTTTATGGTGATGATGATGATTTTGAGGAGCCCCTGAACCGGATGTTTCCCTGATCCTCAATGCCCTGACTCCTGATAAGGGAGCTGAGGATTTTTATTTTACTTTTTGAAGCATGTGGCACAGGCGCTGGACCTCTCCTCTCAGGAATCCACAGAGGAGGAAGAGGAACCAGATTATATTTTATTTATTTATTTAGCTTTTGTTTACGGGTAAGCCGCTAGACAGTCAGGTGCCTATTTTCAGGTGCGACCTGGGAAAATTACAAAGAGTACAGGCAATAACATACAGAGGCAAGGTACAGGCAATAACATTATACAGACAAGGTAACAGTAATTTACAGGGTACATTCAGTTACAGACAGCAGACCTCAAGCAATAACAGATTCAGAGACAAGGTAGCGCTATCACACAGGGTCTTGCCAGGAAGGGCAGAGAGCCAGGTACAATCAGACAGCTAATTAAAGGCAGTGCAGTGTTAGGGCATGTCAGCTGGGGAGGTGGTCAAGGAAGCTGGCTGGTAACAACAGGACATTGTTGAGAGGTGCTCTACAGACCTCTGCGCTCTGGCAGTCCAAAGGGGCTTCGTGCCATGGAGTGGGTCAGCCAAAAAGCAGGATTTGAGCACCTGTGGGAGGGGGCAGCCCTTACATAAGCCAGGAGTAGGTTCCAGGCTCTGGGGGCGAGGGCCGCAAAGGCACGGTCCCCAGCGAGTGAGCGAGTTTTTGGGACCATGGGAGCCTGGCAGTCGCTCTACCTCAGCTGATAGCCAGAAGGGGCAGGCTTGAGCAGATCGGCAAGTGCTGGGGGGGGTGGAAGATCGTATGATGTTGTCAGTGAGGTTGCCCATAACAAAGGATCGGTGGTTGCTAGGGGAGAGCCACCCCAGCCTAGCGTAGAGTTGACAGTGATGGGTGAGACGGGGGGCAGATAGGGCGAAGTGACATACGTTGTTGTACGTAGAGTCCCATTTTGTGAGCCAGGTTTGGGGTGTTCACAAAGAAGGTGAGCCCATAGCGGAGCGTGGGGAGTAGTACCCCTTTTGCAAGGGCAAGTCGGGCAGCTGGGGTGAGGCAGCTTTTTGCCCTGTATGCCAGTCCCATCTTACAGTTAGTGGCCTTACAGGAGTTCCGTACGTGCAAGGAGAGGTCCGGCTGAGGGTCGAGGGTTACCCCCAGGTATTTGAATGTGTCGACCAACGACACAGGGACGCCATCAGCACTAACTACTTTGAGGTGTCCTGGGCATGCTCTAACCTTGGCACGGGAGCTGAATAACATGGCCTGCATCTTGTGAAGGTTGATGGCGAGCTTGTTGGCCTTGAGCCAGGATTGAATCTGCCGAAATCAGAGTTAAGTCTGGCATTAACGTCTCCTGATATCCTGGGAGCTAGCAAGAAACACAAGGTCTTCTGCATATAGGGTGACATGCCCAGAGGCAGGGATCAAGGGCAGCTGGTTGATAACGAGGAAGAACAGCAAGGGGCCAAGGACAGACCCCTGGGGCACCCCACAGGTTACCGGTGCGAGCCCAGATTAGGCTTTTTGGAATCTCGTGTACTGTTGCCTTCCTGAAAGATAGTTTGTAAACCAAGCTAGTATGGGGGGGAAGGCCAAAGGACTGTAGGGTAGTGCCCAGAAGAGTGCGATCAACCAGCTCAAAGGCCTTTGAGAGGTCAATGAAGAGGGCCCCCATAAGTTTGCCTTGATCAGTCG
Organism: Neoceratodus forsteri; assembly: GCA_016271365.2. Classification (NCBI taxonomy): domain Eukaryota; kingdom Metazoa; phylum Chordata; order Ceratodontiformes; family Ceratodontidae; genus Neoceratodus; species Neoceratodus forsteri. The sequence goes on from JADMNL010000025.1 coordinate 51,146,674, forward strand.
CCGTTCGGATTGCGGAGGTGACCTGTGCAAGGGCAGTGGAGGTGCTGTGCCCTTTACGGAACCCGTGCTGCTCGGGGGAGAGGAGGCCATGGGTTTTGAGGAAGAGAGCAAGCTGGGAGGCTACCACTTTTTCAAGGAGTTTGCACACTGCAGATAGAATCACTATGGGGTGGTAGTTTTCCAGTATTTTGGGGTCACCATGCTAGAGTACTGGGGTCACACAAGCCACCTTCCATGTGGCTGGGATAGTCCCAGACATGAGAGAGGAGTTTAGAATGTGGGAGATAGGCAGTGCCAAGTAGGGGGTCCCCAGGCAAAGTAATCTTGGTTCAAGATTGTCATGCCCTGCTCCAGTGTGAGGGGAGAGTCCTGCTAGGAGCTTCCGTGTCTCTTTGCAGGAGACAGACTTAAAGTAGAAGGGAAAGGGGGGAGGATGAGACACGGTGCCGTCAGTGCGGCCTGGATCACTGGATGCTGAAGACATAGGGGTATAGTCAGACAGGTCGGTGAACAGGGCGTTAAAAGCATTGGCTATGGTCAGGGCATTATTACAGCTTGCTCCACCAATTTGCATGTCGGAGACCTGGGGGCAGGAGGGACCACTGACTGTATGTTTAATGATGTGCCAGAAGCTCCTAGGATTCTTAGCAGACGCTTCTAGGGAGGATTTGCAGAACTCACTCTTGGCCGAGTGGATGGCCCGCTTACATGAGTTACTGAGCTGTCTGTACTCCTCAAAGTCAGATCTACTCCCGGAGGCCTTAAATTTGCGCCTGCTTTTATCCCTTTGCTTCATCAGAGTGAAGAGGCGTCCTTGCAGCCACTTGGTGACAGTGCCCCTCACTCTTCTTTTTGTGAGTGGGGCATGTCTGTCTTGTAGAGGGATAAATAAGGATAAGAAGCAGTTGAGGACAGCAGAGGGGTCACTAGTCGCCAGGATGGGGGACCAGTCCATCTGACTGAGGTTGGCTCAGTAGGTGATGTAATTAAATTTAGAATAGTCCCTCATCTGAATGACTTTGGGGGGAACTCTGGGGGCCAGGACGCTCCAGATGCAGTAGGTGGGGGAATGGTCAGAGATGGAATCTGCAAAGAGGCCAGAAGCAATGATTTTGTTGGGCCTGTTGCTCAGCATCCAGTCAAGGAGAGTGCCTTTTGCCCCCAAGGGAGAGGGTCTGCTGGGCTCGGAGATGATTTGACCTAGGGCAAGACCAGACAGGAGGGGTTCGTACGTTTTTGCGTTGGGACTCAGCCAGTTTAGGTTGAAATCCCCAAACACCAAGAGCTTGTTTGTACCCACCTTGGTACCGGGGAGTCAAGGAGATGGGAGGGCCGAGGACACCGCCTTTCGGTGGATTGTACACACAGGGCAAGTGGAGCTTCTTGGCGTTGCCCAAAAGAAGCAGGGTGTGTGGGAACTCACAAGAGAGAGGGGGGTGAGGTGACTGTCACCTTGAGGTGGGATTTAAAGTGAGCAACAGTCCACCCCCTCCCTGTTTTTTACCTACTCTATCCTGCCTGATTGCAAGGTAACCAGGGAGATCGCAGACCGAGTCTGGGGTGGAAGGTTTGAGCCAGGTTGCGGAGATCCCAAGGATGTCCGGATTGTAGTGGGCAACCCAGGCCATCAGGTCTGAGAAATTAGCAAGAAGGCTGCAAGCTTTAAGCCCTTGTCGTGCTGCCACTGAGGGGGAGACATATTTGGGAAAAATCAATAACAGACAGAAGAATGCACCGCTAGAGGAAGTTTATTCAGCAAATAGATTCTAACTAGGGTGCTCTGAATAGATTCCTTGGCAAGTATAGCTGAGCTAGTATAAATTCAGCAAATAAGTTCAGCTAGGGTGCACTGAACAGATTCCTTTGGTTAGTATAACTGCAGAATACACAAATAAAGAAAAGACTTCAGTAGTTAAATTCTGAACTAGAGATGCAATGGACAGTTTCAATGGAGAATATACATCAAAAGGAAGGAGTTCAGCAAATAGGTTCTAGAACTAGGGTGGAATGTACAATTACCTTAGTTAGCATACATGAGGAATAACGCATCTAGAAGACAAAGAAATCAGCAAATAACTTCTGACTAGGGTGCTATAAACAGTTTCACTGAGCAGGTTGAGTGGGCCACGACGAGGGGGAAACAGCAGAGTGCAGGGACAGGCAGGAGCAATAGCCCGGCTGAAGTGAGTATGATAGGCCCACCGGATAAGTGGGAGGGTTAGTGGTATTTAAGGGAGGAGGAGATGGGAGTCGGGTGGGGGGCACAAGTTTTAAATAGGTGTCCGGTCCCAGAAAGTTCTACAAGTGAGCCCGAGGGCTCGGTTGCTGCAGTCAAAAGCTGGAGAAACTGTGCAGTGTGTCCTCCTGTAGCTCCGATGAGCTCTGACTGCACCCCTGAGGCTGTAGAACTGGCCCTTTTGTAGCCCAGTGGGCGGTCGGGACAGAGAGGCTTGGCGCCTTTTCAAACAAGAAATGTCACCGGTATGAAGAACTTCCAGGTCAAGCAGTCCGACTGGCACAAGTATTTAAATAAATTGTCTGGTCCTAGAAAGTCTCACAAGTGAGCCCGAGGAGCTCAGGTTGCTGCAGTCAGAAGCTGGAGAAACTGTGCAGCGTGTCCTCCTGTAGCTCAATAAGCTCTGACTGCACTCTGAGGCTTGTGAACCAGCCTTTTGTAGCCAGCGAGGTGATCGGGACAGAGAGGGCTTGGCGCCTTTTCTCAAACAAGAAATGTCGCTGAGTGAAAGAACTTCAAGTCGGCAGTCCCGACTGGCACAGGTATTTAAGTAAAATTGTACGGTCCCAGAAAGTCCCACAAGTGAGACCCGAGGAGCTCTGGTTGCTGCAGTCAGAAGCTGGATAAACCTGCAGCATGTCCTCTATAGCTCCAATGAGCTCTGACTGCACCCTGAGGCTTGTAGAACCAGGTCCTTCTGTCCCAGCGAGGCGATTGGGACAGAGAGGGCTTGGACCCTTTTTAAACAAGAAATGTCACCGAGTGAAAAGAACTTCAAGTTAGCAGTCCCGACTGGCACAAATATTTATAATAAATTGTCAGTCCTAGAAAATCCCACAAGTGAGCCCCAAGGAGTTCCGGTTGCTGCAGTCCAATGATGGATGTACCAGCAATTAGGAGATAGCTACTGCCCATCCATAAGTCCCTAAAGAGACAGGCCACTAGAATTTTGTGGACCCCCACTTCCATTCCTCCAGTGGACAAGAAGATGGGATAGGAAATACTGGGTGACCAAGGCTGGTGCTGAATTCCTTTTTGGACATCCCAGCCATGAAGGGGTGCTGCAGGCTGCTGCATGTGACAAGGCAGGCATTCCTCTGGCATCACACCCACCTGACAAAGAGTCCAGGAAAATGGATTCTATGGCCAAGAAGTCATATTTGGGTTCTTATCTGGCCATTAGGCAGGCCAGTTATGTGACTTATGTCTCCAGATACCAGAAACATCTTTGGAATACGGTCTTGGAGATTGCTAAAGCCTGCCCTGTTCCCATGGCATCTGATCTAGTTGAGGCTGTGACAAGGGGCATAGAGGCCTCCAAATACCAATTTTGGATGGCAGTGGATGCCAATGATATTGCAGCCAGACTAATGGCAACCTCAGTGTCCCTGAGGAGATTTGCCTGGCTAAGGACCACCAGTTTATCCCAGGACACCCAGACGAAGGCCCTGGATTTCCCTTGCGAGCCTACATCACTCTTTGGTGAGCAGACAGAGGCGTACATGAAAAAGAAGGATGAGTACAAAGTGGTGTACAAGAGTGCTGCTGCTAAGGAAAAGGCAGCAACACCTCAGAAGTACCAGAGTAAAGGGGTTGGGGTAGAACCCACTACAGACCTTTCTTCCAGACTCAGGCTCTCCCAGCCTATCAGCCACCAAGAGGGTACCTCAGAGGCAGGGGCAGAAGGAGCAGCAGTCCAGCTGGCCCCAGTACCCAGTCAAGTGCACAAGCAAAGCAGACCCCCCCAAGGGGTCTGCCAGGGTCGCCTCCCCACTTCCAGTAGGGGGCAGACTAGCTGACTGTCTCCAGGCTTGGAAATCCATCACCACAAACAAGTGGGTCCTGGAGGTAGTGAGCCAGGGTCTTCTCTCTCAGCTTCAGGGTCTTACAGACTGAGGCAAGAGTTTTCAGACCTGCCACCCATCAGAAGCAGTTCTATTGGAGCAGAAGTAGCAAAACTCTTTCAGAAGAAGGCAATGGATTCTGTTCCCTTGGCCCAAAAGGGAAAGGGACTCTACTCAACATACTTCCTCACTCTAAAGAAAACAGGGGAGTGGCGACCCATACTGGATCTCAGACATTTAAACAGGCATTTGACAGAGCCAGAGTTCAAAATGGTCACTCTGGCTACCATTCTCCCTACACTTAGGCAGGGAGATTGGCTGGCATCCCTGGACTTAAAGGATGCTTACTTCCACATTCCTTTCAGGCAATCCCACAGAAAGTACATAGGTTCAGATTGCCATCAGACCATTACCAGTTCAGAGCCATGCCTTTTGGACTGACTTCTGCTCCAACAGTGTTTACGAAGTACCTAACAGTAGTAGTGGCACACTTAAGGAGGCATGGAGTTACAGTCTTCCCATACTTGGATGATGGGCTAGTGGTAGGCCAGTCCTCCCAGCTGGTCAAGGAGGCACTAACCACCAATCAGGTTCCTGCAGTTCTTAGGCTTCCTGGTAAACCAAAAGAAGTCAGTGCGAGACTGGTTCAGCTACTAGAATTTATAGGAGCAGAACTTGGACACACCAAGAGGAAAGGCATTCCTCCCTCAGGGAGGGTGAAACACCCTCATACATTTGGCCAGCTCCTTCCAGCTGCATATTCCCAGATCAGCAAGGCACTTTCTACAGCTGGGTTCCATGTCAAATCCACACAAACAAAATTGCTGCGGTTGTTTTAAGCGCTGTCATATCAGCGTTGTAATTAGCGTGCTGTATAATTTCACATAAACAATCTCAGTGCAGTATAAAGTAAGCGTAAAATGGGAAAAGTTTCTGTTTCAGTGTACAAAATAAAGTTAGAGCTGATTGGTGCAGACTTAAGATTTGCAAGCAATAACCTGCGACAGGTGTCCTGTCTATCACCCCAGTGTCACTGTATGTCGATGTTCTTGCTTGAAAGGTATGCTGTTATATGCTAAGGGATTTAAGAAATGCAGAAAACATAGTTACCTGATTTGGGACACTTCTGCAACTTTTAACTGTGTGTGCCGGTCCCACTGTCTATCACACTTTCAATTCAGAGAGATAGAGGCGTACACAGATGGAATAGTGCATCAACTGCCATGTAGCCGCCTGGTCTGGGACTCAGCCATCCTGGTGTCTGCAAGTGGCTGCTACAAAAAGGAAGAAAGGGCCTCTCTATGGGGGGCAGGGGGGGACAAGTTGTGGTCATTCAGAGGTTACTGGGTCTATCAGGGATGCATGAGACTCCGTGTAACTAGGTAGAGTTCTCTCAAGGAGGTAGAAATGGAGCGGCTTGAAACCAGATGGTAAGCATAACAGATAAAGAATAGATTATATGCAAAATAATGACTTTTCACGTAGTTACAATATGTCTCACGTGCCTCTCCATCTGACTTCAGCAGTACAAAAATACCCCTCAGCACTATTCAAAACAGTTTAAGAAATACTCTTCACAGCATTCAGACTGGTGCAAAAATGTGTTTAATTCCTATTAAGTAAAGGCATAACCGTTTTTGTTAGGCGCTATTTTGCGGTATCGCTAAACTATCAAATAAGCAATCTTTCATTACATGCATAGCATAGCGAAATGCTCAAGCTGAATTTGATGCATGGTATTGGCGTGATACCTACAGCTGTTGGGACACATGACTGCGTCAACAGCACCAGTGCCAAGTTACGTTCAGATGAGGAGACATCAGTTCCATCTCAGACCTCACTGGTTACAAAAGAGATTCTCTGTCAAAGATGCGAGTCACAGGAACTCTTTTTCAAGCATTCCAGTGGTGGCAGGAAAAAGACAACCTCAGAGAGGATGCCCTTCCTTCAGCAGTCACCAGCAGCAGTGTGGATGCTTGAGTTCTACTAACAGGCGCCAGCTATAGAGTTTAGTGCATAAAAATGCTTTCTTCAGCATTTATCATTTTATTTTCAAAATAATATAAAACATACAGAAAATGTTCACATATTAACAGAAAGAAATAGAACATGGTGTTAAATCTTGCACACCAAAAGAAAATACGAAATCAAATAATCAGGCAAGTCTTCCTCTAAACTTCCTGCTCTTCTCTGTACATACAATATCTTCAAAAAAAAAAATGTTTGATGTGTAACCACTCATACCTCCTCACTCCTTGCTAGTCAGAAGATGCTGACCAACCACCAACTTCTTCTAACAATAGCCCCTTGTGGGAAGGCTTTATAGTGTTTTTCTGATGACATCATCATCATGTGACCTTTCAGTTAAGACTAGAAACCTTATTCTGCCGTTAGGAGAAGGTTCACCGTGGTATGGGTCCCTTTAATAAAATGTCACATTCATCCCGCTACCTAGATAACAAAATTAAATACAAAATCATTTTCTTTCATCGAAAATAACCTTAATTAGGTGCATAGGCATCATCAGGGTTTTCTAAGCTCCTCCCCCATTTGTGACATCACCATATCCCTCCCATATAAACAGCCATTTGCTGGGCTGCCATGCCTATAGAAGGACCTTCCAAAATGAACCAGGGCTACATGCAGGTAAATGATAAAACATTGTATATATATTTTATTCATATGCTGGGTAATCTCCAGCCATCCCAGATATAAACGGACCAGGGGCATGCTCCCTCTCCATTTATTCTACTAAGTAGGAGGATACCCAAATTCATCATCCTGCTGCTTCATTTAAACAGTGCATATTTTTAAATCCCTCCATATTTTAGGAAGATAAGTCTATTTCTCTTACCTAAACAGTCCTAAACAGTTTTATACAGCCTATAACACTTGTCTAACCTGCTAGCACTGATTTCCTCAGGGTATCTATTTTTTTATCTTGCAACCCGACGGCTTTCCTTTTCAGCCATTGCCAACTATTTCATATCAGGCTCACTGAAACAGTTCCCTCTCTCCTAGGGGCTGCCGTTAACAAAATAACCAGATTTCCCCATTGGTTAGCACTACAGGACACTTCTTAAATTCATAAACGGGCAACATTTAAACCATATTGTTTTGACTTGGGAGAGTATACTAAATGGGCAGAGAGCTTGAAACTCAGATAAGAATATCTAAAGGGATAGTACAGGGCAAGTAAATGTCAGGTTGGCCACCCTGACATGAAAAATAAAGACAGATAAAGAAACAGAGTTTAGGAAGAGAGACTAGAGTGAAAAGAAAATTGTATTCTGAGTTCTATGGTGATTTTATAACTCATGCTGCCACAAGCAGTACTAACAACGGATGCCTCCCTCCTAGGATCAAGTGCCCACCTGGGAGGAGCACACCACACACAGTACTTGTCTCCATCAGGTGTCTCTGCTTCACATAAACCTGCTGGAACTCGGGCAGTTACCTAGGCATTCAGTCCTTTGCTTCAATGCTGCAAGGCAAGGTGGTTCAGGTTAGAACAGACAATACAACAACAGTGTACTACATCAACAAGCAAGGGGCACAAGGTCACCCCTCTGCACAGAGTCCATGAAAGTATGGAACTTAGCCTACTTCCTCTCAGCATCTCCCAGAGAAGGACAATGTCCTTGTAGATACCATCAGCAGGATCAACAAGAATCACCAAGAGTGGTCACTAAATAGGCAGATCCTGCAAGTCATATTCAGAAGGTGGGACACCCCAGAGGTGGACCTTTACGCTGTCCCAGACAATCACCAGCTGCCACTATTCGGTTGCAGGCCTCCTGCAGTGGGCTCAATGCCACTGGATGCAGTACTGCTGGATTGAACAGGGAAGTTTCTGTATGCCTTCCCTCCATTTCCCCTTTTGCTCAGGGTACTGAACAAGCTCAGGGTCCCACCAGCAACAGTGATCCTCATTGCTCCAGATTGGGCCAGGCAGCCCTGGTACTCACTGCTCCCGACCCTGTCAGTATCCAGACCAGTCTCCCTCTCCAGAAGGCACAACCTACTGACCTCCTCACAGGATAGGATCCTTTACCCCAATCTCCAGTCCTTCAGGCTCAAGGTCTGGCTCTGGAGGACTTGGAGTATGCTGACCTACACCTATCTGAGGGGGTTCTAGAGGTTCTCAGAGTTTCTAGAAAACCCTCTACTAGGAAGACTTACACCTCTAAGTGGAAGAGGTTTTCTATTTGGTGCCAGCAAAAAAACATATAGACTGTAGCCAGGCTGGCTTACCGATCATTCTGGATTATCTGGCACACCTTCACTCCCTTGGCCTCAGGCCATCTACCCTTAAGGTACACCTGGCAGCTGTCTCTACTTACCTCTCACTGGGTATGGGTTCATCCCTGGCTGCTAACCAGATATTCAGAAAGTTTTCAAGGTCTGTTTCCTTGCATCCCCCACACAGGAGCCACCTTCTGCATGGGACCTCAACATATGCATTGGCCAGCTAATGCAGCCACGCTTCAAGCCCATGTCTTGAGCAGAGCTTAAATATGTGACACGGAAAATGGTGTTCCTGATAGCTATCACCTCAGCCAGAAGGATTAGTGAGCTCCAGGCCCTGTCCACAGAGCCAAATTACATTTCAGTCCATAGGGACAAGGTAGTCCTTAGAATTAACAGGAAGTTTCTTCCCAAGGTGGTGTTGGACTTTCACCTGAATCAGTCCATCACTTTGCCAGTCTTTTTCACTGACCATTCCAGTGCAGGGGAATGTAGGCTGCATAGGCTAGATGTCAAGAGGGCTATCAACTACTACTTGGACCATACTAAGAATCATAGGCAGGATAGTATTCAGGTCTTCCTGACTTATGGAGGTGCCAAGCCTGTAAGAGGACCATTTCATGATGGATTGTTCTCTGTATTCAATTCTGCTTCAACAAAGTAGGCAAAGAGCCGCTGTGGGCCTTGGGCCCACTCTACAAAGTACAGCTGCTTCTATAGCAGCTGCAAGAGATATTCCTTTGTTGGAAATTTGTAAAGCAGTCACCTGGAAAACTTCACACATTTACCAAACACTATAGCCTGGATACCCAGGCCAGAAGTGATGCCATATTTGATACAGCAGTACTGCAGATCCTGTCTCCTAACTAGGCTCTCTGCCCTCCTCCAAAGGTACTGCCTTGGAGTCTGCATATATCACAATACAGTAAGATTTCCTAGAGTTTGAAGAAAACAATACAGTAGTAATCTTGTTTCTTCCAGGGAATCTTACTGTATTCTGAGATCCACCCTACCCTCCCCACTAGAACATATGGGTACTGCACTACAGCTGTCCATTCTATTTGAAACTTGAGGGTGATTCTTGATTGGGGCATTTGTCATCTGAGTCTTAATGATGCCCACACTTTAAATAAAAGGAGACTGTTGTGTTTTTTGGGTGTGTTAGTTATTTATTATTAATTCCTTCTGTCGTTTCACCGTTGACTGTCCGCCTAGTACCCACCACTGTGTCCTCTACCAAACCCTGTCCCTCCCATCCCTATAGGACAGGAGGTGGGCACACTGTGCTAGTCTTGTGGCTAAATTCTGGTCCCAGTCCCTGACCTCTGTATCTCTACTCTTTTCTCTCCCCCACCTTCCACCTCTCACTCCCTCAGACACTATGACTCCCACATATTGTCTGTCCCTCACAAGACCACCTCTGCAGGCCAGGCAGCCTTCTCTTATCGTTTGTCTAAACTGTGGGATTCCCTTCCCTCTGCCATTCGCAATACCCCCTCCCCACGCTATTTCAGCACCCTACTCAAAGCCCACTTAAGCAACACCTGGTCCTGCTTCTAACCTCCTGTTATCCCACTACCCTAACCCCCCCATTACTCCCCTCCCCCCGGCAGAACCACTTCTTCATGTCTAACTTACCAATCAACTCGTGAGTCTGACCAACCCAGTACATTCTAGCACTTGCTTATCTATTATCGGATTGTCTGGCCTTGTTGTCTCCTCAGCGTAGAAACCTGTAGTGTATACTTGTGCTTCCTAATTTGCTGTAAATATTCTACTGTTTTATCCACTATTGTGTTTACTAAATGCATTGTTATTGTATGCATATGTACCATCTCCATCTTCCGCCTCCCAGGGCGCATCTGGAAATGAGCAGTTGTCTACTCAGTATGCCTTTCTGGTGAAACTTTCAAATAAATAAACAAAGTAGGATGGTTTAGATAGCTTGCTATTATGCATGCTCCGTAAGAATCTGATGGTTTAGAACTGTTTACCAGGGACAGTGATTTGAAAACTAAGCTCGAGCCAGCATTCTATCATTTGCATAGGTTCTATTAACCATTTCAGCTCCGGGACAGTCCTATGGTGAGACCATGCTGCATATGTCAGAATACACAAGATTGCCTTGGAAGAAACAAGATTACTATGGTAAATAATTTTCTCTTCTAGAACCAGAAGATGAGGTTCTCACAATAATCAGTGAGCTTTACTTGGGTTGTGTGAGCATTACTATTGCAATTTTTCTCTACAATGTAAGTTGTTATTTTTCTTTATATTTACATTTACATTTACAAGTCTGTTTAATTGGTGTTTTTTCAAAAATTTGAAATTTGCATACATTTTGGTAGCCTTTAGCTAGAATTAATAGCCACCTTTTACTCTGGCTATATAAGCAAATCTGACAACTGCCAGAATAGAAGGTGGCTATAGAGTTTTTCAAACACACATTCTAAATTCTAAATTCAGTTCTTAGAGCAGTGTTTGTCTCCAGGGCATTGGTCTCTATGGAGAATGATGCATAGAGTGAAACCATAGTGAGCGATCCCTGCGAAGAAACAACATTACTATGGTGAGTCATTTTTTTTTTAGTTTCCATGTTAGATTGCTAGTCATCAGGCAAGCCATTCACCTTTCTGCCCAGGGCCTGGAGCTAGCGAGGCACCAGTCAGGGGCATTGTATAAGGCCAGTGAGGTAGTAGTAGTAGTAAGTAGTAAATCATTTTTATTCATTTAAATGAATCAGGATAACTCCATTGAGCATAGCTCATTTTCAATGAGGTCCTCCAGGCTGATGGGAAAATCACTTTGCATTTGGTGGACGGAATGGCTGCAGCTCTCCTAGTTGGCACCCTGGCCCGGCGTAGGGTGCTTAACTTACATTACAAGGGGACTCACTTTTTCTCTGGTAGGGTCAGGCATGAGTTGTCAGGGTGCTCCCTGGTCCCAGGTCACAGGGAGCCTCTACCTGCCCCTGACAAGCCTGGGGTCCTGTCCGACCCGTGAAGAGTTCCTGCCCTGCAGTGGTTATCCCCCACCGAAGGGCTAGGAGATGGAATTTTCCCTCAAGGTGAGTCAACTCCTTCTCTGTTTTGGGGGAAAGCTTTGTACTCTGACCCATCAATGGGACTGAATGGTGAAAATTGATGCTTGGAAAATATGAAAAGTACATACTCACTGTAATTCTTTATCTTCCAGAATATCTTTACCATTTAGTCACATGCCCTTCCACTTTCCCCCGCTCGGGTAAGAGCCAGGGTGTCTGGGCAGTTCACCCTATTATGCTTGCACTCTGGCACTTCTTACCATTCCCTCAGAGCTTCTCCTCTCCCTTGAGGTTCAGATCTTTCTGCTGCCTTTGGGATAGGCTCTTTTCCTTTTCTCCTTCACCTGCGCTTGTAGAGAAACTTCTTTAAAAAAAAAAAAGAGGTGGCCTCTTCCTAGCCAAAAATTTTTTTTTTTTTTTCTGGGATGTTTTTGTTTTCCCTTGAACTCTTTCCCGCTCCCTATGGGGATCTGTCCGAGAAACATCCATTGGCTGCTCGCAAACAGTTACCTTGCCTATGCTCTAAGCCTGTGTCATGGGCAGTCTCCAGCCCTCGCACGAGGTGCAGCATAAAACTCCCGAGCTTAGGGAGAGGCAGATACAGTTGGTGTTTTTATTCTGTTCCCTGAGCCAGAGGGCAGGGTGTTTTTTCCCACACCCTTATCGTGAGATTTAAATCCTTTTATTTTCAGTGCTTTTTTCAGCACCACTTGGAGTGGCAAGAAGACATTCTGTCTTGTGCTGTGGATTTTCTATTACTTTGCCTTTGCTCTTCTGGAGGTCTGGGAGTTTGTCTCCTAATTCTTGTCCTCGGGTGAGTACAAGAGTGTAGGTTACACAGAAACATAGAATTTGACGGCAGATAAGGACCGCTTGGCCCACCTCGTCTGCCCATTTTCCTACCTGATGGATAAGCTGCAGATCCTAGTTAACCAACAGCCTACTTCCTCCTACCCCCCCACTAGAACTGCCTTATGTCTGTCCCATGCATTCTTGAATTCCCCCACTGTTCTTGACTCACGACCTCCTCAGGAAGCCTGTTCCATGCATCCACAACCCTCTTCGTGAAAAAATACTTCTTCACATTACCTCTGAGCCGTCCCCCCTCTATCTTCAAATTCTGCCCCTTGTTCTTGCACATCTCTTTTTCTGAAAGATACTACCCTCTTGGACTCTGTTGATTCCCTTGAGGTACTTGAAAGTTTCTATCAAGTCCCCCCTCTCCCTTCTTTCCTCAAGGGTATACATATTAAGCTCCTTTAGTGTCTCTTAGTATGTCTTCTGGTGCAGACCCTGCACCATTTGATTGCCCTCCTCTGGACAGCCTCCACTCTGTCTATGTCTTTGCAGAGATGGGGTCTCAGAACTCGCACAGTACTCCAGATGGGGTCTGCCAACTGTCCGTACAGAGGATAACAACTTCCTGTTTTCTACTATTGATGCCTCTCCCTATGCATCCCAGTATCCCCCAGCCCTCCTTACTGCCTTCTCACATTGCTTGCCCACTTTTAGGTCATCTGATATAATTGACCCTGGTCCCTTCTCAATTTTTTTATTGTCAGTATCTCCCCCCCCATTGTACTCTTCCTGGGCTTTGTTTCCCATGTGCATTACCTTGCACTTCTTTGTGTTGAATCTAAGCTGCCATACTTTTGACCATTCCTCCAACCTTGCCAAGTCCCTTCTCATCCTTTCCACTCCATCTTGTGTATCAACCCTGTTGCAGATCTTTATGTCGTCTGCAAAGAGACATACTTTTCCTTCTAGTTCCTCTGTAATGTCGCTTATAAAGACATTAAAAAGGACCGGTCCCATTACTGAACCCTGCAGTACCCCGCTAGTAACCCTCCTTTCTTCACTGTGGACTCCGTTTACCATTACCCTTTGTGTCCTGTTGTCCAGCCAATGTTTGACCCAGGCTACCACCCTGGGACCCACTCCAAGGCTGGCTAACTTGTATATTACTCTTTTGTGTGGGACTGTGTCAAATGCCTTGCTAAAATCTAGGTAGGCCATGTCCACAGCCCCTCCTTGGTCTACTACTTTGGTCACCCAGTAAAAGAAATCTATTAGATTCGTCTGACATGACCTTCTGCTGCTGTGAATCCATGCTGCCTTGGGTCCTGTGCCCCACTGGCCTCTAGGTACTCAACAAGTCTTTCCTTCAGAAGTGATTCCATCATTTTCCGTACCACTGAGGTCAGACTAACTGGTCTGTAGTTTCCCGGTTCTGCCCTGCTCCCACTTTTGTGAAGAGGAATCACATCCGCCCTCCTCCAATTCTCAGGTACCATCCCATCCTCCCATGATTTGTTAAAGAGTAGTCAGTGGTGTCACTAGTTCTACCCTTAGTTCTTTTAGAATTCTTGGGTGAATCCCATCAGGCCCCATTGCTTTGTCCACCTTCAGTTTTACTAGTTCTTTCAGAACCCTTTCTTCTGTGAATGGACTAGTATCAATCCCCCCATCCAGAGTGTTTCTCTTGTTTGGTTTAGGTACCTTCCCCATCTCTTCCTTTATGAATACTGAGCAGAAGTATTCGTTTAGTATCCCTGCTTTTTCACTGTCACCCTCTGCCCACATTCCCTCCCCTTTATTAAGCATCAGTATCCCTCCCTTGGTCTTTCTTCACTCCCTAATGTACCTATAAAAGGTCTTGTCCCCCTTCTTAACAGAGTTGGCTATCCTTTCCTTGGTTTGGGCCTTTGCTATTCTGACTGCCTTCCCTGCCTCTTTCTGCTTTAACTGATAAAGTTCTCTGTCCTGCTCCTTCTGTGTTTCCTTATATTTCCTGAATGCTATCCTTTTCTCCTTAACCTTCCCTGCCACCTTTTTTGAGAACCGTAGCGTTTTTTTCCTTCATTGTGTTTTGTTGATTTGCTTCACACAAAGGCTCGTTGCCTCTGTGATGGCTGTTTTGATTACTCCCCATTGTTCCTCCACCCCTCTGTCTTGCCTGTTTGCTGGTGCTTTTCCGAGACACTCTCTCATTTTCCCAAAGTCAGCCCTCCTAAAGTCCAATACTCTTGCTTTTGTATGGCCTGACTCTATGGTTGTGTTTAATGTGAACCACACTGTTTGGTGGTCGCTTGTTCCCAGATGGCTACCCACTTCTAAATCCGAGATTCTTTCTCCGTCCCCGTTTGAGAGTACTAAAGTCTAAGATTGCTCCCTCCCGAGTGGGTTCCAGTACTAACTGTCTGAGGCATGCCCCTTGTAGGGCATCAAGAATGACCCTGCTCTTGGATCTGTCTGCAGCAAAGGTGCTCCAGTTAACATCTGGCATATTCAGGTCCCCCATCAACAATATCTCCCCTTTTTCTGCCACTCCTAATGATGCCTTCTATCATTTCCTTGTCCATTATCTCCCCTGAAGAGAGTCTATGCTCTAACCCAAGCGGATTGTGGTGCCATTTCCTGTCTCCAGGGTGACCCAGAGTGCCTCTTCTGCTCCCTGTCTACTCTTTAGTTCTGTTGCTTTGATCCCTTCCCTTACATAGAGAGCTACTCCTCCTCCTCTTTTACCCTCCATGTCCCTCCTGTAGATTGTGTATCCTGGTATGTTGACATCCCAGTCATGGTTCTCTGTGTACCATGTTTCTGTGGCTGCCACAATATCCAGGCATCCCTCTTCAATCAAGGCCACTAGTTCACGGAGCTTGTTACACAGACTATATGCATTGGTACTCATCACGCTCCATTTTTTGATGGCCTTACCCCTTTTAGCCCCATCCCTGTCCTTACTGCTTTCTCCTTTTTTTGCATTTACCTCTGTCCTGCTCCCTAATGACTTCTCTACCTTGGTCTTTACCTCACTAATGACCGTGTTTTGTGGGGGGAGGCTGGGATTTCCCTGCTCCTTTTCAGTGCCCCTCCTTGGCTAGTTTAAGTGCTTGCCAATGAAGCATTTAAACCTATCACCTAGGATCCTGGATCCCCCCTGGACAGATGCAGACCATTGCACCAGTATAGGCCTGCATCCCTCCAGATGGCTCCCCAGTCCCCAATGAAGCCAAAACCCTGAGCTCCACACCAGTTTTTCAACCATTCACTGAATTCCATGGTGTGGAGTACTTTAGTGTCACCCTTGCCGTAGATAGGCAGCACCTCCGAGAAGGTTACCATATGCGCTACTTGTCTAAGGCCCCTCCCCAACTCTACAAACTCCTCTTGCACTGCTCTGATCCCATTCCCAGCCAGATCATTTGTCCATAGGTGGACAAGGACATCCAGCTCCCTCCCTTGCACAGCTGCTCTCATTATCCTGAGGATTTGCTTCCTGTCTCTCCAAGCCGTGGCACCAGGGAGGCACCTTACCTCCATCTTCCCTTCCTCCCCCACTTCTAACCCCTAATGATTGAGTCCCCCACCAGGAGTTGTTTCCTTCCCCTGTGGGGTCCCATGCCACCCTCCTGTGGATCTTCTTTGTGGAGGTTTCCAGCATCCTCCTTGGTCTCCACTGCAGGTGCCTCCATAGAGGAGCCACTATCTGCCAGAACGGTGTATGAATTGTGGAGAGGTACAGCTGGAGGTATGCACCTCTGTTCCACCACTCTCTCCCTTCCTGAGCCCACCTTGGTCCAGCCGCTCCTCTTTCTTAGCAACCGCTGAGGTAGCGGCGGTGGCCCTGGTGATCCCTGGGTGGGGGAGGAGGTTTCACAAATACTAGCTAGGTCAGCCTTGAGATGGGCAACCTCCTGTCTCAGACCAGAGAGGTGCCTGCAAATAGGGCAGCATCGCAGCCTCCAGAATGTCTCCTGGAACACTGCCGCCCCACAGCCATTGCATTGCACCACTTCCATCATGTCTTATTTTGTTTCCCCTATCCTGTTGCTCTGTATGCTTACTCTCTACTTTCCTTACAACTCTTACCCTTCCTGTTCTGGGACAGCAACTTCCTGTATTCTTCAGGTTAAGTTGGCATCCCACCTTCTTAACTACACTGAGGTTCACTGGGCCTCTTGCATCAGCCAGGGCTCTGAGCCAGCACTGCGACCTTCTCTCCACCTTCCTGTCCAAGTGGCTGAGTTAGGCTCTGGCTTTTATACCCTGCTACCCTGTGACATTTTAGGCCAAACCCTTAGTTCTTCTAAGCTGGTAGTTGAGTTTTATTATGTTTATTACTTTTATATCCTTTATCCTCTATTCTTTTCCTATCCCTTTAGGCTAGAAGTCTGTAACCCTCTGTCTCTTTTTCCTCTTCTACTTGTTTTCTGTCCTGGAAAACAGAACTGAGGAAGGGAGGGGGGCTGGCGTCAGTTACTGACAAGACCACGTGTGCAACATCACTATGTCTGCCTCATGGGTGTCACTGATGCCGACATCGGTCCCCTCCTAGGCTGCAAAAGACTTTGCTTCCACGTGGTGCTAGCACCTCTGGCTTAAACCCATCAGTGTGACTGAATGGTGAAGATATTCTTGAAGATAAAGAATTATGATATGCAATTTTCATTTATGGTAAGTAATTTCTCTATCTTGTAAGAATCAGTCTTCTCCATTGAGCCCCATTCTTTGGTCAGTTTATAAGCTCTCCTTAAGGAGGAGGTGAAACTCAACCCTGAGGCTTCATGGGCCTCAGCTTTCTTTATGTGAGGGCACCCATAGGGGGGCAACCACCTTGGCTAGGCTTGACTAAGGGACAAATGGGTGCAGGCAGTGGCAACTGAGGAGCAGGAACCAGGGGAGTTTCAGATAATTCCCTCCTCACCCACAGAGTAAAAAAGGTGTGTCCCCCAGTGCGAGGTGTTCAATACCTTGTTGGGAGCAAGGAGCACTAACTGGGATGGACACAGCTCTGACATCCATCTAATGCAGTCGGACAAAACTGTGGTGCCTGAGTCCACCTAACTGGATAGTAAAATGCCCACAACTGGTGCCATGCCTCTAATTACATGTTCTTTGCTTGTGCGGTGGAGTTGTTCATTGGCGTTCCAGATAGTTGCTGAAGCATCTGGAGTCATAGGCGATGGTGGTAGATCACCATATGGGTCTGGTACAATGCTATGGCCATGGAACACCAGGAAGACGTAGATATCTTTCTCCTCAAAGTGACTATCCTGCTGGGGTGGGGTGGTATTCTGCCCTAATACGGTAATACTCTAAAAAGAGTTCCCCTGACAGGCCCTGGCTGGAGGCTCTGATCCTAATACCAAAGAGTGGTGCTCTATGGAGAAGACACTCTTGAAGATCAGTAGTTACAGTAATTTATTTTTCTAAGACAAGCCCTGGGTCTGCAGTATGTTTAAAAAATCTCAAATCTTAAAACTGGCATCTCAGTAAGTTTGAGATTTAACAGCATGGTAGAGCCTTCCTTCCCATTTTGTATATGGTCTGTATCTGTTAATGAGGGCAGTTGATCAACATTTGTCCAAAGTATGTACATGCCTGTGAGTACAGTATAATAGTCCTTGTTGTACTGATCGAGCTGTCATTCGTAAATTCATCACAACTCCCCATCTGAACCATTCAGTTTTGCTGTAACTTCCCTGCAGAAACGTCATTCTCTGTTTTCTCTTTTTTGATCTAGGATCAGTCTTACGCCAGCAGTGATTTACAGCTCCTGCTGGCTGAATCCCAAAAAGGCGTCGATGTGCTCCGCAAGATCAGAGAAGTGAGGAGGGAATGCTGAGCAACTCACTTGTCAGTCAGATGCAGGAGGTAAGCGAGCACAGGCACTGCTGATTTCTACCATCATTTATTGTATGCGCTATACTATAGCTACGCAACCAGCACGACTGCTCTAGTTTGATAACTTGTCCTGCTTTTCATTCAGATGTGTGCATTATAGCAGCAGTGCAATGAAAGTGGGCAAAAAATTGACCCTGCCTATTTTTTTTTTACTATAATAGAATCTAGGCATCTTCCAATTTTACTTGGTGGTAACATTTTCTAGTTCCATTCAAATTTGAGTATTTTATAAATGTTTTAATTTAGTTTTTCTCAAGAAAAGATGGTACCTCAGTTTCCTTAGAAATATAATTGTAGACTTGGCAAGGGCTAGGACTGAGAAAATTAAATAAAACTAATGGTGTGCAGCATAAAGGTACCAAGAAAAGCAGATTGGACAGGTGTGCTAATATTTTAGTAACTGTAACTGAAACAAGCTTTTGGAAAAACATTTTGTTGCACTGCTGCTTTAATTTTATTGATGAGGTTAAGTAAAAAAAATTCAGTAAGCAATCAATCAGTCAATAATAAAATGTTTCCAGTATGTGACAGTGTGCCCCAAAGTTATATTCTATGCCTGATGTTTAGGCCATATAGAACGCAACAACTGCAATTTGTGGACAACCTTTAGAGTTACTATGCTAACTTTTTCTTTTCGTTGATTCTAACTTTATTTTTTGTTTTCAGTGTGATTTAGTTCATGTTTTTATTTTATTTATTTTGTACTTGTTATTCCGCCCCTCCCACTCCCGGACCCCTGCACCATCTGGAGTCACCTGTGTTGTCTGCCCTCTCTCACCTACCTGAGCCTGTGGGTGAACCCCCATGGAGCTGTGGCTATACCCCCAGACAGGTACAAGGTGGGGCCCGTACACCCGAAGTCCTTCTTGTTCTCATCGGGCATCTAGGCAGGACAGGCAGGCAGGAGTTATGGGGTCTGTAGCGGAGTTATGTCTCCGAGTTGATTTTTTCCCTATTCTGGGTGTGTGACTTGTGCCCAAATGTCAAGGCGCGGCCGCTGACATCCGTCATGCCAAACCCTTGGAGTGGCTCTGATGCTTGCTGCACTCTGGCCTTCACCAGAGGCCAGTCAAGCACAGAGCCTCAATCCCTCCTCCCAGAGGCGGTGATTCTCCGGACACTCAAGTCTCCTACCCCAGCTGGCCTCCATCTCCCGGGCACATTCTAGTTATTTATTTAAACATAGAAACATAGATTTTGATGGCAGATAAGGACGCTTGGCCACCAGTCTGCCCATTCCTACTGTTCGAATAAGCTGCAGATCCTGGTTAACCAACAGCTTACTTCCTCCTACCCCGACTAGAATTGCCTTATGTCTGTCCCATGCATTCCTAAATTCCCCCACTGTTTTTGACCTTACGACCACCTCAGAAGGTGTTCCGTAAATCCATCACCCTCTCTGTGAAAAAATACTTCTTCACGCTGTCCCTGAGTTGTCCCCCTCTATCTTCAAATTGTGCTCCCCTTGTTCTTGCACATCTCTTTTTCTGAAAGATGCTACCAACTTGGACTTTGTTGATTCCCTTGAGGTACTTGAAAGTTTCTAACATGCCCCCTTCCTCGAGGGTATACATATTAAGCTCTTCTTAGTCTCTCTTTGTATGGCTTCTGGTGCAGACCCTGCACCATTTTAGTTGCCCTCTTTGGACTGCCTCCATTCTGTCCATGTCCTTGTGGAGATGGGGTCTCCAGAACTGCACGCAGTACTCTAGATGGGGTCTCCCCAACTGTCTGTAGTGAGGGATAACAACTTCCAATTTTCTACTGGTGATGCCTTTCCCTGTGCATCCCAGTATTCCCCCAGCCCTCCTTACTGCCTTCTCAGATTTCTTGTCTAACTTTAGGTCATCTGATATGACTACCCCCAGGTCTCTTTCCATTTTTGTTGTTGTTAATACCCCCCCCCCCGCATTGTGTACTCTTCCCTTGGGTTTTTCTTTCCCAGGTGCATTACTTTGCACTTCTTTGCATTGAGTCTAAGCTGCCATACTTTTGACCATTCCTCCAACCTTGCCAAGTCCTTTCATCCTTTCCACCCCTCCTTGTGTATCAGCCCTGTTGCAAATCTTTCTGTCATCTGCAAAGAGGCATACTTTTCCTTCCAGTCTCTCTGCAGTGTCACCCATAAAGACATTTAAGAGGCCCAGTCCCAGTACTGAACCCTGCGGTACCCCGCTAGTAAATCCCCTTTCTTTGGAGTTGACTCCATTTACTATTACCTTCTGCGTCCTGTTGTCCAGCCATTTTTTTACCTAGGTTACCACCCTGGGACCCACTCCCAGGCTGGCTAACTTCTTAATTAATCTTTTGTGTTGGACTGTGTCGAATACCTTGCTAAAGTCTAGGTAGGCCATGTCCACAGGCCCTCCCTGGTCTACTACTTTGGTCGCCCAGTCAAAGAAATCTATTAGATTCATCTGACACGACCTTCCCACTATGAATCTATGCTGCCTTGGGTCCTGTGCCCTGCTGGCCTCTAGGTACTCAACATTTCTTTGTTTCAGAAGTGATTTCATCATTTTCTGCTACCACTGAGGTCAAACTAACAGGTCTTTAGTTTTCTGCCTCTGCCTTGCTCCCACTTTTGTGAAGGGGAATCTTGTCTGCCCTCCTCCAGTCCTTAGGTACCACACCCTCTTACTATGATTTGTTAAAAAGGGTAGTCAGTGGTGTCACTAGTTCTCCCCTTAATTCTTTTAGAATTCTGTGTTGAATCCCGTCAGGCCCATTGCTTTGTCCACCTTCAGTTTTAGGAGTTCTTTCAGGACCCTTTCTTCTGTCAATGGGCTGGTATCGCACCCCAATCCAGTGTGCCTCTGTTATTTGGTTTAGGTACCTCCCGCTCCTCTTCCTTTGTGAATACTGAGCAGAAGTGTTTGTTCAGTATCTCTGCTTTGTCACTGTCACCCTCTGCCCACCCCACCCCTTTATTCAGTCTCACTATCCCTCCCTTGGTCTTTCTTGGCTCCCTAATATACCTATAAAGGTTTTATCCCCTTCTTAACCAAGTTGGCTATCTTTTCCTTGGTTTGGGCCTTTGCTATTCTGACTACCCTCCCCGCTTCCTTCTGCCTTAACTGGTACAGTTCTCTGTCCTGCTCCTTGTGTGGTTCCTTATACTTCCTGAATGCTATCTTTTCTCCTAACCTTCCCACCACCTCTTTTGAGAACCATAGTGTTTTTCCTTCATTTTGTTTATCTGCTTCACACAAAGGCTTGTTACCTCTCTGATGGTGGTTTTGATGTTTCCCATTGTTCCTCCACCCCACCTTCTTGCCTATTTTGCTAGTGCTTTTCTGAGGCACTCCCCCATTTTGCCAAAGTCAGCCCTCCTAAAGTCCAGTACCATCACTTTTGTATGGCTTGACTCTCCGGCTGTGTTTATCATGAACCTCACTGTTTGGTGGTCGCTTGTTCCCAGATGGCTACCCACTTCTAAACATTGGTAACCGGGAAAGGCACATTCAGTTGGGGCTCCTTTCCAGGTGCAACCTGGGGGGGGGGGATGAGCAGTATAGACAAAATTAAAAATTAAACTTACAAAGAATCAGATTGCATATAGGTAGCAGCAAACAGGTGGAACCGTGCCCTGGAACCCGAATGGGTGCTTGCCTAACAGCAGACAGACCAAGTAAAACAGGCAGCACTCTAAGCAAAAATGCAAAGTTACTTTTGAAAAATGAAACAAAGTCAAACATCCAGTGGAAAGAAGTTGGGCAGAATCCATGGCACTAACCCCAGTGCTTCGAGTCTTTCCATGACTCTTCGTCTGGGGGTGCATTTTTGCTTTGACTGCTACCTGTTTTGCTTGATCTGCATATCCATAGGTAGACATCTTAAAATTCAACTTACAAAGTGTCAGAATTGTTTATACATAGGCAGGCATCACAAGTGTAGGAGCAAGTGTGGAGTGTCCAGTATATAATAACAAAAATCACGGTTTGCCACCAAGATATGTAGACAGAAGTGTAAGAATACCATAAACTGCACAGTGCCTATTGAGGAGGGTGATGTAAAGATGGGGTGCAAGAATAAGAGAGGAAGGAGGGATGAGACGGGTCAGGAGGGGGGCTGACAGGTACAGGGGGAACAGAATTATGCCTCTGGAGTTGTCTAAATGCCAAGAGTGAAGGAGAGACGTGGAAGGAAGAGGGGAGTAGGTTCCAGAGGGAGGAGAGGCAATAGGAGAAAGAAGCTTGCCCGGATGGAGAAGGGATGGGAGTCCCTGGACCAGAGAGAGAAAGAAGAGGATTGGACGAGGGAGATGAGTGAGGAAAGGTAATAGGGAAGGGACACAAACCAGTATTTAGCAATGAAAGAGGCTCAGTGAGACTGGTGACAAGATGGTAGTGGGAGCATGGAGAGGGATGAATATAGGGAGCAGTGGTGAGCCCGTAGGGGAGGGATTGTAGCAAAGCGACAGAAGTAGCAGTAGATCTTTTTAGTCAAATCATGAATAAGGATAACACTCCATTGAGCAAAGCTCATTTCCAATAAGGTCCTGGTGCATGAAACAAATACTTACAAAAAGTACAAAACATACAGATAATGTGTATAAATAGCAATCCAGATAAATATTAATAAAGACAGAATTAGGTCCCACTGCTACATTCGCATAAGGAGATAGTAACTATGCTGTCTCCTATTATAA
Organism: Neoceratodus forsteri; assembly: GCA_016271365.2. Taxonomy (NCBI): domain Eukaryota; kingdom Metazoa; phylum Chordata; order Ceratodontiformes; family Ceratodontidae; genus Neoceratodus; species Neoceratodus forsteri. The sequence goes on from JADMNL010000025.1 coordinate 51,169,383, forward strand.
AATCATTAGATAACAGCATCCAAACAACAGGATACTAAAGCCTGACCACTATCTCTTAGCCAGTTCTTTAAGTCAATTAATCTAACTGGAATATTAACGTGCCGTGAATTAATCGGAATCAAATTGCACAATACTACTTCCCTGAACAAAACAGATGATCTTCCTATCCCAAGGTTACATTTAATTACACTATATTCTATGCCCTTGGCTGATATCAGATCTTCCTTTACTGTTCTAGTTTGAAAAAAAATCCAATATATACTGTATTTGGGGAAGACACCTTTCCATAGTTTATACATAAGTTGGAGAAGATGAAGTTTTCTTCTTTCTTGTGGTTTAGATTACTTTAAAGAATTATATAAAATACATTGGTGGGTGCTACGGGAGACATCTAATACCAAACGTGCCAGCTTATTGAACATCAAATCTACCTTATCCATCTGGGTGCCTGTGACCCCAGAGTAAATTATATCTCCGTAATTCAGGACAGGTGTTCTCATAGAATTTACTACTTGTAGCCTCACTTCAGTGGTCATATATTTCACTCTGTACAAGAGACCCACCTTCCTACTTAGACTATTCGGCATCTTATCAATGTGTTTGTTCCATTTTAGGGTATTATCCAGCCATAGCCCCAGATATTGCCGACTTGCGGGATACTCTTTATAACCCCGCTGCCCTGCTTTGCTGAAGATCTATTACTTTGACCATAGTTCACACTTTGTTTCATATTTCACTAGCTCCTGCCTGTGGGGTAGGGGTTGGCCTGACTACAGTTTGAGATGGCAGACAGGCAGGCATAACTCCCAAACAGCAGGGTAACACATCCTGGCTACTACCCCCTCCTTTCCTTGTCTAGAGTTTTGATAGCATTGTCTCCCGAGAAAGGGGGAGGGCACTGAAGACCAGTTTGAGCAGTTTAAACATTTTAAAGCAGGGAACACAGTACCTCAGTCCAAAAGAGTAGGATTCCTGGCGACAGCTTGATCTCTGCCTGGGCGATGCAGAAGACACCCGACATCCAGCCTCTACTTCTGGTTCAGCTGGCTAATTCACAGGGCCTGAAACACATACTTTTGGGAACACAGCTTCTCAAATAATCTTTGAATTTAAATGATTTCAGTCAAACTGAACTTACATGCAACCAGCAGTATTTTATTTAAATTACTCTAAAAGGCTCAAGCCACACACACTTGTAGGAGATCTCACAATTATGTGTACAGTTCATTTTCAGTTGCAAACAACAATGGCAACATACGTGGCACTGTAATTTGTTGAGGGGCCTGGGGTTTGAACCCATAACCAGCGACCATCTCTCTTTCTCCCTGTGAGCCACGAAGGGCTCCTTAACTTTACTCTGTACCTCCCTTCACAGGTTTTTGGCACTCCCTATGCAGAAGACTCCCGGCCAGTGAGAGTGGGGCAATTTAAACAAACTTTGGCCTCTTTTCTTTTCCTCTGGGCTCTGATGACATTCTGGGCACAATCCACACTCAAGAACCATCCGAACCTGGCGATCCTCGGGCAGGGTCTGCAGGCCAGTCATCGCCATCCCTCCAGATTACAGTCCTTCCTACCTCCTCCAGCAGCTCTCTTTGGGGTGGACACAGTAAGGCAAAGATCTGGATGCCACCCGGATCCTCCAGTCTGCATCTCTGCCACCTCAGCTTCCCAGGCCCTCCGTAGCAGCCACCCTCCAGGCCCTTCTCCTCACGAAGCCAAATGGGCTCCACACCCTGAGGGCTCTTCTTCATTCTACCTCCAACACTGCTGCAATCCCACCGATGGGTTGGTGGAATCCTTTTTTCTCGATGGGGCTGGGGAGAATCTCCTGGCCCTGGTTTCTCTGGCCCGACAGGTGGCCAGCCCGAATGTGCGAAGGCCTCAGCCCGCTCCTCCTCTTACCACCACCCACTGCCAACACCTCGCGATGACTCCTCTCGCCGATTAGCACCTCTCCCTTTGCCATGCCCTCAGGCCAGCCTGGCATTGCACATACTTCCCGATGCCAACAGGGCATCAAACTATTAACTCCCCCAAAATGGCACGGGGTTACTATTTAATTACAGAGGGTATCCAATCTGGCTAGGGAAGAGGAACCCACAGATATGGGGACCCATTAAAAGCAATGACAATGTGTCATTGCAGTAAATGCAGGGTTTTATTGAACTCTGAAATTGATTAGCGTTTTGTGCGTGAAAGTGCTAATACATTGTGAAAATGCATAGCACTTGCCTCACTTTGTTTAACAAACATAACAGTGCTAGAAATCCTATATGCATGCTTTCTTTACAGTTAGTACTATCACAGGAAAAACTGCAGATGAATTATATAAACCCCTGAAATTGGTGGTTTGTTTGACTCAGTTTCCATACATTTTTACTGAGGTATTCCACGTAAATTAGATTTTTGTTTTTAAATGGCACACATCAACTGGAAACAATATTTTAACTTTTGTTTCCCTGCCCCCCCCAGGTGAAATTAATAGTCATTCATCCTTCTCAGGACTCACTGGTGTGCCTCATCTGTATCTCAGCTCACTGGAAGGATGAACCAGCCTTACGATTGTCATACGGGTTTGGGTTATGGTGAGCCCAAACAGGAAAGCAATCTAAAAGAGAGAACCTCAGCACAAAAACACTGAGCAAGGGTTACCCGGAAAGGGCACTGGCAACAAAGCCATGTCACAAAGAAATACAAATTACAGACACACACCCAATAATGCACGCATTCTTCAGGTGCATTGCCTCATGCCTTAAGTTCCTGAGAAGTGTGTTTAATCTGGTAATTACCAATACCAGAGATAAGGGAGTCTTGCATTCATCAACTAGGAATGTTACCTTACAAAAAGCACATTCTAACACCCAGATTATATTTTTATTTTATTTATTAAATTTTGTTAATCGGGTAGGTCCGCTGAGCACCAAAGGTCCCTTTTTCAAAACAAAAGGGCTAAGAAAAGCTTTTTAAACAGCAGGAATCCATCAATGATACTATAAGTGTCATTTTCCTGCCAATGAGGGATGCCCCACAGACAGAACTGTAAGCTAGTAATAGAACTTAGAATACAAGTTTTAACAAGTTTAAGTAGATTTTCTTGACTCTCTACATTAGTTAGGTTACTTATTTTATTGTATTTTAATAATTTGCACTTTTTCCAGTCCTTGATTGGCTCCAGGAATCAGAGAAGGCGGTCCCTTACAACATGGTTCAAACAACATGAAGTCTTGCTGTAATCAAACATAATGCAGTTAGCCCCAGCACTTGAACTGCCCCGGAGAGGAAAGAGTTAACTCTATGCAGAAGCATAGAACGTTGAGCTTGAGCTCGGTTTTCAAACTTCTGTCTGTGGTACTTTCCAGTGTAACCGTCAAATTCTTTACTCCGCCTAATTTACTCCGCCCAACAGTGAAGTCGCTCCAGAGATTTCCTCTGCTCGGTTCGGTAAAAGTAAAGCGTTCGGTTTAAACCACATAATTTTTTGTTATTTTCAGATTTCCAGCCTCTGTCTACGGTACAGGTAGTGTGTAGATAGGTAGTGACTGTGTTTTATTTTCCTGAAAAGGTGGACATTGTTCTTTTCCTCGGTTTCTTTCTGGTCAGTCCAGTTTGGAACCAACCTTGTTACATTCTGTTTAAATTCAATTTTATTTCTGGGATTAGAATGGTGTTCTGGTACTGATCGGTTTCAAAAGAACCAGACATTTTGTCGGTTCTTTTACAAAGCCCGTGGCGTGGTTTGTAACCATTATGTTGTTGTATTACCTGGCTTGAAAGCTGCAATAGGGTAATTTGTTAGGTTGGCCATGTCTGAGAAACCCAAGAAGAAAACCAGTCCCACTGGGTTTCAACACTGTACTGAGTGTGGGGAGGCCTTTGCTAAGGCTGACCCCACCTCATCTGTATTTATTGTCTGGGGTTTGACCACCTCAAGTCAGACTGCCAAATCTGTAAAACTTTCCTAAATCCACTCTAGACAAAAGACTGAGTAGGCTGAAGGAAGGGAGGCCGAAAGTCCGTGAGATCCAGATGGCCAGCCCGGTTCGGTGGTGGCGAACGAGGTGCCTACTGACCTGGCGATACCTCCTTGGGCAAAGGAGGCTGACCCTGAGGGTGGTTCCATCAAAAGAAGAAGCGTAAGTCTGCTGGTTTTGGATCCTGTATCGCACTCTCAACCGGATGAAATAGCCAGCGATTAGTATTGTTGTCAGCAGGCCGGTTCCAGTCCGGACGGCGTTACCGCTGGTTAGGCGGTCGGTTTGGTTATCCGTCTCCTCCGGATTATAATCCAGGCGCTTATTCTGAGGAGTGAGGAGAGCAAGACTATCCCAGTGATGATGATGATGCGATGACTGGGGGTCTGGATGTGGCCATTGAACTGGACTTCTCCCCAGACAGGCCCTCAAGTATATCTCCTCCCAGGCTCTCTGAGTTCCCTTCACATTTTTTGTTCTACAAAAAGGTGGCAGAAACCCTGCAGCTTCCCTTGGTTGAAGCTGCAGAGGAGGATGAAGAGCCTGATTTTGTGGAAATGATGGACATCTCAGAGTCCAAAAGGCTGTCTATCCCTCTTCATAAATCCTTGGGGAAACAGAAAAACAACATTTTACAAACACCTAATTCGATACCTCCTGTGGATAAGAGAATGGACAGGAGGTATTTGTTATCAAGCTCAGCTGTGGAGTTCCTTTATAGTCATTGCAGCCATGTTGGGGTAGTACAGGCTGCAGCCTGTGACAGGGCTAACATTCCTTTGGCTTCACACACCCCCGGATAAGGACTCCAGAAAGGTGGATGCCATGGCCAAAAAACAGTATTTGGCATCCTCTTTGGGACTCAGGCAGGCTACTTACATGGCCTACACAGCCAGGTACCAGAAATCCAGATGGGATACGGTTCTGGAACTGGCTAAACAGGCCTCTTCCCAGCTAGCCAAGGAGCTGGAGGAGGTGGCTGCTGAAGGAATTGAGGCATCCAAAATGCAATTTCATGCTGCTGCTGTGGACTTCAGTGATGTGGCATCTAGATTCATGGCTACATGTGTGTCTCTCAGAAGACATGCTTGGCTCAGATGTTCTAGCCTTTTACAGGATACCCAGACTAAGGCTATGGATTTTCCTGTAGTAGGTAACTCTCTGTTTGGGGAGCAGACAGAGGGCTTACATGAAGAAAATGGATGAATACATGACCACGCAAGGAGTGCACATAGCCAAGGAAAGGTAAGCCACTCCACACAAGCAGCAGTCTAGGGGCAGGGGCAGTCCTTTCAAAGGCCTTTTACCAAGTCCAGGCCTCCCTCCCTTCCCACAGAGGGGTTCTTCAGAGGGAGGGGGATGAGCAGGGCTGCTCCTCCTCCTCTCAGTCTAAGCTCCTGCCAAGCAGACACCCTGATGTGTCAGCCCGGGTCGACTCCCCATTTCCAGTAGGAGGCAAGTTGGCTTACTGCTTCCAGGCCTGGAAGTCTGTGACCTCAGACAAGTGGGTCCTGGAAGTAGTAAGCCAGGGACTGACCCTCAGCTTCAAAAAATTTCCAAAAAAGAGGGCCACGTCTTTTCCACCTGCATCAATCTCAGAAACCCTTGGCCTAGAGGCAGAGGTTTCCTCTCTGCTAGCTCTCAGTGCTATACAGAAGGTTCCTATTCAGCACAAGGGAAAAGGACTGTACTCCAGGTACTTTCTTACCCCAAAGAAAACAAGGGAGTGGTGACCCATCCTAGACCTAAGGTATTTGAACAAACACATTTCAAAGCCCAAATTCAAAATGGTAACTCTGGGAATAATCCTTCCCTCCCTAAGGCCAGGGGATTGGCTAGCATCCCTGGACCTCAAGGATGCCTACTTCTATATTCCTATTAGGTGCTCCCACAGAAAATACCTCAGGTTCATGTTGCCTTCAGGCCATTACCAATTCAGAGCCATGCCATTTGGTCTAACATCAGCTCCAAGGGTGTTCACAAAGTGCCTTGCAGTAGTGGTGGCTTACTTCAGAAGACAGGGTATCACCATCTTCCTGTATCTGGACGACTGGCTCTTAGTGGGTCAGTCGCCTTTACAGGTCAAGTCAGCTCTTCAAACTACCCAGGACCTCCTCAGCTCCCTGGGGTTTCTTCTCAATCTTCCAAAGTCTGTCCTTGAACCAGTTCAACTTCTCACCTTTATAGGCATAGGGTTGGACACCGTACAAGCAAAAGCCTTCCTTCCCATGGCAAGGGTGAAGGCCCTAGTGGATCTCACTTCCTCCTTTCGACCTCAGGTCTCCCGCCCAACAAGACAGTTCCTCCAGCTCCTGAGCCACATGGCAGCTTCCACGGCAGTGGTACAGGGAGCAAGGTTCCAGATGAGGGACATTCAGTTTCATGTAAGGTCTTTGTGGTCTCAAAAGAAGGATTCATTTACCAAACTGATTCCAGTGACTCAGACTCTGGTCCAAGCTCTCCAGTGGTGACTTGACCATGACAACCTCAGACAAGGGGTTCAATTTCTCCCTCAAGTCCCATCAGTAATTTTAACTATGGATGCTTCTCTCCTAGGGTGGGGAGCCCACCTGGGACCCCTGACAGCTGAAGGGATCTGGTCTCCACAGGAGTGTCTCCTTCATATCAATCTCCTGGAACTCAGGGCAGTTTTCCTAACCCTGCAGAGCTTCTCGGATTCAGTCAAGGGCAAGGAGGTACAAGTCAGAACGGACTACACCACCACAATGTGGTACACCAACAGGCAGGGAGGCACTTGGTCCTCGGCCTTGTGCACAGAAGCCATGAAGCTGTGGTCTTTGGCCTATTCTCTTCAGACTTCTCTGGTAGCAGTTCACCTTCCAGGGAAGGACAACGTACTAGCAGATGCTCTGAGCAGAATTTCACAGGGACATCACGAATGGTCCCTGGATCCTCACATCCTGAAGGTCATCTTCTCCAGGTGGGGCACTCCAGAGATAGATCTCTTTGCAGCGCCGGACAGTCATCAGCTTCCTCTGTTTTGTTGTAGACCTCCAGTCCTGGGGACGGTTCCCTAGGATGCTCTCACTTTGGATTGGAAGGGCAGGTTTCTCTATGCCTTTCCTCCTTTCCCTCTGCTGTTCAGAGTTCTGATCAAGATCAGGACTCAACCCTGCACAGTGATACTGGTGGCTCCAGACTGGGCCAGACAGCCTTGGTATCCTCTACTGCTGTCCTTGTCAGTGTCTCGTCCCCTGTCTCTGCCCAGGACATACAATCTCCTGTCCTCCTCCCAGGGGCGGATCTGGTACCCCAATCTCCAGTCTCTCAATCTCAAGGCCTGGCTCTTGAAGAGTTAGAATATGCAGCACTACATCTTTCTCAGGGAGTTCTGGATATTCTGATGGTCTCAGGAAACCTTCCACTAGAAAACTTATAACTCCAAATGGAAAGGTTCAGTATTTGGTGCTCTCAGAAAGGCATCCTGCCTGATTCTGCAGACATTTCCACAACCTTAGACTATCTAGTTCATCTGAATGGTCTAGGCCTTAGGCCTGCCACTCTGAAGGTTCATCTAGCAGCTGTCTCTGCATTTCTCTCAGCAGGGAAGGGCTCTTCCCTGGCATCTCATCCTGTTTTCAGAAAGTTTTTCAAAGGACTGGTTCATATTAACCCTCCCTTTAGGGAGCCCACTCTGCCTTGGGATCTTAATGTCTGCATAGCTCAGCTTATGCAGCCACCCTTTGAACCTCTGGCTTTGGCCGAATTGAAGTACCTGACCTGGAAAACTGTGTTCCTGGTAGCTATTACTTCTGCCAGGCGGATTAGTGAGTTACAGGCTCTGTCAGTTGAACCTGACTTCATGTCCTTCCATAGGGACAAAGTGCTCCTAAGAACCAATAGAAGGTTCTTGCCCAAAGTGGTATCGGATTTTCATTTGAACCAGTCTATATCTCTCCCTGTGTTTTTCACTGACCATTTTTCTTCAGGTGAAAGAAGGTTACACAGTCTGGATGTTAAGAGAGCCCTTAGCTACTACATTGAGCATACTAAGGCACATAGAAATAACTGTCTTCAATTGTTTCTCACTTATGGTGAAGTGGGGAAAGGTAAGTCTGCCACTAAAAAAACTATTGCCAGGTGGATTGTTTCTTGAATACAATTCTGTTATGACAAGTTGGGTAGAACGCCCCCTTCAGGCCTGAGGGCTCACTCAACTTGGGGTACAGTTGCTTCTCTAGCTACTGCCAGAGATATACCTTTGTTAGAGATCTGTAGAGCAGCCACCTGGAAAACAGTACATACTTTCACTAAGCATTACTCCCTGGATATCCAGGCTAGGAATGATGCTAGGTTTGGCACAGCAGTACTGCAGAGCCTCTTCCCAAAGTAGGTTCTGCATTCCCTCCTCCATAGGGAACTGCTTGGTAGTCTGCATTATGTTTGAATACAGCAAGACTTCATGTTGTTTGAAGAAAAAAATTATTCACCACAGTAATGTTGTTTCTTCTAATGGAGTCTTGCTATAGTCAGACTTCCCCACTGCCTCCCCTCTCAGAACCTGGTTTTTGGGAAGTGGGCTGGCAGGTACAGTGTTGCACCTCAGGGGTGTACCTTGTACCCTCCCTCTTGGGTGGGGTAGTTGTTGTTATTTTTTCTGGTGTTTTATACTTAAATATTGTCACTACCTTTCCTTCTTGGGTTCTCGACTTGAGTTTTTTGGGCCCAAAAAGAATGTTTTGTCTTTTGGCTATATGTTGAATAATTTCCATACTATAGTATATTAGTTAGTTTTGCTCGTAAGAATCTGACGGTTACACTGGAAAGTACCACAGACAGAGGTTTGAAAACCGAGCTCAAGCTCAACGTTCTATGCTTCTGCATAGAGTTAACTCTTTCCTCTCCCGGGCACTTCAAGTGCTGGGGCTAACTGCATTATGTCTGATTACAGCAAGACTCCATTAGAAGAAACAACATTACTAAGGTGAGTAATTTTTTCTTCCTGCACTTAGGGGACTGACTGAAATTGGTCAAAAATGGAAACAAAAACTGTAAACTTTGTACAAAAAGCAGTTCTTCATTTAATTAAAACTCGGTTCCCATTTTCTAGGAACTGAACTACGTTTGTGCTCAAAATTAAACCGCTCTGTTCCCAGTGATTTCTCACTACTGTGAGGAAGAAAAACTTAAAATTGAAACTAAAACTATTTGAAACCTAGTACTGTAACTAAGTTTTTTTTACACTAGTGGAATTTTTTACAAGGTCTACAGTGTTTAGGCATCATTGATAGACCTAAAATACAGACAGGACCAAGAGGCTTTAAAAATTGTACAAACTGTTTCCAGCTCTTAGCAAGGGCAGGCTCCCATGAGCTTTGTTTGAGGTGCCTCGGTCCAGATCACGATTTTATCAATTGTAAGCTCTATAAAAAGTTTTACTCTAAGACTCAAGACAAAAGGGTTAATAAAACAGAAGGTTGTATGACTTCTCAGTCTGCCTGTATGTCACCAAAACACAATAAAGTCTCTGAGATAATTCCTAATGATGGTGGAAAGCATACATCACAGGGTTCATTTCCTCAAAAACAGCAGCAGTCCCTGTCAAAGGGGAGAGTTAAAAAAATATAAAGCTGCTCAGCCATCTGGCAGGCATGGCAAAGATGGTTCTGATACCAGGGTGTCCGATAGAAGGAACCCTGAGTCCAGTGATGGCAAAAATAAAAAATACAAGAGCCTCAGAGCACATACTGGAACCAGCGGTTACCGATCCTGCAGCAAAATCTTTACAGTGAACATGTCGATGCCGACATCGACAGTTCGCTGTAAACTCCGCCCGGGACCCCGGCACTCTTTCCCATGGTCCTGCACCCTCTCCCTGAATCAACTCCGACTCGGAGTTGATAATCCGTAAGTCCGGGCGGCAGAGCTCCCTGATAAACATGAACAGTTCTCCAATGAATTTATATGCGACTGCAAATTGCAGCCATAAATCCATCACTGTAGGGTCGTGCCGGGAAGATGTTGATGTTGTAGCATAATAGAGCCCTGGAACCAGTACCTGCCAAGAAAAGCAAAACAAAAGTATGTCCATGCCACTCCTTCTGAAAAGGAAAAGGAGCTGTCAGCGGACCTAAGACAAATGCCCTCAACAGTGAACATGGCAAAAACGTGGCAGTTTTTCCAGGCCTTTCAGGCTATGGGAAACCTTATTAATATGCCTGCTCCTCCTCCCCAGGCTCAGGCTTCGGACCGTCTGCCTGTAGAGGAGGAGGACATGTATAATAAGGAGGAGGAGGAAGGTGAATCTATAAAACCAGATGGTTCTCCCAAACAAAAGTTTGGCTCCCTTCCTAGGTCTGCAAAGGATTATTATACCTCTTACACCTCTTTCATCAAACAGATGGTGAGCACCCTCAGCATCCCCTCTCATGAAATGGAGGAGGCTGAGGAGGAAGTGGAGTTTATGGAGATGATGGAGCTAGGTCCTATAAGAAGGCTGATAGTCCCCATTCAAAAATCACTTCAAAAAAGCTACTTCAAAAATCATGTCTGCCTTAATTCAACTGTTGGCATAGATATAAAGTGGAAAAAGAAATAGGTAGACAGGCACGGGTGGAATAACTGTACACCCATCCTGATCATGAAGGATTAGTCCAAGCATCTGCTTGAAGGTCAAAGTGTCTCCTTCACCCATCCTCCTGGGAAGGATTCAGGAAAATGGATGCTACTGCCAAAAAGTGTATACAACAGTTTCCCTGCTCCTTAGGGAATCAGTTTATTTGGCATATACAGCACTGTACTAGAAAGCAGCATGGAATACAGTTCTGGCACTGACTGATAAGGTTGAAAGTGAGGTGTCGCAGAACCTGGTTGCCACAGCAAAGTCTGCTCTAGATGCCACTAAATACTAGTTTCAAATGGCTGTAGACACCAATGACTGACTCTGCTTCACAGGTCTTAGCTGATACAGTGGCATTGAGGAGGTTCCCCTGGGTGAGGGCCACCATCCTTTCCCAGGACACCCAGACCAAGCCATGGATTTCCTCTTTGAGGTAAGTTCCTTATTTGGTGACAAAACAGACATACATGTGTAACCCCTCCCCTGCTACTTTACACAGTTAGCATCCCCTTGGTACCTTTGACTGGGCACAAACTACTTCAGAAATGGTACCATCCCTAACTTTGGGAATGTATACCAGGCTCGTTACCTCTCGAGGTCAGAAAAGGGGTTGGGGTGTACAAAAGCAAAACTTAAGACCAAAAACCCAGGTCCTGAGGAGAGACCTTTTGCTAGGGCTATGCTATAGACCTATACTTCTGGAGGGGTACACAGTAAAGCCACACACAGAAAGCAAAAACATAAATGTCCAAACCAGGTTGGGGTTCTAGAGTGTGACTTTATTACAAAAGATGTTCTCTAAAGCAAGAGTGGACACCCAAGGTTTACACATCATGGCACAAGGAATTACAGAACAACAGAACGACTGTATCTGACAGAAACTCTACGTATTCCCATATTTCATAGGACCTTGAATGCTCTTCAGTGGCAATGGCCTTAACTGAACGCACATTTCTTCTAGTGGCACTGGCCACAACTGATCACACATTTCCCATATGTCATAGGACTTTAACACTTCTGCAAGTGGCAACTGGCCACAACTGAACCATTCCTTCTAGTGGCACTGGCCACAACGGAACACACAGGGGCTCATAATTAGCACAACCCACATCAGGGATAAACTTTCTCTTCAGGCATTGACCACCATGTCCTGAACAACCAGGCACCCTTACAGAACCTGTAGTGCTGAACTGGTTACTCCAGATGGTTGGCTGCCCACCTTTTGCTTCCACATTCATACCCAGCCATTCTTTCAGAGTTACAACTTAAAACTTCTTGAAAAACACTTAGAAAAATGCATCTTGGAATGAACTTTCACATCCATCATATGAAAACACTACTCCAGAAGTGTAGAAATTAAAGTCCTGAACAATGTGCATTAGTCTGCCTCGGGACCCCACAATTGACAGCCAACTTTAAACTGAGAAAAGTCTCAAACTAGAACAGAATTAGTGCACCTTTTCCCTCTGACAGAGAAACACCAAAGTACAGGTACTTTCTTCAGGAAGCACAAAGTCAAATCTACGCATAGTTAGAACAACACAGGCAGCTTCAAAGGATCCTGGATCAAATAGGGGATTGCCCCTAGGATCCATCCTGTAGCAGTCTTTTTCATCTCTCTGGGGATGAAAATCAGGAGCTCCTGCTGTAGACAATGGTTTTCACCACTTCTATTGGCAGGCAGATGACTTTCAGGACTAGGGTGAGAAAATAGGCTTTCCTCTCAGAGCCCACAGCAGCTCTCACTCCTCATACTTCAACTGCTGACTCAGAACTAACCCAAGATTCTAAAACTCCCCACTCACAGCCAGCTGCTGTGGCTTATGCTGCTGCGAGAGTTCTAAATGACTTCATCTCTTTCATCTCAGCTGAGACCAAGTAAACAGAGAGTGAGTAGGTGAAAAACCCATTTAACCAGTTATTCACCAGCTGCCTTCCTCCCTAACTAGCACTAACACTGATGGGATTCTAGTAACCCCAGGGGACTGGGTGGTTACACTTGAAAAAAGTGGATGAGTGCAAGACCACTTACAAAAATAACATTGAGAAAGAAAAGGCCTCTACTTCCTACAGACCTTAGGGTAGGTGAGGCAGGGGTGGGGGCTACTGTCCCAGACCCTATACCCCTATGAGCACCAACCCCAAAGAGGTTATTACAGGAGCAGAAGCAGGAAGGTCTACAGATGTATTGCTGCAGCACCAGCCCCTAAGCCACAGCCAAGCAAAACCACTGACAGTTCTGCCTAGGCTGTGCAACAATTGCTACTGGGGGAGGCTGACCCATTATTTCAAGGAATGGGTAAAAATGAAAAAATGACCATAGACAAGTATGTCTTGAAGTAGTGGGTCAGGGATTCTCCCTGCAGTTCAAAACGCTCCCAAGACAGCAGAGATCAAAATATTTCCCAGTGTATCCACCAACAGAAAGAATTCAGCTGGAACTAGAAGTAAAAAAACTGCTGCTGGCTAAAGCAGTAGAAAAGGTCCCTGCCTCACAGTGGGGCAAGGGCCTGTTCTCGAAATACTTCCTGATCACAAGAAAAATGGGGAGTGGTGACCCATTTTAGATCTAGGATATCTGAACAAACATATCAAAAAGGAGAGATTCAAGATGGTTGCACTGGGGACAGTGATACCATCCCTACAGCCAGGAGATTGGCTGTAGTCACTAGATCTCAAAAATGCCTATTTTCATATTCCAGTCAGACCCACCCACAGAAAATGTCTCAGGTTCGGGTTGGGAAACTGCCAGTGTCAGTTTATACCCCTCCACTTTGACTCACTTCAGCACTAAGAGTGTTCACAAAGTGCCTTGTTGTGGTGGCAACACATCTGAGAAAACAAGATGTAGTGGTTTTTCCCTACCTAGATGACTGAGTGTCTCAGGGAAACAGCGAGAGGCAAAGAGCTGTATCCAAAGGGTAATGTGCACCCTAGAGAACCTGTGTTTCCTGCTAAATCTGCAAAAGTCCCTAACAGAACCAGTTCAGATGTTGGAATTTATAGATACAGAACTAGATACCCTTCAGGGGAAAGCTTTCCTCCAATAAGAAAGGTATCAAACCTGATTGCTACCTCCAAATCATTCGCATAGGACCAGCCAAGGCCCACAAGGGTTTCCTGCAGTTACTGGGCCACATGGCATCATTCACAGTGGTGGTGCCTTGGGCAAGATTCCAGTTGAGAGACATTCATTGTCACCTAAAGGACCATTGATCTCAAAGGCGGAACACACTGTCCAAGCTAGTGCCAGTCACAAAGACATTTGTGTGTGCACTACAGTGGAGGAAGGAGAAAAGCAACCTCAGAGAGGGCATTCCTTTCTTCCAGCTATCCCCAACAAGTGTCCTCACAACTGATGCCTCACTCCTGGGGTGGGGCACCCACCTGAGGGAGCTTACAGTAAGTGGTATCTGGAGCCCAAAGGAGGTTCGGCAACATATCAGCCTCCTAGAGCTCAAGCAGTATTGCTGGCAGTGCAGTCCTTCTCCTCCCAGTTACAAGGTCAGTCTGTTCAGATTCGAACAGACAGTACCATAGCAATGTATTGCATAAACAAGCAAGGAGGAATAAGATCCTCAATGGTGGGCACAGAAACTATGAAAATCTTGGACATAGCTTACTTCCAAGATACAAGGATTCATTCTGTACATCTACCAGGCAAGGGCAGTGCCCTAACAGATGCCCTAAGCAGAATTAGCCAGGGGAACCATGAGTGGGCCCTGAACCAGCAGGTGCAATTCTCAGTCTTCAGAAGATGGGTCATTCCAGAAATAGATCTGTTTGCTTCTTGGGAGAACAAACAACTCCCACAGTGTTTATTTATTTGTTTTTTATTGAGTAACGAGAGTTCATTACAACAGTTAGTATACAGCAGTGTATCAATAGCAAAGAAATCAAACTCATCAAGCTGTATCTTCTTAGTTAATATTGCTATCACGGCCAGAGGACAATATAGCATCAGCCTGCCCATATTACCATACAAACTTTAAAGTGAAAACAGGACATACTGACAGAGAAATTGATATCAAATGCACTTCCATAAAAGAATAAAATGTCACAGAACAAAGTCGTTATCCTGTTGCATTACATACTGTATAGCAGGTTGAATTAGCGTCCATTAAATTTAGCATTAGTCAACCTTCTATACATATTAGCGTCTGATAGAATTAGCGTGGATGACTTATTATTCAGTACAGTACTACTGACAATCAGCTGTCCTTTATTTTTCACCATCCATTTATTTTCCCTGATTGTCAGCAATAGTGAATATAGTGGAAATAAACAGATAGTGAAAATAACCACCTATACAGTATTATACCCAGGGTTGCCATTTAGTTTGGAACTTAGATTGTGTGCCTTTGAGGTAAGCCATTATCCATTCCATCCTGTGGATATCATTAACTATCTCATGCCAAGAGGTCTGAGTTGAAGGTGAAGATTGCTGCCACCGTCTACTGATGGCTTTTTTAGCTGCCAGTATACAGACCAGGGCCATAAATCTTGAAGTACCGTATTTCACCATTTAGAGGCCGCGGCTTCTATTACATTTTTTTATTTTGAGCCGCAGCTTCTAAACCAGGGCAGCTTCTAATCGGGAACAGCTTTAATTTATAAGCTGACATTTGAGGCACCATGTTTACAGTATTAACTTTTACTCCATCATCTGAAAATTGTTCTGATCATCAATGGGTAAAATACTGTTCAGTAAGTGTGCAGCAAATCATGGGTGAAGCCTGACATAATTGTACTAAAATCTAAAAGAGACCAGTCTGACATGAAAATTGCACCATGAGTTGAGCTGGGGGGTATTCAAGATTTAAGCTGGTAAGCCTGCACATTTTTAAAAGTGGAATGTAGGCTCAGCGTTTGCTCATGATTCTAGCATCTTTCTCTAAGATTTGCTTACCTGCATCTGCCTCTCTGTGCTCAAGGTTGGTTTTGTGAATGATGGCCTCAAATTTGCTGGACATCTCTGTGCTAAATGCCTTCAGTTCCTAGGATATGATCTACCAATTACATTTTAGAAGCCATGGCTTTAAATCGGGGTGGCTTTTATTAATAATCTTTTGCCTACTTCTAATGAAGTGTTAATAATCGGGGTTACCAAAATAGTGAAATACGGTAATTTTAATATGCTGTGAGGTGGTCAACATAAGAATCATTGTAAGACATATCAAATCTGCATGTATGGAAAGTTGTTCCACTTGAGCTGTAAAGTCAGACCAAAAGTAGGCAAGGTGAAGGCAAGACCAGAAAATATGTGCATGGTCAGCACTGTAGGTTCCACAGTTACGCCAGCAGGCCCCTTGAGTATAAGGTAAAAATGTTGCTATTTTTGCTGGAGTACGGAAATATCGAGAGCAACATTTCCAAGTGAACTTTTGCCATACAGTAGATGAAGTAACTGTAACTGCTATGGAAGAATATTTGTGTCATGTTGAGCTGGAGACAGCAAGAGAAAGATTTTGATTCCAGCTACCTAATATTGTTTGGGTGGAATCTGAAAGATACACCTGGAGGTCCGGATAGAAGCGACCAATCAGGTGTTCCCACTGGGTACCAGCTTAGGCATCTAATAAGTGTAACAGGATAGACATGGGGTCCAGTAGGGCGGTACGGTCTTTAGTTATATATAATAAGTAAGATCAGGCCTGTAGATAGTGAAAATGTTCCCTACCCACCACACCATATTTAGCTTAGAGATATTTGAAGGGCATCACCCCGTGTTTATCTAGAAACTGGTATATATAAGAAAGGCCTAATTGTCTCCATCTAGAAAAGGCCTGGTCTATCTGTGGGGTTAAAAAATCCGGATCCACAGACAACACTTGGAGAAAATGAAAGGGGAAAGCCAGATGATGGTTTTGATAAAGTGAGTTTTAGACCTTTAAGATGGTTGCGGTATAAGGGCCATAGTCTGTGGTAAGGATAGGGATGGGACGAGTCCCAAAATGAGGAGGCCAATATTGAATAAATCATATAAAACAAATTTGATGCATTTCTAGGGGATGTTGAGCCCAGAATATATCCGTACATAAATTGTATGTAAATGAGCCACTTAAGTATAATTGAGTAGGTTAGGGACAGTCACTCCACCCTGTTGCTTTGGTAATTGTAAGATAGCAAAGTGAGTTCTAGGCTGCTGGCCTGCCCAGAGAAATCTCAATATAATGCTTCCAGGATTTCCAGAAGTTTATTAATAAGTCGTCTAGTATTGGGGTCCTGCCGTTTCAGAACCTTTTGCTGCTTTCTTTTGTTGTCGGAGGTGGCGTGCTGGAAGTCAAGTACCTCTGGTACCACCATCATAACGACAGCAGTGAAAATAAGTGCATGTCAGAAGTACCTTATAATTTATGTGTTTTTGGATTTCTTGTTTTAATTCCTCCTTGAAGAGGTGCAAATGCTTGAAACCAGTTGGGGCTGTTAATTCACCTTTTGTATTGCTGGAGTCTGGAGTGTGTTTGAATGCTTTTGCACTGCGCTGAATAAACAAATTGGTCAGATTTCAGTGTTTGGTCTTGGTGACGGTTTTTCAGTTTGGTGGATTTAATATTATCTTGGCACAAGAGTGAGTGGAGCTCCTAATATTAATACCAATACTTGGACCACACAAAGGATGTCAGGTCCCATGGTGCACGGTTTTTTGGTTACCTACAGATGCTACCTATGGAGAGGTGGGAAAATGTAAGTCAGCAGCTAGGAGAGCGATCTCTCATTGAGTAGTCTCCTGCATACAGTTGTTTTATAGAAGAATTGGTAAAATATCTCCCAGAGGCCTAAGGGCACATTCTACAAGGGATACCTCTGCCTCTCTGACAGCTTACAAGGGGCATCCCTCTTTTAGACATATGTAAAGCAGCTACGTGGAAAACAGTGCACACCTTCGTAAAGCACTACTTCTTGGACATACAGTCCAGGAGGGATGCCAGTTTTGAAACTTGCAGTCTTGCAGAACCTTTTGCTAAATAGGTTCTGTACCCATCCTCTGAAGGTATTGCTAGAGAGTCTGCTAATTGTAAAGCATCATTGATGAACTCCTGCCGTTTGAAGAAAAAAATACTCACCGTAGTAATGTTTGTTTCTTCTCAGGGATCCATCAGTGAGATTTACAATCCCTGACCCTACTCTCCCATCCAGAACCTGAAAATGGGTTCACACAAGATACAGTCCTTTTCTTAGGTTTTTGAACATTTCTTACAGTAGTTCCTCAGCAACTGCCTGAATACAATCAGTTAAATTTTTTAGATTGTCTGCATTTAAAATGTGTTTGCATGTAGTACCGACGCGGGATAATATTAATTGCCTGACTGTAAAAATAATGCTGTATACAGTATGCTGTATTTATCTACCTGCTGGAATGTATTGTGTTGTGCAATGCAAACTCAATAAAATATAAGTAAAAAATGTGTTTGGTATTTAAAAATTTCATTTTTTTGGTAGCCATTCAGCTCATTTTAGTGGTCAGAGCTCCCCTAGCTACAGAAACAAATCTGGCATTGAGCACAAGGGGGAGTGTGACCACAGTGCAGAGTTTGAACTTGTATTTTAAGTTTGTTAATTGGCATACAGTTCTATATGCAGCGTATCACTCATTGGCAGGAAGATGATGCTTATTGTAAATCTCATTGAAGGATCCCTGAGAAGAAACAACATTACTACGATGAATCATTCTTCTTACTCCTCCACACACCATCTGTTTTCTTAGCACCATCCAGTACCACCACCTCTGAGCAGCCTTGTGGTTCCTCCACAGTTAGTCCCTCATAGTGGAGCTCTTCGTGGCAGGACACCCCCCCTCCAAATAGTCCACCTCTTATTAGAGAGGTCTGGTGTCATGGTGCAGGACCATGTGTGTTGCACCGTCATGTAGATGATGCATGGGGTATTTATTCCCCCTGTATGCTCAGCTTGGATGAATTCTTTGCTTATTTTGTGCTCTGACCCATGAGCCCCTCCCCCCCCCCAACATCATGCAGAGCCTCTGATGGCCTTTTAAACTGCATCACCTTGGAGCCTGAAATCATCCACATCCTGAGAAAGCAGGCTCCCCGGCCTACCATGAGGGATTGCTACGGTGGCAGGAAATGACGTCTCACCTCCAAATGCTGGGACTTGCTGGACTAGGCGGCCCTTCACCCAGCATGGCCACCTGTCTCCGGCGACCAGAATCTGCTCCCAAACTTGCGTACCTGGCACGGAAGTACACTGCACTTCCACTTTGGTCAGCAGGCAGTTCCAACATCCAGATTGGATGTCTGGGAAAGTGAGGTTTTATAATGTCCTACTTACGTAAGGGAGTAAGATAACAGGACTAACCCGGTAACCTAGCACTTTGGAGCACAGTAGATACATTTTACATAGTTAGCCTAACCTGTGCTTATTTTCATTTATGTATTTATGTATGGAAAAAAACATTTATTCACAGTTCATTTACAGTGCTGTCAAGGGTAACATATAAAAATAATTATGAAATTATGAAAAATACAAATTTAAAAACAGTTGGATTACATACAAAATTTTACAACATACAAAATGTTGATAGTTGCCTTATCTTATACAAAATCACACATACCCCATAATGCAAAGTATCATGGTATGTATGTATGTGTGTATATATATATATATATATATATTATATATATATATATATATATATATATATTATATATATATATATATGCAAATCACCATGACAATATTAACATACCGTATTTTCTTTTGATTTTTATTTAGATTTCTTCTGAGGTTGCTAAGATACCACCTACTCGCTTTCCTTCCACGCACCTCCGAATCATGATGGCCTTCTCAGTATCGAAATGCCAGATTTCCAGGCCAAAAGTTCAGTAGACTGGCTAAGAAAACAGCCTGAAAGGTATTCATAGCATTAGTTATTTAGTCAGTTTTTGGTGACCAGGTAAGTGCAATAGATACAAAATTGTCTATTTTCAGCCTCAGCCTGGTACAAAGGAGGGAGTGAGTTACAGTATAAACAAGCAGATTTGGAAGTGGAGCAGTATCACAGCAGTTGCAAAGTTACACAGAACTAATACAAAAAAACAGTAGTTACATACACATTTGAATCAGTGCATTTAAGGCAACAATAAAATACTACACCACGTAAAATTATCACTCATGGGCATGAGGTGTAAATATATAATATTAATAACTTGGGTGTGATATCATCTAGAAATCGGACCCTGTATTCTCCTTATCAAGCTGGTGTGATGTCACACCAGGTTGATATGAAGACAGTTGCAGCTGAGTAGTCACTCGTGTGGGAAGTCATTACATTGTCACACTAACTGAAAACAGCTGTGATGGGGTCTGTTGGATTACTTGTGCTCTGTCACTTGCTAAGTCCTAGTTCTGGTTGTTATCAGACCCTAACAGATATTATAAAAATAAAATATGGGTGACTGTGTGATTACTCTTTTTTTTTTCTTTAACGACCCTCAGTGTGTTTTGCCTTTATAAACCTCTCGACATTTGATCTTGTGGTTTATGTGGCAAAACATCCCAGAATATATATAACAAGCTCATATCACACAGTCACCCATACATGTATCCTATATGAATTAGCCACTGCTATGTGTTAGAAATGTAATGATCAGTTTAAATTTACCTCCTGCAGAGCCACCTGCTGATGCAACTGTTGTAGTTATGTTAACACTAAATAGCAAGAAAAATTCTAGAAATTTCTTTTGCTGAGAGCCATCACCTAACTGTGTATTAAATCTCTATAAACATATGGTCAGGTGTCGAATCTCATTTTCCTCAAAAAAACTACTTAGAGCCATTTTATAAGTTTAATAAGCCCCTTCAGCGTGTGCATCATGGGATTTAAGCACTTTCCAGGGGCATAAGGACACTTGGCCCTTGGCCTTGTGCCATTACACCCCTGGGGTGTGCATTAAAATCCTATGATGCACACTTCACCATGACTTACTACTTACATGCTAATGATTGGGTTCAAGCAACAGGCTTGGGTCACTAGGGCTTAGGCAACTGTGGCTAAAGAAGCATGGCTGATGGCATCCCTTCACAGCCCGTAGGTGGAGGACTTTGTGTTTTGCTGCTTCAACTCTCCATGGTGGGTCTGTCACGTGCTTCTCTTCAGAGGCATACTACGTGCATGTGAGGCCATAGGGCACCAGTGCGACAACAGTGAGTGGCAGTAGTGGGACAGCATAGAAATGGGCAGGAAAATCAGGAGTACAGATTATGGCAGCTGCCAGAGTCAAGGGCCAGCACTCTTGAGCCCTGATTGCACCCTGTTTGAGCCCCAAAACATGAGTGAGGGTAAGTGGGGGGATGTTAAGGTAAGGAGGTGGCCAAGCCTGGTGTTGGCATCTGGGTGAGGACCATAAACTGTAAGTTAAAAATATTATTTCCTGTAATGTAAGCCTGTTAAAGGTGTGGGATAACAGATGTACTTTAACAGCAAATTTTTAAGTTTCTCACACTGTTTTCCTTGCGTGATGTTTATTTTGTATCTTTTTTTCAATAAGAAAATTTAAATACTTTGTACAGAAAACAAAATTAAACTTCAATTAGACTATAAAGCAAAAAAAACAGTAACTCGACTGGCAAACCAACGCTGTTTCCCTACTGTTTTGCTAGTGTAGCATAGACCCACTCGGTCCTTAGCCTACACTGATCAGTAGCAACTGACTCTGTCTACTGGAAGCACAGGAGGGCTTTATACCCGCCCCCCGTGGTCAGGTGACTTAGCATAACTAAAACAAAAGATGTACTTTTTAAGCCCTCATTTTAATGAATACAATTACTGAGGGCTTCCTAGATGTACTACTAATACAGTCCTTAAATAAAATAGCTTAGGACCAGATTTAATAGTGAGTAGGGAAGTGGGGAATTTTCCACTTATTTTGATTGACAGTTTTTCCTCCTATAAAGCTGGCCACAAGAGTCCGCTGCCGGCCTAAAGGGCACCTGGACTGGCACTTCACAGAGTCTCCCTGAACAGGTAAGGCTGGCTTCATTTAGCTCTCAGGGTGGTAGGCTAGTATTTTCAACTTCAAGTTTATAGGTACAAAGATGTACCTTCTTGGGCTTTCTATCGTAATAAGAGAGTTACTAAAAGTCAAGTGAGTACCTTTTACTGTTGGTAGCAGTCTTAACCTGAAAGTTCTGATGACCTAAGTAAACATAAATATAAAGCCCAAATTGTTTCTTAATAAAGACAAAATGGAGCAGCTCTTATCTGTTCTGGGTGTTTTAATGAGTAGGAGGGCTGCCAGGATTGTTTTATGGTATCAGGGGACAATTGGCAATTTAACCATCGGCTGAAATTTCATTTTGGCCTTCTGCCAAAGTTCCCATTTATCCATACTTTAAATGGCCTCTCCAAAAGTGCTCAACAGAAGGAGGGGTCTGTGTTATTTTAGGACCCACCTTCCTTCATTAAGTGTGTGGCAGCCTGGCTTATATCTAGCCTTATGGTGCCAGGTTCCCTGAAAAGGAAAGGGCTGAAGTACTTGCAATGGGCGAGCGAGAGAGAGCATTACAAAAACATTTTATTTTAGCTCCTCTTGTCCCTGTTTCATTTATAACCCCAACATCCTTTTGGTTTTGTTTAACATGCGGCAATAGCTGCTTTGGATATTCTCTGTGAGCCGCACTAAAATCCAGGGGTGAGCCGAAAGCGGCAATGGAATCAGCAGCAATCTATATTTTCAGCTCAGCTCCAGTGCGGCAACTTTTTCTTCGGGTGCAAGAAAAGATGCATGGTGCGTCTACAGCGGAACGAGAGAGAGAGAGAGAGAGCACTGTATATTGCGCAAATCCTCTATACCGCTCCTCTCTGTTCCAAAACTGTTATAGTGGCATTTTGTACAGGGGCGAACAGTACATGGCCTTAAAAATGAAACAAGCCGTGCACATTGCGTCTCAGCCCCAGTAACCACACTCTCTGTGTGCATACATACTATGCATTGTTTTTTAAACAGGGCATCTTATTCATTCTTATTCTAAGGCCTCCTTCTAGGACCAGAAGCAGCAGGGGTATGGAGACAGAAGGGGAAAAGAGAGTCTGCCCTGTCCATTACCTGAACATTTTTAACTCAAACATATAGGGAACATTATACAAACGGGGACATTCCTATCGTCTCCAGCCCCAAAGGCTGTTCTCATTTATTTTCTTTGGGCTACTCCAAATACTTGTACACATAATGAGCTTCTTTAAAGGATTGGGGGTCATTCATACTTGACCTCCCTGAATGGTTTGGACAAAAGAAGAGAGAAGAATAACAGAAAAAGGGATAGCTCAGAGAGAGAGAGAGAGAGAGGGAAAAGTTTGCCCGAAGGTGGCCTACCTTCTGGACTAGAAAGTGAAGAGGCAGCAATAGTAAAGAATGGTTATAACCAGGAGATTTTTTAAAAATTAAAAATGGTCCGTTCCCAGTGGCAGGGATGTTCTCTGTCACAAAGCCAACAAACTTATATACAAAAAGCTTGTTTAAATGTAACCCCCCTGCAAATGGGGGTTCCCAAAAGACTTCCAGGAGCTTGTGAATGCTCCAAGCCTGAATGGTGTTTGGCGCTTTAAGCCATTTATCAGTGAGTGCTTTTAGAACCTCTGGTACTGTCTTACGAAACTGTCTGCTTGCAGACATAATTAATACTTTGTATGGGGACTGTGTGTTTCTGTGATTGAGTACCACTCAAGCTGCTGTAATCACCCCATTTTTGCAGTCACTAGGAGTGCAAAGGAACCTGTCTGAAGATGTAACTGATTGCCAGAAATCATTTACAGTAATAATAAAATTACAGCTCTGTCTAACCTGCTTTCTTTGCAGTCAGAACTGTCTGCCTAGTTCCCCATTCTGGTTTTGAACTGCTGAACTGGACCAATCGGTGTGAGGTAAACTAGCTCTAAAATGATGCCATGGACCGAATCAGAACTTGGGACTCATAATCTGAGCCAGCCACAAGAGGATTGTATGGGCAGTGACTCTGGGAGATATGTTTAGACTTGATTGCCTTTTTGGACCAACAGCAGCAGTCTATTGTGAGTGACAAACAATCCAGTCAAGAACTGGGAGGAACTCAAAGGAAGTGCCGGTTTTTGTCTGTTGGGAGTTTCAAGTTTGAGATCTGAAAGTGAAGGGGAAAGAAACCCTGTGCTCCTTCAGTGCACAGTTTCCAGTCAAAAAGCGTGTGTACAGGCCAGAGTTCAGGTCTACAACAATGTAACTGCTTGTTGGACTGAATCCAGGTCCTGTGAAAGAATCAAGATCTCTGAAGAGTAGAAACCAGGCTCACCCTGTAGAAGACTGAAGAAATTGTTGAATTACACTCGTCTGTCAGGAACTGAATCTGCTGTGTGTTCTCCTGGTTATTGTGCAGTAATGCGATTGGGATACAGATGCAGCCTGCCTGATATAGTGCTTTCTTTTTTTTACATATAAATGTGGAGAGAGTCTCTTGGAGATCAAAGTAGCCCTGCTGACATTGAAGGACCATATCTTCTTTGGGGTCGGGAGTACTAATTGGGAGTTCGCTCCTGTTGAATTGCCACATTAAATCCAAATGGAATTACTGTACTGCTGACTTTCATTTTTCCTTTTCTCTGTGAAGGGCCCTACCAGCTGCCCACGGTTTGGACCAGCCACTAGGGCCTGGGTACCCAGGGACAGTAACTGGTAGGGACAGACCTGTGCACACAGCCATAGATAGAAAGAAAGTGATAAACTAAACTAACCTGATTTCCCCCTGTCCTTGTTATATCCCCTAAAGAAAGTCAAGGCTGTTTGTTTCAACAAAGATTATACTGCCTGAGGTGTTGTCTATGTTAAGTACTGTACTGTGATTGTTGCACTGTATCTTATTTTACAGGATGTCCCATTGCCTGAACCAGCCTTGGGGTAATGTATACTGTGAGGTAATTCTGCCATATTGTGTGGGCCACTAGTGGGAAGAAAGGGGTTGCAGTGTCCCAGAGGGCTGTGACCAAGTAAGTTTAACTATTGCAAACCCTGACCTCTGGGTGGAGGCACCGCCATTGGATCCAGGCCCTCAACCTGTTAGTGCCAAATCAGGCAGGGTAGTGTAGCCCCTGGATAGCCATCTAGGGGTTACATTTTGGAGGCTCACCGCCTGGATTGTGTGTCCTAGTGGCCATATTTAGAAACCACTGTTAAGGAAAATAAATAAATAAATAAATAAATGGGTACCCCGACAGAAGTGGCTGTGCACGGCTGGTGGAGTGGTGTACTGGGAGTGAGATGAGCCCAAAATGCTATGTATCCTGGACATCCTGGGTATCAATACGGACACTGTGCAGGAGTACTTTCCAGGTGGAAGGTTTCAGAAATCCTGTGGTGGTGGGTTTCACGCTTAACTACCACCCACACTTCCTGGCCCTAGTAGAGTTTAAGGATCCCATAGATGGCTCCAAAGTACACACAGACCATTACCCCAGAGAGCCCTCACTGCTTGGAGAGTGATAACTAAGGACAGTAAAGACCGGAGAATGAGCCCCACCACTATCTGAAACTTTTGAGGAGAAATTTGCTAAATGGTTTGCTGAGAGAAGGAGAAAACTGTGGAGGACTTGAAGAAACTATTCTTGCCACCTGGGGGTATTCCTCCCCAACACCCTCTCCCTGCTCAGTACACGTGTGGTGGGAACCAATGCAGACTCCTGTTTCTGCACCTGCCATTAGTCCTGACTCTGCGAGGTTGAGGATCTGCAACCTCCCACCCCAAAGGGAGGATGACTACAGAACCTGGATAGACTATTGCCCCCAAGTGCTAGAATGGCAATGCTTTCCGGAAGCCCGGCGAAGAGGTTGAGAGCCTCCGAGGTCCTGCCCTGGCTACCATCCGTGCTAAGCGGGCCAGTAACCCTAGAGCGACTGCACAAGCCTATCTTGGGGCCTTGGAGAATGTGTATGAGCCCAGATTCACAGTGAGGACCCTATGGTGGAGAGTAAAAATGCACAACAGTACCAAGGGGTTGTCTGTGTATGTCTCTCGGCTGGAAAATTGTTGCAGGAAATGCCTCAGAAAGGTGGAGTTTACCAGCCGATTAGAACTAGACCCGAACCAGACTGGATATTAGAATCATTAAGTCTACCCCCTTCTCCAGAACTGCTGTTGCTTCAATTCACATACAATAATCGACTGGAATCACCCTCCTATGATGAGTTAATGAGAGAAATTAGGAGTTGAAAAGCGACCTCGGGAGGACCTGCACCAATAGCTGTGGCTATGACCCGAGTGACTGAGGTGGCCATAGTAAGTGAAGTTCAGGGCAGAGGTTGGCAGTCAATGAGGTGCTCTGATAAGGAAAAGATATGCCACAATGGGGTGAACTGTTGGAGAGATCCGGGAATTCAAAAACAGTCCCGCTATGAAGGCCCATGCCAAATCAGGCCCCGACCTATATCCGACTGCATCTACTATGGGGTGAGGATACCCACCCATGTATCTCCTGCTGATAACAGCTCGAACTAATTCACTTGACCATGCAAGTGGAAGAAACGACGAAATGTCTCCAAATGCTTATCACATACAGACAGAGATGGCACCAAGGTTTCCAGTTAAGTAATACCCCGCCCTGGCTCCCAGTGTGGCACCTCGGCCAGCTCAAACTCAAAAGTATGTTTTGCTATAATTGTAGGGAAGGATGGGCACATGAAGGGAATGCCAATCCCAAAGACACTGACAAAGTTGCATATAGGCTAAGAGGAAGCTTGAGAGAACAAATCAGTGGTTAAGAGGTGCAAACAATGATCCCAGTGAGGCACCAAAAATACTAATTCACGTCCTTTTTGTGGCAGCAGGTCAGTTGCCCAGGCCCCCACTACCGCCTCTCAGACTGGTCCAGAATAGTGGGTCCCTCCATGGAGACCACTGTAAAGTAAATGGAGTGTCTACAAGAGCTGTATTAGACAGTGGCTCCCAAGTGACAATTATGTTTCAAGGAATTAGGATCAAAACATGTCAAGCGTACCCTTAACCATAAGAAGGACTGCATGTAGGGGGTTAAGTAGAAGCCCTACCCTATTCTGGGTATATCCAATTTGGCTGTCTTCTCCCCACCTCCGTGGCTGCAGGTGGCTTGAACAAGTAGAACCCTGGCCTTAGTGTGTCCCCCACTGGACTGTATGATGGTGTCCCTTTGTTGATTGGAACAAATGCTCATATGTTCAGAAGGCTGGCACATTGTGTTATGAAAACAGGGGTCAAAGACTAGTAGAGCTTTTAAAGAGTTCCGGCTTTAATTAAGAAGGCCTATGAGGCACAGAGAGATGCTGAAAATATAGAACCAGAGGAACGGTTGGAATTGTAGTGGAAGAAGGATCCTGAGTCTCTGATCCTGGCACCAATGCCCAATGTACCTTACAGGAGAGGTCCGTATCAGAAAGGATGTTAAGAATAAAATATTAATGTTGGATGCACCAGGCGATGGAAGAATTGCCAAGAGGGACTGCTGGTCAAGCCTAGTATTTTGCCCGCTAGAGCCCATGCTTATGCCAGAAGGGTAATGGTTCAAGTTCATAATGTGTCTGAAAGAGACATTCGAGTAAATAGAGGTTGCATCCTGGCTAATGTGCATTGTGCAAGACACTGCAGTGCTACCCAGCAGCAGAGTTCAGGAAGAATGACAGAGTAACGCCTGACTTGTTTGATTTCGCAACTCCGCTGCCAGCTGAATGGAAAGTGAGGATCAGTGAGAAGCTTGCCCAGAGAGACAGGTGTTTTCTTTAAAGGAATGGAATGATAGGATCACGTGCAAGGAAGCTGGAAGCACAATATCCGGCTGTACATGAAGAACCATTCGTGAGAGGTCACCGGCGCCTGGCACCTGCTGATATAGATGATGTGAGGCGGCATCTGCAAAGAGATGTTATAGCCCCGGCTGGTGTAATACAGAATCGAAGCCCTTATGCTTCCCCATTGTAGTAGTGAGGGAAAAAGAATGGGACAGTAAGGATGCGTGGATTATGCTGTAAACCACGTAGGACTATCCCTGATCGAACACAATGCGCATTCAGGATGCTTTGGACTGCCTAAGCGGGGAGCAAGTGGTTCTCTGTGCTGGATCTCCGCAGTGGGTTTCTGATCCCGATGGCCCCAGAGGACCGTGAGAAGACAGCCTTTATCTGTCGCATGGCTTCCTATGAATTCATGAGGGATGCCTCAAGGGATTTCAGGTGCCCCCAGCCACTTTCCAGCGATTGATGGA
Organism: Neoceratodus forsteri; assembly: GCA_016271365.2. Taxonomy (NCBI): domain Eukaryota; kingdom Metazoa; phylum Chordata; order Ceratodontiformes; family Ceratodontidae; genus Neoceratodus; species Neoceratodus forsteri. The sequence continues at coordinate 51,197,152 of JADMNL010000025.1, forward strand.
GAGCGTGCAGTGGGGACATGAACTTACTAGAGTGCCTGGTATACCTAGATGATGTTATTGTGTTTGGCAGCTCACTGGAGGGAACATGAGACAGATTATTTAAGGTGATTGGATCGACTGGAGGACTTTGGCATTAAACTGTCAATTGATAAGTGTCAATTCTTTCAAACATCAGTAAAGTATGTAGGCACAGATATCCACGAGGGAATAGAGACCGACCAAGTAAAGTTGAGGCCTTGACCACCTGGCCTGGCCAAAAATCTAAAGAACTGCAAAAGATTCACAAGTTCTGTAGTTATTATCGGCGTTTCATCAAGGACTATTCAAGAGTGATCCGCCTTACTTAACCTTACTCAAGGGTATCCCCAACCCACAAAAATACCAAAGTCAGTCTCCTCAAGACTGAAGGAGTGTATTTTCATCAAGTGAAGTATTTGGGGCCGCTGGACTCATGATTAATGAGACTGCTTTTCATGAGATCATATAATCCAACTTACCCATGCTCCAGTGCTGGCCTATGCGATCCGAAAACCTTCGTCACGCACACTGATGCTAGCTTGCAAGGGTTGGGGGCTGTGTTGTACCAAGAGCACGAGAATGGCCTGAGACCAGTGGCCTTTGCCAGTGAAGCCTGACCCCATCCGAAAGAACTATCCTGTACATAAGTTAGAGTTCCTAGCTTTGAAGTGGGCTATTGTTGACCAATTACATGAGTACTTGTATGGGCCAAAATACTAGTAAAACTGAGCAATAATCCTTTGACCTATGTGCAGACCTCAGCTAAGTTGGATGACACTGGCCACAGGTAGCTTTCTGCATTATCTACATATGACTATGCTCAGAATACGAGCAGGTCTGAACCACATAGATGCTGATGCTCTCTCCGGGGCCTGTTCCCCCAGAATGAGTTGGGTCGATTAAGCAGAACCTGACATTCGGGCACTCTGCGAAGATTTGACAGGAGGAACAAATGTCCACGGACGAGTGGACTGCATGGTACTGCTTGGGACCCTCTGAGTTCGCATACCTGCTGCTTATTGCCACTTTTCTGCAATAGAACATTGGTGCACTGCCTCAGCTGGACAATGACAGTATTCGGCGGGCTCAATCCAGCGATCCTATCGTCAAATCAGCTTTAGAAGCCCTCTATGCAGGAAAAGTGTGTCCAAATACGCTCCACTGATTTGAGAACTGCACTGTTATACAAAGAAGGTCCTAAGTTGAAACTGATCAATAAACTGTTTATAGAGAAACAGTAGAACAGAGGGGACAAGTAGACAAGCAACAACTGGTGCCCACTGCCTTTTCGAGACTCAGTATTGAGGTCCTTGCACAACCATAGGGCTGTGATGAACAGAACACTTGACTTGGTGAGATCACGATTCTATTGGCCCTAAGATGGGGCTGATGTGGAGCAACACATACGAACTTGTAGTCGCTGCTTACAGAGGAAAGCTTCAGCCCCAGAGGGCTTCGCCCTTTGTTAACATAAACAGCACCCATGGAGCTGGTCCTGTATTGATTTTCTGAGTTTGGAGTCAGATCAAAGAAATATCAGTAATGTGCTGGTGGTCACTGACCATTCACAGAGATATACCCCAAGCATCACAAAGACCAGAAAGCATCCTGTAGCCAAAGTACTTCATGAAAACTTTTGTTCACTATAGGGCTCCACAAAAGATCCATTCTGATCAAGGAGAGACTTTGAGAGTCGTCTGATCAAAGAGATGCTTTCTCTGCTGGGGTGAGAAAGTCCAGAACCACTCACCTACACCCCAGGGGGACCCACAGCCTGAGCGTTTTCCAACGCACTTTGCTAGATATGCTAGGCACCCTGCACCCAAAGGACAAGCCTAGATGGGGCCAACAAATTAGCACCTGGTACATGCCCTTAACTGCCAAAAGTGATGCCACTGGGTTCTCCCCTACCGCCTGATGTTTGGAAGAGAAGCTCGACTACCGGTGGAGTGTGTGTTTGGGGTCTCTCTGATAGGGTTCAAGCTGACAACTATTTACAGTATGTGCAAAAGTTAAAGGCCAACTAACTCATAAGTACCAACTGGCTCAAACCATGGCTACCAAAAGAAATCTGGCCAACAAAGAAAGGTATGATAAAAGGTGAAAGCACAAGGAACTCCAGGAGGAGATCACGGTATTGCTAAGAAATCTGGGACTGCATGGCAAAAACAAGATTGCTGACAGATGGCACCATCTCCTCCACATTGTAGTGGGGGCAAACTAGATGATCTGCCAGTGTACAAAGTAAGGCCTGAGAACAATTCAAAAGATGTAAAACAATGCATAGAAATCATTTACTACCCATTGGACAAATCCTGTTGAGTCTAAGGCCCCAGAAGATGCCCCCCTCTGGACCAGTGACTAGAGCTGCTGCTAAGAAAAGATCAAGAAGTCTGCACCTACAGAAGCAGAGTTGAAGTGTTCCCCTGCACAGAGTCCCAGTTGAGCATGACTGTCAGTCCATATCAGAAGAAAGTAGAGGTGACTTTGAATACTATCCTTCTTAGAACAGAGTCAATTGTTTGAGGCAATCCCTAGTCAATACTAGAGACAAAGCTGGGCCTTCTGGACTGTCTATGCCCCCAGCTTCATCCCTGGGAGCCAATGCTCCCAGAAAGTGAAGTGCAAAGCATCAGATCAGATGAAATGGAATCATTGTGCATGGTTGAACTATTTAGAGCTTTCAGGGGAGGAAAATGATAGATTGGGGCAGACTGGTGATACACCCGAACAAGAAGAGACATTTTGAGTGCCCTGACAGTCCACTGCCAGTGTCTGAAAGCTCTCCATACGAGCCAAATGTTGTGGACTCAGAAACTGTAACTCCTGGAGCTGAAAGTGCCCCAAGTTCTAGCCTCTCTACCCCATGGAGACTCCCTGACAAGTGAGAACAATGCTGAAAATGAGGCTCAGAGTGCAGAGACTGTAACAGCTCCCCCTAGAAAGACTGGTCGAGCTGTAAAGCCTGGTGCTGCACTCAGTTATGATTCCCTGGGCCGGCCAGTGGACCTGCCTCAATGTTATCCATAAAAGGTGATGTGTCCCGAGGCTCATTGCCCAAACTGAAGCGTTAGTGTTAACTCAAAGTTACTTGTGTTGCCCTCTAAGTGGTGCCCTTGCCCGTCCAGCCCCAAGGTAACTGATAGGGAAGGGTCCCTCTCTTCAGGTTTCATGTACAAAGAGGTAATAACTTGAGTTATGGTACAATGTAGTGTTATACTGTTAAAGTGGCGATACTGCAATGTTTCAGAAATGGTTCTTGGTAAAATGATGTATTGACTGATGATTACATGTGTGAGCCTAATGCAAATGTATATGGTTGCAGTTGAAAACTTATGGGGTTACTTGCTGCGGACGGATAGTCAAGCTTTTTCCCAAACCAGGAAGGTGTAACCCCTGCAAATGGGGAGTTCCCAAAAAGACTTCCAGGAGCTTGTGAATGCTCCAAGCCTGAATGGTGTTTGGCGTTTAAGCCATTTATCAGTAGTGTTTTTAGAACCTCTGGTACTGTCTCTTTTAAAGAGCTGTCCTTTGCGAACATAATTAGTTGTATGAGGGGACTGTGTGTTTCCTTTGATTGAGTACCACTCAAGCTGCTGCCAATTCACCCCATTTTTGCAGTCACTAGGAGTGCAAGGAACCTGTCTGAAAGATGTAACTGATTGCCAGAAATCATTTACAGTAATAATAAAATTACAGTTTGTCTAACCTGCTTTCTTTGCAGTCAGAACTGTCTGCCTAGTTCCCATTCTGGTTTTGAACTGCTGAACTGGACCAATCAGTGTGGGGTAAACTAGCTCTAAATGATGCCTTGGACCGAATCAGAACTTGGGACTCATAATCTGAGCCAGCCACAAGAGGATTGTATGGGCAGTGACTCTGGGAGATGAGTTTAGAACTGATTGCCTTTTGGACCAACAGCAGCAGTCTATTGTGAGTGACAGCCAATCCAGTCAAGAACTGGGAGGAACTCAAAGGAAGTGCCAGTTTTTGTCTGTTGGGAGTTTCAGTTTGAGATCTGAAAGTGAAGGGAAAGAAACCCTGTAGCTCCTTAAGTGCACAGTTTCAGTCAAAAAAGCTGTGCAAGGCCCAGAGTTCCGGTCTACAACTTGTGTAACTGCTTGTTAGGACTGAATCCGTCCTGTGAAAAGAATCAAAGGATCTCTGAAGAGTAGAAACCAGGCTCGCCCTGAAGACTGAAGAAATTGTTGAATTACACTCGGTCTGTCAGAGACTGAATCTGCTGTGTGTTCTCCTGGTTATTGTGCAGTAATTGCGATTGGGATACAGATGCAGCCTGCCTGGTATAGTGCTTTCTTTTTTACCATATAAATGTGGAGGAGTCTCTTGGAGATCAAAAGTAGCCCTGCTGACATTGAAGGACCATATCTTCTTTGGAGGTCAGGAGTACTAATTGGGAGTAAGCTCCTGTTGAATTGCCACATTAAATCCAAATGGAATTACTATACTGCTGACTGTTTAATTTTCCTTTTCTCTGTGTGAAAGGCCCCTACCAGCTGCCACGGTTTGGACTAGCCACTAGGGGCCTGGGACCCAGGGACAGTAACTGGTGAGGATAGGCCTATGCACAGAGCCATAGGTAGATAGTAAAGTGATAAGCTAATTAACCTGATTTCCCCTGTCCTTGTTATATCCCCTAAATAAATCAGAGCTGTTTGTTTCAACAAAGTTATACCGCCTGAGGTATTTGTTCATGTTAAAGTACTGTACTGTGATTGTTGCACTGTATCTTATTTTACAGATGTCCAGTGCCTGAAACCAGCCAGGGAAAGTGTATACTGTGAAGGTAATTCTGCTATATTGTGTGGGCCACTAGTAGGAAGAAAGGGGTTGCAGTGTCCCAGAGGGCTGTGACCAAGTAAGTTCAACTACAAACCCTGACCTCTGGGTGGAGGGCACCCGCCATTGGATCCAGGCCCCTCAACCTGTTAGTGGCAAATCAGGCAGGGGTAGTAGCCCCTGGGATAGCGCCATCTAGGGGTTACATAAATATATTTTTTAACTTTTTGTTGGATTTTTTTTAGTGTGATATGCCATACATTGAGGAATATTACATATACTGGAGGGTTCCCTAAACTCTGTGGGTGGGATATTCAGAAATGCGCCTGGCAGGGGCGCAAGCAGAGCACAGCGCAACTGGCATGTGCCAGGGCATGGACTGAGCAATATTCAACGAGTTGCGCCATGGCTCAGCACCGTTGAATACTGCAACCTGGCCTCCCGCATTGCGCATGGCACAGTGGCACTGCGCCAGTGCAAGTGGAGTAGGGGATGCGCCAGTGCAAGTGCAGTTTGCTAGGCACAGGAGCCACGATATTCAGTGGTGGATATGCAAATGGAGCCATAATTCATGCAAGGTGCAACTGGGACCATTAGCATGTCATTATGGCCCTATGTAAATGCATGGCCAATCCCTCGACTTCGCCAGGCACCCTGCCAGGCTGCAGCTGTCGAGGACCGACACCCCTGCACATCGCGTAAAATTGCCCCAATGCCCGATCACGGGCATGGTATTTAGAAAATGTCCTATATCCTGGTGGTCAGTGGACTGCTTCCAGCCGATCGCGGGCATAAGTATATTTAAAATCTTTATACATTATCCCTGGTCATCAGCGGTACCCCCTCCCCACCACCACTGGCCCCGCCACCCATCCCCGTCAGCAGCGGTGGCAGCTCCCCACCCGCAAGCTGCCCGGACTGACTGACTGTACTGCAGTGTAGGCACGCCCATTGGTCCACAGTGTGGGCCAATGGGCGGCAGACTGCACCGCACTACACAGTCCAGATATGTGAATGGCTCCATTCTGGCTGGGTGGCTTGCAGATGAGGGCTGCCACCTCCGCTGATGGGGGGCGGGTGGCGGGTCTCAGTGTGCAGGTGGGGAGGGGGTGCGCTGGACCACCAGGGATAATGTAAAATGAATTTAAATATACTTGTCGTCATGGATCGGCTGAAGCAGTCCACTGACCACCAGGGATGTTGGACGGATGTTAACTCATACTTATGCCCGTGATTGGGCATGGGGCGTGACACAGACACTTTGGCCCCGAGCTCAGGTGGCCACCCACAGCTGGCGGCTGCCGTGTTGCGCCCTGCAATACGGCAGCTCACCTGTGGGTAGCCAGCCCTTGCTCCTATTTCTTTGTGGCTCAACTTTGAGCACCAGTGTGCTGCGCAAGTAGGGGATGCACCAGCACATGCGCCGCATATCCCTGGCTGAATATTGGGATGTGCGGAATATGAATGGGCACGCCCCTCACACTTGCACCGCATACATTACTGGTGCACCCTGCATTGGGATCTGTGCGGCGAACATCCCTTTTGAATATCATGTCAGCGCATCAGTGGGTTACGTGATGGCACAACACTGTTGCGCCAGTGCAACACCTTTGAATATCCCACCCTGGGGCTAAAGATTTTCAGCTAGTTCTCAGTCACTGTCGGGGAGGTACAGAACACTGTTTTACAGTCATGTCGTTGCTCCTCCACCAAATAGCACCAAGGGGGTGCATGTCACTGAAATTATGAGTCCCCAGATATGTGCAAAGCAAATTTCTAATCTAGCTTTGTACCTGAAAAAAGGCTGAGTGTGCCTATGAATATGTCACAACATGGTAGCGCTGTAAGTGTCCTTGGTCAAAGTGGGCAGTGCATGGGTATCCCACCCAGAAATGTTTACCCTGCTTAACCCTCCTTAGCATTTTGGGTTCAGGTGAACCAGTGCTATCCCCACTGTAGCTTGGTGGCCAGTCACCTGCTGTTCCAGTGGCCTTCCGTTCCTCTTGTCATCATTGGTCCTTGGCAGTCCAGTGGTATTCCCTCGATAGCCCCAGTGTCCCACATTAATGCCTTGTCCGATGGTGTAACCCATAGTTCCTGTCACCTTGTGGGCTGCAATGCCTGGTCACAACATTGCATCCCCATTACTACCTGGTTGTACCAGGCAGTAAACTGGATGAGGTGCAGGCAGCTGTGACAAAGGATTGTGAGGGGCATCATGTTTTTGTGAGTGGATTTGAATGGTGACCTTGCTGACTTTTCCTCCTGGTTACAAAACTGTATGCAATCTCTCAGAATGGGGTTGTGAGGTCCCAGCATTAGCTGATGCACTAAGTGGTCACATGTCCTTCTTTGTGATTGTGAATGGGGTCCATTATGCCTTGGAGAGGTAAGGTGGGTTTACTCCCTGCTCCTTTAGTCTTAGACCTTTTCCCATGTACAGTTCCGTTAAAACTCTCTCACTCCTCACATCTGTTGCCCTGACTGCACCTTAGCCTGTGAGTAGGAGGGAAGATAAGCATCTGTCTTTGCTGGCAAAGTCAATTTTACTTGCCGGTCCAGTGGCACAGAGGGTTGAGGTCCTGGACACCACACCTCCCGCCATGCCGACGACCCAGGTTTGGGAATGAGCCCAGGTCACTGGAGGCTGGGCAGAGGATTGAGTGTCCAACAACTGCTTTCCTCTCCCGGGGAGATACTGCCACCATGTGGAGGTGCGGTGGCAGGGCAGTGGTGGAGACTCAGAGGGGCTGGCTGGCAGCAGGCACATAGTACGTGTGCATCTCCATGCACACATATGAAATACACACCATCTGGCCAGGGGACAAGAAAACAGAAAAGGGGCCAGAGCATGACTCTTGTCCCTCTCCCTGACCCGGGCTGCCACCTAGGACCACTTCTTCTGGATGAAGTCTCTTAGGGGGGAGTAATATGTACTTCCATCTCCTAGCCCTGCCACAGGGGGTAATCCATGGGGAATTGTGAGGGTGGTCAAGGGGGAGGCATGCGCCAGTTGGGAGTGGGCTGAGCTTGGCCGGTGCTGAGAGGAAGAAAGCTATATAGAAAAAAAGAAAAAGTCAAGGTCATTTCAGAAAGTGGCACAGTAACACTGGGTTGTTGGTACCCTCTCTCCTGATGTGAGAGTAGTGTATCACCTCTGGAACAGTGTTCAGACACCTGCCAGCCTGAGGAGAGGTCCCACAGTTGGACACAATCGATCTGCCACATGGCAATATGAAGCACTTCCGCAGCTTCATTGGCTCATCAGTTTTGTGGGTTTTGCAATGAATTTCATTATTGCTTTGGTAAAGTGTAGCAGGGAGGGATCCCTGGGTAGCCTCATCTTCACATTAGGGGCCTTATACAATGGATGGGGCAGGTGGCAAGATCTAACTGAAAAATAACAAGCTTGGCCACTCAAAATGGATATCAAACAACATAGTCGCTATGTACAACCATATGGGCTGAAAGTACAGCTGTGAGCCCATGGACCAGCATCAGCAGCTGTGTGATGAGCTGAGGAGAGTGAATTTTAACGAGACCTGTGATTCTTTTGAAAATTGTTTACTCTGGTTTCCAAAAGGCTAGATGCACCACTTCGCCTGAAGAAGCCCGCCTGGTCTAAATGTCAGGCCAGGAGTAGGTGGAAAGCTGAATTTATTAATAAAACAGTTGTCTGAGATCCATTTCTGAGTGGCTGAGTTTGTGATTTTGTTTTGGGAGAAGTCCCTGTTGACAAGACTCCATCTTTGAATTCCACATTGTTTTGTAAACTGCTATTTAAAAACAAAAGTTGAGAATCAGTATTTCTAAATGCACAGACCAAACAATGTTCATGATGTCGTTACAGCTAAGAAACTTAGCCTGTATCAGGTACTGGCCCCAAATGCTTTCTCACGTTAGAAGAATTTGTGCCTATCCTTGAAGAACAGTGTGTTTCAACATTGCATGAGGTAATAATATTGTCCATGCTCCTTCATTTTCGCATTTTGTAAACTCTGCATGTACAGTACTGACAGTATTGGGACAGACCATTTCTGGGGAGTTAAATACGTATCTTACTTTATCAAATGCTAATGCTCCACCCTAAAGGCTGTTCTTAGTTTAGGTGCGTGATTTTGCATTCAGTTTGTGTTCCTTTTCGCCCCTGAAAAAGGGACCTTAGGGGCCCAGAGGGCCTACCCGGTTAACAAAATTTAATAAATAAATAAAGATTTTTCTCCTCAGCAACATGCGGGCAGGCTTATCAGCCCTATCCCCACTCTCCCTGACCAGCTGCCACCTCCCCCACTACTCACCAGACTAAAGTTCCTCCACAGATTCCCCCCCACCCACCCACGGGGCCAGAAAGGGGAGGCCATCCTTCCCCACTCGTGGAACACAAACTCAAACCAGTCCGGCGTTTCCAGGTGGTGGCACGGGTCAGTGATGAACTTCAGGGCTTCATGAAGCCCTCCGTCATTCTGGTTTTGGTCCTCCCATCCGCTGCTGCAGACAGGCTGTAGTGCGTGCACGTGGAGGCACACACGCGCCGCAATCAGCAGTCTCTCCCTTCTGTACCACCCGCCTGGACTGCCACCTGGTGGCAGTCAGTGGAGGGGCTGACAAACCTCCCTCCCTCCCTTGGAGAAGAAACCAGTCTGTCCGACCCTCGATCCTCTTCCCACCCCTGAGTGACCCCTGCTACTTGTGTCCGCTCCTGAATCCAGACTGCCGGTATGGCAGGTGGTAGCACTACCGCCATGCCCCTGGGCTGGCTGCTCTTTTATTTTTCGTAGTTTACTGGTAGTAGTGGACTGCAATGCCACTGTATGCCTCTGTAAGTGCTACCACTGGACATACAGTAGTTCAGTGATGTGACCCTCTGTCTGAAAGTGCTCAGATCTTTTTCTTTCCCCTCCCCCCTACAGGGAACTGCTGTTATAAAAGAGAAGTGCACTTGGAAAAAACAGTCCCCTCCCTTTCACAGTTAACCACTCTTAGAAAAAGTGTTCTCCTCCCTGTCACTAAGAACTACTGTTAAAGAGGCCCCCTCCCTCTCACAGGGAAGTGCGCTTGGAAAAAGTGGTCATCTCCTTCTCACGCATGAGTAGTTTTTGTCCCCTGAAAGCCACCCTGAGTGCAGCGCTGCCTTAAGGCAGCATCTTGTTTTTCGCATATATTATTTTTTTCACAGCTAAGTCGCCTCTTCTATATATTTACTATAGTGACACCATGCCGCCATGGACCACCACTCAAGTGAAATTCGCCTTCAGGCAGCACAGGAGGGGAGATTAAAGCCTTACCCTGTTTGAGGTGCACAAGCAGTGTTGGAGGCACAGGGAAGTGCTCTTAGAAAAAGTGTCCCCCTCCTCCTCATAGGGAACTACTCTTTGAAAAAGTGGCCCCCTCCCTCTCGTACTGCAGTGCTCTTAAAAAGACATCCCCTACCTCTTACAGGGAAGTGCATCTTATTCACCTATCTTGAGGGATTTTCCTGCAAGTCTGTCTTTTTCAAGCAAGCTTGCTTTCTGAGTTCTGGTTTTCCACACAGTGAGCATCTCCCTAACTTTTCCTGCATGATTTTCATGCAAGTCTATGTATATTTCATGCAAACCTGCTTTTTGAAGTAATTTGCATTTTTCCACACAATTTGTGTCTTTCTTACTTAGCTTGTGTGATTTCCACACAAGTCTTTATTTTCAACAGAAGTCTACTTATTCACGTGCATCTTTACGCAGTGTGTGTCCTTTCACACATCTTGCGTGATTTCTCACACAGACCTGTGTTATTTGTTTGCCATTCTTGCCATGCAATAGGTGCCTTTTGCATCATTTTCACATATTTACATTATATTTTACACAAGTCTATGTTGTTGTTTTTCTCACAAATAACATATTTTCTAACCCCAGAAATCCATCTGCATACCATTGCAATAGCAGTCAGTCCACTTGATTGAGTTGCCTCGGAGAAAGAACTTGTGTTAATTTTGGAATCTTAGAATTAGAACTAAGTTCATACTCTGTGCTGTGGTCACACTCCTCCAGGTCAGATTTGATTCTCTCAGTGAAGAGCAGTCATCCTGAAGTACATCTCTGCTCATCACACCTCCAGAATGGTTTAGCATTTCAGTTTCTTCTTCTTTTTCTTCTTTTATCTCTTTAATGAAGAATAAATATTAACAAGTATAACAAAGATAACCATGACAAACAAGAAAAACGCCACTTTCGTAGAAGAGAAAATTAATTATCTTACTTTGAGTAAGAGCTCCTGCAGCAGGCTACACCATAAGGACTATGTCGTCAGGCACTAGGACTCCATGGAAACTACTAGCCAGCAGTACCTAGCTGGGCTCTGCCCCTTACGTCAGCCCGCCCTCCGATGTCACCACCTGTATAAAGGGGGCAGTCCCCTGCCCCACCTCAGTTCTTTTCCCGCCATCAACCCGTGCGCTTCGACTCCTTGGATGCTCATTGCTCTCGTCAACCGCCATTTTGCTTCCAGTCAGAAAGTACCTTTTGTTAGATTTTCCTACTCTTTTTTCCATTGACTCAGTGTATGTCATCTCCATCTCCTTCGTCTTTGCGATGGAAGTGCAAGTGTCCATGCGGGTGGCAGATTCCATCGAATGACGGCCATTTGAAGTGCCTTTTCTGCCTAGGGCCTACTCACAACGTGCAGGCCTGCCCTGATTGTAGCAAATTAACCAGTGCACCTGCATCCATCAACAGAAGGCTCCCCAGGCCACACATAATGGAGCAGCAGCTTGCCGCCCTTCAGCGCCCATCGAAGGCCAGCTCCTCATCCTCACGATCGCCGACATCCCACAAAGAGAAACATCCCAGAGGGAAGCACCATCATAAGGAAAAGGAGTACAGTAGGTTGGAGGCCAGATCCAGTTCTCCTCGAAGGGAGAAACCCTCTCACTCCTGCTTAGGCAAATAAGCGGATTCAGCCCTGCCAGCAGGCCATTCAGCAGGCCTGTCGATTTCCAAGGCTACCTCCACCGCAGCTTCCTCTGGTGGCAGCTCTTTGGGGCTCAGGCCAACTGGCCCATCCCTTACTCTTAGGCCCTTTCAGCATCCCTCAGGGCCTAAGAAAGGGAAATTGACTGATAAGGTCGAGGCGTCCTCTTCGTCCTGCCAGTGGTTAGTCTGTGGTGACAACGGGGGACACCAGGATCATTCCCACTCCAGGGACGTTCCCAGGGACAAGCAGTCAGCTTCCAGGGGCCAGTGACCATAACATGGTATGGTTCAGTTTGGCCACTACAACTAAATCATCCCACTCAAGGCAAAAAATATGGGACTTCAGAGGAGCTGACTTTGAGAAGATGGCCAACAGAGTTAAGCTAGCCCTGGCAAAAGAAATACAGGTGAGGGTACAGGCAAAGTGGGCAAGCATTAAGGATGCATACTTGGCAATGTCCCATTGTGTTAGAGAGAAAAGGAAGTGCAAAAGAAGAAGGAAGCCACTTTTGTTCTCAAAAACAGTAGCAGAAAAGGTCAGAACCAAAAGGCTGGCCTTCAGGAAATATAAGACAACGAGCGGATGAAGATAGGAGGCATACCAAACTTCCGTGAGGAAGCAGGGAAAGCAGTAAGGCAGGCAGAGGCCCACTGAGAAACACTAGCACAGGCAGTAAAAGAAGGTGACAAGACGTTCTAGAGATACATTAGTGAAAGAGAAAGTCCAAAGGGGTATTGCTAAGATCAAAGGAGATAAGGGGACGAGTGAGGAGGAGGACCATGTAAAAGCATCTGTCCTAAATAGATACTTCTGCTCAGTATTTACTGAAGAGAAGGAAGGGCAGGGCCCACAGCTCAGCACCATGGACACGGGGTGGGGAGGGAGGTGAACACTAGTCCCTTCACAAAAGAAAAGGTCCTACAAGAGCTCAATAAGCTCAGGGTGGACAAGGCAATGGGACCTGATGGCATACATCCCAGGGTACTAAAGGAGCTAAGGGTAGAACTAGCAGAGCCATTATCAGAACTGTTTAGTGAGTCTCTGAGCACAAGAGAGGTCCCAGAAGACTGGAGAAGAGCTCATGTGATCCCTCTCCATAAGAGTGGTAGCAGGGAGGAGGCAGGGACTACAGACCAGTCAGTCTTACCTCAGTAGTGGGCAAGATTATGGAGGCACCTTAGGAAAGGATACTGCAATACCTGGAATCCATAGGAGCACAGGATCCAAGACAGCATGGGTTTACAAAGGAAGGTCCTCTCAAACTAATCTCATAGATTCCTTTGACTGGGTAACCAGTGGTGGCCCAAGGGGAGCAGTTGATGTCGCCTACATTGACTTCAGCAAAACTTTTGATACTGTTCCACATAGAAGATTGATTATCGCTGGGTAGTATCAGGGTGGGTCAGAGTTGGTCAACTGGGTGGCAAACTGGTTGTCGGCAGAAAACAAAGAGTGATGGTAAATGGTATACAGTCAGAAGAGATGCAAGTCACAAGTGGGGTACCTCAGGGATCAGTCCTGGGGCCAGTCCTCTTCAACATCTTCATCAGTGACATTGCAAATGGACTGGAGGGTAAGTTTGTCTGTTTGCAGATAACACCAAGATCTGCAACAGAGTAAATAATCCAGATGGGGTGGGCAGAATGAGAAGAGATCTGGATAAACTAGCAAAATGGTCAGAAGAGTGGCAACTGGGGTTTAATGCAAAGAAGTGCAAGATCATGCACATAGGGAAGAGAAACCCTGAAGCCACCTATAGGCTGGGAGGGGAGTTGCTGGCAGTCACAAGGGAAGAAAGAGACTTAGGCGTCATCATCACAGATGACCTGAAATCATCCCAGTAGACCACTAAAGCAGTAGGTAAGGCTAGGGGGATGTTAGGGTGTATTAGTAGGGGTATCACAAGTCAGAAGAGAGAGAGAGAGAAATAATACCTTTTACAAGACACTGGTTAGGCCCCATCTGGAGTACTAGTGGCAGTACTGGAGGCCACACCTTTCACAAGGATATTAACCAAATTAAAGCAGTTCAGAGAAGGGCAACCAAATGGTGCAGGGACTGCATCAGAAAACATATGAGGACAGAGTAACGGAGCTCAATATGTATACCCTAGAGCAGGAGGGAGAGAGGTGACATTGATCAAAACATTCAAACACCTTAAGGGCATTAACAAGGTGAAAGAGTCTAACATGTTTCAATATAAGAAAATAGCAGGACAAGAGGACACAGCATGAGATTAGAGGAGGCCGATTAAGGGGTAATGTGAGAACTTCTTTTTCACAGAAAGGGTGGTGGATGCATGGAACAGCCTACCTCAGGAAGTGGTGGATATGAACACAGTGCAGGGCTTCAAACAGGCATGGGATGGGCATAAAGAGACATACAGATGATTATGAATAGATAGGCCTATTGACAGAGCAAAGGCCATGGCACATTTATAAGGTAGAAAAGAAATGGGCAGACTGGATGGGCCTTGCGGTCCTTATCTGCTGTCAACTTCTATGTTTCTATGTTACCCTCAGCCAAAACCCTGATGCCTGCACCTGACGACAGGCCATCCGATAAATCAGGCGACCATCAGAAACTGGCGCCCCCACCCCAGGCTGTCAGATCCTGTACACCTGCAACCCCAACTAAGCCTCAGGAACCTCGGGAGCAGTCGCCTCAAGGTTTGTCGTTGGATAAAACTGTACATCATGCTGACAACAGACCACCTGTCGACAGGCCACTGCTAAAACCTAAAGCCCCAGCAGACCAGGTGACAGACTCTCCATCGACAGATGACCTGACATTGGACCGGGGTGGCATCCTCTAGTCCTCCTCCTGTCTCCAGAGGAGACTCCAGGCCCCAGCCACCCCCCTTCTGATACAGAGGAATCCAGAGGAAAAAACCCTCAGGTTCCTATGATACCTCTGGCAGAGGTGGGAAATCTTTTCACCTTGTGGTGGAATACGGTTAAAGGGGACCTGTTAAAATGGGATGAACCCCCTCCTCACCTCCTCCTCCTCCTCCATAGCCTCCAATGCCCCTTCACCAGTCCTGGACAAGCCAATTCCATCGGATGACCTCCCTAGAGACTCTCATCCCTCCTGAAATCCCACGCCTAAGGGATCAGACCCTGGTCGGCCCAGATGTAGGAGACACACTAGCCAATGTCGCCAGTCATCCTACGACAGATCTTCTTCGAAGAACAGGAGCGGGAGTCAGAGAGGCCAAAAAAAGGTGTAGATCCTCTTCCTCAGACTACTCTAGAAGTCATTCTAGTTCATCAGTGGATTCATCCAGGAGTTTCTCTCCAGAACCAGAAGGACCCCAGAATTCTCCAAGATCCCCACCCGATGACCCTATGTTCTTGGATGTTATGCATCACATTCAATATCTGAATCAATGGGACACAATGGAGATGGCGCCAGAGAGGAAGAGGTTGCATACTTTCTTAGGGATGAGTGACCCTAAGCCACTGGTCATCCCTCCCTTAGTTCCCCCCTTTCAGGACCTCACAAGACTGGCTTAGAAACATCCAGCATCTTTCTCTGGTGTCCCCAAGAAAGCTAACAGGCTCTACAAGCCTCCCAAGGCTGATCCCGTTTGGGCTGAAAACCCGAGGGCAGATTCAATGGTCCTTACAGCAGCTCATGGCAGAACCAAGCAGCCAAAGCATATGAGTTCCCAGCCTCCCGATAAGGAGTCAGAGAAACTCAGCCATTTCAGCAGAAGGGTTTATGCCTCCTCTGCCCGCTCCATCAGGTCATTAAACTTTTTGGCCCACATGGTACAGTATCAGAAGTCCCTCGCGAGAAAAGTTATTGACCTGGCCCAAAAACAGCCAGATAGCCCTTCCCATACAGAGCTTCTGGATGTGCTGCAATCAGGCCTTGACGTAGGGATGCACATCCTTAGGGCTTCCTACGACTCGGCAGACACTGCAGCCAGGGCAGCAGCTACCGGGATTTGTCTGAGGTGCCATGCCTGGCTCAAAGTTTCTGGGTTCAGGCAGGACCTACAAGATTCCATCTTAGATGCCCCATTTCATGGGTCCATCCTCTTTGGGGAAGAGGTACAAAAAATAATCACCAAACTTCAGAACTCAGGCAAAGCAGTCCAGTCGGTACACCATATGTATCGATCAGAGCCCCAGCAACAGAAGCGCAAGCTTTTTCATCACCAGGGCCATCAGAGACAAAAGAATCAGCAGCCCCGAGGTCCCTTCAAGAAGAAGGCTCCCTTTCATCAGGCGGGAGTTGGTGGCGCTAGACACCGTAAGTCTGCACGACCCCCTTCCCACCCCAGGCCCCTTGCATGATGCCCTGCCTCTCCCTCCTTCAGCGGAAGAGATGGGGAGGCAGCAGGAGGTCAGTTCTCTCTCTCTCTCTCTCCACCCAGAAGGGTGGACCAAAATCCTCAGACCAGTGGGTTAGGGACATCATCGAAAGGGTTACATACTGGAGTTCACAGAAATTCCTGCCAGACAGACCTCCAGTCCTTTCTCGACCTCCCTACCCACATTCCTCTCATCACAGAAGAAATTTGATCTTTGCTAGAAAAGAAGGCCATAGAGCCTGCCCCCTTCACCATCAAGGAACTGGGTATTATTCCCACTTCTTCCTGGTTCCCAAGAAGACCAGTGAGCTGAGACCCATTCTAGATCTAAGTTTCTTGAACTAGTACCTCACAAAACAATTCAGAATGGTCATGCTGCCAGGTCTGATTCCCCTGTTACAGCAAGGGGACTGGCTTTGCTGTCTGGACATTCAAAACGCATACTTGCACATCCCGGTGTTTCCAGCTCACAAAAGGTATCTGTGATTCACCTTTCAGGGGAACCACTACCAATTCCGGGCTTTGCCTTTCAGTCTCTCCTCAGCCCCAAGAGTGTTCACCAAATGCCTAGCGGTAGTGGCGGTAGCCCTACGTAGGCAAGGTCACTTTGTCTACCCCTTCCTAGATGATTGACTTCTAACTGCTCCCATGAAGGAACAGCTGATTCACACCCTCTCGGATACTTTTCAGCTGTTTGCATGACTGGGAATAGCAGTCAATCTCCCAAAGTCCTGCCCTTGGCCATCCCAGCACATCCAGTGCATTGGAGCAATTCTGGATACCCAGCAAGGAACAGCCTTTCTCCCCGACAGAACCAGTCAGCTGAGAGACCAGGCCTCCTGAGTGACAACAGCCAACTCAGTCACAGTGCAGACCATGTTGCAGCTCCTGGGGCATATGGCAGCAGCCATACCCACAGTTCAGCTAGCATGTGTACATATGAGAATTCCACAGTGGAACCTGAGAGCGCAGTGGAACCAGACGGATGGCAGCCTGGACTAGCCAATCAAGGTGTCACAGGCTGTCAAACAGGAACTCTCTTGGTGGCTGACTTCACCTACACTAGAAGCGTGAGCTCCGTTCCAGTCAGATTCACTGAACCAAATCCTCACAACGGACGCTTCGTGTCTCGGATGGGGAGCTCATTTTCAGAGTCATTGTACTCAGGGCACTTGGTCAGAGCTATAAGTGTCCCTGCACGTCAGCAATGTGGAGATGAGGGCGATTCTGTGTGCTCTGCAAGCATACCAGGCTCACCTATCCCAGGATCCCCTGCTTATTCAGACAGACAACATGTCCGTGGTCTTCTGCATCAACAAGCAGGGAGGGACTCTCTTCTACCCTCTGTGCAGAGAAGCCATAAGAGTGTGGTATCGGGCGATAGAGCACAGGATTTCCATCACGGCAGTCCATGTTCCAGGAGTTCAGAACGTTCTAGTAGACGAACTCCATTGCTCATGCTCCAAAAGCCACGTGTGGGAGTTGTCTCAAGAAGTGGTGGACGACCTCTTCGGCAGATGGGGAAGTCCAGAGCTGGACCTCTTTGTGCCCCCGTGCAATGCAAAACTGCCCAATTTTTGCTCTCTAGATCCAGGGCATGGAGTTTTTTGGTGAGACGCATTGTCCCTTTGCTGGACAGGGAGGTTCCTGTATGTGTTTCCTCCCTTTCCTCTCATTCAGAGAGTTCTGCTCAAACAACAGGAGGAATGTGCTATAATGATCCTGGTGGCTCCACTCTGGCCACAACAGGTATGGTTCCCTTTACTTCGGCATCTGGCAGTGAAATCTCCCATTCAGCTTCCAATTCATCAGGACCTTCTTTCTCAGGAAATGGAACGCTGGTCCATCCAGACCTGAGATCCTTGCATCTACATGCCTGGTTCTTACGGACATAGCAATATCCAGGCATGGGGTTTCTCAGAGAGTAGCAGAAGTCCCCGTGGAGGCTAGGAAACCCTCTACAAGAGCTACTTATGCCATGAAGTAGAAGCATTTTAGCATCTGGGCAACGGCATGTTCCCTAGACCCGATGCATTGTTTGGTGAATCAGATTCTCGAATACCTCCCTGCACTCTCAGATCAGGGGCTGGCTTACTCTTCAATTAAGGTGCATCTCTGTGCCATCTTGGCATATCACTCACCGGTACTAGGCAAGATGGTAGTGCAGCTGGACCTAGTACAGACCTTTTTGAAGGGTATTCTCCACGTTAAACCACCCATTAGGGATCCGGTTCTGCCTTGGGATTTACTGTTTGTCTTAGAGAATCTAACTTTGTCCCCCTTCGAACCAGCATCTCACTGCGATTTATGCTTCCTATCTTGGAAGGCACTGCTTTTAGTGGCTGTCACGTCAGCTCGAAGAATTTCGGAGCTGCAAGCCCTGATATGTAAAGAACCCTACTTGATTTTTCACAGACAGGGTGTCTTTGCGTACTAATCCCAAGTTTCTTCCCAAGGTGGTTTCCGAGTAACACTCAGTCAGGACATTTCCCTTCCTGTCTACTTCCCAGAGTATTCTAACAAAGAAGAAGCACTCTGTGCTAGTGAAGTCAACCCCCAACCCCCTTTTTGTTGTATGGACATTTTTCTGCTTCCTTCTCCTTTCTTAATAAAACCGCCTGCAGTAGTACTTCTGTTCTAGACTATCCCTGTCTTCTTTTATCATACTGGGGTGGCCTCCCATCATGATACCCTTTTTCTTTTCCTAATGTCCATATAGTGAGAAGGGGTTTGAGGTTCAAACGCTATGATAGAGGCTAGGCAGGTCTTCCTCAAAAACTAAAATAGTCAGAATAGTATAAAAACATCGCAAACTCATTGGAAAATTCATCTTATTTAATGCAGACTAGCCTTTGTTGAAAGGGGAAAGCATGTGTGTAGTTCACTGCCGCAGCTCATTTCTCATTTTGTTTTCAGTAGCAGACATATGCCCCTTTTCAAGTTTTCAACCCACCCTTTGCTAAATAAATAATTAAAAAAAATCCCTGTACAGTTTGGTTTTCCTCTCTAAATCCCACTGGGGACTGTGGTTGTGCATATGAGAACTGAAGGCTCCTATTCCTTGTGGCAGTTGCCGAAATAAATCGGTTTCCCGATTTGTGTTTATTTTAAAAGCCGAGATGAAAGCGCTATCGCGCCTTCACGCCTAACCGCAAAACGCAGACATTCTGTTGCCCTTTAGGAATGTTAAGCAACAGTTGGAGAGCCAGAGTAATTTATGTTTTTTTTAAAGAGAATAGGAGGAGGCTCTGATTCGGTACCAACTCTCCCCAGTGTCTGCCAGTGGAAAACACTCGTTTTGCCTTTCCATCTGTTATACTTTTGATTTATTTTATACAGATGGGATTTGGGTTTTTTTTTGTTTTAAAAAGGGAAGCTAAGTCAGACAATCCTCTTCTGTTGCAAGGAGATGAAGGGATGAAACTGACAAGAAGAAAAGGGATTTTAATTTCTTTTAGCCTGTTGTTTTCCTGTGGCATTTGGAACAGCCCATAATAATGTCCCTACCCCATAATATCAAAAGTCTCCCAGATGAAGTCCGTGTATACAGAGCTACATTACTGCTTATTTTTCTTTTATTGTTAAGAAGCCTAGAGGGATACAAATACTTAAGCCAGGGTAAACAAATTAATTTTTTTTTTTAGAGCATTATTAGAGGAAACTTTTCTTTTTAAGTTTGAAGTGCCTGAACATACCAAAGGACAGGCTCCTCTCCTTGCTAGGTGCTTGACTGTTCCTTAAGGGCCGGCAGCCCTCTAGTGGGCTAGTTTTATAGTCCTAACAACACTTGAGGTCACCAAAAGTAGGAGGGGTCACCTGTCATAATTAGCAATTTTATATTCATGAGTAAATTCTATTTTTGTGATAAACTCCTGTGTGTAATATGGTATGTGTGAAATTAATATAGTAAAAATAAAGACATAGGTCTGTGTGACGCCCCATAATATTGTATTATAATAGGTTTATTTGATGTATTAGAGTTAGGGGGCGGAACATGTGACCAATGGTGTCATCCTCGGAGTATTATATAAAGAGAAGAGACAAGGGACCTGGCAGATAGGCGGATTGCAAAGATGATCGTGGTTCTATCTGTTTGTAGGTACCACTCTGTGGCAGTATTCCATGTGGGGATACTGAAGCTCAGTTGCTATACTGAATAATTTACTTTGTTTTTTTTTTTGTTTATTTTAAATAAGAAGTCTCTTACTTTAAGTTTTGGAAGATAAAGCTCAGGAACAGCCTGAATTTAATGTACTTTTTTGAATAAATGGGCCACATGAAGTCAGTGTGAGCACTTAACTGAACACTTTGTCTCTGGTGTTGTCACTTATCCCACACCCTATTACCCTTCATACTCTGGATGTCCATAGGATTCTCAGATATTACCTGGACAGGACTAAGGCAGTCAGGCAATCTGAACAATTGTTTGTTTCGTTCGCTCCCAAATCTTTGGGGAAGCCAATATCGAAGCAGACTACGTCTAAATGGTTGTCCAACTGCATCACTTTTGTTAATGAAAAGTATGACAAAACCTTGCCAGGACCGGTGAGGGGGCATTTCACAAGGGGCCTGGCTGCTTCCTTTGCAGCCCTCAGAAATGTTTCCACAGCAGACATATGAGCGGCAGCCACGTGTAACTCAGTGCACACTTTCATCAAGCACTACTCCTTGGATGTTGCTTCCAGAAGAAGAGCAGGATTTGGCCTCGCTGTGCTCCAAGGGCTTCTTTCCTGAAAATATTTAGCTATCCAGTTTAGAGACACTATCGGTTTTACAGTTTATAATTTATAAATCCTTCCTTCCCTGATTCTCATGAGGGACACTGCTTGAGACTCTGTCCTTATGGTGTAGCCTGCTGCAGGAGCTCTTACTCAAAGTAAGATAGTATAGTTATGTAAGAACTTAGCATAACAGATCTTTGAGATGAGCTCCTGCAGCAAACTTTCCTGCCTCCTTCCCCTGTTTGAGTTTCCCTTTTTGGGATTTGCTTGACACTTGCTGAGCAACCTTCCGGGTCTCCGAGCGGGTGAACTGAGGTGGGGCTGGGGATCGCCCTTTTATACAGCTGGTGAAGGTGGGCGGGCCAACGTAAGGGGCAGACCCCAGCTAGGTACTGCTGGCTGGAAGTTTTCCATGGCGTCCTAGTGCCTGACGGCATAGTCCTTATGGTGTAGCCTGCTGCTACTGTAACTGTACTATATGGCTTTCTGAATGCAATAAAGTTACCTTAATCTTGTTGACAATGACAATTCAATTCTTGAACTTTTTAAGTGAGTTAGTGCGGTCAAAGTCAAACAGCAATCTTCAAGCACTACTTTATGGGATAAAATCAGATTTTTTAGTCATGATGTATACCACCCATCTGCACCAGTGGATTTCAAATGCGGGATATGAGTTAGTAAAATTAGCTGTAATTTTCTACATTTGGTAAATGCTGCATGCTAAATTATGCCAGGTTTCACTAGAAGGAGACTGTGATATCAACCAAAGTTGAGTATTGTAATTGTTTTCCTGGCGGCAACTATCACTATGTTCGGTAATTTTTTGTGTATCCAGGGTCTGGAACCCTACAAGAACATCAGAAAAAAAAAGAAAAAGTGAGGGAGCAAGCTGTAGGCTTAGGCTCCACATCTCTCCAAAGGCCTGTTGGAGTGCTAGTACAGGGCATGACCACAAAATGTGACCATGAGTAGCAGGAGAGGTCTCACATTTTCTCCAGCAATATACACCTCTAGGGGCCATTCAGTTTCTTTTTTTTAATATTATTTTAATTACTTACTCAATACTCTCCATTAGGTTGTTTTTGTTTGAGTTATTGTAATTTTGGCGGTTTCTCCAGTTCCCGATCTGTTCCCAGGAACCAGAGAAGGTCATAGGTTAATGAGGTTCCTGCCATAGGGGAACCAATTTTTTTGGTGACAAGATATTATTTCATTTATTATGACTGCTTATTTTGCGTTTTTACTAGCGGTTTGTACTACTGAAGTTGTAGTTACCACTCAGAGGGAACCAAACTGCTCTTACAAACTAAATTCTGAAATTGACTCAACAACCCTCATACTTTATATTAAAAGGGTTTGAGGTAAAAATGACCATGCTTCCAGTTTTTCTGGGAACTGGACTGGCAAATTTCCTCTCAGTGCCTTTTTATTATCTTTTGGCCTCTGTCTCAATTTATTTGACTGTTTTTACGAAACCAATAAAAATATATATGGCCTACCTGTGTTTGGCATGACTAACAGACCAAAGAAGAAGCAAAACACATGACCTACAGGCTTTAAAAATTGTACTAATTGTATTCAGCTCCTCGCAAGGACAGACTGCCACCAGCTTGGTTCAAGGAGCCTGGGTCCACATCCTGATTTTATAAATTGTGAACTCTGAAACGTTTTGTCCTAAAACACAAAAGATGAGGGCCAAAAAAAAGGGAGGACCTGACATCTTCTCAGTGTGCCTCCATGTTACCAAAACACAGCAGAGGCTCAGACAAGGGTCCTTTCCCTCAGAATCAGCAGCAGTCCCTGTCAAAGGGGGACAGATAAAACTGATAAAGCTGCACAGCCATCAGAAAAGCGGGGTAGAGATGGTTCACAACACAGGGTGTCTGAAAGGGGGAACCCCGAGTCCAGTGATGACAAAAGTAAAGAACCTCAGAGCAGGCACTGAAACAGTGTCTGCAAAGATAAAATGGAAAGAACAACATGCCTCTGTCACCTCCTGAAAAGGAAGAGAAACAAACTGACACAAGACAGATGTCCTCTGCAGTGGACGTGGCAAGAGGATGGCAATTTTTACAGGCCTTCTAGGCTATTGGAAATTTTATGAATATGCCTGCCCCCAGGGTCGGACTGGAACGCAAAGGGCCCACCTGGAAATGGGGCCATGGGGGCCCTGGTACCAACCATGGTATGCCCTAGTATACATACTCTACCCCAGATTTTATGGACAGCGGTACGTCCTGACGCACAAACTATAGCCTGAATTTTTAACTGCAAAACCATGTATAACCACTTTTTTGTTTGTCTATTGAAAACTTCACAGATAACATTTAGCACAAGTGCTCATTTACAAAGGGTCCCCATCAAATACAGTCACTAAAAAAACATTACAAGTATAATAAGCAGTTCCAGAGGAAATGGCTCAAAGCACTTATGACAGGACAATTAGATACAGTTTTGGAAAAAAATTAATACAGATCATTGTATAAGAAGTCACAGGTAATGTACGGAGAGAAACCAACTAAAACTGTTCTTGGTTACAGTTGCATTGGACTGCAAAGGCAGACTGCAAATATCTCACTTGCGGAGATTCAGCAGTGTATCAGGCAATTTGTTTATCCAGTTACCAGCCCTAACAGCTAATGATCCCTTGTCCAGTTGAGTATGCCAGAAAGGGGGCGTAAGGGCATTCATGGCCATGTTTCCGGTGTTGTACTGGTTGGAGATGGTGCGAAAGCAGTTTGTTAAAGCAGGGGGTGTTAGGCCCATGACAGCATTTTTAGCTAGCAAGCAGGTCTGGAGCTTTATTCTGCTGGGTAAAGGTAGCCAGTTAGTCTGTGCATAAAGGATACAACTATGAGTGCGGTAACTTGCACCAAGTAAAAAGTGGCACGCCTTATTAGAGATCAGCTTTACTGGCATCGTGTCCTAGGCAGCTATGTAAGCAGGGAGTCCATAACCTATAAGTGACACAATGAAGCTGGCAACAGTTAGGCATCTAGTGGCCCAGTGAATGTGTTCCTGTTCTAGTACAGGACATCCAGTCTTTTGTTAATTATGCCCACCAGATTGTCAACACGTGGTGCAGAAGATAAGGTGTCATCCAAAGCTACTCCAAGGGGATTTGCTACAACAGTGCATTTATTTCACATATGACGTGATGATAAGTCCACTGCTATATTGCAGCTTAGAAACAGAGAACATCATAGCCTAGATAGCAAGAACGGTCCAATTTTTGTAACCTTTTTTTCCTTCCATTGGAAAGCTTCTGTTCTCACAGTGTCAGTGCTGCAAGTAGGCTTGCTGCAACATTTCAACTGATTTTGGAATCAGAGTGAAGTACATAAAAAGTGGTGAGAATACAAATTTATATACAAAGAGAACAAAAGGAACAGATTAGCAGCAAGTAATGTCAACAGTGATTCTTTGTTAAAAACTTAATCAGATCAAATGTGTAACGGGATGGTAAAACCATCACCTTCTCAGGTTCTTGTTGAAACTGCACTAAAGTGAAGAAATTACAGACAAGTGGTGTCTAGCACAAAAGTGATTTATTTCTGGTATATAATCAGGCTTACAACCAGACAGTGTGATCACTGGAGAATATCTCCAATATTTCTTACTTTTAGGCAGCAGTACGTATCTTCTCATAGAAACAGACTTTGATGGCAGATAAGAACTGCTTGGCCCACCTAGTCTGCCCATTTCCCTACCTCAGGATAAACTGCAGATCCTAGTTAACCAATAGCCTATTTCTTCCTATCCTCCACAAGAATTGCCTTATGTCTTTCCATGTATTCTTGAATTCTCCGACAGTTTTGTACCCCACAGCCTCCTCAGGAAGGAATATGAAGGTATACATATTTTTAAATCAAGGATGGAATGAGAAAGGAAAAGTGTGGCCTACTGGGATTCGAACCTCAGATTTCTGGTATGCCATTCCAGCACTCTAACCATTAAGCTACAGGCTCACTGGTCAAAGCATCTGAAGAATTTCCTTACAGCCACACACACGCTCCTTTCTCTAGTGTTGCACAATTATGCAACTAGGAACCAATGTTAGAAATACCACTTTCTCTCAGTGCAGTTTAACCCCTGCAAGGTATACATATTTTTAAATCAAGGATGGAAATGAGAAAGGAAAAGTGTGGCCTACTGGTATTCGAACCTCAGATCTCTGGTATGCCGTTCAAGCGCTCAACCATTAAGCTCAGGCTCACTGGTCAAAAGCATCTGAGGTAAGGAAATTCCTCAGATGCTTTGACCAGTGAGCCTGTAGCTTAATGGTTAGAGCACTGGAGTGGCATACCAGAGATCTGAGGTTCGAATCCCAGTAGGCCACACTTTTCCTTTCTCATTTCCATCCTTGCTTTAAAAATATGTATACCTTGCAGGGGTTAAACTGCACTGAGAGAAAGTGGTATTATTCATTATAGTAATTGGTAATTTTTTTATAACAGACCTTGAGACGAGAGAGTCAGAGATAATTTCCCTCTCTGTAGTTTACCCTGCCTCCTCCATCCTACTTTGGCTCTGCTCCCTCCAAATGCAAGTGAGCATTGGGTACTGTACTCTTGCAGACTCGACACTAAACAATATTTTAATCAGGTTACACTTACTTAAAGCAATGTCCCTTTAAATAACATGGCAAAACTTTCTCTGTCTCCGTCTTGACTCTTGCCTTGCCACTGTGGCTTGTCTGTCTCCCCTATGCTCACCTCATTAGCCACACTAGCCAAGACTGCCAAACAGGGTGCGGATGGTCACCAGTGCACAGTACGTTTTTTAAACAGTCTGCCACAAGTGCTCATTACTCTTTTACACATTTATGCCCCTATTACTTCACTGCTACAGGACTTTTCAATAAAAAAAGGAAGGTGTGATGTGATAGGGGCCGGATGAGCAGCTTTGTACCATGTCTAATTTCAGGTTACTGGTCTGACTGATGGCGCTGGTGCCCTGCGGTGAATAACAAAGGCAGAGGGGCCCAGAGCAACACAGATAGTGTGACTTACTTGTCCTCCACACCCCTGTTCATTCTTTTTTTCTTTTTTGTCCTCAGTAGTTTCTCTCTAGCAGCTTCCTTCTACTGGTACGCTATGCTGTGCATGGCAGGGGGGGACCACCCAGAAATCTCTGGGTATCCAACCATTTCAGTCCAATGCTGCCTGCCCCCCTTCCAGGCTCTGGTTCCATACCAACTGCCTGTGAAGGAGGAAGTATTGTATTATGAAGATGAGAAGGAGGCTGAACCCTTGGAACCAGATGGTTCACCTGAGCAAGAATTTGTCTGTCCTCCTAGGTCTTCTGAGGATTACACATCCCACAGGATCTTGGCTCAGTTGTTCCAAACTTGTTTTGTAGTACTGTACTTTCAATGCTCATTTTCTTGTCATACGTCTCTCTCGGTGCTCAGAATGAGCAGCTCTGTTGAACCCAACCCTTCGCTCAAATCGGCAATGGCAAAGTAATACTCGTTCATGAATGAGTTTAAAACTATCACAGTGCCATGGTGACTGTGCGGCTCTTGAGACTGCCCTACAGGTTCTTGGTGGACTCTTTTCTGGCGCAGGTCAGAAGACCTGGAGTACGCTGTTGGTTTGGTGTTCTTGTCTCACTCTCCATCCATTTGCCTTGCTTAGTGAATTCCTAGGGTTTTATATCCACTCTTTTTATCCAGCACCCTTTGGTGGGAGCCAACCTCCCAAAGTAGGCCTTCTTCTGCCCTGTTGAGGTCCCCAGTCACTTGCTGGCTGATTGCGTTTTGCCTCCGGCCTCCGTTGTGATGCTGCTTGGAATGATATCTTTGGAAAGAAGTTTGGGAAGATTACTCTGGAGGGCCCTCACTTCAGCTAACTAATCACAAAATTAGCAGCTCAACCCTTTGCTCATTCACAAACTTTAAATGGCTTTTTCATTAGAGGTGCTACTGCTTTATGGCATATATCAGTGAAAATAGAGAACTCCAACTACCCCCTTTTGCAACTGTTCTGCTAAGCCTCTTGTGCCCCTCTGCTCATCAGTTCTGGCACATTGCATGGCTCTTTCTGCCCCATCAGTACATCTGGCATTCAGTCCTTAGGGATGACAATAACCAGTACCTAGCTATAATACTGATCAGGCAGTCTTCTAGCTGAACAGGGGCCTCAGTGCAGCTTCAGGCAGAGCTGCAGCACGAGAGTCTCGCTCAGCTGCAACCTGCAGCATTCAGGTCTTGCTCAGCTGTAACCTGCAGCATTCAAGTCTCGCTCAGCTGCAACCTGCAGCATTCAGTGTCATGCTGGACTAGCACGTGGTTCCTCCTTTTCTGAAAGCAAAGTTCTGCTTTTCACTCCCACTGGATATACAGCCTGGTCCTGTAGCAGTTCCACTGTTCATCTTTCCACAGCAGTCTCATGCAGACTGGATCTGCATCCTACCACCGTCACACACAGAGTGGAGGGGCTTCTCTGGGGATTTTCAACTCACCATTGGGCTATGTAGCTTTCACTCCTCTGAGGCCAGGATGAAGGTCCATCACTCAACAAATGATTGGCTCCAAATTTGCGCCAGCAATTCCTGCAGTTCTCCAGTGTCCCAGGAGCTCCTTGTGACTCCCGTTCAGGCTTGAAGTCTAATTGGTTAATAGTGCCACCCCGACCCCTGTTGCTGTAGAGATGGGGTCAGGAAACACAAAGCTGGCAGCAGCCTGGTTGCCTGTGGTGAACTGGAACCAAAACTCTTTAGTTTGAAAGGGCTCCTTCTTTTAGTTGTTTAACTGGTGCCCCCTGTAGTGCTTGCATGGTCATGCTTCAGTCGGTGGGTTAGGCTTGTGATCAGGAAATCCCCAGTCCAGCTGCAAATGCTGAGCGTGCCCATTCATCAGCAGCAAGCGCTTTGATGTGCAGTAGGAGCCATGTTTGCTTGGGTGCTAGAAACGCTGAAGACGCCCATGGCTCCTTCCTCCTCCTCTCCTGGTCGGAGCCATGTTCACGTGGTGCTGGCAATGCTGAAGAAATCCATGGCTCCTTCCTCCTCCTCTCCTGGTCGCAGCCATGTTCGCTTGGGTGCTGGAAATGCTGAAGAAATCCATGGCTCCTTCCTCCTCCTCTCCTGGTCAGAGCCATGTTCACTTGGGAGCTGGAAATGCTGAAGGAATCCATGGCTCCTTCCTCCTCCTCTCTGGTCTGATCTCCACGCTGCTGGAGTTTGAATGAGGGGACACGAGGGAGCAACAGTGAGCGTGGCTGGTGCTGGCAACGCTGAAGAAATCCATGGCTCCTTCCTCCTCCTCTCTTGGTTGCAGCCGTGTTTGCTTGGGTGCTGGAAATGCTGAAGAAATCCTTGGCTTCTTCCTCCTCCTCTCCTGGTCTGATCCCCACGCTGCTGGAGTTTGAATGAGGGACACGAGGGAGCAACAGTGAGTGTGGCTGGAAGCTGCAGACAGGCTCCATGGAACCTTAAAGATATGTCCCACAGCTGGATGGAGAGGGAGGGTTATATGGAAAATCAGTTTATTAAAGTGAAATAGTGTCAGTGCTAGTTTACTATGAAAATAAAAACTACAACTTAAAAACATTTTACTGTTACATTAAAATCAGCCCCATAAAACCAACAAAAATAACCCCAACAGATGGATTCCATTGTTCTCTAGATGGCAGTAGATAACAGGACTGACACAGGAAGAAAAATCATCAGATGTTCCTAGCTGTTCTGGAAAAGGGAAAAGAAGACTCAAAATGGTTTGATCACAAACTATGCTATAATTTACATTGACCTCCTGATGGTCTCATAAACTTGACCTAAATTTTACCTCTAAAATTAACTATGTGTCATACTGAATCATGTCATAGGATACTCGGCACTGGTAGCCATTCCCAAAAATGTCCCAGATCAAACACTCCATATAATCCCAGACACTGCTTTGCCCTAATGGTATAGATCCAAAAAGCCTCCCTATGTAGGGGGAGGTTATCAAAGTCTTCCCTGCTCCAACTTGGGTGGACTTTTTCAATCCCAATAAACACCAGTTCATGCTGTGCACCACTTTTTCTCATAATGTGTCTGACTATGGCATGTTTTACATTCTATTCTGCCACAGCTGTTATGTGCATTCGCCCACTTTAATTTTAAACTTCCTTTTTGTTCCAGCCACATAAACAGCAACACGTGCAACTTGCCAAGTACACTATACCCTGGGTATTACGCATGATGAAGTGATTAATCCAGTTTATTTGCCCAGTATGTGGGTTAAGAAACTCCTTTGTTGGCTTTAGATGTGTACAAAACTTGCAGCGACCACACCTAGAACATCCATCTTACCTGGCTGGTAGAGTGTAGCTTGAGGTAGTGGTAACTAGCAGAGGTGTCGGTGGCTGCAAGCTGTGTACCAACATGTCCTTCAAATCTTGTGGTCTTTTAAAGACTACATGGGGGGCTCTGTCACAAGAGACCCAAGAGTAGGTTCGTTTTTGAGAATATCAGGATGTCTTTCTAATAATAGCTCCAACCTCTTGTGCTGCAGTACTGTGACGGCTAAAATAAAACACCAGACGATTATGCTTAGTATTGCAACTGGGTACTGCATGGGTGGGGAGCTCTTATCCCCAAGGGTACTGATGAGTGGTGTTCCACAGGGCTCGGTGTTGGGACCAGTGTTGTTAGGGATATTCATTGCAGACATATCGTTGGGCATCAAGAGCAAGACCAATCTGTTTGCTGACAACACCAAGATGGGAGCAGTGGTGGATGACCTAGGGAGATGGCAAGGGTTGCAGGATGATCTGACAAAGCTGAAAACCTGATCAGACACCTGGCAATTGGAGTTCAATGTCAAAAAGTGCAAGGTGCTGCATTTTGGGGTGAAAACCCCAAGGAGGAGTTACCAGCTGGGGGGAGTGCAGCTAGCCAAGACAGAGGAGAAGAAGGATCGGGGGGGGGGTGCTCATTATGGGGTCAATGAACAACTCGGCACAATGTAGGAAGGCAGTTGCAAAGGGCAGCAAAATTCTGGGTTGCACTGCCAGGGGTATATCCTCGAGGAGAGGGAGGTGATTCTGCCACTGTATACATCATTAGTTAGACCGCACCTGGATTACTGCGTGCAGTACTGGTGCCCGTATCCGAAGAGGGACATTAAGTTACTGGAGGGAGTGCAGCACAGGGCAACAAAGATTATCCAGAGGTTGGGGGACTTACCATATGAGAAGAGGCTGAGGGAGTTGAACATGTACTCGCTGGAGGAGAGGAGGGACAGGGGGATATGACTGAAACCTTCAAGTACGTGAAAGGAATAAAGAAGACAGGTATGGAGGAGCTGTTCAAAGTAAGGGAGGGGCGGGAAGCCCGAGGCTATGATATGAGACTGGAGGAAGAAAGGTTCGGGGGGAGATGAGGAGACACTTTTTACAGAGAAGGTGGTAGCTGTGTGGAATGCGTTACCAGCGGAAGTGGTATCCAGTAGAACAGTGGGCAGCTTCAAAAGGGGCTAGGACAGGGCAAGGAGGAGGAGGGTGGGAGGAAGGGGCAGCTGCAGAATAAGGGGATCACACAGTATGCATCTAGGTGGCTGTGGGATTCAAACCCAGGTGTCCAGATCTGCAGTTCAGAGCCTTAACCCACTGCGCTATACTGCCTCAGCCTGTACAAAGCAGTGCTGATGCTGCCCAACTGATCTACTTGTATCTCAAGGTCCAGTAAATGACTCTTTTGTCATATGATAATAAAAAAAAAGATTTTTATTGACACTCTCCAAATATTGCACAAACTCTAAGTACACTCACCCCTGCTTCATGATGAGGATGTCATCAATAAAGCATCTCCAGAGTGCCCAATGGGACAGGAAATGACTGACTCTTGGATTTTGTACTACATCTTCCTCCACTTCCCGAGGTAAAAGTCAGCAAAACATGGGGCAGTTATTGCCCCATCATAGTACCTTTCACCTGAAGGAAGTATTAACCCATGAAGCTAAAGAGGTTATACCCCAGCACACATCTGTCCCATCTACTCTGGTTGACGGGCAGAAAACAGAGAGTGGTGGTAAACAGTATACAGTCAGAAGAGATGCAAGTCACAAGTGGGGTACCTCAGGGATCAGTCCTGGGGCCAGTCCTCTTCAATATCTTCATTAGTGACATTGCAGATGGACTAGAGGATAAGACTTGTCTGTTTGCAGATGATATCAAGCTCTGCAACAGAGTAGATGATCCAGATGGGGTGGGAAGAATGAGAAGAGATCTGGATAAACTAGCAAAATGATCAGAAGAGTGGCAACTGGGGTTTAGTGCAAAGAAGTGCAAGATCATGCACATAGGGAAGAGAAACCCTGAAGCCACCTATAGGCTGGGAGGGGAGTTGCTGGCAGTCACAAAGGAAGAAAGAGACTTGGGCATCATCATCACTGATGACCTGAAATCATCCGAGCAGGCCTCTAAAGCAGTAGGTAAGGCTAGGGGGATGTTAGGGTATATTAGTAGGGGTGTCACAAGTCGTGAGAGGGAGGTAATAATCCCTCTTTACAAGACACTGGTTAGGCCCCATCTGGAGTACTGCGTGCAGTACTGGAGGCCAAACTTCACAAGGACATTAACCAAATTGAGGCAGTCCAGAGAAGGGCAACCAAAATGGTGCAGGGACTGCATCAGAAAACATATGAGGACAGATTAACGGAGCTCAATATGTATACCCTAGAGCAAAGGAGGGAGAGAGGTGATATGATCGAAACATTCAAACACCGTAAGGGCATTAACAAGGTGAAAGAGTCTAACATGTTTAAATATAAGAAAACAGCAGGACAAGAGGACACAGCATGAGATTAGAGGGAGGCCGACTATGGGAATGTGAGGAAATTATTTTTCACAGAAAGAGTGGTGGATGCATGGAATGGCTCACTCAGGAAGTGGTGGCTATGAATACAGTGCAGGGCTTCAAACAGGCATGGGATAGGCATAAGGGAGCAATACAGATGAGTATGAATAGATAGGCCACTGACAGAGCAAAGGTCAATGGCACATTTATAAGGTAGAAAAGAAATGGGCAGACTGGATGGGCCTTTGCGGTCCTTATCTGCCATCAACCTCTATGTTTCTAATCAGAAATGCAATGTCTGGAGCTTTCCCAGAGGTCTGTGGATCCACGTGTACCAGCACATGAAGACCCCCCTTCATGTGCAACATTGTATGGAGTGCCTCCACTTCCAAAGTGGCTAGGATGCCCCTGGTCCCAATCTCTGTCATCAAGGGCCTTCAGGATGTCACCATTATCTTCAATAAAAGATGGCAATTACTTGATGGATGGGCTTAAGAAGACATCAACATATTGAGAGAAGGGCTCTCAGATGGAGCCAATGCTCATGATACCTGTCTCCCTTATGGCTTATCCAACCCTTTATGCAGGGGTTAAATTGGGATTTCTGAGGAGGTGGAACTCTAGTTCCTGAGCAAAGATGCATGTTGCGCATAGCACATTGCTTAACACTATAACCAAATGACCCCAGTATTTTACCCTTTATTAATAACTACTGAAATTAATGAAATTAAACATTATTGTAACTGCCCCTTCCCTACCTGGCCAAAAACAGCACAAACAGGAGGGGCCAGGAGGACCCACTGGAGCCCTATATAGCTAGCCTGCCTGCTGCAACATCTCCCCGGTCATAAACAGCACAAGCGGGAGGACCCACTGGAGCCTTATATGCTAGCCTGCCTTCCCCTTGCAGAAAAGCAGCACATAGGAGGACTCACTGGAGCCCATATAGCCCCTCCCCCTCCCAGAAAATAGCACAAACCACAAACAGGGACACAGAAGGGCCCAGTAAATGGAGCCCCATGTAGCCAACCTGCCCCTCACAAAACAAACAGTACCAGAACCCACTAGAGCAATACAGCCAGCCACCTGATAACTCCCATTTCTTGCTTGCCTGTATATATGACATTAAAATGTAGATACAGCCCTGTGTATGTGACATTAAAATGTAGATACAGCCTTGTATATATGGCATTAAAATGTAGATACAGCCCAGTTATATGACATTAAAATGTAGATACAGCCCTGTATATATGGCATTGAAATGTAGATACAGCCCAGTTATATGACATTAAAATGTAGATACAGCCCTGTGTACATGGCATTAAAATGTAGCTACAGCCCTGTGTATGTGACATTAAAATGTAGATACAGCCCAGTTATATGACATTAAATGTAGATACAGCCTTGTGTATATGATATTAAATGTAGATACAGCCCTGTATATATGGCATTAAAATGTAGATACAGCCCAGTGTATATGACAGTAAAATGTAGATACAGCCCTGTGTATATGGCATTAAAATGTAGATGCAGCCCAGTGTATATGACAGTAAAATGTAGATACAGCCCTGTGTATATGGCATTAAAATGTAGATACAGCCCAGTGTATATGACTGTAAAATGTAGATACAGCCCTGTATATAAGGCATTAACATGTAGATACAGCCCAGTTATATGACATTAAAATGTAGATACAGCCCTGTGTCTATGACATTAAAATGTAGATACAGCCAAGTGTATATGACAGTAAAATGTAGATACAGCCCTGTGTATTGATACATTAAAATGTAGATACAGCCCTGTATATATGGTATTAAAATGTAGATACAGCCCTGTATATATGGCATTAAAATGTAGATACAGCCCTGTGTATATGGCATTAAAATGTAGATAAAGCCCTGTATATAGAAACATAGAAACATAGATTTTGACGGCAGATAAGGACCGCTGGCCCACCCAGTCTGCCCATTTCCCTACCTAATGGATAAGCTGCAGATCCTAGTTAACCAGCAGCCTATTTCTTCCTACCCCCACCCCCTAGAATTGCCTTATGGCTGTCCCATGCATGCTTGAATTCCACCACTGTTTTTGACTCCACAACCTCCTCCGGAAGGCCGTTCCATGCATCCACAACCCTCTATATATGGCATTAAAATGTAGATACAGCCCTGTATATATGGCATTAAAATGTAGATACAGCCCAGTGTCTATGACATTAAAATGTAGATACAGCCCAGTGTATATGACAGTAAAATGTAGATACAGCCCTGTGTATATGGCATTAAAATGTAGATACAGCCCAGTGTATATGGCATTAAAATGTAGATACAGCCCAGTTATATGACATTAAAATGTAGATACAGCCCAGTGTATATGGCATTAAAATGTAGATACAGCCCTGTGTATATGGCATTAAAATGTAGATACAGCCCAGTGTATATGGCATTAAAATGTAGATACAGCCCAGTTATATGACATTAAAATGTAGATACAGCCCAGTGTATGGCATTAAAATGTAGATACAGCCCTGTGTATATGGCATTAAAATGTAGATACAGCCCAGTGTATATGACAGTAAAATGTAGATACAGCCCTGTATATAAGGCATTAACATGTAGATACAGCCCAGTTATATGACATTAAAATGTAGATACAGCCCTGTGTCTATGACATTAAAATGTAGATACAGCCAAGTGTATAGGACAGTAAAATGTAGATACAGCCCTGTGTATATGGCATTAAAATGTAGATACAGCCCTGTATATATGGCATTAAAATGTAGATACAGCCCTGTATATATGGCATTAAAATGTAGATACAGCCCTGTATATATGGAATTAAAATGTAGATACAGCCCTGTGTATATGGCATTAAAATGTAGATAAAGCCCTGTATATAGAAACATAGAAACATAGATTTTGACGGCAGATAAGGACCGCTTGGCCCACCCAGTCTGCCCATTTCCCTACCTAATGGATAAGCTGCAGATCCTAGTTAACCAGCAGCCTACTTCTTCCTACCCCAACCCCCTAGAATTGCCTTATGGCTGTCCCATGCATGCTTGAATTCCACCACTGTTTTTGACTCCACAACCTCCTCCGGAAGGCCGTTCCATGCATCCACAACCCTCTCTATATGGTATTAAAATGTAGATACAGCCCTGTATATATGGCATTAAAATGTAGATACAGCCCAGTGTCTATGACATTAAAATGTAGATACAGCCCAGTGTATATGACAGTAAAATGTAGATACAGCCCAGTGTATATGACAGTAAAATGTAGATACAGCCCAGTATATATGTATTAAAATGTAGATACAGCCCTGTGTATATGGCATTAAAATGTAGATACAGCCAGTGTATATGGCATTAAAATGTAGATACAGCCCAGTGTATATGGCATTAAAATGTAGATACAGCCCAGTGTATATGACAGTAAAATGTAGATACAGCCCAGTGTATATGACATTAAAATGTAGACACAGCCCAGTGTATATGACATTAAAATGTAGATACAGCCCAGTATATATTATATTATAACGTAGATACAACTCCCCTGTGTATATTATATTAAAATGTAGATACAGCCTGTGTATGTGACATTAAAACTGTGGATAAAGCCCAGTATATATGACATTAAGATGTTGATACTGCCTAATGTAAAATTGACATTGGCTATGTTTCTTTCCTGTGCTTTTTTGTGAACCTCAGTTGTAGCCTATTCAGGGAACTCTGTTCTGGTGCTCCCAGGGTGTTTGGGATGTGGGCTGTTAACACTAGGAGAGAGATAACAACTCAGCTCAACTCTTGTAGTAGGATTGATTTCAACAGCCATGTTTTGGCTAGTTTTCGCAGTCTTAAATAATTAACTTACTCCACAACTCATTGTTTCCTTCATTTTTATTAATTTTGTTCCATTTTTATTAATTTTCTTCCCCGCTTCCGATGAAGAGATCTTTGAGTGCCCTGAATGTTTGTGTAGAAATCCTTCATTTTGTTATTAGTCTAGTAAAAAGTATTATCACCCCCATGTGTGTCATGGACTTTCCTCAGACTAGCATGGCACACAAACTGGTATCCTTTTAAAGTCTGATTGCAGATATTATGATTTATAATATCTCACACCCTTGTCGTGGCTGATATTTACTAAACATTAAACATGGAAACTGTGACTGGTTAGTTTTACTTCTTGTATATGTTTTTGTGTCATCCCTGCTAATTTTTTTAAGAAAATTCCTTAATAAGAGTTAACCCTTGCTGTGCTGTGTACTGATATATCAGTCCAGATTTCCTATATGTTCTAATTCTGTTGGCATCCTCAGGGTTAAATATTAAAACATAACTCTGTTTTTCAATCCTAATATTAAGCAGCTCTTTTCCTAATATGATCTTATGACAAAACAAATTGAAAAATAATTAAGCAATAACCATGACAGGATATGTAGTTATAGGGATTTAATCCATGCCCGGATGCGTTGTGAGGCATAAGGCCGCATGCCGAGTGTCCTCACAGCACCCGGAATGTGGATTAAATTCCTATAACCCCATACCCTGGAGTGGGTTTTTGCACTTATAACATGGGTTATGTTTACAAAACAAAAACAGAAAGGTGTTTTTTTGCTGTTTAAATAGGGAAAATGTTAATGTATCCTGCTGACTTGAAACGTAGTCCCCAGAACTCATGCATGTTATTTTATGAACATACAAATGCCAGAAATTGAGTCCTGAAATGATTTCTGACATTTGTATGTTCATCAAATACATAACATATACATGAGTCAGTTTGCTGTGGTTCCTGGTTTCCATTCACTACCTGCTGTGGACTGAGGGACAGCGTCATGCGAAAAGAAGCAGAGCACCGACAGTGCAGCTATTCTTTGAAGTTGTTTCATTGACTTTGCTCGTTTCTGCCGACTCAGTACAGCAGGGCAGTGACTCTGCAACATGCAAGTACAATTCCTGAGGCTCTTTTTAAATCACATTTATACTGTTACCACTAAAACTGAAGCCGGAAGAAGCAGTACTCATTATATTAAAATGAAAAATGACCTGGTGAAAACTGATAAGTTTTCTATATGACTACAGGTTTGAGTCACAGACACCAGCAGGGAACTTTAAGAGTATAATAACTAGGACAAATGTACTACATTATGGTGCTCTGAAAAAAGTTCAGAAGCTTGTCAGCAAACCGACAGAAGAAAACAATGTGTACATGTGTAAAGCTCGCATGTGGAACTCTACTACTACATAACATTGAGTGCTTCACAATACTGTACATGTATGCTGTAGAAATTCACAATTCCATGGCCTACTCTCACTCTCTCGCTGTCAGTGTCTGTGTGTCTCTCTTTCTCTCTCCTTCCTCCCCTCGCTGTGAGAAGAGGTGCAGGGCTCAGTGCAGTTGGTCAGCAATGTGGAACTTCCTGCTCACTTTCAGAGCTCCAGTCCCGCTGCTACCAATGCTTCACCAGGGATGGCTGTAAGGGAACAATATACCAGTGGGGACTAATGTTTCACAGGGTGAAAGGTACGAGCAGGGACAAATGTACGGGCAGGGGGATGCCAACAAGTTGCAATAGAGAATGAGTTGGGAAACACAAGAAGTATGTCCCACTGAGTTTTTTAAGGGCTGCCGTTTTCATTTGCTGCCCTGAGGAACTAACAAGTGCTAACATGTGCAGGGATACTTCATCAGGGACATTCACTACAACTGTGGATTAAATAGCAAATTTAACCCATGGTCAGGTGATGGTCCTTGACCAATTACATGTCCTCCTTTTTCCAACCCATGTTATAAAGTCTACTAAAGCAGCTTACATTTGTCAAATATTTTAAGAAATCTGAGTTGTTTAGGTATATACCTGGATTTTATCATTTATTGTAAGGTATAGTACTGAGAACATGAAAAGTCATTTTCTTTTGTTTTCCAAATACAGAAGGCCATGATGCAGTTTTATGGCATGATGGTACAGTTAAACATGTTCACTGGATCCGCCTTCATTGTACTGAGTACCAGGTACTTTGTATCTTTTTGTGATACTTTCTTGGCTAGTTGTAAAGTGCAACATTGTTTAAAATTATAAATGAAAATAAAATGTTAAAAGTTTGCTGTATCTAACAATTGACTTATTCCATGTGCATTAACAGAAGCAGCTCAACCAAACAGTGAAACATATGAAAGAAGAATAGACTGGCTTTCTTCTGCCAGCAGAACAATATGGGGCACTGTCATGAAAAAGGTATCAGTAGTTCCACTTTTTCCCAGCATTTAAGAATTCCTGTAACACCAACGCTTTGTGTCTAAAGCATCTCAAGAGTTGGTACAGTGGCAGGCCAGCGTGATTCTGTGTTGCTCCACATTAACCCTGATACGGGAGGACTGTCCCAGGGTGCACTCTCACCCAGCAGGATCATGCAAAGAAGGGAGTTGGTGTTGCCATATACCTCTCTTCCACCATCCATTTCACTCCTGTACTCTCTTTCCCTCCCCCTCTGCTTATGAACTTCTCCTACTCAAACTCTCTCTCCCCTTCTCTGTTCCTGTCTTCATGGCCAGTGTCTATTGCTGCCCTGGCCTGTCCCCCTCATCAGTAACAGAGCTCCTTACCACTATCTCCCATCATCATTTTTCTTTATTAATACATAAAATCCTTATAATATACATATAGACAAAACATATGCATAACTTTTCACAAAATTAGTGTTTACACAACACATGGTGATCTATTGCTGTAGAGTAAATATTGCAATATGAAACACATATAACTCTATTACAACAAAGGCAACTCTCAAACGTTTTATCTTAGATTTGTAATTTGTTCTAGTTTTTTTATTTATATAATTACTAAATCCTTTTGTATTAATATGTTAACTGAATGAAGGGTCCCCAGATCTCACCAAATTTCTCATTTTTTCCCATAATGATGTAACTAATTCTCTGTTATTGGTTCGAAGGCCATCATGCTGTATTGTTCTTTATTGTTGGGGCTGTTGGATCCTTCCAGTGTTTCAGTAAATCCTGCTTAGCTGCTAGAGCAGCAGCTTGAAGTCATAGCTTCTGAGAATGAAGAAGAACACAGTTCTCTGAAAGATGCCTAATATATACATTCCTGGCTGGGAGAAATCTATGTTTATTTTCATACACTTAGAGATCATTCATGCACTTCTTTTCATAATGCCAGTAATTCCTGACAACCCCAAAGCATATGTAACAAGTACCCTCTCTGTTCCACATGTTGTGCACCCATTGTTATTTACATAGCCCATATCAGACATCTTTGTTGGGTACAAATAGTAGTGATGTAGGATTTTAAATTGTATTAGCTTAACTTGTGTCTCTACAGCTCTGATATGCAAATTTCCAAGCATCAAGCCAGTCTTCTTCTGCTACTACTGTGTTCAATTCTTTTTCCTTTTGTCTTTAGCTGGCAGGGTCAGAAGGAGTGGGTCAGAAACATTAGATAATATTTTATAAATAGAGCTCGTCCCTTTTTTTAAGAGCACCCCCATTCTATTATTTGTTCCCATTGAGGGTGATTAGGGATAGAGAAGTCTGATTGTAGTACATGTTTTAAAAGACACAATCGCAACTGTAGATAATAATGGAATTGAATTTTTTGGAGTTTGTATTTTTCTCTTAAGTCAGGAAATGACATCAAAATGTTTGATTCTGTAGATAGTTAAGTCACTTAGGCGCCTCACCCCAGCTTTTTCCCCAAGTTACATTGGTCAGCTTAGATTTGTCTTTAAACAGTTTTGGATTATCCAGTACCCGTAAGGGAACAAAATGTAGTGGAGAAGATTCTGGGTTCTCTTTTTTTGTCGATTTTTTTTAGCAGTCTGATGGAGGTAATAATACAGCAGTTATCTGCAACCTTAGAGGGTGCGGGATAGTATATATAATCAGTCATTGTATTAGGCAATAAAATTTCTCTTTCCATGTCCAACCACAAGGGATGGTAATTCAAGGAGAAGTACTTTGGAAATGAAGTGATGTTTGTTTAAAGATGAAAGCCATCTGATAGGTCTCCCAGCACGGTAGTGCCCGTCCGCCTGCATCATGTGGTGCTTGAAGTTTTTTGAGACTGATTCTAGGTGTTTTAGCTTTCCATAGGAAATTCCTGATCAAGGAATGCAATTTTTTTGGTGTGATTTATTCATAAGAATAGGAGTGTTCTGGAATATATAGAATAATTTGGGGGCTAAACTCATTTTGATGGCATTGACTTTACCCGAGAGTGAAAGGCTGAGTTGACTCCATTTCGTTAGTTCTAACTCAATTTTGGTCAATAAAGGTTTCAGTTGATTTCTAACAAAGTATCCAGACTGGGACTAATTTGCAAACCTAAGAATGTTATTTGATCAGATATCCATTTTGGATCCCAGAAATCAGTAGTCTGAGAAGTTAGGGAGGCATTTTGAAACTTCACTATTGCCTGAGTTTTTTGCCAGTTTAGTTGAAGACCTGTCAAATCATGAAATACGTTAGCACTTTTTTTAAAAGCGTCACAGGATTGTAATGGTTTTGTTAAAGTTAGAAGCAAATCATCAGAAAAGCAAATACTTGTGTATTTTCTAAATTACTTGGATTCCATGAATTCCTCCATTTATTTGAATATGTCTAAAAAGAGGCTCTATTGATAATATAAATATATACAGCAATAGAGGGCATCCTTGCCTGGTCCCCTTAGATAGTAGGATTGATCCAGATAGAATTCCATTTGAAAGCATCTGTGCTTTTGCCCCCTTATATAATATAGATACCCATTCTCAAAATTAATTTCCACAACCATATTCTGTCAATGCAGTCTGCATAAAGGACCTGTCAAGTGAGTCAAATGCTTTCAGGAGATCTAGTGATAAAATTGCATTAGGCTGTTTGTTATGGTTTGCAGACCAGATAACATTAAGTAGTCTTCTTACTCTGTCAGATCCCGCCTCCTGGCATGAAACCTACTTGTTCCTGTCCACTAGCTGTCCTATAACAACCTGAATTCGAGCCGTAAATATTTTAGCTAGGATCTTGTAGTCCATTCATAAGCAAAATGGGATGATAACTTGTACAGTCTACTGGATTTTTTCTTATAAATCAAAGTGATCATAGCCTGTGTCATTGAAGCAAGTAAAGATTTCTTGTCCCAGGCTTCTTTGAACATTGCTAACATATGATAGGAAAAATTAGGGCTTAATTTTGAATAAAATTCTCCTGGTGAGCCATCTAGACCTGGGCTTTGCAAAAGCAAGGAGGCAATCACTTTTTCTATTTCCAGAGAGGATATTTGTTTATTCAGGGTGTCTTGCTGTATTTTAATGATTTTAGGTAGGTTGGCCATTTCTAAAAATTGTTTAGCTGCATTTTTGTTAAAGTGGCCTTTTTCCTTATATAGTGTTTGATAAAATTCACTGAAAGCATTGTTAATATCTGAGTTTTTGTTAATAGATTCCCTGTCCTATCTTTAATACCTGGAATAATATTTTGGGAGTGTAAGGTTTTTAGTCTAGATGCTAGCAGCTTACCTGATTTCTCACCAGCCTCCCAGTATTTTTGTCTGGCCGAAAGAGCATATTCTGCTTGTTCAGATAACGCTGCATTTATTTCATATCTGAGTTGTGTTACTTTGTAGAGAAATGTAAGGTCTAACTTTGTGGTTTGTTTAAGTTTGTGGTCCCACTGTAGTAAAAAGTCCTGCTTTTCTTTTAAAAATTTCAGTCTAGCTTTCTTTTTAGCAGCTGTATAACCAATAATTCTGCCTCTGATGTAAACCTTGAACGTTCCCAAAAGGCCATTTTGTGAAACATCACCATTGTCGTTTATACTGAAAAATGTTTTAGTTTCTTCCACAAGCCATTCAGAATATTTTGTATCTAAGAATGAATGAACATTCATTCTCCATCTCATTTGCTTATTTCTTTTCTCCCCAAGTTGCAATTCTAGAGTAATTATTCCATGATCAGAAATAATAATGGGATTTATATTTGAGTCTACTACTGATTTGGCTAGGGAGTTGGCCGTGAGGAACATATCTATTCTGCTAAATGAAAGATGCCTATGAGAGAAGAAAGAATAATCTCTACCCTTAGAGTGGGACAGACACCAGATGTCAGTGACATTTAGTGAGGATATTAGATCCACCAATGTCTGTCTTGATTTGGTTTCCCTAATTGTTTTCATTGGGGATTGTTTATCTAAATTGGATCAACAATTTCATTAAAGTCCCTTCAAAATGATCTCATAGTCTATAAATGTACTCAGGGGTAGCTGTCAGGCCAGTAAAGAAGTCAGCTTGATGTGCATTAGGAGCGTGGACATTACATAAGGTTATTTTCTGTCCATCTATGGCTCCTGATAAGATCTGATACCTGCCTTCGTGTCCACTTTGATGGTTTTTTCACAAAATTAACCCCTTTTCAAATTAAAATGGCTGTTCTCTTTTAGAGGAGAAAGAACTATATTCCACTGAAGCTACCCATGATCTACCTAGTTTGGCTGCTTCCACAGCATCTAGATGAGTTTCTTGTAAAAGGGTAATGTCAGCTTTAATTCTGTTTAATAGCGATAGAATTTTCTTTCTTTTGATAGGGGTGCTAATACCATTTACATTCCAAGAAATTGTATTATATGTATGCAAAGCCATTGTGAGAAAAGATTAGACCCATGGGGCTAAGAAGAAATTTCAGTAAATCTCATAAAGAGTATGATCTCCAAGTTTCTAAGTAATAGAAATGCACAATAAAAGTGATAACAATAATAAGTATCTGATATTATCAGATCCCCTCTACTGCAGCGTATAGAATCACACTTCAGTGCTGTGTTATATTTGCAAAGGAAAAAAAAAATGATTGAAAAGGGGCACTTTTTAAATAATAGAAATTCAAGGAATTGTTTTACCCAATACAATCAAATTTTTTTTTGACTGTTTAGTGCTCTTTTGTAATAAGATAAACAGTGGAAGTGTTTAAAAAGTATACAATCTTAATTTAACAACTTAATATTATAGTAATTATGTAAAATAAATGTATTAAATAACTCAAAATTCTAAAGTTCTAATAACAGTAGGGTGTTAACTCAATGGAGCCTATAACACCAACACCCAGTCCAAGGTGGTGATGTAAGGAATCGCTTAACCCTTACTCTGACTGCTTCTGATTTTTTTTAGTCCATCTAACTTAGTCACAACAAAACTTATTAACAGTTATGAGGAACAACATGTGTGATAGTGGTAATACAAAGGAATAAATCTATTACGAGTATTTTTAGACATTAAGCTAATAACCCAAATCAGAGAAAGGAAAATAAGCCTAAACTAGTCACAATCATAAGGGTGCTTAAGACAGGTTAAACTTCTTAGATGTAGCTGCTCTTTTCTAGGTTCCATACAGGATCATCAAGTAGTTAAGATTATCCATCAGTGCA
This sequence comes from Neoceratodus forsteri, assembly GCA_016271365.2. Taxonomy (NCBI): domain Eukaryota; kingdom Metazoa; phylum Chordata; order Ceratodontiformes; family Ceratodontidae; genus Neoceratodus; species Neoceratodus forsteri. The sequence continues at coordinate 51,240,159 of JADMNL010000025.1, forward strand.
TATTCTGTAGCGGGATTGATTGACTCAACTCATTACTAGTCTGATCATTTTCTCTCCCCTTTCCATACTATACTCATCTCTCATCAACCTAGAAATTTCTTCCCTTAGGAACTCATGCAATAGAACTTCTTCTGCAATAAAATTAGTTAGTATCTAGGTGGCGAAGGTGATGGAAAAGCAGAGGTTTGACCAGCATTTTTTTTTAAACATTCTCCTTAGCACCCAATCCGTTTACACCTTCATCACCTTCACAGAATCAGCCCTTATCTGCTAAAATGATAGTTGGGTTTATAGAGCTCCCAGTAAGCCTACCTGGCAAGCTCAGTATTATTCTATGTAATAAGTGAATCTAAGTTTGCAAATGGGTGCAGAGAGTGTTGAATATCGTTACTGTCCTAAGTAGTTCCTTGTCAACCCAGCAGGATGTATATAGATGTTAAGTATCTATGCAGAGTTCCTAGGTTGACAGGTACATAGAAAAGGAAAACCTGCAAATGAGGAGCCATTTGGGCCAGTATTACATTCCTACGCAGATGAATTATATTATATTCATTTTCAATCTACAACCATGTTGCTTCGGAAATTCAAATAGTAATCCCCCCATCATATATAAAAATATATAAAGATTATCTATCAACTACTAATCTACTAAAAAAAAACTCCCTTTAGCACACCACAAAGATATATTCGGACTTTGTTTGGCTGCACTACTTTAAGTAAAATATGCAGACAAGCCCATAAAAATAAACAAAGCATGACATACAGTACTATGCAATTTGCTAATTTTCTAATTACCTATTTAGAAGCACAAGGACTAGTACACGCTATTAAATAGCAAGTATTCTTTTTAAAAAAAAAACATGTTCCAGCAATCTGAGCCATATTCAGGTAATAGGTAAACCTCTCACCCAGTTTAGTCAGAATTTCTTAAACCTCTACCACCGTGTTTGCAACGCGATGATACTGCAATTCTTAGTTCCAAGTCATGTGGTTGCAGCGTTAGAGAGCAAGACTGAAGCTGTCCCTTCAGGAAGTGATAGTTCTTGCCCAAAGGTTCCATCTATGAGCTTTGGGGAATGAGGTCTGGAGCTTGTTGTAGTGGGGGCACTATTCAGAGGTTCAATTCCCTCTAGGTCAAAAGAGTTATCTAAGGAAGTGGTACTTGGGGCAAATGTGCTGCATTGTTTGCTCCTGCTTCTACTTCTTCCTTTGTTTGCACTATGTTGCCAGGCTCTGCCTTGTCTTTGAGCTGTTGTCATATATTTAGATGTATTTTTAACTTTCCTGAATTGAGCTGTTTGGAGAGAATTATTTTCCTGCTTTCCTGTGCTGACAATCATGGAGTAAGGTTGTGGAGTGGGGTCCTTGGACATTTCTGATAACAGTGGCAGAGCTGGGGGCTGGGGGCAGTTGCCCTCCTGGCTGACCAAGTGTTAGTAGTGGTACCTGCCACCATCTTTATTCACTGTTTAGTGCCCATTATGGAGCCTGTGATTGACTGAATGTCCCCCCAGCTCCCAAACGCTCCCAAACCTGGCTCTGCCACTGCTGATGGGGAAAGGTAAGCTTCCATTGATTCTATTGGACTTAGCTGTTCCTGAGTGGCTAGACTAGACATGCGGTTTGCAGTATAGGGACCCACGCTGATTTGTTTGCTGTAGAATGACGGTTTGCAGATAATGGAGGATTTGATGGTATGGCTGCTGGTTCCTTAGTCCTCTGAATGTAGTGCCAGGCATCTTCGACTGAGGCACATGAACCCCTGCTCTCCTAATTTGAAATACAGCAGGGTATTTACAATTGTATTGTATGCCCATCCGTTGACATTCTTGCTTAATTTCAAAAAAACCTTTTCTTTTACTGACTAGTTCAGAGGAGAAGTCCTGGAATATCATAACTTTATACCCTTGATATTGTAGTGATTTTCTATCTCTAACAATTGTTAAAATTTCCTCCTTTATAGAAAACCTAAGAAAATAGGCAATTATAGGTCTAGGGCGTTACGCTGAGTGGACTTAGGACCTAGAGATCTATGGGCTCGCTCGATTTCAACGGCTGATCCCATCTAATGTGAAGTAGATCTGGTATAAACAACTGTAAAAATAAATCATATTGTTGCCTTCCCAGCCCTCCGGTACTCCAGTAATTTTATGTTGTTTCTACGCCCCTATTTTCCAGATCATCGACTTTCCCAATTAATGTTCAATCTGTGAGTTCTGATTTTGTGTTACTGAATTTAAATAAGATACGGTATCTTTGAGCTCATCAATTTGCTGGTATACAGTTTTAACCTAATTTTTTTATTAATTCTGTTTCTGCTTGTATTTTAAACTTTTCTTGTTTCATCTCAGAAATGTCAATTTCAAACAACATGAAGTCTTGCTGTATTCAGATATAATGCAGTTAGCCCCAGCACTTGAACTGCCCTGGAGAGGAAAGAGTTAACTCTATGCAGAAGCATAGAATGTTGAGCTCGAGCTCAGTTTTCAAACCTCTGTCTGTGGTACTTCCCAGTGTAACCGTCAGATTCTTTACTCTGCCTAACAGTGAAGTCGCTCCAGAGATTTCCTCTGCTCGGTTTGGTAAAAGTAAAAGCGTTCAGTTTAAACCATATATTTTTTGTTATTTTCAGATTTCCAGCCTCTGTTACGGTACACGTGAGTGTGTAGATAGGTAGTGACTGTGTTTTATTTCTGTGAAAAGTTGGAAATTGTTCTTTTCTTTGGTTTCTTTCCAGTCTTTCCGGTCCGGTTTGGAGCCAACCCATTCTGTTTAATTTTATTTCTGGGATTAGAGTGGTGTTCCGGTACCGATCAATTTAAAAAGAACTGGACCTTTTGCCAATTCTCTTAAAAAGCCCATGACACGGTTTGTAACCGATCGGTTATTGTATTACCTGGCTTGAAAGCTGCAATAGGGTAATTTGTTAGGTTGGCCATGTCTGAGAAACCCAAGAAGAAAACCGGTCCCACTGGGTTTCAACACTGTACTGAGTGTGGGGAGGCTTTTTCTAAGGCTGACCCCCACCTCATCTGTGTTTATTGTCTGGGGTTTGACAACCTCAAGTCATACTGCCAAATCTGTAAAAACTTTCCTAAATCCACTCTAGACAAAAGACTGAGTACGCTGAAGGAAAGGGAGGACGAGAAGTCCGTAGATCCAGATGGCCAGCCCAGTTCGGTTGCAGCCGAACCTGAGGAGGTGCCTACTGACCTAGGCGATACCTCCTCAGGCAAAGGAGGCCGACCCCGGTCGGTTCCATCAAAAAGAAGCGTAGAAGTCTGCGGTTCGGATCCGGTATCGCACTCTCCAACCGCGGACGAAATAGTCAAAGCGATTAGCATTGTTCAATCGCTTAGACCGGTTCCATCCGAACCGGTACCGCCGGTTAGGCGGTCAGTTCGGTCAGATCCATCTCCTCCAGAGTATGATCCAGACGCTTATTATGAGGAGTGGGAGGGAGACAAAGACTATCCCGGTGATGATGATGATGACGACGACGACCAGGGGGGTCTGGATGTGCCCATTGAACTGGACATCTCCCCAGACAGGCCCTCAGGTGTCTCTCTTCCCAGGCTCTCTGAGTCCCCTTCACATTTTTTGTTCTACAAAAAGGTGGCAGAAACCCTGCAACTACCCTTAGTTGTAGCTGCAGAGGAGGATGAAGACCCTGATTTTGTGGAAATGATGGACATCCCAGAGTCCAAAAGACTGTCTATCCCTCTTCATAAATCATTGGGGAAACAGACACACAGAATTTTACAAACCCCTAATTCAATACTTCCTGTGGATAACAGAATGGACAGGAGGTATATGTTATCAGGCTCAGCTGTGGAGTTCCTTTATAGTCATTGCAGCCATGTTGGAGTAGTGCAGGCTGCAGCCTGTAACAGGGCTAACATTCCTTTGGCTTCACACCCCTGGATAAGGACTCCAGGAAAGTGGATGCCATGGCCAAAAAACAGTATTTGGCATCCTCTTTTGGACTCAGGCAGGCTACTTATATGGCCTACACAGCCAGGTACCAGAAATCCAGATGGGATATGGTTCTGGAACTGGCTAAACAGGCTCTCCCCAGCTAGCCAAGGAGCTGGAGGAGGCGGCTGCTGATGGAATTGAGGCATCCAAAATGCAATTTTCATGCTGCTGTGGACACCAATGATGTGGCATCTTGAATCATGGCTACATCTATGTCTCTCAGAAGACATGCTTGGCTCAGATGTACTAGCCTTTCACAGGATACCCAGACTAAGGCTATGGATTTTCCTGTAGTAGGTAACTCTCTGTTTGAGGAACAGACAGAGGCTTACATGAAGAAAATGGATGAATACAGGATCACATACAGGAGTGTACAGGCCAAAGAACGGCAAGCCACTCTGCACAAGCAGCAGTCTAGGGGCAGGGGCAGGCCCCTTTCAAAGGCCTTTTTACCAAGCCCAGGCCTCCTCTCCCTTCCCACAGAGGGGGTTCTTCAGAGGGAGGGGCAGGAGGGGAATGAGCAGAGCTGCTCCTTCCTCTTCTCAGTCTAAGGCTCCTGCCAAGCAGACACCCTGATGTGTCAGTCTAAGTCGACTCCCCATTTCCAGTAGGAGGCAGGTTGGCTTAATACTTCCAGTCTTGGAAGTCTGTGACCTCAGACAAGTGGGTCCTTGAAGTAGTAAGCCAGGGACTGGCCCTCTGCTTCATAACATTTCCAAAAAGAGGGCCAAGTCTTTTCCACCTGCATCACTCTCAGAAACCATTGCCTTAGAGGCAGAGGTTTCCTTTCTTCTAGCTCTCAGAGCTATAGAGAAGGTTCCCACTCAGCACAAGGGAAGAGGACTGTACTCTAGGTACTTCCTTACCCCAAAGAAAACAGGGGGAGTGGTGACCCATCCTAGACCTAAGGTATTTGAACAAGCACATTTCAAAACCCAAATTCAAAATGGTAACTCTGGGAATAATCCTTCCCTAAGTCCAGGGATTGGCTAGCATCTCTGGACCTCAGGATGCCTACTTCCATATTCCTATCAGGTACTCCCACAAAAATACCTCAGGTTCGAGTTGCCTTCAGGCTATTACCAATTCAGAGCTATGCTATTCGGCCTAACATCAGCTCCAAGGGTGTTCACAAAGTGCCTTGCAGTAGTGGTGGCTTACCTCAGAAGACAGGGGTATCACCATCTTCCCATATCTGGACGACTGGCTCTTAGTGGGTCAGTCACCTTTACAGGTCAAGTCAGCTCTTCAAACTACCCACGACCTACTCAGCTCCTTGGAGTTTCTTCTCAATCTTCTGAAGTCTGTCCTTGAACCAGTTCAACTTCTCACCTTTATAGGTATAGAGTTGGACACTGTACAAGCAAAAACCTTCCTTCCCCTGGCAAGGGTGAAGGCCCTGGTGGATCTCGCTTCCTCCTTTCGACCTTAGGTCTCCCACCCAGCAAGACAGTTCCTCCAGCTCCTGGGCCACATAGCAGCTTCCACGGCAGTGGCGCAGGGAGCAAGGTTCCAGATGAGGGATATTCAGTTTCATCTAAGGCCATTTTTGGTCTCAAAAGAAGAATTCACTTACCAGACTGATTCCAGTGACTCAGACTCTGGTCCAAGCTCTCCAGTGGTGGCTGGACCAGGACAACCTCAGACAAGGGGTTCCATTTCTCCCTCAAGTCCCATCAGTAGTTCTAATTATGGATGCTTCTCTCCTAGGGTGGGGAGCCCACCTGGGAGCTCTGACAGCTCAAGGGGTCTGGTCTCCACAAGAGTATCTCCTTCATATCAATCTCCTGGAACTCAGGGCAGTTTTCCTAGCCCTGCAGAGCTTTTCGGATTCAGTCAAGGGCAAGGTGGTCCAAGTTAGGACAGACAACACCACCACAATGTGGTACATCAGCAAACAGGGAGGCACTCGGTACTCAGCCTTGTGCACAGAGGCCATGAAGCTGTGGTCTCTGGCCTATTCTCTTCAGACTTCTCAGGTAGCAGTTCACCTTCCAGGGAAGGACAACGTACTAGTAGATGCTCTGAGGAATGGTCCCTGGATCCTTACATCTTCTCCAGGTGGGGCACTCCAGAGATAGATCTCTTTGCAGCACCGGACAATCATCAGCTTCCTCTGTTTTGTTGCAGACCTCCAGTTCTGGGGATGGTTCCCCAGGATGCTCTCATTTTGGACCGGAAGGGCAGGTTTCTCCATGCCTACCCTCCCTTCCCTCTGCTGTTCAGAGTTCTGATCAAGATCAGGACTTAATCCTGCACAGTGATACTGGTGGCTCCAGATTGGGCCAGACAGACTTGGTATCCTGTACTGCTGTCCTTGTCAGTGTCACGTTCCCTGTCTCTGCCCAGGACATACAATCTCCTGTCCTCCTCCCAGGGGCGGATCTGGTACCCCGATCTCTAGTCTCTCAATCTTAAGGCCTGGCTCTTGAAGAGTTAGAATATGCAGCACTACATCTCTCTCAGGGAGTTCTGGATATTCTGAAGGTCTCCAGAAAACTTTCCACTAGAAAAACTTACAACTCAAGAAGGAAAAGGTTCAGTATTTGGTGCTCTCAGAAAGGCATCCTGCCTGATTCTGCAGGCATTTTCACAACCTCAGACTATCTAGTTCATCTGAATGGTCTAGGCCTTAGGCCTGCCACTCTGAAGGTTCATCTAGCAGCCGTCTCTGCATTCCTCTCAGCAGGGAAGGGCTCTTCCCTGGCATCTCATCCTGTTTTCAGAAAGTTTTTCAAGTGCCTGGTTCACATTAACCCTCCCTTTAGGGAGCCCACTCCACCTTGGGATCTTAATGTCTGCATAGCTCAGCTTATGCAACCGCCATTTGAACCTCTGGCTTTGGCCAAATTGAAGTACTTGACTTGGAAAACTGTGTTCCTGGTAGCTATTACTTCTGCCAGGCGGAATAATGAGTTACAGGCTCTGTCAGTTGAATCTGACTTCATCTGCTTCCATAGGGACAAAGTGGTCCTAAGAACCAATAGGAGGTTCTTGCCCAAAGTGGTATTGGATTTTCATCTGAACCAGTCTATATCTCTCCCTGTGTTTTTCACCGATCATTCTTCTTCAGATGAAAGAAGGTTTTACAGTCTGGATGTTAAGAGGCCCTTAGCTACTACATTGAGCATACTAAGGCACATAGAAATGACTGTCTTCAATTGTTTCTCACTTATGGCGGAGGTGGGGAAAGGTAAGCCTGCCACTAAAAGAGCTATTGCCAGGTGGATTGTTTCTTGTATACAATTCTGTTATGACAAGTTGGGTAGAATGCCCCCTTTAGGCCTGAGGGCTCATTTGACTAGGTGTACAGTTGCTTCTCTAGCTGCAGCCTGAGATATACCTTTGTTAGAGATCTGTAAAGCAGCCACCTGGAAAACAGTACATACTTTTACCAAGCATTACTCTCTGGACATCCAGGCTAGGAGTGATGCTAGGTTTGGTGCAGCAGTACTGCAGAGCCTCTTCCCAAAGTAGGTTCTGCATTCCCTCCTCCATAGGGAACTGCTTGGTAGTCTGCATTATGTCTGAATACAGCAAGACTTCCTGTTGTTAGAAGAAAAAATTACTCACCATAGTAATGTTGTTTCTTCTAATGGACTCTTGCTGTATTCAGACCTCCCCGCCTCCCTCTCTCAGAACCTGTTTTTTTGGGAAGTGAGCTGGCAGGTACAGTGTTGCACCTCAGGGGTGTACCTTGTACCCTCCCTCTTGGGTGGGGTGGATGTTCTTGTTATTTTTTCTGGTGTTTTATACTTAAATATTGTCACTACCTTTCCTTCTTGGGTTCTCAACTTGAGTCTTTTGGGCCCCAAAAGAATCTTTTACCCTTTGGCTATATGTTGAACAATTTCCATACTATAATATGTTAGTTAGTATGCTCGTAAGAATCTGACGGTTACTATGAGAAGTACAACAGACAGAGGTTTAAAAACCGAGCTCGAGCTCAGCGTTCTATGCTTCTGCATAGAGCTAACTCTTTCCTCTCGGGCAGTTCAAGTACTGGGGCTAACTGCATTATGTCTGAATACAGCAAGACTCCATTAGAAGAAACAACATTACTACGGTGAGTAATTTTTTCTTTTAGCCCATTAAGCAGTTCTTTTATTTGTAGTATGTCATTCTTACTTGCCATATCATTAGTGGGTATACCAGCAGTTTGTGTGTTATGCTGACTTGATGTTGGCCTTCAGTTCTCAGTCAGGCTGCTGTTTGCCGTGTGAAGCCTTTGAACCATTGCGTTTTACCAAAAAGAAATACGGACTTATGGTGAAAGGACAGCTCGTAAATACACTCACTCGTTGTTGTTTGGTGTTTAATAACTAAGATTCTTCAGCTTTCCCTTATTTATTCCTCCACGAAAAACTGTCAAATAAATCTAAATATAGATGGACTAAACAGCGCGATCTAGCAGGCGTCCATTAGTTTCAAGCGCTGGCGCACAACCCCCCCTTACCACTATCTCAATCCATGCCTCGTCTGGAGAACTACTCATCCTTGTGGACTTTAATATTAATTGTCTCTCCCCCTCACAATCAAAACTCTGCCAAAATATCAAGTCTTCAACTGACTCAATTGATCTCGAACCCAGCCCAACACAGTCCTAAATCTCACAATCATTTCTTACTGGACTGGGTACTTACCTCTCACCCTCACAGTATCACAGCAGCTGGCACCCTCCCTGATGCCCTTAGTGACCACCATATGATCTACTCCGTATACAAAATTCATCACCCCAAAGCCCCTCCTAAAATCCTCCAGATCCAACCCTTCCGATCGCTGGACTTACCATTGCTCCACGCAGACTTGGTTGTCATGGACTAGTATCAACTCTGCCCTCAATTACTTTCATACCAAATTCATGGCAATCTGGGATCTGCATGCCCCCTTAGGAAAACTAGGGTCCGTGTTTCTCTCCTCCCCTGGATCTCAGCTGAATTATTGGCCTGCCTAGGTGCTTGTGATCTGGCCCGGAAGACTCACAAGTCCTGTGGCCCCCCAGCTGAACTTAATGGTACCGAGCCCTTCGGAATGCTTGTACAAGAACCGCCATACTTGCCAAGGCTGAGTACTTTTCCTCTACCTTCCAGAGCAACCTAATGAGTGCCAACATTTGCAGGATATTTCATCAGGGACATTCACTCCAACTGTGGATTAAATAGCAGATTTACTCCACGGTCAGAGTGATATCTATGACCAATACATGTCCTCCTTTTTCCAACCCATGTTATAAGGTTTTCTAAAGCAACTTACATTTGTCAAATATTTTAAGAAGTCTGAGTTATTTAGTTATATACCTGGATCTGATCATTTAGTGTAAGGTATAGTACAGCAGATTTCAATTACTTTCACAACAAATTCATGGCAATCTGGGATCTGCATGCCCCCCTTAGGAAAACTAGGGTCCATGGTTCTCTCCTCCCCTGGATCTTAGCCGAATTATTGGCCTGCCTAGGTGCTTGTGATCTGGCCTGGAAGACTCACAAGTCCTCTGGCTCCCCAGCTGAACTTATTTGGTACCGAGCCCTTCGGAATGCTTGTATAGGAACCACCATACTTGCCAAGGCTGAGTACTTTTCCTCTACCTTCCAGAGCAACCTAAGTCACCCCTCTGAGTTCTGGAATGACATCCATTCCCTCTCTTCCCCTCCTACCCAGTCCTCCTTCCCCATCCTCAAGGTGGGTGACACCCTCATCTCTGACTCCCTTTCTTTTTCTTTTTTCTTTTTCTTTATGCCTTACCAGCCACCAAATCCTGAAGCCCAGTCACAGACCCCTGAACCCCCACCTCCATACTGGCTGATTCCCCAGCGCCCCAGCTTTCCCACTTAGGATGGGGTTGTGGCACCTGAGCTCAGTGCCTCAAACGTGGGAGCAGAATTGGAGCTGGCCTGGAGGCTAATTAGAGTCAGGGGTGGGTGTCATGCTTGGCGGTCGCAAGCAAGGTTTTTCCTTGTTTTGAACCCCAGGGGCAGGGACGTGCAATGACATCCTGCGTCCGCCCCGCCCCTCGCAATTCTTTTAACGCCGGCGCTAGCGATTCCTCCTGGCCTCCGCCAGAGTCTCGTGACACTGGGCAGTCTCCCAGCCTCCCCTGGAGATGGAGAGCAGCCTCAGGTCGCTCAATCCTTCTCCCCAAGCCAGCCCTCCAACTCCCGGTCCATTCCTGAACCTGTCGCTGGCTCATAAGCAGAAATCCAACCACTGCGCGGCAGGCCAGCTTATCTCTGATTCCCTTTCTGTTGCCTCAGAGTTTAACTCCTTCGCCTCCTGTACCTCCTCCCTTCTCACCTCCTCCCCCTTACCCCCCCCACTCCCCTTCCTCTACTACATCTCTCTTCTTCTGGATGGGCCAGTGGTCTGTTTCTGCTGACCCTGTCTGTGTTTCTGTGAGAGTCTGACACAGCCTCAGATCTCCTGTTCAGAGGGTTGTTGGTGCTGGTGGGGGGCACCATGGCGATGATGCAGTCCCTTTCTTTTTCTTTTTTTTACTTAAAAGTTTAGTGGTTACAGGATAGGTTCTATGACATGCAAGTCTCATTTACAGAACGTCCCAAGTCATGTGAAACAATCATACAAGAAACATAGCGCAAACAGTACATGATATTAACAATAAAACATACTACATCAATCACCAGTACAATATTTAAATCATTGGAATTATTTAAAGCAAATGCATTGCTGTTTCTGTAAAAGTAGCCTCTTTAAACTTTGTTTAAAAATGTTCAAAAAGCGAGAATTCTGCAAAGAGGTGGAAAGTTTATTCCAAGACAAGGGGGCATCATATGAAAAACTATTTTTTCAAAAGTTATTTTTAACTAAAGGTAAAACTAAACTACGATTAGGAATGTCACACTAACCGTGATTATGAGCAGAGATTAAAAGTCAGTCAGAGAGATAAGAGGGTGTGTGGTGGTTTATTTATTTATTTAAAATTTGATAACCAGGAAAGGTACCATGATCGAAGCTCATTTCCAGGTATGACCCAGAGAGGGGGTTACAGAGACACATACCACAGAGGTTAGATCATAAAAACAGGCAAATCACACAGATTGTTACATAAATTTGCTTCTAGGGGTACAGTAATATACAATATAATGCAATAGTATTTACAACATATTAATGTGATATAGAAGCTCAGTAACGAGTTTATGAGCTGTGGGGAGCAGATTATCTCAGGTAGGGAAGGCTACAGAGAAAAGGAAGGGGTACAGGAGAAGGGAGAGGAGAGATGAGAGGATAAGAAGGAGATGGTGTATTAGGGATATGAACAGGTGCAGGATGAAGTTGGAGCTGGTCTGAGTAGCTCTTGAGGGCAGGAAAGGAGGGGTGAGGTGGGTAGGGAGGGATGCTGTTCCAGAGGAAGGAAACCTGTAAGAGAAGGTCAGCTGACCAGCTGAGGTGCAGACTCATGGGAGTGCAAAGGACGGGCGCCAATTGAACGTGAGTTGTATGGGGAAGCGGTGGCAGGTTTAAGGAGGGATGTGAGGTAAGGTGGGAGAGTCCCGAACCACAATTTGGAAATGAGGGTGGAGCAGTGTGCAAAGCATCTCTGGGAGAGGGATTGGAGGGATAGAGAAGAGCAGAGGTCACAGTGGTGAATTAGTCACAGGGAGTTTGTGGCAAACTGACAGAAGACATGGTAGAGGATGTCGAGTTTGGTTAGGTAGGTCGCAGGGGCTGCCCTGTAGACCATATCGGCATAGTTGAAGGTGGGGATGATCCATTTGATCACAAGGTGGTGACTGACAGGGAGGGGGAGGCTAGCCTTGTGCCAATAGAGCAGCCCCAACTTTGGACGCAGTTTTGAAAGTAGAGTATTGAATTGGGATGAGAAGTCGAGTGAGGGATCAAGCCAGACCCCAAGGAACTTGAAAGCAGGGATGTTCTCAAGGAGAATGTCCTCATCAGAGAGGAAGGAGGGTAGAGCTTGACTCCTGGTGAGTTTTTGCTTGGTTCCAAAAGTCATTGCAACAGTTTTTTTGGTGTTTGGTTTGAGACTATTCGCATTGAGCCAAGCAGTAACTGCCGTGAAGTCCTCATGCAGAGGAGTTTGAACAGCTGAGGCAGATAGGCCAGACGAGAACAGGATGGTATCATCCGCATACATGTGGATGCTGGCACGGGAGCAAACAGAGGGGAGACTGTTTATGAACAAGGAAAATAGGACAGGACCGAGGATCGAGCTTTGGGGGACACCTGCTAGGATGGGGAGGGAAGAGGGTAAGACGTTATTGATTTTTACTGATTAGGAGCTGCCAGTAAGTAGGATCTAAACCAGGAAACAGCAGGAGGTGAGAGGCTGGAGTCACTTAGTTTGTTTAGGAGGAGGGGGGGGTGAGACACCAAGTCAAAGGCCTTGGCTAAATCAAGGAAAATGGCTGAGGTGATGAAGCCTTGGACCATGGCCGAGTGGATAGCATCTGTGAAGCGTAAGAAGGAGGTAGTGGTAGAGTGGTTCTTTCTGAATCCCAATTGAACAGGGGACAGAGTGTTGGAGGTGTGGAGGAACTCATTTAACCTGGAGAGGACCAGGGACTCTTGGACTTTGGCAAGTGAGGGAAGAAGTGAAATGGGGCAGTAGTTGCCAGGGGCAGCTGCATCCCCCTCCTTTGAAGAGGGGGAGTACTGTTGTAGACTTCCAAGCTGCTGGGACAGTAGAGTAGGAGATGAACATATTAAGAATGAAGGTTAGGGGGTCGACAATTGAGGGAGCAGAGATTTTGAGGAGCTTTGGGTGCAAGCCATCAGGGCTAGATTTTGAGGGATTTAGGGAGATGAGGACTCTATAGACTTCAGAGGGGAAACAGGCTGTAGGTAGAAGTTGGTGGATCGAGGGGGGATGGGGGAAAGGGTTGGGAGGCAGGAGGACTGTGTGGTACAGCACAAGTTGTGAAGAACTTGTTTAGAGCTTCAACAACAAGAAAGGGCTCAGTAATTGGTGTGCCAGACACACAGAGAGTGGGTAGGGGTAAATCTGGGAAAGATGAATGAGCAAGCGGAGATCATTCCAGAAGGAGGAAGGATTGCTATTAGGGCTTGCAAGCGAGCTTTGAAGAAATCTGATTTGGCCTGTCGGATACCTCGTACAAGAATTGTGGAGGGTAGAATAGGTCTGATGGTCAATTGGGTTCTGTGAGATCTTAAATAAATGCCACGATTGATCACGGGATTTACATGGGTATCCCACACACTTAGAAAAATTGAAGTAAAGTGAGAGAGGGCAGCGTCCACGGAGATGGAGAGGACAGGAGACCAGTTGGCCTAGGCCAGGTCTTGAAGAAGTTTGCTGGTGTCAAGGGTTTATAGTTTTATATATCAAGGATAGCCAATGAAGGGTATGTTAAAATGAAGGAGAAAGCCAATTCAGTTGTATAAGTAAGGTACAGTGATGTTCATTCCTTTCTGAATTCAATATAAACTTTGTGAACTTATAGTAGATAGTTTCCACTAGAGAAAGACTAGAAGCACTGGTATTACGATAAATTGTGTCACCATAATCTAAAATAGATAGGATTTCTGTGAAGAGGAAAGGCTGACCATGTTGCTTTTCACAACCCCCTGTAGCCATGTTATGAATGGGATATAGTTGGATTCTCAGAGGACAAGGCTACCCATTCCCCACGTGGCAACAGTCTTGTGACACAGTCAGAGACCAGGCTTTGTGATATGGTTTTAGCTAGGTCACAGAAGCATGGCTTACTAAGTAATAACTGCATATCTGGGAGTTATTGAACCCTGATGCTGCAGGCTGAGGTATTTATGTTCTTCCAGATATGGTTATACAGAGTAAAACCCCAACCGCCATATCTATTATACTGAAAAATGGAATTAAAAATCACCTTTGTACAGTCTCCCCCACCCCACCAAGGCCTAGTCAGTCAGCATGGTAGACACTACCCTAGTGTTGGTGGCCAGACCCTTCCCCACCTTCCTCCCAGTTGCAAGAATCTTTTTCTCCAAGTTGCCAAGTCCTTTAGAAGAACTTTTAAGTCAGAAAGGCAAAACTGCACTTATCTCCCTAGTGGTACAGCACATCTGAGTAAAGCCAGAAATTGTTTGGCTGTTAACGCTACAGAGAGCAGAATGGTTTCATCAGAGATGTCAGCAAAGGTTTCCGAGGAGGTATGATATCATTACAATAAAATGTATGATAATAATAGCAGCAGTCAAAATACTTTAGTTTAAATTAGTTGGACCCTAAAGCTAGATTCAATAAATACATTTTTAATAATGTTTTTAATATGTTCACTGTTGGGGCTGCTTGACTACCTGGTGGAAAAGAGTTCCACAACAGTGGGGCAAGAAACCCAAGTACCCGGTCATCTGAAGACTTCAGCTGGGAGTTAGGAACTCTCAGGAGACCTGCATCAGAGGAATGAAGGGGGAGAACAGGATTGTATTCTGACAGGAGGTCTGTTAAATAGCAAGAGCCCAAATCATGCATTTAATTTATTTAGAACGGTATGGGACTTGGAAGAGGATTTGAGCAGCTGGAATGAAGTTTGAGGGTGAGGGTTGCCAACATTTGGGTATGTTTTGCCACAGTGGTCAACAAAGCCATTTTTGGAGGGAGCAGGAAGGTCAGACATGGTGGGATGGTGCACCAACCAATCAAAATGCAGCAATTAGCATGCAGTCCCATTTATGCATCTACTGTTCTGAACTGGCAGAGTAATGGGACAGTAGCTTTGCAATATGATTTGCTGAGGGAAACGTTTTACAGTAAAATGTGGGATCATGGTGTGCCTTGGGTTACGAACCAAGACGTGCCATTTTCACACAATTACTCACACCCCAGAGAGCCTTCTTGCAATCAGAAAATGGCTCCCTGGATTTTTACTTTTAAAAACTGAGTAATAAGGTTCGGAAAGATAATTATTTCTGGCCTGTGCTGTTGTGCTTGAGTAATGTATGGTCGTGTGACCACATTGTTTTCAGTCACTTGGTTTCTCTTACTCACTTTACAATATAGTAATGCTATTCAGCACTATTACCATTGTAAGAGTACTTCCACTTAAATGCCCTTTAGAGTTAAATAGCTCACCTTCATTACTGCTCTCATCACTGAAGAATGTGGAGAAACCCCTCTTACAGCGATAAAAGTGCCACGCCACCCATGTATTTCTGCATATTAATTTGGAAAGTTGCCATATAAGAATGAAATGACTGAAATGATTTAAGGGGAATCCAGAGAAAATCTGTGAATAAATAGAATACTTAAACATTTCAGGTTTCTAATTATAAGGATTGGATATGAATGATTTTGCATTCCAAACAGGCTACACATTGATCTACAACCCGTAGCCTAAAAGGCGCAAAACAATATTTTGGAAATCAAGTCTAAGTTGAAGTGTAAACCACAACTTGAGGCCAGCACCATACCATGCTGACCTACAGATCACTGGAAAGTCTAGCCCCTCTTTCTAAGTGACTGATGTTGGAATATAGATGCCCTAGAGGGTTTAAACATGGCTAGGACAAGGCAAGGGGACTCAGTCCCTGGGGAGGGCAACACGGGATTGAGGGAATGAGGGAGTTGGGGAAGAGGGAGACAGGACCAGTACAGTAGGTTAGTGAGGTGAGGTAGTATTGCATAGTATAGGCAGACTTGATGGACCCTTGATCCCCTTCTGCCATCAAGTTCAGTGTTTAAACTGAGCTTCTTGTTAGCATTTCTGTGAAAAGGATTTGACAGCTGATTTCCAGAACATCATCACAAATGAAGTGTGGGAATTTCATAAAGTGAGCATTACGAAAGAATATCACATCATCACAGTTTCAGTGAATATCAAAAGATGGTTTGATGGACTGGTATGCATGCATTTCTTTCAGTAAATAATTAGGGTATTACTGGCTGTTGAAGTTGTTAAATCCGAGTTACCTCTTGTTCTAGGGTGATTCTACTTGTTGACCTCTCAGTCACAAATTCCACGTACATCATTCATATTCAGCACTCACTCCGCCTTCTTCTAGAGCAACAAATGGCAAACAAGGACTCATTTAATATCATTGGGTAAGTTAAACATTGTAAGTCGTCTAGCACTTAGTTAGATTTCTGATTACTGAAGGAGACAAGAACTGTGATTTAGTCAGATAATTGTGAAGTCGTATTCTGTCTGGTTCAACTTAGGGCCACCAGCCTTCTGCGGTAGATGAATGAGTGCCACGTACTGCAAATATGGGCAGAGCATGCTTGCACATTAACACTCCCAATGTAAATAACAAAAGTAATCACAGTGGATGTATTCTATGCTAATATTTAGATGCAGTTCTTAATACTCTGATATCTATATATCAACTGCTTTGAGTGTACGTTTGAAAAGAAAATATAAATTAAGGAAAAACACAAAAAGCAAGCAGAATATGTTAGATTGAGTTACCCTCCCCCACCCCAGTGTAAAAAAAACAAAGCCCATGGGGCTCAATCCTCCTCCTCCTCCAGGGAGGAAGAGCATCTTGCTCTGCTGTAATACTGCTACCTGGATGATGGTCATCAATGCTATCCTGGCTCCCACTGTAGAACATGCAGCTAGACTGACTACACCTGCCCCCCATCCAAGTCTATATGAACAACCTCTGCAGCACTTCCCAGACTCCTCCAGCACAGGACATGTTGCTAGAAGAGCAATTAAACCTGCCGCCCCAAGGAGTCTATGTGCACGGCTTCTGTAGCACTTCCCAGACTCCTCCAGCACAGGACATGTTGCTAGAAGAGCAATTAAACCTGCCGCCCCAAGGAGTCTATGTGCACGGCTGCTGCAACACATTGTAGACTCCTCCAACATAGGGCATGGGAGTCAGGCGTGCGCTAAAACCCAGGAACATAAAAAATGAAAGGGAGCAGCACATAAAAGGCAGGAGCAACTGAAAAGTCAGTATCAAATGTTATTTATTATTTAAAAAGACATGGGTGCATGTAGCACAGATCACAAGTGCATAATCTGGATCTGATGCTCACCAACACAGAGAGGAACCAAAATGTAGCAATCTTGGAACTACCTTGTTCCAGTGAGTACAGAACATTGGTGCTGGAAGTCCAGATAGGGACCACCAATATGGTAAACACAGTATTTATTGATTTCAGTTTCATACCTTTGAGACTGAGACTCTTTTTCCAGAGGTTCCATGTCAGTCAATACAAAATATAGTAAAATGCAATACAAGGCATAACAATATAGGTAGAAACACACAGTTGTTACAGATGCTTGCAGTTAATGTCAACACTAAGGATTAAAATAAAATAAAATCGAGAAAAATAAAAACAAGAGGAACTCCAGTGGCACAGATTTGAGTTTCAGTGTACATTCGACCAGCACATTATTAGTACTGTTAAAAGTCATTGTGAAAGTGCAGAGAGACAGACAGGTTGGGAGGAATCCTGTAGTCGGTGGAGTGGTGTGCAGCCAGCGACTTGTCTGGGGTAAGACACAGGAGAAGTTCAGCTGGAGTAGGCTTTGTTGAGAACAAGGGTGGGGCAATTGGAGGGAGGGTGGGATTGGGAAAGAAGGGAAGATAGAGGGGTGATTGAGGGAGGGATTAGAAAGAGATCGAGATCAGTGAGGGCTTTAGGGTGAGTTGGGGGGATCAGGTGGAGATTGCAGTAAGGGTATGGGACCTTGGAAAAGCAGATTTGGATTTCAGCAAGATGAGGGAACAGTTGGAAAAAACTGTAAGGCATATACAGCAGGTGGAGGGGACAGAACAAAAATGGGAAGTATTGAAACAAGCAATGACAGAAGCATCGGAAAGCTTGGTTGCAAAGGTATCAAAGGGAAAAAGGGCAAGGGGTCCAATGTGGTTGCTAAAATAAAGATGATGGTAAGAGCCAAAAGGAGGGCATTCTTTTTGTTTCTAGAAAGGTGTTTATCTCCTTAACTTCTTCAACCAATCTCCATCTGAAATGTTCTCTCTGGCCTCGTCACCCGACGTCTCTGGGGCTTACCTTCTCTGGTGGGTCTTGCCCCAGGATCGTGCCCAGTCATTGATTCAGGTCTGTGAGAGACCAGGCTATCATGGCACTGCAGTTGGAGAGTTTTTCCTTTGTTTTTTCTCACTAATGGGGCCCACATGCATGCAGTGATGCATTGTGCACACTGCACCTCTGTGTAAACACCCCTAGCATCCAGATGTGGGGCCCCTTCCCTGGCCATCCCACGGTACTGTGGGCCCCTTCCCTGGCCATCCCACAGTACTGCAGGCCTTCCCGGCCATCCCACGGTACTGCGGGTCCTTCCCCTGGCCATCCCACGGTACTGCAGGCCCCTTCCTGCCATCCCACGGTACTGCCACCTAGGCAATCCATGGGATGGGCAGTCACCTCTCTGAGGGATGAGAGCTGTCCCACAGATGCTCAACCTCCCTCCCCAGCAAGCCCCTGCGACCCAGGTCTGTTTCAAACCCAGGTAGCTGGTGCGGTGGGAGGTAAGGTCCCCAGTGTCCCAGACATCCATATCATCAGACTGGGTTTAAGCAGGGCATTGTTAAAATATAAGGAAAGCCAATGGGAGGATGATAGGGGAAGTACCTGTAGACAACAAAGGTAGCCAGCAGGAAGGTGAGGAAGGCCATGGCAATAACAGAACTCCAGGTGGGCAAGGAGTAAAGCAAGGGAAACTGCATTCTTCAGGAACATCCGTTAAAGCGTAAGATCCAAGGGGGTGTTGTGAGACTGAAGAAACAGAAAGGATGGGAAGAGGGGAACAAAGGGAAGGTAGAGACACTGACGAAATATTTTCATTCTGTATTTACTAGGATGAGCCACTGCCAGAATGCAGGGTTAAGCGATGAAGGGAGGAGAGCAAGGGCTCGAGTGGCATGGTCAAAATAACAGAGATAAGGCATTGGAAAAGCTTACAGGGTTGAAAGTTGATAAATCTATGGGATCTGATGGCTTACACCCGAGGATGTTGAAGGAGGTAGCAGAAGTGATAGCAGGGCCACTTGTAGACCTATTTAACTGTTCACTGACCACAGGGTTGATCCCTAGGGACTGGAGGACAGTAGACACAGAAACAGAAAATTATGGCAGAAAAAGAGCAAGGTCCATCCAGTCTTCCCAAGTTTCCTGTATAGCCCTGGAACCTAATGTTCCCCTACAGTCTTAGTTCATGGTCCCTCTACACAAGAGCAGAAAGAAGGATGAGTCAGGAAACTATAGACCAGTCAGCTTGACATCTATAGTGGTAAAAATTATGGAGTATTACTAAGGGAGGAACTGGTGGACTTCCTAGAGGAAAATGGGCTACAGGACCGAAGACAACATGGGTTTACGAGGGGAAGGTCCTGCCTGACATAGCTAGCCAGTTTCTTCAGCAGGATGACCAGGGCAACATATAGGAGAAGGGCAGTAGATGTGATGATCTTGAATTTCAACAAAGCCTTTGACTCTGTCCCCCACAGGAGACTGGTCAAGAAGATAAGAGACTTAGAGGTAGGAGAAAAATTGGCAACTTGGGTGGAGAACTTGCTAAGGGGAAGAACACAAAGGGTAGTATTTAATGGGGAGTTTTCAGAGATAAAGGAAGCAACAAGTGGAGTACCACAGGGGTTAATGCTGGGCTGGGTCCTTTACAATGTATTTATCTCTGACATAGGTGAAGGCATCAAGGACAACACCTGCCTCTTCGCAAATGACATAAAGGTCTGCATGAGGCTGGACACAGAGGAAGGAATAAGGGAAATCAGGGAGGATCTGGGTTACTTGGCTAGCAGGTCGAAGATCTGGCAGCTGGGACTTAATGCAAAGAAATGTAACGTGATGCACATTGGGAAGAGGAACCCAAGTGGTGCTGTAAAGCACCATGGAGGAAAAGGACCTAAAGGTCATGATACTGGAAATCCTAAAAACAACAGCACATTGTAATAGCGCAGTAGGCAAGGCAGGTGCTGGGTTGCATAGGGAGGGGGATAAGCAGTAGAAATCAGGAGGTGATCCTCCCATTGTACAGCTTACTAGTGCAACTACACCTTAAACACTGCACAAGGTACTGGAGTCCACACCTGAGAAGAGACTGCAGCAAGAGTGAAACAGTATAGTGTAGGGCAACCAAAATGGTCCATGGACTAGGGGGCAAGACTGCAATAAGACTGGCCTTGTATAGTGCAGAGCAACCACAATGGCCCATGGACTAGAGGGCAGAGACATACGAGGAGAGGCTTCAGGACTTGAACATGCAGACCCTTGAGAAAAGGAGGAGAGGGTGACATGACTGAGACATATGTAACCCCTAGCCACTTTGCTCAGCTGGCACCCAAAAGAACCAGTGCCCAATACATGGCATGCAATTTGCTCTTGGCAGCATTTTTAAATTGGTATCACCCCTAGCGTTAGAGTGTATACCAGGCTCATTGGATGGAGGGTGGGGGTACAATACTAAAAAATAAATCTTTACATTTACATCCAGGTCCATGAGAGAGGATGCTAGGCGTATGCTAAACCTAACTGCTGAGGGGCTGCAATAACGTTCACACAGAAGCAAAAAGCTGAATGTTCAAAGCCATAACTGGGATTGTGCAGTATGGCTTTATTCACAGATGTTACTTTAAAGCACCAGTGGACCTCCCAATGGTTGGTCATGGCAAAACAGGTACACACTTGTTCCAGAAACACATTTGCTAGGCAGTACAGTTTTCCACAGAAACATCTCTGTCCTCTTTCCAAAGTGTTTGTGGCCTGAACCACATACTTGAGCCATTTCCAAAACACATTCCAAATGGCAAACTCGTGACTTGAGCCACATATTTAAAATTCATTCTGGGCATTGGCCTTTTAATAGGGTATCTTGGTACCCATCAATGAACCAGTTAGCCCTGCATTGAAACTCCAGATGGTGTTATTCCCACCCTTTGCCCCAGATACAGTCTCTGCCATTCTTTCAGGGTTACATGAAAAGAAGCCTTCAGTCCCCACTGAATTGCTAAAGACTCCGAACTTTACTTCAAATTAGCACCCTGAAGTGAAAAAGGGTCCTAGATGGTGTGATGTAGCCTTATCTTGGGCACTCACATCCCAGACAACCTCCCAATGAGAACATGGCTCCAATTCTGTAGTCACAGACCAGTTGCTCCATCCTTCCAGTCCTGGAAAGGAACAACAGAAAGGCACATTTTTTCTCTTTGGTAGCTTGTCAGATTCCATTCACAGTCCTTCTCCAAGGCAGCTGAAAACTTTCGGACCTTCAGGAGATTGTCCCGTGGATACACTAGACATTGCCATCCCTCGCACTCCTCCTGGAGTGAAACTAAGAGTCCTGCTGGCAAATGGTTTCCACCACTTCACAGGCAAACTGAGGATTTTACCAAAACTAGGGTGAGAAACGACTAGGGCTTCCTTTCCAGAGCCCCACTGGCAGACCTTCTACCACTCTAACACTCTAACTCAGACTAACTGAACATTCTAAACGTCCCCCTGATCAGCTGATTCAAAAATGGTTATGCTGCTGAGAGAGTTCTAATATGACATAATCATCCCTCCCTCAGGCTAGCTGAGTAAACAATGATGTAATTATGTAGAAAGCCCCTAATGAGCTCCCTACCAGCTGCCTTTTCTACCTGCCTAAGACTAGTACTAATGGATTCTAGTATCCCCAGGGCACTGGGTGATTACACATACAAGAACCAACACGGTATTAATAGGGTGGCGCCAAGAACATTCCTCCTGAGTTCAACTGCAGGCAAGAGGGAACTCACTTAAACCTGCAGGGGAGATTCAAATGGGGCTTTCATAAGCATTTTTCACATAAAGAGTGGTGGACAAGGGAGCAAGCTGCCAGAGGAAGTGGTACAGGTCAAAACAGTGAGCAGTTTAAAAGCAGGGTTGGGCTAGGCATTTGGGGGTAATTAAGAAAGTGGGACAGAAATAAAGGAAAAGATGGCCCCTGGGCCAGTGCAGATAGTTAGGTGGGGTGAGTGCACTAGATGAGATGACAGGCCTTTCAGTTATCTTTGTCTATGTATGTATGCATGCATAATAAAGTGCATTAAGCAGGGTGCAAATACAGAATAGCAGAGGAATAAATAAATACATAAACGCATTCTGCGGGAGACCATGCAACTGACACAAAAGTGTCCCAACGTTTTCACCTCAGCTTAGGCTTCTGCTGGGGCTGAAACCCACGTCTGTCACGTGGTACTGTGGCACAATATCCCCAGCATCACAGGGACAGGTGGTTTTAAACATTTTGAACTAGGAAGGCACCCTGCATTGAAAAGTAGTTCTAAGCCCAGGAATCCCTCACTTATGGTTTCACTCTGTGCATCATTCTCCACGGAGACCGTTGCCCGGAGACAGCACTATTCTAAGAACTGAATATTTAGAAGAATAATGTGTTTTGAAAAAACTCTGCTGCCATTTTCTACCCTGGCCGTTGTCAGATTTGTTTCTCCACTTGGAGAGAAAGGTCAGCCTAAGTATATTACGGTCTTTCAGTTATTTATTTATTTATTTCAGATTAGGATTAACACCTTTGAGTCTGAGACTCATTTACAAAGGTTCCAAGTCAATTAAGGTATAAAGATAGACAGACAACACATAGTTACAGAGTCAATACAGAACATTTGCAAAATGAGTTACAAAGTTACAGACTGTAGCGAAGAGAAATCATTGAAACTAGGCATTCAGGAAGCCAACAGTACTTGAGTATACATAAATGCATTGGGATGGTGAGATGGGCGATTGTGCAGTCCAGACCACCCAGGTTGTAAATGGCGCAAAAGCTCATGGGAATCGTGATGCCGCCTCGGCTGTAAACATAAGCTTAGCTGCAACGCCACGCAGAACGGCATTACGCGTCAACTGACCCAACCACAAAAAAAATAAATTATCATGAAAAAGTGTAAAAACAAACATAATGGCAGACTTAATCAATGTACTTAGCCTTTCATCGGGAGGCTGTGCTCACACCCCTCTAGTTTGGGCTATCTCTGCATGTAGTACACTAACATGACGTTTGCTCATTGTCAGTTACGATTAGCATAGCTCAGCCGCTGGTCCAACAAACTACACAATCACTGTGAGATGTAAGTTCAGGAGGGTGAGAACAGGAATAGGAGTGTATAGTGAGAGTAGGGAAAAGCAGAGTTCTGAAGTACTAACTAAGTGGCAGACTAGAAAGGTGTAGAGGAGCAGCCAGAGCATAGCTTTGTCAGCAAAGGCATAGGTGGAATGCGTGTGTGTGTGTGTGTGGGGGGGCAAGGAAGATGCAGTTGTATTATTATTTTAAAATTACTAGCACTCAGTAATTTTTAATTTTTCTGTTAATACAAGCACTCTGCTTTAGTTCAGGTATTTTGTATTATTACACTGCTGTCCAGTTCCTGTTTGATTCCTGGGAACCGGAGAGCTTCTTTGGCTGCCTAATTTATTTCTTTAATTAATTTTGCTATTTTACCACACACCTTTCCTTTTTGAGTATGTGGTTTGTTCCTGTTGAGGTTTTCTGCTTGGAAATGGAACCGCTTTTACTTTCATTTATTTATTTATTTTGTTGTTTAACCAGGTATAGCACACTAAGCTGAAAGCTTTTTTACAGGAGCGACCTGGGAGCACAAGGAGGTTAAGTGACTTGCTCAGGGTCACACAGTATGCAGGCGGAAGCTGTGGGATTCAAGCCCAGGTCTGGTCTGCTGGATGTCACCAGATTTGCAGCTCAGAGCCTTAGACCACTGCACTATACTGCCTCCTTTTCAGCCTATGCCCTTTCACCTTCATTTAGTTGCATCTTGTACAGTAAGTCGCAGTTTGACCGTTGACATATTTTTCAAGGTAAGAGTTACTATTTGGCTCTTACTTTTAAGGTATTTTGGCTTTTTAAATTTTATTGGAATCATTATGTTGGCTCGCACTTGCGCAGCCAACATCTTTAGATGATAGCAGATTTGGAGGTGCAGTCACTGATGGGTGAATGCAGGCATGCATCAGAAGGTGTGCCCCTCATTCCCCATTCGGCCAGCAGCAGGTGACCTCACACATCCTTAATGAGGCCACCAGATCTAAGAAAAGGTCCACTGCAATGAGAACAAAGCTCTCATGCAGCAGGACCACAACAGGCCTCCCTAAGTGCAGGCAACATGGCAGAAGTGACTGCCACCACCTCCTGTCATAATGCTGATGGGGGAGCCCACTCCCTGTCAGCATAATTACCCCCCTTCCATGTACAATGTATGCCAAGGGGGTGCCCAATCCCTCTCAGCATCATGCGCCCCCACCAACAGTTTTTCTTTGCCGATGGGGGGCCCAATCCCCGTTGGCATTTATCCCGTCCTCTTGTATTTTGCCAATGGGGGAGCCCACTCCCTGTCGACATAATGTGTCCTCCTCCCTTTTGTTGCTTGCCGAGGGGGTGCCCAGTCCCCCTCAGCTTGTGTCCCCCCACCTCAGTATGTGCCGACGGGGGTGCCTAGCTACAGAATCCCCCTGTAAACATTTTCTAGGTGGCACACTGGGAGCCCACCCCAGCATGCCACATGCCCTGCAAAAATTTTCCACATTTTTTTTAAAACTGTGTAAAAAGAAAATGGTCCCTCGCTGGCCTCCTGCTCCCCTCCCCGCAACTCCACACCCACCCTCTGTGCACCCTGCCTCCTCACACCCCCTCACCCCATACTTACCTCTTGAGACCGGCGATGATCTTCGGTGGACCAGAAACCGTCTGCACTCTTCAAAGCTGACTGTGAACTGAAGAAATGCCGATAAGCTGTATAATGGCATAAATAGGGTTTTTTCAACTTTTGTTCATATCTCAGGCATTTTTGGAATTTTGCCAAATTTTCAACATGGGGTTATTGGGACCGCTCCTCATGAATTCAGTCACTGACATGGTATTCAGGTCCTGAAATGTGATTTTGGTCACTACGCAGAATCACCTTTCAGGACTGAGAAAGCGAAACAACAGTGCCACTGTTCATGTGGGGCACTCTCAAAAGCCTATGTTGCAAATTTGAGGACAAAACTCCCAAATGGCTGTTTTACGAAGCCGCTAGCTGTTTCCACGACCATAATGTTGTGAATTAGTAATATTTTCACCCAGATTTTCAAAACTGACATTTTCCCACACCTCCTGATGAACAGTACAGCTGTCATTTACATATCCTGCCCAAAATGTGTTTTCGCATGTCTGGCATAGAATAGCATGGCCACTGTGTGAAATCAGTTTTCAGGACAGTTTGAGGAAATGACAGTGACACTGTACATGAGCAGAGGCCCTAAAATGCCTATGTTGAAAATTTGGTGCTGAATGTCCATAAAATGACTGTTACAAGCGTTCGTTGCGCAGCTTCCATGCACCCTTGTAACTTTGCAAATTTGCAATATTTCCATGCCAGATTTTCAACACTGGCATTTTTCACACCTCATAGAACAGCACAGCTGTCATTTTCACATCCTGCCCAAAATGTGCTCCGCACCTGTGGCACACAATGGCGTGGTCACTGGGAAATCAACTTTGGGACAGATTAACTAAATCACAGCGCCACTGTTCATGAGGAGGGTCCCAAAATGCCTATGTTAAAAATGTGGCTAACAAACTCCCCAAAATAATTGGGTTACGGACGTGTGTTGCGCAGTTTCTATGCATGCTCATGACTTTATCAATGTTCCATATTTTAACTCCACAGTTTCAACGTTGCCATTACTTACGCCTCCTCATGAACAATACAGTTGTCATTCTCCACATCCTGCCCAAAATGTGTTTTTGTCTCTGTGTCGCCAAATGGCATAGCCGCTGTGCAAAACCACCTTTCAGCTAACAAACTGATTGTGCCGCTTTTCATGAGGTGGGCTCACAAACAGCCCATGTTGCAAATTTGGAGTGAAAATACCACCTCACGCCTACGGTGTTAGGGTTTCCAACTGTAGCACCCCACCTGGTACAGACTGACAGGTGACAGGGGTGTAACTTGGGATCATCGGATGTAATGCTCACACCATTCCACCCCAACCCCCCTGCAGCCACTGACAGGCATCGTCATGTGCCTTGCACTGTTTGGCCTCAAAATTCACCCCACTCTCCTATACTGCACCCACATCAGCATATTTCCTTATGGAATGGGGTAAGTATAATGCCCAAGGACCCCAAAGCACACTACAGCACTTGTCAGTGTCTACAGGGCAGGGTGAGGTACAATGGCGTGAGTGATATAGCTGACAACCCAAAGGCACACCCCAATACCTGTCGCGCTCTACAGGGTGGGGGTGGGGTTGGCGTCACTTCAATACTTCACTGCCATTCCTATTATACATCTCTAGCTCCGGCACTGCCAATGCCAATGCCAGCGAGACAACATTCGGCATTGACAGATGCTTTTTATTTTATCACTAGGATCTCTCTATTTGGCACAACAGAGAGTCCTAGTACATTCAAAAGCTAAGATATTTTCAAAACGTTGTTTTTCAGTTCTTAGCAAAGGCAAACTGCCAAGAACATAAATCAGATTGCCTGTGTTTAAATCACAACTTTAACAGCATTGTTTTGCCCCCCTCTAAAAAAAAACTCTAAATAAAGGAAAAAAAAATTAGAAGGTATTATGGCTTCTCAGTCTGCCTCCTTATCACCCCAGAATAATAAAAAAGGCTCTGAGGTAGGCCAGCCCAGCAGCATGGAGGATTAAGGTGTTGCACATCTTACCTCCTGCCGCTCCAGCGATCTGTGGTTGGGAATGAGCATGGGTTGCCAGGGCCAGTGGGGTGGGAGAAGACTGAGCATCCCAGAGACTGCTCTCCTCTCCCGGGGAGGGTGGTCAAGCCATCTCAGCTTATGACTGCCATTGGGTGGATGCCCTGAGGTAGTGCAAGCGTGAGCAACTCAAACTGTAGTGACATAGGATGGGTGCACCTCCACGGACAGTTACTGACACCTTGGCACAGGAGGGACAAAAATGGAAAAAATCTGGGGCTCATGATTGCAATCCCAGAGATGATCTGGATATGTCTGCTGGGGGTGGGGATGGGGTGGGGGGTGGAGACATGCTTCTGGACCAGGAGAGAGGTAGGAATGACAGCGGGGATGAGGACAGGGCTGATAGCCACCCAGATTTGCCAAGAAGGATAAAAACCTTTGTGGAAAACAAGGTGCTGAGAGAGTTCCTATTGATGGTGGGAAGCATACATCAGAGCATTCTGTCACCTGTGTTCAATAGCAGGAACAAAAATGTAACGTTTGACAAGAAAAAGATAAAGCTGCGCAGCCATTTGAAAGGGCATGGTAGAGGTGGATCAGATATCAGGGTGTCTGAAAGAGGAACCCTGAATCTGTTGATGGCAAAAATATAAATAAAAGAGCCTCTGAGCAGATGTTGGAAACGGTTCCTGCCAGAAACAAATTTAAATCAAAAAATGTCACTGCCACTTCCCCTGAACAGAGAAGAGCAGGGAGATAATAAGGAGAAGATGCCCTCTGCCAGTCCAATGGTGCAAAGGGCTAAGGCACTGCATGCCGTACCTCGCGTCACGCTGGCAATCCAAATTCAGGAATGAGCTCGGATTTGCAGGGGTAGGTAGGGTGGGGGGGGGTGCTGGGAGTGGATCAGGCAACCGTCAGGCAGCTTTCCTCTTCCTGATCAGGGTAGCTTGCTAACTCAGGTTCTCAGGGTATTAAATAAGCTGGAAAACTTGATTAGCAGTTCTTTGCATGAAAGTGCTACTCAGCTGTGAAATTGCGTAGCACTTAGCACAGAATGATTAGCAACATTTAAAATATATATTGTTTTATTCATTTGTCTATTATGAATGGTTAGCAGTCTACTGCTATGCATTTCTGAAATGGTTTGCATTACCTCCTATTTTGTGTAGTGTTTTGTCATGCTACAGTAGCTATTTAATACCCTGCTCTTGGCTGCCAGCAGGTGTAGGCCTGCTGGCAGTGCCACCGTATGAGTAGCAGACGAAAGTCAGGGGCAGGGGGAGACACGTTTGCGGGATGTATGTGCACCTCCACATACATGCATAGCCTGTTCCTCCGTAGCTCAAGGGGAGAAAACAGAAAAGAGGACTCAAGCACTTCATGAAGCCCTGGACCTCTCTCCAGACCTGCACTACCACCTAGACACCTGAAGCATCTGTATGTGGCTCGGGGGCAGTCCCCTCCTTTCCAGCCCGTCACAGGGGCAATCGTGGGGACCAGGTAAGTCCAGAGGAGGTGGATGCTGGCCATGGAAAGAGGGGACAGGAGCCGATAGCCATCTGAGGGTAAAAGCTGCATGGGAAAAAAGTAGAAAATGTCCTCATTAGAGGAGGATTACTACCCAAGACCCTATGTTCCTTATGAGTATCCACTCCAAAGAGGTTACTGTTGGGGCGGGGTAGAAGGGGCACTAGGCATGCAGCTGCAACACCAGACCCCAAGTCTCAGCAGAAACAAGACCCCTGACATTTCTTCACAGGTGTCCCAACCATTGCCAGTGGGGGAAGGTTGACTCACTACTTTAAAGAATGGCTAAAATTTACCACAAACAAGTAAGTCCTTGAAGTAGTGAGCCAAGGTTTGTCCCTGCAGTTCAGAAAATTCCCCAAACTGCAGAGTCCAAAACTGTTCCTGCCTCTCAACCCAGCAGAAAAAATCCTGTTGCAGCTGGAGGTAAATAAACTATGTAGGCAAGAGCGTTGGAGAAAGTCCCTGCCACACAATGGGGCAAAGGTCTCTTCTCCAAATATTTCCTGACACACAAGAAAAATGGGGAGAAGCCACCCATTTTAGACCTGAGATATTGGAAGAAATACATAAAAAGAAAGATTCAGACTGGTTGACACTGGAGGGGGGGGGGCACTCTGGAACCCAAGCAAGATG
Organism: Neoceratodus forsteri; assembly: GCA_016271365.2. Classification (NCBI taxonomy): domain Eukaryota; kingdom Metazoa; phylum Chordata; order Ceratodontiformes; family Ceratodontidae; genus Neoceratodus; species Neoceratodus forsteri. Next base: position 51,268,919 of record JADMNL010000025.1, read on the forward strand.
GCCGCATGGTTTACAGCACAGCAATCAGCACTAATTTAAATTGTTAAAATGCAATTTTCCGGTCTACAGATCTCATAAATTGAATGTGCTTGTCTAAGAAGATCTCAGGAACAAAATGGAAAATCCAAACAAAGACAAGCGAATGCCTTAGTGCACTACAGGCAAGACATCAGTGGGAGCTCCCACCATGTGGTCTGTGCAAGGTTGCATGCTTGTCCCACAGAGGCAGTTACTGTGGAAACCCTACAGTCACTGGGGGATTCAAATCAACTGTCTGATCAAGGTGGCATCTGGCTTGGTGGACAAATTCGAGGGACTCGTGAATGGTGCTTGGCTTGGAGACCAGTATGGACTCCATTAAAACAGCAATGATGGAGGCCGCAAAAACCCGTCAGTGTGGTGTTAGGCATGGCATCCATACTAACAAAGGAGAATTCCCATCTCCATGCCAGACTAGAATCCCTGGAGACCCAGGCACATGGAGCGAATCTGCAGGTGATTGGCATGCTTGAAGGAAGTGAGGGGGACCCATCTGCCATTGATTCTGCAGTACTGGTTTGCACAGCAACTGGGGCAAGCCATAACCAATCATCCTATCATCATTCAAAAAGCTTACAATGTGCTGATCTTATCTGTGTCAGTCTTTACCATTCATCACTGGTGAGTTCAGGCCGGAGGAGCAGGACTCCGCGGGAGCATTTTTTTTCCTAAAAGGGAGGAGCCGGTGCCATGGATGGCTCCGCCTTCGAGGCTGAAGCACTGCATGGTGCTCACGGGTTGGCCAGTAACTGACACCAACTTCTCCTCCACCCTAGTTTTGCTTCTCCCACCATAGAGTGAGTGTGACCTTGTGACTGAGTGATTCAGAACTGCGACATCGCAGCCTAGTCTGTCCGAGTCCGTCCTAGTTCTGCAGGAGCCATTGCGTTTTCTGCACCAACCTACCAGTAAGACGTTTCCTTCTTTTTCTTCAGTGCTGAGACCTGTTGCTATGTTGTTTATTGATTTATCCATCTGATCATGTCTCGTCCCGGGGACAAAAAGAAGAACTCTTCAAAGGCGGGCTGGTTCCCGATGTGGCGGTGTCCCTGTGGCCGGCTTTATTCCGTCTCAGACCGGCATGATTACTGCCTGACCTGCCTGGGCCCCGACCATGATATGAACTGTTGCAATGCCTGTTTCTCCATTGACTGCAGAGTAATAGAACTCTGTGCATTTACACTTGGCCGCAGGCTGCCAACTTTTGGAGGACAGTCGCGCACTAGGAATGCCAGATGCAGGTCCCTTGACCCTTCCTCCGGGTCCCCTCCCAGTTCTATAAGGGCCATGGAGGAGGGGGCTTCTGACTCTCCTAGCCTCGCCATGGCAGAGGCCCCTCTTATGGTGCTGGAGGCCTGGTCCGACTCTTCCAGGGGTTGGGCTGGAGGCACCATTCTGGCAATCACCTCCTTGGAGGTGAAGGCTCCTCTGGTGTCGTGGCTTGTGTCTGCCAGTCCTGGCCTGGTTGTTTCCTTAGTGCCACCTGTCGCCACTGCCTCGGATCCCAACGCCGTTCGTGGCACCATGATTGGGGCGGCGCCATGGGCGGTGCTTGGCTGACTCACAGTGCCGCTTCCGGCGCCGGGAATGAGAGGGTTCAGGAGGTCTTCTGGATCTGCTTGTCCTTGGGGGATGACATTTGAGTCGGATCTGCCCTGGCTTTCCTATTCTTTGGGTCCTCGGACTCTCCGCCCAACACTTCTGCACTTGTCCAACCCTCTCTTTCAGAGCGGTGGTTTCTGCGGTGATGGATCTTCGGAGCTGGGGAGGCACTGAAGGGTTCACCAGAGCTGGTAGGGCCTCTGGACTTAGAGGTGACCCCCCATTTTAAGTGTCAGGCTGGGACCACTTCTGGACCTGCTTAGATATCTGGGACAGGCGAAGGTTCCCTCAAGGGCTGCCCTTCGGGTGCTGGTGGGTGAGGTTGAGCTTCCACAGTTGGTACTGAGGAAGAAGTCCCTCTCTGAGACTGAAGGGTTGAGGGGACAGCGCCAAGAGCAGACCCTTCCCTGGTAGCCCACAAGGGTTCAGGTAGGAGCCACAGCACTGACCCTGTCTTCTCCCCTGGGGGGAATCTCATTTCTTTAGGCTAGGGACCTTCCTTCTGGATCCACGTGGCCCTGGTTGCCTTACGGGGGGGAATCCCCTTCAGGGCTCAGTCCTGACTGTTTCAGAATGGTTGAATGGACAGTGACTGCCGCGACTGACAGATCCTTCTGGGGTGTCGGATCACCTGTGCAGTCCCCTAGCCCTGGCCGAGGACGTCCTCTCCCTCAGAGGTATTTGGCCCCTTTACCTCTGCCTTCCCCTCCCTTTCTCCCAGGCCACTCTGGTCCTACGGGGCCTCTAACCTGGGAACAGTTTAGAGCCACGGCTGCCCATTTCCCAACATAAGTTAGCTCCAGGGACGAGCAGGTGTTTCATTACTCACCCCTGCGGCAGGTGGACTCTGACTCCTCATCTTCCTCACATGAGGGAGAGGATCTTTCTGTCCACCTATCCTTGGACTCTGATCAGACCTCCTATCAGTGTTTCCTTTCAAGGTTGGTTGTCGAGCTCCACATTTCGCGATTAGTGAGACCCTATCCTGAGCTGGTGATGTGCGCTTTTTTAAGCGAATACAGTGAGAGCAGCCTGGTGGGGCCCACCTGGCCCTCCCACTTTTGGGAGGCATCGTATCGCAATTGGCAGTGTCCATCAGTCCTCTCCACAGCCCCAATGGACTGCCAGTGCAAGTATTGCGCACCCCAGGGATCTTCAGGAGACCTACCTCACTCCTCTTTGGGCGTGACACTCTTGGACACTCCATCCAGGCATAGAAGCTTGAGGCGTGACCAGCCCCTAGATGCGGACTCCGCGGAGTTTGACTACTGGGGGAGGAGAGCCTTTTCCTCAGCACATCTCTCTCCCTCCATTGCACCACATCAGGCCCATCATGCTGCCTGCAACAGGCACCTATGGTCCTTGCTAGGACAAATCCTAACATCTATGCCTGATTCGGCGGCAACTAGACAAGTCATTGCCCTCACCACCTGTGACCTGCAGCTTGCGAGGCACCAAGCAAGGGCATCGTATGATGCCAGTGAGGTGGCATCCAGGCTAGTGGGGACAGTGATCTGCGTTAGCGGACAGCATGGCTTCATCTTTCCCAGTTATCACCCATAGCCTGGCGTGGGCGGTGCCTCCTCCTTCTGGGAACCCACCTTTTTCCCTCAGAGTGAGGCTGGAACTTCAGGGGCAACTTCCATCTCCTAGGTAGAGGGAGACCCTGTCTCACCCTGACCAGTCCAAAGCCTAACTAGGCCTGTAAGGGTCTCTCCCCTCCTGTGTCTCCCCCACAGGAGGCTGAGGGACATTCCTCTCTCAGGAAGGTACCAGGTCCCCTTTGGGGAGCTTGGTAATCACCCACCAGTGATGAATGGTGAAGACTGACACAGATAAGGTATGAAAATTACATACCTACCGAAATTCTTGATCTTTCTGTGTATCTTCACCATTCATCACTGTTTCCCACCCTTCTTCCTCTCTTGGGCCTCAGATTGTGGGCAGTGCCTCCTCCCTGCTTGCCTTCCCCCCAATTAAAGCCAATTGTGGGTAAAGTTCCACTGGTACCTCCGGGTTTCCTGCCACTTCTCTGAAGCATCAGCAACCCACCATTGGTGGGAGGGCAAACAGGGGCACTTGCCTTTCCTATTGAGTGCTCCCTGGACCCTCTTCTCACATTCCTGGAAGGGGCTCCATTGCCTCGGGGGATTTTCTGTCCCCATCTTGGGGATCAGATTGCCTTCTTCAACTGTTGGCTTGTGGGACCTTCGCCAGGACGTAATGGGAGTGGAAGGGCCCTGGGGTCCACTAGTTTCCTCCAACCCCCTTCAGGAGCTATGCTTCCTTCCTTTCTTTTCCATTTCCAGCTCAGTTCTCCTGTGCAGGGTCCTCCTCTAAACCAGCATGGATGTGTCTGTTAAAAAAAAAAAAAGTCTTCAGGCATCCTCTTCTCTTTTGGCTTGCTCTAGAAAGAGCGACATCCATCTCTAGATCATCATGTGAGAAGTCTTTCTTCAGGGGACTGTGCAGCGTGGTGGGTTCTGTCCCTACTCTGGGGTAGCATAAGGACAGTAGTGGGAGACCCTTACTGCCCATTCCTCTTTTCCTTTCTGGGGAAGGGCGCTTGGCCTAGCGCCCTGGCTGTTACTGGCAGGCTGAACAAATCTTGGTTGGCCATTCTCACCCTTCTCAAACCCGGGAGTCTCTGTTCTGCACACTGTCCTTGGGGCAGGATAGACTTCAGAGGTTAAGGTAACTTAGACAGTAGTGCCCTCTTTCTTCAGTCTCGGAGGGCCTTTGGCCTCTGATGGGTCAACAGGGGGTCTCTCATCTCCTCTCCCCTCTCTCTCTCTCTTCCTCGTCTTCCTATCCCTTTTCACTCTCCCTCCCTTACTCTATTCCCCAATTTTTTTTTCACCTGCCCAGAGGCTGGGGCCTCCTGTCCCAGACCCCTAGGTTTGCCCTTCTGTCCTCTTGGCTGGCATTATCTCTTTTCTGTTTATAGCCTTTCGTTTTTCTATCTCTTGGGCTCCCTTGCCCCGCCCTCTTTCTTTCTCTGTTCCTGATTTCACTCTCCAGCTTGCAGAACTGGGGTGGTGGAGGAGTCGGTGTTGGTTACTGGCCAACTTGCGAGCACTTTGGTGCCATTTAGAAATGTGACCATGCTTCCGACCAGCCTGTGACTTTGCAGCGAGACCGCTGAATTCCAATTTATGCTATATTGACAAAATCATAACCGAGTCAAACTATTGGCTGCATCAGCCTCTTCTGCATAACGTGTGCAACCAAGCAGTGTTTTCTACAGTAGGTAAAATCTGAAGCTGGGAACTTGACAGTGTCCCTTTAAAATAAAGAGTTCTAAAAGAGACTGAATACAAAGATAAAGAGCCTCTCACCAACTACCACCTCACAGATTTACTATACAGTTACCTGACTACCCGCCATAATGCTGCTCAAAATGAAATGAAGATAATAGTGGCAATAAACCAGGCAACGTAAGCAAATGAATAACCTACTACTAAACATGCTGTGCCAGCATTATAAATAGTTATCCTCACCAATACAGTCGGAAGAAAAAAAAAAACAGTAGCTCACTAGCCTGGGTGTGGATTCAGTAGTTCAGCTCATATACTGAAGCCTGTAACAATGTAACACTCCTCTTATAACACGTCAGGAAATCTGGGGAGAAAGGGCAGTAAAATTAATAATTTGATGAATAACTAGATTCACAAACTGCATTTTTTTAGAAGAAAATAGGACATTAATAATGGGGCTATATGCTCCATAATGTCATAAGCTACAAACAACTGGGTTATAGCATTAGATATTCTCAGCTTTCCAGTAGTGTAAAATATGTGTTCCTGGCACTTATTCTTGCAAAGTAACAAATGGCCAATGTATTTAATTTACTGTCCATAAAAGTGGTAAAATACTGACATTAGTTTTCAGAATGCAGCAAAGAAAAACTCTAACCTTCAGTAACTTGGTAAAATTCAGTTAAAACACAAAGGAATGAGATAATCCAGGGGGAGCTACAGATTTTTTGGTAATGCCCCCTCTTTTACAGGGCAAACACAAATATTATACAACACAACATACTGTATAACTTTGCAAAACACTGGAAGAAGACAAGTGCATGGTGGATTTATCTGGTATTAAATATAACCTTACACAAAGAACACATATAACAGTAATTTTTTTGATAAAAATCAGATAAAACTTTTGAAAACAAAGGTCGTCTTAACAGAAACTAAAAAAATAAAAATAAAACTGGTACAGCAGCAAAATAACAATGGAATAATATACATTGTGCACATTCCTGATTAACAGAATTTAAGCAGCTTTTACCTGCAGTGGAGCTGAACAAGAACTGGTGGAGTCCTACAAAATCTCAGGGGTGATGCTGCAATCTGATTGGTTACACAAGTCATGTGCTTTTCACTGTGTTATATTCAGTTCAGTATGTATTATACTCATTTCAGTTTGCTGTATTCACACCTTGCTACATGTTACACTCTATTCAGTCTATGCCTTGCAAGTTAGGCAATTCAGTTTGCTATTTGCTCATTTCAGTATGCAGCATACACATTTTAATATATGATTTTGTTTTCAGTACTTCACAACCATTTTATTTACTACAGTACACATTTATCAAGAGTATCAATATATTAAATAAATATAATCTACAATTCAGTATGTGTCATATTCATTTTGGTATACATTATACCCTATTTATTATGTATTCTATCCATTTTAGTTTAGGTCACGTATATTTTGGCATGTGTCATAATTATTTCAGTATGTGTTATATATATTTTTTATCTGTCATATCCATTTCAGTATTGGTCATATTCATTTCGACATGTGTCATAATTATTTCAGAATGTGTCATATCTATATTGGTGCATATCACACATTTTGTTTTTTGTCATACCCATTTTGGTGTGGGTCTTACCCATTCAACATGTGACATATCCACTTTGGTATTTGTAGTAATTATTTCAGTATTTGACATACCCATGTTGGTGTCTGTCATATCCATGTCAGTTTGTGCTATAACCATATTGGTGTATGTCATAACCATTTGGTATGTCATACCCATTTTGCTATGTGTCATAGCCATTTCAGCATGGGTCATATCCAGTTAGCTGTGTGTCAGGGCTCTATCATGTGTGTCACGAATTTCAAAGTGTGCCATATTCAGTTCAGTTTGTCTCATACCCATTTTGGGATATAATACCCATGTTGGTATATAATACCCATTGTGTTATGTGTCCTAGCCATTTCAGGATGGGTCATATCCATTTCGATATGTGTCATTATTATTTCAGCATGTGTCACTCCATTTTCAGTGTGTATCATGCCAATTTCAGTTAGTGTCAGTCCCATTTTGGTATGTGATACCCATTTTGCTATGTGTTATAGCCATTTCAGTATAGGTCATATCCATTTAGGTATGTGCCACAATTATTTCAGCATGTGTCATACCATTTTCCGTGTGTGTCATATCCATTTCAGTTAGTGCTAAACCCATTTTGGTGTGTGTCATACCCATTTCGATATGCCATACCCATTTTGCTATGTGTCATAACCATTTCAGTGTGGGCCATTTCCATTTCAATATGTGTCATAATTATTTCTTTATGCATCATACCGATCCTGGTATAACATATCCATTTTGGTTTGTATCATACCCATTTTAGTGTGTGTCATATCCATTTCAGTATGTGTCATATCTATTTTGATATCCATATTGCCTGTTTCAGTATGTGCCCTAGCCATTTTGGTATATGTCATACTTATTTTAATAAGTGTTATTTCTATCTTGGTGTGTGTCATATCCATCTTGGTGTATGTCATATTCAGTTTGGTATGTGTCATACACATTTTGGTATAGGTCATAACCATTTCAAAAGGTCTCATAACCATTTCGGTGTGTGATATACTCATTTTCATGTTTGTCATTTTCATAATATTATGCTGTAAACATTTTGTTGTTAGTCATAGACATTTCACTGTTAATTATATTCTGAAAACTGTCATTTTGAATTGAATGGCTTCCCATAGCCCTTGCCACTTTATTAACAGCTTGTTTTCTGTTGTGGGTAACAGTAGCAAAACCTTTTCTCCTGGCTCAAAACCTTTTTCTTTTGCCCCATGGCCATAATATACCTTCTGCTGGTTTTGAGCCTCTTCCTGATTACTGTGGGCAATTTCAACGTGATTTTGCCAGCTTCTTTCTTAGGGCACACATGTAAGAAGAGATAGATTGTTTCCGGGTAGGGTCATCTTCCCCAATTTTTCTTTCATCACATCCAGTTGCCCTCTTGGCTACCTACCATATAACATTTCAAATGGTGAAAACCCTGTTGGTACCTGTGGCACTTCTCTGTAAGCAAAAAGTAGGTAAGGCAAATATTGGTCCCAGTCTTTCCCTTCCCCTTTTACAAACCTTTTTAACATTCATTTTAGGGTTTGGTTAAAACGCTCAACAAGACTGTCTGTCAGAGGGTGATAGGGGAGGTTCTTATGGCAGTGATACCTAATAATCTGTACAGCTCTTTAAGCAATGCAGCACCAAAATGACTTCCTGATCAGTAATAATTTCTTTAGGTATGCCCACTCTGCTGAAAATTTTGGCAAGCTCTGCTGCAACTTTTGGGGTTGTAACAGTACGCATTGGAACTGCTTTTGGGTATCGAGTAGCACAGTCGCATACTACCAGGATAAATCTATTACCCTTTTTACTTTTGTCTAAAGGACCAACCACATCCATTGCAATTCTCTCAAAAGGCATATCTATTAAGGGTAGGGGCACCAGGGGCACCTTGTCTTTTCTAGTGACTGGGGCTACTTTCTGACACTTAGCACAGGAATTACAATAGGTAGCAACATCTTCATGAATTCCCGGCCAGTAAAATCTGTATAACAATCTGGCAAGGGTGCGATCCCTTCCTGAGTGACCAGCCATAGGACTATCATGTGCTATCTGTAACAATTTTCTATAGTTCTGTGGTATAACCAATTGTTCTGTCTGTTACTGTGTCTAAGGTTTAACCTAAACTCTGTACAGTAACCTATCACATTTTTCAAACATTTATCCACGCTGTTTTGTTCCCCCCCCCCCCCAGCTGCTTAAAGTAACCCTGGAGAGAAACATTATTAGCTTGTTCTGAAAGAAAATCACAATCGGTTATCAATTTAGTTTCAGTATTTTCATACTCTAACCCTTCATGTCCATTAGTCATTTGTTGTCATAATTTCTTCAGGCTTTGTCTTTCTTTTTGGGATTTCTGGATCTTGGAACTGTGCTCAAACAAGTCCAAATCAAAATCACTGAAAGAAAAAGTGTCTCCACCATCTGAAATTTTCTTTGCCTGAGCTCTTGTCACCACAGCTGCTGAAACATCAGGATTTACTCATTCTTTGATCAACTCAGTAAATCCTGGAAAGTCATTTCCAATAATCAAAGGTACAGGTAACTTAGGTACTACCTCCACTTTCATTTGGTGTGACACACCCTTAATTGTCAGAGTTACTTGGGTGGTGGGATATTATTGAGTGTCCCCATAGATGCAGATGACACCAGTACCTGGTCCCTTAGCACAGTGTTTTCCAAGCTCTTTAACATGCACTAGGGTCTGTCTGCTTCCCAAATCAACGAGTCCCTTCACAGTCTTATTCCCCACCTTTATTTATTTATTTGCTTTTGGTAACTGGTAAGTGCACTAGGCATAGAATGCCTATTTACAGACACAACCGGGAGGATACAGGGTTACAGAGATAACAGCAAGTGGGTGGAAAAACAATGGGTAGAGATCAATACAGTATCAAACAAGTTTGCAGTACGTACGAGTCAACAGTAGGTAACAATAAGTAAACATAGCAGTAAAACAGTATAAGTGCAGTTTTTTCTATCTGAGGGATGCAGACTGGGAGAGATAGCTCTGCAAGGTGCAGATGTGAGGTTCCGCTGGGAGTCGAATTAGAGCACAGAATAAACGGTCAGTTTTAGTTGAGACCAGGGGACTATAGGTCCAGGAAGGTAGTGGAAGGACAGCTCAGAGGGAGAGAACCAGAGGGCAAGTGCTTTCTTCTGTTAGGGAACAAAGAGGGAGGGAACCGAGGGATGAGAGAGAGAGAGAGAGAGAGGGTGTGAGAGAGAGTGGGGGGTGGTGATGTGAGACAAGGATATGGTTGAAGGGGGGTTGGGAAGATACAGTGGAGACAAACAGGGGAGGGAGGATGGGAGTCCTACAGGGGTTGGAAAATGGCACAGGGGGTGGAGACAATTAAATGTTTGTGGTGCATCCTCTTGAAAGTGGCATGGGATGGAGCAAGACAATTTGCTTGTGGAAGAGAGTTCCAGTACTTTGGTGCAATATGTGAGAACGCCTGGTACCCATTGCTGTTTTGCATCTGGGGATGTGGAGGAGTGCTTGTTCAGTGGACCTTCACATCTGTTAGGTACTTGCCCAAATTTGCCAAGAGACAAATCACATCAGTGCCACTCTCTTTATTATGATTTCTTGCAAAATGACCTGGCTTAATACAGTTATAGCAGACAGCGTCGTTGGCACAGATGTGTTACCCACACCAGAGTTCTTATTAGGCTTGGAGTTTAAATGGGAAAAAGAGTGTCTTACCGGTGCTTGGCTGTTACAACGCTGATGTGGCATTTGTCTGGCCATTTGGTAGTCCTCAGCCAAAGAAACAGCCTTTTCCTCAGTCTTCGGTTGGTGTTCCTTTACCCACAGCTGCACATCTGTAGGCAAGATGCTGATGAATTGCTCCATGGCAAATGTGTCGATGATCTGTGGGACTGTTTTGCTCTCTGGTTGAATCCATTTTATCAGGAATTCTCTGAATCAGGTGAAGTCTCCTCAAGGATTGTCAACCGAGTTTTACCTCAGAGATGAAGTCTGTGCCGTAGGTCTCTCGGAGATGTCATACCTTTTAGGACTTTGTTTTCACCAGGTCAGAGTTTTCTGATTTTGTAGTGTCAATACTGCTGTAGGCAAGTTGGGTACCAGTCTGATTGTCCATTGCTGCTTTGGCTACTGGCAGGTTGTGGCAACTCTTTCAAAGGTTGTCAGGTATGCCTCAATATCATCCAAGGGACACAACTTAGTAAGTTTAATGGGTTTTAAGTTGCTTGCATTTTGTTGCTCATCTGGGTCTGTGATAGCTTGCAAGGTATCCAGCCATCGCTGCTCCTGTCACTGCATCTCTTCTCTTATCTGCTGCTCTTGTTGCTTCATCTCTCCTCTCCACTTCTAAACGCTGACTCTCTTGTTCTCTCTGCTTCTCCGTCTCTTTTTGTTGTATAGCCCACCATTTGAAAAAGTCCATCAGGCTTTTAGATTCTGTCACTGCCTGTTCTTTTTCCATAATTTGTGCTGGCTGTACAATCTCAGACTGAACTTCTGTCGCTGCTAGTTTGGCTGCCATTTTCCTGGTAACCACTCCTGGATTGCTGCTACAGAATCCATACCTTCCTCTGTCCTTCCCTGGTACTAGGTCCAGTACCCATGCACAAAACTCCTGTCTTAGGGTATGCACGGTGTAAATCCCACTTATGCTGACACCATCTGTCATCGAGGCACAGGTCAGGAAGTATAGGGAAAACCAGGAGCAGTTGTAGAATTCACCAAAACTATTTATTTATGGTAACAATAACAAAAAAATAAATAAACTTGTTCAGAATAACTATGTACAGAGAAATAAAATAAAATCTTTCTTCGGTCTCGGTGTGTCCCTTTTTCCTTCTAAAACCTCTTCAATTGCAGCTCAGCTCTTTTATAAGTTCTTTCCAACCCCCAATCTAAACAAACATCCTGTCCTTGTGTATTTTCAGGTAAGTGCAAGGCAGGAACACATTATTAACACTGAGCCCCTCCCTCCCCTCAGCTTTTGCAAAAATCTCAACATTTGCACTCAAGTAACCTCTAGAGTTTATGCTGTCATCTCAAAATATAAATATATACATTTAAGCAGTAACACTATATTTTTTCTAAACAATAGGGATCCCAATATCAGTTAGATTTCCATACATTGATTTACACATATTTTTATATTAGCTGATGTAGATATGCAAGGGGGGAAAACAAACAGCAAGAGAAAACTGAGAGACAGTGAGAGGCAAAGAATTGTGAGACTCTTCGGGTTAATCAAGTATGAAGTCTCACAGGAAAATTTGGCTGCGCAACCAGACAGAAGAGACAGGAAAAGGAAAGGAGATATCCTAGCATTTAAACACTATCTCCATAACAAGTGGGACAGGGTCCTAGTCTACCCTGTCACACTACCCCTGACTAGGGTGAGCCTTCAAAGGCAAAAGAACTGGGGAACGGTGGAAAAAATGGGTCCTTCTAAAATGAAAGAAAAGACCAAGCATATGGAGACCCGGCTGGAAAACCGAAGGGGCCTCAGCTGGCCAAGCTGAACTTCCTTCATCCGAAGAGATAGCCCAGGCTCTGAAGGTTATTAAAATTTTGCAGAGGTTGGCACTGGTTCGGACTCTCCAATTCAGCAACCGACAGCACCAGTTCAGACCTCTAATCTGGATAAACAGGATTATGAGGAATTTGAGGATTATGGTGAGGTTGAAGGAGAACTCATAGAATCAGAGGTCTCTCCTGACTAGGAGTTCAAGTCTCCCTCTAGACTAACTGAGGATTTCTCCTCTCGCCATACTTTTGTAAGAAGAATGGTAGAGGCTTTGGATATTGCTACCTCTGAGGTAGCAGAGGATGAGGAAGAGGTGGAATTCCTCAACCTCATGGGTTTAACACCCACTAATAAATTGCTACTTCCTATTAATAAGTTTCTTAAGCAACATATTACAAAAATCCTCCAAACACCCAGTTCCATACCACCTCTGGACATCAGGGCTGACAGGAAGTACCAATTAGACAGGGAACTGAGTTTTTATTCTCCCACCCTAGTCACAAAGGTGTTGTTCAGACAGCAGCCTGTGAGAGGGCTAAGGTGCCCCTGGCATCACATCCTCAAGAAAAAGATTCAAGGAAGCGCTGCAGCATTGCAAAAAAAAGCTGTCAACTTCCTTGTCTATCAGACAGGCTAATTACATGGCCTATGCTGGCCAATACCAGAAATTCCTATGACAGTTGGTGCTGGCTATGTCTGAGAAGGCCCCATCTGGTCTAGCAGCTGACCTTGCTGAAACTGCAAGGTTTGGTACTAAGGCATCCAAATATCAATTTCAAATGGCAGTGGATGCCAGTGACAGCCGCTAGGTGGATGTCCTTTCTGTATCCCTGAGGAGATTTTCATGTCTCAGAGCCACAACCTCTCCCAGGACACTCAAGCAAAGGCTATAGAGTTTCCTTTGAAAACAATACCTTTTTGGTGAAAAAACAGAGACAGCAGGTAAAGGAGTTTCTAAGGACAACTCAGGATCTTCTAAGTCCATGGGTTTCCTAGTAAACTTAAGACGTCTGTCTTGCAACCAGTTCAAGTTCTATTCTTCATAGGGTGGAACTGGACACTGTAAGGAAGAGCTTACTTACCACAGGACCTCCTCCTTGGGTCCCTGGCATGATCATCAGGCTGACTCCCCTCCCCATTCTTCCCCTCACTCTTCTTTTCTTCAGCTGACTCAGGAGCCATGCATGGCTCTTTATATACACTCTGCAGGTTTCCAGCCTAGGGTCCATTAAATTTCCCACCTCCTTACCTGGTGGGATATTAAGTGCAGGCAGCCCTCCTCTTGAATTAAGAGTGGGCCCCATCTAGCAAGGGGATTGCCTCCAATCCTAACCAAAGGAACCCTGCCCGGGGTGGAACTCATGATCTTCCTGGACTAAGTCTCCATCACTCATTCACACTAGTGGGATAGCGCCAGAGGTGCTAGGACCAAGCGGGAGCCTAAAATTTTCTAAAGGGTCAGCGCCGAGACAGGACCACGCATGCACGGCACTGCGAGACTAGCTCGTGCCTGTGTAGGCTATCTCAGCGTTGACCCTCCAACTGCCTCAGTTCATTTTCTCCCTTGCGTCAGTGCGCTTGGATGTCGACTTCGCTCGTCTACTGGAGTCTAAGTTTTCGTCTATACGACAGCAGCTTTTAATGTTTAATTTAATATTATAAGTAGTAATTTCTTATTTTATGAACAAGAAGAAGATTATTATGAAGAAGAAAAAGAAATTCTTTACTGCCATCAACGGAGTCATCCTTAGACGGTAGCGGTGATGGTAGGAGGACTTTGTTTGAAAGTTTTTATGGTAGAGGGGCTGTGTCCAGTCCACTGCCCTTAATTAACGGGGGGGTCCGAGTATGGACAGTACTGTGCTCTGGGAGGAGGATAGCACAAATCTAGTGGTTCCGGGGATCCGGCTCCACTCCACTTAACCTTGAGCTCCTCTTCCTCATTGGGGGAAGAAGAATCAGTGCCGCTCGAGGTTGCCCGTTGATACGTCTGCACGAAGATTGTTCGTCGGGAGGGGCGATGGGCCTGAACCGACTTTGGTGGGTTCTTCTTGGCCCCGTTCCTAATGGCTGCATTCTCGACTCCGAGCTCCATCTCTGTCCTCGTTGGAGCTCCGGTGGGCAGTTTCACCTCTGGGCCACTCCTATGGAGCAGGGGGTTTGACTTTCCAGTTTTTCCTAGCTCTGTTCCTGATTTTGGGACCTCCGGGCCTCGGAGCCATTGGACCGGAGCCAAGTCGATTGGATCATGAATGGCGAGGTGCCCTCTTGATGCCTTTGCCAGCATGTCAACCCCTCGTGCCTACCCCACTCTCCCTTTTTGATGCAGGGGCCGGCACGGGCACCATATCTTTCCTTCTCCCCTTCTCAGGATTTCCATTGGCATTTTCCTTTGGTGCCTTGGTCGGCACTGTGCCTTGGAGCCGTGGCTTGGTGCCTTGGTCGGCACCAAGCCTCAGTGCTGCTTGGTCAGCTCCGTCCTCGGTGCCTTGGTTGGTGCCATACCTTAGTTGGCACCATTGGTCAGCGCCATCACTCTGTGTGGTGCCGTGGGTGCACTTGTTGCTGCCGTTGGTTGTTGGCACCGTCAGTGGTGCTGCGGGTGTCTGAGTGGCACCGTGCACCCACGGGCAGTGCTGAGCACCCACGGGTGGTGCTGTGCACCCGCAGGTGCCATGGGTGCCAAGGGTACCATGGGTGGCACCAGGAACACCTGTGGGTGCCATTGGTGGTGCTGTGAGTGCCCACGGGTGCCATGGGTGCCACTGGTGCCATGAGTACCATGGGTGGCACTGGGGGGCACCTGTGGGTGCTGTTGGTGGCATCACAGGTGCCCATGGGTGCCACTGGTGCCCTCGGGTGCCATTATTGCCATGGATGTCATGGGTACCATGGTGCAATGGGTCCCATGGTACCATGGATGTCGGGGGTGCCCTCTGGTGCCATTGCTAAATGGATGCCGAGGTTGACTGTGAGTACTGCTGTGGCTGTCCCCGTGTATTGCCCAGGTTGGCATAGCCATTGCTTGGTGCCCTCCTGTGCCACGAGTGATGCTGGTGCCGCACAGGTGCTAGTGGGTGCTGTCTGGCAGAATTAGTGACACATTTTTCCTTTTCGGACTTCCTTTCCACAGAACTTGAGGTGGGATGTTTATCGCAGAATGAACTCCTGTTCTGCGGATTATTTTTCCACACATCTTAGTGAGTGGCAGTCTACGTGGAATCTTGTGTCATCCTGCGGTTTTCTGTTGATGGAACTCTGCTGTACTGCTCTACCAGCAGAATCTCATTCTGCTCAGCACTTTCTTGGCTCCCTACATGGTACCAAGCTCCTCGACATCCTTCCTGATGGCGGAGTCTCTAGTGGCTCTGACTTAGACCTCTCTTGGAGGTCCTTCTAGGGTAGAAGTGCATCTAGATTGGTCTTTCCCTGTCCTTCTGGTCAGTAATACAGCGGATGACTCATTTTATATACTGAAGGGCACATCCTCTCTATCATCAGAGTCCGTGATGGAAAATCTTTTCAGTAGTTCCTCAGTAATGGGGTCCACTATAGTATTTCACACTGCATCTGTGGACCATACACGTCTGCATCTAGACTTTTTCAATCGTCAAGATAGTTACACTCTATGGAACATTCTAATTTAATGGTCGGGAGCCGCTCTGGCTCTTCCACTCCTTTGATAGGGGTATTTAGCCCCCTTGTGATATTGCCCCTTCGGTGGCTTCTTCAGCACAGGTGGTTAACATCTCTCCAGCTATCATTATTAGTCTGGTCATGATTTCAGTATGGACGCTTAGACTCCTTCTGCACTCAGATGGAGAACATCTTCGTCATTTTGTATCAAGACAATCCTTGCGAAATAGCAGCCTGAAAGCCTTGTTAGGTACGGACTAAAAAAAAAAAAAAAGTTTATCACAGCACAGGGCCTAGCTGAAATTACCTGATACCCCCCTTTTTGGATCTGGTCAGGTTCCGCCTCAGCCCCTGAGGCGCTCGTCTCCAGAGTACGGTAAAGAGTACCTGACTTCTTCTTCCCCTAGGGGGAGTCCGATCCGGCGGCGGTATGGGTAATCTCTTTCTCTAAGAGAGATTTCTCTCATTCAGAGACATTTCCTAGACGTAGGCAACTGACCAGTCTGTTAATTCCCCTTTCTTTTATCAGGCTTTTCTCTTGAGCAGAGCCTTGCAGCAGCAGAAATGACTCGCTACCGAGTTGGAACTCAGGGCCCTACTTCTTGCTTGCTTAACTTAACAGGCGATTTTCTCCTTCTTGATGGAAGGTCAAGTAGGTCTTTTTCTGAGGTAGCTTCTCAAATGTTCAGACCTTGGTTTCCTGCGCACTGGTCCATGCCAGTCGCTCACGAAGCTATCCTCTTCAAGTGTGTGATGGAGTTATGGTGTTTGTTTTTCAGCAAACAAACTAGAATCCTTTCCTATTCCCTTCAGGGAGGCCAGAGTGGGTAGTGCCTCACCGCATTGAGTCACTGCCTCTTTCAGTCACTTCAACAAATGGGTTAGCCCTAACTTGGTCCTGCTGTGTCCCTCCTCCACGCACATCTGCCTCTATTTGTCTTATAAATCCAGCCCCTGTTTTTTTCTGTCGGAATGTTTTTTCCGCAGGGGACACGTCCTCCTGTACACTTTCCTTTCTTCCCTGAGTTCAGAGACTGTTACTACAGTTGTACACATAGGGGCAGTATGATTCCTTTGGAATATACAATGGGTAGGATCTGGTTCTACTAGACCACCACGAGAGGCTTCTAAGTCATGCTTGGCCTTCCATCAGGAAGGTTCCTGTGACTAAGTGGAGACCATTCTCCTTGATGGGCTAACCCCACCTGGACCTCCTTGCTCACCAAGTAAGGGGTTCAAGTGCTCCTGGACCTGTTGTTTACAGGTCAGCCATACTTGATAGTGGGAGTTTCCATCTGCACTTCCCGGTCTACCCTGAACCAGTAGACTTTACCTCCGACCCTTTCAGTTCCTGAGGTCCCTTTACGTTACATTAGTACATGTCTTTGACACTATTAATTTTGGTCCTAGACCAAATTGTGAGGCCAGGTCCTTGCCGCTCTCCTAGAGTGGTTGCGGCTTCCTGGCAGACTTTCATTTTGTGTCCACTGCAGTCGTCTGCAAAGTGGTGAGTTACAACTCGAGTGCTTATCTTGTAGGCACTATGTTCTAGTTGCTCTTTACAAGACAGCTCTTTTTATTAGCAGGACAGTCCTTGGCTGTCCTTACTGAGTGAACCCTATTTCCTACCACCCTACTCAGGGTTGTTGGTTTTAGCTCGGTACTCTCCCACTAGTGTGAATGAGTGATGGAGACTTAGTCCAGGAAGATATGGAAATGACGTACTTACCGTAATTATTGATCTTCTTGGACAGTCTCCATCACGCATTCACACACCCACCCACCATCTCCTGGGTTCACTCACTCTCTTTCCTGGTCTTCATAGTCCTATGGTTCAGACTGTGAGAACATTGTTCTTTGACCTTTCTTACAAAGGCCATCTGGGCCCTCTCAGGCCCAGAAACTCAGGATGAGTTATTCTCAATAGTTATGCTGCACCTCCTCTGTCGAAAAGGTACTGAGGCAGTTGGAGGGTCGACGCCGAGATAGCCTACACAGACGTGAGCTAGTCTCGCGGTGCCGCGCATGCGTGGTCCTGTCTCGGCACCGACCCTTCAGAAAATTTTGGGCTCCCGCTTGCTCCTAGCACCTCTGGCGCTATCCCACTAGTGTGAATAAGTGATGGAGACTGTCCAAGAATATCAATAATTATGGTAAGTACGTAATTTCCATTTTCCCTCACCCCTATATAGTGGGCCAGGGATGGGGAGAGAGGGAAGGGGAGAGACAGAGAGAGAGAGAATTGATTAAACCCCATCTTTCTTTATGTGGCGTAGAGATTGCTTCTTGGAGTAGCTTCTGAAATCCTCTCTGTTTGCCCTCTAGGGCTTCTTATGGCTGAGAATCCGATGGCTTCCAGGGCCTCGGCAAAAAAAACAAACAAAAAAAAAAAGGTAAGAGAAGTTCTCTTCCCTGCTTCTTAGCCAGTTCAGGATCCCCCTTGGTGGGTTGTCCTATCGGGGTCCACTTTTCTCCTCTCTCCTCCTCTCCCTGTCTTTTCATTATCTTCTTTCTCCCTCCCGCCTCCTTATCCTTATC
Source organism: Neoceratodus forsteri (assembly GCA_016271365.2). NCBI lineage: Eukaryota > Metazoa > Chordata > Ceratodontiformes > Ceratodontidae > Neoceratodus > Neoceratodus forsteri. The sequence continues at coordinate 51,287,126 of JADMNL010000025.1, forward strand.
CTTTCTAGCTCTTTCTTACATTCTTGCCTCCTTTCCCTTTCTCTCAACCCTTCTTGCCTGCCCAGTGGTTGGGGTCCCCTTCCCTCAAAACATAGGGTCTATACCCTTTCTCTGGCCATCTTATTCCTTTTTAAGTTTATATACTTTCTTTTTTCTATCCCATGGGCAGCCTTGCCCCATCCTCCACCCCCATTGTTTCTCTGTTTCAATCTTCCTCTCAGATGAGCAGAACTGAGGTGGTGGAGGAGCCGGTGTCTGTTACTGGCCAACCTGCAAGCGCATGTAATATGTCGGCCTCAAGGGCGGCACTTCTTCCGATGCCAGCCCCTCCTCCAGATAGAAAGCTTTAGCTAAAAAGTTTCCTGAGGAGTCCTGATGCCTCCAGCTGGTACCCACCAGTGATGAATGGTGAAGATATACAGGAAGATCAAGAATTATGGTAGGTACGTGATTTTCATTTCCTGCATTACTAAGTTTACTAAGTTTTTGTTTAAGAAAAAAAGGAGGCCAAAGGCCATCAAGATTTTTTCCCCCACACAATGTGGGCTAGTATGTTTGTTTGGGTTAGTTGTAAACCAGATGTTGAGATGCTTCTTTAATGTTTCGAAGTTACTAATGTTGATTAAACCTTGTGGGAGAGAGTTCCAAAGTCTAGAGCCCTGGATTGTTATAAAATTGTTCCTTTTATTGTTATTGTTTTTTTTATTGCAATTTGTTTGTTGTGAGACCTGAGTGTTCTTGAAGTATTAAAAGCTAATTCGACAGTTTGTCATAAGCTGAGGAGATTGTAAAACCTTAAAGAGCATAGATACCCCCACCATAGCATCTCCTTTGAAGGGTATGCAGTCCAGTGATCTGCAGTCTTTCATAATAAGTCCTATGGGACACACTGACACCATTTTTGTTGCTCTCCTTTGGACACGTTCCAACTGGATAATGTCACCTTTCAAATAAGGATTCCAGAGGGGTGAACTGTAATCTAAGTGGGGTCTTATGTGGGATCTATAAAGGGGGATTAAGCATTGCTCAGTTCTAATGACAGAGGACTGTCTGATTTGATTAAGGAGGGAGTTTGCCATATTAGTTCTTTTTTGACATTGCTTGTGGGTAGTGAAATTGTTATTGTTGAGTATTCCCAGGTCTCTTTCAGTGGTAGATGCCTTTAACAGTGTGTGGTTAGGTTTGTATGTATTTTTTTGATTTTTCATTCCAAAGTGGAGGATGACACACTTATCTACATTGCATTCCATCCCGTTGTGCAGTGCCCATTGTTCTATGGTGGTTAGATCAGAAAGTGAATTAAAACTCATTGGGTCCAGTAGACACCATATGGCGTCGGCACTATCTATTACAGAACCTGACCCAAAATGTCCACCAGGACTCACTGAGTTAAGTAAGTCTGCATCAGTGTTTACGTCCCCCAACCCCGAGTTTGGAGTCATCTGCAAATTTGACTAACCAGTTATTAGAATTTATTTTTATATCGCTCATATATAGGTTGAACAAGATGGGCCCCAGGACAGAGCCTTGAGGTACTCCACTAGTGACTGGGCATTGGTTGGACAGGGAGCTGTTAATGTTTACCCTTTGCGTTCTGTAGGTAAGCCACTGTTTAATTCAATTTGTAATGCAATATGAAAAGCCAAAGGCTTCTAGTTTGGCTACCAGTTTCCCATGAGTGACCTTAACAGAAGTCTTACTGAAATCTAGTAATACAACATTGGATGGAATGTTTTTATCCAGACTAAGACTTATGTTATTATAAAAGGAAACTAGATTGGAAGTGCAAGAATGCCCTGGTTTAAACCCATGTTGTGTTCTATCAATCAGGTATAATGAGTCCATTTGTTTTTCTATAAATGTTTTGATGATTTTTTCATGATTTTACAAACTACAGATGTGAGACTTATAGGGCAGTAACTCTGAACACTGGCTTTATTACTTTTTAAAGATGAGAGTCACTGAGGCTGATAACCAGTCGAAAGGATCTGACTCAGTTACAAGTGATTTATTAAAGATGATGTTCAAAGGTGACAGTAAGGCACTGGAGGTTTCAGGAGAAATCTGGGACTAATATTATTGGGACCTGGACTGGATGTTTTTTAGGTACAGAGACTTTGACAATCATAGTGTCGGTGATGTCATATTTAGTGGTGCTATTAGGTGGGTGGGGGGTTGTAGATATAGCATCTTTGGGTGAGAAAACAGATGAAAAATAGGTGCTGAATGTATTGGCTGTGTCTATATCAGAATTAACTGTTTTGTTATCGTGGGAAAGGGGTCTCACCTTCCTAGTGTTCCCTTTTTTACTGTTGAGATATGTGTACAAGGATTTATGGTAATCTGTAGTATGGGCAATTTTGAATTTGAGTGTAGCTTTGGCTAGTTTAATTGAATGTTTTAGTGATCATAGGATGGTTTTATATTTTGAATAGGTGGAATCTTGATTTGGTAATGTTTTATTTTTCAGTTTTTTAAACTATCTTGGTTTTTTCTCAATTAAGGAATTGATTTTTGAATTGAACCATCTTGGAATGTTCCCCTTAGTGTTATATTTCTTAGTTATAGGGACCCATTTTGATTCAATCTGGTAGATTGTGGTTTTAAACAAGTTCCACGCTTCATAAACTGATAAGTGGTTTAATAATTTGTCCCAAGATTTGGAAAAAAGCATTTTGTTGATTTCATTAAAATTTGTTTTGCTGTAATGTTTTAATGTTGTGTGTTTTTGTAAATTAGGATGTCCTGTTTTGAAAGTGAAAAGAATAGCAGAATGGTCACTGGTGCCAAGGGGAGTTCTAATATGTATATCAGTAATATTTTCACAAATATTGGATATAAGAAGATCTAAGATGTTAGCGCCTCTAGTGGGAGAGGTAATAAACTGTGAGAGTCCGTGGTCTGATAAACATGAGAGAAATAATTTCTCCTGGTTGGTAGAACCAGCTAAATATAAACAATTTATACCTGAAGATTGAAGTCTCCCAGAATGATGGTATCCCTTATCTGTGAAGTAAGAAATATCGTTCAGCAGTTATGTGTGGTAGGTGGGGTTGAGGGTAGGGGGCTTATAACAATTCCCAAGGATAATTTGGGGCTGACCCTTAGACTGAATGGATACCCATATACCTTCTGTTAAGGTTGTGTATTGTATTTCATGGGAGTGTATGTCTTCTCTTATGTATAGAAACACTCCCCCACCCTGTCTCCTGTTCGTGTTCGCCCGCTCACTCAGCGCCTAAGATCTTCATGGTTTGATTGGGTTTCTGAAGGAGCTGAGGAGAGTTGGGCGAAGGTTAGAGAGAGCATGGCGGAAGTCCAGCCTAGATGTTGACAGGCTTAAAATGATGGACCATTATCGTGTCTATCAATCAGCAATCACCCGTAAGAAGGCAGAATTCCTGCCCAGGGAGATTGCTGCTGCGTAGAATAGACCAGTTCAACTCTTTCAGACTGTTGACAGATTGTGCAAGCCACTCTGTCTGCAGTCCGAAGAGATTTTTCACAAATAAAGTGTGATGAGCTTGTTTGATTCTTCACGAGGTAAGGTTGCCAGCATCAGGTCGGGAATCCGCTCCTGCTCCCTCTCTAGGAAATGCGGTGATCGCTAAGTGAAGCGAACCCTTGTGTCACCTGGTCTGACTTTAGTAGGCGGGTTTCATGGATGTTGTGAGGATTGTTCAGACTGTACGACCTACTAGCTGTAGTTTGGTCTGGGCCCTATGCCACTATTAATAGGTTGCATAGATGTTATCTGCCCGAGGGGGGTGTTTTCCTGATCCCCTAAAGGAGGCAGTCGTTCGACCACTCCTTAATAAACCTTCATTGAACCCAGACTGTCCAGCTAACTACAGACCTATCTCTAACCTGCCCTTTGTGGGTAAAGGTTATTGAAAAGGTGGTAGCACAACAGTTGGATGACCATCTTACGAATCACAATATCTATGATGCTGTCCAGTCGGAGTTCAGGAAAAGACATAGCACTGAGACTGCTCTCATCCAGGTCTTAAATGATCTCCTAATAGTGAGAGATTGAAAGGCTTGTACTATTCTAGTCCTTCTTGATCTCTCTGCAGCATTTGATACTGTGGACCGTGGTGTGCTTATGGAACACCTGCGGCTCCTTTGCGGACTGTCTGGTACAGTTCTGCAATGGTTTCGATCTTTCCTCACAGAGTGGACTCAGAGGGTTGTCACAGGAATTTATTCCTCTGATGTCATCTCTCTGTCCTGTGGGGTGCCGCAGGGCTCCATTTTGGCACCCATGTTGTTCGCAGTTTCTATGCTGCCATTAGGAGATATCATTAGGCGTTACAGTCTGGGTTTTCACTGCTATGCAGATGATACCCAGCTGTATCTGTCCTTTATTCCCAGACAGGATGATGCAGTCGCTTTGCTTAACAGCTGTCTAGCCGAGATCAACGACTGGATGAGTGCCAGCTGGCTGAGGTTAAACCCGGATAAGACCGAGGTGTTGATCATGGACCCAGGTCGCCTGGAGGTGGGTTATAGGGCTGGGGTTTCGTCGGGCCTTTGGCTCGGCGGTGCCCAGCTCTTGACCTCAAGCCAGGTGCGTAATCTGGGCATTATTGTTGACAGTGGTTTGACCATGAAATCTCAGGTGTTGGCCGTTGTTAAGTCCTCTTTTTATCATCTGAGGAATATTGCCCAGGTGAAACACCTGGTTCCTCCGGCTGACCTTCCAACTTTGGTCCACGCTTTCGTGACCACTCGCATTGATTACTGCAATTCTTCTTACCTGAGGCTACTGGGGTTGATATCGACCACCTGCAGCTAGTGCAGAATGCAGCAGCTAGGCTTTTGACTGGAACATCTAGAAATAGTCATATTACACCTCTTCTGCATGGGCTGCACTGGCTGCGGTTCATGGCGGATTACCTTCAGGTCGGATTACTGACCTATAAGGCCCTACACAAACAGGGACTGCAGTATGTGCAAGATCTCCTTACTCCTACTGCCCCTCGCTCGCTCCAATCAGCTGATGAGGGATTGCTAGAGATTTCCAGGGTCCATTTGAAAATATCTAGACGCGTGCGTTCTGTATACTGCTCCTGCCCTGTGGAACTCTCTACCTCGTCGGATACAAAGCTGCCTGACCTTCGAGAGTTTTAAAGCAGAGTTAAAAACATTCTTATTTACAAAAGCTTATGATGTCTGATTTTATTATTCAATGTTTGATATTTCTCTGTTATTTATTTATTATTTGTTCAGCGCTTTGGTTTAAGAAAAGCGCTTAAAAATAAATTTTCCTTTACTTACTTCCCTATCTTTGTGGTGGAGTTTAAAGCCCCTAATTTCCTTCATCAGAGCTGAGGTTGAATACCACCAGGTTTTCGTTATTGCTATTATTCTGATGTTGTGTGTTATTATGATGGCTTCCAATTCTGTTTGTTTAGTCTAATTTAGTGAACGTGCATTTAAAGATAGAATTTTGCATAAGGGTGAATGTTTAGCATGTCATTTCAGAGGCTTGGGAGCGCTCCCATTCTCCCCCTTCCCTTCTAGTTTAAAGAATTACTGATGGTCGTAAGGAATGATTTACCTAGAAGGGTACTGCCACGTCTACTAAGATGAAGCCCATCCCAGCAATAAAGAGAGTGTCTGCCAACATACCTCTCCCAATGGGTTATGCACGTTATGTTTTTTTTAAGACACCATTTGCGCAACCATTCATTAACTGATTTGATTTTGTTAGTAATCAATGAAGTGGCTCTGAGGACTGGTAGAATTTCAGATATACAGACAGTGCAACCCTTGTCAATCAAAAGATTACTTAAGGCAATGATGTCCTGTTTTATGTCTACCAGATGTTCATGTAGTATAACATTAGTGCTGGCATGAATGAGTACTAGTGAGTTGCTGCCTGCATTATGTAATATATTAGGTATCATGGCTGTGTTGTCGGCGATTTTGGCCCCTCTAAAGCTGGAGCATGTTCCATTTTCTTTGTCATTATTACATACAATCCAATCTATATGTTTGATCATTGAATCCCCAAGCACAAAGATTTGTCTTGGTTGGACCGTATGAGGAGTAGGGAGTAGTTTGGTCACAGAGTTAGGTTGTTGGGCAGGGAGAGAATCAGACATCAGTGGAGATATTGATGGAAAACTTGCAGAGATCCTATTCTCTAATTTATGTGGTGTAGATCTGTGAGGGGATGGTTTTCTTTTGGGTACTACAGAGGTTGTTGGAGTATCAGTTACGGGTTGAACATCATCCTCGATTTCTAAGGAGAGAAATCTGTTCTGTAATTCCTACATTAGACAGGTAGTGCACATTTTAATAGGGCCTTCCATAGTTGGGTTTAATGATGCGTAACAACAGCAGGGTGTGGATACTATTTTAGTGTATTTATATAATTATACAACCCAAGTAGGAAATATAAGGTAAGGTTTATCTGGGCTTGCTTCTTAGTCTTATTTACTGAAAGTCCCACCACCACTGGGCCCTGCATGAACACAAACCGCACAGATGTCGTGTCTCGCCGCCTGGTCTTCGTTGCAATGACCAGCGCTCACCTGCTCACCCGCAGGTGAGATTTTATACAGTTCTGTGGCCTGGAAGTGTTCCGAGGTCATGCAGCGAGGCTGTGCTGCAAGGTTTGTCTAAGCTAAATAAAAACAGAAGAGCCGTTTACTAAAGCTCTGTACTGCAGTTAGTGCCCAAGGTGTTTTCCAGGCACAAAACAAGCTTAAAACACTAGCGTGGTAGTTTGTGCAGCAGAGTGCACCACACTGCCCTCCTCCTGTTCCTGCTGGAACAGGGCTCCAAGTAAAGTGCAGTTAGTGACACACAAGATGTTTCATACAGCAAAATGCAGCACAGTTCAATGAATAATCTCAGAGATAGAGTTTCTAGCCCTCTTAGCAGCTCAAGGAAGCTCAAATAGCCCGGAGAGAGCCAGCAACAACGATTCTGATACCACCAGAGTGGGCCAAGCAGGCCTGGTAGTCCATGTTTGTGGTCCTATCCAGCAAGTCTCCAGTCAACTTGCCACTGAAGCACAACTTGCTGACCCTGTCTTAGGGCAGGGTAACATGCCCAGATTTCAGAATCCTACATCTAAGAGTATGGTTCTTGAAGATCTAGAGTTCTCTAGTTTAAGTTTATCAGAGAAAGTAATGTGGGTGTTGAAGGTTTCTAGAAAACCAGCAACAAGAAAAACATATTCTTCAAACTGGAAGAGATTTTCAATCTGGTGTTCTCATAGATAGGCAACCCCCATGCAGGCAGGTCTGCCTACAGTCTTGGATTATTTTGTGCGCCTGCAGTCCCTAGGATTGAGGCCCTCCACCCAGAAGGTGCATTTGGCAGCAGTATCCACTTACACATTAGCTGACAAGGAAAAGTCTCTGGCCTCACAGCCTATTCTCAAAAGGTGCTTTAGAGGTCTCAATCATTTGTACCCACCTGAGAGGGATCCTGTCCCTCCCTAGGTTCTAAATATGTGCATTGGCCAGCTGATGGAAGCTCCCTTCGAGCTCATGGCTACTGCTGACCTTAAATATGTCACTTGGAAAACAATATTCCTATTGGCTATGAAATGTGCTAGGATGGTGAGCGAGCTCCAAGCTCTCTGCACAGATCCGAACTATCATCTTTCATAGGGATAAGGTAGTTCTCAGGAACAATAGGATATTTCTCCCTAAGGTTGTGTTAGAATTCTACTTGAACCAGTCAGTTGCCCTTTCTGTGGTTTTCACTGAGCAGTCCAGTACAGGCAAACAAAACCTCCACTGCCTGGATGTAAAAAGGCACTGAACCACTACCTGGACAACACAAAAAAATGTCTGGTTCAACAGCCCTCAGTGTTTTCCATATAGGTATTTATCCTCCTCGGCCCAGCTGCCCCCTTCTGTCTGACCCCCCCAGCCCTGTCACCCTGGTATCACTGGGACTTACCTTCCAGCCCGGTCGCCGGGTGCAGAGGGTCAAGTGTCATCCTGCAGCCAGGGTTTTTCCTCTTTTTCATCCCTTCCCCATTGCTGGGGCACACACAGCCAGACGTGCATGTGTGGAGTCACGCGCACATCAGCGGAAGTCCCACAGCACCCTCCACTTCCCTTGGCATCCAACAGACATGCACCACTCATGGGCCTTCACCCTGGGGCAGTCACTTAGCAGGAGTTCCAGTCCTCCAGATGCTTGATCCTCTCCCTCCCTAGCCAACCCCCAGCAGCCTGCTCACACTGCCAGCATGGGTCACCGGCGTGGCAGGAGGTAAGGCACAGATGCCTCAGCCCTCCATGCCACTGGTCCAGCTAGCACTTAGCTTTTTATCCTCTCTGGTAAAGTGGGGAAAGGCAAACCAGTAATTAGGAGAGCTATCTCATGCTGGATAATTCCTTCTGCATTCAATTATATTATGAGAAAGCTGGCAAACTGCCCCCAAGAGGTCTGGGGGCACCTCTGCCTCTGTGGCAGCAGCAAACATCACCCCCTTTCAAGAGATTTGTAAAGCAGCTACATGGAAAACAGTACACACTTTTACCAGACATTACTGTCTGGGCATACAATCCAGGAGAGCTGCCAACTTTGACACTGCTGTGGCAGAACCTTTTCCCTAAATAGGTTCTGGACCCAGCCTCCCAAGGTGCAGCTATGGAGTCTGTAGCTTGTGAACATATACTGAGCCATCAGTAATATTTACAATCTTTTATCCTACTTCCCCTTGCAGAACCTGGAAATAGGTTCAGACAAGAATCAGTTTCTTTTTTATTGGCTTGAGCTTCACTTATTATTGTGTTACAACACTGAGTAAGTGGCCTAATCAAAAGTCTGCTTTTTATTGTTTACTGTTTTAGTGGTCACAGCTCCCCCAGCTTTAGAAACAAATCTGAAGAAAGGCAGTTTGAGGAGGGGGTGACCACAGTGTAGAGTTTGAACTTCATTGTGACGTCCAGACTTGATTACTACAATGCTTTCTACATTGGGCTGAACGGAGGGACCCTACATCACCTGCAGCTAGTGCAGAATGCTGCAGCCAGGTTACTGATGGGCCTTCCCAGGTCCTGTTGTATATCCCTGGGTCATCATCTGCTGAGCTGCACTGGCTGCCGGTGATGTAGCAGATTCTCTTCAAAGTCAGCTTGCTGACCTATAAAGCCTTACATGGACTTGGCCCTAACTAATTGCAGGACCTTCTGTTAGCTCACCAGACCTCCTGCCCTCTCTGTTTCACCTTGCGGCTCCCAGGGTTTGGTTAAAATCTTCGTGTGAGAGGGCCTTTGCTGTTGCTGCCCCGACCCTGGGGAACTTGCTTCCCAGATCTTTGAGGGAGGCCACCTCTCTGAAAGCCTTCAAAAGGGGTCTGAAGTCCCAACTTTTTTATAGCAACTTTTGCCTGTCTTAGTTTACAGGCTGTTTAGTCTATTTATTTTATTGTATTTTATTTATATTTATTCTAGTTATTTCACTTTTATAATTACTTTGATTGAGATGTAATATTGATCTTTACTGGTTTGCTTTTGTGGCTATTCTTTTTAAACCTGTGGTGTGTATGTAGTGCTATAGTACTATATTGTGTATTGTACAGCACTCAGAGCCCATGGCAATTTGTGCTTTATAAATAAAAGTTTGCATGCTTACTTCATTCTGATTCTAAATTCCATAAGTAGCGTAAGTTGTATCTCTGGGGCAACTCAATTTGGTAGACTGAGATGCAGCTTATAAATATTACTGATGGAACCCTTATGAAGAAACAACATTTCAATGGTGAGTAATTTTTGTGTTGCTTGCACGCATGTGCAAGAAACGTAGTGCCATCATCGGAGATTTCAGAGGTGTGTCACCTCCTCCTCCAATTCAGTCAGTGTGCTGGCAGGCGCGGCCCCTGTAAGCCAATGCATTTGGAACTGTCTATGACACCTCAAATGCAGTGGCATACAGATTCGAAAGGGGAGCTACGCTTCCAGTGAGCACCCGATAAAATATCGGCTGCTCTGGCATAGCTCCCCTACGAGCATCTGGCGCCCCGCGCACTGTATAGCCGGCGAGGTGCCCAATCCCGTCGGCTGACTAAATCCCCAGTAGTAGCTGCCACACTGGAGCCACCCCAGCGTGGCAGCGGTCTTTACTTGACAGGTGCCCAGTCCCCGTCAGCTGAACACCACCTCCTTTTGCCACGCTGGGAGCTCACCCAGCATGGCAAGCGTTCTCACGTCTTTTTTTTAAACCTGTAACGCGAAAGCGGTCCTGCGGCGCATCTCCCAACCCCCACAACCTGCACCCACCACTGCGCGCAACCTCCCCACCCCACACCCCAAACTTACCTCCGGAGCTCGTCACGGCGATCTTGGTGGACCGGGAACACGTCTGCACTCTTCAAAGCCGACTGCGAACTGAGGAAATGCCGGTAAGCTGTATAATGGGCTAGATAGGGGGGTTTCAACTTTGTTGCATATCTCAGGCATTTTTGGGAATTTTTGCACCAAATTTTCAACATGGGGTTTTTGGGACCCCTTCTCATGAATGATGTCACTGTCATGGCGTTATACGGGCCCGAAGGGTGATTTCGCGCAGTGACTGTGCAGTGACTGCAAAATCACCCGGGCCTGAATACCGCCATGACAGTGACATCATTCATGAGAAGGGTCCCAAAACTCCATGTTGAAAATTTGGTGCCAAAATTCCCAAAATGACTGTTTTACGGCGATGGATTTCAGCGGTTCCTCACGCGGAGCTCGTAAATTCGTGAGACTTCAGTAATTTTCTCTCCAGATTTTCAACATTGCCATTTTACCACACCTCCTTATGAGCAGTACAGCTGTCATTTTTCACATCCTGCCCAAAATGTGTTTCCGCCCAAGTAGCACACAGTGGCGCAGTCAGTGTGCGAAATCAATGTATGGGACACATTAAGAAAATCAGCATGACACTGTTCATTAGCAGAGGTCTTAAAATGGCTATGTTGAAAATTTGGTGAAATAATTCCTAACAATGACTGTTTTACAAGCGTGCGTTGCGCAGTTCCTACGCACTCTCGTAGGTTTGCGAATTTTCAATATTTCCGCTCCAGATTTTCAACATTGCCATTTTACCACCTCCTCATGAGCAGTACAGCTGTCATTTTTCACATCCTGCCCAAAACATGTTTCCTGCCATGTAGCGCACAATGACACAGTCAGTGCGAACTCAGTGCATGGGACACATTAAGAAAATCACAGTGTCACTGTTCATGAGCAGAGATCTTAAAATGGCAATGTTGAAAATGAGTGAAAAATCCTAAAATGACTGTTTCACGGTGTCGTTGCACAGTTCCATGCTGCGGCTCGTGGGTTTGCGAATTTTCAATATTTCCACTCCAGATTTTCAACATTACCATTTTACCACACCTCCTTATGAGCAGTACAGCTGTCATTTTCACATCCTGCCCAAAGCGTGTTTCCGCCCATGTAGCGCATTACAATGGCGCAGTCGGTGTGCAAACTCAATGTATGGGACACATTAAGAAAATCACAGTGACACTGTTCATGAGCAGAGGTCTTAAAATGGTTATGTTGAAAATTTGGTGAAAAAATTCCTAAAAATGACTGTTTTATGAGCGTGCGTTGCTCAGTTCCTATGCAAGTTCACAAATTTTCAATATTTGCACTCCAATGACTTCCAAATACCTAAACAGCACATAGAAGCAAGCAACATTCGGCATTGACAAATGCTTGTTTCTTATGTTACATACAGGGTGAGGAGGGCTTTCTACGAGGCACATGAGTTTTTAGTCCCTGGGCTGTTCTGGTGCCAACATCACCCTGAGTATGTCCACTACTTTATAGGCATTAAATGCACATATATACTTGAAACATACATGTATAAATGTCTCTTTATTAGTAAAATTGTGACATGTCTCTTCTTTTTAATCATTGCAGATTTGGCTCTGAAACTGAAGCATGGCAGTCGGAAATGGTCCCCCCAACTGCAGAAAACTTGCAAGATGCCTGGAAGTAAGTTTAAAAAAACAACATAACAATGTGGTTTTACTGTGCATCTCATTATATTGACCCTGCTCTCTTCCCCTGGAATCAGAATACAGTGTCGCAGCACTGCACCCCAGACTCCACCAGCCTAGAGTCAAGTGGTCAGGTCTGTGATGTGAGCTGGGGTCCACCACAAGGTAGCACAATGTGCAACCATTGGTGCCACTGGGTCAGGTGCAATTTCCTCTTATAATTCTAAGCAGAGCTTTCCTTCATGCACAATGTCCTCTCCTAGATTAAAAATGCTATTTTTTTGTAAAAAACAAAAAAACTTTTAAAATGAAATAATTTTGTGTGTGTGTGTTTTGTTTTATAAGAGGTTGGATACATTAAGGTCGAATTCCATTTACAGGCAGCATTTTTTTTGCTTTAATTTGTTTATTCAGTTTCACTATATAAAACAAAAGCAAACACTCCCATGGTGCAGAGCATGGAAAACAGTAGACAATAAATGTAATGACCGGATATGATGCTCGTTGTCCCCTGTTACAACATTTGGGGGAAATGCATGAAAGCATGCAACCAGAAACCAATCAGTTCCTATAGCGGTCATTGCAGCATGCTTATGGATATAACCAAAAAGGTCAGAAGAAAGGATCCCCCGGGTAACTAAAACCCTTAATGCCACAATGGCATTTTATAATCCAAAAAAGCTACAAAATGATAAGACATCCCTGCAAACTTTTAGAACATATCAAACTGAGTCCTGTCAATGGGACATACCTAGGCTGTCCCAAGTGAATGGTGCTAAAAGGAGATAATTCAAAATGTTTCAACAGCAATAAAAAAAAGACAAAATAAGATAGGTAACATTGTAAGGGATCCAATAACAAGACTATTACAGCTAAACGCGCTCCACAGGATATCTAATGACCTATAATAAAAAGCATAGTGAGCTGCCTAAGGGAGCTACATACAATTTAATATAAGTAAAAACATGAAAGAGAGCTAAACAGTAAGGCCCAGTACAGCCAGTGTAATAACATACTCACACCCATGGCAAATAAAAAGTGCGCCATTGTCTAAGAAAAGCTGAGCCTGTTAATACTCTGGCAACTTAGAAAAATCCTTGGGCAATCCCATAATTGAAAAAAAGCAGCTCAGCAGACAGCAAAATTAGATTAACAGCCTAGTCTTAGGGTCAGAACTACCCTATAGTAAGAAATAAAACAACATTAATATTCACTGTCCCATTTAAGTATCAACATCCTGATCCGGATCAGAGGCAGTTGGTTGTTGCGCAAAGTCTTTCTTAATGAGATGGAGTCATTTGCCAGCTTCAACCAGGTCAGAATGAATAGAAGTTTCACCAGCATAATGGACCCTCAGTTTAGCTGGAAACTGCAGGGCATGTGTAACACCCAAAGTGTGCAGCCCTGCTCACACCGCTGCAAATCCCTTACGCCTCTGCCTGGTCACATAGCTTAAATGCATTGCTGTCAGTATTGATGTTCATTTCCAGTATAAACATATGTACATTTATATACAAAGCACAAAGATCGGTCTGAAACTGCTTAAATCAAAATCTGCTAAATTGTTACAGACTGGTATTTGAAAGCATAGCATTTTCCTTGTGTCTAATCTAGCTACAACAGACAAAAAGATATATAAATAAGAGGATAAAATCATCATTTTAAGTGTTAAACCTCATATCGTAATAATGAGTATGCCGTTCTTCAATGGGACAGTGAGAAGTGGAAGGAGGAGGGATGGCACTCTATGTCAGGGAGGGCATTTGCTACCACTAGGGAGGAAACAGGAGAGGGGAAAGCAGAGGCTCTTTGGGTACAGATCCAAATGACAGCTAGGAGGAAATTTAGGCTTGGCATAGTGTATAAGCCACCTAACCAGGACAAAGACAAGGATGGGGAACTGGGTAACATGATCAGGATGGCGACTGAAAAGGGCAAAGTGGTAGTAATGGGGAACTTCAGTTTGCCTAAGGTGGATTGGAGTGTCCCATTCCCCACCTGTACCAGGAGACAGTTGATTCTGGAGGCAGTCCAGGATGGATTTCTGGTTCAGAGGCTGACAAGAGAGCTGTCCTGGACTTGGTGTTAACTAATGGGCTCACATCCGGGACATACCAATCAAGAAGCCCATAGGGAATAATTACCAGCTAATGGTGTGGTTCAGAGTTGCCATGAAGAAGGAAACAGCAAGCACAAAGACAAAAGTGCTCCTCTTCCAGATGGCCAGCTATGTTAAAATGAGTGTGACACTGAGGGGGTAACTAGCTAGCCTTAAGGATGGCATGAGTGTGGATCAGAGGTGGACAGTGATCAGGAAGGGACAGCTGCAGCCACTAATATCTCATCTTAAGTAGAAGGAGAAGAAGTCCACCAGGAGACCAAGTTGGTTTGGTAAGGAGGTGAACCAGGCAATGAGGCTAAAAGGGTCTAATACAGGAAGTACAGGAAATCCCTGAATGATGAGGATGAGGGGTTCTACATGGAAAAAGCTAGGGAAGCCGTAAGGATAGTGAGGCAGGCCAAGACAAGGAAGGAGCTGCAAATTGCAGAAGGAGTTAAAGAGGAGAGATAGCTTTTTTCAGTTATATAAGTGAAAAGAGAGGCACAAAGGTAGCCTAATGAAGTTAAAAAGGACGAAGGGTGGGTGAAGGTAGTAAAGAGAAAGCAGAGGTGTTGAATGAATACTTCTGCTTTGTCTTTACTAAAGAAAAGGATGGAACAGTGCTGCAAGGGAGGATTTGGGAGGAAAAGGAGGGGGGATCATGGCTGAGGAGAGGGTAACAGAGGTCAGGGTGAGGAAAGGGCTCATGTCCCTAAAGGTAAACAAGTCCCTGGGACCAGATGGCATGCTCCCTAGAGTGGTGAGGGAACCGGAGGTGGAGCTGTCAGGTCTGCTGGTGGATTTGTTCAACAGCTCTCTAGATATGGGGGTTGGTACTGCAGTAGTGGACAACTGTACATGTGGTACCTCTGAGTGGGGCCAGGGATGACCCTGGGAACTACAGGCTATTCAGTCTGACCTCCATTGTGGGTAAACTGATGAAGACCATTCTGAAGGAGAGACTAGCTGAGTTCCTTGAAGCCAACAGGCTCCAGGATAAGAGGCAGCGTGGGTTCATATCAGGGAGGTCCTATCAAACCAACCTGCTCTCCTTCTTTGACTGGGTAGTGAAAGCAATGGACAGGGGTCTGGAGGTTGACATTCCTATATTTGGATTTTAGCAAGGCCTTTGACTCTGTGCCCTACAAGAGGTTGATTTAGGAAGTTGGAGGACCTAGGGGCAGGGAAAAAATTAACTAGGTGGATGGCAAATTGACTCAGTGGCAGGACCCAGAGGGTGGTGTTGGTGGGTAGCTCTCAAGAACAAAGGAGATTACAAGTGGTGTCCTGCAGGGGTCAGTGCCCAGCCAAGTGCTGTTCACTGTGTACATTAGCGACACTGGGAACAGCATTAAAGGCAAGATCTGCCTCTTTACG
This sequence comes from Neoceratodus forsteri, assembly GCA_016271365.2. NCBI lineage: Eukaryota > Metazoa > Chordata > Ceratodontiformes > Ceratodontidae > Neoceratodus > Neoceratodus forsteri. The sequence goes on from JADMNL010000025.1 coordinate 51,302,572, forward strand.
GATGACACTAAGCTCTATGGGAGGGTGTACGTGGGTGAAGGGGTGCAAGACTTAAAGGATGATGTAGCGCAGCTGGAGAGGTGGTTAGGTATCTGACAGCTGAAGTTCAATGTGAAGAAGTGCAAGATCATGCACATAGGAAGGAAGGAAAGAAGAACCTGAGGGCTGAATACAGTCTAGGGAGGGACAAGGCCACTGAATCAGAGGAGGAAAAGAACTTTGGGGATAGCCATCACCAGCAACATTAAAAGAGAACTGTGCTGAACCTGTAAGTCAAGTTGACCAGTAGAAGCTGATCTTACCTGTGTCAGTCTTCACCATTCATCACTGGTGGGTGTCTGCCGGAGACAGGCACTCCGCGGGAGACTTTAATTTTTTGGAGGAGGGGCCGACATTGTCTGCGCCACTCACCAAGCCAATGTAATACGTGGCGCTCGCGGGTTGGCCAGTAGTGGCTGTTGGGTCTGCCTCCACCTCAGTTCTGCTTCTCCTGCCATCGAGACAGCACCCCAGTCAACTAGAGACTTCTGCAGCCTAGAGTTTCTGCGATGCCTAGTTCAATGCCATTATCCTCAACTCCGCTTCAGTTCTGCTGGTGTTGAGTCTTTTCTGAGTTTAAATTTTTTTACCATTCCATCATGTCTGGTCATTGGGACAAGAAATGATCCAAGAAAATGGGTTGTCCCCCTATGTGTCGGTGTCCCTGTGGCTGGCAGATTTCCATTACCGACCGACATGATGTGTGTCTCACCTGTTTTGATCCCCAGCACGATATGGATGCTTGTGACGCCTGCTTCTCAATGGACTGTCAAGTTTTGGAGCATCACACATTAAAGGTCAGCAGGGCCCCACTGACTTTTGGGGGGTGTCATTGCTCCTACCAGTCCAAGCACAGGACTCCCTGCACTACCACTGGGTCCCTTCGTGGGCCTATATGGTCCGGTGAAGAGGGAGCCTTCTCTTCCAGCCTTGCCGTGGAGGAGGTCCCTACTGCGGTGCCAGAGGGCCGGTCTGGCCCCTTTCAGGGCTGGGCCAGGAGCACCGCCTTGGTAGTCACCTCCTCGGAGGTGCAGGCTCCCCTGTTGTCGGGGCCCGGCGGCTCAGATGCATGCGCAGGCGCCCCTTGAGTGCCACCCGTCACACTATCTTGGATCCCGAGCACATGCACACCGGTGATCAGAGTGGAAAGCACAAGGGTGCGGGGCCGGGTTGTGATGCCGCTCATGGCACCATGACTGGGAGATCCTCTGTTGCCGATCTGGAGCCCTTCATTTTTATCTCCTCTTCGGAAGAAGATGATTCTGAATGGATCCAGATTGGCTGCCTGACTGTTTGGAGTCAGAGGGTTTTCCTCGGCCCAGCACCCTTATGTCTCCCCAGGTGCCCCCTTCCAGTGGCTCAGGTGACTGGGGTTCATGCAGATCGCCCAGCCACCCCTGGCTTGGGAGACCAGCTGTGACCTTCCAGTCCCTCTGCTGCTGGGGTGGCAGTTGGGTTCCTGAGTGAGGGAGTGGCTGCTGTCCCCGGTGCCATTCCCCCCTCTCAGAATCAAGATTGAGCCCCCTCCTCCTGAGGCTCTCTCTGGGGGGCCTGTGGAGTTAAGGGAGCCCTTGGCACAGGGATTGAGGAAGAGGGCTTCCTTGGAGTGCTTGGGGCTGAGGATGAGGGGTAAGAGACTGCAGCACACTTCCGTGACCCTTCAGGGTCAGGGGAGGAGCTGTAGTGCCGAGCCCTTTGTTCTCCCTTTGAAGTCTCCCATGGAGGTCCCTCTGGGTGGAGCTGGGGTCCACCCTTCTGGATCCATGCAGCCCTGGACCCCTCATAGGGTAGCTCACCCTACAGGGTTAAGCCTTCACCATTTCAATTTCCAGGAGAGGACAGAGAATATACAGACCTGTGATGTTCCCCTGATGCCAAGCTTTCCTGTGGATTCTGCTAGCCCTGGCAGAGGCATGTCATGTCAGATGACAGGCTTGCCCTTACCTCTGTGCAGTGCTCCCCTTGTCCCGGGCTACATTGGGCCTTTGGGACCTTTGACCTGGGATCAGTTCAGGTCTCAGGCAGCGTTCCCTCAGTATGTTAGGGCCATGGATGAGCAGGTCTTTTGACCAGTTCCCCCGCCGCAGCCAGAGTGATTTGTCAAGCTCCATGACCTCTTTGTCTTCCTCCACCAGGGAAGAGGAACCTTCGGTCCACCTATCCTTAGAGGCTGATCAAGCCCAGTATCAGCGCTTCCTGTCGAGGTTGGTTAGGGACTTGTACATCTCCTGCTACGTTAGGGACAATACCAAGCGTGTGACGCAGGCCTTCCTAGGCGAATATGAGGTGCGCCATTTGGTAGTCCCGTCCTGGCCAGTTCTCTTCCGGCAAGCATTGTACAGTACCTGGCAGCATCCATATTCTCAGGAACCAGCCCCTATGGACTGCCGCAGGAGGTATTGTACAACCCGCGGGTCTCCAGGTACCTTGCCTCATCCACCTTCTGGACTGATGTGGCTGGACACCCCTTTCGGGCTTCGATGCCCAGTCTGCGATATGCCCTCTGAGACCAATTCTCAAGAGTTAGATTGGATGGGGCAAAAAGTCTTCTCTTCAGTGCAGAGCCTGTTAGCAATCATCTCACATCAGGCTCACCATGCTACCTACAACAGGCATCTGTGGGCGATGCTGGGACAGGCCCTAGCATTGCTGCCTGATTCGGAGACTACCTGGCAAGCCATTGCCCTCTCCACTATAGGCCTGGAGGTGGCAAGGCACCAATCAAGGGCTTCGTATGATGCCAATGAAGTCACTTCATGGCTTGCAGGGACAGCGATCTGCGTTAGGCGGATGACATGACTTCATCTTTCGAGGTTGTCACCTTTGGCCTGGCGCAGGTTATTGGCCTTCACCTTCCAGGGGACCCATCTCTTTTCCCATAGAGTGAGACGGGAGCTTTAGGGGCGCCTTCCTTCCCCTAAGGTTCAGGGCACCCCGTCTCACTCTGATGAGTCCCTGCCTTAAACTGGTTAGTGGAGGTTCCCCCCCCGTTCTCCCCCGGGGGGGGGGAACTGAGGGATGTTTTCCATCAGGGTTATTGGGCCCCCTTTGGGGATGCTCGATACTCACCCACCAGTGATGAATGGTGAAGATTGACCCAGGTGAGATATAAAAATGATGTACCTACCGTAATTCTTGATTTTCCTGTGTAGCTTCACCATTCGTCACTGAATCCCACCCACCCACCTTCCCCTTGAGGCCTCAGTCCCTGGGCGTCCGCCTCCCTTCTACCCTCACCCTCACCCCCTTCCTCCTCCCGAGTTCTCCCGGCGTTGTTGGGGGAGGGGGTCTGTGAGGTGGGGTCTAGGTTCAAGCGAGTCTCGAGCTCTTCGGGTTCTAATCCTGGAGTCCTGGAGGCCCCTCTCTGGGTCGGCCGGTCTGGCAGAGGTGCCTTGGGCCTCCCAGGTGCCTCACCTTCCATTGTATTTTCCCCGAATCTTTTGGTGTTCTGGGGTGGGGAGTGAGAACTGTGTCAGTCCTTGATCTATTGGGATTGAGCCTGGGGTGGCCTCCCGATCCTCGATCTCTTTGGCACAACCTCCTTTCATCTTGTGCTCCCTCTCAACCTCTGAGCAATGCTGACTCTGCCTGAACCAGGGGTTCATGGTAAAGTCCTGCAGCTCTGCTACATTCCTGCTTCAGAGCACTTAGGCTTCAGATCACAGCTCTCACCAGGGTTCTTCCCTGGTGTCCCTCCTCATCTGCCCCTGTTGTTTGGGGACCATACGCCATTCCCCTCCCTCCCTCATCCCATACCTCCTTCTTCCCTTTCTCTTCCTCTCTCTCTGTCTCTAGTTTCTCCTTCTCCTCCTTGGTCGCTCAGGAGCGGGGGCCTCCTGGTCCACAACCCTCAGGCCCCTTCTTCTCTTTCCTGTCCTCTCATCGGCATACTCTTTTTCAGTTCATTCCTTTCCCTTTACTGTCCCTTGGGCTGCCTTGCCCCACCCTCCTTTCTCTTTACTTTCTTCTACTGTCTCTCCTTTGCAGAACTGAGGTGGAGGAGGACCCAACGGCCGTTACCGCCAAACCCACGAGTCTCCACGGGACATGCCGGCCCCTCCAGTTCCAAAAAAAAAAAAAAAGTCTCCCGTGGGGTGCCTGTCTCTGGTAGACACCCACCAGTGATGAATGGTGAAGATGCACAGAAAGATCAAGAATTATGGTAGGTACATAACTTTCACATTTTTAAATACTGGTTCTAATTCTGTCATTGTTCCATCTTTAAAGACTTTTTAGTTATCCCAGTGAGTGTTTCTGATCTACGCCTTGGTGTTAAGTGCTATTTTAGAACTGTATGATGCAGTTTATGTCCCTCTGAGCCACAGAGGTCTATAATAGAACATGAATGCATTGTATCAACAGTGAAAGATCTGAACAAGGGACATAATCTACATCGTACAGTTCTAAAATGGTTCTTACCTGCAGAGCATAAATCAGAAACACCCACTAGGATAATTAAAAAGCCTGTAGAAATGGAACAGTAACAGAATTGGAACCAGTATTTAAAAATCAGCTTCTACAGGTGAAAATGGCTTACAAGTTCAGCACAGTTCTCCTTTAAATAGGTTATGCAGTGAAGGAACACAACAGCCAAGGCAAACAAATTGCTAGGCTGTATTGCTAGAGGGTTCCTGAGCAGAAGAGAGGAGGTTATATTACCGCTGTACAGGTCCTTGGTGTGACTGCATCTGAAGCACAGCATGCAATACTGGAACCCTTGCCTAAAAAAAACTGTCACTCTGCTTGTGGCAGTTCAGAAGAAGGTGATGAAGATGATTCGGAGACAACAGGACAATGCATTTGAGGACAAGCTGAGAGAACTCAACATGTACTCGCTCGATGAGAGGAGGGAGAGAGGGGACATGATTGAAACCTTCAGGTACCTGAAGGGTATAAACAAGATGGATGGCAGGGAACTTTTCTGTCTCAGTGATAAGACCGTAAGGGGGCACTCTTAATTCGTTTCTCTAGCCCCTTACAGCACCCACCATTGTACCTTGTATCAAACAATAGGGTGGCTCTCTCCCCAGGCAGGTAGAGATCTGTTGTTTGGTTCACTCATTTTTAAAACTCTCCACCAGGGTGCTAAATCCCCACTAATGGGCCTGCTAACCGTCAAACATTGTTTGCGACAATTGAGGTCCTCCGCAAATTGCCTTCTGGAATGCCCCAGGTTATCCACAGTTATGGGACAAAGGGCATTCTCTTGGGCAGCCCCAAAGTTTTGGAATACTCTCCTGGAGGAACTTCACTCCCTGGGATCCCCTCTGACTTTCAAAAAGCACTTCAAGAATGCAGTAACACCCAAAGCGTACTGTAACTGTTAACCAGGATTACAAGCTGGACTGTGTACTTATGTGTTTTTATGCACTTCACATGAGTCAAGTGATATCTGTTCATCGTGATACTTTAGTTGTTTCTCCCACTGTGCCTAGCTAAATGTTTTTATTCTGGACTTGTGATAATCTTATTGCCAACAATCGTATTGTAAACTGTTATTGTAATTATGAGCTGTTTATGATTCATGTACTATGTTCCGCCTAGATGGCCTGGGTTGTACCTGAAAACAGTCCCTTAGACCAGTGTACTTAACCAGTTATCAAATACATAATAAAAACATAGAAACATAGATTTTGACGGCAGATAAGGACCGCTTGGCCCACCCAATCTGCCCATTTCCCTACCTAATGGATAAGCTGCAGATCCTAGTTAACCAGCAGCCTACTTCTTTCTACCCCCACCCCCTAGAATTGCCTTATGACTGTCCCATGCATGCTTGAATTCCACCACTGTTTTTGACTCACAACCTTCCTCCGAAGGTCGCTCCATGCATCCACAACCCTCTCTGTGAAAAAATACTTCCTTACATTACCTCTGAGCCACCCCATCTTCAAATTGTGCCCCTTGTTCTTGCACACCTCTTTTTTGAAAGATGCTACCGCCTTGGACTTTGTTGATTCCTTGAGGTACTTGAAAGTTTCTATCATGTCCCCCCCTCCCTCCTTTCTTCGAGGCTATACATATAAGCTCCTTAAGTCTCTCTTCATATGTCTTCCGTGCAGACCCTGCACCATTTAGTTGCCTCCTCTGGACAGCTTCCATCCTGTCTATGTCTTGCGTAAGACTGGGTCTCCAGAACTGCACGCAGTACTCCACATGGGGTCTGACCAGCTGTCTGTACAGAGGGATAATAACCTCCTGTTTTCTACTGGTGATGCCTCCCTATGCATCCCAGTATCCCCCAGCCCTCCTTGCTGCCCTCTCACATTGCTTGCCTACCTTTAGGTCATCTGATATGACTACCCCCAGGTCCCTTTCCATTTTGGTTGTTGTTAGTATCTCACCCCCCATTGTGTACTCTTCCCCTGGGTTTTTGATTCCCAGGTGCATTACCTTGCACTTCTTAGCATTGAATCTAAGCTGCCATACATTTGACCATTCCTCTAACCTGTGGCCGGCATTTTTCCATCACGGACAAATAAATAAATAAGCTGGCAGGGGAAGGCTGAAGAAGGAGGTCAGGAGGCACATCGCAGAATAGTTGGTGTTGGGGTCTAATCAACTCCCATCTGAGATCGTCACTCAAAAGACGGTGGGAGGGAGCTCAAGAGAGGGTGGTACAGGGTGAAGGGGGGAGGTCAGGGTTGGCAGGAAGGGGAGGTGTGGCCCATTGTTATCTCTCCATCAGGGGCACCGCAATCAACCAGACTCGACTGACCATAAGGCTTAATTCTGCTGGCTATTTTGTATGTCCGTATGAATAAAGAAGAGAGACCCTTCTCAGAAATTAACAGGAGTCACATAAATATACTGTAACTAGCTAACAAACTTGTTAGAAATATTAATTCTAAAGAATTGTAAATGTCAGTAAGAACCACACCATTAATATCCTTCTCAACCCTAAAATATGGACACTACCATGCCCTTATAGTATATAAAATGGAAGTTTCCAACACATGTAAGATCACTATCCATGACAAAGTGGCTGAAGGGCGTGCCATAAACAGCTGTAACTTGCACTTACTGTGGTCAGTTCTTTCAATTATTTTGTATCTTCCAAGGATCAATCTTCACCATTCAGCACTGGTGAGTACCAGCCGGAGGTGCAGGAATCCGCAAGAGCGATAGCTTTAAGATTTTAGGAGGAAGGAGCGGACATCTGAGACAGTGCCGCCCACTAGGCTGACGTATGACATGACGCTCGTGGACTGGCCGGTATCTGACACCACCTCCCTCTCTTCCAAAGTTCTGTTTTTCCCGCTGTCAAGGCTGTAACTGTGTGGGAGTTTCAGCGAGAAGACTTTGCCATCTTGGATCTGCTGGTTCGCTTGATACCGTATTACGCAGATCTTCCCTTGTCAATCTTCACCATTCATTACTGCTTGGGTGTCAGCCGGAGGTGCGCACCTGCCATGGGAGATTTTTTTTTTTCCGAGTCGGCTCTAACCGCACCGCCCATGAGAGCGACGCGCTGTGTCATGTACGCGGGGCGGCTGTTAGGCGCCGCAGACTCCTCCTCCTCCATCTCAGTTCTGTTTCTCCTGCCGTCGAGGCTACACCTGCTGTGCGGTCAGATACAGTTTAGGCCTACCTGCATCATCGAATTTCCAGACTCCTTCTCTTGTTTTTCTCGACGCCGTCACCGGTAAGACCGTTCTTTTTCACACTTTCTTCGACGGTGCCGAGAGCTTTGCTGTTTTAGTCTCAATATTTTCACATCATGTCAGGTTCAGGGCCAAAACGTAAGTCGAAGGCGGGCCGCGCTCCTATGCATTGGTGCTCCTGTGGCCGGCATTTTTCCATCACGGACCGGCATGATGTTTGTCTTCGTTGCCTGGGACCCAACCACAATATGGATGCATGCGATGCCGTTTCTTGATGGACCATCGCATCCTGGAAGTCCGCACGTTTAAGATCAGCAAGGCCCTGCCGACTTTCTGGGGACAGCATCGCTCCCTTCCCAGGTAAAGTCTCTAGACCCTTCCTCTGGGTACCCTCTCAGGCCTATGTGGTCTGTAGAGGAGGAGGCTTCCTCATCTTCTCTTGCCAAAGAGGAAGCTTTTTTTTCGGTGTCGGAGGAACGCCAAGGTCCCTTCCGGGTCAGGGGACACCGCCGCAGTCCCCCTCGGAGGTGCAGGCTCCCCAGTGTCGAGGCCCAGGTCTGTTGGGCCTGGCATTGGTGACCCTCGATGCCGCCTTCCTGTGCCATTTTGGATCCCGGCACCGTTCGCGGCGGCGGTGATTGAGATGGCGCCATTTGTGGCACCGTGTTGGCTCTCAGCGCCATGGGCCCGGTTGGTTCTTCTGGCAGTACCGAGTCGGGTCCCGATGCTGAGGGCGGTGCCGTGGGTCTGGCCGGTGCCATTGGGGAGTTGGGGCTCGGTCTAGGTGTTACGGGGGGTCTGGAGTCATCTGGCGCCATTTCACTGGAGACCCCCAGGGTTGTCAGTATTGTGGTCCAGCTGGTCTCTTCCTCCTCCTCGGAAGATGATTCAGATGTGGACCCGTCCTGGCACCCTGACTCTTCGGAGTCAGGGTCTCCGGTGGGACGAGGTGCTAGGCAGCCCAGCGTGCCTATTCCTCTGTCTCACTGCTGTCCTCCCCTGAGGCCTCCCAGGCAGGGGGTGGTCTGGGGTCCCTGGGGGGGGATGGAGCGGTGATGGAGGAAGGGGCTCTCCCTCCTGAGGGGGTCATGGCAGCTGCCGATCCTGGTGCTGCTGCACCCCCTTGGGGTGGGGGGTCACTGGGGTCGAGGAGGAGGGTGTTCTCGGAGTCCGAGGGGTCGAGGGACAGGGTTCAGGCGCCTTGGTCTTCACCTGCCACCCCACGGGGGGTGGGTACCAGCCGTAGCACTGGGCCCCGTCTTTCCCTCTTGAGCCCCAAGGACCCCTCTGGTGGCATTGCTGTGGGCTGCCCTTCTGGATCCATGCAGCCCCAGGTTCCTCACAGGGGAGGATCCCCTTCTAGGCTCTTCCAGGCTTCGCATCCCCAGGGTTCCGTTTTGCGACCTGGTTTGTTGTCCAGGATCCCGCCAGCTCGGGCTCCATTCCCCGGATTCCAGAGCCTCAGCAGAGGACAGTTGCCTCGCCGTAGGTGCCCCTCTCCCATTCCTCTGCAGCCACCCCCTCTCTCCCAGGCCATGTCAGTCCCACGGGACCGTTATCCTGGGAGACGTTCAGAGGCTGTGCGGTGGCCTTCCCCATATATGTTAGTTACATGCATGAGCGGGTTTTTCGCCTATCCCCACCGCCGCAGGAGTCCTCTGGACATTCGAGCTCTCCATCATCCTTGTCTCCCTCCTGAGGGAGAGGAACCCACTGCTCATCTCTCCTCCGATGCTGATTTCACTGAATATCAGCGATTCCTTTCGAGGATGGTGAAGGATCTTCGTGATTCTATATTAGGCGAGACAATACCGACAGGGAGACGCGTGAATTCCTTAGTGAATTCAGTGCCCAGCATTTAGTGGTACTATCCTGGCCTATTCCCTTCCAGGAGGCGTCTATCCATTCCTGGCAGTCACCTGCCGCCCTTTCTTCAGCCCCGGCAGACTGCCAACAAAGGTATTGTGCCCCGTCGGAATCTCTAGGTACTCTCCCCAACCCACCCTCGGGATTGGCATACCTAGACACTCCCTCCGGGTGCCGTCACCTGGTGCACGACCATCCACTGGACGCAGATTCTCTACAATTTGACCGGTGAGAGCGAAGAGTGTTTTCTTTCTCTCGTGCGATGTTATGCATTGCATCACATCAGGCTCACCATGCTGCCTACAGTAGGCATTTGTGGTCGATGCTTTCCCAAATCTTAGCATCAATGCCTGACACGGAGCAAACCAGACAAGCTATTGCCCTCTCTGCTATAGGCCTGGAGCTGGCAAGACACCAAGCAAGGGCATCTTATGACGCCAATGAGGTGGCTTCCAGGCTTGCAGGGACAGCGATCTATATTAGACGGATGGCATGGCTTCGTCTATCGAGGTTGTCACCCCTGGCCCAGCGTAGGGTGATTTGCTCTGCTTTCCGGGGGACCCGCCTTTTTTACTCCAGAGCTAGGAGACTTCCGCAGGAGCTTCCTCCATCTCCCCGTCCTCGGGACACCTCCTAGTCTCCTCCACCATAGACTTCTCACTTGATTAGCCCAGGGTCTCCCCTTCTGTTTCTCACCAACAGGAGGTTGGGGTCATGATCCCTCAGGGTTTCTTATCCGGGGCTTATACTTACTCATAGGAATGAATGGTGAAGATTGACAAGGAAAGATATGAAAATTACGCACTACCGTAGTTCTTGATCTTCTCTTTATCTTCACCATTCATTACTGATACCCACCCACCTTCCCCTCAGTGGCCTCCTACTGTGGATGCCTCCCTCCTGTCTCATTCCTCTCCTTCCTTTGGCCTTTGATAAAAAAAAAAATCATTCTGTTTTCCGTTCTTCTTGAATGGATCTTTTTTCCTCAAGGTAAAGAGGAACTAGTAGGGTCTTTTTCACCTATTCTGAGGGAACTCTTTCTGACTGTCCCTAGGGGGTGATCTCTGGGCTCCTTAACCACGATGCTCAGCTCACAGCTCAAGAGATCGTCCCTTTGGCTCTGCCTCAAAAATTTAGGTTCCCCCCTGGCAGGTATTATTAATTGTCAGCTCATTCTAGTTGGTGCTTCTGCATTTCTTAACCTAGAGCTGCTGCCCTAGCCTTGCCTTCTGGCAGCCCGATCGAGTACCCACTCTATCCTTCATACAAAGCTGCCTCTTGTGAGGCCCTAATCCCCACTCCACACACTTGATTAGTTAGCGCCTAATAAGGTGTTAAGAGGCTTACCCCCACTCCTCATAGTTGGGCGCTCTTTTTCTGGAACAGTTCTCTGTCCAGGTAGTCTGTAAGCTCTCAGTTAGAGTGTAGGAGGTTAGGATGATGAGATATTAGAGAACCTGCCCTTTGTGTCCAACTTTACAAGCGGTTCAGTAGAACCTTCCTCAATCCTATAGAAGGGATTCTTGCTCCCTTGGTTTTGGTTCCGAGCTTATAACCCTCTCAACTGATATACCTATGGGCAGTGTTCTCCCCTCTCAACATCCCTTCTCTCTTCTCTTTCCTCTGCTTACTCTTCCTTTTCTCTTTATCTGTTCCTCCCTTAGAGCCGCCCCAGATGGGAGGCCCTGCAGTCCCCTAGGATAGGTATTCTCCCTCTTCCATCTGTCCTCTACCGGCTTATTCCTTTTTCAGTTTATATCCTTTCCTTTTTCTATCCCTCGGCTCTCTTGCCTCACTCTCCCCTTTTTTCCTTTAACCTTTTTCTGGCCTCTCCGGCTACCAGAACTGAGATGGAGGAGGAGTCTGTGGCGCCTAACGCCGCCCTCACACATGATACAGTGCGCCACCTCAGTGGGTGGCGCAGTAGAGCCGACTCAAAAAAAAATCTCCCTGTGAGGGTGGGCATCGGCTGACACCCAAGCAGTAATGAATGGTGAAGATACAAGAGAAGATCAAGAATTATGGTAGGTACATAATTTTCATATCTTCCTGGACATAAAGTCTCCATCACTCATTCACACTGATGGGACTACGCCGGAGGCGCTAGGACCTAGTGGGAACCAGAAGCCTTCAGGAGGGCCGGCACCAAGGTAGGGCCATGAGGAAGTGGCACTGTGAGCCCGGCTCACGCCGTATAGGCTACCTCGGTGTCGACCCACCAACCACCTCAGTTCCTTTTTTCCTGCCGTTGAGTGTGCTTCAGTGACGGCGTTGCTCGCCCGCCGGGAGTCAAAACTTCTTGTCTATATGACAGCAGCTACAGTCTTTCAGTTTTGATTAGTTTTAGTAGTTTTATTATTTTCTTACCAGTATTAAAATAATTTATTAAGTAGATTTCGCCATAAGAAGTTTTCAGCCCTCCTTCGACGGAGTCGACTATGAACGGAGCAGATGACAGTAGGGAGACTTCGCATGAAAGCTGTTCGGTCAGCAGGGCTGGGTCTGGTCCACCGCCCTCTACAGAAGGGGATCTGACTACAGGCAGTCCAGTGCTCGGGGGATGGGCAGTCCTCCTGAAAGCACAAAAAGAAGCGGTCCCATTCTCGATCCTTGTCAAGGACTCGGCACCGCTCGACCTCGAGTTCTTCTTCGGCCTCCCAGTCAAAAAAGAAATGGCACCACTCGAGGTCACCTTCTGGTATGTCTGTGCATCGATTGTCGGTTACTGGTGGCAGGGGCCAGACTCTGCCTCTTCCGGGGTCCCCTCCAGTTTCTGTCCTGGTGGCGGCATCCTCGATTCTGGAGTCCCTCCTGCCCACTCGGGTCCTCCAGTGAGCAGTTTCACCATTGGGCTACTCTTCTGGAGCAGTGGATTCGGCGATTGTCCCATCTACCCGAGCCAACGAGCCCGTCGCCGGGGCCTTTGAGCCTCTCGGTTTTGGACCTGCGGGCTAGGTGGTTGGGGCTTCCTAGTCTCATGGTGCCTTCTCCGGTGCCATCAACACCACGCTCTGGTGTTTATCCCCCAATATGGCTGTGGCACAGGGGTCCACACTGGTGCCTTTATCTCCTGCTGAATTCCTTCATTTTTCCTCAGCGAGTTGGGGGTTGGGAACCTCTGGTTCAGTGCCACTGGCTGTGGTGCTGGCTTCTCTGGTGCCACACTCTGTGCCGCATCCTGTGCCAGTGCCATGCTCGGCGTTGCATCCTGTGCCGGCATCGCCTGTGTTTTTGGTGGCACTTCCTGTAGCAGTCCTAGGAGCGCCTGCGGTGCTGCATGTGATGCAGGGGTTTTCGACTCCGATTCACACTGCTCCTCCTCTTCATTTCCTCCTTTACCTATCTATACAGTCCGTTCTGGACAAGTGGAAGACGACATTGAGCCTGATCCTGATCTTCGATTGGGGGATGACTTCGATGATGATGCCTTCCTAGGAGCAGTGAATAAACCTCTTTCAACAGAGCCTTTGGTTGAGGACCTTTCTTTTAAGTCTCTGCTCAGAAATTTGAATAGCACTCTCTCTCTCTCTCTCTCTCTCTCTCTCTCTCCAGACTTCGGATATTGATCCTGGGAAGTTGCTGCGGCTGCAGTACCTGCACATCCCAGACATTCCTGTGGAATTGACTCCTCCCATGCAACCCTCTTCTGAGACTCTCTCGCAGATGGTGTGAGATAATCTGGTGCTTATTCCCTCTGTGGCTAAGTCCATAGATAAGAAAAAATGCCCCTCCCAAGGATCCACCCATTCCGGCCTCGCAAGCCTTTGCTGATGCCATCATTGTACTGGCAGAGAATGACAAAGCCATTCTTCCACAAGAATCTACGGCACGTCTAACAAACAAAGAATCTCACAAGTTCGACACCTTGGGGAAGCGAGTCTGTGCTGTGTCCACCCTGGGCATGCATATTGCTAGCTACCAGGGCTACTTCTCTCAATATGAGTTTACACTCTGGCATTCACTCAAAGCTATGGTAGAAGCTCCTCCAGACATGGAAGTTAACACACAGCTCCTTCAAACCATTACTAGAGGTACTGAATCCAATAATCAACAGCTCAAAGCTGCCATGGATGCTTTTGACACTGCCTCCTGAGCAGTGGCAGCTGGTATTTGCACCCATCACCACTCTTGATTGCGTATCTCAGGCTTCACAAATGATGCCCAACAGAGGGTTATGGCCTTGCCTTTCAATGGTACAGATCTGTTTGGTCCTCAGGTTGAGCAGGTGCTAGAGGCCACTCAGAATACTAGAACGGCCATCAAAACGGCCAGACCACCTTCCACAGCCCCTCAAAGAGGTGGGAACAGGCATCAGTTTCATAACCGTCAGTCCTTTCATGGTAAAGGCAGAATGGACTTTAAAAGAAACCAAACCCCTCAGCCGCAAAAGAAAACGCAGCAGAAGGCACAGGGCCCCAAAGCGCCTAGTGCCACCCTCTGAGTTTCCCGCCCAAGTCCCACCTCAGCTGTCCGAGGGGGACTCTTCCTCTGCAGTAAGAGGGCATCTGACTCAGTCACATCAGACAAATGGGTGCTCAGAATAATCTGTGAGGGGTACTCTCTCAATATCTCAGAAACTCCTCTGGATCTTCCACCCAAAAGACAGCCCAGGCTATCTGTATCTCAGTCAGACCTTCTTGCTTCCGAGATCCAAGGCCTTCTGAACAACAGGACAGTAGAGATAGTTCCACCGGATCAGTGGAACACAGGTTTCAAACAACATGAAGTCTTGCTATATTATGACATATGCAGTATAACCCCAGGTTAGAACTGCTCCGGAGGTGAAAGAGTTAACTTTCCATGCAGGGCATGGAATCTTGAGCGCGAGCTCGGTTGAACACTCTGTCTGTTGTAGCTCAAACTTAAACTGTTAGATTCTTTACTCCGCCTCACTGAACAGTCGCTCCGGAGATTCCTCCTGCTGCTCAGTTCGTTTGTCGGTTTAGTGTAATTCTCGGTTATTTACGAAATTTAACAATAATCGTCGGTTCAAGCTCTGTCTGTGGTATTGTAAGTAATAGATAGGCTTTTTTTTTTTCATTTTCTTCTGTGTGGAACTTGTAAACGTCTTTTTCGGTTTGGTTTGAACCGATCAGATTGGGTTTAAAATTACTTTCTAGTCCTTTAGAATGCGGTTCCCGGTTCTTATCGGTTCTAAAAAAACGGATTTTATTACGTTTTTTCCACGACCCGTGACACGGTTGGGAACCGATAAGAGAGTCTTGCTTGGCGGATTGCCATTAACGGGCAAGTTTTGGTTAGGCTGGCACTATGTCTGAGAAACCCAAAAGAAAAACCGGACCCACTGGGTTTCAGCACTGTGGCCTCTGTGGGGAAGTCTTTGCTAAGGCTGACCCACACACCACTTGTGTATATTGTCTGGGGTTTGACCACCTCAATGCAGACTGCCAGATTTGTAAGAATTTTCCTGCTGCCACAGTGGAAAAGAGAGTTGGTAGGCTCAGGGAAAGGGAGGCCAAAAAGTCCGCTGACCCGGATGGCCAGCCTGGTTCGGTTCCAACTGAACCTGAGGGAGTGCCCTCTGACCAGGGCGATACTTCCTCCGGGCAAGCGAAGAAACCAGCTCTGAGGAGCGGTTCCAACTAAAAGGACTAGAAAGTCAGCTAGTTTGGGGCCAAAAGTTCTTTCTCCAACCGCTGAGGAAATAGCCAAAGCTATTCAGATTGTCCAGTCTCTTTTCCCAGTTCCGTCCGAACCGACACCATTAGGGAAGCGCTGGGTTCGGACGGTTCCGCTCAAGATTATGATTTTGAGGATTTTTATGAACGGAGGAAGGGAGGAGGGTATGAGGGAGAGTGAGTGTGATTTTGAAAGTCTGGATGTGCCCATTGAATCGGACATCTCTCCAGACAGACCCTCAGGAGTGTCCCTCCCAGGCTATCTGAGTCCCTCTCATTTTTGTTTTACAAGAACGTTGCTGAGACTCTGCAACTCCCTGTTGAGGAAGCTGTTGATGATCAAGAAGAGCCTGATTTTGTGGAAATGATGGATATTCCAGAGTCTAGGAGACTGTCTATTCCCTTGCACAAATCTTTTAGGAAACAGACAGTAAAAATTCTAAAACTCCTCATTCTATCCTCCCTGTGGATAAAAGGATGGACAAGAGGTATGCTTTATCAGGCTCTGATACGGAGTTCCTCTCCCAGCAGTGCAGCCATGTGGAGGTAGTGCAGGCTGCAGCCTGTGACAAGGCTAATATTCCTCTAGCCTCTCACCCTCCTGAAAAGGATTCTAGGAGGATGGATGCCATGGCAAAGAAACAGTACGTGGCAGCATCTTTGGGACTCAGACAGGCAAATTATATGGCTTATGCAGCTAGGTACCAGAAATCCAGGTGGGATACTGTCCTGGCCCTAGCAAAACAGGCCCCTAAGCAGCTTGCCAGGGAGCTGGAGCAGGTGGCTGTGGATGGTATTGAGGCATCCAATGTGCAATTTCATGCTGCAGTAGACTCTAATGATGTTTCATCAAGAGTCATGGCAACATCTGTGTCTCTTCGCAGAATGGCCTGGCTCAGATGTACTGCCCTACCACAGGATACTCAGTCTAAGGCTATGGATTTTCCTGTTGTGGGCAATTCTCTGTTTGGGGAGCAGACAGAGAATTATATGAAGAAAATGGATGAGTATAGGACCACCTATAGGAGTGCACAGGCCAAAGAAAGGCAAGTCACTTCTCAAAGGCAGCATGTCAGGGGCAGGGGCAGGCCTTTTCATAGGCCTTATTACCAAGCCCAGGCCTCCTCTTCTGCTTATGCCCAGAGGGGGTTCTTTAGAGGAAGGGGCAGAAGGGGTTCTAGTAAGCCTGCTTCTACCCCTCAACCCAAAGCCCCTGCAAAACAGGCTCCTGATGGGGTGGCCAGGGCCGATTCTCCACTACCGGTAGGGGGCAGGCTGGCTTACTTTGTCCAGGACTGGAAGTCTTTAACATCAGACAAGTGGGTCCTGGAAGTAGTAAGCCAGGGACTGGTTCTCAGCTTCAAAAATTTCCGAAGATGAGCCAGGTCTTTTCCACCTGCAAACCCATCAGAGGCACTTGCCTTTGAAGTAGAAGTTTCTTCCTCCTGGCTCTCAGAGCCGTGGAAAGGGTTCCACCATACACCAGGGCAAGGGTTGTACTCCAGGTACTTCCTTACCCCAAAAAGACAGGAGAATGGCGGCCCATCCTGGATCTCAGGTATCTAAACAAGCACCTTTTAAAACCAAAGTTCAAAATGGTGACCCTGGGGATTATTTTACCCTCTCTAAGGCCAGGGGACTGGCTAGCCTCCCTGGACCTCAAGGATGCCTACTTCCATGTTCTCATCAGAAGCTCCCATCGAAAGTACCTCAGATTCGAACTGCCCTCAGGCCATTACCAGTTCAGAGCAATGCCCTTCAGCCTCACCTCGGCCCCGAGGGTGTTCACAAAATGCCTGGCAGTAGCAGTTGCTCATTTAAGAAGGCAAAAGATTGCCATCTTTCCTTATCTGGACGACTGGCTCATTGTAGGCCAGTCTCCAGAACAGGTCAACCACACTTACAAGTAACCCACAACTGCTTACATCTCTAGGTTTTCTTCTCAATCTTCCAAAGTCAGTTCTGGAGCCTGTCCAGCTTCTCACCTTCATAGGCTCAGAACTGAACACAAAAGAAGCCAGAGCCTTCCTTCCTCTGGAAAGAGCAAGGACCCTGGTGTCTCTGGCCTCTTCTTTCACCCTGCAGGTCTCTCGACCAGCAAGGCATTTTCTACAGCTCCTGGGGCACATGGCTGCTTCTACAGCAGTAGTGCAGGGAGTGAGATTTCAGATGAGGGCCATACAGTTCCATTTGAGAGCCCTTTGGGTCTCAAAGGACAGATCCTCTAACCAAATTGATTCCAGTGACTCAAACCCTGATCCAGGCCCTTCAGTGGTGGCAGGATCGGAACAATCTGAGACAGGGGGTTCCCTTCACTCCCCAGTCTCATTCCTTGACCCTTACTACAGATGCATCCCTCTTGGGGTGGGGAGCTTACATGGGCGACCTTTCCACCCAGGGGCTGTGGTCCCCTCAGGAATCTCTGCTCCACATCAATTTGCTGGAACTCAGAGCAGTTTTTCTAGCACTCCAGGTTTTTTCCACATCTGTTCAGAACAAGGTTGTTCAGGTCAGAACAGACAATACCACTACAATGTGGTACATCAACAAGAAGAGGCACTCTGTCTGACCTTGTGCCAAGCAATGAAGTTGTGGTCACCAGCATTATTCTCTGAATACTCCCCTTATGGCAGTTCACCTCCCAGGCAAGGACAATGGTCCTAGCGGATGCCTCTCAGCAGGATTTCCCAGGGCCATCACTTAATGGGCACTGGACCCCTAGTACTGGAGGTAGTATTTGCCAGATGGGGCACCCCACAAATAGATCTCTTTGCAGCCCCAGACAATCACCAACTTCCCCTTTTTCGCTGCAGACCCCCAGTGTTGGGCTCAGTCCCTCTGGATGCCTTCCTCCTCTGGGAAGGGAAGTTTCTCTACGCTTTTCCCCCCTTCCCCCTGCTTTTCAAAGTGCTAGTCAGAATCAGATCTCAATCCTGCAAGATGATCCTGATTGCTCCAGATTGGGCCAGGCAGCCCTGGTACTCACTCCTCATGTCCCTAGTAGTCCACCTTCCCCTGTGTCTTCCCAGGAATCACAACCTGTTAACCTGTGCCCAGGGGAGAGTTTGGTATCCGAACCTCAAATCTCTCAATCTCAAGGCATGGCTCTTGAAGAGTTACAGTTTGCTGACCTACACCTTTCCCAAGGTGTATTGGATATATTGAAGGCCTCTAGGAAGCCTTCCACCAGGGCTACCTATAATTCAAAATAGAAGAGATTTTCCATATGGTGTGCTGGTAAGCATATTTCCCCAGAATCTGCTGGCGTGCCCACGATCCTGGATTATTTGGTGCATTTGAATTCCTTGGGGCTGAGACCAGCTACCCTAAAAGTGCACTTGGCAGCTGTGTCTGCCTTCTTATCAACAGGTAAGCCCTCTTCTTTCCAGCTCACCCTGTGTTCTCCAAGTTTTTAAAGGGTTGCTTCACACCAACCCCGTTCAGGGACCCTGCCCTGCTTGGGATCTTAATATTTGCATCGCTCAGCTTATGCAACCCCCTTTTAAGCCATTGTCTTCAGCAGAGTTTAAGTACTTGACTTGGAAAACTGTGTTTCTGGTAGCCATCACCTCTGCCAGGCGCATAAGTGAGTTACAAACATTGTCAGTGGAGCCTGATTTTATCTCCTTTCATGGGGATAAGGTGGTCCTCAGGACTAACAGGAAGTTTTTGCATAAGGTGGTTTCAGACTTTCACCTTAATCAATCCATGTCTCTTCCTGTGTACTTCACTGACCATTCCTCCTCTGGTGAGAGGAGATTGCACAGTTTAGATGTCAAAAGAGCCCTTAGTTACTATATAGAACGTACCAAGGGTCACAGGTTCAAATCCTTCCAATTGTTCCTCACTTATGGTGAGGTTGGTAAAGGGAAACCTGCCACTAAAAGATCCATTGCCAGGTGGATTGTCTCTTGTATCCAATTCTGCTATGAAAAACTGGGTAAGGTTCCTCCCTCAGGCCTGAGGGCTCACTCTACCAGAGGTACAGCTGCGTCTCTGGCTGCTGCCAGGGACATCCCTATCCTAGAGATATGTCAAGCAGCTACCTGGAAAACAGTTCACACTTTTACTAAGCATTACTCCCTGGATATCCAGGCTAGGAGTGATGCTTGATTTGGCACAGCTGTGCTTCAGAGCCTATTTCCCAAGTAGGTTATGTCCCTCCTCCATGGAGGTACTGCTGTGTAGTCTGCATATATCATAATAGCAAGACGTCATGTTGTTTGAAGAAAAATTACTCACCTTAGTAATGTTGTTTCTTCTAATGGAGTCTTGCTATATTATGACCTCCCCAAGCCTGCCCTCTCAGAACCTCTATTTTTGGGATGTGGGTGGGCAGTGCAATGTTGGCACTCATTGATGCCCACTTTATTTTCACCCTTTCTAGGGTGCTTAGGTGTATTTTTTCTTTCTTGAATCCCCGACTTGAGTCTTTGTTTTGGGATCAAGAACAAAATGTGTTTTTGTAGTTAGTAGCCAGTGGCTAGTGTAGGTTTACGGCTTCCACACAGAACCTTAGTGAGTTTTTGCTCTTAAAGATCTGACAGTTTAAGTTTGAGCTACAACAGACAGAATGTTCAACCAAGCTCACGCTCAAGATTCCATGCCCTGCATGGAAAGTTAACTCTTTCACCTCCGGAGCAGTTCTAACCTGGGGTTATACTGCATATGTCATAATATAGCAAGACTCCATTAGAAGAAACAACATTACTAAGGTGAGTAATTTTTTTTCTACTCCCATTAGTTCCACCAGATCAGTGGAACACGGGTTTCTACTCCCATTACTTCCTAGTCCCAAAGAAAACAGGAGGCATGCGCCCTATTCTAGATCGCAGGACACTTACCAACACGCTCCCATTCACCCAGACCACCACAAATACCTCCGATTCGTGGTGTTGGGTCAGCACTATCAATTCTATCCTTGGCGCCTCGAGTTTTTACAAAATGCTTTGCAGTTCTCACAGCGCACCTGAGGAAGCTTGGAATTCAGGTATTCCCGTATTGGACGATTGGCTTCTCACAAGCCCCTCCAGACAAGAGACTCAAGAAGCCATAGCTATGGCTTCAAACTTCCTCATGTCCATTGGAGTCCTGCTAAACTTGGGAAAGTCACAGCTGCAGCCCTCCCAATGGCTCTTCTTCATAGGAGCCCTTCTGGGTACCTACAACGCAAAAGCCTTTTTTCCGGAGGACAGAAGGAGTGACATCCTCCAGATGGCCCACTTCATCAGAGAAAACAACTCAGTCCGAGCTCTCGTGATGCAGCAGATGCTGGATCTCATGGCATCCTCAGTGTTCACTGTGCCTCTGGCTTGCCTTCACATGAGAACTACTCAGTGGATGCTCAGCACTCAGTGGTTGCCGACCACACACCCACAGTCTTTTCACATCAAGGTGACAGAACCGCTGAAATGGTCACTCACCTGGTGGACTCAGGAGGACAACCTTCAGGAAGGTTATCCCTTCACCCCTCTAGTTCCCCAGATCTCCATCACCATGGATGTATCCCTGCTGGGATGGGTAGCTCACTGCCAGAATCTCCACACTAAGGGTCATTGGAGTCAAGACGAATCTCAACTTCACATAAATGTCCTGGAAATGAGCCATCCTTTACACAGTCTGGGCCTCGAAGGACATACTCTGTCACAAGACCATTCTCCTTCAAACAGACAACAAGGCAGTGATGTACTACATCAGCAAGCAGGGCGGAGCACACTCTTTACCCCCATGCAGGGAAGCGATGAGAGTGTGGGAATGGTGCCTAGAGCGCATAGCTCTGATCCAGGTGGCCTACCTACCAGGAATCCAGAACGATCTGGCTGATCATCTCAGCAGAACACTGACAGATCCTCATGAGTGGTCTCTCGATGCAAGCATCGTGTTATCACTTTTTGAGGAGTGGGAGTGGGGAACTGCAGACCTGGACCTTTTTGCATCCCCACTCAATGCAAAACTACCTCTCTTCTGCTCCAGAAATCCAGGACCTAGAGTTTTTTGTCAGGATGCATTCAGACTGCGGTGGACAAAACGCTTTCTGCACGCATTTTCTCCTCTTTCCCTATCAGATCTGGTTTCCATTAATCAACAGATTGTTGGAAACTTCACCAGGACAGCTTCCACTTCGTAAGAATCTGCTGATCTAGGGCTCTGTGGTCCACCCCAGCTTGAAGTCCCTTCACCTCTATGCCTGGCTCCTGAAGAGATAGAGGTGAACAGGTTTAATGTTTCATGCAGGGTCTCAGATATTTTGTTAGCTGCACGCAAGCCAGCTACTTGAAAGACTTACCGGCTAAGTGGAAGCGGTTCTCCATCTGGTGTGCAAAATCTTCATGGAATCCTTTTTCCTGCCCACCAAGTAAGATCCTAGAATATCTTCTAGACCTCTCAAACACAGGCCTGCAATACTTGACTCTTAAGGTTCACCTCTGTGCAATCTCAGTGTACCATGAGCCCATACATTCCATGTGTCTGGCTCAGCTTCCTGTTGTCAAGAGATTTCTTAAAGGCATTCTACATACTAGGCCACCTGTCAGGCAACCAATAGTGGCCTGGGACATTAATCTTGTGCTAGACATGCTCACTCGTAAACCCTTCGAGCCTCTAGCTACTTGTGATCTGAAATTCCTGACTTGGAGGATGGCCTTCCTGGTAGCCATCACTTCTGCCTGCAGAGTGTCGGAAATACATGCTTTGGTCACAGATCCCCTGTAAACTGTATTTCACAAAGACAAAGTGGTTCTTAGGACCCACCCCAAGTTTCTTCCCAAGGTTGTCTCAGAATTCCATCTGAATCAGCACCGGGTCCTTCCTACCTATTTCACCAACTTCCAGAATGAGGGAGAGCATACCCTTCATTCCCTGGATGTGAAGAGAGCCTTGCGGTTCTACTTAGACTGGACTAAGGAAATCCGCATGTCTAAACAACTGTTTGTCTCCTTCAGCACGGCCCGGCTGGGTCAGCCTGTTGCTATCAGGTGTATTTCAGCATGGCTAGTGGCATGCCTCCGCCACTGCTACTCCATAGCACAGGTTAAGCTAGAAGGCAGAGTATACACTCATTCTACCAGAGCAGTCGCAGCATCTCTGGCAGAAATCCTCAATGTTCCCATTGCGGACATCTGCAGTGCGGCCACTTGGAGTTCCGTGCACACTTTCGTAAATCACTATACCTTGGATGTCCATGCCAGACAACATCTATCCTTTGGCAGGACAATCCTTAATGGACTTCTGTCCTGAGTGACCTCCTCTCTCCTGCCGCCCATCTCGGGTGATTATTTTAGTTCGGTACTCTCCCATCAGTGTGAATGAATGGTGGAGACTTTATGTCCAGGAAGATATGTACATTATGTACCTATTGTAATTCTTGATCTTCTTGGATGAAGTCTCCACCACTCATTCACATGCCCACCCGCTATCCCCCAAGCTCACTTATCTGTTTGTTTATCTGCAGGACCCCCCCAAACTTCGGAGGGTGGCATCGCACCAGGTACGTCAGGATCAGGTCCCTGGGCCCTTGCCTTGGGCAACTCCCAAGTACTATACATAATGAGGAAGAGCAGGACTCTGCTAGTCCTGGTCTTTCTGGGATTGGAGGCCTGTGTCAGGTGGACAGCTGACCTCCCTCACAGTCTGGTGCCTCCTCGGAGGTCCAGATATCTCTGGTTGTGGTGTCGCAGTTACATGCTCGGCCTGCACTGATGGACCCCTCAGCAGTACGGTCCAGTGCCACTTCGGCTCCTGACACCACCCCCAGTGTCGGTGAGCGAGGTGGTGCCAGCCATGTGGCTAGGTCCCCTCCTTCTTCCATTTGCATTTTTGGGAGAGGAAGGGTCCAGGGGGTCACCCGGTTGGAGATCTCCCTGAGCTCAACCTCTGACTCGGAGGATGATGACCAGGATGATCCCAATTGGCAGCCAACTCCTCAGAGTCACTAGATCTTTCTGGGCCTAGTTCCAGGCCTTTGCGGCCTGTGGAGCCCTGGAACTCCTTTCCCAGCACCTGCCATGGTGCCACTTCCCCTGTGTCCCTCGACACTGCTTACAGCACTGTGGACATTGCCAGTGATGGGATGTCGGTGTCAGATCTGGTGCCAGATTGGGATCTGGTGCCACCTTCAATGCCAGATTGGCTTCTGGTGCTGCGGTCTACATCGTTTCTGACTCGGGGGCCATTGCGGCACGGAGGCATGTCCTGGTAATATGGCCAGTGCCAGGCCTGCTACCCTCCAGACTTCTGGCTTGCCTTTGGCCATTAGGTCCTCTCTAAGGGGCAGGGCTGTGTCCGGTGACACTGGGGTCAGAAGGTTGAGTCTGGCACCATGTTCCACCCCTGGAGCGTGGGCAAACTGTGGGATGAGCTGCAGTGCAAACTCAGCCCTTCCCTCCCCTAGGGATCTGGCATGTTGTCCAATAGGTGGGAAAAGGGTTTGCCCTGTGGTACGCGAATGGCTCCAATCTCCTCACTTGGGGGTCCCCCAAGGGCTCCACCCTGTTCACCTCACTGCGATTGGGTGTCCTGCAGTGGCTGGGTTGCACAGCCCCCTCCCTTAGGAGGGGTCCCCTGTGCATTCCTGAAGCCCTGGCAGAGGGCCTAATATGGTCTGCCACAGCCATCCTCCTCCTTCTCCCCCCAAAAGGTTTTTCTGGTCCTATGACCTGGGAAGAATTTAGGCCTGTGGCAGGTGCTTTCCCCTGATACCTGAGGGCCATGGGTGAGGTCATTTTTTGACCCGAAGTCCCAGCACCGCCTTCCCCTGAGACAAGTTCTTCTTCCCCATTTTCCTCCTCTGAGGAATAGGATTTGTTAGTGCACTACTCTTCTAACACTGAGCTTACTAGCTATCAAGCGCTTCCTTGTGGGTATGCTAGAGGACTTACATATTTCCTCCTTCATTGCTCGCAGTCCTGCTTGTGCAACTTTGTCCTTGCTGGGGGAGTACAGCTCAGACTCCACTGTTATTCCATTGCAGAGGCATCGTAAAATGTCTGGCACCATCCCTCTGCACCTTCTCTAGCCCCGAGGGACTGCCAGAACAGGTGTTATCCACCCACAGAGTCTCCTGGTGCCATGCCCCACACCTCTTTGGGGGCGGAGCTCCTTGACACCCCTTCCGGGTATTGTCGCCCAAGACATGACTGCCCCCCAGAATCTAAATCAGCTGAGTTCGACCATTGATGTAGAAGGGTATTCTCAGCAGTGTGCCTCATGCTCTGTATTGCTACACACCCGGCACACCAGGCAGCGTATGCTAGGTATTTGTGGGTGATGCTGGGGCAACTCCTGGCATCCATGCCTGACAGTGAGGAAACCAGGCAAGCCATTCTCCTTTCCATGCAGGGCCTGGAGCTGGCGAGACACCAGTCAAGGGCGTCTTATGACACCAGTGAGGTAGCTTCCAGGTTGGTGGGAACTGCAGTCTGTATTAGGCGGGAGGCATGGCTTCGCCTCTCATGGTTGTCACCCTTGGCCTGGCATAGGGTGGTTGCCTTATGGTTCTAGGGAGCTTGTCGTTTCCCCCCAGGGTTAGGCATGATTTGTCGGGGTGACTTTCTTCTCCCAGGTCTTTGGAACATCTGCCTGCCCCTGGCCAGTCTCGGGTCCTACCAGACCTGTAGGGGGCTCCCTCCTCTTGTGTCTCCCCTACAGGAGGCTAATGGATCCTTTTCCCTTAGGGTATGTCAACACCACCAAGGGTGGTGGCTTGGTACTCACCTACCAGTGCAGAATGGTGAAGATTGATCCTTGGAGGATACGAAAATTATGTACTCACCGTCATTTTTGGTCTTCCAGGATATCTTTACCATTCAGCACTGCTACCTGCCCACCTTCCCCCACATGACCAGGTTTCTGGACAGTGTCTCCCCTTCTTGCCTTCCCCCTTTTCAAAAAAAAAAAAAGAACAATAAGGAGGATGCTGGCTGTCAGTTACTCCTGAGGGAAAAATCCCTTTTTTCCCTAAAAAAAAAAATATTTTTCCTCTACTTCTTGGGACTTCTTGTCTATCCTACTTAGGGGGAAGGCAGCTGCTTCTAGGGCACTTGCCCTTTCTTTACTATGTTAAAAGAAGTTTTTTTTTTCCTTCTTCAGGAAGATGGACATACATTTTTGGGGTATGTCTATGACTATACTTTCTTCTTCAGACCCTTTGGTCCTCAAAAAAAAAAGGCAAAAGGGAAAGCCAGGAGACATTTTTACTTGCCCTGGTGTTTCCTCCTTCTCCTCACTCACCTCTTCTCATCGAGTGGAGGATCTCTGTTGCCGTTGGACTGTGTTCTGATTCCTCCAGGGACAAAGCTTGCAACAAATCTCGGTTGTGGTGTACAAGATACAGCTACTCACTTCCAACTCAGATGATCTGTAGTTCTGCTGGTGCTTAGTCTGCTACTGCAGCCATTTGGCTTGGCATCCTCCTACAGACTTGTCTTGAAGGGAGGAGACCTTTTCTAGCATACCTGCTGGTCCTGATCTGACAGGATCCCTGTTCTCTGTCTATTTTTAGAAGTACTTCTCTCTGTTTTTTTTGCAGCCTGCAATCAGTTTTTACAGGTCTGTCTCAGATGCCAGTACTCGTTGGTGTAGTGCTCCTATAATCCTTGCTCAGGTAGGGCACTGGTACCGTACCTCTTCCTCGGAGGGCCAACTACAAGCAAACTATGCCCACACATGGCTCAAATTTCTCAGATTATCTTATTGCCTCTGAGAAGTACTTCTTTCCTTGCATTCCTTTCTTTGATGGCTCAGTTTTCCTCCCTGGGTGGCACTACCTAGGGTGTCTTACTCATGGCCTGGTGTGAGAGTAGACCAGCTCTCCACAAACTCCTTTTGACCAAAATCCTGGGATCATCTCTTTCTCTCTGTCTCTTTCTCTCTCTCTATCTCTCTTTCTCTTTATTTCTCACTCTCTCCCCCTGGGTCTTTTTTTAAGCCCTCTGCCCAGAGTTTCTTTTTACGTTTTCTTCTGTGGCCAGGTTTTATTATTTTACTTAAATCCTTTCCTTTTTCCTATTCTTTGGTCTCCCTTCCCCCACCCTTATTTTCTCTTACTCTTTTTTCCCCCCTCCTGCAGACAGAACTGAGGAGGAGAGGGATCCGGCATCAGTTACTGGCCAGTCCACGAGTGCCACATCATACGTCAGCCTTGTGAGCAGCGCTGTGTCCAACGTCGGCTCCTCCCTCTTAAAATCTTAAAGCTGTTGCTCCTGCGGAGTCCTGCATCTCTGGCTGGTACCAACCAATGCTGAATTGTGAAGATATCCTGGAAGATCAAGAATTACAGTGGGTACGTAAATTTAATTTATGGTATTACTCGATTGGTAAGTAACATTTGGAAAACATTTTGGTGAATAAGCAATCTCATCCTTTGCTGTTTTCTTGATTACCTACCACAGGGGACCCACTCCTCTATGCAAGTGTGTTGTTGTCTTTCCAGGAACAGCTGGATCTCTCTGGAGAGTCACTCACATCGATATTTTTCAGTCTAAAAGTTAAATGAAGGGCATGGTATGTGGTGAGGTGACAGTGCATCATGGCATTGCTTGGAAAATTTTGCTTCATATTGGAGACTCAGAATCCATGCGAAGTGTGGACGCTCAGCTCCCAGGGAGGTAGAGTGTGGGCTGCCAAGCATTCATCCACCATGCTGCCTGCCAGTCACAGAACAGCTTTGATGTTGCTGATGAAGTCAGCTGCTCGCCTCACTTTGCCCACTGCAGGAAATATAAAAGTAGGGCAAAAAATGTAAATAATATTTAAACAACAATGCCCCCAAAACTGTAATTTCCTTGGGATTAACACCTGGCAAGGTGCATACGAGGACCATTAACCCCACAACGGCATTAAGCCCTTGGAAATGCCAGGTTCTAAGGGAATTATTATAAGCCTATTTGCAATAGTAAGGATAAAAAATGGTATTTGTGTTAAAAAAGAAAGTATAGCGCAATGGTTTAAGGCTCTGAGCTGCAAATCTGGTGACATTCAGCAGACCAGACCTGGGTTTGAATCTCACAGCTTTCACTTACATACTGTGTGACCCTGAGCAAGTCACTTAACTTCCCTGTGCTCCCAGGATGCACCTGTAAAAAAGCTTTCAGCTTAGTGTGCTACTCCTAATTAAACAACTTAAGAAAAAAAACAAAAAAAACAAATGCGCACCTCTCTGTACTGTACCGGGCATTTCTACGAGATTAAGGCCAGTGTAGCAGCCAGTTAGAGCACATGTTGGGTTCATAAATAATTTGACTTATAACACATTTTATTTTGTACTTTTGGCAGTTCATATGTAGATGTTGGCTTATACTTTTGCTTTAGTTACTATGCCAAAGATAGCAAAAATGACCTACCTGTGTCGTGTTTGTTGCTTGTCTGATTCTGTACTACAGAACTCTTTCATTGTCTCATTTAGATGGATTCTGGGCCTGCAGTGTAAAGGCAGTAGAAATGTACTGGCTGCACTAAAAAATGCAATAGAAGTTCATCTCGAGCACAAAGACTATGAGGAATCACAAGGAATCTACTTGTTCACCAGTGGAGTTCCAGACCAGGAGAAGGTGCACAGACAAAATTAATTACAAGTGTGTCCACTTGGTAGCAGAGTACATGTCCAAAAGTTTTCACAAAGATGTTCCAATAGTCTGTTAAACTGAATTATGAAATGGGTATAAAAGAATCCAGAAACCTGATTGGCTGAGGAGCTCGGAACCCACTGGTGCTATCTCTTCACAACAATACTGGGAAAAGATATTTGGCCTCACTGACCTGTTTATATTAAGCAGGCACAGTTGTATCAATACACCTCAATTTATTTGTATTAAAAAATAGAAGCATCTGTCATCGTCTAGCAGACAGCAAAACTACAATAACTTAACAGGACTACTGTTTCTTTCTCTCCTGTTTTACCCTTTTTCTCATTTTTACTCATTTAAATGAAAAAATGTCTTTAATGAATCCTAATGGACCCTTTCATAATCACAATAAGGCATGCTTTTTGCTGGAATAATGGCACTTCTTGGGTAGTGGAAGCACTCAGCCTTTGGTCTTGTACTTCAACCCACCTGATATGTGCTATTATCCCAGTACAAAGCATACCTTGTCATGTCTTATTAGCAAACAAAACCCACATGGGTCCTACTAGATAAGTGCATATTACAATACCAAGCATATAGTAAAAGGAACCTTTTAAGATAAAGTACTAGAATGTAGGATTTTAACACTATGAAAATTTTCACGGTATGATAACCTTTGCAAATTATCACATTTGTCGTATTATCGCAATATTATGGTGTCTGGTTTGGGTTTTGTGGGAGGGATCCTCCACACTACATTTCTGAGGGAAAACAGGGTAGTAGATTGAGAAACAAAATTTTTCATACTTGACCATGATGTATCATAGTATATCGTGGAAAAATAATAATGATATAGGAAAATAGACACAATATCAATACCATCAGTGAAAATTATTGTAGCTATCGTGAAACAAAATTGTCATTGACATCCTTATTGAAATGTAGGGACTAGGAGACGGAAGAAGAAGGCCTGGGCCCCATACACAGTCACAGCAGATGGTGGGGTGCAGACTTGGGGTGCAACACACTCCCTCTTGGGTCACCACCAAAAACTTCCTGGCACAAAATACTTGATCTCTGAGGGCAGGATTCTCCTGGGCAACTAAGCTGCAATGCAGATGTATACGCCACAGGTTTTTAATTGGCTTGTGCCATCTACAGAGGTCTGAGCACAGTATAGCACCACCTGCATGGGGTGTCCCATGCCCCAGTACACAGCGCTGCCACTGTAGTGTTCCTCCACAACCTTTCTCCCTTTGTGCCACCTACAGAGGCCTGGGCACAGCATAGCACCAGTTATATGGTCCCGTGTCATCCCCCAGTGCCTAGATACAAAGACCTGCTGCCAGTCATTTCCTCACCTACTCCCCCTTGCCTTGTGCCACCTACAGAAGCCTGAGCACAACATAGCACCAACTCCATGGTGCTGTGTCATTCCCAGTGCACCAGGTACAGTGTCCTGCCATAGCTGTTCCCTCACTTCCTCCTCCCTCACCTTGTGGGAAGGTGTCATGCCCAGCCATCGTAGTCATTACCCCGCCTCTTCTCCCCCTCACCTTGTGCCTGTTTCTGGTAACACATTGATAGGATCTGCTGGCTACTCCATGGTGGTCTAATGCCACCAACATCAGTAGTCCCTTACCACAAGCACTCTCTAGTGTCCAGCAGAGGGGTCGGGCTAGCAGTCATTAGCACACCAGTGCCACCTTTCCATGGCCGTCCCCACACCTTTCCTCACACAGTCCAAATGCCCTGAGGGACCGTACAGTAAAAGGTTTGCATCCCAGTTGGGTATGGTAAAGTGGTGTAGAGTGGTCATTCCAACAACATTTACCACGAATTTGCAGCTGTGTAGGTGGCCCCAGCCTTCCATCTGGTTCAACTCCTGTCATCACGGCAGTGGCATCATACATCTTGGGTAGCAAAAACATTTTAGGAGTCACTTTATAAAGTTTTTGTTGACCGGAAAGGAGGACTAGGTAATTCTGCCTATTTCAGTCTTGTCCCAGGAATGGGGGTATACAGATGGAAACCAACTGACATTGAACCAGATTAAGCTGTTGGTGATATTTAGACATGTATTTGTACTGATGGGGGTGGGATTTGGACAGGGCACCAAGGAAAGTCCCTACTGTTTTGGAGAAGTGCTGTGCAATCTTTATCATTCACCTGAACAACCACCAGAACAGGCAGGTCTCTTCGAAGGCGGCACCTCAGGAGTTCAGCATCCCCTCATGCTGCACTACAGTGTCAGTATTGGGATTTACACCAGGTTCCTGGTGTGGGGATGGAACCCACAGTTTTCCAATATTCTGGCCTTGGAGGCAAGTGTGCAACCTGCTGAGCCACCGACACTTAAAGGGCAGCTGACGCCTTTGTGATAACTTTGGAAAACATAATATTTGGACACAGGTCAGCTTGTATTTCATATACCTTGTATAGATTTCTCTTCTCTGTTATTTATTACTGAAGAAATTCCCACAAAAACAAGATCTGTATCCCTCAGAATTCATCTACCTCTATAGTTTATTCCCTACTAGAAATCATAACGCTGATGTGACATCACAGTCTGTTGCCATGGGAACAACTGTGGTGTCACAAGCAGAGTATTATGACATCAGGTTGGAAAGAAGCAACAGGAGGTGATGAACCTTCAAGAAACAAGTATCCTGTTTTTGAGGTAAATGACCTCAGTAATAAGTATGGATAAGAATTACACAGTCAATGAGAAATATAAGCAGCTTTATGTCAAAATATTATCTTTTTGAAAGTTCTTCTTGCGGCATCAGTAACTTTAACTTAATTTGCTGAGCCACTGACAATTTGCTATATTTACTTATACTTATACTTATGGACCTTGGTGCTGAGGAGAGAGAAAAAAAATCAACAATTGCAGAAACCTCTGAGATCATAAGGAAGTAGATGTCTGCCCATTCCTCTGAAACACTCTACTGCAGTCTTGTAGTTGTGTTGTGTGTCCCTCTGCTACCACTCGGTATCATCCTGAGTAACTTTAGTCTCTGTTAGATAGTCAGTCAGTCTCTTTTTAAAAATTGGAATGATGCTGGCCTGTTGGCGCAGAGGGCCGAGGTGCTGGATGGCTTAACTTGCGTCACGCTGGTGACCCAGTTTCGGGAATGGACTTTGGTTGTTGGGGAACCAGCATTGGGGGGAGGGAGAGAGAGAGAGCAGGATTGAGCAGCTGAAAGGCAGCTCTCCTCTCTTGGGCGGCTGTTATCCCCCCTGTAGTTCTGCTGCCACCAGGTGGAGGTCCAGTGGCTAGTGTAGGCGGAAGGGGGTGACAGGTCGTGGGAGTGCACCTCAAGCTGCAGGATGCACATGCCTCCACATGTTCACACGGCTGAGGTACAGAACGGGTGAAAAACGGGGCAAAAATACATGATAAATATATTCAAAAAAACTGGAATGCTGTCAGCATCCACAGTGTACTCAGGTAGTTTTTCCCAAAAAATTACAGATCTTCTTCGAGGATCTCTCACTCCATAGAGCAACACCAGTAGAACATAGATGCCACCAGCACCAAGACCACTCTGAAACTTTTGCCCAGCTGAGACTGCCCACGGTGAGGTGCATCGTCGGCACCTATGTATCATGGGTGACCTCACATTCCTTTTTTTTTCTCTTTTGCCATTGGCTCACCGTCCGACCGAAGGAGAATCCCCCTGATCCTGGAATAAACTGCGTTACTGATTTATTTTACCTTTCATTGTGATTTACTTTGGCAGTGTTGGGGCCTGTGTTTTCAGTTCCCCACTATATGCAGAGGCCACTAGCCTTCTTTTTTTATATGTTGCTGTTGGAACATCACCACCTCCCTGGCTACCAGGGCTGGTGCTCCCACAGCGTTAGTTCTCCAGTCCACTGTTATTGGTCTCCCGCCTCCTGGGGGCTGTTTGCCTCCTTTCCATGGCTATCATTGGTCTCCCTCCCATCATTGTTTTTGGTCTTCTGCCCCTTGGGCCTCTAGTGACAGCTGTCATGCCATCCTGCCTGTGCTGCTTCTTTTAGGGTGTCTTGGTTCCTCCTCTAGATTCCATTGTGACTGACAAAAGGGTGACTTCTGGGCTTCTGTTGGCCTCTGCTGTCATTCCAACTTTCCTCTGGGACACCATGGTCGCTTTGACATTTCGGCATTACCATGGTGTTTGTTGGTCCCTATCAGCTAGATTGCCTGGCTTTTCCTAATCAACATTCTTGCTGTTTGGGAAGGCATCACTGTTTACCTGGTCTCCGTTGCTGCTGGCCACCACTAGACTTTGCATCATTGGCGTTCCTGTGCTGTGTGCAGTAGTTCTCTGTTTTGTGCAGTGGCTGCTTCCGGGCTCTATCATTGGGTTTCCCATTGTTGGTTACTTTGTTCATTGCTTGGTTTTGCCTCATCAATGTTCATTCTGTTTGCCTGGCTCTTAATTTGTACACTGTGCCTGTTCCCCTTCATTGTTACCGTTTGGGCACTGCCATCTCTGCAGGTAATTTTCACATTTTTGTTGACGGGTTCCCTGTCGTCATTTGTGATGTTTTTTCACTTGGCATTACCATGTTGATGTTCATCTGTCTTTCCTTTCCTATACAGAGCCTGTTCCTATTTGTCATTTTTGTTTCTGGCATCATCATCCATGTTGGTCATCATGTGGCTTTGTCTCATTGTACTCCTGTTTTCTGCATGGCCTTCTGCCATTTCAGTGGCTCTGTTGCATCTTCGTCACTGTGTTACCCTTGACGTCTGCCATCTGCCTGGATTTGCCTCATTGACATTCCAGCTGCTTCCCCTACTCAGCATCAGTTCTTCATCAGAGTCTGTCTCTGATTTATCATTGCTTCTTGTGGTGTTCAGCACCTGTTGTGGTTGTTGCTTGGCTTTGCCGTACCACCATCATTCTTATGCCGCTTCCTGTTGCTGTTTCATTGATGTCCCCATCATTGTTTGATCCACTTGTCTTTCCTCACCAACCTTGGAGTTTTATCGAGCTAACACTCCTGCACTTCATCGTTAGACCTTGGTTCTGTGCATGATCGCAGTGTTTCTGGTCTTTTGGCTGCTGCTTTGTCGTCACCATTTCCAGCATCACTGGCTGCTGTGTGTCTCCTATCATGGACTTTTGGTTCTGCCTTGCCCTGGCATGGACGGCGCCTGTTTTCCAGGTCAGTGCTCCCACTGCTTACTGATGTGGTTTCTGGCCTCCCTTTTGGAGTCTTAACTACCCTTTGTCTTGGGCTTCCCTCTGCATGTCATTGCAGTACTGCCTGTGAATCATTCTACAAGTGTACATACATACATATGAAAATAGCCAGCATAAAAAACATTATGGTCTATCTAGTCTAGGGAAGAGGCTGGCAATTATAGGCCAGTTGGCCTGGCTTCAGTGGTGGGAAAGTTAATGGAATCACTGCTGAAGGAAAGGACTGAGGAATACCTTGAATCCATTGGGTTACAAGACCCGAGGCAGCATGGTTTCACAGGGGAGGCGATGTCAAATGAATCTGATAGATTTCTTTGACTGGGTGACAAAGGATTTACATCAGAGTGGAGTGGTGACGAGGCCTACCTAGATATCGGTGGCATTACAGTGTTCCACACAGGAGACTAGTAAGCAAGCCAGGTAGCTTAGGAGAGGGTCCAAATGTGGTAAACAGGATAGGAAATTGGTTAGGGGATAGGGAACAGAGGGCTGTGGTAAAGGTGTTCACTCTGAGGAAGGGAGGGTGACCAGTGGGGTGCCTCAGGAATCAGTGCTGGTACAGGTCCTCTTTAATGCCTTTATAAATGTCATTGCAGAGGAGTTGCAAGGGAAGATCTGCCTCTTTGTTGATGACACCAAAATCTTCAATAGAGTGGACTCTCCAGAGGGGGGTGGAAAGGATGAGCAGGGACCCGAGGAAACCTAGAGGGCATTTAGGGCACAGAAACCCAGGGGCCAAGTACAAAGTGGGGTGAGTGATATTGACGACCACCAAGCAGAAATGAGACCTGAAGGTAATCATATCGGATTTCCTAAAGGTGGCCAGGCAGTGTGACAAGGCAGTCGGGAGGTTAGTGGGATGCTGGGTGCATAGGGAGGGGTATCATCAGCAGAAGAGGGAGGTGGTGTTGCCTCTGTATAGATCACTGGTAAGATCCCACCTGGAGTACTGTGTCCAGTTCTGGAGATCAGTTCTCGGAAGGACATAGACAGAGTGGAAGCAGTCCAGAGGAGGGCAACTAAAATGGTGCAGGGTCTGCATCAAAAGTCGTATGAGGGGAGACTAAAGGACCTCAGAACGTACATCCTGGAACAGAGGAGAGAGCAGGGGAATATGATACAGACCTTTGAATGTCTTACGGGGGGGTAAATAAAGGTACACATACCACTTACTCCCCTCTCAGTGAAAGAGTGCCACCTCCTCTCCTCCTGAAGCGTCCCTCCACCAGTTTGAGGCAGTGCCCCCTAGTAGTCTTGTTTCCGCTAAGGTTGAAGAGACCTTCAGAGTTCACTATGTTGAACCCCTAAGGTATTTAAAGGTTCTGATCATGTCACCCATCTCCCTCAATAGAGTGTGTCTCAGCAAAGGGAGATATCCTTGAAGAAGATAGTGCAGTTACTTACTGTAACAGTAGGTCTTCAAGATAATCTCCTCCATTGAGCCACAGCTCACCCTCCCTCCTTTCATCTTTGCTGTGGGTGGTATTTGGGTGGGGATGTGTCTTTTTGGTACTAATTCATCCTTTGTCATTTTGCCTTTTACTGGGCTTACTGTACTGCTCTCTCACCCCATCGTCTCTCTCACTGAACAGTCAACGGGAGGGGGTTGCAAGGTTTCAGTGTCGGTTTGGCTGTTGTTGTATGTGTCTCTCTGGTAAGTGGATAGGACTGAGAAGTTTGAAGCCACCCATGTTATATAGGTGCCAGTGATGTGGGTCATGGTGGGTGGCCTCAGCTAAGCAAAAGTTTCCTAGTGGTTCTGTCACCGAGGGCATCTATAGTCTACAGGTGTGGCTCAATGGAGGAGATTCTCTCGAAGATCTTCTGTTACAGTAAGTAACTACTTTCTTGGTGAAAAATAGTGCTAACATGCATTCACCACAATAGTTGGGATTGTCTACTGTGGGTTTATTTCCCCCTCTCTCTGCACACGGGCAAGAGTTTCATACTTATGATTGCTAGCTCGGTTCCACTGAGTCCTTTCCAAGAACGCCAGTCAAAGACTCCTTCTCAGAAAACTGTCTCAGCACAATATTATAAATCATTGATGTGATTTTAGTCAAGCAGCATGCAGAACCGCTGTACCTCTTGTCTTGTGTACAGGGTGGGAGCATTAGAAGGAGCGCTCCACTTCAGCGCCAGGGAATGATGGCATAGTAAAATAAAAGAAATACTCTAAACTTATTATAAATCACTTGAGCTAAACTCGAGTGATTTATAATAAATTATACAATTGCAAGAAAGAATCCTGGCTTCTGATTGGTCAGTCTGGGGCTGGACCTGTGGCGTTATCCCAGCATAACACCACGGGTCTAGTCTCAGCCTCACTGTGAACTTCCTGACTGACTGCATTGGATTTGTTGGATTAGCATTGTTTATCATCTTCTCTTAAGAATCTGGGACTGAGACAGTATAACCCAAGGAGGAGGGACACCAAAATCGGCCCTCAGTCTTGAGGTGCTGGTCAGTAGACTCGAGACAGTTAGGCGTATTCTGCTGGCATTTAGTATGTTGAGTATGTTAGTAAGAAACAAAAACAATTTTCCACAGTAACAAAAACATTCTTTAACATGTTTTTTTTTATTCTGATAACAACAAGCCATTGTATAATAGGAATAATGCACTCCAGGGTGTGTGTCATGCTGGGATAACGCCATGCCTGGGACATTGGACGCACTCGGCCTGTGGTCTCGTGCCCAACCCCACCAGGCGTGGTGTTATCCCAGCACGACACACATCCTGTCATACATTATTCCTTTAATATAATAGGACCTCTGGAGGGTGTTTCTTACAGTATCGTAGACTCTTCTTGTGAGGATTGGGCAGGCAGAACCACTCAGCCTCATGGTCTTCTCAGCCAGACCTCATGCTCGGAGTGTCTTATACCTCAAGAGACACCTCTCCGAGACCCTAATAACTTATAGCTGAAGATTTTTTTTTATTGTAAACTACACCAAAGAGAAGCCACATTGAAAATTGGTGCTGTCTGATAGCCTGACATTTGGAAACTTAGAAAGTGCAGTGCACTTACCACTGGCTGACAAAGGCCCTTGAAGCAGCTTCAGTTACTGTGCAAATGTACTTATCACAAAATGTTCAATAGTGGAAATCAGGATTAAAAAAAAGCAATATCCCAGCAGATAGGAGAGGTCCCAGAACAGGTTGTTGTAACTTGTGCCCTTATATTGCAGCACGCTGTCAGTTCCTATGTTGCGGAGGTCTGTGCAGGCTGTGACCTGCGGATTCATGTTTGTCTCTTCAGCATTAAAGACTTTGACTTTAATGGAACAGTTCCTGCCCGCTATGCCACTCCAAGTGAAACAGCCATCATTCTCAAGGAAGTAGCACATAGTGGTAATGGAAGATTCCACTGGTTTAGAGAAACAGGTAAGCTGTGAGAATAATGACCACCACCCCCATTCTTATTTTTCTCAGACAACCAACAGCGTCACCTTTCCTCAAGACTGGAGGATGTTGCTTAGGCGTCCCCTCCACCAGTCCTGAGGATTCTTCTTAGCTAGCCCAGGAGCTAAGTTCTTACATACTGAAGAAACTTGTGTTCTAGGGGTGCGGATATAGTTCACCCACACTTTGGCAGTTCCACTGGAAGTGCCGATTTGTCGGAATGTCTTCAAGCAAAGCTCCTCCCACCAGCTGGACAGTATATCCTCCAGCTCTGCTAGGACCAGATTTACATGGCCAAGGGCCCTACACACAAAAGTAACTATGGGCCCTCACACATCCATGGTGTTGCACCCCCCACCATATGTACACTTGGTAATGTACCTCCCCAGTGTCACTCAAAGCTCTCATTAAAATACTTAATCAGGACTTTTTACAGCACATTTTTATCTTGATTTCCCTCCCCTTTGGTTCCACAGATATGTTCACAAATAGATCAAAACAGACAACATACTGCCTGTGCTGCATTCCTTTCCTTTGAGGGCTGCATAGTGCCCAGATCTGTTAGCACACTCATTATGCTGTATTCCAGCACAGTTCTGT
Organism: Neoceratodus forsteri; assembly: GCA_016271365.2. Taxonomy (NCBI): domain Eukaryota; kingdom Metazoa; phylum Chordata; order Ceratodontiformes; family Ceratodontidae; genus Neoceratodus; species Neoceratodus forsteri. The sequence continues at coordinate 51,339,486 of JADMNL010000025.1, forward strand.
AGGGCACTCAGCATCTCATAATCCCCCATATTATCAGGTTGAAGTCCCACTAGCAGCACCTCCCCTTTCTGCCACCTTGCCAATGGCTTCTACTAGTACCGTATTTAATTCCTCCCTTTGTGCTGAAGGTCTGTAAATCACTCCACTGCAAACAGTGACTGCATTTCATGTTTCCAGGGTGACCCACAGTACCTCTTCCTCCCCCTGTATTCCCTGTACTCCCCTTTTTTTCCTTTCCTCCTTCCCCCCTTTCTTTTTATGCTCCCATTCCTTTTCCCCTTCATCTCTACCACCCCGCTTCCTTTGTTAATTTGCACCCTGGAGGATTCCTGTCCCTTCATGTTCTCACTACTCTCTACATCAGCCTGTGGCGAGGGAGGGGGGCAGTTTCTGCCTCCCTGATTCCTTCTGCCACTGCCCCCAGCTAGTTTAAATACTCATCAAAATAACATTTAAACCGTTCACTGAGGACTGCGGTTCATGGACAGATGCAGGCCACCACCCCTGTATAAGCCCTTGTCCTCCCAGGTAGGTCCCCAGTCCTCAATGTAGCCAATCTCCTCCTCTCTGCTCCATTCCTTCAGCCATGAGTTGAAGCTCCTGCTGTGGAGATCCCTCTCCACTCACCTGTTGCAGACAGGCAGCACCTCAGCGAAAAGTCACTGAGCGCACAATCTGTCAAGACCTCTGCAGCTCCCTGAACTCCTCTTGCACTATCCCAGCTCTGTCCCTAGTCAGGTCATTAGTCCCCAAGGGAACAGTGACATCCAGCTCTCCCTCCTGTCCTGCTGCCCTAGCAATCCTCAGGATCTGCTTCTCATCCCTCTGGGCTGTGGCACTGAGTAAGAAACTAACCTGCCTCTCATAGAAACATAGAAATTGTCAGCAGATAAGGACCACTAGGCCAATCTAGTCTGCCCGTAGGTCTGCACTGATTATGGTTTCTGACCCTCTCTCTGCTTTTCTCTATGGTTCCCTCATGTCTGTCCCATGCATGTTTAAGTCCAACCACAGTGCTTGCTCCCACCACCTCCTGTGGCAGACCATTCCATGCATCTACCACCCTCTCTATGAAGATGAATTTCCTCACATTCCCTCTTAACCTGCCACTTTCCGATTTCATGTTATGCCCCCTCGTTCTTGTACTCCTCCTGTATTGGAAGATGTCTCCCTCCCGCACCTTGTTTATACCCTTGAGGTACTTGAATGTTTCTACCATGTCCCCTCTCTCCCTCCTCTCCTTCTGGCTAAACGCCGATTAGCATATGCCAGTAAGAGTTATTTTTTTACTGATCTATCCGATGGGGGAAACTGCATTTCCTAACATAATACCTGAACTTATTACCTTTGAGCTTTGAAGCATGTTCCTGTGTCCTGCTGGAGGACACCAGATCACAAATTCCTGTTTGATCTTGTCTATACCCTTAAGTATGTGGACTGAGATCATGTCCCCTCTCAGCCTCCTTTTCTCCAAACTGAAAATTTTAAGGATGGCAGGCCTGTCCTCAAAGCTTTTGCCCCCAACGCCACTATTGTTTTGGTGGCCCTGCTATCTCAATGTCCTTTTTGTATTAGTAGGACTGGAACTGCATGTAGTACTCCAGGTGGAGTCTGACAATAGCCTTGTAAAGTGGCAGGATTACTTCCATGCTTAGGTGGTCACTGTCCTTTAATGTACTGATTCCACCAGGGCAAGCCACATCAACTACTGCTGGATACCAGCATCTTCATAAGAAAGCACCTGAATACCTCCTCTGTCTCCTCACTACCTTCAGTGCCTGCAGATATGTCTTATGTACTCAGCTTTGTTGTATCCATGACTAGGAAGCCTATGGTAGGCTTACATTCCCCTTGTCCTTAACTGGTAGAATAACTTCCACCCTGACCTTAGGGCCCTTTGAGAGTCATCCACTTTCAGACAGGAACTGTCTGATCACCTGAATGCTCCCTGCCTCTGTGAGTCTTGATTAATTTGCTAATGCCAGTGTTACCTCCAGATCAGTATGTACTGCATTTATTTTCTCTTGTTCTTTGAGTGTATCTTTGGTTGGTTCTGAATGTTCTGGCTGAGTCTCATGTCTCTGCTGGGAATATCAATAAAATTCCACTGAAGGAGTGGTCTTTTCCAGTAATGTCTACTACAATGGCTTTTAGAATATTGGAATAATTGGCCAATTCACCAGATTTGTTTGCAAAGTAAAATACTTCTTTTATTTAAAGGTGTGGTAAAAAAAAACCCTCAGATAGTGCCTGTGGCACAGCAACATTGTGATGCCGAATGTCCCCTTCTTCAGGGTGAACAGGTCACATCTGTATGTTTACCTCATTTAGAACCCGAGATAATTCTCCAGTTCATAGGCATGTTCTTGATCTGTTGGCTATATTTCTTATTACAATTTGCAGACTCTCAAGATTTTCAAGTTGTCCCTCACAAGGGTGTGCAGCCGCATGGCTCCTGACTATCTTTCTTCTGGCAAGCACTTTTTGTTGTGTACCTTGTTGACTTTTTGTTGCAACAACTGTGTGTACTGCTACCCACTAGGACCCTAATGAAAAGGGGATGATGCACCTCATGAATCCATCTTGATGAGAAAGAGTGTCAATAAATAAATATAAAAAGGCCGGCCCAGTGGCATAGAGGACTGAGGCACTGGGCACCTCCCTTCCTGGCACACCGGCAACCCGGGGTCGGGAATATACTCGGACCACTCAGGGTAGGCGGGACAGGCAAGGATCAAGCATCCTGCTTCCTCAGGGAGGGGGGCTGGTGCGTCATGCTGCTTGCCTGACACCTAGCATTGGCCGGGTGTCAGCATATGCACACCACTACATTCAAGAAGGGAACCCACATTCAGGATGCCAGGGCAATCTCTGCGGAGGTGGAGCTTGGACATTGTGTCCACTACAAACCTGTGGGCGTGGGGAGAAAGCTGGAGGAAAAAAAGCCTAAGGCAGCAGGATGATGACCGATCCCCTGCAGGCTCCACACCGGTGGCCGGGCATAACCAAAAGTCAGGTGGCAGAGGACGATGGTGTAGGTAAGTCCCAGGGGAGCTGGGTGACAGGGCTGGGGGGTCAGTTAGATGGGGCTACCAGGGCTGAATTAGGAGCTAAAATTTATATATAAAAAGAAAAAACATAAAAGATAAAAGATAGATCTGCTATCTTTGGCAGTTGATTTGTACTGCAACTTAGTAACTAGGGACCCCTCATATGATTAAGTAGGGCATTAAAATAGCCCAATTGTGGCCGGCCTGGTGACACTGAGGACTGAGGTGCTGGATGCTACACCTCGCGCCATGCCGGCGACCGGGTTTGGGAGTAAGCCGGGTTGATGGGGGTCGGCAGGGAGGCAGAGGAAAGAGCCTCCAGAGGACAGCTCCTCTCCGGGAGGGACAGGGTCCCGATCGGTGCTCTGCTGATCTCTGGCAGAGGGTGGAGATACAGCAGACACTGTGGAGGGAGAGAGGAGTGGGGGAGTGGCAGATGTTGGATACACCTTGACATCAGGGCACCAGCCACTCCCCGGAGAAAAACAGGGAAAATGCCTCTCAGCTCCGGCGGAGACGGAGCAGCAGGAGGTTGCCCCTGATTTACGGCCACCCACCTGGCATCCTCCCGACCGACATTACTGCTGTGTCAGGGCATTGGGGCCTGCCCCCTCCCCACCTGGGGGTATAACCGAGGCTACATGGGCAAAGGAGGATGGCCGGGTAGGGTGTGCCGTAGGGGGATGACTCCATATGCTCCCGAGGAAGGCCAGAGCCAAGGGGTGAAGGATGCATAAATAGAAAAATAAATAAAATAGCCCAATTGGTGCTGTGGTGCAATACAGCAACAGTTTGCCCTGCCTGTGCTATCACCAACTACAACTGTCCAAAGGGTCTTATAAATACAATAACTATAGAATTTATAGAATAAGTTTGTCCATTTACATGACTCACATACTATTTCATGAATACAGTATTTTTAAAATATTGCTTCTTTTAATTCAGTTCTGGTTTTCTTGTTCAAGGTTAATGGCTTTTCTGAATACCTGTCTGAACAGTTGAAAGAAATGGTGTGAATTTTAATTTCACGTCCCCTTAGCAGATTCTCAGTTTCTTTCAGAACTAAACTGCAGCTGGTGTCTGGCTTTCCATCAGTCAGCAGGTAGAGGCCCTGAACGTTTTCAAACTGAAAGGCTTTCTGGATGATCAGAGAAAAAAGTAAGCACATTAAAATGCCAGTCACGTGTGATCAATACACAGTACAAAGCAGTAATTATGAATCACAACATCCGTTTTTTAGTTGAGGACTACTTATTTTTAAACATTCCAGGTACTCTCATAGCCAATACTAGAGTTCAACATAACTTGAATTCAAGGCAGTCCACAGGATGACTCCTCTCCTCCAGGGTGGGTTGTAGCACTCTTGCCATGAACGTCTGCCCCATAGCGGCTGAGCGGGATGGGGAGAGTTTCTGAGAGGAAGGGGCCTTAATTTACTGCCATCTGCCCTGACGTTGGCTCTAAGGGATCCAACTTGTGGGCTGACTTTGAGGTGCCATCACTTGATCCCGCCCTGATATTGGGGGCATGTTAAAATATCACAGGCGTTCCACCCGCAGTAATCTCGGCCTTCACATATGGCCAGGCAGCTCTTGGTCAACTTGCCATTGGATGGCAACCAAAGACGATGAAAAAAAAAAACAATAAGTGACCACGGCAGCTGCCATATGCATGTACATGGTGCGTGATGGTCCCAAAGATCAGATCCATGGTTGGATGCTATCCATATCCGAAGGCAGCTGACATCTGGTAAAAATGGTGGGATCTGCTGGTATCCAACCCTGGTGGATGCTGTCTGAGCCCTGCTAATTGAAATGCCCTTTGTTTCTCTTTGCTCAATCTGTCACAGTTTGTGTTAGTCTATTTATATGACAGGAAAACACGAGCAAAGGCACAGCTCTCCCCCAACAATTCAAAAATGCCTGATTAGGGCTTTCATCCAATAAAGAATTTGTTAAATTATTTCTAAATTCTTTTTTTAATGTATTAAACAATGAAACACAACTTCCATTTTGTAATGCTGGCAAGCACCAACCTGTGAGCAGCCATGTGCTTCCCTAGCACACTTCATGTTAATATGGCCTTCCAACCTTGTTTATTTATTTAATTTTGTTGACCTAGTAGGCTCCCTGAGACTAGAAGTCCCTTTTTCAGGGGCGACCTGGGGGTGGGGGTGGGGGCGGAGATACAGATGGTAACCAACTGAAATTGAACCAGATTAAACTGTTGGTGGTATTTTTTTTTTAAGTGAATGGGGGAAATTTGGCCAAGACACTAGGGGGAAATTCGCCTACTCTTTTCGAACTGCCTGGTATGGGGCTAGAACCCACAACCTTTCAGCCTTCCAGCCTCAGAGGTGAGTGTGCAACTTGCTGAGCCACTGACACTAACCTCTGCCATTGGTTGTCAGATATATTAGCAAAAGTGAGCTAGGGAACCACGTGACTGCTCATTTAGATGGTTGCCAGCATTAGAAAACGGAAGTCGTGGTTCATTGTTTAACACATTACAAAAAGCATTTAGAAATCATTTTAAAATGTTCTTTATTGGCTGAAAATGCTAATTGGGCATTTTTGTAGTGGCTGGTGATAGCTGTGCCTTTTTTGGTGTTCTTCTCTAAAGAACTTGATGTACTGTTAAATGATGAATATAACTGTGTATCTTTTGTGTTTGTTATACTTAGGAAAATCTCAGCACAGATAGATATAAAACACATAATGACATTACTAGAAATATGGAGTGTCTTCCAAGAGTGTTTGTTTTGCTGAGTGGGAAAAGAGGAGCAGGAAATATTTCCCATTTTCAACTTCATCATGGGGATGGGAGGTGATAGAGAAAGTACTGAGGGATATTAAACCAAGTTCCTCTGTTGGAGAACTGTTGGTCGACTGCTAAAAGTGTGGAATTTTGGCCTGGACACTGGGGAAATTTCCGTACTCTGTTTAAGTGCCATAGGATCTTTAGCATCCACCTGAACAATCATCTGAACAGGCAGACGGGACATCGGCTCCTGTCTCATCCGAAAGCTGACACATCACCGCAGCACTGTGCCCACCTAACACCATGTGGGAGTGTTGGGGTGGTTACTTATAATCAAGGAGTGAGTGTGCCCCTTCAGAGCTACCTACAACACTTCATGCAGCACCTGGTGTTTGCTGGAGGTCTCCCACCGACCAGGTCCAGACCTGCTTAGTTTCTGAGATCTGACAGGAACAGCCCCCAAGGTGGTAAGACTGGAAGCAGAGCGAGGAAATGGGACCATAACTCACAAGTGGAATAGCCACAAGTGTGGTAGAAAGTTTCACCCATTAACTAGTGCGATAAATTCCATATTACATAGTAACACAATGTCACACATACCCCAATAATGCAAAGTATGATGAGAAGTATATGCAAATCACCATGAAAAAATTAAGACTAGTTCTGCTTTAAGCTGTGGGGAGGAGGTTCGGGATCTGGCAGCTTGGCTTCAATGCCAAGAAATGCAGAGCTATGCACACTGGAGCCAAGAATCCCAGGATGGAGTACTACTTGGGTGGAGTCCAGGTATCTGCATCAGAGGAGGAGATGGACCCGGGAGTGATGATCATTAGTGATCTGAAACACTCCACGCAGTGCAAGAATGCAGCAGCAAAGGCAAACAAGATGCTGGAATGCATAGCTAGGGGGATCAGTAGTAAGAGACAGGATTACGACACTGTCTATGTATCTATGTAGGTTATACTACTCTTGTACAGGTCACCGTGAGGCCACATCTACAGTATGGAGTTCAGCACTGGCACCCACATCTCAAAAAGGACATTAACACAGTGAAAATGTCCACAACAAGGCTACAAACATGATAGCAGGTCAGCAGGGTAAGTTTTACGAGGGAACATTGTTTAACCAGGAATAGCACACTAAGCCGAAGCTTGTTTCAAGATGCAACCTGGGAGCACAAGGAAGGTAAGTGACTTGCTCAGTATCACACAGTATGCACCTAGGTGGCTGTGGGATTCAAACCTGGGTCTCAGATCTGCAGCTCAGAGCCTTAACCCACTGCACTATACTGCCTCCCTCATATGGGAGGAGATTAAGGGCACTGAACATGTACTCTCTGGAGGACAGGAGAGGTGGGGGGGGCATGATTTAGGCCTTGAAGTACTTGAAAGAGATAAATAAGGTGGATAAGGAGGTCTCTTCAGCTAAGGGGCAACAATAATAATATGAAGGGGCACAGTCTTAAGCTGGATGGAGGGGTTAGAAGGGAGGTCAGGAAGCACTTCTTCACAGAGAGGGTGGTGGACACTTGGAACGTGCTGCTGGAAGAGGTGGTCTCATTAAACACAGTGGGCAGTTTTAAGAGAGACTAGGATAGGCATAGGGGGAAGTTAAGAATCATGGTTAGGGAGGATGGAATGTATGGAAGGAGTGTGGGGGAAAGAAGGGTCAGTAGCTCAAGCTGTAGACCCTGCAATACAAGCAGATTAAATAGAACAAATGGCCTTCTTCTGCTGGCTTCGTCTTATGTTTGTAAGCAGGAGTGTATGGTGCCAAATGGCCTCTTACACAATCTGTGAAGGCTGAAAACAGAGTTGTAGACATGTGTTTTGTCCTTCTCAGGACTCATTAGTGTGCCTCGTCTGTATCTCAGCTCAGGAGAAGAAGGAGACAACCTTATGGGTTCAGGATACAGTGAGCCCAAAACAGGAAGTCAATCTGAAAGTCAAAACACAGTATATTACATAGAATATCACTTAGAAACACAGAAACATAGAAACATAGGCTTTGACGGCAGATAAGGACCGCTTGGCCCACCTAGTCTGCCCATTTCCCTACCTACAGGATAAACTGCAGATCCTAGTTAACCAACAGCCTATTTCTTCTTACCTCTCACAAGAATTGCCTTGTCTGTCCCATGTATTCTTGAATTCTCCCACAGTTTTATACCCTACAACCTCCTCAGGAAGGCTGTTCCATGCGTCCGCCACCCTCTCTGTGAAAAAATTATTCCTCACATTGCACCGAACCACCCCCCACCCCATCATTAAATTGTGTCCCCTTGTTCTTGCACATCTCTTTTCTGAAAGATGATATCCTCTTGGACTTTGTTGATTCCTCTGAGGTACTTAAAAGTTTATATTATGTCCCCCCTTTCCTCAAGGGTATACTTATTAAGCCCTTTAGTCTATCCTCATATGGCTTCTCTTGCAGACCCTGCACCATTTTAGTTGCCCTCCACTGGGCTGCCGCTATCCTGTCTATGTTCTTGTGGAGATGGGGTCTCCAGAACTGGACACAGTACTCCAGATGGGGTCTCACCAACTGTCTGTACAGAGGGATAACAACTTCCTGTTTTCTGCTGGTGATGCCTCCCCCTATACATCCCAGTATCCCCAGCTCTCCTTACTGCCTTCTCACATTGCTTGCCAACCTTAAGGTCATCTGATATGATTACCCCAGGCCCTTTCCATTTTGTTGTTATTACCTCCCCCATTGTGTAATCTTCCCTGGGTTCTTGTTTCCCAGGTGCATTATTTTACACTTCTTTGGACTGAATCCAAGCTGCCATACTTCTGACCATTCCTCCAACCTTGCCAAGTCCCTTCTCATCCTTTTCACGCCTCCTTGTGTATCAACCCTGTTGCAGAGCTTTGTGTTAGCTGCAAAGAGGCACACTTTTCCTTTACAAACTATATAACAAACTGGTGCTTTCCTATGCAGTCATCTTAGGCAGTGACAATGTTCTCCACTCCCCATTCCTTCTCCCCCGCCCAAACATAGCCTACCCTTAGCTGCTTATGTCCCCCAACTGCCCCCCCAAATACCTACCTCAGACTGCTTCTGTCCTCCAACTGTTTCCCCCTTGTCCACTATATATGATCTGATCTGAATATTCAACTGTTAGCTTTTACTCTGAATGTATTGTTGTGACTGTTTCCCAAACTCCTTAAGTGTACTTGTTATTGATTTTTTCAAATATTTGTACAATTTGTTATATCCCCTTGTATTAATCCATCCTGACGTGGAACCTTTGTAAAAGAGCTTCTGTCTCAAAGGTATTGTATTCTGAGAATTAAAATAAATAAATATGTTACAACTCTAGTTTATACAGGAAATCATATGGTCTTTATCAAGTGTGTAAGACCTACTGTTTCACAAATCATGCAACATAGTTGAACCAACCTGTAAAGCTTCAAGAGTACTTGTGTTACCGTGAGCTTGGACCCTTGCCAGCCACTGTACAGCATCATGACACGCTTCATCAGAAGCCTCTGCGAGGCAATCCTGCCATGCTTCAACATTCTTTGAAAAGGTTATCAGGTTAAAACTAGGGAAAGAAGGAAACATTCATTCAAGAAAGGCTCCAAAATGCTTAGCATCTTCCTTCACCAACAGCAGTACCATATTGTACAAGTAATGCCTGATGAATGATCCGGGAGCTCTGAAGGATATTAAAAGAGAATGAATTCCATTTCCTACTTGTATCAAAATATCCCTTGAAAAAATAGTAGATTTTGTACTAAGATGATGAGTTATTGGGCCAAAAAATTCAAAAGTTCACACAGTTAACTGTCTGAAAGAAAGGGTTACTTACCTGTTGCCATTTTTTCTAGTGACAGGCATCAATAGCCTCTACATCTGTAGAGTTCTGTCTCAAGGAGCTGGCCTTCAAACCTATCTAATAAATTTGAACTGTGCCATGTGTACTGCCCCAGCACATCACACTCATCTCCCTCTGATCATCAGGTCTTTTCCGCTGAAGAGAAGTACCTAACAGGTAGTTTAAGTGATGTACCTTCCCCAACATAGCAGAGACCATACAGGTGTGAGGCTATTGATAAGTACCCATCCAAGAAACAGAGTTATAAATAATTATACAGTGAGGTCCCAAAATCCACTAATATGTCACTTTTACCTGTGAGTTAATCACATAACAACCCACGCACAAAATGCTAGCTGACCTGATCACATAACATTTTTCAAAAGTCACTAGACTGCCCTTTTCAGAAATATTTCAGCTGCCATTTTTTTCCAGACTGCTAAAGCCAGATATCTCCATGCAGACAATAACATTTAAAACAAAAGGTCAACTTGATTCTCAGTAACAAAATACTGAAGTTACAACCCCCCCCCCCCAAGGCAGCAAGCAAATCTCACCACAGAGTCTAAACAATGAAATGGGCCTACAGCTGCCACTCTACCACTCTCAAAACCACCGTGGCTGCTGCTGCTGCGGTGAAACTGCTCCTAACCCTTGCTGCAGTTATACCCAATGGTAACACCAGAAGAACTCATCAATCCTCCATGTCTGCCACAAGCCACAGTTAGCACATTTGTACTCTTCAAAGCCGCTACTTCCTCATGGAGTCTCCCCACTGCAGCGTAGCATGAAGGGCATCGGGAAGAGACTGAGCTCAGTGTAGCACTGATGGCATAGCAAGAGACTAGGCTCTCCTTCTCCCCCAAACACGACTGTTAAAATAAATAAGAACTATAAGTGTGAAGGGGTGAGGGAGAGGTGAAACCACAGGGAGGGAGTGGGAAGGGGACTATTTTATACAAGCAGGAGGGATATTAAAAAAACTACTAAAAGTGAATAGAAAAATGTAAATTGAACATTATCGACAAAACACAGGTCAGGAAGCATAGGAAAACCAGGAGCAGTTTCAAAATTCACAAATAATGTTTTATTTTTCCTCAATAACAGCTAAATAAAAAATAAGAATTATTCAGTATAATTATTTACAAAGGCAGTGCAAACAGAGAAAACAAAGTCCTTCTTCTGAGTGTTTCTTCTCTTCATTCCAAGTTTTATTCTCTCAGTCTCTCACTCTCCTTGTCTTTCTAGCTCTTTTTATAAGTCTTTAGGAACTCGTAAAGAGAGCCTGCTTCTCATAGAATGTTCTTGTAAGTTATAAAATGTTCTTGTAAGTTTTGATACGGGTGCAGCAAAAAGAACACAGTGACCCAGAACTGACCTCTTGTTTACAGCTCTGCAAAAGTCTTAAAAGCTACATTTCAGGTTAACCCCTTGAGTTCCAAATAGCTTTGCAATCATTTCAACAGTATAACTATATACAGTTTAAAACAAAAGGATCTCAGTATCAGTGACATTTCTACATAAAGAGCCACATATATGTTTATACCTGCAGATATGCAACAGAAAGAAAAGCTAGAAATAGCAAATGAAGGCAGAGAGATAGCGAGAGGTGGGGAATTGTGAAACTGTCAGAGTGATCAGTTCCTAGGTCTCACAAATAAATTTGGTTGCGCAACCAAACAGAGAAGAGACAGAAAAGGAGAAACTAGGACAGATCCTTGCGTTTAAACTCTTTCTGCATAACAAATGGGGCAGAGCCTTATTCAACCCTGTTACAAACATTTGTTCTAATATTTTTTTAAATTTTTTTAAAAGGGTTCATTGCATGATCGCAATAATGTACTCCAGGGTGTGGGTTATGGTTGGATTTACCCACTTCTGGTATTTTCTTCCCATGGAAGTGCCAGTGTGTAATGAAATGAAGTGGCATGCACATGCACAGCTGTGCGCAGCACGCATTGACGTCCATGACAGTCGCCAACTGCTAAGGGCAGCCTCCACATGTGCTGCCACCTAGCCTCTGCTGGGAGGCAGTCAAAAAGTGGAGGACACAGTTTCCACTTCCTGTAGAAGCACAGCTGTTCTGGGGGATGCTCGTCGCTTTCTCCCAGATGGCCCCTTGCGAGCCAAGCCTGTTCCCAAGCCCAGGTCGCTGCAGTAGCAAGCAGACACCTTGCTGCTGCACTACCTGATACCGCACTATGATTTCATAGTACTGACATGAGTTGCTCTTTACGGTAAGGGTACAGAGGCAAAAGGGGTTCGATTGAGGGGTATGATTTACAACAGAGGGGATGGAGGGGTTATTTCTTCACTGACGGGTAGGGCCTTTATATCAAAAACATTTATGCACTGAATCTCTATATGTTCTCAAATTCTGGGACACCAAATCTTCATATCAGAATCCATATACTACCACCCCAGCATTTATTATATTTTTTCATGCATCTTTAAACATTCGATATTAAGAGAATTAGGCTATAAAGTAGCTATTGCATCCACCTGATACAATTAGTCCTTAGCTGTTCCCATATCAGAGAGGTTAACTCTTTCTTGACCTCTGGCAAATAAGGGTCCATAGATCCCGATGTGTCAAGCAGGATGCAAACTTTCTTCTCCAGGATAGTTCCAAACAAACAACGGCTTCCTGATACATAATACAAAAGAAAGCTTTAATCAGGTGAGATTTCTAGAAAAATGTCAAACCATAACAGACAGAAACACAGGAGAATAAGGACAGAAAGTGGCTCCGATGACTCAGCAGCGGCGTGTGGTCAGGCCTGCAGGAGACCCGGGTCTGGAAGCAAGCTCAGGATGCTTTGTCAGGAGGTAGGCTAGGATCACAGCACCTGCTACTAGGCAGTGCACCACATTTGTGATGGATGATGTTGGGCTCAAGTGCCACATTTCAAGGGGCGGCTCTAGGAGAGCTTTCTCCCTTGATATTGCTGCGACAGACAGGGCCGTCAGTAGGCTCCAGTCATGCCAGGGGAAAAAGACAAGGAAGAAAACCCAGGGGTAAAACCCCACATATCTCTTATATGATGGCAGGGGTTCCTGGGCTCCCCTGAGTACTAGTGGCACTGACAATGTATCCTTGTTCACCTAGTGGACCACTTTGGGGGGACACAGCCCTCCTCCTGGAGCCTCTACCCATGGAAGGAAAGCCATGGGAACTGCCAGGTTGGCAGACCCCAGGGAAATGGGAGCACCACACCTGAAAACGGTATATTCCTGAAAATTGTGCCCAGGGTAGAAAAAGCTGTATAAATGATAAAGAATAAGAACAGATTATGAAATGGTTAGAAAGAATGCCCGGCTCCTAACTGGCCAAGAGGTACTTTTAGCCAGGCCGTTATGATAGCACAACAGCCCAGCTGAAAGTAGCTCAACAAAAATACATTTAAAAAATACATCCAATTTTCTAAAAATCGCAGTAAGGCCCTCCGAGGATGCATTATTGGTGAAAGCATTTAGCTTCACCTTGTGCTTCAACTCACCCGAGCCGGGCCGCGTTATCCCACCATAATGCACCCTGTCATGCTTTACTTAATAGGCTGGATTTCCAAAAGAGATGATGTAGCTACAATTCCCAATTTTGGGCTGCATCTGTGTCATCCGAAATGTGTCTAAACGTTTGAATGCTACTTGCAACTGTTTTGATGCATGTGTGACAGTTCCTCTGGTTTACAGTAGCTTGCAGCAAACAAAGATGCATGCTTCATTTTTGGGAACGCATCATTTTATTTGCACAAATGGCAGTAACTGCAAACCAAGTTAGATCATATTATATGTAGTCTACCTTTTTCATGCAAGTTGTGCAACTGTACAAAAATGCAGCTGCAAACCCCCGGAGCCCTTTTGAAAATCCAGCCCAAGCTGTCCATCAAGCCACCCTGATACCGTACAATGTGTTACTCTGAATTAGACTTCTGCTCAGCGTCAATTTTTCTTGTATTCCACATTTCCAGCTTATAAATGGCTAGTCATTTTATCCATTCGTTGGTGCACTAAAGAGCTCCTGATGTCAAATGAAAAAACTTTGGAAAAATATTCACTGTAGATAGTTTGCAATGCACATGCTCTTTGTATGTAACATCCAGTGTTTCATAATTTTCAGAGTATTATGCTCCCTATGGCGTTCTCGTACCAGATTTTATTTGTTAACCTGGTTGGTGCACTGATGCAAGGACCTTTTTCAGGCATGGCCCGGGCAAGAGATTTAAAGCTGAAGTCCAGAAGAGAGCAGTGAACACTCAACTAACCTATGCTACGTATTCTACAAAATGTAAACGCAATGACATAATAGACACCAAGTGATAAATTGTAAACACTGCAAAGTCTGAAATTGTAACATGCTAGAGCAATAATTTTTTTTTTAACATTAGTTTTGACTAGTTTGAAGAACCATTTTTATACACAGGTTCTAGAAGGTTAGGTAGGGAGGGCTTGTATAACCCATTAATACACCCTCTAGAAGAAAATGAAAATTACGTACCTACCATAATTCTTGATCTTCTTGGACGAGTCTCCACCACTCATTCACACTAGTGGGATTAGCGCCGGAGGCACTAGGACCATCGGGAGCAAACTTTTGCTGGAGGGTCGGTAGCGAGGCGGTTCCAGCGAGGCCCGGCACGCGCAGCAGCGGCTAGAGCGGGCAATGACCAATCTCGGCCACGAATTCTCCAACCGCCCCCAGTACTTTTTTACCAAGGAGGCAGTGCAACTAACGAAAGAGTAAATCTAATCCTTAAAACGGACATAAGATAGTCCGTATGACCCGTGTAAGAAGGGTCAGCAAAGAAGTCTTCACGGCCTAAAGATCTGAGGAGTGAAGACCAACACAGCGAGCTTGGGGATGGAGGGGGGCGGGTAGAATGAGTGGGAGACTGCCCAAGAAGATCAAGAATTACCGTAGGTGCGTAATTTTCATATCTTCCTGGACATAAGTCTCCACCACTCATTCACACTAGTGGAGAGTACCAAGTTGATAATCCCCAAAGGGCGGGCAGGAGCCAGAGCTCACGCGATTAAGATAGAAGTCCATTAAGGATAGTTCTACGCGGAATGCCGCCTGGCATGAACATCCAGTGCATAATGCTTAACGAAGGTATGCACTGAGCTCCAGGGTGGCGGCGCTGCAGATATCTGCAATTGGAACATTGCACTTCCGCTAGGGATGCCGCGACCGCCCTAGTAGAGTGAGCGTACACTCTACCTTCTAATTTAACTTGAGCCATGGAATAGCAATGTCGAAGGCATGCCACTAACCATGATGAGATGCATCTGATAGCGACAGGTTGACCCAGCCGGGTGTCGCTGAAAGAAACAAACAGTTGCTGAGTCTTGCGAAAATTCTTGGTTCTATCTAAATAGAACTGCAAGGCTCTCTTAACATCCAAGGAATGAAGAGCTCGTTCCCCTTCATTCTGGAAATTAGCGAAGTAAGAGGGAAGTACCAGAGGTTGGTTTAGATGGAATTCTGACACAACCTTGGGAAGAAATTTAGGATGAGTACGGAGAACTACCTTGTCTTTATGGAATACAGTGTACGGAGGGTCCGTAACCAGGGCATGTATCTCAGAGACCCTGCGGGCTGAGGTAATGGCCACCAGGAAGGCAGTCTTCCAGGTAAGAAATTTTAGCTCACAGGTAGCTAGGGGTTCGAAAGGCTTCCGAGTGAGCATGTCCAGCACCAGGTTAATGTCCCAGGCTGCAACTGGACGCTTAACAGGGGGTCTGGTATGAAGAATCCCCTTAAGAAATCTCTTCACCATAGGTAACTGAGCCAGAGTCAGGGAAGAAACCGGCTCATGGAACGCTGAGATGGCACTAAGGTGAACTTTAACTGTGGAGTATTGGAGACCTGAGTTTGATAGGTCCAAAAGATACTCCAGAACCTTGTCAGGAGGACAGGAAAAGGGATTCCAAGAGGACTTTGCACACCAGAGAGAAAAACGTTTCCATTTGGAAGCGTACGTTTTTCGGGTGGCTGGCTTCCGAGCAGCCAGAAGGATGTCCGAGACTCTACCAGAGACGTTGAACTGATTCACTTCTACCTCTTCAGGAGCCAAGCATGAAGGTGAAGTGATTTCAGGTTGGGATGGACCAATGAACCCTGAGTCAAAAGATTGATTTGCGAGGGAAGTAGTCTCGGAGAGGCTGCCAACATACTGTTGAGTAGAGGAAACCATAGTTGCCGAGGCCAGGAGGGAGCAATGAGAATCATTTTGGTCCCCTGAGACTCAAACTTGAGGAGTACTCTCTGGATTAGAGGAAGTGGTGGAAAGGAGTAAGAAAGCGTTTGTCCACCACAGCCTGAACGCATCCTGACAGAAAATGCCAGGCCCTGGATTTCTGGAGCAGAAGAGAGGCAGTTTTGTGCTGAGTGGGATGCAAAAGGTCCAGGTCTGAGTCCCCACTCTTCGAACAGTGACCGAGCTACGGCTGGATCGAGACCACTCGTGAGGGTCTGCCTCCGTTCTGCTGAGGTGATCTGCTAGGTCGTTTTGTATACCTGGCAGATAAACCGCCTGAATCGAGACTTGTGCCCAAGCACCACTCCCACACCTCATTGCTTCCTGCAAAGGGGATAAGAATGAGCACCGCCTTGCTTGTTGATGTAATACATCACAGCTTTGTTGTCCGTTTGAAGGAGAATGTTCTTGTGACAAAGGACATCCTTCAGAGCTCGGATCGCATGAGGACCGCTCTCATCTCCAGGACATTTATGTGGAGATGAGTTTCGAACTGAGTCCATACACCTTGAGTGTGGAGGGAGTGACAGTGAGCTCCCATCCACATTGGCGCGCCTGTGGTGATGGAGATCTGATGATCCAGGGAGCAAAGGGAATCCTTCCAGGAGATTGTTCTCTGAGACCACCAGGTGAGAGACCTTCAAGGGCTCCATCACCTTGATGGATAAGACTGGGGGTGAGAGGTCGGAGACCACTGAGTGGAGAGCATCCATTGGGTGGTTCTCAGGTGCAACCGGCCAGGGGTACAGTGAACACCGAGACGCCATGAGACCCAACATCGCGTTGCATCGAGAGAGCTGTAACGATTGGTTCTCCCGATGTAACGGGCCATCCGAAGGATGTCGAGTCTTCTGTCCTCTGGAGGAAAGCCTTCATGAAGAGGTGTCTAGAAGTCCCTATGAAAAGGAGCCTCTGGGAGGGCTGCAGTTGTGATTTTTCAAATTCAGCAGAACTCCATGGACGTAAGAAGACGAGAAGTCGCTTGCACAGCTCCAAAGTCCCTTGGCTGGAAGGGCTTGCTAGAAGCCAATCGTCCAGGTAGGGAAACACTGAGTCCGATCTTCCTGAGATGCACCATGAGAACTGCACAACACTTTGTAAAAACTCTGCCGAGGATAGCCCAAAGGGCAGGACTCTGAACTGATAATGCTGACCCAAAGCTACAAACCTGAGGAACTTATGTGGTCGGGTGGATGGGATATGCTGGTAGCGCCCTGCATATCCAGGAGGCCAGCCAGTCATGCTGATGCAGCAAGGGTAACAGGGTACCTAGGAATCATTTTGAATTCTTCCTGGGGAGAAATTTGTTTAACTTTCTGAGGTCTAGAATGGGGCGATCCCCAGATTTCTTTGGAACCAGAAAGTAATGGGGAGAACCCTGTGTTTCGTAGAGATGCGGGGCACCAGTTCTATTGCCCTGTTGTTTAGAAGGCCCTGGATCTCGGTGAGGAGGTTCTGACTGAGAGGCCGACAACCTGGGTTGTCGCCTGGGAGGACAATTCGGGGTTTCAAGAAATTGAGAGAATAACCCTCAATTATCCAAGGACCCATTTGTCCAAAGTTATGGACTTCCACTGGTTGTAGAAGCACATCAGACGACCTCCCACCGAGGAGAAAGTTCCACCTCGGCAATGTGGATGGAACTTGGGCCAGCAATTCATAAGGTGGCGCTGGGGACTTTAGGCCCCTGCGCTTTCTGCGCGTCTTCTTTGAGGTTGGGCAGGTTGGCTTTTTGGAAGCTTCCTCTGCCTCTGCCTCGAAAGGACTGCGACTATATGAAACTGACATCTGTTCACATGCCCCGGGAGGCAGTGAGGTCTGGCCAACCAATGGCCGATCTAGTCTTCTGAGTGGCCTCTAAGGCTTGCTCCACCTGAGGGCCAAAAGATAGGAGCCATCAAAAGCAGCACCATTACCTGCTGCTGAGCATCGCTCTGGAAGCCAAAGCACGAGCCAGGAATGGCGCCAGTACAAACACCGCGGCTGCTGAGCGAGAAGCAGTGTCGAAAGCGCCCATGGAGGCTTTGACCTGTTGGTTATTGACTCAATACTCTAATAACGGTCAGAAGAAGCTCTGACTTGAGTCCTAATCTGGAAGAGCTTCAACCATTCTTTTCATAGAGTGCCACAGGATATACTCATACTGAGAAAAAATAGCCTTGATAACTGGCAATACGATATTTAGAGTGGAGGCAGCAAAGACTCTTACCTAATGTATCAATCTTACGAGACTTTGTTAATAGGTCGAGCTGTAGTAGTTTGAGGAAGAACGACCTTGTCATTCTCTGCCAGGACTACAATAGGATCCGCAGCGCTTGGGATGCCAAAATGGGACGATCCTTGGGAGCTGAATACTTATCAATGGATTTAGCCACTGAGGGAATAAGAGCAGGATTATTCCATACCATTTGAGACAGTGTCTCAAGGAAGGCTGGATCGGAGGAGTCAAACGTAGGGATCTCCAGCATGAAGATACTGGAGTCTTAATATCTTCCCAGGATCGATGTCTGTAGTCTGGAGAGAAAGAGTGGATCTCAGGTTCTTCAACAGAGACTTAAAGGACAGGTCCTCACCACAGGCTCTGTAGCAAAGAAAGATCCTGTTTCCTCCACTTCATCACCCAACCAAGGTCTGGGTCAGGCTCAACATCATCTCCTGATGGTCCAGGAAGGACTGTTTGGACAGGAAAGGAGTGAAATTAGGAGAGGAGGAAATAGCAGAGAAACAAGGAGAGTCCCCGAGGGCCCCTGGCTCCGAGAAGGCAAAACAGGTCGGAAACGGCACCGAGGAGGGGCATGGCGCCGAAGAGGCACGCGGCACCGCAAGAGCCCCCGGCGGCGCCGCCGACACCGCAAACGGCGCCGCGTGACCAAGCGGTGCCACAGACGGCGCCACCAAGCCCGACGGAACTGCCGGTGGTGCCACGAGACCACGCAGCACCGTGGACGGCACCGCAAGGCCCAGCGGCACCGAAAACGGCGCGGAGGGCGCCGGGAACACCCCAGGAACCTGGAAAGCTAGAGAAGGAAAAAAAAACAGGAGATAAGGACATTGGTGTGGCCTCGCGCCACAGTTATGTGAGGGGAAACACCTAAGCACGGAGTTTCTGGCACCGGGTGCCGCGACTAGGAAGGTCCAACCATCACCTGATCGCCGAAGAGCCCGAGGGCCCGGTGGCAACCGAGCCAGGCAGAAGAACCAACCTCCGAGCCCATCGCCCATAAGAGCGCCCACTGATGAAACTGCTCATCTGGAGCCCTACCTATAGGCGGGAGGGCTCGCAAATGAGGACGACGGTTACCGGAAGTTGGCGACTTCAAGAAGGAGACCGCAACCAGCAACGATAACCATCGTCGAGCGCAGACATACCAGAGGGCAACCTCGAGTGATGCCTTTTTGACCTGTGGGTCAAGAAGAGCCGAGGCCGAACGTGCCGAATGCAACCGCTTATTTTTATGCCGTGGGGACCGCCCATCCCCGGCATCGGATTGACCGCTGTCGGAACCCCGCTGAGGAGAAGGAGGCTGACCGGACCCAGCCCGCTGACTGAACAGCTTTCATACGAAGTCTCCCTACCGTCACCTGACCTGCTCATGGTCGACTCCGTCCAGTAGGCCGAGACTTCTTCAAGTAAGTTAAATTTAAAATATTAGAAAAATTTAACTAAAATAGAATAAAATTAGCCGATACTACTATCGTGATAATGTTACAAAAAATAAACTGAAAACTATGCGCTTAGTTTGAAGTTTGACTCGACAGGCGAGCTGACGCCGTTACTGAAGCGCACTTGACGGCGGGAAAAAGGAACTGAGGCGTGTTGGAGGGTCGCCACCGAGATGGTCATTGCGCCGCCGAGCCGCTGTCATGGGCGCCAGCTCGCGCGCGCCGCCTCTCGCTGCCGACGCTCCAGCAAAAGTTTGCTCCCGATGGTCCTAGTGCCTCCGCGCTAATCCCACTAGTGTGAATGAGTGGTGGAGACTTATGTCCAGGAAGATCATCATTACTATGGTGAGTAATTTTTTTGAAGGCGGAGAAAGACGATGATGGAGCTGACTCATGGCCGGTGATGATGCCAATACCAAAGCAAGAGGAGAACTCAGTGTGGCAGCCAATGTTGCTGTTGCGACACTGTGATCAGCATCGACATCAGGCGTTTGGATGACCTCAGCATCTTGACCCCTGCAGGGACCGACCTCGGCACCAGCGTCGCCACGACAATCGACACCATCCTCTTTCTCGGTGTCACTATCAGCACCAAGTCTAATGTCTGCCTTCGAGCTGGCACTGACTGTGGCACCAATCTCAATATCGACACTATGAATGGTATCAACACCAGAAATGAAAATGACATACTCAATGTAATTGTTGATATTCCAGAATACAGTGCTCACTTGCTATAACGAACCTCACTATAGTGAAACCCCGGGTATAACGAACTATTCCTGTGGCTTCTGATGTAAGTATAGTACTGTTCAAAGTATCTTCAACCGTACTTCCAATCCATTGTACTCACCACTCATGCCTGTAGTTGCTGTGGCTGTAGGCGTAGGTGTGCATCAAGCATATTTTAAACATTTTGTTTTAAAAACCACATCTGTTTTCAAACACCGTACAGTTCTGTGTAGTACAATACTCAACTGTACCGCCATTCCATGATCTGGGCTCACTCTGTCACTTGCCTTATCTGGATATGGATCGAGTGCTTTCGAGTCCTTGTGGCTAGTCAGATCACTCAACCCCTTGACCACTATTGTTTTAATAGGGAGAGGAATAAAGAAACATGTGGATCTGGGAAGGGGTGCCCAGTTAGGATTAAGAGCTGCCACATGAGTTTCTGGACAAAAACCGCACAGGGGGATGTACTGTACTGTACTTACGTCTGACATACCGCACTTACTTGTGGCTTGCCTTCTTTGAGTCAAGTGAGTTTATTGATTTTAAAAAATATAAATACTGTGCCCTTATGTTATGCCGAATCACTGGATCACTATTTGTATTTGTATTTGTTTGTATAGTGCATAGGAGAGGATGCAGAGAGACACAGAGTGAAGGAAAGAAGAAGTTGGCACCGTGGGCAGGTGAGCAGTGCCATGGAAGAGTGCATTGTGGTAGATAAAGCAATCAAAAAATGAAAATTACATACCTACCGTAATTCTTGATCTTCTCTTGTGTCTTCACCATTTATTACTGCTTGGGTTAGTGCTGGAGGAGCGCACCCGCTATGGAAGATTTTTTTTTTTTGAGTTGGCTCCAACGACGCCGCCCCTGAGAGCAACGCACTGTGTCATGCGCGAGGGGCGGTCGTTAGGTGCTGCAGACTCCTCCTCCATCTCAGTTCTGGTAGCCGGAGAGGTGAAAACAAAGGGTAAAGAAAAAGGAAAGCGAGACAAGAGAGTCGAGGGACAGAAAAAGGAAAAGATATAAACTGAAAAAGGAATAAGCTGATAGAGAATAGACAGAGGAGAGAGAATTCCTACCCTAAGGGACCGCAGGGCCTCCCTTCTGGGGTGGCTCCAAGAGAGGAACAGATAGAGAGAAAGAGAAAAGGAAGAAGAAGAAGAAAGGGAAGAAAACACGGGATGCTGCGAGGGGAGAACACTGCCCGTAGATATATTGGTTGAGAGGCTTATAAGCTCGGAACCAAAAACAAGGGAGCAAGAATCCCTCCTGATAGGACTGAGAGAAGGTTCAACTGCACCGCCTGCACAGATTGGACACAATGGGCAGATTCTCTAACCTCCCAACATGCCAACCCCCTACACTCTAGCTGAGAGCTCACAGACTGCCCGGGAAGAAAGTCTGTTCCGGAAAGAGAGCGCCCAACTAGGAAGGGGATTAAGCCCCTTAGCACCCTGTTAAGTGCTAACACAGAAGTGTATGGGGAGGGGTTAAGCCCTACAGAAGGCAGCTTTGTATGAAAGGATAGAGTGGGAACTCAATCAGACTCCCTGAAGGCAAGGCAAGAACAACCACTCAAGGTTAAGAAGTGTCAAAAGCACCAGTCAGAAAGAGCTGACAATAATAACACCTGCCAGGGGAAATCTAAATTTTTGAGGCAGAGCCAAAGGAACGGTCTCTTAAGCTGTGAACTGAGTAACGTGGTTAAGGTGCCCAGAGGTCACATCCTAGGGATAGTCAGAAAGAGTTTCCTCAGAATAGGTGAAAAAGACCCTACTCGCTCCTCTTTACCTTGAGGGAAAAAAGATCCATTCAAGAAGAACGGAAAACAGAAAGATTTTTTTTTTTTGGCATAAAGGCCAAAGGAAGGGAGAGGAATGAGACGGGAGGGGGAGATGCCACATTAGGAGGCCACTGAGGGGAAGGTGGGCGGGTATCAGTAATGAATGGTGAAGATACAAGAGAAGATTAAGAATTAAGGTAGGTATGTAATTTTCATATCTTCCCTTGTCAATCTTTACCATTCATTACTGCTTGGGTGAGTACCAAGCTGCCCCCCCAAAGGGTGGGAAAGAAACCCTGATGGAGCAAGACCCCCAGCCTCCTGTTGGTGAGAAGCAGAAGGGGAAGACCCTGGGCTACTCAAGAGAGAAGCCTATGGGGGAGAAGAGCTAGGAGGTGTCCCCCGAGGACAGGGAGATGGAGGAAGCCTCTGCAGAAGCCTCCTAGCTCTGGAGGAAAAGAGACGGGTCCCCCAGAAAGTGGAGCAAATCACCCTACACCGGGCCAGGGGTGACAACCTTGATAGATGAAGCCATGCCATCCGTCTAATACAGACTGCTGTCCCTGCAAGCCTGGAAGCCACCTCACTGGTGTCATAAGATGCCCTTGCTTGGTGTCTTGCCAGCTCCAGGCCTACAGCAGAGAGGGCAATAGCTTGCCTGGTTTGCTCCATATCAGGCATTGATGCTAAGATTTGGGAAAGCATCGACCACAAATGCTTACCATAGGCAGCATGGTGGATGAGATGCAATGCAAGACATCACACGAGAGGAAGAAAACACACTTCACTCCCACTGGTCAAATTGTAGAGAATCTGAGTCTGGTGGACGGTCGTGCAGCAGGCGGCGGCACCTGGAGGGAGTCTCTAGGTATGCCAATCCCGAGGGTGGTTTGGAGAGAGTACCTAGGGATTCCGATGGGACACAGTACCTACATTGGCAGTCTGCTGGGGCTGGAGAAAGGGTGGCTGGCAACTGCCAGGAATGGATAGATGCCTCCTGGAAGGGAATAGGCCAGGACAGTACCACCAAATGTTGGGCACTGAATTTGCCGAGGAATTCACGTGTCTCCCATTCAGTATTGTCTCGCCTAACATAGGAAATCTGAAGATCCCTCACCATCCTCGAAAGAAATCACTGATATTCAGTGAAATCAGCATTGGAGGAGAGATAAGCAGTGGGTTCCTCTCCCTCAGAGGAGGGAGACGAGGATGATAGAGAGCTTGAGTGTCCAGAGGACTCCTCCGGTGGTGGGGATAGATGAAAAACCTGCTCATTCATGTACCTAACATATGAGGTGCCGCAGAACCTCTGAATGTCTCCCAGGATAATGGGCCCGTGGGACCGACATGGCCTGGGAGAGCGGGTGGTGGCTGCAGAGGAATGGGAGAAGGGCACCTACGGCGAGGTAACTGTCCTCTGCTGGGGCTCTGGAATCCGGGGAATGGAGCCCAAGCTGGGGGGATCCCCAGACAACAGACCAGGTCGCAAAACAGAACCCTAGGGATGCGAAGCCTGGAAGAGCCTAGAAGGGGATCCTCCCCTGTGACGAACCTGGAACTGTATGGATCCAGAAGGGCAGTCCACAGCAACACTACCAGAGGGGTCCCTGGGGTCCAAGAGGGAAAGATGAGGCCTCAGCGCTATGGCTCTGACCTGCACCCCAAGGGTGGTAGGTAGAGACCAAAACCTGAACCCTGTCCTCACCCTCGGACTCCGAACGCCTCCTCCTCCCTCAACCCCAGTGACCCCCACTCCAGAGGGGTGCAGCACCAGGGTCGGTAGCTGCCATGGCCCCTCAGGAGGGAGAGCCCTCCCTCCACCCCCACTCCATCACCCCCAGGGACCCCAGACCACCCAGCCAGGGGCGCCTCAGGGGAGGACGGCAGCGGGGACAGAGGAATAGGCCTAGCACCTAGCCTAGCACCTCATGCCACCAGAGACCCTGACTCCGAAGAGTCAGGGTGCCAGAATGGATCCATGTCAGAGTCATCATCCTCTGAGGAGGAAGAGATCAGCGGGACCACAATACAGAATGGATCCATGTCAGAGTCATCATCCTCTGAGGAGGAAGAGATCAGCAGGACCACAATACAGGCAACTCCAGGAGTCTCTGGTGAAATGGCACCGGTGCCGGATGACCCCGGACCTCCTGCAACACCTAAGCCTGGCCCCGACTCCCCAATGGCACCAGCCAAACCCACGGCACTGCCCTCAGCACCGTGACCCCACTCAGCACCATCAGAAGAGCTAACCAGGCCCGCGGCGCTGAGAGCATCGACAAGAGCCAACACGGCACCGCCAACGCGCTGTCTCGATCACCAGCACCCCAAATGGTGCCGGGATCCAAAATGCCGCTGGAAGGCGGCATCGAGGTCCACTGATGTTGGGCTCAGCAGACGTGGGTCTCGACACTGGGGGAGCCTGTACCTCCAAGGAGGTGACTGCCAAGGCAGTGTCCCCGCTGCGCCCCGGGAGGAACCTCGTCATTCCTCTGACACTGCAAAAGAAGCTTCCTCTTCAGCAAGAGAAAATGACGAAGCCTCCTCCTCTACAGACCGTATAGGCCTGAGAGGGGACCCAGAGGAAGGGCCTAGAGACATTACCTGGGAATCCCTGGAGTGGCGCCGTCCCCCAAAAGTCGGCTGGGCCTTGCTGATCTTAAACGTGTGGACTTTTAGGATGCGACGGTCTATTGAGAAACAGGCATCGCACGCATCCATATCATGGTTGGGTCCCAGGCAACAAGCATCATGCCGGTCCATGATGGAAAAATGCCGGCCACAGGAGCACCGACGCATAGGGGTGCGGCCTGCCTTTGACTTACGTTTTGCCCCTGAACCTGATATGATGCAAAAAAATTTAGACTAAAACAGTAAAAGCTCTTGGCGCCATTGAAGAAAGTTATAAAAAAGAATGGTCTTACCAGTGACGGCGTCGAGAAAAGTAGGAGAAGGAGTCTGGATTGTGTGACACAGAAGGCCTAACTGTAACTATCCGCGCAGCAGGTGCAGCCTCAATGGCGGGAGAAACAGAACTGAGATGGAGGAGGAGTCTGCAGGACCTAACGGCCGCCCCTCGCGCATGATGCAGCGCGTCGCTCTCGGGTTGGCGCCATTGGGACCGACTCCAAAGCAGTGCGCCTCTGGCACTACCCGAGCAGTAATGAATGGTGAAGATTAACAAGGGAAGATCAAGTGACTGAGGGAAGGGGAGTGAGTGAGCTCAACGGAGCTCTGTTGGGACTGCTGCAGATTTCTTTGTGGGCAGAAAAAGGCACCAATGCCTGCAGGGCCCCAGTACAAAAGGGCAGCCTGCAGCGGTGGGAGAAACAGAACAAGCGAGTGAGAGAGGGGGGAGTAAGTGAGCTCAACGGAGCTCTGTCGTGACTCCTGTGGATTTCTTTGTGGGCAGAAAAAGGCGGCAACGCAGGCAGAAGCCCAATACAAAAGGCCAGCCTGCAGCACCAGCAGAAATGGAATAAGCGAGTAAGAGAGGGGGACTGAGTGAGCTCATGTTGGGGCTCATGTTGGGACTGCACTTTGTGGGCAGAAAAAGCCGCCAACAGAGGCAGGAGCCCAGTACAAAAGGGCAGCCTGCAGCGCCAGGAGAAACAGAATGAGCGAGTGGGGGGAAGGGGAGTGAGCCACTTCAATGGAGCTCTGTCAGGACAGTTGTGGATTTCTTTGTGAGCAGAAAAAGGTGCCAACGCAGGCAGGAGCCCAGTACAAAAGGACAGCCTGCAGCACCGGGACAAACAGAATGAGTGTGTGACAGAGGGGCACTGAGCGACCTCAACGGACCAGAGCAATCAACATTCGGCACTGACAAATGCTTGTTTTGATGTACCCTAGCCACATAAAGGACCTTGCCATAAAATACATATTAGGAATATTAATGCTAAAGGCCAAAAAATGCATAACAAGAAAATGTCTCATAGGTGAGATCCCGGCTATAGGAGACTGGATAAATGAAAATTACGTACCTACCGTAATTCTTGATCTTCTTGGACGAGTCTCCACCACTCATTCACACTATTGGGATCTGCGCCGGAGGCACTAGGACCCATCGGGAGCAAACTTTTTGCTGGGGAGTCGACGTCAGAGATGGCGCTGCGAGCCCCAGCTCACGCGGCAATGACTATCTCGGCGTTGACTCCCCAACCGCCTCAGTACCTTTTTTACCAAGGAGGTGCAGCGTAACTAACCTAGAAGGGTAGCCTAACCTAAAAAAAAACGGACATAAAATAGTCTGGACGACCCGTGTAAGAAGGGTCAATAAAGAAGTCTTCAAGGCCTAAAGATTTGAGGGAGTGAAGACCAACAAGAGAGGTGAGAGGAGGGTGGGCGTGTGAATGAGTGGTGGAGACTCGTCCAAGAAGATCAAGAATTACGGTAGGTACGTAATTTCATATCTTCCTGACATAAGTCTCCACCACTCATTCACACTATTGGGAGAGTACCGAGCTAATGATCCCCGAGAGGCGGCAGGAAAACCCAAGAGCTCACGTTTGTTAAGACAGAAGTCCATTAGGGATGGCTCTGCCAAAGGAAGAATGTCGTCTGGCTTGGACATCGAGTGCATAATGCTTAACGAAAGTATACACTGAGCTCCAGGTGGCTGCATTGCAGATGTCTGCAATGGGCACGTTGCGGATTTCCGCTAGGGATGCCGCTACCGCTCTGGTAGAGTGAGCGTAAACTCTACCCTCCAACTTAATCTGCACCATGGAATAGCAGCGACGAAGGCACGCCACTAGCCATGCTGAGATACATCTAATAGCGACAGGTTGACCCAGCCGGGCCTCACTGAAGGAAACGAACAGTTGCTGGGCTTTACGAAAATCCTTGGTTCTATCTAAGTAGAAACGCAAGGCCCTCTTAACATCCAGAGAATGAAGAGAGCATTCCCCTTCATTTTGGAAGTCTGCAAAATAAGAGGGAAGGACCAAAGGTTGGTTAAGATGAAATTCTGACACAACCTTAGGAAGAAATTTAGGATGAGTACAAAGGAGTACTTTGTCCTTATGGAACATAGTATACGGAGGGTCTGTGACCAGGACATGTATCTCAGAGACCCTACGGGCTGAGGTAATGGCCACTAGGAAGGCAGTCTTCCAGGTGAGAAACTTTAGATCACAGGTAGCTAGAGGCTCAAAAGGTTTCTGAGTGAGCATGTCTAGCACAAGATTAATGTCCCAGGCTGCAACAGGACGTCTTGTAGGGGGTCTGGTGTGCAGAATGCCCTTAAGAAATCTCTTAACCATAGGTAACTGAGCCAGTGAAAGAGAAAAAAAACGGCTCATGATACGCTGAAATGGCACTAAGTTGAACTTTAACTGAAGAGTACTGGAGACCTGAATTTGAGAGGTCCAAAAGGTACTCTAAAACTTTATCTGGAGGGCAGGAAAAGGGATTCAAAGAGGACTTTGCACACCAGAGGGAAAAATGCTTCCACTTAGCCATGCAAGTTTTCTGAGTGGCCGGCTTCTGAGCAGCCAGAAGGATATCAGAAACTCTTCGAGAGACATTGAACCGATTTACTTCTACCTCTTCAGGAGCCAAGCGTGAAGGTGAAGAGATGTCAGATTGGGATGGACCACCGGTCCCTGAGTTAAAAGGTTCATCTGCAGGAGAAGTGGTCTCGGAGGAACTGCCAACATACTGTTGAGAAGTGGAAACCACAGTTGTCGAGGCCAAAAGGGAGCAATGAGAATCATCTTGTCTCCCTGAGACTCGAACTTGAGGAGTACCCTCTGAATTAGAGGAAGAGGCGTAATGGCGTAAAGAAAGCGTTTTGTCCACTGCAGTCTGAACGCATCCTGACAAAAAATGCCAGGCCCTGGATTTCTGGAGCAGAAGAGAGGCAGTTTTGTGCTGAGTGGGGACGCAAAAAGGTCCAGGTCTGCAGTTCCCCACTCTGCGAATAGTGACTGAACTATGGTTGAGTCGAGAGACCACTCGTGAGGATCTGTCTCTGTTCTGTTGAGACGGTCTGCCAAGTCGTTCTGGAACACCTGGCAGATACACCGCTTGAATTAGAGCCTTGTGCTCCAAGCACCATTCCCAGACCCTCATTGCTTCTCTGCAAAGGGGTAAGAATGAGCACCGCCCTGCTTGTTGATGTAATACATCACTGCTTTGTTGTCCGTTTGAAGGAGAATGTTCTTGAGACAGAGAATGTCCTTCAAAGCTCGGACCGCATAAAGGACGGCTCTCATTTCTAGGACATTTATGTGAAGCTGGGATTCGAGTTGAGTCCACACACCCTGAGTGTGGAGAGCCTGACAGTGAGCTCCCCACCCCATTAGTGAGGCGTCTGTGGTAATGGAGATCTGATGGTCCAGAGGGGCAAGGGGTATCCCTGCAGGAGATTGTCCTCTGAGACCACCAGGTGAGAGACCTCCGTAGGGTTCTTTCACCTTGATGAGATAGGACTGCGGGTGAGTGGTTGGAGACCACTGAGTACTGAGCATTCACTGGGTGGTTCTCATGTGCAGACGGGCCAGAGGTACAGTGAACACTGAGGATGCCATGAGGCCCAGCATCCATTGCATTGAGAGTGCTGTAACTGACCTGTTCTCTCCGATGTAACGGGCCATCTGAAGGATATCGTTCCTTCTGTCCTCTGGGAGAAAAGCCTTCACACAGGATGTGTCCAGAAGGGTCCCTATGAAAAGGAGCCTTTGGGAGGGCTGCAGCTGTGATTTCTTGAGGTTCAGCAGGACTCCCATGGACGTAAGGAGGTGAGAGGCCATCTCTATGGCATCCAGAGTCCCTTGCCTGGAAGGACTTGCCAGAAGCCAATCGTCCAAATAAGGGAACACCTGTATTCCAAGTTTTCTGAGGTGCGCTGCGAGAACTGCACAACACTTTGTAAAAACTCGTGGCGTTGAGGATAGCCCAAAAGGTAGGACTCTGAACTGATAATATTGTCCCAGAGCCACAAACCTCAGGAATTTGTGATGCCTCGGGTGAATGGGAATGTGCTGATAAGCATCCTGCATGTCTAGGAAAGCTAACCAGTCGTGCTGATGAAGCAAGGGTAACAGGGTTCCTAGAGAAATTTTGAATTTCTCCTTGGGGAGAAATTTGTTTAGCTTTCTGAAATCTAGAATGGAGCGATTCCCCAGACTCTTGGAACCAGAAAGTAATGAGTAGAACCCGAGCTTGCTTGATGCAGCAGCACAAGTTCTACTGCTCTGTTGTTTAGAAGGCCCTGAATCTCGGCGGTGAGAAGGTCTGACTGAAGGGCAGACAGCCTGGGCTGCCGTTTGGGAGGACAATCCAGAGGGGTTTCCACAAAATTGAGTAAGTACCCCTCGCGAATTATCCGAAGGACCCATTTGTCTGAGGTTATGGACTTCCA
Source organism: Neoceratodus forsteri (assembly GCA_016271365.2). NCBI lineage: Eukaryota > Metazoa > Chordata > Ceratodontiformes > Ceratodontidae > Neoceratodus > Neoceratodus forsteri. Next base: position 51,368,926 of record JADMNL010000025.1, read on the forward strand.
CTGGCTGTAGAAGTGCATCAGCCAACCTCCCACCGGAGAGGAAAAGTCCACCTCGGGCAGTTGAGGTGGGACTTGGGCCAGCAATTCATAAGGTAGTGCTGGGCGCTTGGCCCTGCGCTTGCTGCACCTTCTTTTGAGGTTGGGCAGGTTGGTTCTTATGGAAACTTCCTCTGCCTCTGCCTCGAAAGGACTGACGGTTATGAAACTGACATTTACTGGCATGCCCTCGAGAGGGGGCAGGAGGGGGTCTAGCCAACTTAATGGTTGACCTAGTCTTTTGTGTAGCTTCTAGAGCTTGCTTGACCTGAGGACCAAAAAGATATGCACCATCAAAGGGCAATGCCATTACCTGCTGTTGCGCATCATTGGTGAAGCCTGAAGTGCGCAGCCAGGAATGGCGGCGGGTGCAAATACCAGCAGCTGCTGAACGGGAAGCGGAGTCGAAAGCGCCCATGGCTGCTTTAACCTGTTGGTTGTTAGATTCAATACCCCTGGTAATGGATTGAGAAGCTCTGGTTTTGAATCCGACTCCGGAAGAGCTTCAACCATTTGCTTGAGAGAGTGCCACAGGATATACTCGTACTGAGAAAAATAGCCCTGGTAACTGACAATACACATATTTAGGGTAGAAGCAGCAAAGACTCTCTTACCTAAGGTGTCTATCTTACGAGATTCCTTGTTAATAGGTCGAGCTGTAGTGGTTTGAGGAAGGACGACCTTATCATTCTCTGCCAGGATTACAATAGGATCCGCAAAGGCTTGGGATGCCAAAATGGGACGATCCTTGGGGGCTGAATATTTTCTATCAATGGATTTAGCCACCGATGAAGAGAGAGCAGGATTATTCCATACCATTTGAGACAGCATCTCGAAGGAAGGCTGAATCGGAGGAGTCAAATCCGTAGGGATCTCCGAGGCGTGAAGGTATTGGAGTCTTAGCAATTTCCCAGGATCGATGTCTGTAGTCTGGAGAGAAAGTGTGGAAATCATATTCTTCAGCAGAGACTTAAATGACAGGTCCTCGACCACAGGCTCTGCAGCAGTAAAAGATCCTGCTTTGTCCACCTCATCGCCCAGCCGAAGGTCTGGGTCAGGCTCAACGTCATCTCCTGACAGTCCAGGAGGGACTGTATGGACAGGAAAGGGATGAAAGCCAGAAGAGGAAGGAGGAAAAGAGACAAAAAGAAAGTCCCCGAGAGCCCCCGGCGCCGAGAAGGACGCTGAGGAATCACGCGGCACCGCAAACAGCACCGAGAACCCACACGGCACCGAGGACAGTGCTGCAGCACCGCACGGTGCCGAATGGATGCGCGACACTGCACGGTACCGAATGGCCGCACGGTGCCGAAGATGGCGCCGAGCGGCAGCACGGTGCCGCCGAGAAGCCACCCGGCACCATGGGCGACACCGCGAAGCCGTGCGACGCCGCGGGTGATGTCGCGAAGCCGAGCATCACCATGGGTGATGCCGAGGGTGGCGCCACAAGGCCACATGGTGCCGAAGGTGCTCCCAGAGACCGAAAAACAGGTTTTGAAGGAAAAAGAGCAGGAGATAAGGGCATCGGTGTGGCTCCCTGAGCGCCAAGCCATGAGGGGGAGACACTTAGCATGGAGTCGACGGCACCAAAGAAGGTGCCGCGCGACCAGGAAAGTCCAACCCTACCTGGTCACCCAGAGAGCCAGGCCCACGAACGACCGAGGCCAGAGTAGCCGAACCAACCTCCGAGCCCACTGCTCCATAAGAGCCGCCCACTGATGAAACTGCTCATCTGAAGATCTACCGCGGGCGGGTAGGACTCGATGTTGAAGACGCCGGCTACCAGAAGCCGCTGTTGATGACTCAAAGGAGGAGGAGGAGACCGCAACTAGCCCCGATATCCGAACGCCTATGTGCAGACGATCAGAGGGCGACTCGAAAGAGATGCCTTCTCTTAGGACCTGCGGGTCAAGAAGAGCTCGAGGCGTAATGGTGCTGAGAATGCGACCGCTTGGCTTTACAAGCTTCATGGGACCGCCCATCCCCGGACATTGACTGACCGTTGTCAGACCCCTTCTGGAGAAGGCGGTGGACTGGACCCAGCCCGACTGACTGAAAAGCTTATACCTAAGTCTCCCTACCAATACCTGACCTGCTTATGGTTGACTCGCCAGTGTAGGCTGAAACTCTTTAATCGCTTTTATTTAAAAATAAGAATAACTTAAGCGATACTGTATCAAGATAATACTACAAAATAATAAAAACTGAAAACTATGCTGCTAGTTTGAAGTTTGACTCCCGACAGGCGAGCAACGTCGTCACTGAAGCGCACTCGGCGGGAAAAAAGGAACTGAGGCGGTTGGGGAGTCGATGCCAAGATAGTCATTGCCGCGCAAGGTGGGGCTCGCGACGCCGTTCCTCACGGCACCATCTCTGACGTCGATTCCCCAGCAAAAAGTTTGCTCCCGATGGGTCCTAGTGCCTCCGGCGCAGATCCCAATAGTGTGAATGAGTGGTGGAGACTTATGTCCAGGAAGATCTTCAGTTAACACTATCTAGGATATTGAAATACCTATGGAATACATCAGCATGCGGAGAAGGGGAGAAACAGGTGGAGCAGATGAGTTATGTATGTCTCTGCTAGAAACACCAATTTTGTTCCATAATTGCATTTTAATTCTTGCACTGTACAGGGCAATGTGTGGCCTTTCCCCCATGTGAACAGTCCTTGGGCCCTCCCCTCTACACCCTGTGGTTTCGGTTTTTATGCTTTGATGAATTTTTCTTCCTCTTTCAGGGTAACCTGTGTTCACAGCATTATTCTCCTAAAGGCAGTTGCACTGTAACTTTATGGATACCTGTTAGTCCTAGATTTAGTCGCTACGTCCATCCTGGGTATTGTTTTGTCTGCTTAATGTTTTATTGGAAAATCAATAAAAATGTGATTATAAAAGAAAAAGAGATTTGGATTGATGTTGGGGGTTGGGGAACCCTACTGACCCCACCGGGGGGGGGGGGCAAACCCTGGGGACAGATGCAGGACAAGGTAAGCCCTGGAGGATGCTTGTGTGATGGGGCTGGGGGGCCCAGAAGAAAGGGATAAGCTGGACAGGGGAGAAAAGAAAAAATTACTCACCATAGTAATGTTGTTTCTTCTAATGGAGTCTTGCTGTATTCTGACGATATGCAGTTAGCCCCGGCACTTGAACTGCTCCAGAGAGTAAAGGGTTAACTCTATGCAAAGGCATAGAACGTTGAGCTCAAACTCGGTTTTCAAACCTCAGTCTGTGGTACTCTGAAGTGTAACCATCAGATTTTTACGAGCACTAAACTAACTAACTCAAAGGAAGAAATTGTTGTCCAAAATCTTGTACCAAATGGCAAAACAAGGTTTTTAGGGTCAGAAGACTCAAGTCAAGAAAACCCAAAAAGAATACAACAGGTAGTGATTTACCAAAATGCTTAATAAACAAACTAAAAGAAACCCCTTAAGAGAAGGAGGCATATATCCAGTACACCTCTGGGAAGCAGCACTGTGCCTGCCCCACTACATCCCAAAACTACTAGGTTCCAGGAGGGGAGGCGGGGAGGGAGGTCAGAATACAACAAGACTCCATTAGAAGAAACAACATTACTATGGTGAGTCATTTTTTTTCTTCAAACAACATGAAGTCTTGCTGTATTCTGACTATATGCAGACTACCAAGCAGTACCCCCTTAGAAGAGGGAGTCACAGAACCTATTTTGGGAACAGGCTCTGCAGCACAGCCGTACCAAACCTAGCATCACTTCATGACTGGATGTCCAAAAAGTAATGCTTGGTAAAAGTATAAACAGATTTCTAGGTATCTCCTTTGCATATGTCCACTAAAGGTATATCTCTAGCTGCTGAAACTGAAGCAGCTGTACCTCTGGTACAGGGAGGTTCTTTCCCAAGTTCAGAGTAGCAGAATTGAATACAAGAGACAATCCACCTGGCAATATACCTCTTGGAAGCAAGTTTGCCCTTTCCCACTTCACTATAAGTGAGAAACAACTGAGAACAGTCCTTTCTATGGGCCTTAGTATGCTCAATATAGTAACTAAGAGCCCTTTTTACATCAAGACTGTGTAACCTTCTCTCCCCAGAGGAAGAATGATCAGTGAAAAACACAGGCAATGTCATAGACTGGTTCAGATAAAAGTCTGACACCACCTTGGGAAGAAATGTTCTATTGGTGCGGAGGACCACCTTATCCTTATGAAAGAAAATGAAATCAGGTTCCACTGATAAGGCCTGTAATTCACTGATTCTCCTGGCAGAGGTAATAGCCCCCAGGAACACAGTCTTCCAAGTCAAGTATTTCAATTCAGCTAAAGACAAAGGTTCAAAAGGGGGCTCCATAAGCTGTGCAATACAGATGTTCAGGTCCCAAGAAGGGGTAGGCTCTCTAAAGGGATGATTGACATGAACCAAACCTTTGAAAATTTCTTAAAAGACTGGATGAGAAGCTAGGTCAAGAGCCCTTGCCAGCAGAAAGGAAGGCAGACACAGCTGCCAAATGTACTCTGAGAGTAGCAGGCCAGAGACCCAAACTGTTAAGGTGAGCCAAATAGTTCAATACAGTGACAATACCAGCCAGCTCTGGCTTAGTATGCCTCTGGGAACACCAAAACCCAAATCTTTCCATTAGGAGTTGTAAGTCTTTCTATTAGCAGGTTTTCTGCTATTCTTTAAAATATCCAGAACTGATTGAGAAAGGTGCAAACTTGCACATTCTAGCTCTTCAAGAGCCAGGCTTTCAGCCTGAGAGTCTGAAGATTGGGATACAGAAACCTCCCCTGAGAGGAGGTGAGGAGATTGTGTTGTCTGGGAAGACACAAGGGCAGTGTTGCCGACAGTGACAACAGTAGAAGATACCAAGGCTGTCTGGCCCAATCTGGAGCCACCAGAATCACCTTGCAAGGTTGAGACCTGATTTTGATCAGGACCCGTATCAGAGGAAAAGGAGGAAATGCATACAGAAACCTGCTTGTCCAATTCAGTAGAGGAGCATCCTGAGGGACAGGGCCCAGAAGAGGTGGTCTGCAACAATAAAGAGGAAGTTGATGATTGTCCAGCGCTGCAAAGAGATCTATCTCTGGAGTGTTCCATCTGTTGAAGATGGCTCAGAGAACTGGAGGATTCAGGGACCATTTGTGATGTTCCTGGGAAATTCTACTCAGGGCATCTGATAGAATGTTGTCCTTCCCTGGGAGACGTACAGCCAGAAGGGAAGTCTGAAGGGAATAAGCTAGAGACCATACCTTCATGGCCTCTGTGCACAAGGCAGAGGACTGAGTGCCTCCCTGTTTGTTGATGTACCACATGGTTGTGGTATTGTCTGTCCTGATTTGCACCACTATGCCCTGAACAAAAGTTGAGAATGTCTGAAGTGCCGGAAAAGACAGCTCTTAATTCCATAAGATTTATGTTCAGAAGGGACTCCTGGTGAGACTAAGTTCCCTGAGCTGTAAGATGATCTAGGTGGTCACCCCACCCCAGCAGGGAAGCATCTGTGGTGAAAGTCACAGAAGGGACCTGATTGATAAAGGGAACACCCTGTCGAAGATTGTCTTCCTCCAGCCACCACTGCAGTGCCTGGACTAGGGGTTGAGAGACTGGAACCAGTTTGGAGAGAGGATCCTTTTTCTGAAACCAGTAAGATCTGAGATGAAACTGTATATCTCTCATCTGAAATCGTGCTCCCTGAACTACTGCTGTGGAAGCTGCCATGTGACCCAGCAGTTGTAGAACGTGTCTGGCTAGATGAGACACTAGAGGATGAAAAGAGCAGGCCAGAGTGACCAGTGACTGAACCCTTGAGAGAGGGAGAAAAGCCCTTGCCTGAATAGTATCTATTTCCACCCCTATGAAGGTGAGAAGCTGGGTTGGTTCTAGAACAAACTTCTCTAGATTTAGAATGAAACCCAAGGATTCTAGAAGTCTTTGAGTGACCTCTAAGGCTGACTTGACTTGGTCTGAGGACTGGCCCACTAGGAGCCAGTCGTCCAGGTATGGGAACAGAAGGATGCTCTGCCTCCTGAGGAACGGCACCACTACTGCAAGACACTTGGTAAACACCCTTAGAACAGATGTTAGGCCGAAGGGCATGGCCCTGAATTGATAATGGCCTGAGAGCAAATCAAACCTGAGATACTTTCTGTGGGAATGTCTGATAGGTATGTGGAAGTAGGCATCCTTGAGATCCGGGGAGGCTAGCCAGTCTCCTGGTCTCAGAGAGGGAAGAATTACTCCCAGAGTCACTGTTTTGAATTTTGGTTTTGTCAAATGTCTGTTCAGGTATCTTAAATCTAAGATGGGTCGCCACTCCCCTGTCATTTTTGGGGTAAGGAAGTATCTGGAATGCAGTCCTTTTCCCCTGTGACAAAGCGGTACCTTCTCTACTGCTTGCAAAAGCCGAAGAGAGGAGACTTCTGCCTCTAAGGCCTTTGTCTCCAAGGGAAAGGGAGGACTGAAGGACCTTGCTCTAATGCTTGGGATCCTTTTGAAACTGTGAGCAAGTCCCTGGCTCACTACTTCCAGGACCCATTTGTCTGAAGTAATAGACTCCCAGGCCTGGGAGTAGTAAGCCAGCCTGCCCCTACTGGGATCGGGGAGGTGACCCTGACCGACACCTCAGGGTGTCTGCTTAGCAGGGGGCTTGGACTGAAGAGCTGATGGGGTCCTAGTTAACCCCGTCTACTTCTTCCCCTAAAGAACCCTTCTGCTGAAAAGAAGAGGAGAAGGAGGCCTGAGCTTGGTAAAAAGGCCTGTGAAAAGGCCTGCCCCTGCCCCTAAACTGCTGCCTCTGAGGAGTGGTCTGCTTTTTTTTAGCTGCAGCACTCCTATAGGTAGTCCTGTATTCATCCATCTTCTTCATGTAATTCTCTGTTAGGTCGCCAAAGAGAGAATTACCAGTTACAGAAAACCATGGCCTTAGCCTGGGTATCCTGTAAGAGGCTGGTACACCTAAGCCAAGCAAATCTCCTCATGGAGACAGATGTAGCCATGACCCTGAATGAACATCATTAGAATCTACAGCAGCGTGGAATTGCACTTTAGATGCCTCTATACCATTTGCAGCCACCTGCTCCAGCTCCTTGGCTAGCTGGGGGTGGTATTCCTAGCCAGTTTCAGAACCATATCTCATAGATTTCTGGTACCCAGCTGTATACAGTATGCCATGTAGTTAGATTGTCTGAGCCCCAAAAGAGGATGCCAGTACTGTTTTTTTTGCCATGGCATCCACTTTCCTGGAATCCTTGTCTTGGGGAGATGCCAGGGAATATTAGCCTTGTCACAGGCTGCAGCTTGTACTACCCCAGCATGGCTGCTATGATTTGTAAGGGATTCTGTCCCATGACCTGACATAGCATACCTCCTGTCCATTCTTTTTTCCACAGGAGGTATGGCTGTAGGAAACTGTAAATGTTTTGTGTGTCTGCTTCCCCAAGGATTTGTGTAAGGGGATAGACACCCTTTTTGACTCTGGTACATCCATCATCTCTAAGCAGTCAGGTTCCTCCTAATCCTGTTCAGCCTCTTCCAGAGGAAGCTGAAGAGTCTCTGCCACTTTCTTGTAAAACAAGAAATGGGAAGGGGACTCAGAAAGCCTGGGAGGAGAAACCTGAGAGGGCCTGTCTGGGGAGATGTCAGGCTCTACCGGCCTATCTAGGCCCTCATCCTCTTTATCATAATCTTCCTCCTCCTCCTCCCAATCGCCCTCATAATAAGCTTCAGATTCTATGTCTGAAGCAGACATTTCCGACCAAACCGCCTGCTTTGAACCGAAGCTGGTTCGGTAGGAACCGGGCAAAGCGATTGGACTATAGAAATCACTTTTGCTATCTCTTCAGTGGTTGACTATGGGAAGCCGGATCCGAACCGGCTGATTTTCTTTTTCTTTTACTCAGAACTGATACCACAGAATCAGCTCTCCGTTTGCCTGAGGAGGTATTGCCCAGGTCAGTGGGCACCTCCTCAGGTTTGGTCGCAACCAAATCGGGCTGGCCATCTGGGTCAGTGGACTTCTTGGCCTCCCTCTCCCTTAGCCTATTCAAACGTTTTTCCAGAGTGGCTTTGGGAAAGTTCTTGCATATCTGGCAGTCTTCTTTGAGGTGGTCAAACCGCAGACAGTACACACATACAAGGTGAGGGTCGGCCTTAGCAAAGGCCTCCTTACATTCAGTACAGTGCTGAAACCCAGTGGGTCCTGTTTTCTTTTGGGGTTTCTCAGACATGCCTTCAAATCTAAAGTCACCCCAAACAGCGGTTAAGCCAGGCGACTACAAAGTTATCGGTTCCAACCGTGTCACGAGTTAGTTAATAAAATCCTAAAAGCTGAATTTTTTTTAGGAACCGATAAGTACCGGAAAAAACACAGTCAAAAATACAATATACAGTACAAACAGAATAGGTTTTGGTTCCAAACCGGACCGACCGGCAAAGAACTGAAAATAAAACAATTTCTTAAGAAAATAATCACTACCTACAACTACCACTTACTGGTACCGAGACAGAGGCAAGAATACCGACTTTCTGAAGAAATGGTTTGACAGAACCGACCGATTCGAACTATAACCGAACCGAAGCGCAGGAGGGATCTCCAGAGCGACTTCACAGTTAGGCGGAGTAAGAAATCTGATGGTTACACTTCAGAGTACCACAGACAGAAGTGTGAAAACTGAGCTCGAGCTCAACGTTCTATGCCTTTGCATAGAGTTAACCCTTTACTCTCCGGAGCAGTTCAAGTGCTGGGGCTAACTGCATATAGTCAGAATATAGCAAGACTTCATGTTGTTTGCAACAATAAAAAAAAAAAAAATGAATTCCCAACACTGAGATTGTGCAACAATGCAAATGTTATTGTCAGTAACTGTACACGCAGACTGCTTAATAAAAGTATATTTACAAAACACATCAGCATGTGACCTTACTTGTTATATCGCAAGCCCTGCTACCTGATAGGTAACGAGTCACAAGTTTCCAATCAAGCAGCAGGAGACTGGCTCTTCCTGGTACTATTGATGTCACAATCAGTGAGGTGACAGACACAATGCTGATGATGCACAGAGAGAAACAGAACTATGTCAGCTCCAGGTAAGAGTGCTGGTCCACTCATCACACCTAGTACTGTCAGGTAGAAAATCTTCTAATCAGCAAAATGGAAAAGAAAATTTACTTTAGATATGTGAAGTGATAGCTGACTACTTAAAAGTTACTATTAATTTTGGGTGGTACAGTAGCTCTTTAATGGTATTACTGTATATATAAATCATACAAAAGTTTACCTGACAGTAGCCACTGCATTCGCTGTATGTAACGCCTTAATACTCTTTCTACTTGCTCCATGTACTCCTCCAGTTCTTTGGGCTGGAAGTGCAGATGCCTCACAACACCCTTAAAATGAGAGTAGTTAAATCTCAGCAGCAGATACTAAAGATATGTAAGCATTCTATAACTCTTTAAAGGTGGTCATTTTGAATAAGGTTGAGAATGGAATGTTCTGACTCATACATATGTTCCGAGGAGGGAATTTAATACAGCTATAGAACACTCTATGTATTAAGCTGTCCTTTCATGTTTGCTGAAATAATACACATTAAGCTGCCTTTTATGTTTACAACAAGTAATAAAGCAGAACCAGGGAACCAGGAATAACGCATAGGCCAAGTAGTTATTCTTTCATTACTAGTAAAATGTGAAGAACAAGATGTAGCCAAGGACCTTCAACTACCCAGGCCGTGTGGTTATTACAGTTCACCGCACATGCTGAAGTGCGTATTCCATTTGTACATAACAGCTCAGATGTGTCACAACATTAGTTAGTTATCCTCCTGGGGGCGATGAATGACTGCTGTTACCCCTGCAGGATAATTAATGGAGCTAACCATTTTTTTTCTTGTAACTTACAAATTTCCTTCTGTCACTTACCCTCCTGGCAGACGACATGGCTATCAGTAAGACTGGTTCTCCATGTGACATACTTTAAATCAGCTGTAGCCAGGGGTTCAAAAGAAGCCTCCATCTGCTGGGCAAGGCAGATGTCTAGGTCCTATGGAGGGACTAGTTCCCTTACAGGGGGATGCAGATGATTAAGGCCTTTGAAACATAACTTTCGACAATGGGTTGTGGGGCCAAGGGCTTGTCTTTGCCTGCTGATGTGTAAGTTGACACAGCTGCCAGCTGTACTCTCAGGGCTGAAGGTCTCGGATCTAAGGACAGTAGGTGTACCAGGTAGTCCAGAACTATAGGCTGCCCTGCCAGCACTGGGATCGTCTCTCTAGAGGCACACAATTATGAACATCTCTTCCACTTAGAGGAATGTCCTGTTCTTCTTGCTGGTTTCATGGAAACCCAAAAAACCCTAAGCACCTCCTCTGACAGCTTCAAACTAGAAAATTCTAGCTCTTCAAGAACCATACCCTGAGACACAGTGTTCTGAGATCTGGTAATGTTATCTTGTCCTTGGATGGGGTCAACAGATCCTATCTCAGTGGCAAGTTGATTGAAATCTTGCTGGACACGGTCAGCAGCACTGGGTACCATGCCTGTGGCCTAGTCTGGAACTACCAGGATCATTGTTGCTGTCTCTTTCCTGAGCTTTATGAGCACTCTCTGTATGTGTGGAGATGGTGGGAAGGCATACAGAAACCTCCCTGCTCAATCCAGGGCTAGGGTGACCTCTGGGATTGTGCCCCTGGCCGGTGCACTGCAACAAAACTTTGGAAGCTGACTGTTCTCTTACGAGGCAGAGATCTATTTCTGGTGTTTCCCATCTTCTGAAGACTGAATGCCAGCACTTGCATGTTTGAGGTCCACTTGTGATTTCCCTGCCTGATTCTGCTTAAGAAGTCTGCCAGCACAATGTCCTTGCCCGGCAGATGTATGTCTTTGTGTCCACTGAGTAAGCTAGAGCCCAGCACCTCATAGCTTCTGTGTACAGTTTTGAAGATCTTGTTTCTCCCTGTTTGTTTATGTAGGACATTGTCATGGTATTGTCTATTCGAATTTGGACAGACTGACCCTGTAACTGGGAGGAGAATGCCTGCATTGACAGCGGTACTGCCCTGAAGCTCTAGGCAGTTTATGAGCTCCTGAGGGCTCCAAATACCTCTTACTGTGAGGTCTTTTAGATGAGCATCCCACCCTAGGAGACAAGCGTCTGTTGTAAGGACCTTGGTAGGAGACTGCTGGAGGAAGGGAATGACCTCTGTGAGTTTGCTTTTCTCATTCCACCACTCCGGTGCCTGTACAAAACATTTTGTGACTGGCACTAGCTTGAACAGAGGGTCCAACCTTTGGGACCAGCAGGCTTTTATGTGGTACTGTGTGCCTCATTTGAAATCTGGTCCATGGCACCACAGCTCTGGATGATGCTAAGTGGCCTAGTAGCTGTAGAAAATCCCTTGCAGGCCTTGGATGGCCCATGGTGAACAATTCTGCACCGGCAATCAGATTTGACACCCTTCCCTGTGGAAGGAAGGCCTTTCCCTGCAGGGTATCTAGCTCTGCTCCTGTGAAGTCCAGGACATGTACTGCTACTGTCTGGGACTTCTGCAGAATTACTAGAAATCCCAGGTTCTCCAAGGTGTTTCTCACCAGTTGGATGAAGCACCCTGCATCCTGTTTTGTTTTCCCTGAGACTAGCTAGTGAAGTGACACAATTCGGAACTCCAGTTCCTTCATCAAAGGCTTTGATAAAGGAACTGGAGTTCCGAAATGCATCAGGCAGGTGCTGACTGAGTCCTTGTCTCTATGAATAAAATGACATGAATCGCAATCTAGCTGCAACTCCTAGACTCAAGGGGTAGGAAACTAAGGTTTGGGGTGGTATATAGGCTGCCATCCCAGTCTGAGGAGCTTGACAGGGAGCTAGCAGGACAAATCAAAAAGGTATGTAGAAAAGGGAAGGTGGTCATCGTGGGGGATTTCAACTTGTCGGGGGTTGACTGGAGCATTCCAGTCACCTCCAGTGCTAGGGAGCAAGTGCTCCTGGATGCGATCCAGGAGGGTCCCCTGACACAGTTGGTTACTGTACCTACTAGGCTAAAGAACACTTTAGATCTGGTATTGTCAAATGGGGAGGCAGTGAGGGAAATAAAGGTAGAGGACCCACTGTCTGACAGCGATCACCAAATGGTGTGCTTTAATATCACGATGTGAGGGGAGCCAGACAAATCAGTTACTCGGATGGTAAACTTCAGGGGGGTGGACTTTGGAAGGATGCAGGAAGTACTGAAAGAGAAACTGGAGGGCATAAGGCATGAGATGGATGTGGAGCTGAAATGGGATATTATTAAACAGGGGGTTACAGAGGCAACAGAAGCCTGCACCAAGGCACAGAGCAAGAGAAGCAGAGCAAGTAAACCATGCTGGTTGAACAGCGAGGTTGTGGAGGTGGCGAGGGCAAAACGAGTGGCTCACCAGAGGTTTAGGAGGACAAGGAAGGAAGTAGACAGGGAGGAATATGCAAGATGGTCCAGGGAGGTGACCAGAAAAGTGAGAGAAGCCAGGCTCCAGAGGAGCTAAGACTAGCACAGGGAATTAATTGGGGGAGGCTAGCTTAGATACATCAGGGAGAAAAAGAAAGTGCAAGGAGGCAACAGTGAGGATAAAAAGGGTGGGGAGGGGATGGAAAAGGGGAGGAGGAAGTGAATCACTGAATGAATACTTTGTTCCATGTTTGCGGAAGAAAGGGGACCGCTACCAGCATGGGCTGGGAGGGTGGGGACAGGAGGACAGGAGGCGACAGATGGAAGAATTGAGGTAAGTAGAGTTCTAGAGGAACTGAGGACACTGAAGGTAGACAAGGCATTAGGGCCGGATGTTATCCACCCCAGGGTGCTGAGGGAGATGGCGGAGGTGTTGGCAGAGCCGCTTGCAGATCTGTACAGCACCTCACAGGAGTCAGGATGTTTGCCACTGGACTGGAGGATGGCACATGTAGTGCCATTACACAAGAGCAGGCCAAGGGATGAACCGGGTAATTATCGTCCGGTAAGTCTCACATCCATAGTGTGCAAACTCATGGAAACGATACTAAAGGAAAGACTGGTGTCGTACCTGGAGGACAATGGCCTCCAGGATGTGAGGCAGCATGGGTTTGTTTCAGGGAAGTCTTGTCAAACCAACCTGATATAATATTATGACTGGGTAATAGGTGAACTGGATAAGGGTCATGCGGTGGATGTTCTTTACTTGGACTTCAGCAAGGTCTTCGATTCGGTGCCTCATGGGTGGCTTGGGGGAAGCTAACTGGTGTAGGAGTAGGGGCAAAAATGATGAACTGGATTACAAGCTGGCTGAGTGGGAGGCTGCAACAGGTGGTGGTGAGAGGGGAGCTCTCAACTCCAAGGCCGGTGATGAGTGGGGTGCCACAGGGCTCTGTGTCGGGGCCAGTATTGTTTGGGCTCTTCATATCAGACATTGAACATGGGGTGGTGAGCAAGGTAAGTCTGTTTGTTGATGACACCAAATTCGGAGCAGTGGTGGATGGAGAGGAGGGGAGGGGTGGAAGCAGCTGCAGGGGTCCTAACCAAGCTAGAGGAGTGGTCAGAGAGGTGGCAGCTGGGGTTCAATGCAAAGAAGTGGAAGGTTATGCACTTTGGGTTGAAGAACCCAAGGAGAGAATACTGGCGGGGGGTTAAGTTGGGGATCACTGAGGAGAGAAAGACCTTGGGATAATAATAATGGGACCCTGAACAATACTGCCGGTGCAGGAGGCGGCTGCAAAATGGAATAAAATGCTGGGGTGCATAGCGAGGGGTTTCGTCCAGGTGAAGTGAGGTGATCTTGCCCTCTACAGATCTACAGGCCACACTTGGAGTACTGTGTGCAGTTTTGGAGGCCATACCTAAAGCGTGATATCAGGCTGCTGGAGGGGGTGCAGAGGAGGACAACAAAGATGATATGTGGAATGGAGGGGAGAGACTATGACAGCAGGCTGGGAGGCCTCAATATGTACACCCTGGAGGATAGAAGGGACAGGGGGGATATGATAGAGACATTCAAGTATTTGAGGAGAATCAATAAGGATGGGGCAGATGGGGTCTTTAAGTTAAGGAAGGGAGGGTCACCAAGGGGCACAGGCTAAGAATAGAGGGGGGAAGATTTAGGAAGGAAATGAGGAGACACTATTTCACAGAGAGGGTGGTAGCAAAATGAAATGCCCTACCAGAATGAGTGGTATCATGTAAATCTGTGAACAGCTTCAAAAGGCATGGGACAGGAACAGGGAGTTTGAGGGTGGGGGTGGAAGTGGGATGACAAAAGGAAGGGGGGTTGCCGTAGCTGCAAACTAGGGGTGTTGGCTGCATACTCGAGCAGACTTAGATAAACTGGGTGGTCTGTTTCTGCTGGCATATTCGTATGATCAATTTAGTGATGAATGGTGAAGATACACAGAAAGATCAATAATTAAGGTAGGTATGTAATTTTCATATCTTATCTGTGTCAATCTTCACCATTCATCACTACTGGGTGAGTACTCGAGCCCCCTGAAGGGGGCCCTAAACTTCCCTAAGGGACTAGGTCCCTTAGCCTCCAGTGGGTGAGACACTGGAGAACAGAACTCTTACAGGCCTTGGGAGGCCTGAGACTGGTCCGGGTGAGGCGGAGAGCTCCCAGTGGGGGAGGGGAGGTGCCCCGAAAGCCGCCATCTCACCCTGTGGGAGAAGAGGTGGGTTCTCCATCATGTGGATGAAATCACCTTACCCCAGGCCAGGGGTGACAACCGGGATAAGTGAAGCCATGCCATTCACCTAATGCAGATCACGGTCCCTGTAGCTCTGGAGGCTACCTCACTGACGTCATAAGATGCCCTTGCTTGGTGCCTTGCTAGCTCCAGGCCCTAAGCAGAGTGGGAAATGGCTTGCCTGGTTTCCTCCGAATCAGGCATTGAGGCTAGGAGTTGTCCTAGCCTGGACCACAAGAACCTATTGTAGGAAGCAAAGTGGGCCTGATGAGAAGAACTGGAAAGAAGGATCCGTGCCGAACAGAAAATCCTTCTCCCCCAAAAATTAAAGTCCGCAGAATCCGAGTCTGGGGGTCAGTCACGGTGGGAGGCATGAGACCCAGGAGGGGTGTCCAGGCAGGTCAAACCTGAAGAGGGATGAGGTAAGGAACCTGGAGAACGGGGGGGTGCAATACCATTGGCGTAGGTCCCTCTGGGCTGGAACAGTGGAGAAGGGACGTAGCCAAAGCCGATATGATGCTTCCTGGAATGGAACAGGTCAGGCGGGAACTACCAGGTTGGCGACTGTACTTGCCTAAGAAGGCGCGTATCACATGGTCGGGATTGTTGACAGGAACTGTGCAGATGGAGCTATCCAACATCCTTGCGAGGGAAGCGCTTGATACTAAGAAAGATCAGATGCTGGGAGATGTGGACAGACAATTCCTCTCCCTCTGAGGAGGAGGAAGAAGATGTAGGTGAGCTCTGAGATTCAAGGTCCGGCTGCATGGAAGCATGGTGGAACACCTGCTGGTCCATGCCATGGAGGTAGGCAGGGAAATGTGCAGCTGAGCCTCTGAATTGTTCCCAGGTGAGAGGTCCCCTAGGACCAGGAATGCTTGGGAAAGCCAGGGATGGAGGCAGAGGCACGGTGGACAAGCTTCTAGCAGCAGAAGAATGGCCTCTGTCAGGGCAGGGGGGCCTAGAGGAAACTTCCCGCAAGGAGGGTGACCTGAAGGTCCCAGCAGCTAACAGCCATTCAACCAAACTGGAACGGTCAGAGCTGTGCCCATGGGAAAAAATCCTCCCCATGAGGTGACTGGGACCGTGTGAGTCCAGACAGATGGCCCCTGACCTCCAAAGTTGAAGCCCTTCACGAGAAATGATCCAGGGAAGAGTGAGGGTCCACACTGTGGCTCCTCCCAGAACCTGGCCGGACTCCAGTGAGGGCGTGCTGCGCCACACCCCAACTCCTCAACCCTTTAGAGTCTGAGAGGGACTTCATCCTCATAGCCATCAGTCTAGGCAACTGACAACTCTGGGTAGACTCCGAAGAATCCACCCAGAGAACAGTAGCCTCCCCTTCTTGGTGTGCCCCCGGCTGTCACAAACTTGGACTGTTCAAACACACCAGAGAAGGGGGTGCCCCAGCCAGAGGAGCAGACATGCCAGTGACCCCAGGTTGCACAGCAGTGGCCACAAGGACCACTGTTGGTTGGTCAGTACCACTGACTCCAGAGTCTACCGACAACAACCGACCCACAGCGGGAGGCCAATTGGGGGCCAAGGTGCTGGACACAGAGGGATCAGAGGATTCCAAAGAATCCGGGACCCAATCCAGATTAGACCCAGAGTACTCCGAGCAGGAGGTAGACTCCAAGTCCCGATGCCAGATCATCCCTCAATCCCTACCAGTTCCGAGACCACGAGACAGACCACCTTCAGCCCCAGTACTGAAGGTGGAACCAGAGTCAAGCACGGCACTGCGCCCGACGCTGCCACCCTCCTAGGCACCATGAATGGCATCAGAGTCAAGTGCAGCACCGTGCTCCACCCTGGAGCGGCACCAGAACCAAGGTTGGCGCTGGCCACAGTGTCTCCCCCAATCCTCTGCGCCATGAACGGCACTGGAGTCAGGAGGAGCACCGACTCCAGTACCGGTGCCATGGACAGCACTAGAACCAGAAACAGATCCAGAAACTGAAGCAGCACTTCCCCCGACATCGCCGACATCCCCGGTGCCATCAGAAGTGACAGCGACACCAAGGGATGGCCTGGCGCCAACTGTGCCACCACCCTTCAGGCCTCTGGTGCCGTGAATGGCACCAGAACTGAAGATGGTGCCAGTCCAGGCCCGAAGGGCCCAGAACATGACACTGAGGGAGCCTTCACCTCCAAAGAGGTGACTGCCATAGTGGTGTCTCTCGCTTGCTTCCGGAGAAAGGCAGACTGGGCCTCCTGCACCGCGGAAGGAGCTCCCACCGTGGCAAGGTTGAGAGAGGCGGAGGCCCCCTCTTCCATGGGCCATATAGGACCAGGAGGGACAGAGGAAGGTTGTGAACCTGGTCGCTTCACTGACTGCAAACCCGCCCCCACCGAAAAGTCAGCACGCACGTCCGACTTTAATGCGGATCTCAAGAAATCGATGGTCCATAGAGAATCAGGTTGCAGTTGTCCATGTCATGGGCTGGGCTGAGGCAGGAAAGATAATGGTCATGCTGGTCCGTCACAAAATAAAGGCGGCCACAGGGGCACTGATGCATTGGTGGCCACCCCCGGATGAGACTTTTTTTTTTAACTCTATTTTTCACCCCTGCTGGTTCCTCCAAACTCTCTCTCTCTGGTGACCTCCAACCACCGTCTCTACCTCCTTATGTGACTTGCCTACCCCTTCCGCTCCTCTCTGGCACCAGGCATCCCTCAGGTCTGCCCTCCAGGGAAGGGTCGCCCCCCACCCAGAGTGCTCTATCTATAGTGTTGAGCCACTGGGCCGGAGAGGGGAACCAAGCGGAAGGACCAATTCCAATTCCAGGAGGTGGACCGTGGAGGGAGGCGCCATCACCACCAGAGGAGGGGTGTATGAACTCTGTGAGCCCAGCTTGTCATGGCACCGCATCACGCAGGCCCACCCCAGATTCAACACCATACTACTGCTTTGGCTACCCCCAGCTGCTTCCAGAGGTTGCTCATCGAGCGAGCGATGTACCCTAACCCACCCCAAGAAGAGAGAGCAGTCCTCCAGATGCTCAATCTCTTTTCCTTCCCTGCCGACCCCTGATGACCTGGGCTCATTCCTGAACCTGGGTCACTCGCATGACACGTGGTGTGGCATCCAGCACCTCAACCCTCAGCGCAACCGAGCTGGCTTCATCCACCCACCACTCCACTGGTACAAGACATGACCGCACGGCAAACAATAAACAAAAACAGTACTCAATGTCGCTATAAATAATTAAATGGTCTTACCGGCCAGAAACTATGTTGAGCAGGGCGAAACAGAGCCGAGAACCTTCGTACACTAGGCCGCAAACGATAACTAAGCCACAAACGCAATTGCTTGTAGAAGGTATAATTGATTTGTCATATTAACTGCTTTCCCTTCCCCTTCTACTCCTGGCTTTATCTTTGCTTACGCTCCACTGCTACTCTATCAAATCTCTCCTCCTCCCATATCAGTTGTAGACTGTTGTTTGTTCTAGCTGCCAAAATACTGTATATGTATTGCACACACCAGTCATCATGTTTCATTTATCAGTATGCGACCTGTAAGTCGCTTCCCTGTCTCATATCAATGTTTACCACCTGCGGTCACCCTATGTGGTACCCTTGTATGTATATCCAGCCTGTATCATGTAACGTGCATTTCATGTATATACTGTTATTACCTATCTGTGTTTGTACTTTAAGTGTTTATGTCACAGGACCTCCTTGTGAATGAGCTTGCTCAATGGAATTTTCCTGCAATAAACTTGAACTTGAACTCCTCACGAGGTCTGCACTCAGTGGTGGGAGAAGAAGAAGAACTGAGGCTAGGGCGGAGTTGACGACAGATAACTGCCAACCTGCGAGCGCCACATAGAACGTCGGCCTCAAGGGAGGCACCAGCCCTGTGTTGACTCTGCCCATAAAAAAAAAAAAACAAGTCTCCCACCGGGTCCTAGCTCTGGCACTGTACCCAGTAGTGATAAATAGTGAAGATTGACACAGATAAGATCATGCTTGACCAGGACATTATTGAAGAATCTACAAGTCCCTGAAGTGCACCTTGCTTGCTGGTGGTAAAGAAAGACAAATGGTATTGTTTCGTGGTGGATTACAGAAAGCTCAATGCCTACATGGTGCAGGATGCTCATCCCCTACCTACAACTGAAGATGCTTTAGAGAGCCTTGGTGTGGCCAGCCTAGCTTATTTCACCACTCTAGACCTTCAGAGAGGATTCTACTAAGTTACTATTGATCCAGCTTCACGCCTATACTCAGCCTGGTGCTGCCGCTTGGGACTTTTTCAATTTAAACATCTGCCTATGGGACTTCGGAACAGTCCAGCCACATTTCAACATGTCATGGGCGCTGTATTACATAGTCTGTCTTGGAAATCTTGCCTAGTCTACCTGGACGATGTTATCGTATTCAGCAGAACTTTCTTAGAGCACCTCCAGCATCTTAAAGAGGTGTTTGAACATCTCAGACAAGTCAACCTCAAGCTTCGCCCAGAGAAGTGTTGCTCTGCACAGCACCAAATTCATTACCTGGGACATGTGGTTACTTCTCAAGGCATCTCTCCAGACCCAGATAAGTTCTCAGCAGTAAAAGACTATCCAAAACCTAACAACCTCAAGGACCTTAGAGCTTTCCTGGGCTTGTCCGACTACTACAGACAATTCATTTGCAATTGTACCAACAGTGCAGCTCCACTGTACACCCTCACCAAAAGGGGGTTTGACTATGCTCCCGACTCCTTTCTACCCCCACTTTCTTCAAATTTCGCATGCCTAAACTTTGGAATGCACTCCCAGCTGGCATTCGTGACTTTGTTAACACGTATTACCTAAATCACCTCCTCAAGGCATGCTTCTCCTCAACATGCGCCTGCACATAGGACTACCTAGGGGCTGGTACCCCAAATGTCCCTTACTCGAATTAGGCCCTCTTGCTGTGCTCATAGCACACCATTCCCTGCATAGTTTACATGTTATGTAGAGCAAAGTCAGGGGTTCAGATGCATTCTTCTTCCAGAACTGCGGATAACTCTTTATTTTTCCTCGCTGCTTGCTTCATAGCTAGTTCTGCATATTGTTAATAGCTACATGCACTATTTTATTCTACTGTTTGTAATAAGTAACTGCATACAAGTGCGTCTACTTCATGTTTATTACTTGTATGCTCCAGTTCTCCCCTTGTGGTCTCATAACAACTTTCGGCATTGTGTAACTAAATATGTACAATGTTCCTCTACTGTATGTAACTGAAATCATGTACACTCCCATTTTGCTCATGATTTATATGTTCCACTTGCCCCTTTCCCCCAGGACGCATCTGGAATCGAGTGGTAACCCGCTCAGTATGCGTTCCTGGTAAAACTCTTAAATAAATAAATAAATGTTTAGACTTCTGAATGTAAAGAGGCCTTTGAAACTTTGAAAGCAAACCTAATATCTTCTCCAGTATTGGCCTATCCGAGGTTCAACCAACCCTCCAAACTCTATTCAGATGCTAGTTCCTTTGCAGTGGATGCTGTGCTGTGTCAAATCCAAAATGGAACAGAGCGAGTTGTTTCCTATACCGGGTGCTCTCTGTCCTCAGTGGAACAAAACTATGGCATCACAGAAAAAGAATGTCTAGCCATGGTATTTATTGTAAAGAAATTTGACTGTTACCTGCACTACTCCTCCTTCAAAGCTATCGTAGATCACTCTTCTCTTAGATGGTTGTTCGAAATAAAGGAGCCAGTATACCCCCTCCCGACAGCAACACCATTACAGTGAACTATGTTGATGCCGACAACATTGGCAGTTCTCTGTAATGGTGCGCCAGAGGCCTCGGCACACTGTCTCCAAGTCCTGCACCCCTCCCTGAATCAACTTTGACTCGGAGTTGATTATATTTAGAATGGGGGGGTGTAGGGGGCAGAGCTCCCCGATAGAAAAAAGCGACCGGGAGTCCTTCGGGATTTATGTCAGCTGCAACTTGCGGTCAACATAAATCCGTCACTGTGATGCCTGTCAATGAAACAGTTGTTGAACCAGCATCATAGATTTGAAACTCAATACAGACCAGGTTGAGTTCATTCTAATGCCAATGCTGTAAGCTGGAGACAGTATCTCTCCACTTCATTTTCAACAGATGAAGAGTCCTGTCTACAAGCTCTTCCTTTCCACTCCACAGATGATTTCCCTGTGGACACTCCTACAGCACCTCAAGTTACTTTGCTGCTGCCAACTACTTCTTCAGAGAAAGGCACCAATCCTCATTTAAGCGCAAGCAGCTGAAAGCTTCTTGCAACCTCTAATACTGATAGCTCCCTGGCAATGATTAAAATGCAACAAAGAAGATCCTCAATTCACAGACATAATCATGCATCTAGAGATTGGAACTTTACCACAACAAAAGCAACACCTCCAGCATGTACTATTCTTTGTGCCGCAATACTTCCTCAATGTCGGAGTGCTTTTCCACATCTGGACCAAGGAAGGCAAGGGACATCGCACGGATAGAACTCGCGTACAGCTAGTTGCGCCAGCCTCTCTAGTCATCGAATTCTTCAATCCACCCTTGCTGCTCCACTTTCCGGAGGTCATATGGGAATCCATGGATCTCTCGAAAAGACAAGGCTTCACTTCTTTTGGCCTCATATGAACAAGGACATTGTCCGACTTGTCAAATCCTGCCAGCCCTGCTCCCAAAGAAAGTCTCATGCCAAACCGACAAAGGCACACAACATTCCAATGCCTGTAGCTGCTGAACCATTCCAAAGAGTCAGCACGGACATTCTTGGCCCCTTGCCTAAACGCCCTGACTCGGCCAACAAGTACATTGTTGTTTTTTGTGGACTACCCAAGTATTTGGAACTAATCCCCCTAAAAGACATTAAAACTGCCACAGTGGCAAGTGCCGTCCTCAACATAATCATTTGTCGTCACGGAACCCCAGCGTACCTGCATTCAGACAGAGGCACTAACTACCTTTCAACCATTGTGCGAGAAGAAAAAAATTACTCATCTTGGTAACTGTGTTTCTTCTAATGGAGTCTTGCTGTATTCTGACATTATGCAGTTAGCCCCAGCACTTGAACTGCTCTGGAGAGGAAAGAGTTAACTCTATGCCAGAGCATAGAGTGTTGAGCTTGAGCTCAGTTCAAACCTCTGTCTGCTGTACTTTGAAGTGTAACTGTCAGATTCTTAAGAGCTAATACTAACTAACTAACCCCACTATGTGGAAATGGTAAAATTTGTACTGGCCAAAAAGACAACCAAATATTTTGGATCCCCAAAAGACTCAAGTCGAGAAATCCAAAATAAAAACTAGGTAGTGAACAAAATAATTATCAAACCATAACAATAACCCACTCCCCCTAGCTAAAAAGGGGAGTGCCAAGTACACCCCGAGGTGTAACACTGCACCTAACATCCCATTTCCCAAAAAACAGATTCTGAGAGGGGAGGTGGGGGGAGGTCAGAATACAGCAAGTCTCCATTAGAAGAAACACAACTACTATGGTGAGTAATTTTTTCTTCAGACAACATGAAGTCTTGCTGTATTCTGACATTATGCAAACTACCAAGCAGTACCTCCATGGAGGAGGGAATCAAACCTATTTTGGGAATAGGCTCTGCAGTACTGCTGTGCCAAACTGAGCATCACTCCTAGCCTGGATATCCAGAGAGTAATGCTTGTTGAATGTATGGACTGTTTTCCAGGTGGCTGGTTTGCATATCTCTAATAAGGGTATATCTCTCTCCTGAAGAAGAATGATCAGTGAAGAACACTGGAAGAGACATGGATTGGTTCAAATGAAAATCTGAAACCACTCTGGGTAAGAACCTCCTGTTGGTTCTAAGGACCACCTTATCTCTATGGAATGAAATAAAATCAGGCTCCACTGACAGAGCTTGTAATTCACTAATCGTCTGGCAGAGTAATAGCTACCAGAACACAGTTTTCCAAGTCAAGTACTTTAACTCTGCTGAAGACAAAGGCTCAAAAGGGGATTGCATGAGCTGAGCTATGCAAACATTAAGGTCCCAAGCAGGAGTAGAATCCCTTGTAATATTTGCAGAAAACAGAATGAGATGCCAGTGAGTAGGGCTTTCCCACTGACAAAAAAGCAGAAACAGCTGACAAGTGTACTTTGAGGGTAGCTGGTCTGAGGCCTAGGCCATTAAAATGAACCATGTAATCCAGAATTGTAGACAAATCAGCAATATCTGGGGATATATGCTTCTTGGAACACCACATGGTGAATCTTTTCCATTTGGAGTTATACGTTTTATGGTGGCAGGTTTTGAGAAGCTGTGAGAATGTCAGAACCCCTTGAGAGAGATGCAAATCTGCATATTTTAACTTTTCAAGAGCCATGCCTTGAGATTGAGAGACCTAAGGTTGGGATACTAAGTCCTCCCCTGAGAGGAGGTTAACAGGTTGTGATTCCTGGGAAGACATAGCAGAAGATGGACTGCTAGGGACAGCAACAGGGGATACCAAGGCTGCCTGGTCCAATCTGGAGCAATCAGGATCACTTTGCAAGATTGTGACCTTATCTTGACCTGGACTTTGAAGAGTAGAGAAAAAGGAGGGAAGGCATACAGAAATGTCCCTTCCCAATCCAGAATCAGAGCATCCAGAGGGACTGAACCCAAGACTGGCGGTCTGCAACAGAAGAGAGGAAGCTGGTGATTGTCTGGGGCTGCAAAGAGATCTACAGCATCTCTGGAGTGCCCCACCTTGAAAATATCACTTTTAACACTAAGGGATCCAGGAACATTTGTGATGGCCCTGGAAAATCCTCTCAATTCATCTACTAATACTTTGTCCTTCCCTGAAAGGTGGACTGCTACCAAAGAGGTTGGGAGAGAATAAGCCAGAGACCATAATTTCATTGCTTCCATCCACAAGGCCATAGAACGAGTGCCTCCCTGCTTGCTGATGCACCACATGGTGGTGGTGTTGTCTGTCATGACCTGAACCACCTTGTTCTGTACTGATTCTGAAAAGGCTTGCAGAGCCAGGTACACGGCCTTGAGCTCCAGAAGACTGATGTGGAGAAGAGACACCTGAGTGGACCACACTGTGATGTGGAGAAGAGACTCCTGAGTGGACCACACTCCCTGAGCTGTGAGAGCTCCCAGGTGAGCCCCCCACCCCAGGAGAAAAGCGTCCATGGTTAGAACCACAGAATGAGATTATTTGATGAATGGGACTCCTTGCCTGAGATTGTCCTGATCCTGCCACCATTGGAGAGCCTGGATCAGGGTCCAGAGTCACTGGAATAAATTTGGTTAGAGGATCTTTTCTCTGAGACCAAAAAGCCCTCAAGTGAAACTGGATGTCCCTCATCTGAAATCTGCCCCATTGGACCACTTTAGTGGAAGCTGCCATGTGGCCCAGAAGTTGAAGGAAATGCATTGCTGGTCAAGACACCAGAAGGTGGAAAGAGGAAGCCAGCTCTATAAGGGCCCTTACCCTTGTCAAGGGGAGAAATTCTCTTGCTTTGACAGCATCCAGTTCTACTCCTACAAAGGTCAAAAGTTGTACTGGCTCGAGAACTGACTTGAAAAGATTGAAGAGGAATCCTAGAGAACTGAGCACTTGCTGGGTCACTTATAAATCTGACTTGACTTGGTCTGGAGACTGACCCACTATGAGCCAGTCGTCCAAGTATGGAAATATGGAGATGTTTTTTTTCTCCTTAGAAAGGCCACTACTACTGCTAGGCATTTTGTGAATGCCCTTGGAGCTGATGTTAAACCAAAGGGCATTGCTCTGAACTAGTAATGACCTGAAGGCAGTTCGAACCTGAGGTACTTTCTGTGGGAGCACCTGATGGGAATGTGAAAGTAGGCATCCTTTAGGTCCAGGGAGGCTAGCCAGTCCCCTGATCTTAGAGAGGGAAGAATTATTCCCAGAGTCACCATTTTGAACTTAGGCTTTAGTAGATGTTTGTTTAGGTATCCTAAGTCTAGGATGGGACACCACTCCCCTGTTTTTTTCGGGTTAAGGAAGTTTCTGGAATACAGACCTTTGCCCCTGTGAGTTGTAGGAACTTTCTCTATGGCTCTGAGAGCCATCAGAGATGAAAGATCTGCCTCTAGGGCAATAGTTCGGAGATGTTTGCAGGTGGAAAGGACCTGACCCTCAGCTTTTGGAAATTTTTTGAAGCTGAGGGACAGTCCCTGGCTTACTACCTCCAGGACCCATTTGTCTGAGGTTACAGACTTCCAGTCCTGGAAGTAGTAAGCCAGCCTGCCTCCTACAGGGATTGGAGTGTCGACCTGGGCTGACACATCAGGGTGTCTGCTTGGCAGGAGCCTTAGGCTGAGAGGAGAATGCAGCCCTGCAAATCCACCTTCTGCCTCTCCCTCTGAAGAACCCCCTCTGGGAAAAAGGAGAGGAGGCCTGTGCCTGGTAGAAAGGCCTGTGAACAGGCCTGCTCCGCCCCTAGTTTTCTGCTTCTGAGGAGTTTCCTGCCTTTCCTTGGCCTGTGCACTTCTGTAGGTGGTCTTGTACTCATCCATATTTTTCATATAATTCTCTGTCTGCTCCCCAAAGAGAGAATTACTGACAACAGGGAAATCCATTGCCTTAGCCTGGGTATCCTGTGATAGACTAGTACATCTGAGCCAAACTAGTCTCCGAAGAGCTACAGATGTAGCCATGACTCTTGATGACACATCATTGGAGTCCACAGCAGCATGAAATTGGATTTTTGATGCCTCAATCCCATCAGCAGCCACCTCCTCCAGCTCTTTGGCAAACTAGAGGGAGGTCTGCTTAGCCAGATCCAGTACAGTGTCACATTTGGACTTCTGGTACCTGGCTGTGTAGGCCATGTAATTAGCCTGCCTGAGTCCCAAAGAAGATGCCATATATTGTTTCTTTGCTATGTCATCCAACTTCCTTGAGTCTTTATCTGTTGGGTGTGAAGCCAAGGGTATATTAGCCTTATCACAGACTGCAGCCTCACTACCCCAACATGGCTGCATTGCTGGTACAAGTACTCATTACCTGAGCCTGACAACATGTACCTCTTGTCCATTCTTCTGCTACAGGAGGTAAGAATTTGGAGTTTTAAGAAACTTTTGTGTCTGTTTCCCAAAGGATTTGAGAAGGGAATAGATATCCTCTTGGACTCTGGGATGTCCATCATCTCCACATAGTCAGGCTCCTCTTGCTCCTCAACAGCTTCTTCCAAAGGGAGCTGGAGGGTTTCTGCCACTTTCCTATAAAGCATAAAGTGGGAAGGGAACTCGTAAAGCCTAGGAGGGGAAACACCAGAAAGCCTGTCTGGGGAGATGTCTGGTTCTTTGGGCTCATCCAGACCTTCCACTCCATCATCATCATCATCATAATCATCATCCCCCTTCAAATCTGGTTCATAAAAGTCTTCAGGGAATAATCTTAAACTGGAGGAACCGGCCAGACCAAACACCTGCCCAAAGAGTTGGATCAGTCAGAACCGACGGAGTGATTCAACTATGCTAATCGCCCGGGCAATTTCTTCGGCAGTCGGATGATGTAGTTCTGGATTCGAACTGACCGATTCATCCTTTCTTTTTCTTTTCACTGGAACTGACCCCTCAGGATCGGCTCTCTGTTTGCCCGAGGGACTATCGTCCAGGTCAGTGGGCACTCCCTTAGGTTCGGTTGAAACCGAAATGGGCTGGCCATCCAGGTCAGCGGACTTCTCGTCCTCCTTCTCCCTAAGCCTGCCGAATCATTTGTCCAGGGTGGCTTCAGGGAAATTTTTACAGATTTGGCAGTCTGACTCTAGGTGGTTAAAACCCAGACAGTAAACACAGGTGGTGTTGGGATCGGCCTTAGCAAAGGCCTCCCATACTCACTACAGTGTTAAAACCAGTGGGCCCAGTTTTCTCTTGAGTTTCTCAGACGAAGCTATACTAACACTTACCCTTTTTTTTGGAACCATCAGGCAAGACCCTTATCGGTTTCTAACCGTGTTCTGTATTTGAAAAAACGATGAAACAGTTTTTACTTTTTAAACCGATAAGGATCGGTACTTCACACTAAATTCCTGAAAGAAAAGAAATAAACACACTATACAGCAACCGGTTCAGATGAACCAGTTGAAAAGGTTATTTTTACAATTTCCACAAAACTTTTCTGAGCAAGTCCACTACCTATGCACTTACTGTACCACAAACAGGTATCTGAACTGAAAAACAAAGAAAAGTATCAGTAAAACCGACGTTTTTTAAACCGACCGAACCATGAATGAAGGAGAAATCTCCAGAGCGACTGTTCAGTTAGGCAGAGTAAAGAATCTGACGGTTACACTTCAAAGTGCAGCAGACAGAGGTCTGAACCGAGCTTCAGCTCAATGTTGTATCGCGCTGGCATAGAGTTAACTCTTTCCTCTCCAGAGCAGTTCAAGTGCTGGGGCTAACTGCATAATGTCAGAATACAGCAAGACTTCATGTTGTTTGAAACATGCAGACTTCTCAACATCAAAAAGACTCACACAACCAGTTACCATCCACAATGCAATGGACAAAGTGAGAGAATGATGCCTACCATTCTTAACACACTATCCAAGTACCTGGATGAAACTCACGACACTTGGGATCGTTTTGTTCCCTTCATTCAATTTGCTTACAATACCACCCCTTGTGTCGACAGTACTGAGTACACACCGTTTATTCTAGTCCATGGACATCACTCAAGAACACCTCTGGACAGGGATCTCTCATTGCTAGAGGTTCCAAAGTCAGCTTCATCCTTCATCACTCCAATGTTGGAACAGCTTGAACTTGCCAGACGTGTTGCAAATGACACACCGGGCCAGAGAAAATATACGAAATGCAGAAAACGTCAGCAGCCAAGTCGCATGAACCTTCATTTTCTGTCGGAGACATCGTATATACTTGTACCAACCAGTCCTTGTTTCGGGCACCACCAAAAAAACTGCTTTGCCCTTGGACTGGTCCCTTCTACACCGTGGAAAGTTTCCTCTTGTTCATGTTCGCTTGCGCTGCAAGTCCGATAAAAACTGGTACACAATAAAATCCACATCAACAGATTGAAACATGGGTACCTAAATGATACCCTCCCTGATGATCTCATTTCCCCAAACAATGAAGCTGCACTTGAACTTGCTATACTTTCGGAAGCTGAAATTCCTGCAGACAATTTGCAACCAGTTCCTCCACACCCCCACGGTCCTGACAATCTTCAGCCAGATCCTCTTTTGCCAGCTCAGCCTGATGGACTACCGGGAACGTCTCAATCATTTGATGATGCAGCTTCTTCTCAGAACTCTATCGTATACCAGATCGAGAAGATATTGTGCTAAAAGTATGTGAACGAATCTGGAACTTATCGGGTAAAATGGTATGGTTATGACAGCTCGCAGAACTCTTGGGTTCTTTTTTCTGATCTGATCCCCATCCTGTCAGGAACTGGTCCAATCCACACACAAGTCAGTTCCCACTGACTGCAAAAGTCGCAGAAAAGTGTGAACTTTAATTCTGAACTCAGTGGTCATGTCTTGAACTCTGTGAACTCATTTATTATTGCATTATTATGGCTCACTTAACTATTGCATCTAATGTTGAAAAAAAAAAAACTTTACAGTTTACAGTAACCGTGTTTTCCCCTAGGTCTTTGAAATGTTGATGATTTACAATATTGAAATATTTAAAATGCATCCTGCTGCTCCCGTTCCCTCTCTTCCCTTTCCTTCCTCACACTTTAGTGCTTGTGCCATGGCCAAGCTCCAAGTGCATGGTGTTCCCTCTCTGGCACTACACTGACTGGCCACAGGTGTAGTCCAGATTCTTTCCTCCCCTGCAGTGGATTTTTTGTGTTGAAAGTGAAAATCAGAAGAAATCTCCATAATCAATCTAAAGTATTGCTGAATATTGCTCAATCTCTTTGAAATGTCTTTTGCTAATGTTTGCTGAAATGTTTAAATTAATGATTATGGTTATTCTATTTTTATTGTTAACATGCTATACCGATGCTTTTACTTGTTTGAGTGGTACTCACATTTACAGTCCCCGGTGATGTAGAGTAATGATTAAGCATGGGGTTTAAGAATAGCTGCCGTCTTTAACTAGGAATAGTAAATGAAATGATGTACTTAATGTAATTCTTGGTCTTCTTGAATAAAGTCTCACAACTCATTCACACTAATGGGACTACGCGGAGGTGCTAGGACCCTAGAGCTAAAAATCTTCAGGAGGGCCGGTAGCCAGGCTAGGACTGTGCATGCGCGGCACCACGAGACTAGCTTGCACCATATAGGCTATCTCAGCATCGACCTACAACTTCCTCAGTACCTTTTAACCAAGGAGGTGCAGCGTAAACTCACGAAAGAAAACCTAACCCTAACTTCTGGGCATGTGAAGGCCCGGACGACCCATGCAAGAAGGGTTAATTCAACAATGTCTTCACAGACTGAACAACAAGGAAGTGAAGACCAAAACAGAATGAGTGTGCTCGGGGGATGGCGGGTGGGCGTGTGAATGAGTGGTGGAGACTTTGCCCAAAAAGATCAAGAATTATAGTACGTATGTAATTTCCATATCTTCTTGGACTAAAAATCTCCACCACTCATTCACACTAATAGGAAGAGTACTGAGCTAAAAATCAACCCCCCCCCCGAGTAGGGTGGTAGGAGACTAACTCACTCAGGACAGTAGTCCATAAGGACTGTCCTGCCGAAAAGTTAACTGTCAGGTATGGACATCCAGAACATATTGCTTTACAAAGATATGCATTGAGGCCAACTAGCCACCTTGCAGATGTCTGCAACGGGTATCTTATGAAGTTCTGCCGGGAAAACCGCAACCACTCTGGTAGAGTGGTGAGAACCCGGCCTTCCAACTTGAGCCATGCCATGGATTAGTAATGTCGAAGACATGCTACTAACCAAGCAGAAATACATCTCATGGCAACAGGCTGACCCAGCCAAGGCATTCGGAAAGATACAATAGTTGCTCGGATGCGTATCTCTTTGTTCTGTTGATACAGAATCGCAGAACACTCTTAAAATTCAGAGAGAGAGAGTGATCTCCTTCATTCTGGGGTTAATGAAGTAAGCAGGGAGAAGCAAAACTTGACTACAGTAACTGAGACAGTGACATGTTGTCTACTGGCTCAAGATAGTCCAAAACAGCGTAGAGGTAAACATTCTCTGCTGAGAATGCAGACCCGTGTTCCACAGGTCCATGAGGCATCCCAAAATTTTACTTGGTGGGCAATCAAAGGCCCAGACAGAACTTTGCACACCAGATGGTGATGTGTAACCACTTAGCCATGTAAGTCCTCCTGGTGGAAGGTCTATGTGTGGCTAAGACGATTTCTAAGATTGTCTGGAAACCTAAAACTTGCCCACATTCATCTCCTCAGGAGCCCAGCATGGAGAAGAAGGGAGAACAGGAAGGATGAATCAAAGTCCCTGTGCCAGAGGGTCCACCCGTAGTGGGAGTCGTCTTGGGGGAACTTCTGACCGACTATTTATCTATGCAAATTATATCAGCTGAGACCAGACTGGGATGACGAGAATCATCCTGCCCCAGGTTGCCTACAACTTGAGCAGCACCCTCTGGACTAAGGGAAGAGGAGGAAAGCATATAGGAGCATCTTGTCTACTGCAGTTAATATATCCTGACAGAAAACACCAGAGTTCGGACTTCTGAAGCAGGATAGAAGCAGATTTGCATTGAGAGAGGACGCAGAAAGGACCAGGTCCGGACTGCCCCACTTGACGAATAGTGACTGCACAATGACTGAACTGTCACAATGTGCTCGAGGCACCACTCTCACCTCCTCACAGGCTTCCTGCACAGAGGGTATGAGAGTGCTCCACCCTGCTTCTTGATTAAAACATCATAATTTTGTGATCTGTCCGAAGTGGGATCACTTCGTGGCAGAGGGCCTCCTTCAGGATTTGGAAAGCATATAATACAGCTCTCATCTCTAAGAAATCTATGAGAAGATGATGCTACTCTTCCTGGCTCCACACCTGAGTGTGGAGGTCTTCAGAGTGAGCTCCCTAACCAATCAGGAGTGCAACCGTGGTGATGGTGATCTGGGATTTAGAGGGTAAGAGTAGACCTAGCAGAAGTTAGGCCAACTGTGCTGTCTACCCATCTTTTTATCCTAGCCTTTACACTAAACTGTTTAGACCTGTCCAAATATTCCTTTGGACCTGACTGTTAGCCATTTACCGTATTTTCTGTAACAAGTCTGTCCGAGTCCTGCTATGGAATTGTGTTTTACTGTTGCGTTGTTCTACTATATATGTGACGTGAGCCTTTGTAAATGAGTCTTTGACTCAAAGGTACCTTCGAATAAGCAATAAATAAATAAATAAATAAAACTGCATCTACCATGTAAGTAATTTTGTCCAAGGACCTGTCATTTATGCGGAGGATTGCGGATGTGGTCAGAGACCACTATTTGTTCAGATGAAGGCATAAGTCAGCATCCACTGCATCGTGAAATAGCGAGACATCTAAAGAAGTTGTTTCTTCCATTCTCCGGAGGAAGAACCCTCGGCCTGGAGGTATTCAGGAGGGCTCCTATGAAAAGGAGCTGCTGGGAAGGTGAATCTGGCACCTTCCCTGAATCAGAAAACCCCTCATGGAAGAAAGCAACTGAGAAGCTGTGGCAACTGCTTCCTGAGACTCTAGCCCGGATGGGCTGGCTCTGAGCCAAATGTCCAGGAAGTGAAGGCTTGAATACCAAGGTTGAAGTGAACTCCCCCCCGAACAGGTACTTGTTTAACCTTTCAAGGTCAAGAAATGGGTGCATGCCACCTGTTATCTTGGAACCAAGCAAATGAAGTAGGAAATTAAAATTACGTACCTACAGTAATTATGATCTTTCTGTGTATCTTCACCATTCATCACCTTTGGGTATATGGCCGGAGGTCATGACCCCGTGGGAGCTCTCTTTTTTTTTTTTTTAGTTAGGCAGAGCCGACGCACTATCAACGCTGCCCTCGAGGGCGACACATTGCGTGGCGCTTGTGAATAGGCCGTTAGGCGCTGTCAACTCTGCCTGCCTGCCAGTTTTGAGTCACTGGAGAGGTAAAAGGAAGGGAGTCAAGGGTGGGACAAGGAAGTCCAAGGGACAGAAAAAAGAAAAGATATATAAACTAAAAGGAGAAATAATGACTGAGAGGACAGAAGAAGAAGAAGTCGGAACTAAAGGGATTGGGAGGGCCCCAATCTCTGGAAATAGAAGAGGAGGTAGGGTGGGATAAAAATTTAGGAAGTAGGATGAGAGGAGAAGGTTAAACAATCCCAGACCCTGATCCGTCTCCAGACTGTATAGGAGCTGCAAGGAGTAGCCAAAGGCTTCTTGCCAGAATTCAGGGCACAGAATGCTGGCAAAACCCCATTTGAGCAGAATAGGCTATTCTGGAGAAGGACAGGGCACAGAGAATTATCACCCTCTCAAGGAAAAATTTTTGGTGAAAAGGAAAAGGTTTTTTTGTTTTGTTTTTTCGATAATAAAGGATAGTCAAAGGACAAGGAAAATAAGTTGGACGGGAACAAGGAGGAGGAGAGAATGGAGGGCAACTGCCAACTCCCACCCCTCAGGGGTGGAGCTAATGCACTGGAGAAGGAGTGCCCCCCATGCTGACCACTCTCCCCAGAACATTATCCCCTATGTGCCCCTGTTTACCCCACTCCTGACAAAGAAAGGAGGGGTGCGAGGCTGGGCACAGAGAGGGAAGGGGACCCAGAGACTGTGGCCCCAGGGGGATGGAGGGCGGCATTGTGATGAATGGTAAAGATACACAGAAGGATCATAATTACGGTAGGTATGTAATTTTCATATCTTATCTGTGTCAGTCTTCATCATTCATCACCTTTGGGTGAGTGCCAGCTCCCCTGAAGGGGGTTTCCTTTTAACCCTAAGGGACAGAGTCCCTTAGCTCTAAGTGGGTGACACACTAGAAGGGAGAACCTTCAGGGCCTGGAGAGGCCCGAGAGTGGGGAGAGTGAGATGGGAACCCCCCGGAGGGGGAAGGAAGTTGCCCTGACAAACGCCGTCTTGCCTCTACAGGAGAAGAGATAGGTTCTCTGGTGAGCGGAGTTAATCACCCTACCGGGCCAAGGGTGACAACTGGGAAAGATGCAGCCATGCCATCCGCCTAGTGCAGATCGCTGTCCCTACGACCCTGGTAGCTACCTCACTGGCATCATGGGATGCCCTCGCTAGTGCCTTGCTAGCTCCAGGCCACGCCAAGAGAGAGTGCAATGGCTTCATCTGGTTTGCTCTGTGTCAGGCAACGAGACTAGGAGCAGACCTAGCCTGGACCACAAGAACCTGTCATAGGCTGCACAGTGGGCCTGATGTGCAGAAATAGAAAGCAACAACCGTGCCGAGTAGAAAGCCCTCCTACCCCAGAAGTCAAAAACTGAGGAGTCTTGATCTAGGGGCCGGTCATGGTGAAGGGCGTGAAGCCCGGACTGCGGACGAGGCATGGAACCTGGAGACTCCGGGGGGGTGCAATCCCGCTGGCAGAGATCCCTAGGGGCAGGAACACTGGAGAAGGGCCTCTGCCAGGAACGCAATGACGCCTCCCGAAAGGGAGCAGGCTGGGGGGGGGCACCACAAGGGTGGCCTTGCTGAAATCACCTAGAAAGGCGTGCACCGAGTGCTCTGGATTGTTTAAAGTGGCAGGGATGAGGTGCAAGTCCTCCAACATCCTCACGAGGAAGCTGATACTCAGTGAGATCAGCGGCTGGAGAAATGTGGACAGAAGTCTCCTCTCCCCCAGAAGAGGGGGATGAAAAGTTGGAGGGCACTGACTGCTCAGAGGGCTGCTGCTTGGGGGGAGGTTGAAAAACCTGACTGTCCATTGCCCTGACGTAAGCTGGGAACTGAGCAGCCACTGCCCTGAACTGCTCCCAGGAGAGAGGCCAGCTAGGACCAAGGATGCCTGGGAGTGCAGGAGAATGTGGCAGAGGGATAGGGACAGAGCTGAGAAGAGAAGTTGCCTGACCTCCGCCTGGGCTAGGGAGCAGACCAAGAGCACCTGAAGAAGAAGGTGCCTCGGAAGACTCCACAGCCGACAGCTGAACAACCATTTCGGTACTGCCTTGGCTGCACCCGGAAGAATCCCCACTGTGAAGTGACTGGGGCTGTATAGGTCCAGAAGGACGGTCCCCTACCTCAAAAGAATGGGTCTCTCTCAAAGAGATCGAGGAGGAAGAGCGGAGATCCGCACTACAGCTTCTCCCAGAGCCCGGGTGGGCCCCAGAAAAAGGTCACCGTGCAGACCCCATGCCCCTCGACCCCTCAGAATCTGAGAGAGCCCTCCTCCTCGAGAGGGCCAACCTAGGTAGCTGACAGCCCTGGCCAGCACCCAAAGGAGCTACCCAGGGCACAGTACCCTCCCCTCCCGTAGGTGCTCTGATCGGCCCCAAAGTTGGGCGATCCAGGCACACCACAGGCGGGGGTACCAATGCTGAGGGGGTCAGTGAACCCACCAAGACTGGGCTGCAGAGCAATGATGGCCTGCACCACTGCCCGCTGGTCAACACCCCTGACCCCAGTCTCGGCAGCCACTGACCACACCTCAGAAGGGGTCTGACTCCGGCTTGTCGAGGACACTACAGGGCTGCCCACACCAACAGTCAACCCCAAGGAGTCAGACTGCTTGTCTGACTCAGAGTCCGACTCCAAGAGGTAGAGGCCAAGGCCCTGTGCCAGACCGTAGGGAGGGCACATGCTGCCATCCTTGCCAAATGGGGTGCCAGAAACCGAGACCACACCTGAGCCAGTGCCAGTACCCCCACAGCACCACGAGCGGTATCCGTGGAGGACAAGGCCCCAGCCCAAACAGCAGCCAGATCCAAGTTCAGTCACGCGGTGCTGTCTGGCTCCATGGCCGTGGCGCCCGGTGGCTCAGGAGTGGCGCCGGGCAGGGACGGCACCGACGACAACTCTGATGGTGCCATCGGCGCCACAGATGGTGCTACCTGCCTTCACGGTGCTGCGAACGGTGCCAAGGGCAGGGACGGAAGCCGACAGCAGATTCCGAAGCCCCCACGGCGCTGTGTCCTGAGCTGGACACAGCACTGTGCTCAACCTCGGCACTGCGAATGGTGCCAAGGTGAGAGGAGGACAAAGATGGCACCGTAGAGACTCCCATGGTGCCGCTAGCACTATTGGCGCTGTGAATGGCGCCAACAGCAGCCACGGCGCCGAGTGACAAACTGGCACTGACGACGGCTCAGTCAGGGCCACGACACCGTGAATGGCACTGAGGCTGAAACAGCGCCAACTGACAGCGTCGGGGCGACGATGCCGACCGGGCCTTGCAGACGCGGGTCTACACGGGAGCCTTCGCCCTGAAGGGGCGATTGCCTTGTCAGCGCCTCCCGCTTGCCCCCCGAAAGGAGTGAGGTGGGTCTCCTGCACCATGGAAGGAGCCTCAGCGACAGTCAGGCTACTAGAAGCCGAGTCTCCCTCCTCCTCCTCGGTCCGTATAGAACTGGGAGGGAACCCGGAGGAAAGGCAGAGAGTACACGCCCAACCCCAGAAAGTTGGCGGAGCTCGCCCCACTTTCCACGCGCATTGCTCGATGACCCAGCGGTCCATGGAGAAACAGATGTTGCACAAATCCATGTCGTGAAGCGGGTCAAGACACGTAATGCAACGGTCGTGCTGGTTGGAGACAGAAAATTTATGGCTGCAAGGGCACCGTCGCATGGGGGGGCCATCCTGTCTTCGAAGTCTTCTTGCCCTCTGACCCAGACACGACCTACGAGGAAAAAAACACCAAAAACAGACTCGACGTCGCCAAGAATAAAAATAATTGGAAAGGTCTTCACAAGCGAGGTCGAGTAAGGCAACTAGAACCGGCAGGAAAGGAGCCGACAGACTGCGGCACGGACGAATAGTCAACGGAGTCGAAAAACTGTAACTGTAACTGCAACTGCAACTGCGGTCGCAGTAGGCCTGAAGTCCTCTAGAGCTTCCCACAAGGCGACCTCGATGGCAGAGATGAAGAACTGGCAGCAGGCGGAGTTGACAGCGCCCTAACGGAACCACACGGCATCCACGCATCGTCGGCCTCAAGGGCGGTGTCGATGGTGCGTCGGCTCCGCCTACCAAAAAAGAAAAAAATAGCTCCCGCAGGGTCAAGACCTCCAGCCAAATACCCAAAGGTGATGAATGGTGAAGACTGACACAGATAAGATCCTGTGTTCTGACTCACCGTGGAACAACTTCTACTGCTCTGAGGCCTCGTCTCTCAGAAGAAAAAGGGTCTGACAGAGAGGCAAACAGACTAGCCTGCCACCTGGGTCTAACAAAAATCTCTGGTAAATTGGGAGAGTATCCCTCTCGGACAATCCTGATGACCCATACATCCGCTGGATTGGACTTCCATTAGGTATAAAACCAAATCAGGTGCCTCCCACTACCACCAAGAGGTGTCCACCTCAGACAGCTGAGGTGTGACCTGGGCCAGATCCAAGAGGATGGTATCAGGTGCTTTCAGACCTTGTGCCCTCTGCTGCGATTTAAATTATTTTTTTTTGCAGTTGAGGAGTTGGTTCCTGACAAAGGCTTCTAGGCCTCTACCTTGAAAGGACTGCCTGTTACAAGAATGACGATGGCGCCGTCCCTCTGAGGGGCAGCAGGAGTCTGAACGCCCTTCAGAGCTCAACCTGAGGGCTGAAACCGATAAGCACCGCCAAGAAGATGAAAGTTAATCACCTGCTGCCAATGGCAGCAGCCCTAGGAGCAGCATCACAGGGGTCTATAAATGCTTTTAGCTAATTACTGGGCTATATGTCCTAGCAATGGAGGCAGTAGAGTCTGAGAGGCTCTCAATTTAATGTGTGTTCCACAGGTGTACTCATACTGAGGAATGTAGGAACTCCAGACGAGAAGTCTGCTTTGGTCCACAGATGAAGTATGAAATGTTATGGTGACCATATATCCCTGAGGAAAAACTGAAAAGAAGATCTTCAACACAGGCTCTGCTGATACAGAAGGCTTGCATTCCAGCCCCTAAAATGAGTTATCTGCTGTGTCTTCGACAAAGTAGGGACAGGCAGAGACTCATCCAGATCCACTTCTACCCAAGAAGAACCTCCAAAAGGCAGGTCCAGGCCATAATCATGAGAGACACCACCACCCAGAACAGTGTCAAGGTAGTTCGGCACCATTCATGGCGTGCAGGCACCACCCGCAGTGCCAGCACCACTCGCGGCGTCGACACCACTCGTGGCACCAGCACTACCTGCAGTGCTGGCACCACCACATGCAGCGTCAGGCATACTGGCCCTAGACCTGAAGAAAAAAGGGGGAGAAGGAAAGCGGTACCCATGCCGGCCCCTGCAGAGAAAAGGTTAGGGGGTAGGCACACGGGGTTGACGTCGATGGTGCTGGCATTGGAGAAGGCACCACACACACCCTGCCTGCCTGACTCAGCCATGTCCCAGTGGCTCTGAGGCCTGAAGGCCCCGAACTGGGTCAACTAGTCAAATCAACTGGGTAGACATCATACCCCTGCTCTAAAAAGAGTGGCCCAGAGGTGAACTCTCACCGAGAGCCCCATCGAGGACAGAAATGGGGCCTGGTGTTGAAGATCAGGTCATTAAGAATGGAGCCACAGAGGACCCCACCAAAGTCGAAGTCAGGGCCTACCACTTGCTACCACCGATGACCCCCTGCAGACATACTAGAGGGTGACTTGAGCGGTACTGTTTCTTCTTCCACTGACAGGAGGAAGAAGAGCTCGAGGTTGAGCAGAGCCAGGTCCCGACTGAGGCTGGAATGGGCCCATTGATTTTGTGTCGAACGGACTGTCCACCCCTGAGCACTGGACTGCCCATGGTCGGACCCCCTCCGCAAAGGGTGGTGGACTGACACAGCCCCACTGCCATCACAGCTTTCAAACAAAGTCTCCCTACCATCACCACTACTGTCTAAGGTCGACTCTGTTGATGACAAGCTGAGAATTTTTCCTCTTCTTCTTTGTTCATCTTCTTCTTTTTTTTTTAAATAAGAAAAGAACACTAAAAGTAGTAAATTAATCGAATACTGAAAGGCTATAACTGCTGTCATATAGATGAAGACTTGACTCCTGGCAGGCAAGCAATGCGTCATCGAAGCGCACTCAAAGGCGGGAGAAAGGCATTGAGGTGATTGGAGGTCAACTGAAGACAACCCTGTAAGTAGCTAGTCTCTCAGCGCCGGTGTATGTGCGGTCCCTATCCCAACGCCGCCCTCCTGAAGATTTCTGGCTCCCATGGGGTCCGAGCACCTCCGGCGTAGTCCCATTAGTGTGAATGAGTGGTGGAGACTTTTAGTCCAGGAAGACTGTTGCAGCCAGAGTCTTTGGTCACATGTTATGCTAACTGTTTCCAGCAGGGGCTTTGGAAACCCCAAATACCCTCCTAACAGTCTGAGTCTGTGCCTCGTGCTGATGAGCTGTCCCTGCATATGATCCTGAATAAACTAATCTTGTTTACTATTTTCTGTGTCCGATTCAGTTTGCTCGGTACCAATAAGTCGACTATTGCAGAAGCACCAAATGGGCAAGGCAGACTACAAGGAAGGTAAGGGTCTGTAAGTGGCAGACCAAACTAAAACACCACAAACCGAAGGTCATACAAGGCTCTCTTTTTTAGCATAACTAAAAGTTTAATGTTACTAGGAATGACCTGTGTAGAATTTAGTAAAACATTGTAATAAAAAAAAAACTCTGTCCTGACTTCCCAAAGCATCATAACCCAAATCATACGATCTATTGCAATTATTTATGAGATGAGAAAGCCCATTATATAGTATTACAAATCCCAGGATAATGCAATATGCCTCTAAGTAAAAAAAACTTCATATTTAGCTATTATAAGTGTTTAAAAAACCTACAATATACCTATCAATTCAAACACTCCAGGAATTTATGAATCATAGTACATTATAAAAACATTTATACTCTAACTTACTACTAAAGCTGCACTAAGTTCTAGGTGTAGCACAAGTTAATAAACAAATTATTTCTACCGAGTGGTGCTTGCGCCTCAGTCAGGCACGAGCTGTTAAGGCAGCAGGCTCCTCCCCTTCTAGCCTGGTCCGCCAATGAGCTCGACGCCGAGCTACCCTTGTTAGCTGTTACTGGCAGCTGATTCCAGGCACAGGGGAAAACGGGTAACAAGTAAACAGGCGCTAATGAATGAAAGTTCAGTTTTTTTAGCAGCAAGAGTACATAAAGTCACTGTAAAGTGTTAAAATATCTTGCTTTACCCGTTTGTCAGCCGGCAGATGCAGGAGCAGATTACTTGGCAGAATAAAGTGCAAATGCTGCCACACCGCTCAGTCTGGCATGAGCTTTTAAGGCAGCAGGCTCCTCCCCTTCTTCTTACTTGGTGGAATAAAGTACACGGCATATGGAAAAATACTATACTTTGTCCTGTCCTCTACTAAGGGCATTTCTTTTAAGTCAGCTGGTGACTCTTTTCAGGAGGAGGACAGATACATAGTGGATTTTTGGGGGAGGGACATGTTTTTCTTTTGTTTTTTCTTAGCATGCACTGTTTTTGGTGTCTGCTCAAAGGATCTTTTATTTTTACTGGCTAGGGTTTTCCTTTCAGACACCCTGGTTTCTGTACCAGATTTAGCAGCTTTAAGCCATAAGGATTTTTAATTGTTTAGCCCTTTTGTTTTGTGAACTGGCTGGAAGTGAAGAGGACTTGGAGTGACTGCTGTCTCGAGAGAAGAAATAAAGCTGACATTAAAGTGCAGGGGTGAGTATAACACATAGAGCAGAGTTTGAATTTAGTTCCAAATTTCATAATTTGCATAAATTACAGCAACTCTGGGGCTGGTCATTCCAGGGAATGATTGCACTTACTAAACTTGGTCAGGGATTCCTGGGGTTGAATGAAAAACACAAGACTAAATAAGTCTTTAAATTAAGAAATAAACCTTTAGCACTTGTACATCAGTTCTCATGCCTAACAGCTGGTTTGTCCTATGAAAGAGGTTAAATTGGCGACAGGTAAGTTACTACGTTTGTAGATTAATCTTTTTTTTTGTTTGTTTTTCCCAGTTGTCATAGTTACTGAGAATTCTGAAGCAGTGCAGTGATATTTCTATGTAGTTATGTCAGCTTAGAAAACAAGTTCCAAGACTTGCAAGGCATTTTCCAGGAACCCCTCCCCCCCCCAAAAAAAATGAAAATGACATATTCACTGTAATTCTTGATCTTCCAGGATATCTTCAGCATCCGTCACTGGTGGGTTCAAACCAAAGGTGCAAGACTCTGCAGGAGCATATAGCTTTAAGATTTTGGAGTGGGAGAGCCAACGTCAGGGACGGTGCTACCCACAAGGCGGATGTATGATGTGGCGCTCATGGACTGGCCAGTAACTGACACCGACTTCCCCCTCTGCTCAATTCTGTCTGCCTAGGAGAGGATGAAAAAAGAGTTAGAAGACAGAAAGGGTGGGGCAAGGGAGCCCCAACCAGAAGACATGAAAAGGAAATTCTGGACGTAGGGAGTTTAGGCTAGCCAGGAATGACCAGGAAAACTGGGCAGACCAGAGAAGGAGTGAGAGTGAGAGTAAGAGAGAGAGAGAGAGAGAGGAGAGAGAGAGAAAGGCATTGTACCGCTGGTCAGGACAGATGTGTCAGAAAAATAGCCAGCTCTCATGAGAAATGTAAAAGCTTGACACTGCTTGAAATTGCACCCAAACAGGGAATCATCCCAGAGGAAAAGGGGGCAAGTTTAGGAGGGTTGGAGGAAAGGGGTGCCTCCTTGGAGAATAAAGCAGACCCATGAGCACTGGACTACAGTAAGTGAAAATATATGTCCATCTGAAGGAGAAGGACATACAGAGTGAAGGTCATGAGTGTCATATGACCAAGGCGTAAGAAGGAACGAGCCAGCCTTTGAGTACAAAGGTCTAAGGGCTAACCCAGGGCTCAGGCTACTAAGAATCTCCATTGCTGGAAATGATAACCAGGAGAAGAAGGTACTCCTATGGAGCTGCTAAGAGCAGGGCAGACAGGAGATCACTCAGGTAGCCAGGGCCCAATCTGTATAGGGTTTTATAGGTGAGCAGGCACACCTTGAAGGTAATTCTCCATTTCACTCACAGTCCATCGTCAAGGATGGCGCTCATATTTTTCACCTTAGTAGATGCATCTACTAAGGTGAAAAATATGGGCGTTATCCTTGACGATAAGCCTGACACTTGAGGATTAGGGTGTTGATCATCGCCTGGAGTGGTTTTTACCACCTTAGGAATACCACCCGGATTAAAACCTTAATCCTGCCTGACAACCTGCCCTCACTGGTAAATGCCTTTGTTATTTCTAGATTTGACTACTGCAATGCTCTTTACCTTGGGGTTAGTGGAGGGCTCACCACTTGCACCTGGTGCAGACCATGGGTCAGGTTGCTAACAGGCCTCCAAGGCTTTGTCATGTGACCCTGGTACTGCATGAACTGCACTGGCTGCCAGTAAGATGGAGAATTACCTTCAAGGTGGGTCTGCTCACTTATAAAACTATACAGATTGGGCCCTGGCTACCCGAGTGACCTCCTGACTCCTGTCCGCCCTGTGTGCTTGCTCTGCTTCTCCACTGAGGGCCTCCTGGTAGTTACTAGGGGCCCATCTGAAGACCTCTGGAGATCAATCGTTTGAGGAGGTGGGCCCTGTCTTGTGGGATTCACTTCCCAGATCCTTGAGAGAGGCCTCATCAGTGGAGGTGTTTAAGCGGGGTCTAAAGGTGCATCTTTTCAGACAGGCGTTTATGAACTTTTTAGGAGTTTGGTAACAATGAGCTGCTGAATTATTCATATCAGTAGGGATTTTAGTTAGGTAATATGTATTGTTGGTTGTTCTCATTTTTTAAATTTGTTTTAAAAGTGATGTATGTTATTATTTTTACCTTGCTTACCCATACAGTACCCAGAGTCTCTGGGATGGGGTGCTCGAAAAAATACATGTTGACTTACTTACTTATCCTGAAGCACAGGCATTAATAAGAGAACAAGGCCTATGTGTACTTGGAAAGGTTTCCTTTTTTTTTTTTAATATATATAACAGGAAAAAGGGACAAGATGCCCAAAGAAGAGTTGCCTTCCCCCTACAAAAAGTAATGGCTAAGAGTAGCCAAGACCAAATGTTTTTTTTGTGTGTGTGTTTTTTGTGAGGCTCACCTGGAGAAGAAGGTTCCGTTAACTCAGAGATTTGCCACTACAAAGTGAGTTCCCCCTTTTCTTTTTTGGTTTTGTTAAAGAAACAGGAGGAAGATGGAAGAAGGGAAGTGACGCTGCCCAGAACCTGGCCATAGTGGAGGATGGTGGGCAGGTAGCAGTGATGAATGGTGAAGACATCCTGGTAGATTAGGAATTATGGTGAGTACGTAATTTTCATATCTTTCAAGGATCAATCTTCACCATTCATCAGTGGTGGGTTTGAGTACCAAGCCATTGTCTAAGGTGGTGTTGGCAAACCCTGAGGGAGAAGGTTGTTCCCTCATTCTTCTGTGGGGGAGACACAGAAAGGTGGGGGCCCCTTATAGGTCAGAGGAAACGCAAGACTGGTCA
Source organism: Neoceratodus forsteri (assembly GCA_016271365.2). Classification (NCBI taxonomy): domain Eukaryota; kingdom Metazoa; phylum Chordata; order Ceratodontiformes; family Ceratodontidae; genus Neoceratodus; species Neoceratodus forsteri. The sequence continues at coordinate 51,411,151 of JADMNL010000025.1, forward strand.
GGGGCAGGCAGAGGCTCCCACAGCCTGGGAGAAAGAAGATGCCCTACCAACTCACGCCTGATGCTGCAGGAGAAGAAAAGGGTTCCCTGGAAACATGAGACAATCACCTAATACAGGGCAAAGAGTGACAACGCCCTTGACTGGTGTCTTGCCAGCTCCAGACCCTGCATGGAAAAGTGAATGGCCTGCCTGGTCGCCTCACAGTCAGGCATGGATGCCAGGAGTTGTCCCAGCATCTCCTACAGGTGCCTGGCATAAGCAACCTGATGTACCTGGTGTGCACGAATGCACAACATAGAGTGCACTGCCAAGAAAACTCTTCTACCCCAGTGGTCAAACTCAGCAGAGTTGGACTCGGGTAGGCAATTATGCCTTGGGTGATGATGCATAGAGGGGGTATCTAGGAGCTCCACCCCTGAAGAGGTGTGGGGCACAGCACCAGGAGACCCCTGAGTGTGCACACCTGCACTGACAGTCCTTCAGGGCTGGAGTGAGAGCAGAGGACACAGTCAGACATTGTGCAATGCTTGCAAAATGGCCAAGGCCATGAAGGGGAATGATAGTGGTGTCAGAGCTGTACTCGCCAAGGAAGGACAGCATCGCCGAGTAGGAATTGTGTCTGACAAAGTGGGAGATGTAACTCCTCCATCATCCCCTAAAGGAAGCACTGATATCTGGTGAAATCAGCATCGGAGGTGTGGTGGCGGATGTATCCTCTACCTCAGTGGAGGAAGATGAAGATGCAGAGGAGCTGGACTCAGGGGAGGTGGTTCTGGGGGTTCAGATTGGAAGATGACCTTGTCCATTGCCCTCAGGTACCTAGGGAAAGCACCTGCCATGGCCCTGAACTTCCCCAGGTTATAGGCCCCATAGGGCCAGAGAAACCTGGAAGAGGAGGAGGAGGGTTGTGGCAGACCAGACTAGGTCCTCTGCCAGGGCTGCAGAAGTGAGCAGGGGAGGGAGCTGCACAACCCACCAACCGTGGAATGCCCAACCATTTAGTGGGCAAATGAGGTGGTGCCTCGAGAGAAACCCTCAGGTGGGGAGGGAGGAAGGGAGCCACAGGTCCAATACAGGGTGGCCCCTTTCCCCACTTATTGCAGAGTCCGCTGGTTCTGGAGGGGAAGGAAGGCCCCAGTCAACACTATGACTTCTCTCAGGGCCCCAGCAGCTCTGGAGACAGAGCACGGTGCCAACCTAGACCTCCCAACCCGTGCCTCACCTGACAGAACTCTGCCTCTCAAAGAGGGCCTAATGCTCGCAGTAGAGCCTGAAACCTGGAGGGAGGTGGACCTGGCACCATGAATGGCACCAGAATCCACCTCAGCGCTGTAGACAGCACTGCAGCCTTAATCAGCACCAGAACTCGACTCAGTGCTGAGGATGGCACCAGACCCCAACTCAACACCAGACCCAGCACCACTCTCCCCCAGTGGTGCTGGAATTTGACCATTGACATCTCTGGCACTGCACGTGTACCTGAGGTATGTAAAGGAAGCATCACCATGTCCAGCACCGAAGAGGGGACTCTGAGGCTCCACAGATAGCAAAGGCCTAGAACTATGTCTAGAAGGGTCCAGTGAGTCATCGGAGTTGGGTCGCCAGTTGGGATCATCCCAATCCTCATCCTCTGAGTCAGAGGACGAGATCAGGGAGATCGCCTGCTGCACAACCCTCAGGACCCTTCCTCTCTTAATACTGTGAATCGGAGCCAGAGGGTACCTAGTCGCATGGGTAGCATTACCTTGCTTACCGACACCAGGGACGGTGTTGGGAGCTGAAGCAGCACTGGGCTGCACTACTGAGGGATCTGCCACTGCAGGCCCTGCATATAGCTGCGACCCCACCACTGGGGTGTCCAGGGCCCTGAGGGGGCACTGGACTTCAAGGGGTGCTCAACTGGCCCCCCTCCACAGGAGGCCAGCTGTCACACAGACTCCTTATGCAGGCCTCCCCTCTCCGCGAGGTGAGGAACTGCAGAGGCCTGCTCTCCCTTAGTACATTTACTACAGGGGAGGGGCTCAGGGGAAGAGCCCAAGGACCTAATCCTGGCATCCCAGGTGCAATGCTGGCCTCCAAAGGTTAGTGAGTCCCACCCCAACCTCAAGGCCTGAAGCTGAAGTGTGCGAAGGTTCATGGAGAAGCAAGCATTGCACGTGTCCATATTATGGTTTGGACCCAGGCAGGTCAGGCACTGGTCATGACAGTTGGTGACAGTCATGGGCTTCCCAGCAGGGCACCAGTGACATAGGGGGAAGCCCCACCTTGGATTTCACCGATTTTAGGCCCAGGACCAGACATGACCGACAGAAAGGGAACAAAACAAAAGGCAGAAAAACAACATTCAGCGCCATACTAAAGGAAAAGAAAAGAAAAATGTTGTTGAAACCAATAAAATGGCATCCAACTACGGTACAGCACAGAGTTAAAGCAGCAGCAGAACTGTGACACAGTGTCTTTCACTAAGTGCTCCCACAGAGATGCAGCCTGATGGTGGAAAAAACAGAACTGAAGAAGGGGAAGCCAGTGTCGGTTACTGGCCAGTTCACAACTACCATCATCATATGCCTTGTGGCAGTCGCTGTCCCTGATGTTGGTGCCCCCACTCCAAAATCTTAAAGCTATATGTGCCTGCGGAGTCCTGCACTTCCGGCTTGAACCCACCAATGGTGAAGATTGATCCTTCGCAGATCAAGGTGCTGCGTCAGCAGGTGGTATGAAAACAAAACAAAATGGTAATACTGAATGCATGCTGAAACTAGAAAATAAAGTTATAATCGCCATTTTGACCATAGTTGTTCTTCAGGAATTATCTAAAAGAGAAAAAACATTTTCCAGACCCATGCAGTTATTAGTCAATTACTGCACAGGTCTTGGCATGTTATGACCAATCAAATCACTGGATTTTTCTTGCCCATTCCATAATGAAGATTTAACTGTTTCGGTTTGATTTCACTGCTTTGTTTTGAGTGTAGCTGTGGTCACTGTGATGTTATCAGGTATTATTCAAGCTGCTGTCCTACCGGTTAAGAGCTCCTTTGTAACCAACCTGAAGAAATGATAAATAGTGATGACCCATCAAGAATAAGGAACAATTATTTATCATCATTTTAGGTATTCAGCCCATATAAATGAATCATTTGTCTGTAAGGTTTCATTCTCACCTACACTGTATAAATAAGATCTTATGAGGTTGCATAGATTTAGCAGCAGAAAGCACGCTAGCAAAGTGTAACAGAAATGTTAAAAGGGGAAAGGCATTTAGTAATGTCAAGTGTCAATACAAAACCTTTCACTTACATTGACTTCCACGCTGGGGAAGATTGTACAGTACTTTGCGGATACTTTCTTATTCAATGCCTGCACCATGTTCTTCTTATGGGAACACTGGGGTCCGGACACTAGTTTATAGAGATCTAATTTCAGCTTCCTCAAGCTGCATTTTTTCATCCACTTAAATGAGAAAAAGAAAGTTAACCCTTAGGCTGCTGACAGAATTAGAACGTATAGGAATTTTGAAATGATATATTAGTCCATGGCACAACAAACGTTAATAAGTTAAACAGCTGAATAAGCAAATGTTCAGGTGTGGGCAGATGGAATCAAACGCTGCCAGGGCCGAGGAGTGATTCCCAGATGCAGAGTGAGCTAGCCTTGGGCAGGTGATGGCTAGGATCCCATACTGCAGTGGCACCTCGTGGTGGGATGTGGAGTCAGCTCCCTTACAAGTGGCAGTGCTTGCACCCAGTGTGAGAAGTGACACTGTAAGTACAGTCAACAGAGGCCATACTCAGTATCAGGGAGGTAGGAGGAGAAAAATTAACATTATGTACTCACCATGACTGTTGATCTTCCAGAATATCTTCACCATTTATTGCCCCATGGGTCTGTGCCAGAGGCACTAGGACCCATGAGACAAAAACCTTCTCTAGCTTACTAGGATTAGCCAGTAACCAATGCAGCCCCTGCTCACTTCAGTTCTGTCATGGGAGAGGAAATGAAGAAGAGCGGCAACGTTGCCGAAGGGATACTAAAAAAAAGACATAGGATGTAGAAAGAACAAAAATGAAAATTACGTACCTACCGTAATTCTTGATCTTCTTGGACGAAGTCTCCACCACTCATTCACACTGATGGGACTACGCCAGAGGCACTAGGACCGAGCAGGAGCAAAAAATCTTCAGGAGGGCCAGTGCCGAGGTAGGACCGTGCAGGTGCGGTGCCGCAAGACAGCCTTGTGCCATATAGGCTACCTCGGCATCGATCCTCCAACTGCCTCAGTACATTTTACCGAGGAGGTGCAGCGTAAACTAACCTAGCGAAACAACCTATGTTGGACATGAGATAATCTGGATGACCCGTACAAGAAGGGTCAACACAACAGCACCTTCACAGCCCAGCCATCGAGGGAGTGAAGACCAAAAACAGATAAGTGAGTTTGGGGGATGGAAGGTGGGCATGGTGGAGACTTCATCCAAGAAGATCAAGAATTACGGTAGGTAAGTAATTTTCATATCTTCCTGGACATAAAGTCTCTACCACTTATTCACACTGACGGGAGCGTATCGAGCTAAAATAATCCCCCGAGAAGGGCGTTAGGAGAGAGGAGCTCACTCAGGACAGAAGTCCATTAAGGACTGTCCTGCTAAAGGATGGATGCTGTCTGGCATAGACATCCAAAGTGTAGTGCTTCACAAAAGGTGCAAGGAGCTACAAGTAGCTGCACTGCAGATGTCTGTAATGAGAGCTCCGTATTTCTACAGAGATGCCACGACTGCTCTGGTAGACTGGGCGATCACCCTGCCTTCCAGCTTGACCTGCGCCATGGAGTAGCAATGCTAGACAAGTTACCAGCCATGCCAAATACACCTGATGGCAACTGGCTGACCCAGCCAAGCCATGCTGAACGAGACAAAGAGTTGCTCTGACTTGCAGATCTCTTTCCTTCTGTCGATGCAAAACCGTGAAACTCTTTTAACAACCAGAGAATGTAGGGTACACTCTCCTTCATTCTGAAGTCTGCAAAGTAGGTTGGAAGGACCAAGGGCTGGTTTAGGTGGAACCCGAGACTACTTTGGGGAGAAATTTAGGATGAGTTCTGAGAACCACCTTGTTCTTGTGAAATACTGTATAAGGAGGGTCTGTGACAAGGGCATGTATTTCAGATACTCTGCGAGCTTAGGTAATGGCTATGAGGAAGGTGGCCTTCCAGGTCAGGAACTTCAACTCAAAGGTTGCTAGAGGCTCAAAGGGTTTACGAGTGAGCATGTCTAGCACAAGATTAATATCCCAAGCGGCTACCAGTCTCCTGACTGGTGGCCTAGTGTGGAGGATACCCATAAGGAACCTCTTAACTAAGGGCAACTGAGCCATTGACATAGTGCAGATAGGCTCATGATAAGACGCAGATCGCGCAGAGATGAACCTTCACCGTTGAGCATTGTAGCCCTGTATTTGACAGGTCCAGAAGATACTCTAGGACTTTGTTTGGTGGGCAAGAAAGGGGTCCAGGGAGGACTTTGCACACCAGATGGAAAATCGTTTCCACTTTGCTGTGTAAGTTCTCCTAGTGGATGGCTTGCACGCTGCTAGGAGAATGTCTGAGACTCTAAGGAAGACATCAAATCTACCCACTTCTAGCTCCTCAGGAGCCAGGCATGGAGATGAAGGGACCTCAGGTTGGGATGGACCACCGGGCCCTGGGTCGGAAGGTCCATTTGAAGTGGTAGTTGTCTCGGTGGAACTTCTGATAATCTGTTGATTAACGGAAACCAAATCTGATGAGGCCAGAATGGGACAATGAGGATCATTCTGCCTTTCTGTGCCTCCAGCTTGAGCAGCACCCTCTGAACTAAGTGAAGAGGAGGCAATGCGTACAGAAAGCGTCTTGTCCACTGCAGTCTGAATGCATCCTGACAGAAAATGCCAAGTTCTGGATTTCTGGAGCTGAATAGAGGCAGTTTTGCGTTGAGTGGGGATGCAAAAAGGTCCAGGTCTGGGGTACCCCACTCTTCGAAGAGTGACTGCACGATGTTTGCATGGAGAGAGACCACTCATGTGGATCCACCCTCTGTTCTGCTGAGGTGATCCGCTAGATCGTTCTGGACTCCAGGCAGGTAGACTGCTTGGATCAGAGCTTCATGATCCAGGCACCATTCCACACTCTCATCGCTTCCATGCAAAGGGGGAAGAGTGTGCTCCATCTTGTTGCTGATGTAGCACATCACGCCTTGTTGTCCATCTGAAGGAGAATTACTTTGTGACAGATGATGTTCTTCAGGGCTTGGACAGCATACAAGATAGCTCTCATCTCCAGGACATTTATGTGTAGTTGAGACTCGTCCAGATTCCACAGACCCTGGGTGTGGAGATCCTGACAGTGAGCTCCCCAGCCGACTAGAGATGCATCTATGGTGATGGTGATCTGTATCTCCAGTGGAGCAAAGGGAAAGCCTTGAAGCAGGTTGTCCTCCCTAGTACACCAGGTGAGTGACCGCTTTAGAGGTTCTGTCACCTTGATGTGAAAGGACTGTGGATGTGTGATTGAGGACCACTGAGTACTGAGCATCCATTGAGTGGTTCTCATGTGATGACGAGCCAAAGGCACCATGAACACTGATGATGCCATGAGGCCCAGCATCCGCTGCATAGAGAGAACTCGAACCGAGTCGTTCTCCTTGATGAAGCGAGCCATCTGCAGGATATCGTTTCTCCTATCCTCCGGAAGGAAGGCTCTTGCTCTGGAGGTGTCCAGGAGGGCTCATATGAAGAGAAGTTGTTGGGAGGACTGCAGCTGTGATTTTTCCAGATTATAAAAAGGGTCTGAAAAATGGAGCTTTCTGATTGGCTGCAAACATTCTAACAGCCTTATGTTAATCTTTTATTAACATACATGTAGAGCATAGCCATATGCCTAACAAGGTTTAACACTGTTTAAAACATTTTTTATTATAATAGCAATAAGGCACTTCCAGGGATTATGTTAATGGTCAGTTAATCCACCATGGGATGGGCAGACTGGATGGGCCTTACGGTCCTTATCTGCCGTCAACTTCTATGTTTCTATGTAATCACCCTCTAGGGGCATGTGGCACTCGGCTACACCTCGTGCCACAGTACACCCCTAAAAGGTGATTAACAGACCATTAACATAACCCTTGGTCATGCCTTATTGCTAATTCAACAGGACTCCCATGGCAGTGAGGAACCTGGAAGCCATGGTCACCACTTCCTGTGTCCCTTGTCTGGAGGAGCTTGCTAGGAGCCAGTCGTCCAGATATGGAAATACTTGAATTCAAGTTCCTGAGGCAGCTGCTATACTGCAAAGCAATTTGTAAAGACTTGTGGCACCGAGGACAGCCCAAAGGGCAGTACTCTGAATTGGTAGTGCTGACCCAGGGCCACAAATCAGAGATACATGTGGTGGCTTGGGTGCACGGGAACATGTTGGTAGGCATCCTGTATTTCCAGTGAGGCCAGCCAATCATTTTGATGAATCAGAGGTAGAAGCGTACTGAGCGATATCATCTTGAATTTCTCCTTGAAAAGGAATGTGTTTAACTTCCTTAGGTCTAAAATAGGGTGCATACCACCTGTCTTCTTTGGAACTAGGAAGTAATGGGAGTAGAAACCTGTGTCCTGTTTCTGCTGCAGAACTACTTCTACTGTCTTGTTGTTCAGAAGGCCTTGAATCTCAGAAGCGAGGAGGTCTGACTGAGTGACAGACAGTCTGGGCTGTCGTTTGGGTGGATGATCCGGAAGGGTTTCTGAAAAATTTAGAGAGTAACCCTCGCGAATTATCCTGAGAACCCATTTGTCCATTGTGAATGACTTCCACTGGTTGTAAAACTGAGTCAGACACCCCCCTACTGCCGAAGAACAGTCCCCCTCAGACAGCTCAGGTGGGACTTGGGCTGGAATCTCAGAGTGGCACTAGGCACCTTTGGACCTTGTGCCTTCTGCTGCATTTTCTTTTACGGATGGGGGGTTTGTTTCTTGTTGAAGCCCCCTCTGCCTTTACCACGAAAGGACTGACGGTTATGAAACTGCTGGCGGCTTCTGCCCTGTTGAGGGGCAGCATGGGCCGGGCTGGCCGTCTTAATGGCAGTCCTAGTTTTCTGTGTGGCCTCCAGTGTCTGTTCCACCTGTGGGCCAAAGAGATAAACTCCATCAAATGGCAAATGCATGACTCTTTGCTGGGCATCATTTGTAAACCCTGAAGTCTGTAACCATGAGTGGCGTCGGGTGCATATCCAAGCTGCCGCTGCCCTCGAGCCAGTGTCAAAGGTGTCCATAACAGCCTTAAGTTGCTGGTTATTGGACTCAATACCTCTAGTAATGGCCTGAAGAAGCTCTAAACTAATATCCAACTCTGGAAGAGCTTTGACCGAGGTTTTCAGCAAATGCCAGACGGTATACTCATATTGTGAGAAGTAGCCCTGGTAGCTAGCAATATGGATTCCTAGGGTAGCAGTGGCGAAGACTTGCTTCCTCAAAGTGTCAGTCTTATGGGATTCTTTATTTACTAGACAAGTCGTAGACTCCTAATGGAGAACTGCTTTGTCGTTGTCTGCCAAGACCACTATGGCATCTGCAAAGGCTTGAGAGGCTAGGATTGGTCGATCCTCAGGGGAAGTGTACTTCCTATCTATGGGCTTGGCCACAGAAAGAATATGCGCCATATTATCCAACACCATCTGTGTGAGAGTCTCGAAAGAGGGCTGTACCGGAGGAATCATTCCACAGGGATTTCCAGAACATGCAGATATTGAAGGTGCAATCGCTTCCCCGGATCAACCTCCGAAGTCTGGAGAGAGAGGATGGAATTCATATTCTTCAATAGTGATTTAAAGGACAGGTCCTTAACCAAAGGCTCTGCTGAAGTAGAGGGCTTACTTTCCACTCCGAAGGATGAATCTTCATCGAAGTTGTCCCCTAATTGTAGCTCAGGATCAGGCTCAATATCATCTCCTCCTAGTCCAGAAGGGATAGTATATAAAGGAAAGGGAGGAAAGAGAGCAGGAGGATGTGCTCCTTGAATTGGAGTCGAGAATCCCAGCACCTGAGGCAGCGTCGGATGTGGGGCCTCCAAGACCAGAATCAAAGGCAGCACCGCAATCGGCGCTGTGCGAGCACCCAGGGACCCCAACCCAAACCTCAGGGCACCCAAGGATGAAGATCTGAAAACATGAGTAGGAAAAGGTGGTACCCGTGCTGGCCCCTGTGCCACAGCCATGTGAGGGGGAACCACAAGAGCGCGTGTCGACGGTATCAAAGAAGGTGCTCGTGACAAGACTGACCCAACTGCCCTGCCAGAGGTTCAAGGCCCCTGGCCCACTTCTGCAGGCTCGGGGAGTCAGGACAACCGCCGAACCCACTACCCCATAAGAGTGGCCCAATGATGAAACTGCTCACCGGAGGACCACCCAGGGGACAGGGAGGGACTACAGAGTTGAGGATGCCAGCCACCAGGAACAAAGGCCGCAGGTGACCCCAACAGATTCGGAGTTGTTCTCCTGTCCCCGTTACTGATGACTGACATGCAGACGTACCAGAGGGCAACCTCGAGTGGTACTGTTTCTTCTTTGACTAGTGGGCCGAAGAAGAACTTGAGGTCAAGTGGTGCTGGACCCACCCCCCAACCCCAGTAGAGGGAGGCAGACCAGACCCAGCCCTGCTGGAAATACAGCTTTTATACAAAGTCTCCGTACCGTCACCAGCCCCGTTCATGGTCGACTCTGCCGAAGGCGGGCCGAAGAGGATTTCTCTGTTCTTTTGCAGAAGAAAAGAAAAAGTTGTTTTTTAAACTGAATAAATAATACTAAAAATCAAATACTGAACAACTAAAGCTGCTGTCGTATAGACGTGAAAATTTGACCCCTGGCGGGCGAGCGATGTTGTCACTGAAGCACACTTGACGGCAGGACAAAAAGAACTGAGGCAGTTGGAGGGTCGACACTGAGGTAACCTACACAGCGTGAGCCTGTCTCATGGGACCGCACCTGCGCAGTCCAACCTTGGCGCCGGCCCTCCTGAAGATTTTTTGCTCTCGCTCAGTCCTAGCACCTCTGGCGTAGTCCCATCAGTGTGAATGAGTGGTGGAGACTTTATGTCCAGGAAGATCAATAAAACCCAACTACTAGAGAGAGAGAAGAAGATGGGGATTGGGGGGGGTCAAGGTAGTGTTTTTTTTTTTTTTTAAACAGAGGCTGAGGCCATCTGGGCAACAGTTCTCTAGTAAGAAGGGGTATCTTAAGAAGACCCTATAGTAAGGAAAGCTAAGCTGCAGGATAGAGAAGAGGTGGAGGAGAAAAAGTGAGGAATGACAGAATTCTGTAAAGGGCTATCCTGAGAAGAAGAATGTAGGGAAACTGGCTGGAGACCTAATGGTGGGGCACCCAGAGGGGAACCAAAACGGGCCCAGAAGAGAGAGCTGTGGTCCTAGGGAGGGCAGAGAGGCTACATTCAGTGTTGTCCTGCAAGTCCTAGCCTCGTAACAAACACAGGCTCCGAACAAAAAGAGAAATAAAGTAATGCAAGAAAAGCAAATGGCCTGTCTGGTTGACTCGCAATCTGGCAAGGACGCTTAGGGACTGATTCCAGCGCTGACTACAGGTGCCTGCTTTAGGGTAGGCCTGATGAGTCTGATGCTTAGAGAGATGAACAACATGGCTGCTACCAGCAAGAAAACCCTACAACCCCAGGCATCAAACTTCACAGGGTCTGACTCTGAAGGATGGTCCTGCACTGGGTGCTGATGCCCACGAGCTGGATCACAGAGCAGGGATGTGGCATGGCTCCTGGGGACCCCACGGGTGTGCAATGCCTGCATCAGATGTCCCTCAGAGCTGGAAGGGGGCACAGGGATGGAGCCAGACATCCCTGGATGCCTCCATAAATGGCCTAGGCCATGAAGGGATGACTGTTTAGTCATGGCTGTAATCCCCAAGGAATGACAGCACTAGATTTGCAGGACTGTGGCCTGTGAAATGTCCAGTTCCAGCTCCCTCATCATCTCTGTGAGGAACTCCTGGTATTGAGTGTATTCCACATCAGAAGAGAGGTGCAGGAAGGCGTCCTCTTCCTCACAGGAGGAAGATGGAGATGAGGAAGAGCTTCAGGCTGAAAAATGGTCTGGTCTAGTGACTGGAGGTACTGGGGACAAGCACTCACCAGTGCCCTGAGAACTGTTCCTAGGACAGGGGACCTGAAGGACCCAGAATGCCGAAGAGCAGCAGGTGGAGGCAGAGGAGGAGGAGGGGGGTCATGAATGACCAGGCCAGATCCTCTGACAGGGCTACAAGAGTGCTCAGGAGACCTCACCTGGGGATAGGGCCTAGAAAGCTCATCCATCAAAGAGTGCTCAACAGGCAGGGAACAGTCAAGTTGGTGCCCTTGGGGAGAAGCCCCCCTCCGGTGGGGAAAGCGAAGCTGTAAAGGTCCCATGGGGTGGTCCCAGTTCATACAGTAATGGGGAGGAGCTCAAGGGAAGAGCCCAGAGATCTTACCTTGGAGTCCCGAGTGTGTGGACTACCTCCAAAAGTGGGGGTTGGTGATCCCCCTCATTGCACGGATCTCAAGGGTGTGGAAGTCCATCAAGAAGCAGGTGTCACAGTGGTCCTTATCATGGTCAGCTCCAAGGCAGGTCCAGCAGCAGTCATTCCGATCCTGGATGGACACAGGTCTCCCGCAGGGGCACCGACATATAGAGGTCCATCCTTGTTCTTCTTCTTGTCCTTTTGTCTTTTGCCCCTGAGAGCTGGACAAGACTGAAAAGCAGAAAATAATAAAAACAAGCAAAAAAAGAGCTTGGTGCCGTAAGACAGAAAAGGAAAGAAAGCAGCACTGAAAAATGTTCAAAAAACTATGGTACTTTGGGAAAACTGTGGCGAGAGAGGTATGATGCAGTTATGGAAGCTGAAGCTCTCATGGTGTTGCCTCGATGGTGGGAAAAACAGAACTGCGGTGAACAGGGGGCCAGTGTCAGTTACTGGCAGTTCATAAGCACCAAGTCATACATGGGTGCCATAACCAAATGTCGGCCTCCTAGCTGTAAGCTAGAGAAGTTTTTTGCTCCCATGGGGTCTTAGTGCCGTTGGCACAGACGCACAGCTGATAAATGGTGAAGATTGATTCTTGGAAGATTGGGGCGGGGGTTAAAAACAACACCACCATCATGACGATGGCCAGTGGTTACCTTGGACCTTTTGCCATAAACTCCCACGGTAAAGAAAGCAGGGGCAGGGTTGGTCAGCATGGGAGTATGCCCCCAGGCCCATGGACTGGGCAGATAGCGGTGGAGGAAAAAAAAAAGCTAAATTAATAAAATAACATGTAAACTTTAAAGAAATAGCACCCCTCCATCTCCCCAAAAAATTTTAACAGATTTGAACATCTCTAGTTTTGCCACAATGAAAAACACAGACACAAGCAAGAGTGTATTATTTTGCCGTCTTCACTGGACGGTTCCTCAGTGGTCAATACTCAAGACAGTCACACTGCCCACATAAGAAAAAGCTGACTTGGAATTTTGGTTGAACGTTTATTTCTATATATACTCCAGACTTTTGCAGCCTCATTATTGGTGAGTTTTTAAGTCATTTGTTATTATCAAGAAATTTCTATATGCCAGATTTATATTTTTGTTCATATTTTCAATAAAAGAATATTACAAAAAGGTGTACAAGAGAGATAGCAGTTGTTAACTCTGCACCCCATTCCAACTCTTGACCTTACATTTTGGTTTTCTTACTACCGTTAACATAATTTTGCTACAAACACCTTATTATGAAAAAATGTCTATATTTTATTGAAATGGCATTTTATTACTGAAAGTCAGGTATTCATATTTAGAAGCATTAACACAAATATAGCAGATGTAGGAGATCCTGTACCTCTTTTGTTGAACATATTTCTTCTTCTTTTGTAACGCGCAAAGGGAATGGATATTCATTACACTCTTTGTCTTGGGATATTTTTGTAAACAAGTCCTAAGCAGTTTAAAAGAACAAATAAAGTGTTTGCTGTTAAATACAAATCTAGCCAGTAACTGAATTGTAATATATAGCTATTGATAATAATAGTATTAAGTCGCACGCTTTTTTCCCCGTAATACCATCGATGAACTCCATTGATACTATTATGAGATCCCATAATACTATCATTGAACACTCATTGGGCCCTATTCAAGAATGGCTGCGTAGCCACCACGCAGCTGCCCGCGCCCACTGCACCAGCTCTGTCGCATTCACCACTCAGATGTGCCCCCCACGCACCTGATCCCTCGGCTGATCGCGGAGCTCTGCACAGAGGCTGGCTGAGGGGCAGTGCAGGGGTGAGCCAGCACTCCATGGCATTAACAACACCACAGAGTGCTGTGAGCAGGGGTTCCTGGATTTGTGTCTGGGAGGCAGCCATAAACCTCTAGGGCCGGCTACATGCCCCCCCGGGGAGGCTGCCTCCAGAAATAGTGGGGGGCATCGGCACCCCCAACAAAGCAGCCCCTGCCATCAGGGCACATCTGGAGTCCTCGGTTGGGTGGGCAGGGTGACCGCCACAATGGCTCGGTCAGTGCTTTGTGCACCGGCCAGCAACATGATGCCAGAGGTGCATAGGGATCCACTGAGGGTCCCTGTCTGGGCAGCGAATTGGCTGCCTGCCACAATCCGCACTCCGCACCCGTCTACCCCCCACGGACCCGCACACCGGGGGGGTTGGGCAGGGGCCAGTGTACATGAATGCGGAACTCCCTTGGGTGCGGAGCTGCATGCACCTATACGCACCTCTTGCACATCCATACATGAATAGGCCCCATTGATAGTATTATCAGATCCCGTAATACTATCGATGCTTCTTCTAATGTTTCCTCATGCTTCCTGCAGTTCATCAGCTGAGCACTAACAGGTTTTACTGTAACCGCTATGTGCTGGCTCGCCACTAACTAACAAATCATCCAGTCTCTCTGTCTTCTTTACATCTCTCTCTCTCTCTACAACCCTGCTGAACAAAAAAAAGCATACTAATTTTAAAAAATAAAAGACATGGTCGTAAAGTGCAGTTTTGGTATTTGTTCTTCACTCTCTCTAGCCCCGCTGCTTACATCTTGCTCCCTCCCCTCTCTCCTCAACCTCTACATAAAAACAAATACAAGTTTTAAATAAAATAAAAAGAACCTTATGGGGAAAGCAGGTCTATTTCAGCAATATGTATACTGTAATTTTTTAGCCCTGACTCATCAGCTAAGCTACTGGTGAGTACAGTCATTTTTACAATGAAATAAACAAAGTGAAATGTTCTTGTATCCATATTTAAAAAAAAACCAAATAGGGCACTGTGTGTTTCTCGGCTATAGTATCGTCTTGAGGTTCTGGTGACATGTTGGAAGCTCTTGAACTTCAGAAGTTCATATGTCACCAGAACCTCCTCGATGGTATTATAGCCTTGAATACACAGTCCACTATCTATTATTCTATTTGATGTAGCTAGGCATGAAACTTGTTTTTCTGTTTTTCAAGTACAAAGGACGTAGTACTGCTCAACGCCTACTTCTCTGACATAAGGAAGGGTATCAGGAATGAGATGAGTCTCTTTGCAGATGACTCAAAACTGAGGACAGTGGTGGATGGGGAGGAGGGAAGGGTAGCCCTACAGGGGGACCTGGAGGCTCTGGAAAGGTGGTCTAGAAAGTGGAAGCTGAGGTTCAATGCAGGGAAATGCAAGTACTGCATGTGGGAGCCAGAAACCGGCCAAGTGTACACCTCTGGGGTGCTAAAGTCTCGATGGCTGAGAGGGACCTGGGGTGGTGGTGGATGTCAAGATGAACAACTCGGAGACTTGTAGGAGGGCAGTGGCAAAGGCCAACAGGATGCTTGGATGCATCGCTAGGGGGATCACCTCCAGAAGGAGGGAAGTGATACTCCCACTGTATAACTGCTTGGTGAGGCCGCACCTCGAGTACTGCATGCAGTTTTGGAGGCCACATTTAAAGAGGGACATTGAACTCCTGGAGAGGGTCCAGAGGAGGGCAACCAAAATGATTTGGGGCTTGGGGGATAGGACCTATGGGGAGAGGCTCGAAGAGCTAAATATGTACACATTGGAAGAGAGAAGGGACCGGGGGGACATGATAGAGGTCTTCAGGTACATGAAGGGGGTAAATAGAGGAGGAGCAGTCAGATGCTCCGAAGGAAGGAGGGGGGGCAACTAGAGGGCATGGGTGGAAACTGGAGGGGGGGAGATTCAGGGGAGAAAGGAGGAGGAGCTATTTCACTGAAAGGGTGGTGAAGCCATGGAATGCACTGCCCAGGGGGCTGGTGGAGGCAGAGACGGTGGAGGGGTTCAAGAGTCGGTGGGACAGGTACAGGGGAAGGGTTCTGGAAGCAAAAATCAGTGCAGCGAGAATATCCGGGACTGGGAAGGGAGAAGCCAGAGAGGGAGAGGGGGGCAGCAAGGTCAGCTCCCAGGGTGCGGGCTGACCAAACGAGCAGACACGAAAGACCATTAGGCCTATTCTGCTGGCATTTTAGTATGTTAGTATTGCTATGATATTTTGTTTTCTACAGATGGTCATTTTCCAAAATTGAAAAAAAAAAGGCTCATATTCATCAGACACAAGAACACCCTCACCCCTAAAGGCACCCTTTCCAGTCCTTTAACACAGAAAATGGAAATTACGTACCTACTGTAATTCTTGATCTTCTTGGACGAAGTCTCCACCACTCATTCACATGAATGGGAATATGCTGGAGGCGCTAGGATCCAGTGGGAGCCAAACTTTTTCAGGAGGGCCGGCGTCGAGATGGAGCCACGAGGAAGCGGCACCGCGAGCCACGCTCATGCATTATAGACTATCTTAGTGTTGACCCTCCAACCGCCTCAGTACCTTTTTCACCGAGGAGGTGCAGCATAACTAACCTAGAGAGCACTAACCTAAAAATCGGACATAAGATAGTCCGAATGACCCATGTAAGAAGGGTCAAAAACAAAGTCTTCACAGTCCAACTACTGAGTGAAGACCTAAAACAGAGAAGTGAGCTCGGGGATGGTGGTGGGAGATGTGAATGAGTAGTGGAGAATTCGTCCAAGAAGATCAAGAATTACGGTAGGTAGGTAATTTCCATATCTTCCTGGACATAAAGTCTCCACCACTCATTCACACTAATGGGAGAGTACCGAGCTAAATAATCCCCCGACACAGGTGGCAGGAGAGAAAGAGGAGCTCACTTTTTTTTAGGACAGAAGTCCATTAAGAATTGTCCTGCCAAATGACTGATGTTGTCTGGCATGGAGATTCAAGGCATAGTGCTTTACAAAAGTATGCACGGAGCTCCAGGTAGTCGTATTGCAAATGTCTGCAACGGGGACATTATGAATTTCTGCCAGAGATGCCGCGACTGCTCTGGTAGAGTGAGCGTACACTCTGCCTTCCAGCTTGACCCATGCCATGGAATAGCAGTGGCGAAGGCATGCCACCAGCCATGCTGAAATGCACCTGATAGCAACAGGTTGACCCAGCTGGGTTGTACTGAAGGAAACAAACAGTTGTTGAGCCTTGCAAATTTCTTGCGTTCTATCCAGATAGAACCACAAGGCTCTTTCTCAGTCTAGAGAATGGAGGGTACACTCTCCTTCATTCTGGAAGTTTGCAAAGTAGGTAGGAAGGAAAAAAGGTTGATTCAGGTGAAATTCTGAAACAACCTTAGGAAGGAACTTAGGATGAGTCCTAAGAACACTTTGTCTTTGTGAAATACAGTATATGAAGGGTCTGTGACCAGAGCGGTATTTTGATACCCTACTGAGCAGAAGTAATCGCCACCAGGAAGGCCGCCTTCCAAGTAAGGAATTTCAGCTTGCAAGTGCTAGGGGCTCCGAAAGGTTTATGAGTGAGCATATCTAGCACAAGGTTAATGTTCCAGGCTGCAACTGGATGCCTAACAGGAGGTCTGGTATGCAGAATAACTCTTAAAAATTTCTTAAACACAGGTAACTGAGCCAAAGACTGGGAATTCACTGGCTCCTGATATGTGGAAATTGGAAAGATGAACTTTGACTGTAGAGTATTGCAGACCTGTGTTTGAGAAGTCTAAGAGATACTCAGGAATTTATGTGGTGGGCAGGAAAAGGGTTCCAAGAGGATTCTGCACACCAGACAGAGAAACGCTCCACTTGGCTGTGTAGGTTTTCCCTGATAGCTGGCTTAAGTAGAAGCTTAAAGAATATCTGAAACCCTACAAGAAACATTAAACCTATTCACCTCTATCACCTCAGAGCCAAGCATGGAGGTGAAGAGTCCTCAGGTTGGGATGGACTACAGGGCCCTGGGTCAGAAGGTTCATCTGAAGAGGAAGCAGTTTCAGAGAGGTTTCTGACAGTCTGTTGATTAGGGGGAACCAGATCTGACGAGGCCAGAAGAAAAAATTACTCACCTTAGTAACTGTGTTTCTTCTAATGGAGTCTTGCTGTATTTTGACATATGCAGTTAGCCCCAGCACTTGAACTGCTCCGGAGAGGAAAGAGTCAACTCTATGCCAGAGCATAGAACGTTGGGCTCGAGCTCGGTTCAAACCTCTGACTGCTGCATTTCAAAGTGTAACCGTCAGATTCTTATGAGATAATACTAACTACACCTCCTAGGTGGAGATTGTAAATAAACTAGCCAACAGGCAACCAATTTTTGTGGGTCCCCAAAAGACTCAGGTCAAGAACCCCAAAATAATAACCAGGTAGTGAACCAACATAACTACAAAAAACAACATAAACATAACCCACTCTCCCTTTCTAAAAGGGGGGAGTGCCAACTACACCCCTGAGGTGCAACACTGTACCTGCCAGCCCACTTCCCAAAAATCTGGTTCTGACAGGGGAGGTAGGGAGGGAGGTCAGAATACAGCAAGACTCCATTAGAAGAAACACAGTTACTAAGGTGAGTAATTTTTTCTTCAAACAACATGAAGTCTTGCTGTATTCTGACATATGCAGACTACCAAGCAGTACCTCCAAGGAGGAGGGTACAGAACCTATTTTGGGAATAGGCTCTGCAGTACTGCTGTGCCAAACCTAGCATCACTCCTAGCCTGGATATCCAGAGAGTAATGCTTGGTGAATGTATGGAGCGTTTTCCAGGTGGCTGCGTTGCATATTTCTAGTAAGGGTATATCTCTGGCAGCAGCCAGAGAAGCAGATGTACCTCTAGTCGAATGAGCCGTCAGGCCTGAGGGGGGTATTTTGCCTAGCTTTTCATAGCAGAATTAAATACAAGAGATGATTCACCTGACAATAGTTCTCTTAGTAGCAGGTTTACCCTTTCCCACTTCACCATAAGTGAGGAACAACTGAAGGCAGACAAACCAAAGTGCCTTAGTACACTCAATGTAGTAGCTAAGTGCCCTCTTAACATCCAAACTGTGTAATCGTCTCTGTCCTGAAGAAGAATGATCAGTGAAAAACACAGGAAGAAACATGGACTGGTTCGGATGAAAATCTGAAACCACCTTGGGAAAGAACCTCCAGCTGATTCTAAGGACCACCTTATCTCTGGAATGAGATAAAATCAGGCTTCACTGACAGAGCTTGTAATTCACTAATACGCCTGGCAGAAGTGATAGCTACCAGGAACACAGTTTTCCAAGTCAAATACTTAAGTTCTGCTGAATCCAAAGGCTCAGAAAGGGGTTGTAGAAGCTGAGCAATGCAAACATTAAGATCCCAAGCAGGGGCAGGGTCCTTAAAGGGAGGGTTGGTATGGAGCAAACTTTTAAAGAACTTACAGAAAACAGGGTGAGATGTCAGGGAGGAAGCCTTCTCCACTGACAGGAATGCAGAGACAGCTGCTAAGTGTACTTTCAGAGTGGCTGGCCTGAGGCCTAAGCCATTAAGATGAACCATATAATCCAGAACTGTAGCCAAATCAGCAGTATCTGGTAACACATCCCTACTGAAACACTAAATGCTGAATCTTTTCCATTTGGAATTATAAGTTTTCTGGTGGCAGGTTTTCGAGAGGCTTTAAGAATATCCAGAACTCCTGAGACAGATGCAGACTTGCATACTCTAAATCTTCAACAGCCAAGCCTTGAGGTTGAGAGACCGAAGGTTGGGATACCATATCCTTCCCTGAGAGGAGGTTAACAGATTGTGTTTCTTGGGAAGAGATAGGGGAAGATGGACTGCTAGGGACATCAATAGAGGATACCAAGGTTGCCTGGCCTAGTCTGGTGCAATCAGGATCACTTTTCACGATTGTGACCTTATCTTGACCAGAACCTTGAACAACAGAGGAAAGGCATACAGGAATTTCCCCTCCCAATCCAGAACCAGAGCATCCAGGGGAACTGAGCCCATGACTGGGGGTCTGCAGCAGAAGAGTGGGAGTTGATGATTGTCTGGGGCTGCAAAGAGATCTATCTCTGGAGTGCCCCACCTTGAGAAAATTACTTTCAACACCAAGGGATCCAGGGACCATTCGTGATGGCCCTGAGATATCCTGCTCAGAGTATCTGCTAACACATTGTCCTTCCCTGGAAGATGGACTGCTACCAGAGATGTCTGCAGGGAATAAGCCAGAGACCATAATTTCATGGCTTCCGTGCACAAGGCCATAGACTGAGTGCCTCCCTGCTTGTTGATGTACCACATGGTGGTGGTGTTGTCTGTCCTGACCTGAACCACTTTGTTCTGTACTGAGTCCGAGGAAGCTCAAAGAGCCAGGTATACTGCCCTGAGCTCCAGAAGATTGATATGAAGTAGAGACTCCTGGGGACCACACTGCTTGTGTTGTGAGCACTCTAAGTGAGCTCCCCATCCCAGGAGAGAAGCATCTGTGGTTAACACTGCTGAATGAGTCTGGCTGATGAATGGGACTCCTTGTCTGAGACTGTCCTGATCCAACCACCACTGGAGAGCTTGGATCAGAGTCTGAGTCACTGGAATCAGTTTGGTTAGAGGGTCTTTTTTTCTGAGACCAAAAGGACCTCAGATGGAACTGAATGTCCCTCATCTGAAATCTGGCTCCCTGCACCACTGCAGTGGAAGCTGCCATGTGACCCAGGAGCTGAATAAAATGTCTTGCTGGTCGGGACACCAGAAGGTAGAAAGAAGAAGCCAGGTCTGTAAGGGCCTTGCCCTTACCAAAGGAAGAAAAGCTTTTGCTTGGACAGTATTCAACTCTATCCCTATTAAGGTCAGTAGTTGCACTGGTTCGAGAACTGACTTTGGAGGATTGAGGAGGAATCCCAGAGAAGTGAGCAACTGTTGTATCACTTGTAGGTTTGACTAGACTTGGTCTGGAGACTTCCCCACAATGAGCCAGTCATCCAGGTATGGAAAAATGGAGATGTTTTGTCTCCTTAGAAAGGTCACTACTACTGCTAGGCATTTTGTGAATACCCTTGGAGCTGATGTTAATCCGAAGGGCATTGCTGTGAACTGATAACGGCCTGAAGGCAACTCGAATCTGAAGTACTTTCAGTGGGAACACCTGATGGGAATGTGAAAGTAGGCATCCTTGAGGTCCAGGGAGGCTAACCAATCCCCTGGCCTCAGAGAGGGAAGAATTACTTGGCTTGACAAGGTGCTTGTTTAGGTATCTTAAGTCTAGGATGGGCCACCACTCCCCTGTCTTTTTTGGGGTAAGGAAGTATCTAGAGTACAGACTCTTGCCCCTGTGTGGAGTAGGAACTCTCTCTATGGCTCTGAGAGCCAGCAGAGAGGAAACCTCTGCCTCTAGGGCAATGGTTTCGGAGATGTTTGCAGGTGGAAAAGACCTGACCCTCAGTTTTGGAAATTGTTTGAAGCTGAGGGCCAGTCCCTGGCTTACTACCTCCAGAACCCACTTGTCTGAGGTAACAGACTTCCAGGCCTGGGAGTAGTAAGTCAACCTTCCTCCTACTGGAATAGGGGAGTCGACCCGGGCTGACACATCAGGGTGTCTGCTTGGCAGAAGCCTTAGGTTGAGGGGTGGATGAAGCCCTGCTTATCCCCCTTCTGCTTATCCCTCTGAAGAACCCCCTCTGGGGAAAGGGAGAAGAGGCCTGTGCTTGGTAGAAAGGCCTGTGAAAAGGCCTGCCCCTGCCCCTAGACTGCTGCTTCTGAGGAGTTGCCTGCCTTTCCTTGGCCTGTGCACTCCTGTAGGTGGTCCTGTATTCATCCATCTTTTTCATGTAATTCTCTGTCTGCTCCCCAAACAAAGAATTACCCACCACAGGGAAATCCATGGCCTTAGCCTGGGTGTCCTGTGAGAGGCCAGTACATCCCAGCCAAGCAACTCTCCGAAGAGACACAGATGTAGCCATGACTCGTGATGACATATCATTTGAGTCCACAGCAACATGAAATTGGATCTTAGTTGCCTCAAACCCATCAGCAGCCACCTCCTCCAGCTCCTTAGCTAGCTGGGGAGAAGCCTGTTTAGCCATTTCCAGAACAGTATCCTATCTGGACTTCTGGTACCTGGCAGTTATCTCAAAAAGCTGAAGCACTCACTAACCCCAAAATGAAATCGAACACAGAGCTACTATTTTAAATATTTATTTCACCAACCAGTCCACCTAGGTGTTTGACTTCATTTTGGGGTTAGTGAGTCCTTCAGCTTTTTGAGATAATGTTCATGATTTAGCTGATAGCACCACTGTCTCCGAGTGCATGGTTCTTTTGTGGAGATATGGTACCTGGCAGTGTAGGCCATATAGTTTGCTTGCCTGAGTCCCAAGGAGGATGCCAATACTGCTTTTTGGCCATAGCATCCACCTTCCTAGAGTCTTTATCTGGGGTGTGTGGGCAAGGGTATATTAGCTTTGTCACAGGCTGCAGCCTGCACGACCCCAACATGGCTGCATTGTTGGAACAAGAACTCTGTACTTGAGCCTGATAGTATATACCTCCTGTCCATTCTCTTGTCCACAGGAGGTAAAGAATTTGGTGTTTGGAGAATTTTTGTGTCTGTTTTCCAAAAGATTTACGGGGAATAGACAGTCTTTTAGACTCTGGGATGTCCATCATTTCCTAAAGTCAGGCTCCTCTTGTTCATCAACAGCTTCAACCAGAGGGAACCTGAGGGTCTCTGCCACTTCTTTGTAAAACAAATAGTAGTGGGATGGGGACTCAGAAAGCCTGGGAGGGAAACATTAGAAGGCCTGTCTGGGAGATGTCTGGTTCAATGGGCTCATCCAGACCTTCCACACCATCATCACCATCGTCGTCGTCGGTACCTTCCTTCCTCCTCCAAATCTGTTCATAATATTCATCCGGACAATATTCCGAACCGAGGAACCGACGAACCGAGCACCTACCAAGAGGTGCCGGATCGGATGGAAATGGACAGAGCGATTCTACAATACTTATCATTCTGGCTATCTCTTTCGCGGTTGGACACTGCAGTTCTGGATCCGCTCTCCTTTTGCCCGAGGGAGTATCGCCCAAGTCAGTGGGCACTCCCTCAGGTTCGGTTGGAACCAAAACCAGGCTGGCCATCCAGATCAGTGGACTTCTCGGCCTCCTTTTCCCTCAGCCTACCCAATCTCTTATCCAGGGTGGCCTTCAGAAAATTCTTACAGATTTGGCAGTCTGAATCGAGGTGGTCAAACCCCAGACAATAAACACAGGTGGTGTGAGGGTCTGCCTTAGCAAAGGCATCCCCCACACCACTACAGTGTTGAAACCCAGTGGGCCCGGTTTTTCCCTTGGGTTTCTCAGACGAGCTATCCTAACCACTTACTCCTTTAGCAGCTTAAAAGCCAGGCAAGACCCCCCAATCGGTTACCAACCATGTTACGGCTGTCAGAAAAAGTCTAAAATTACAGTTTTTTGAAACAGATAGGACCGTACTCTTACTAAGAAATTAAAGAAATAAGATAAACCAAAACAATCGATTCCTAACAGGACCGATTGACAGATTTTATCATTTCCACACAGAAATAACGATAATTAAACTAAAGTCCACTACCTACAACACTTACTGTACCGCAGACAGGGATCTGAACTGAAAAATAAAGATGAAAAATGGTATGAAACCGACATTTTACTAGGACCGAAACGAAAAGCGAAGGAGCAATCTCCGGAGAAACTGTTCAGTTAGGCGGAGTAAAGACTCTGATGGTTACACTTTGAAGTGCAGCAGACAGAGGTTTGAACTGAGCTCGAGACCAATGTTCTATGCTCTGGCATAGAGTTAACTCTTTCCTCTCCAGAGCAGTTCAAGTGCTGGGGCTAACTGAATATGTCAGAATACAGCTAGACTTCATGTTGTTTGAATGGGGCAAAGAGAATCATTCTGTCCCCTTTGCCTCCAGTTTGAGCAGTACCCTCTGAAGTAGGGAAGCGGAGGAAATGCGTATAAAGCGTTTTGTCCACTGCAGCCTGAATGCATCCTGACAAAAATGCCAGGTCCTGATTCTGGAGCAGAAGAGAGGCAGTTTTATGCTGAGTGGGGACGCAAAAAGGTCCAGGTCCGGAGTTCCCCACTCTTCGAAGAGTGACTTGAATGACGGTTAAGTCAAGAGACCACTCGTGAGGATCTGTCTCCATTCTGCTGAGATGGTCTGCCAGCTTGTTTTGTACCCCTGGCAGGTAAACCACCTGAATCAGAGCCTTATGCTCTAGGCACTATTCCCACACTCTCATTGCTTCCCTGCATAATGGGTAAGAGTGTGCACTGCCCTGTTTGTTGATGTAATACATCACTGCCTTATTGTCCATTTAAAGGAGAATGTTCTTGTGGCAGAGTATGTCCTTCAAAGCTCAGACTGTGAGAGGACTGCTCATTTCCAGGATGTTTATGTGAAGTTGAGACTTGTCCTGAGTCCACGTACCCTGGGTGTGGAGATCCTGACAATGAGGTCCCCAACCCATCAGGGAGGCATCTGTGGTAATGGAGATCTGATGATCCAGAGGGGCGAAGGGATATCCTTATAGAAGGTTGTCCTCCTGAGACCACCAGGTGAGTGACCTCTTCAGAGGTTCCATCACCTTGATGAGAACGGACTGAGAGTGAGTTGTTGGGGACCACTGAGTACTGAGCATCCACTGAGAGGTTCTCGTGGAGACGGGCCAAAGGTACAGTGAACACTAAGGATGCCATGAGGCCCAGCATCTGTTGCATCGAGAGAGCTCGAACCAAGCTGTGTTCTCTGATGAATTGGGCCATCTGTAGGATATCGCTCCTTCTGTCCTCTGGAAGAAAAGCTTTCATGCAGGAAGTGTCCAGAAGGGTTCCTATGAAGTGGAGCTTCTGGGAGGCTGCAATTGTGACTTTTGAGGTTCAGCAGGACTCCATGGACGCGAGGAAGTCTAAGGCTGCCAGTTTTCTTGGGAACCAGAAAGTAATGGGAGTAGAAACCTGTGTTTCATTGATCCAGAAGAACTACTTCTACTGCCCTGTTGTTTAGAAGGCCTTGTACCTCGGAAGCAAGAAGGTCTGACTGTGCTGCAGACAGCCTGGGCTGCCACTTGGGAGGATGATCCGAAGGGGTTTCTGACAGATTGAGAGAGTACCCTCACGGATTATCCTGAGGACCCATTTGACTGATGTTATAGAATTCCACTGGTCATAGAACTGAGTCAGACATCCTCCCACTGTTGAGGAAGATTCCCCCCGGGCAGCTGAGGTGGGACCTGGGCCATAAACTCAGAAGGTGGCACTGGGCACTTTTGGGCCCTGTGCCTTCTGCTGCGTTTTCTTTTGCAGCTGAGGGGTTTGGTTTCTGTTAAAACCTCCTCTGCCTTTGCCATGAAAGGACTGACAGTTGTGAAACTGACACTTGTTCCCACCTCCTCGAGAAGGAGCGGGCGGAGGTCTAGCTGCCTTAATGGTAGACCTAGTCTTCTGTGTGGCCTCTAGAGCTTGTTCCACCTGAGGCCCAAATAGATACATACCATCAAAAGGTAAAGCCATGACTTTTTGTTGGGTGTTATTTATAAAGCCGAGGTACGCAGCCAGGAGTGGCGACTGTGCAAATGCCAGCCACCGCCACCCTAAAAGCAGTATTGAAAGCGTCCACTGCAGCTTTAATTTGTTGATTATTGGACCTATACCTCTAGTTATGGTCTGTAGGAGCTCTGAGTTAACCTCCGACTTGGGCAGAGCTTCTACCATCGCTTTGAGTGAATGCCAAAGAACATACTCATATTGAGAAAAATAACCCTGGTAACTAGCAATATGCATGCCCAGGGTCGAGGCAGCAAAGGCTCTCTTACCCAAGGTGTCTATCTTGTGAGATTCTTTGTTTATAAGATGGGCTGTGGATTCCTGAGGGAGGACAGCCTTATCATTCTCTGCCAGGACCACAATGGCATCAGCAAAGGCTTGTGAGGCCAAGATGGTGTGATCCTTGGGAGAGGCATATTTCCTATCTATGGACTTGGCCATAGGGTTACCACCTTTTCAGAAGCCCAAAGTGGGACAAAAGTGCGTGACCTGACCATTGGCAGCTAACTGAAAGGCGCCGCAGGGTCCACGGCATCCTTAAGACACAGGGTACCAATCAGTATATTTGGGATGCTTTGTCATGTGCCACTGCCCTCCCCATGTATGCCTTAACTCAGCATTCCTTGCATGCACCCATAGAATAGTATTAACATTGTGCTCAGAACCTTTGCTAACTTGAAATCAGGAAACAGACAAATGCAACACTGCAAAGAATGCATTTTTTTATTACACAAAAGAAATAGTAAAGAAACAAGTCAATTTTCAAGCGGCAAGGACATTTTCAAGCAAAAAAAAAAACCAAAAAAAACAGATATTCACCCCTTTCAAAACTGCTCCACCTCTTTCTTGCTCACAGCTCTACACCTCATTTTTTGGCTTTGAAATGATACTTAGCATTCGATTTAACAGCCTGCAAAAGGGATCTGTTCCACATAATGTTTGAATGGAATTCTCCACATTTCATTCGGTAGTTTATTGTGACCATAAGTTCGGCTTTTATCAATTCCACCCTGCAACGATTTCTTACATCAGTCCACTTGTTCTTTAGGAGAGAAAACACTCTCTCAGCAAAAGCATTTGAAGGTGGGATGCTCATGATACGTGCAATTACTGGATACAGAGCAGGCAGGTCTGGTGCATCCGAACAAATCTTTTGCCACTTTTCTGCTGGTGCTAGGTCCAGTCTACACAACTCTGGCATAAGGGGCCTGATGACTGAATAGTCCTGAAAGAGTTTGTCTGCATCTATTGATTCCTGCAGAGAAAAGGCAGCAACAACATTTAATAAATCATCAAGGCAAGGGTTCCTTCAAAGACAGCATAGACATTTTCTTTAGATAGCTGTCATCACTAAAGTCAAACCACTGCTCCAAGTATTTGACAGCAGTTTCAAGGAAAGGATAAAATCTGTCTCCAGCTTTTACAGGAGACAGTATCCATATCCCTCATGAATGCTCAAGCTTTCCCCAAAAACCTGTGTTCGTTGCTCGGCTTCAAGTTTTTGTTTAAGTGAGACCATCACTGCAAATGTTTCCATAGCTGTCAGTTGTGATCTTTCTAGGGTGGCTATGTGTTCATTGAAATCAACCAGAATGGCACTAAGGAAATACAGGTAGCACTGTGGCTGTTGGAAGTGTGCCTCCCATGTTCATTGTCAGCAAAATATTGCCAGATCTGTCTAGGTGTATCCTCTCCTTGTGAGAGGAAATAGGACTGCAGTGCAGCAAGGTTTTTGACTATTCTGTCAATTGCTGGCAGCAATGACAGCCATCTGGTTGGCACATGCCTCAGAAGGGACTCATATTCCATGCCACAAAATTCAAAGAACTCTTTTAAATCTCTTGTTCTTGTGGCAGACCCTGAAAAATGGCTAAACATTTTTAGGACGAACACCTCCACATCATATGTCAGTTTTGCTGCCTTCTTTGCAGCATTGTGAAGTATGTGAGCAGGGCAGTTTGCTTTTTGAAGTGATGGGCAGTTCTCTTTCAGTCTAGTATACACACCTGACCGCTTCCCATAGTTCACACTGGCATTGTCAGCACCATATGCCGACACAGAGTCCCACGGCAAGGAATGCCTTTGCTAAATAGATGAAATCTGCTCAGTTATGGCTTGAGCAGATTCATCTGGGTCTCATAGAAGTCCAGGAGAGCATTAACCACACCTTCTTCCTTTTGAAATATCTTACTACCAGTGGAAATAGTTTTATGCTGCCCTTGTTGGATGCATCTGATGCTATTGAAAAGGACACCCCTGGACTTTGCAGGTCTTTCAGAAGGCATTCCAGAGAATGTGGTCCCAGAACATTCTCTACAATGGCTTCAGCCTTTGTTCTGCCACAGGCAAGTTTTTTGGCAGTCTCAGAGTCCCCATACAGCTGACTGGCCAGCTTTAGGCCACAGTCCAAGGAATTGTAAGACATGTTGTGCTGCACTGCATGGAACACCTCAGCTGCTTCTGCTGCAGTAACCTTCAGCTCTACTCCATCCACATTAGTAGTTCTGGCCCACTTTGTCATCAGATGGCTGTGTTTGGCTTGCTGGATTGCCGTCTTGTGTTGCTCGGTGCTCTCATGTCTTGTTAGATCATTTCGTCCCCCATGCGACACCAGGATTTCTCGCCGACAGTATCTGCAGGAAGCTTTAATGTCGCTGCACTTGTCAACCCAGTTGAACTCCGCCTTCCACACATCTTGCCACTTGCAGAGTCTCTTACTGTTTGAGGATGCAGTCACCGAGATCGCTTCATTGTCTGAGCCCCGGTACTTACCTGCGCAATTTGACAAATGTTGCAATATTCTTTTAGTAGATAAACACACATTAACTGTTGCAATATGAATCTTATGTTCTGTGGAGAAACTATAACATGTGTGCTAATCATTGTCTGAAAGCACAGTGCAACTTCGCCTTACATGGCAGCCAGACAAAGCACCAAAAGAGACAAGCCAGCCATTATGGCTACAGGTTGTGACAAATACAGCACTACAACAACAGGTATGAAGGCAGTTAACAGCATGCAATCTCATTGCATGGGCCTTGAAAAGTTTGCCCTCGTGTTGGAAGCATAATGCAACAAACACACTGCCAAACAAAGCTAGACATACTGACTGAAAAGAATGACAACAGGGTTTCTTTCCAATTGACTAATTACAAATGACATGTGTCTGGAGCAAAGTACATCCAGCGAGCCTTGGTTTGAATGATCCAGCTAACAACTTAATAAACATAACAGTGATGCTCCGCAAACGCTCATGATAGACAGCTAAAACACACCACACCAAATTCTAGCTGGAGCCCCAGCCACCAATTTACCACAGAATCAGGCCTGTCTTTTCAAAATATTTCTATCTGCCATCAAATAATGTAAATATGGTGTGGTATCTGGATGAGTGGGTGTGCACATGTGGGCTCTGACAATCTTGA
Organism: Neoceratodus forsteri; assembly: GCA_016271365.2. NCBI lineage: Eukaryota > Metazoa > Chordata > Ceratodontiformes > Ceratodontidae > Neoceratodus > Neoceratodus forsteri. Next base: position 51,439,492 of record JADMNL010000025.1, read on the forward strand.
CATGCAAAAAGAAACCGTAGCTTTACATTATTCTATCTCAGGGGAATCTGTGGCAAGACTGGTAGCTCCAGTCTGTGTAACGACAGCTCTGAAATATATTAAGCACACAGTAGAATTCTATTTTTCAGCACCCAGGCTAGTAAATTTGTTTTATCTGCAGTACGTGAATGATTAATTCCCCTGGCATGTATTCAAAATGACTCATTATAATTCCCATAGGAGACATGCCAAGAAACACAACAGCAGCAAGCAGCAGTATGTCATAATAGTTATAGCCAGCAGGCACCACGTGCCAGTGCGGCACGTGGTGCCTGCGAACGTAGCCTTTATCTATTATGACATACTGCTTGCTTCGCCTGGTTGTTGTGTTTCTTGGCATGTCTGCTATGGGAATTATAATGAGTCATTGTGTCATGGTGCTACTTGTTTTACATTCATGGTCATTATCCAAGATGACACTGGGGACTGGAACAAATAACAGCTGTCAACACCGATTATAGGCACCGCAGCCGACATTCTCAGCAGAGAAGCATGAGAGAATAATTATGTTTGAAATTATTGTAAAGAAATTACATATGCCTGCCCACCCAGAGGCAACTACATGGTCAGTTTATCATGGCTAGCCCATAAATGTATTTGGCACACAAGACAAGACACAGCAGCAGGGGAAAAATCAATCGCATCTATGGCTGTCATGCTAACAATTAAGAAGGCTGTAAAAGCAAACCAGCAAAAACAGTTTTTCTGCTAGAAGGCCCTTTGCCCAATAATTTAACTATTGTTTTCTACGACCTACCTACCAGGCACCAGGGGAAAAAAATCATATTGATTGGCATGCGCAGCCAGCAGCCAGGCTACTGAAAATTTACCAGCACTACAGATGGTATTTCCACTGGTCCAGACGGTGTACATACTGAAGTCTTGCCTTCTCCAGTACAAGTCAGCAGGACTATGAAAATCTAACTAGCCTGGTTTGGTTTCACAGTTATAGCACGAGTACAGCTGTGTTTTGAAAACATGTCTACACTGCAGAAGAAAAAACTGACCTCAAACAAGTGCTTCAATAACACAACTGACTAAAAAAATTAATTCTGCCAAGTACAGTCACATTCCCTTCTGCATCCCCTGAGTACACAATCACACATACCTCTCAACCTCCTGCCGCATAAATCAGGGACAAGGCTTAAAAAAATCACGGACAAAGGATCAAAATCAGGGAACATCTTCAAAATTAGAGATATCCACCCAGAAAGCTGGTAGAATATGGTGCTTGGGGCAAAATGCATTTTCTAAAGTCTGTAACTTTAATGCTTGACATTGTTTTGTGCTTACAGTCCCCATTGTTTAAATTTTAGGAGGGACAGAGTAAAATTTTGAGGAGAATCAGGGACGCCCTGAAAATCAGGGACACTTGAGAGGTATGACATCACATACAAATACCATTTAATTTAATGCACTAACAGCAGGGAAAAATGCTGGCTCGGCTAGAAGCCTCCACATACCTGGCTTATCGCAGCAGAAGTCACTCTTAGGTGATAGCTATGCTTGTTGAAGAACCCAATAACCTCCTCTTGACCTCTCTGGTGGTAGCAGACAGTAGTTCAGACTGGAAGGCAAACAAGGAATGCTGATCAAAGCTCTGGGCAGACAGTGACTACAGCTCTTTATTGTGAGCTTGTCTTCCCAGTCCTTTCTTCCTCTGGACCTCTTCAGACTTAATTGTTGGAGACAAGACAAATTCAAGGCAGTCTGCTCTGCTGTTTCTGATGGTCAGACTCCTGGCCGCCTTGTACCTTCCTTGCTGTCCTGTCCTGAGAGCCTCTAGCCTGGTACTTGTGATTCATGCTGGGTGCTACCCTCTCGCTGGCTTTTCCTTCGGTCAAGTGTCTGACAACAAGCAGCAAATAATTCAGCACAGCGCTTTATTTCCTCGTCCTCGTCTCCGTGCGTCTCTCCGTCTCCTCCAAGTGATCATCTGATCGCAAGCACCCTCCAGAACACCAGCTCCTATAACTCTTATCCCACTGGCAACACCGGCATTTAAACATGCCGCCAGTGGATAACCACACCCCAGATGACTCGTCATCAAAGCCGATAGCCGAGCGGACCTGATTGAGAACCCTGGTGGGGGCGGGAAGAAACAAAAAACCCAACACACTGACTGGCTGACTAGTCTGCGCACGCTATGACGCCATCACGCCACTCCAGCAGAGTGCCAGAGTCGGACCTGATTGGGAATGGGGGCCGGGAACACGAAAGACGTCACGATGACACCCCTCTCAGCTCCTCCCACACCAAAGCCCGCGAAACCACCTGGCTAACAAAGGGAGTACTTCTCAGCAGCCCAGCCAGTGCTCCAGTCGAGTATCGAAGTATACTCTCCCGATGAAGTCCCGCTTCTGCCAGTGTGACACATGCTGCAGCCCGTAGGGATTGGGAATGGCAATGGCTCGCTACGGCATTGAAGTTAACTTGCAAACACAGGACATGCTCCATTCCAGGTAGGGGCTGTGGTGCAAACCGGGACATTTGGTGACCCGCGGGGGGTGGGGGCGGGAGACGGGACGGGACCTCTGAAATCGGGACTGTCCCGCGGGAAACGGGACGGGTGGCAACTGTACTTGGCCACAGAGGGAATAAGAGCCAGATTCTTCCACACCATCTGGGAAAGAGTCTCAAAAGAGGGCTGTACTGGAGGGGGTTAAATCCATCAGGATTTCCAGAACATGTAGATACTGGAGATGCAGAAGCTTCCCAGGATTGATTTCTGTGGTCTGGAATGAAAGAGTAGAATTTAAATTCTTGAGCAGAGACTTAAAGGAAAGGTCTTCAACAATAGGCTCTGCAGGAGGACTGATCCCTGCCTCAGGGCAGAATCAGCATCAACATCATCACCCAGTCAAAGATCTGGATCGGGCTCAAAATCATCTCCTGACATCCAGGGAGGGGACTGTATAGACAGGAAAGGAAAGAAACCAGGAGGAAGAAGAGGAGGAAACAAAATCAGAGTCAAAACTTCGAACTAGACAGCACCGCATACATCCTTGGCACCATCGAAGACAGAGGCGCTGAGTATAGAGACGGGCGCTGACACAGAAAAATGGTGCCACACTAGATGCTGCCTGGAAGCACGGCACTGCACACAGCACTGACACCACCCCATCACTGAGGACGGCACTGACAGGGTGCGCAGCACCGCACATGACACCGAGGACGGTGCTGACAAGGCATACGGCACCACAGACAGCACCAACAGTACTCGCAGTGCTGAAAAAGACCTCGGCGCCAGAGAAACCGGCACCACAGGCAATGGCAATGCTGCAGAAGTCTGAGAACTGTGATTTGAAGGCAAAGAATGAAAAATAGCAGGAGATAAAGGCATTGGTGTGGACCCCTGTGCTGCAGCCATGTTAGAGGGACAGACACAGGGGCGTGGAGTCGACGGCACCAAAGAAGGCACCGCGGGACCAGGAAATCCTAACTGCCCTTCCTGCCAATCCAAAACTGACAGACTTGAAGGCCCCAGTGAGGGACTGGCTGGATTGGGCAGTCGGGACAACCTCCAAGCCCACTGTTCAATAAGAGCGGCCCAATGGTGAAACTGCTCATCGGAAGCCCCTCTAGAAGGCGGAGAGGGGCTTCATGTCAAAGAAGCCAGCTGCCAGGGACAGAAACTGGTGATTCTGAAAGAGATGGAGACCAGTCCCTGACCCCAACAACTGACCATCTAAATGCAGACCTACCAGAGGACAACCTCGAGTGATGCCATCTCTTCTTTGGCCAGTGGACTGAAGAAGAAGAACTCAAGGCCGAACAGTGCCGTGAATGGGACAGTTTCTTTTTATGCTTTCAGGGGGACTGCCCATCCCCCCAAGCACTGGACCGTCCGTTGTCAGACACCCCCCTCCGGAGAGGGTGGCGGACCAGACCCAGCCCGGCTGACTGAACAGCTTTCATGCGAAGTCTCCCTACTGTCACCTGCCCCACTCATGATCGACTCCATCAACAGAGGGCTGAAGACTTCTTTCTTGTACAAGTAAGAATAAGTAAAATGTAATATGTACTTTCTGTGATAAAATGCAAAATAACAAAACTGAAAACTAAGCTGCAGTTTGAAGTTTGACTCCCGGAGGTCGAGCGACGTCGTCACTGAAGCACACTCGACGGCAGGAAAAAAAGGAACTGAGGCAGTTGTAGGGTCGATGCTGAGATAGTCTATACTGCACGAGACTGACTCGCGGTGCCGCTTCCTCGCAGCTCCATCTTGACTCCAGCCATCCTGAAAAAGTTTGGCTCCCACTGGGTACTAGTGCCTCTGGTGTACTCCCATTAGTGTGAATGAGTGGTGGAGACTTTATGTCCAGGAAGATCATAAAATATGGCAGAAAAGGACTGCTTGGCCCACCCACTCTGTCCAATTTTTTCCCTACCCACACCAACACCGCAGACGCTACTTGATCTCCAATTCCATCACCCCCCTTTGCTTTCCACTAAGACTCCCTTATGCCTTTCCCATGAATTCTTGAATACCACCACTGTTTTCACCTCATGACCTCAGCTGGAAGACTGCTCCAGGAATCTGCCACTCTTTCAGTGAGAAGTACTTGCTCACATCTCTTTGAATTTACCCTCTTCCAGCTTCATTGCATGTCCCCTTGTTTTGTTCCTCTGAAAAATACTCCCATCCTGTTCCTTATTTATCCCTGTGAGGTATTTATAGGTCTCTTTTATGTCCCTCCCCCCTTAACCTGTTGCCTAATCACAAATCCCCACCTCCCAACATCCACATGGTATGTTCAGAAATAATCCCTGCTAGTGAAATAAACCAACCACGGGTGACTTCTCATCTTCAGTCTTCATAAACTAAGTAATACCTGAGTGCAACATCTTGCTGACTAACAAAAACATGGACGATGGGTGGGGAGCATACAGCTAGCCTCAGGGCTCAATACATGCAGAACTGCTTACTGGGGGTAACTGTGATCTGAGGTGGCAGGGGTCAACCTTTACTTTTCTTTGCCCTAGCCAGCAGGACAAGTTGATTCAAAATTGCACTAGCCCGCAGATGGTTGCACTAGCCCGCAATTGTAATTGTAAATGTTGATCACTTATACAGGAAAAATGCAAGCCAAGAAAATACTCCCAATTATTGCACATGTATCCTGCTCTTATATTGCTTCTGGCCCAGCTGAAAAAGACTGCAGAGCCATCACACACAGTGTGCCCCCATTGTTTTGTACCTTGCCCTCCTCTCTTCTTTCTGCACCCCTGAACCAGAGGATATCACAGCAACAAATGTTCAGTCAAGTAGGCCTTGCTCTGCACACACAATAGCTGGCATCATAATGCACCTCACCAAACTCTCACCGCCACCCACACTGTAATAAATAGAGACTCTGGTAGAGAAAGACACTCTCAGACCCCACCCGAGATCAGCTGGAGCCCAGCACTTCTGGAAGTTTTCATACGGTGTCAAGTGAGCCAGGGGCACATCTAGGATTTCTTTGGGGAGGGGGCTACACAAGCTTAAGGGGACTGGGAAACAGAAAACGTTGACATTTATATTTAAAAGTATTGATTTTAACATGCTATGCCCCAACAGTAACATTTCTTAAACATTCTCCTTTCCTCAGGCCAGGGTAAGCAGTACATGGCATGATACTATACTACCCCTATATCTATATAGGATGATCTATGCACCCCAGGAAAGCTTATTTTAACTTTTCAAATTATATGTTTTATTGAGGTATTTTATACCATACATGCCTCCAAAGCTTTGTTTTAGGATGAAGGGACGTGCTGAGTAGGATATGGGTGGGACTGTATGTATGGTGTTGGCTGGCATGGTCCATTTTGAAGACTGGGGACCCACATTTGCCAGTAAGGGCAGCAATGTGTCTATGGATAGTCATTTCAGAGTATGGTCTGCAGGGTTGTCCAGGGAAGGTACAGAGTTGAGAGATTTGGAGAGGAGAGGGAGCAGGTATGTTAAGCCTGGGATAAAACCCACCACCTGCAGAGCAGACTCTGTATACCTCTTAGCATTTTGTCACTGAAATATGTATTTATTTCAGTAGCAGATTAATACCTTTGAGCCAGGATGACTCTTTTACAAAGGTTCCTTGTCAAAATAAATGTAAGACACAGTCAGCACACAACATCAATTTCAAGATACTCTCTAACATAACAAACAAATATAGACTAAATTACAGGGACATACATTAACATAGAAACATAGACTTTGACGGCAGATAAGGACCACTTGGCCCACCTAGTCTGCCCATTTCCCTATCTAGAGGATAAGCTGCAGATCCTATTTAACCAACAGAGTATTTCTTCCTATCCCCCACAGAAATTGCCTTATGTCTGTCCCATGCATTCTTGAATTCTCCCAGTTTTAGACCCCACAACCTCCTCAGGAAGGCCGTTCCATGCATCCACCACCCTCTCTGTGAAAAAATACTTCCTCACATTGCCCCTGAGCCATCCCCCCTCTATCTTCAAAGTATGTGAAGTGAAGTGAAGTATGCCTAGTGGCAAGTGCAGGGCATCAAAAGGTAGCAGCCGAAAAGGGCTTTGTAAATGCGATAGAGGTAAGGGGAGTGAGAGGATGGGAATGAGAGCATGATGCAGGTAAGGAGTAGGAAGTAGGGAGTAGGGTTACCACCTGTCCCTATTTTCGCAGGACAGTCCTGATTTGGGCAGCTGTGTCCTGCATAAAAAACATGAAAAATACTAAATGTCAGACATTATAGTAGAAAAAATATTTTCAGACTTTCCTCTAAATGTTGCAAAAACTACAGTACCTTAACTAAAATACCTCAAACTGATAGGAAACACTAGGAACACCTAAAACACTGCAAAACTTAGTCTTAATTTTGATTATTTAGAGAAAAAATCTGTTGTGTTGTTGAGGTTACATACTGTCCTGCAAAAATCATGTTTCAGTAAGAAATGTCCCACTTTGTGCTTCTTAAAGGTGATAAACCTACAGGGAGCAAAGTGGGCTCTGACAAGGAGTGTTTCATTTTAGAGGAGGGTAGGTAGAAAAAGAGGAGGTTAAGGGATGAGGGAGAGAAGATGAGGTTCTGTAAAAGGGTGGCCAAAGGTCAGGAATAGCAGACACATTGGAGCTCTTGGGCCAGGTGGATGTGCAGGGCATTTTTATAAGGGCCAATTTTTTGTGTGTTCCCGAAGTGTCGCGGGAAGGTCAATATTAGATACAGACACTCAAAATGTAGTAAAAAAAGAAGAGAAAGTACAGGATTGAGAGATTTGAATAGGGGAGAGGGAGCACCTGTGGCGAGGCTGGGATAAAATCCACCACATGCAGAGCAGACCCTGCATGCCTTTTAGCATTTTCTCACTGAAATGTAGGATACAGATACTCAAAATGTAGGGAAATGAGAAGCACTGGTCTTAATAATTTGGGACAAATTTGTCAGATAGATACATTCAGAAAACTGGAAGCTAGTGACTTAACAGCTTCTAGTCTTGATCACACCCTGAACACTAGCTGAAAATTCTGACAGTGGAGTGATAAGTACTCACACATTGAGCCTTTTGTGGGATCCCGTTCTTGAACTGCCAGATACCTGCAGCACTTAATGAGGTGTTAATCACACCAGATAGATCAGCATGATGACCAGAGCCTGCTAAAGTATGGACATTTTTAACTTCATTAACAGCCATGGAAAACCTGCACTAGTCAAGGTGCACAAGTACAGGGTTAGCTGCACTAGCCATGTGGCCAATTTGCACTAGGTTTGGGGCTAGTAAAACAATGTTAAGGTCAGACCCTGTGAGGTGGGCGGTGAAACCATGACTAGCATACTGGACACCAGCTGCATGTAGATGCTGTTTCTGTTTTAGGTTCAGATGCATTTAGTTCAAATTGTTTCAAACCATTCTAGTCTGAAACACTTGAACCAGCCTGGTTGGGTGAGGTTGGAGTCAGGTGTTTCACTCACTGTTTCACCAATGCCCAGTTGCCTCCCTTAATGTTAATATACAACAAAACCCATGATAAATGAAAGCACTAATAGATGTGGCAGCCTGATGGGTCACACTGCGCTGCCTTGCTGGTGACCCGGGTTCTGGAGTGGATGTGGGAGCTGGGTTCAGCTTGGCAAAGGGATGGGACAGCGCTGCAAATAAAAGAAAATAAATTGTAGCAGACAAATGAGATAAAATGCAGAAGTACACTTTATCTTATACAGTGAACATGCCATTAGCCATCCTCACAGCTACAGAATTTACTTCCGCTCCACGATTTGGTATTTCAAATATGAATGAGTGTGGGACCGCCTGTGTAGTGGTGAAAACAATCTAAGCAAGCGGTATTAGCTTAAGACCAGTTAAGGAAGACACAGTCTTTCAACCTCAGCAAGGCAAATTTTGGAAATAAAAAGACTGGATCTGTGCCTCGACAGAGAAATACACTGACCCCACCAGGGGGAGAGTAAGTCCTGGGGAAATACTGTGGTGAAAGTAAGTTCTGAGAAAAGTTGGGGTGAGTGAGCTGGGGCTGACTGGTACAAAGAAAGTCAGCTGGCACGTGGGAAGGAGTGGAGCATTCAACTTGCGGTGGTGCAAGTACCACTTGCGCCCTAAAATCCCCATATTCAAACGATGACATGCAAATGGGGCCATATAATTCATGCAAGGTGCAGGGGGCCATTTGCATCTGATTATGGCCCCATTTGCATGCCATTAGCATGCAGGTGCGCCGATCCCTGAGGACTTGCGCCTGGCACCCTGCCAGGCAGCAGCCGTCGGGACTGACGCCCCTGCAGCCCGATCGCGCAGGAGAAACAGTGTACAATCCCCACCACCACCCCCACTGGCCCACCGTGGCATAGTTTAATCTTCACCAGCCCGATCACGGCAGTAATGTGGCCTCTCATCGGTTCTTCAGGAGTTAGGTGAGCTCGATCGCAGGCGAAGTAGCTGAGAACCCCTCAAGCTCATCTGGTGGTCCAGTGACCGGTGCCCGAGTAGCGGGCGGTCACTCAGCAGCCTCGGCGTTTTGTGCTGCGTCTCACCCACCCACCTCCATGAAGCCCCGGCCACCCCGCCCCGCAGCCGGCGGGCGGCATCCCAGCCGCTGCCAGCGCTGCCGATCGACTGCTCGGTAGGCACGCGCCCATTGCCAGAGCAAGCCATCGGGTGTGCAGCTCATATATATACAAGACAGTCCAGTTTTGTGAATGAATGAATATATTCATTCACAAATCTGACTGTCATGGGATGGGCTGCACGCCCATTGGCCTTGCTCTGCACCAATGGGCGGCAGAGTCCACCGGGCAGCTGGGGCGGGCGGCGGTGGCAGGCGGTGGGATGCTGCCGCCGCCGCCGCCGGGGAGCGGGTATGGGCTTCGCGGGTGGGTGGGGTGGGGGACACTAGCCACCAGGGCTATGTCGGGGGTTTCTTAAATGACCCCCGCGATTACTTTTCGTCCACTGACCACCAGGGATGAATTTGGAAGGGGTGTATTAGACAACCACCGCCCGCGATCGGGCTTTTCGTCCACTGACCACCAGGGATGAATGCGGAGGAGGGGGTTCTCAACAACCACTGCCCGTGATCGGGCTTTTGTCCACTGGACCACCAGGGATACGCTCGGGAGGGGAGCTACATTGCGCCCGCGATCGGGCTGGTGGGGGATTAAACCATGCCCACGATCGGGCCAGTGGGGTGGGTGGTGGATTTACAGTCGGCTGCCCGCGATCGGGCCGCGGGGGCAGGATCATTAGCTAGCCACAGGTGGCAGCTGCTGTGTTGCACCCTGCAATGCAGCAGCTCACCTGTGGGTGGCCCTCAACTTAAGCCTTTTTTTTTTGGCTCAAAGTTGTGCAAGCGCAGGTTGGGGGTTGCGCCTGCACAACTCTGCACAGCCCTGCTGAATATCGGGCTGTGCAGTTTAAGCATGGTTCCTCCCCCTTCAGTTCGGCATGCATTCATTTGCATTGCGCTGTTGCTCAGCATGTTTTCTGTGGCGCAACTGCCTCCTGCTGAATATGGCAGAATGAAGCAAGTTCGGACTTGCGCAGGCGCAACCCTATTGCACATGGCGCAACCCTTTTGAATATCTGGGCCTCTTGTAGAAAATAAAGAGCAATAGATACTACTAAACAAAAGAACACCTATATGGATGACCAACAGTTTAGACAGTAAGCAAATAACAGAGAACAGACTACATCAGGGATGCATAACAATGAGGGGGTTAAAGAACAAGGGAGACTAAAAATTGCTTATGCAGCAAAGACGAATCATGAGACATTTTTAAAAATACGTAAGAAACAGACAGCCCTATGAGATAGCATCACACTACTGCGTAAAGAGACCCAGACTCCATTCTTGATCGCAACTTCCATGCTTCAGACTGGCAGGGATCGGAACAAATGGGGGAGGTAGTATGTACAAGCCCCGGGGAGGGTTGTTGTTGCTCATTCTGCAGTGCTTCTCCTGTGGGGTGAGACCAACCTTGATTTTTGAGGGTGACCATGTGATTTTGGCCCTCCTCTCCAGGCCGGCACAAGTGTTACAGTGGACATGTTCATCACAATCTCAATATACCAACTACAATAGTGTTCCACCCCTAGAGGAGGCACAGGTATCTGACTCCATAGAGGGAAGTGAACTGGTTGGAGAGAGGGACTGACTGGTGATGGGATGCACAGAAATGAAGGAGAAAATTTTAAAGTCAGTAAAATACTTATAGTTGGGGATTCAATGTTAAAGGAGATAGCAAATGTTTTTACATAGTTGACTGCCCTTCCATTTTGGTTTCCATGCCAGTTATGCATTCTGATATGCTTTCACCAATTTTTGATAAAGAAATAATCTAGCTTTGGGTGCCCTCAGCTTTACATAGAGTTCCACCTTCCTCAGCAGCTACTTCTTTCTTTTTATGTTTCTAAGACATTCCATGATTTTGTAACACCATTCCATGCTCTCATCCGAATGGCCTGGAATGGTGTTACTGATGTTGTAGAATGTTCAGGCAGTATGGAAAGACAGAGCAGCAACTGCTGAGGAGAAAGGGATTCTAAGTAGATAAAAGAAAATAATTTTTACTAATTTAAGAAAAATCAAAACATAGAATATTGGATAGTCAGTAAAAGGAAACAGGAAGGCATAAAGAGGTGTCAACAGGATTGTGTACAGAAGAGAGAGACGACTAGATAACTTGGATGCCTGCAAGGTCATCTGTTGTTTGGGATGTTGACAGGATAGAAGAATTGTTGATAAATTAAAGGAAACTGGAGACATGATACACTTAGGTACAAATGACCTTGTAAACCAAACACTTGAAACAGTTAAAAGAAAATAGGTGATAAACTGAACAGTAAGGCAGCTTCATTGCTTCCTGTATGGGACAGGGGAAAAGAAATGGAAGCTTTCAAGAAATGGCTGAAATATTGATGCAAGGAGAATAGATGTTATTATGTTGGAGACTGGGGAGACTTCTGGGACAGAAGGCTATGTAAAGGAGATGGTCTTCACTTAAGAAGGGAGGCAACTAGTGCTCTTAGGCAGAAATTGGATGTTTATTATAGAAGAACATTTAAACTGATTGTGGGGCAGCCTATTACTAGGAAATCCCTTGTAGCAGAGAGGGATGAAGGGCACCTAGCTAAGGCTCACTCAAGAGATTGGAAGAGGGCTAGGACATTTTAGAAATACCTTTATAGGGATTCAATAAAATTTGAGAACTAATACAAATTGGGATATATTCAACAATTTGGCAAGGAACATTAAGAATGAATAGAATACGAATATGGGGAGGTACAAGGGTAGAGGCAATGATAGAACTAGGGTAGTAAAAACAGAACTTGGAAACTAGTCTGCCTAAACACCTGGAGCATATGTAATACTGCAATAAAAAAGTGAGCTTCAGGCTTTGGCGACTAATGCCAATTTAGATCTAGTAGCAATTACTGAGAAAATGGGCCTCTGGGAACAATGACTGGAAACTGGCTTTACTAGGGTATACTCTGTACAGGAGGGTTTGAGTTAACGGTAAGGGGAAGGGATTGCCCTAGTTATGACAGATGAAATAGAATCTGCATGGGACAATGACCCGTATGATTTTTTGTCAATAAGATTTTGTTAACGATTTAAATAAACTCAAAAATAGTACAATATCATACATCTCCAATAACTTAAAACAATTAATTTTAAATACTATAAACATAAACAAGACTTAGATTTAATCTAGCTGTGATATAATACTAAAATGTTTCTAAGAAAATAAAAAATATAACTTCTTGGTAAATGCATACATAACAAGTAAAGACCAATGGGAAAGTTCTCCATTTGATAAAACAGATATAAGGACAGATCATCAAACATGGAAATACAAGCTCGGAACACTGTGGAAACCATTGTGTTTACTTTTGATTTAGCATCTATATAAAATCTGAATTTATAGCTGATTCTCTGTGTGGGTAGTAGATGTTCCACGAGGGGCGGATAAGGAATGAGCAATTTTGAAGGGTTAAAATGAGGGATGTATCTTGTAAACAGGGATAGTTAAGTGGCATAGTTACAGCTAAAAACAAATTTGGAGAAAAAATAAAAATAGGATTTGTTTGTAGTCCACCAGGTCTAGAGACTGAGGAAGATAATTAAGGGAGAAAATCAGGAGGGGGCATCAAAAGGGGATGTAGTAGTTGTTGGGGACCTCAGTTTACCAGATATAGAATAGGATCTAGAAACAAAGAAACATAGAAACATAAAATTGTGACGGAGATAAGGACCGCTTGGCCCACCTAGTCTGCCCATTTTTCCTACCTAACAAATAAGCTGCAGATCCTAGTTAACCAACAGCTTACTTCCTCCTACCCCCACTAGGACTGCCTTATGTCTGTCCCATGCATTCTTGAATTCCCCACTGTTCTTGACTCTACGACCTCCTCAGGAGGCTGTTCATGCATCCACAACCCTCTCGGTGAAAAATATTTCCTCACATTACCTCTGAGCTGTCCCCTCTATCTTCAAGTTGTGCCCCTTGTTCTTGCACATCTCTTTTTCTGAAAGATGCTACCCTCTTGGACTTTGTTGATTCCTTGAGGTACTTGAAAGTTTCTATCTTGTCCCTCTCTCCTTTCTTTCCTCAAGGGTATACATATTAGCTCCTTTGATTCTTCATTATGTCTTCTGGTGCAGACCCTGCACCATTTTGAGTGCCCTCCTCTGGACAGCCTCCCTCTGTCTATGTCTTTGCAGAGATGGGGTCTCAAGGTACACACAGCCTCCAGATGAGGGTCTCACCAGCTGTCTGTATACAGACAGTTGAGACCATCTGGGCTGCTGGTCTGAACCCCATCTCTGGGCTGCTGAACAGAGTGAGCTATCAGAGGAGCAATATCAGTAGAGATCCCTCAGGTATCTGAAAAAGGCTAAAGGCTTAATCTTCTCCTCCCTTCCCTGGGTACACCTGAAATGAGCCTTGGCTCATTCACCATCCCTTGTCACCTATTAGTAAATAAATACATAAAATTCACCTACTACTATTATTCTCTTTCAGTTTGCTTCATCTCTTCACACAAAATATATAAAACTCAAAATTTAAATACAGTACTTTTTCAGACTTGCTTGAGCCTCCCCTTGAACAGGTTGGGGCCTCCCCAAGGAGGCTGGCCTCACCATTTGAGAACCGCTGGTATAGAGGGATAACAACCTCCTGTTTTCTACTATTGATGCCTCTCCCTATGCATCCCAGTGTCCCCCCAGCCTTCCTTACTGCCTTCTCACATTGTTTGCCCACCTTTGGGTCATCGGATATAATTACCCCCAGGTCCCTTTCCATTTTTACTGTTGTCAGTATCTCGCCCCCCATTGTGTACTCTTCCCCTGGGTTTTGTTTCCCAGGTGCATTATCTTCACTTCTTTACATTGAATCTGAGCTGCCATACATTTGACCATTCCTCAAACCTTGCCAAGTCCCTTCTCATCCTTTCCACTCCATCTTGTGTATCAACCCTGTTGCAGATCTTTGTGTCATCTGCAAAGAGACATACTTTTCCTTCCAGTTCCTCTGCAATGTCACTTATAAAGATATTAAAAGGACCGATTCAGTACTGAACCCTGCTGTACCCTGCTAGTAACCTTCCTTTCTTCACCGCGGACTCCGTTTACTACCCTTAGCCCTGTTGTTCAGCCAATTTTTATCCAGGCTACCACCTTGGGACCCACTCCAAGGCTGGCTAACTTGTGTATTAATCTTTTGTGTGGGACTATATCAAATGCCTTGCTAAAATCTAGGCAGGCCATGTCCACAGCCCCTCTCTGGTCTACTACTTTGGTCACCCAGTCAAAGAAATCTATTAGAGTCATCTGATACGTCCTTCCCATCATGAATCCATGCTGCCTTGGGTCCTGTGCCCCACTGGCCTCTAGGTACTCAACAATTCTTTCCTTCAGAAGTGATTCCATCATTTTCCCTACCACTGAGGTCAAACTAACTGGTCTGTAGTTTCCTGCCTCTGTCCTGCTCCCACTTTTGTGAAGAGGAATCACATCCACCCTCCTCCAGTCCTCAGGTACCACCCCATCCTCCCATGATTTGTTAAAGAGAGTAGTCAACGGTGTCACTAGTTCTACTCTTAGTTCTTTTAGAATTCTTGGGCGAATCCCATCAGGCCCCATTGCTTTGTCCACCTTCAATTTTATTAGTTCTTTCAGAACCCTTTCTTCTGTAAATGGACTAGTATCTACCCCCATCTTCAGAGTGTTTCTCTTGTTTGGTTTAGGTACCTCCCCCTCCTCTTCCTTTGTGAATACTGAGCAGAAATATTTGTTCAGTATCCCTGCTTTTTCACTGTCACCCTCTGCCCACATTCCCTCCCCTTTATTAAGCCTCAGTATCCCTCATTTAGTCTTTCTTCACTCCCTAATGTACATATAAAAGGTATTATCCCCCTTCTTAACAGAGTTGGCTATCCTTTCCTCGGTTTGGGCCTTTGCTATTCTGACTGCCTTCCCAGCCTCTTTCTGCTTTAACTGATAAAGTTCTCTGTCGTGCTCCTCCTGTGTTTCCTTATATTTCCTGAATGCTATCCTTTTCTCCTTAACCTTCCCTGCCACCTCTTTTGAGAACCATAGCGTTTTTTTCCTTCGTTGTGGTTTGTTGATTTGCTTTACACAAAGGCTTGTTGCCTCTGTGATGGCTGTTTTGATTACTCCCCATTGTTCCTCCACCCCTCCTTCTTGCCTGTTTGCTAGTGCTTTTCTGAGGCACTCTCTCATTTTCCCAAAGTCAGCCCTCCTAAAGTCCAATACTCATGCTTTTGTATGACTTGATTGTATGGCTGTGTTTATCGTGAACCACACTGTTTGGTGGTCGCTTGTTCCCAGATGGCTACCCACTTCTAAATCTGAGACTCTTTCTCCATCCCCATTTGAGAGTACCAGGTCTAAGATTGCTCCCTCCCGAGTGGGTTCCAATACTTGCTGTCTGAGGCATGCCCTTTGTAGGGCATCAAGAATGACCCTGCTCTTGCATGTGCCTGCAGCAAAGGGGCTCCAGTTAACATCTGGCATATTCAGGTCCCCCATCAACAATATCTTCCCTTTTTCTGCCATTCTAAGGATGCCTTCTATCATTTCCTTGTCCATTCCCTCTCCCTGAGATGGGGGTCTGTATACAATCCCCATGCAGATTGTGGTGCCATTTCCTGTCTCCAGGGTGACCCAGAGTGCCTCATCTGCTCCCTGTTTACTCTTTAGTTCTGTTGCTTTGATCCCTTCCTTTACACTGAGCTACTCCTCCTCCTCCTCTTTTACCCTCCCTGTCCTTCCTGTAGATTGTGTATCCTGGTATGTTGACATCCCAGTCATGGTTCTCTGTGTACCATGTTTCTGTGACTGCCACAATATCCAGGCAACCCTCTTCCATCAAGGCCACTAGTTCAGGGAGCTTGTTACACAGACTACGGGCATTGGTACTCATCACCCTCCACTTTTTGATGCCTTACCCCTTTTAGCCCCATCCCTGTCCTTACTGCCTTTGCCTTTTTTTTTACATTTACCTCTGCCCTGTTCCCTAATGACTTCTCTACCTTGGTGTTTACCTCACTAATTACCGTGTTTTTTGGGGGGAGGCTGGGATTTCCCTGCTCCTTTTCAGTGCCCCCCCTTGGCTAGTTTAAATGCTTGCCAATGAAGCATTTAAACCTCTCACCTAGGATCCTGGTTCCCCCCCTGGACAGATGCAGACCATCGCGCCAGTATAGGTCTGCAACCCTCCAAGTGGCTCCCCAGTCCCCAATGAAGCCAAAACCCTGAGCTCCACACCAGTTTTTCAACCATTCATTGAATTCCCTGGTGAGGAGTACCCTAGCATCACCCTTGCCATAGACAGGCAGCACCTCCGAGAAGGTTACCATATGCACTACTTGTCTAAGGCCTCTCCTGAACTCTACAAACTCCTCTTGCACTGCTCTGATCCCATTCCTAGCCAGGTCATTTGTCCCTAGGTGGACAATGACATCCAGCTCCCTCCCTTATGCAGCTGCTCCCATGATCCTGAGGATTCGCTTCCTGTCTCTCCAAGCCGTGCCACCAGGCAGGCACCTTACTTCCCTCTCCCCTTCCTCCCCCACTTCTACCCCCCTAATGACTGAGTCCCCCATCAGGAGTTGTTTCCTTCCCCTGTGGGGTCCCATGCCACCCTCCTGTGGGTCTCCTTTGTGAAGGTTCCCAGCATCCTCCATGGTCTCCACTGCAGGTGCCTCCATAGAGGAACCACTATCCACCAGAAGAGCGTATGAATTGTGGAGAGGTACAGCTGGAGGGATGCAACTCTGTTCCCCACCTCTCCCTCCTTCCGAGCCCACCCCTGGAGCTTCTCCTCTTCTTGGTAACCTCTGAGGTAGTGACATTGGCCCTGGTGGTCCCTGGGTGGGGAGGAGGTTTCACAAATCCTAGCCAGGTCAGCCTGGAGATGGGCAACCTCTCCCTCAGACCAGAGAGGCACCTGCAAATAGGGCAGCATTGCAGCCTCCAGAATGTCTCCCGGAACACTGCTGCCCCACAGCCATTGCACTGTACCACTCCTATCATGTCTTATTTTGTGTCCCTCTCTGTTTCTCTGTATGCTTACTCTCTCCTCTCCTTACAACTCTCTCATCCTTCCTGTTCTGGGACAGCAACTTCCTATATTCTTCAGTAGCCCCTTCTTCCTTGGTCAGTATCAGACCACCAGCAGCTTGGGGAGAGCAAGCTACCTTCTTCCCTTAGGGTTGACAAAACTAATGTTTCTCTATGATCCTTCCCTTCCTACTGCCAAACAGGAAGTTCCTGTTGTCAGTCAAATCCAGTGGCTATAAAAGTAGAACTGGCTTAGGGTGGCGGGTGGATGGAGGCAATTAGTAAGAAAAAAGGCTAGCAACAGGAAGTTGTAATTGGAGTCACCTGCTTTTATATTGTCTAAGCCACACCCCCAATTAAGCTCTCTCTCCTCCTACTGACTTAGCAAAGTAAGTTGATACAGTACCCTTCCCCGAACAGAACACACACTGACTTTCTTTCTTTTCTTTTTTTAACCCTACAAAAGACCCCTTCTACTTCTAATAAAGTATCTGTCTGCTTAATCTCAACAGACACTGACTCCTGCTGAGCTGAGATAGAAGTGTTAAATTAGTAAGAAAATCGTAGCTTCTTTTAGTTAGCTGCTTTCTGCTCTATAAGCAAGATTTCTGTCTTCCAAAGGTTAGCAACAGGAGCAAAGAGTACAAGTAGTCAGAAGCCGTGCTCGAGGACCTTCGGATTCATTGCTGGTGCAGCTGGTCAAATAACTCACAAGACAAACATCTATTCTAGAGATTGTTCTAACCAACTCAGATATGGTGGGTGGATAGGTGATAGGGGAACCACTGGGAACCAATACAGTATGGTTTGACTTGACTTTTGGTAAAGGCAAATCCCTGTCAAATGCTGTGGTTCTTGATTTCATGAGGGCAGATTTTATCATGATGGGAAATATAGTTAGAGAGAAATTATTATATGTGGATAAAGATGGGAGGTTAAGAAGAAGTGGGAAGTAATTAAAGGGGCAGTTACTGAAGCAACTAATTCATGCTTACAGTCACCAAGAGAAACAAGAGAGCACCTATATGGGGATGTCAGAGTAATGGTAAGCAATAACCCGAGGTCTTTCTCCTCCTCCTCTGTGCTCTCCAGTGATATTCCATCAAGACAGTACACTGTTCTAGGATTCAGGTTCAATGCTGTCTGTCCCAGCACTTTCATTTTATTTATTTATTTTTATTTATTTTGAAATCTTGGATAGCACCAGTGAGCGGATGCTCGTTAATTGGTTCCACATCAGTTAACAAGTACAGAGTGATACATAAACATTCAAATACAGAGTGGTTCGGTAGCAAATATACAAAGACATGTTACGGTACAACAATACAGATAAAGTTCATGGTTACAGTATACTAAGGCCTTGTACAATGTATGCACAGATCAAGGAGAGACAGAAATCAGTACAGTAGACAGAGGGAGGAGAAGGGGGAGAAGATGGAGAGGTAATGGTAAGAGGAAGAGGGTGGGGATAGGAGGTGGAGGGATAGGGGTAGGAAAGAGAGGTGGGTGTGTGTGGCAGCAGCGCCATGGGAGAGGACGGTGGGTTTCATTAGTGAGCAAGGCATTAAGAACCTCTGTAAGAGTTGTTATTCTAAATGTGAAAGATTATGCAGTTTGAGCGACCAGTCCATCAGTCATGACCATAGAGTCCGAACAAGTCTTCTAAGACCTGAAGCCAGGGTTGGTGTCTTACATCTTGGGACTGCACGGCTGACATAAAGACTCAGAGGAAAACTAAGACAGAAAGAAGTCTAAAATGTTTACATGTCAATTGCCCACAGAGATGAAACAGGAGGTTGCTAAAGAACCCTGACATCTGAAGCCACATTGAAACAATGCAGTTTATAGAACATCACTAATAAACTTTTGTTACTAGAATTATACATCATCAATGTAGAGGATTCAAAAGAGATGTGATGAGTTTGGCAGAGACCATGATTTGGAGAGTAGAGGGAAAACAGAGTGCAGTGGGCAGCGGTACAAGGCACATGTTTGCACAAGACACATCATGCTGCTTCAGGACACATCTGAAACAAGCTATTTCAGCTCAGTATGTCTTTCCTAGTAAATCGTCGTTTGAAATAAATAAACGCTCATAATTGGATTAGCTCTCCATTGAGGCAAGGGCTAATTACTGTACTTTGAAGGCTAAGTTCATAGAAGATAACACATGGAAATGCCCCACAGTTTTGCAGGATACGGTTATTCCACTTATTGACTATGGCAATCTTCGATCTAGTACTATTATCAAGTTAAAATGCCCTTTGGGAGGACAGTCTTCGATAACACATTTTCTCATTCCATACTGTCAATTATTGGAATCAAATTAAACCAATATTAAAAAGTCAGTCTGTATACACTTTTAAATAAAATTTCTAAAGTTTTTTTACTTGAAACTGAGAAATGTAAATGCATGCAACAGTTTGTATGGCATATCTCGATCCACATTTGTACACTGTTGTTATATTTGTAAGCTATTATGTTGTATCATTGTATTGTTTTACCTGCAGCATGTATTTACCCTAGAGCCCTTCCAGGTATTGATAAAATTAAAATTAAGAACATTCTAGAAGCCTGTGCATGCACATATTCTAATGTTAGAAAATGTGACTATGGTTAATCCGCACCACAAGAACCTATATCAATTCAGCTTTATTCAACTGATATTGAATTGAAAAGACTGGATGAAGCCACATTAGAACAAATTATCTTTTATTTTACATATATTATTTAATTTTATACTTACCACATTTGCTCCTTCATCTGTATAAAACACAGAGAAGGATGTCTTTAGCTGTTTCTTCTGTTTAACTTCTTTTCTCCAGTACTCTGCATCCAGTCCTTAAAAGGCTGCACTACAAAGGCAAGCATATTTTGTTAATACCTGAGAATCAGAAAATGGTTTGCACTGAATGTATACACAGATGACAGCCTGACTGGCAGACATACAGACAGATACGTTTTGTTTATACATCAGAATCATAAAGTATTTTGTACTGAAAATAAACACATACACGTGAGCGTGCACATACATGCTAGACATATGGATGGATGTACACACAGACCAGAGAAAAACTGGGGATGGCAGTATACCTTAGAGGTTAGAGCAATGAGCTGTAAATGAGCCTGGTACACCCAGCAGACCTGGGTTTGTATCTCACAACCTCAACTTGCATACTGTGTGACCCTAAGCAAGTCACGTAACCTCCCTGTGTTCCCAGGATGGACCTGGAAATAAGCTTCAGCTTAGTGTACCTTTCCCAGCCAGAAATGTTAATTTGCATTCAACATCATCCTACCTATGTGGGTTTTTTCTGTTTTCTTCCCTCCCTTGAGACACTTGGCTGTGAACTTGTGGTGTGCATACACAATAAGCATGCGCACTGCAAAGTCACTGTATCTCCCCTCCCACTGCCATTCCCGATTGGTTTGTGCCTCCTGGGCACACCCTCAGGTGGCGCTTGTACAGTGGAGAATTGTCATCCACCCACCCAAGGAGGAGAGTATCCCATGGGATGCTCTGCCATCCATCCTTGCCAGCCAGCCTGCATCCCCGCTTATTCCTCAACTCAGGTCACAAGCATTGCGGGTGGCACCCCTGCTGCTGCGGTGACGGGTCAGCCAGAATGCACTGTCACTTGAGTGTGTTCCCTGATATAGCAGGCAATTTGCACTATTGATTGTGCCCCATTCTCGGGGGTAAAGGACCAGGTTTAAGTAGAATCCAGGATTGCCTAATTAACTGCAGTGTCTGGGAGGGTATCAACTGTGACTTCTGAAGACTGAGTATGATTCCCATGGACATCAAAAAAGGAAAATTACGTACCTACCGTAATTCTTGATCTTCTTGGACGAGTCTCCACCACTCATTCACACTAGTGGGATTGGCGCCGGAGGCACTAAGACCCATCGGGAGCAAACTTTTTGCTGAGGTCGGCGAGAGACCGGGCGCCATGAGACACGCAAGGCCGCGAGCAGCGGCTCGAGCGGTAATGAC
Source organism: Neoceratodus forsteri (assembly GCA_016271365.2). Classification (NCBI taxonomy): domain Eukaryota; kingdom Metazoa; phylum Chordata; order Ceratodontiformes; family Ceratodontidae; genus Neoceratodus; species Neoceratodus forsteri. Next base: position 51,460,587 of record JADMNL010000025.1, read on the forward strand.
CATCTCGGCGACGACCCTCCAACCGCCTCAGTACCTTTTTTACCAAGGAGGTGCAGCGCAACTAACGAAAAGGGTAAACCCAACATTAAAAAACGGACATAAGATAGTCCGTATGACCCGTGTAAGAAGGGTCAGCAAAGAAGTCCTCACGGCCTAAAGATTTGAGGGAGTGAAGACCAATACAGCGGTGAGCTCCGGGGATGGAGGGTGGGCGTGTGAATGAGTGGTGGAGACTCGTCCAAGAAGATCAAGAATTACGGTAGGTACGTAATTTTCCTATCTTCCTGGACATAAGTCTCCACCACTCATTCACACTAGTGGGAGAGTACCAAGCTGATAATCCCCCAAAAGGGCGGCAGGAAGCCAGAGCTCACGCGTCAAGATAGAAGCCCATTAAGGATAGTTCTGCCGAATGCGGAATGTCGCTTGGCATGAAATCCAGTGCATAGTGCTTAACAAAGTATGCACTGAGCTCCAGGTAGCGGGCGTTGCATATATCTGCAATTGGAACATTGCAATTTCGCTAGGGATGCGCGACGCCCTAGTAGAGTGAGCGTACACTCTACCTTCTAATTTAACTTGAGCCATGGAATAGCAATGACGAAGGCATGCCACTAACCATGAAGAGATACATCTAATAGCGACAGGTTGACCCAGCCGGTGTCGCTGAAAAGAAACGAACAGTTGCTGAGTCTTCATAACATCCTTGGTTCTATCTAAATAGAACCGCAAGGCTCTTTAACATCCAAGAATGAAGAGCGTCTGCCTCTTCATTTTGGAAATTAGCAAGTAAGCGGGAGTACCAGAGGTTGGTTCAGATGGAATTCTGACACAACCTTGGAAGAAATTTAGGATGAGTACGGAGAACTACCTTGTCCTTATGGAATACAGTATACGGAGGGTCCGTAACCAGTGCATGTATCTCAGAGACCCTGCGGGCTGAGGTAATGGCCACCAGGAAGGCAGTCTTCCAGGTAAGAAATTTTAGCTCACAGGTAGCTAAGGGTTCGAAAGGCTTCCGAGTGAGCATGTCCAGCACCAGGTTAATGTCCCAGGCTGCAACTGGACGCTTAACAGGGGGTCTGGTATGGAGAATCCCCTTAAGAAATCTCTTCACCATAGGTAACTGAGCCAGAGTTAAGGAAGAAACCGGCTCATGGAACGCTGAGATGGCACTAAGGTGAACTTTAACTGTGGAGTATTGAAGACCTAAGTTTGATAGGTCCAAAAGATACTCCAGAACCTTGCCAGGAGGACAGGAAAAGGGATTCCAAGAGGATTTTTCACACCAGAGAGAAAAACGTTTCCATTTGGAAGCGTACGTTTTTCGGGTGGCTGGCTTCCGAGCAGCCAGAAGGATGTCTGAGACTCTACGAGAGACGTTGAACCGATTCACTTCTATCTCTTCAGGAGCCAAGCATGAAGGTGAAGTGATTTCAGGTTGGATGGACCAACGAACCCTGAGTCAGAAGACTGATTTGCAAAGGAAGTGGTCTCGGAGAGGCTGCCAACATACTGTTGAGTAGAGAAACCATAGTTGCCGAGGCCAGGAAGGAGCAATGAGAATCATCTTGGTCCCCTGAGACTCGAACTTGAGGAGTACTCTGGATTAGAGGAAGTGGTGGAAAGGCGTAAGAAAGCGCTTTGTCCACCAGCCTGAACGCATCCTGACAGAAAATGCCAGGCCCTGGATTTCTGGAGCAGAAGAGAGGCAGTTTTCGTTGAGTGGGGATGCAAAAGGTCCAGGTCTGGAGTCCCCACTCTTTGAACAGGGACCGAGCTACGGCTGGATCGAGACCACTCGTGAGGGTCTGCCTCGTTCTGCTGAGGTGATCTGCTAGGTCGTTTTGTATACCTGGCAGATAAACCGCTTGAATCAGAGACTTGTGCTCCAAGCACCTCCCACACCCTCATTGCTTCCCTGCAAAGGGATAAGAATGAACACCGCTTGCTTGTTGATGTAATACATCACTGCTTTGTTGTCCGCTTGAAGGAGAATGTTCTTGTGACAAAGGACATCCTTCAGAGCTCGGATTGCATAGAGGACCGCCTCATCTCCAGGACATTTATGTGGAGATGAGTTTCAACTGAGTCCATACACCTTGAGTGTGGAGGAGAGACAGTGAGCTCCCCATCCCATTAGCGATGCATCTGTGGTGATGGAGATCTGATGATCCGGGGAGCAAAGGGGAATCCTTCCAGGAGATTGCTCTTGAGACCACCAGGTGAGAGACCTTCAAGGGCTCCGTCACCTTGATGGGATAAGACTGGGGTGAGAGGTCGGGGACCACTGGTGGAGAGCATCCACTGGGTGGTTCTCATGTGCAGTCGGGCCAGAGGACAGTGAAGACCGAGGCGCCATGAGACCCAACATGCGTTGCATCGAGAGCTGTAACCGATTGGTTCTCCTGATGTAACGGCCATACTGAAGGATGTCGAGTCTTCTGTCCTCTGGAAGGAAAGCCTTCGCTGAAGAGGTGTCTAGAAGCGTCCCTATGAAAAGGAGCCTCTGGGAGGGTTGCAGTTGAGATTTTTCAAATTCAGCAGAACTCCATGGGCGTGAAGGCAGTCGTTTGCACGGCTTCCAAAGTCCTTGGCGGAAGGGCTTGCTAGAAGCCAATCGTCCAGGTAGGAAACACTTCGAGTCCGACTTTCCTGAGATGCGTGAGAACTGCACAACACTTTGTAAAACTCATGCGCCGAGGATAGCCCAAAGGGCAGGACTCTGAACTGATAATGCTGACCCAAAGCTACAAACCTGAGGAATTTGCGGTGGTCGGGTGGACGGGATATGCTGGTAAGCATCCTGCATATCCAGAGAGGCCAGCCAGTCGTGCTGATGCAGCAAGGGTAACAGGGTACCTAGAAATCATCTTGAATTTCTCCTGGGGAGGAATTTGTTTAACTTTCTGAGGTTCAGAATGGGGCCATCCCCAGATTTCTTTGGAACCAGAAAGCGATGGGAGTAGAACCCTGTGTTTCGCAGATGCGGGGGCACCAGTTCTATTGCCCTGTTGTTCAGAAGGCCCTGGATCTCCGCGGTGAGGAGATCTGACTGAGAGGCCGACAACCTGGGTTGTCGTATGGGAGGACAATTCGGGGGGGGTTCCAAGAAATTGAGAGAGAAACCTCGCGAATTATCCGAAGAACCCATTTGTCTGAGGTTATGGACTTCCACTGGTTGTAGAAGTACATCAGACGACCTCCCACCGGAGGAGAAAGTTCCACCTCGGGCAGAGTGGATGGAACTTGGGCCAACGACTCATAAGGTAGCGCTGGGAGCTTTAGGTCCCTGCGCTTTCTGCTGCGTCTTCTTTTGAGGTTGGGCAGGTTGGCTTTTATGGAAGCTTCCCCTGCCTCTGCCTCGAAAGGACTGACGACTATGAAACTGACGTCTGTTCACATGCCCCCGAGAGGGGGCAGGCGGAGGTCTGGCCAACTTAATGGCCGATCTAGTCTTCTGAGTGGCCTCTAAGGCTTGCTCCACCTGAGGGCCAAAAAGAAAGGAGCCATCAAAGGCAGCGCCATCACCTGCTGCTGAGCATCATTCGTGAAGCCAGAAGCACGCAGCCAGGAATGGCGCCGGTACAAATCTCGGCTGCTGAGCGAGAAGCAGTGTCGAAAGCGTCCATGGCGGCTTTGACCTGTTGGTTATTGATCAATACTCTAATAACGGTCAGAAGAAGCTCTGACTTGGAATCCGAATCTGGAAGAGCTTCAACCATTCTTTTCATAGAGTGCCACAGGATATACTCATACTGAGAAAAATAGCCTTGATAACTGGCAATACGCATACTTAGAGTGGAGGCAGCAAAGACTCTCTTACCTAATGTATCAATCTTACGAGACTCTTTGTTAATAGGTTGAGCTGTAGTAGTTTGAGGAAGAACGACCTTGTCATTCTCTGCCAGGACTACAATAGGATCCGCAAAGGCTTGGGATGCCAAAATGGGACGATCCTTGGGAGCTGAATACTTCTTATCAATGGATTTAGCCACTGAGGGAATAAGAGCAGGGTTATTCCATACCATTTGAGACAGCGTCTCGAAGGAAGGCTGAATCGGAGGAGTCAAATCCGTAGGGATCTCCGAAGCATGAAGATACTGGAGTCTTAATATCTTCCCAGGATCGATGTCTGTAGTCTGGAGAAAGAGTGGATCCCAGGTTCTTCAACAGAGACTTAAAGGACAGGTCCTCGACCACAGGCTCTGTAGCAAAGAAAGATCCTGTTTCCTCCACTTCATCACCCAACCGAAGGTCTGGGTCAGGCTCAACATCATCTCCTGATGGTCCAGAAAGGACTGTTTGGACAGGAAAGGAGTGAAAATTAGGAGAGGAGGAAATGGCAGAAAAACAAGGAGAGTCCCCAAGGGCTGCCGGCGCCGAGACGGCAAAACGGGCTGAAGACGGCACCGAGGAGGCGCACGGCGCCGAAGAGGCACGCGGCCCCGCAAACGCCCCCGGCGGCGCCGCGGATGACGCCAGCGCCGCAGCTAACAGCGCCATGGGCGACGCGCGGCGAACAGCGCCGCGGATGACGCCCGCGACCGGCATCGCAGACAACGCGCCATGACGGCGCCGCCCGATCAACGGCACCACGGCGGCGCGCGAGATAGCTGGCGCCTGCCAACGCCGCCGAGACCACAGGCGCCGCCAACGGCGCCAAGCTCCAGCGGCCCAGACGGGCGCCGACACGCCACAGACCCTGCAGAAGGCGCCGGAAAAGCCCGGGAACCTGGAAAACAAGAGAAGGAAAATACCAGGAGATAAGGGCATCGGTGAGGCCCTGCGCCGCAGCCATGTGAGGGGAAACACCTAAGCACGGAGTCGCTAGCACCGAAGAAGGCGCCCGACGATCAGGAAGGTCCAACCGCCTACCTGATCGCGGAGGAGCCCGAGGCTCGAGGTAACCGAGCCAGGCAGAAGAACCAACCTCCGAGCCCATCGCTCCATAAGAGCGGCCCACTGATGAAACTGCTCATCTGGAGCCCTACCTATAGGCGGGGAGGGGTTCCGATGTCGAGGACGACGATTATCGGAAGTTGGCGACTCCGAAGAAGGAGACCGGCAACTAGCAACGATAACCGACCGTCGACGCGCAGACATACCAGAGGGCGACCTCGAGTGATGCCTTCTCTTTTTTGACCTGTGGGCCGAAGAAGAGCTCGAGGCCGAACGGCGCCGAGAATGCGACCGTTTATTTTTATGCCGGCGGGGGGACCGCCCATCCCCCCGGGCATCGGACTGACCGTAGTCGGAACCCCCGCTGAGGAGAAGGAGGCTGACCGACCCAGCCCGCTGACTGAACAGTTTACACGAAGTCTCCTACCGCCACCCGACCTGCTCATGGTCGACTCCGTCCAGTAGGCCGAGACTTCTTCAAGTAAGTTAAATTTAAATATTAGAAAAATTTTACGAAAAATAGAATAAAACTAAGCGATACTACTATCGTGATAATGTTACAAAAAACAAACTGAAAACTATGCGCTAGTTTGAAGTTTGACTCTGACCGAAGTGGCGCGTCGTCACTGAAAGCGCACTCGGCGGAAAAAAAGGAACTGAGAGGCGGTTGGAGATTCGTCGCGCGAGATGGTCATTACCGCTCGAGCCGCTGCTCGCGGCGCCGTGTCTCGCGGCGCCGTCTCTCGCGCCGACCCTCCAGCAAAAAGTTTGCTCCCGATGGGTCTTAGTGCCTCCGGCGCCAATCCCACTAGTGTGAATGAGTGGTGGAGACTTATGTCCAGGAAGATCTGGCACTTAAAGGATACTGCTGTTTCTGTCTGCTACTTGGATTGGCCCTTAACAAGCCAATCGTCCAGGTGAGGGAAAACTTGAAGTCCCTTCTTTCTGAAATTTGAAGAAAGTACTGTGGCTTTTGGTAAAGACAAGCGGGACTATGCAAGCCCAAATGGTAGAACTCTGAACGGGTACTATTTGAGACCCACACAAAAGTGGAGGTACTTGCAGTGACAGAGATGTGCTGGATATGCATCCTGCATGTCTAGGGATGCCACCCAATCCTGGGTTCTCAGGTATGGAGGAAGAGAGCCAAGAGACACCATCCTGAATTTCTGTACCTCATGAACTTATTTAAAAGACAAAGAACCTCATCACAAAAGCACAGAGGCAGGGTTACCCTAAAAGGGCACTAGCAACAAAGCCAGGTTTCAGTAAAATAAAAATCACAGTTGTCCCATAATGCAAAGCATCATGGGATATATATGAAAATCACCATTACATTTGTGACTAGTTCTGCTTTAAGCAGGAAAACATGGCGCCAAAGAGCCTCTCACACAATCTGCAAAGGGTGAGAACAGAAGACAGACACGTGTTTATTTGATTTATTTAGTTATTTGAGTTTTGGTGACCGGGTAAGTCCACTGAGACAAGTACAGTCCCTTTTTCAGGGTCGACCTGGGTAACAAGAGTTACAGAGCGCATTAAACATTGTAACAAATAAGAGAGATACAAAAAAAAACCCCCAAAAAACAGTGTGACCACATCTTATACAAAATCGGGTTGACAGAAAGTATATATACATATTATGTACAATTGGCAAGGAATATACAGGTAGTCAGTACAATGTAACGAAAGTTAGTAGCATTTTCTATGGTATATATAGGAGATTAAAGACATACAGACAGATAGGTACTGCAGCCTGAGACACTGGAGGCAGAGCAGTAGGACTTTAACCAAAGTAAGAGCATGCTGCAGAGGCAGTAAGGAGGTGAGCAAGGAGGATTGGAACTTATGGAGAGAGGAGCAAGACAGGACAGCGGAGGAAGTGACAAGTGAGTTCCAATCAGAAGGATCAAGTGGGAAGGACTTACAAGCAGTAGCAAGATGCAAGCTAGGCTTGATAAGAAGAGGAAGTGACGCTGAGTGGAGAGAACATGGGCCTTGTTTTAGACAGATTAGCCCAACTAAGGAAGGGGTTAGATATAATTACCAGTTTGAACAAGAGGCTAAGGAGTAGTACCTCAATCTGGACAAATAAGGTAACCATCCCAAGGAGGAGAGGACATCGCAGCGATGTTGCTAGGAGCCGACCCCCAGAGCAAACCTACTGACCCTGTGGTAGGCCTGGGAGAGTATGGATACTGTAGGGTCGAAGAGTTTGCAGGGGCCAGCAAAGGAGCTCCATAAGTCAGAAGAGGTATAAGGGAAGAGGTTGCAATCTTGTGGTAGGAGATCGAGGATAGGAACGGACAAATCCTATAGAGGAGGCCGAGCTGCTGGTTGAGCACTTTAGATACAGTGGAGGCATGCAACTTAAGGGAGAGAGGAGGGTCCAGAGTGATGCCTAGGTATTTAAAGGAGTGGATGCACTCCAAGATATCACCACTAAGGGAGGTAATAGTGAGGGGTAGGTGGGAGTGCTTGGCTGGTGAGAGATGGGAGAAGAGCATACACTTTGTTTTTTTCTAATTCAGGACAAGGTGCTTGCCATAGAACCAACCCTCCAGAGAGGAGAAGTTGGAAGACAAGGCACTGTTAATCCAGCCAACATTGGGGGAGGAGCGCTAGATGATTGCATCATCAGCATATAAGTGAACCGATGCCCTTCCACAGGAGTTGGGTAGGTCGTTGATAAATAATGAAATAGTATAGGATCGAGGATGGAGCCTTGGGGGACTCCATGGATTATTGCTTTAGGATTAGAGACAGAGCCAGACCATTTGACACTTTGTGAGTGGCAGGAAACGTAGTTTTCAATCCAGGTTAAGGCACTGAAGTCGAAACCAAGAGCACAGAGCTGATAAAGTAGAAGGCCATGATTCACCAGGTCAAACGCTTTAGTAATGTCCACAAAGATGGCTCCAGTGGTGGGTCCATGGTCCATAGCCTGGTAAATGTCACAGGTAACTTTTATCAGTGCAGTAAGGGTACTGTGATTCCTCCTAAATCCATGCTGAAAGGAGAATAACAGAGCATGGAATTCCAAGTAGTCCTGCAGGTTATTATATACAATTCACTCCAGGATTTTTGCCAAGGGGCAGAGGACAGAGATGGGACGGAAATTTTCAATGTTAGTGTTGGGTACACCCTTATGTACCGGGACAAAAACAGCTACCTTCCACTTGTCAGGGACAACACCAGAGGAACAAGTGATTTATTAGATCACAGACTGGGCAGGCAGGCAGGGGCACCTAGTTTGAGAATTTTGGTTCCAGCAGTCGTGATTCATCCTGCACATTACGGCTTGTTCATTTTCCCCTGGGGTCTAACACAGATGAGGCACATTAATGAGTCCTGTGTAGGATGAAACACGTGTCTGTGTATTCTGTTCTCAAGCTTTGAAGATTGTGAGAGGCCCTTGGCACCATGCATTCCTGCTAAAAGCAGAAGCAGCCTAAATTTTCATGGTGACTTGCATACAGTATATATCCCATGATGCTTTTCATTAAGGAGTATGTAATATGTGATTATGTACTTATTTAGGTGCCTGAGGTCTAAGATTGGGTGCATGCTGTCCATCTTTTTGGGAATGAGGAAGTATCTGGGTAGAAGCCTTTGCCACCTTCTGACTTGAGTGCTTTTCTACTGCCCTGTCTGTGGCAGCCATGCTACTTCAAGGAAAGATGGTCTGCTATCAGGACTGTAACTGTTAGATGATGACAATTCCTTGGAGGTGGTCCAGTGCTCTCTCCCACTGTGCTAGGGAGTAACCATCCTGAATAATATCCAAGACTCACTTGTCCGTGGTGATGGTCTCTCATTGCTGATAGACTAGGGCTAGTTGCCCTACCAGAAATTAGCAATACACCTCAGGCAGCAAGGGTGGACATACGACTAGCATCCCATCAGAGAGTAGCCCTGGCTGCCTTTGCCGCTTGTGCCTTCTGCTTTTGCTTCTGCCTTACTGCTGGAAGGGCATTGGCTTAAACTGCAGCTGGAAACCTCACTGGGTAGGCTTGCCATGAAATGGCTGTTGCCAGTGAAAGAAGCCACATACCCTACCTCCCTGAGGTGGAGCATGGCGCTTCTTTATATTCTAAAATGTCATTTTCTTTTATTCGACACCTTAAGGGCATCCTCTACATGTTGACCAAAGAGATACGTTATATTAAACGGAATGTTCATAATCTTCTGTTGGAAACTGACGGAGAATCCTGCTGTTCACAGCCAGGAATGCCTCCAGACATAAATTCCTGTAGCATGGCATCCAAAGCAGCTGTCAGTTGGTGGTTATTAGACTCAAACCCTTGTGTAATAAGCAAAAAGAAATCTTGCTTTGAGGAGGACTCTGGCAGGTTCTTTGTGATACCTCTGAACATGTTCTATATGAAGTATTCGTACCTTGAAATATGGGACTAGTAGCTTGCAATCCCAAGGCCTAGAGTAGCTGCAGCAAATACAGTTTTTCCCATAAAAGTAACTGAAGCAAATACACTTTTCCCATAAAGTTAATCTTATAAGACTCCTTATTGGGAGACTGTGCCACAAAATCTTTAGCAGCAATAGACTTACATAGTTAGCCATGATAAGAGTAGCATCTGCTATAGGCTGAGTGCAGTAAACTGGTTTTGTCCAAGGTACCATATCCTTCTTATCTGGCAGTCAGGGGACTACTGGAATGAAAGCAGGTTTTCTCCAGGCTGCATCAGTGAGGGTCTCAAGGACAGGGCTGCAGGAGTGAGTAGGGAAATGGGCAGAGTACATGGACCGTATGGTCCTTATCTGCCGACAGATTCTATGTTAGGTTGGATAGGTGGCCCTAGATATATATGGGTAGAGAAGGTATACTGAGATACTCCATCTGTATCTTCTTGGCTTCATCCACGGCCACTGCCTCAAGGTTCAGACCTTAGTGCATGTTCTTCAGCACTGAATGAAAAGAGAGCACCTCCTGAGGAGAACTCTTCAAAATCCTCTGACTCATTATCAGTCGGATTTGGATTGTACTCTTGTTTGTCCTCCAACACGGGGGAAGGGGTTAGCAGGGCTAAAGGATAGTTCACCGTGACACTGAGGCTGGTCTCCGCACATTTGCAGTGCTCCATGAAGAGGTTACACCCACACTGACGAAAACCCAGCGACAAGGGAGGAGTCAGCATTGACAGCGGTGCTGCCACTGATTAAGACACCAGCATCCAACAATACCAGCACAGACGCTAGCCCTGGCACCAGTGACTGGACTGCTGGTGACACTGGTGATGATAGAGGTGCTGGCACCAAAGAGGGCATCGATCAGAGATAGTCCTGGGCACTGCAAATGCACCACAAGCAGAGACAAAAGAGTGCAGAGGATCGACTGCTCCATGAGAGCTGTCCATTGAACTAGCAGCTTATCCACTGCATTCCAGAAAGCAGGGGATACACTGGAGACAGAGGGTCAGGCCCTAAACATGCAAGGAAGTTCAGAGTGATATCCTGCCCTGTCGAAGGTGATGAAGGAGGGGACACTGGGACTCCTGCATCCAAAAGAGATGGCTGCCTCGGGTCAGAGTAGTGAGAACCTAACCTAGGCCTTGTTGTTGCTATTCTTTACTCTTTTGATGTGAGGATGAGGTAGACGTCAAATGGTTCCTGGAAACAGACACTGAGCATGATTGTGACCAGGAAAATTTTTTTATTTGACTATAAGAGGACTGCCTAGCCTCCCAGCCATGAGATTCCCAGTACCAGAACACTCGCCCAGAGAGAAGTGGTGGTGGTTGTCAGACATAACCTCATTTGCAGAGCAACTAGCCATTTCAGCCACCCTACCTGTCATAATGATTTCTGAACATCATTGAATGAGGTAGAGCTGTGAGAAAACCTGATGGCTTTAAACTACTAAAACTTATAATAAAACAAAAAATTAGAACAATACGGTGATCAAAACACAAACAACTGGACTAGAATGCTATCTGTATGCAAACTGGTGTTCTGGTCTCTGATGGAGACAAGTGCTGCACTTGATGGCTGGTATCAGTTGCACCCCTCCCAACCAAACCCTTGTGGGCATCAAATTATTTACAATGTACACCCTGCTAGCCCTCAAGGACTGGCACAATACTCCGCTCACCTCCTTGTCCGGTCACTGTCTGACCCATATCACAAAAAGCACAATTACTCATGTCACAGTTCTGGCCATTCATTCAACTGCATGGTGAGGTTTTATACAACTGTATGAATGAGCAGCACTGTGGCATGACTAATCACACAGTGATATGGAGTCAGAAAGCAGCTGGTGAAGGGGAAGTGGAGGCTGTGTCAGTCATTCGTGGGTGGGGGGTGGGGGGGCGAGCAAAGGTTGCAACAAAAGTAATGGATGCCTGCCTGGGATGGGGTGAGGAAAGGGAGGTTTCACCAGACATCAGGGAGTCAGGAGGCACAGCATCTGTTCCTTTTTTCAAAATTCAGTATTCTATTCAAGGCGATGGGCGATGAGTGGGTGCCACTGCACAGCAGGGATTTTTTTTTATTACACAGGATGAAGTTAGGCAGGGGGTGCCAAATCTCAGACTGGAGTAGTCAGAGTTTGCACAATCCGATCTGAGGTCCAACCTCAGACCAGATTTTGGATAGGAAAGTACAACATCCAGCTGATCCGATCTCTGAGAAAACGCTCAGATTTAGACAGATCAGATTTTTCGGATCATAACAAGCAACACTGAAAATAGCAGACAACAGCAGCAATGCTGAAACAACAGCAATGATAATTCTAATCAATTATGCATGAGGCCAGTGCACTGTGATTGACTACAGTACTGGGAGCTAGTCTCTAGAAATGCTCGGTACATCTCACAGCATCATAGCATGCATTAATTTAAACTAAAAAGAAAAAAAAAGATTCCTAACTCAAAATTGGAATTATAATTGCAATAACACACACTTACAACTGGTCATTTCTGGTGGATTAAAGCCCAGTCTCGGATTGACGAAGCCTCAGTGTTAGAAGCAAAGCAACGGTTTACCAAATACTTTTTTTGTACTGCCTCAGTGCTTTTTAAGCTTTCTTGCACTTTTTTGCACAACCATAAGCTGTATTTATATATTCTAAAGATATTTGTATCTAGCATACAGTAGCTTTTCAACTTTTTATAGTTCTTGAATATCTCTGAGTGCCAAGGGCTTTTGTGTAAAAGATTCTGAGTTTAATGACCCCTGGCTTCACCATGGACCATCAACAGTTCCCAGCTGGGCGTTAAGCCCCTTGAAATGCCTGGTTGGTTGGGCGTTATTGCTTAATTATAATGCAGGTTCCAATGCCATAATGCAGGCTGTGACCTAAAATGCAAACAATGCTGGATCCTTCCTGCCTCAAGAACTTGGTATTTGGCAATCAAGCTACTATTTTAGCAAACAGGGATGAAGCAGTAGCACGATTGTACTGGTGCATATTTAAAATAGTATTTGCCAGCACAAGTCTACTAGTTTGTCATCACTTAGATCCAACCTTTCTTACATGACATAAAAAATACTTTACTTTCTATTTGCTATTCATAAATAATACCAGGCTCAAGAAAAACAAGTTAGTCATCTGTAACTGTAGTTCTAGGAGTGGTATATGGTGTGCATCCACACTTCTGGCAGAATTCCTTTCCCCTTTAAATCTGTCTGGAAGGTCTTCAAGTCTGCTCCTACCTCCCACCCAGGTGGTATCCTCCTCAGCACTAACATGTGACATCAGATCTGACCCACTGGAAGCCAGACCAGTGTGCCACTTGCCAGGGGAGGTCAGGTTAGTTGTACGGATTTACACCATACATCACAAAAAAGAAATGAAAATTACGTACCTACCGTAATCCTTGATCTTTCTGTGTATCTTCACCATTCATCACTAGTGGGTACTGCACCGGAGCTAGGACCCTACAGGAGACTTCTTTTTTTCAACATGGGTGGAGTCGACGCAGAGCTAGTGCGGCCCTCGAGGCCGACGTTCCACGTGGCGCTCGAGGGTTGGCCGTTAGCTGCTGTCGACTCCACCCCAGCCCCAGTTCTGAGTGTGGTAAGGAGGGTGGGTTGAGGCAAGAGAGCCAAGGGATAGATAAAATGAAAGGAATAATAAACTAAAAGGAGAAATAAATGACCACGAGGACAGAAGGAGAAATTAAAGGAAATTGGGGAGAGTGGGCCCCAATCTCTGGAAGGAGAAGAAGGAGGAAAGGGAGGAGAGGTAAGGAGAGGGAGGGGGGAAGGAAGAGTAGCACACCCCCAGGAGCGATATGCACTCTGACATATTTAGGAAGACTAGAGTCCAGCCTTGGACTATCAGGCTCAGCTGCAGGAGGCAAGCAGCCTAGGTCTGGAGACCAGAGAATAGAAGGTGCAGGCTGAGGGTGTGTCTCAAGCTCCCCGCCAAAATGGGAAACTTAAAACAGCCAAAGGCATAAAGGGATAAGAGTTCAAAATAGGAGACTCTAAATAATAGACACTTGAGTAAAAAGGGGAGGGGAAGAGAGGAGGTGGCTCCCTCGACACCAAACTCCCCAGAAGGGGAGAAGAGAAAAGGGAACCCCCTCCACCCAAATCCCTATAAACCCCCCCCAAGGGTTTTACCCCTCTGCATCTCCACAGTCCCCTCCCGCCTAAATGCAAGGGAAAGGAGAGTAAAGAAAGAGAAGACACACAGGGGATAGGGAGGAGGAAGTCCAGAGACTGAGGCCCACAGGGGAAGGAGGATGGGATTTAGTGATGAATGGTGAAGATACACAGAAAGATCAAGAATTATGGTAGGTACGTAATTTTCATATCTTATCTGTGCAGTCTTCATCATTCATCACTAGTGGGTGAGCAGGCCCCCCCCCCCCGAAAGAGGACCCTGAAGTACCCTAAGGGACTAGGTCCCTTAGCCTCCAGTGGGTGAGACACGGAAGGGGAGAACCCTTACAGGCCTGGGGAGGCCTGGGACTGGTCTGGATGAGATGGGGATCTCCCAGTGGGGACCCCAAGAGCCTCCATCTCACCTTTCAGGAGAAGAGATGGATTCTCCGGTATGTGGAATAAATCACCCTATGCCAGGCCAGGGGTGATAACTGGGATAGGCGAAGCCATGCAGTCCGCCGAAGGCAGATTGCTGTCCATACCACTCTGGATGCCACCTCATTGGCATCATACAATGCCATTTCTTGGTGCCTTGCTAGCTCTAGGCCCTGCGCAGAGAGGGCAATGGCTTGCCTGGTTTCCTCTGAGTCAGGCATTGAAGCTAGGAGCTGACCTAGCCTAGACCACAAGAACCTGTTGTAGGCTGCAAAGTGGGCCTGATGTGCTGTGGATAGAGAGATCCATGCCGAGTAGAACACTTGTCTCCCAAAGAAATCGATCCGGGGCGGCAGGTCAGGTCTGAGACCCCAAGGGGTGTCCAGGGAGATCAAGCCCAGAGGGGGATGAGGCAGAGAACCTGGGGACCCAGGGGGAGCACAATACCGCTGGTGTAAGTCCCTTGGGGTTGGAACAGTGAAGAAGGGATGAAGCCAGAGCAAATGTGATGCCTCCTGAAAAGGAATAGGCCAGGTGGGAGCCACCAGGTGGGCCGCACTGTACTCACCTAAGAAGGCATGCATCACATGCTCAGGATTACTGACTGGGACAGGGGTAGATGAAGCTCATCTAACATCCTGCAAGGAAGTGCTGATAGGAGGACAGATCAGATGCTGGGGAGATGTGGACGAAGGTTCCTCTCCTCCATAGAGGGAGAAGAGGATAAAGACGAGCTTCCAGGTTCAGGGTCCAGCTGCAGGGTGTGGTGGAACATTGGCTGGTCCAGGGCATGGAGATAGGTGGGAAAATGTGCAGCAGAACCTCTGAACTGTTCCCAGGTGAGAGGTCCACGAGGACCGGGAATACCTGGGACCACCGGGGATGGAGACAGAGGCTCAGGGGACAGGCTCCTGGCAACAGGAGAACAGTCTCTGTCAGGGCAGGGGGGCCAACAGAAAACCCTTCACAGGGAGGGGGACCCGAAAGCCACTGCAGCCACAGCTTACAGCCATTCAACTGGGTCAGAACGGTCAGAGCTGTGCCCAAAGAAAGAAATCCCCCCGTGAGGTAACCAGGACCGTGCAAGTCCAGAAGGACAGCCCCTGACCTCAGAAGTTAAAGTCCCTCTCGGGGACTTCTCCAGGGAAAGGTGAGGGCCCGCATTTTGGCTCCTCCCAGAACCCGGCTGGTCTCTGGGGTGGGCACACTGTGCCACACCTCTACCTCGCAACCCTTCGGAATCAGAGAGGGACCTCATCCTTGTAGCCACCAGCATAGGTAGCTGGCAACTCTGGGTAGCCTACGAGGAGTCCACCCAGAAACCATACCTCCCTCCTGGTGTGCCTGGCTGCCCTAAACTTGGGCTGTCCAAACACACCAAGGAGGGGGTGCCTGGAGGAACAGCAGCACCAGTGACCCCAGGTTGCACAGCAGTAGTCACAGGGGACCACCACTGGCTGGTCAGACCCCTTGACCCTAAGGTCCACCAACGACAACTGACTCCCAGAGGGAGGCTGAAGAGGGGGCCGAGGTGCTGGAAACAGAGGGGTCCGAAGATTTTGAAGAACCTGGGAGCCAGTCTGGATCAGACGCACAGTCTGCCTCCGAAGAGGCAGACTCTAAGGTCTGGTGCCATACAACTCCTTGATCCCTTCCAGTTCCTGGACCCCGAAGTGGGACACCCTGAGATTTGGTACCGCCAACAGCATCTGAGGGTAGCACAGCCCCATGCCTGGCACCGACACCCACCCCAGTGCTGCAAATGGCATCGGAGTCGGGCACGACCCCAAGTACAGCCCCATGCTCCCCCCCAGTGCCGCCAGCTGCCAAACTAAACGTGGCACCATGTTTGACCAACACCCGACTCCCCGGGTGACTGCGAGTGGTAATCAAGTCAGGGCGCGGCCCCTAACACGCCGCTGCATAACACTTCGGCACCATGAGCGATGCTGAAGGCAGGGCTGGCCCCAACTGCGGTGCCAACCCCATCCCCAGTGGTGCTAGTGGCGTAAAGATAAGAGATGAAGCCGGCTCAAGCCCCGACGCTGTGCATGGCGTCAGGCCCAGAACCAGGCCCAGAAACTTCCAAAACACCACCCAGAGTGCCGCCGAGAACTCCAATGCCGTGAGCAGCATCAGAATTGATGGCAGCACCAAGAGAAGGCCTAACGCTAACCGTGATGCTGTACTCAAAGCCCACACTGCCGTGAACAGTGCTGGGGCCAAGAACAGTGCCACAAGGCGGCCCCGAGGATGGTGCCAGGCCAGGCACGAGGGCTGGAACACGACACTGGGGAGCTTTCACCACTGAAGAGGTGATTGCAGATGCGGTGCCTCCCGACTGACCCCCAAGGGGGCCGGCCTGGGCCTCCTAAACTGCGGAAGAAACCCCCGCCATGACAAGGCTAGAAGAGGCCGGAGTTCCTTCCTCCACGGCCCATATAGGACCTGGAGGGGACCCAGGGGAAGGGCCGAGAATCCTTGCCTTGGCCCAGCGACTGCACATTCGACCTCAGAAAGTCGACGGCGTACATACGACCTTCAACTCGCGGGTCTCAACAACACGGTGGTCCATAGAGAAGCAAATGTCACAGTTATCCATATCGTGGTTGGGGCCGAGGCAGGAAAGGCAATGGTCATGCTGGTCCATCGGGGAGTAGAGGCGGCCACGGGGCACCGACACATAGGGGGCCACCCCACTTTAGACGTCTTCTTGCCCCCCAGATGAGACATGACTGAACGGAAAATAAACTATAAACAGTACTCGACGCCGCTTAATAAAAGGAAAGATCTTACCGGTACTTGAAGTGACGCCAAGCAGGTGAGCAGAACTGAGGCAACTGTAGTTTTGAATGCAGAATCGATGGACTAGGCCACAAAAACTCGAGTCCCACACAAGAGGTAGCACACTTGACCGGGTGAGAGAAAGAACTAGGGCTGGGGTGGAGTCGACAGCAGCTAACGGCCAACCCTCAAGCGCCACGTGGAACGCCGGCCTCGAGGGCGGCACCGCCTGATTCGACTGACCATGTTAAATAAATATAATCTCCTACAGGGTCTGGAGTCTGCCAGGTACCCACTAGTGATGAATGGTGAAGATTGACACAGATAAGATCTACAGTTACATGTGACTAACTTGTTTTTTCTAGGGGCGTGGATATGGTGTACTGTCCACGATTCTGTCAGACTCTGAGTCCTAGCTGTTTTCCAAGAAGAGTGGACAAGGTGCACACCTCCTATTTAGGGAAGAGAGACTGGAGAACCGAGGATCCAAAACCAGCATCTTGGCATGACTCAAGGTTGATGTGGCAATAGGAGATGCAGGTGAGTACGGACTTCCAGGTAGCAGCCCTGCACTTCTTCTGAATAGGGATGTCCCTGGAAGCAACCACCAAGGCAGAAGTATGTCTGGTGGAATAAGCCCTAAGCCCTTTGAGAGGCTTCCTACCAGCCAGCTTATAGCAGAGGTCAATGCAGAAGACTATCCACCTGCCAAATGTCTGCTTTGATAATGGTCTGCCAGGTGCGGCTTCAGTATAGGTGACAAACAGCTGGCAAACCTCTCTCAAACTCCAGCTGTGTGCTCACAGTTGGTGTGTAGCGCCCGCAGGTCCAGAGTATGAAGCCTGTGCTCAGCCTCCAAGGTGTGATTGGTAAAATACACTAGGAGATTGATCACCTGGTTAAGGTGAATCTCCGAGATGACATTCAGAAGGAACTTCAGATTAGGGTGAAGGACAACCTTGTCCCTGTGGAAGACCAAATAAGGAGACTCCACCAAGAGCACCTGGAGCTCATTGATCCTTCTGGTAGATGTGATGGCCATCAAGAAGGTGGTCTTCCATGACAGGTATGACAACTCACACCTGTGCATTGGTTTGAATGGCATGCCCATGAGCATTTCCAACACCAGCAACAAATCCCAAAGTGGTGGTGGTTCATGCACCAGAGGGAAATGTGGTCAAGGCCTTAAAGAAGAGCCCAACCATCTTCTCTTGCATCACTGCTGGCATACCAGCC
This sequence comes from Neoceratodus forsteri, assembly GCA_016271365.2. Taxonomy (NCBI): domain Eukaryota; kingdom Metazoa; phylum Chordata; order Ceratodontiformes; family Ceratodontidae; genus Neoceratodus; species Neoceratodus forsteri. Next base: position 51,478,515 of record JADMNL010000025.1, read on the forward strand.
AGCCAGTATGTAGAAATAGCCACCAGATGAACCTTGAGGGTCGTCGACCAAAGGCCCAACTGAGAGAAGGACCATAAGCAATCAAGGATGCTAGCCACAGGACAGGACAGGGGGTCAAGCACCTTACCCTGGCACCAAATGGAGAATCTCTTTCATTTGAAGGCATAGCACTGATGAGTTGACTCCTTCTGAGAGGCCTCAACTACATGGAGGACTTTGTCGGAGAGACTCAGAGCCTGGAACTCTAGCCACTCAGGAACCAGGTTGACAGGTGCAGGGACTGAAGGTCCAGGTGGAGGATCTTCCCCTGAGAGCAGGTCCAGCAAGTAGCAGATGCCACGGAGGCCTGCTGCTGAGGCTCAGAAATCGGGTACCACAAGGAATGGCCAGGATCATCCATGCCTTGTCCCTCTGAGCTTTGATTAGAACCTTGTGGATCAGAGGAAAGGGAGGGAAGGCATACAGGAGGCCGGGGGTCCGGGGCCTCGGAGAGGCATCCCTCTGCAATGTATCCCGCTGAGGGGCATGGGCACAAAACAGCCTCAGCTTGGTGTTCTCCTGGGGGGCAAACAGGTCCACCAGAGGGGTGCCCCACTGGGAGAACAGATGGTCCACTACCTCCTGAAGAAGGGACCACTCATTAGATGTCTCGCCACATGGTTCAGGGTGTCTGTCAGCCGACTGGACACTCTGGCCACATGAATGGCCAGTAGGTCAGCCTTGAGGCTGAGCACAAGGGTCCAGATGTGTAGAGCTTCCCTGCACAGAGGTAGGGAATGCACCTCACCCTGCTTGTTGAGGTAGCACATGGTCTTCATGCTGTCCATCTGGACCTGGATGATCTGACCCTGGAGATGTGGAGAGAAGACTGTCAGGGCCAGGCGAACAGCTCGAAGCTCCAGCAGATTGCTGTAACATGAGGACCAGAGGCCGTGGACCCTGTGTTCCTTCAGGTGGACACCCCAGCCCATCAGGGAAGCACTGGTCATGAGAGTGACCATCGACTCCAGGCAGACAAATGGGACTCCTTCCTGTAGATGTTCTTGGACAAACCACATCTGCTGGGTCACCATGACTGGCTGGTCAAGGTGGCCCTAACACTGAGACCACTGATAGGCCAGACACCACTGCAGGAAGCGATTTCTCCAGTGGACCCAATGGACCACACTGGTGCAAGCCATCATGAAGTCCAGGAGGCACAGGAAGTCCCTGAAAGGGTGCAACTGCCCAACCTGAAATGATCGGGCAAAGAAGGAAAGATCTTCCACACTGTCTACTGGAAGCTGGGCAAGGGCTCAGCAAGAGTTGAGCTCCACCCTGATGAAATGAATCACATGTGAGGGGATGAGTTCTGACTTGGCCTCGTTGACCAGGAGGCCAAGGCGTAAGCAGGTCTGGAGGGCCAAGTCCTTGGGCTAATCCACCTCCACCATGGAGGGGCCTGCAGTCGGCTAATCATCCAAGTATAGATACACCCAGATCCCTCAGTGCCTCAGGAAGGCTGCCAACACTGCTGTGCATTTGGTGACAACCCTGAGAGTTGAGGAGAGGCTGAAGGTATGGCCTGGAACTCATAGAGGTTGGATGGATGGATGGGGACATGGAAGAAGGTGTCCCACAGGTTCAGGGATCAGAACTGCATATTCTGCTCCAAGGGCAGAATGATCTGGTTCTCAGTGACCATTCTGAAGGTGCTTGACCATAGAAACTTGTTCAGGTCATGCAGATCCAAGATATTGTGCCAGTTCCCCGAAGGTCTGTTTGGGAAACAGAAAATATCTGGAGACAAACCCTGGATCAGCTGTTGGGTCCAGGATGCAAACCACCACCTCCTTCTGGAGTAGCAGGGTGGTGTCCTCCCAAAGGGAGGGCAACATGTTTGCAGACACCACATCCTCTCAAGTGGCACGGGCTCAACTGGGTTGGAGAGCCTCGAACTCCAGAGGCAAGCCCTGACCAACCACTTTGAGCACCCACTTGTCTGTGTTAATACTGGACCAGGCAGAAAGAAAGTGTCAGAGCTGGCCCTCCACAGGAGGATCTAGGGGAGACAGGATGGGAAGGGAGGGGGCACCCCCCAACTCATCACTGGGCAGGCTTTAAAGTGGAGGCAGGGCCAGTGGAGGACACTTCTGGACCTTGACTGCCAGGCTTTGAGACCACAGAAGTGACCAACCTCGGCCTGGGATGCCAGGACTGCTGGTGCCCAGCTGGGGTCTGGGGTGATTTGGCTACAAGGGCTGGGTTGGGCTGAAAGGACTTCTTTTGGGGTTTGGAGCCTTTGACATCCTTTTGAGCCAAGGTGACAGAGTCCAAGATGGTGTTGGACTTTTCAGTCCTAATGAGATGACCATCCACCCCTGGCCTGAACAAGATGGTGCCCAGCATGGGGACATCCACCAATTTGTGCTGGGTATCTGGCATAAAGGTTGAGATCGCAGCCAAGCCCGGCGGTGCATAGCCACAGCCATGGCCACGGACCTGGTGCAACAATCACCAATGTCCATGGCTGTCTGGAGCTGCTGTTTAGCCACAGCATGGCCCTGGTCCCAAACTTGATTGACCATCAACTGAAGGTCATCCAGGAGTCGAGGGAGCACCTCGTCAAGAGTGCTCAATAAAGCATGGGTGAAGTGGGCCATCATTACAGCTGAACTACCCTGCCTGAGGGCAAGAGATGAGGTCACATACACTTTCTTGGCCACACAATCCAGTATCTTGGATTCCTTGTTGGGGGGGTTTATCAGCATCCCCAACATTGCCTGTCTGGTGAAACACTAAGTCGGCCCTAAACCCTTAGCCGAGGGGTGTTCAGTGAACCCAGAGAGGGAACCCATAGGGACTGTATACTTCCAGGCCACATGGGCCAACAGTGTAGTGCAGAGGACTGAGCGTTGCCAGAGCTCCAACACGGGCCCAAGAATGGCCTTGGCCACTGGAAAGGCGACCCCAGGAGAGTCATCCCGGTCGAGGATTTTGGTAAGGGGATACTTAGCCCATTTCTGAATGGGCTCCAGCTGGATCCCTGTAGCCTCTGAAATCAGGCACAGCATAGCCCCGAAGGAAGTGGAACCAAGGTCTGTCGACAAATCCTCACCCAACTCCAGGCCACCCAGCCTGGAGTGCATGGAGGAACCCTCCGATTCTGAGGATTCGTCAAAGACCAGCTGACCTCCTGAGTCCCCACTAACCTTGTGGGGCTTGTTGGCATGTATGACTGTGACCAAAAGCCACCAAGTAAGCCCTGGAGTAGTACGGGCATCCTTGGATGGTGGACCACCCTTTGGCTAAATCAGCTGGGGTTCCACCCTAATGGGTGGAGAGGCCAGAATCGGTTGGCCGGAACAGGTTTGGGATGAGGTGGCGGCAGCCAAGGGAGTGTCAGGGAAGGGGTTGGCACTAGCTTAGGCCCAGCATTTAAAAAGAGCTGCTGCCACATAAGCTCCTCATAGCAGTGTTGCAACTTGTGGCAGAGTTGATCCTCCCCCCGAAGAGGAGGAAGAGAAGGAATAGTGACAACAACATTCTCCCAAGTGTCGAGAAAGAGACCGTTGACTTCGGCGAGGGCTATGCAACTGCGAACTACAGGTCACCGACCTCGACCACCAATGAACCAGATGGCGAGGAGAGGCAAGGAACCGGCAAGTGATGCCTGGGGTCCCCCGCAAGCTTGATGTCCCGAGTGTTAGGGATCAGGTGATGGAGCTGATCTGACCCACCTTGGGACTGGAATGTCAGGACCGGACTCCTGGAGAGGGAGGTATCCCCCTCGTCCTACAACAACAGGTCAACTGTGTCAAGAAAATCTCAACCAGCTGGTCAGCCCGCGTCTCAGACGACAGGCTCGATGGGGACACCATTCAGCCAGTGGCCTAGACTGACGCATCGTCTGAAGTCGATTCGTCAAGAAAGGTCAACAAAGCAGGCGCGCGGGAATCAAAGGTCCAGGAGCACTCACGGTCCCATGAACTATAATGGGACAGTTTGGCTTTTGCTTTGGAGTCCTGTTTCAAGGAGTTGGACCCATGGGAAGGGCCATCCCTGAAGGTAGGTAGGTAGGGACTGACATAAGTTACAGAACACCCTGCTAAAAGAGATCCCAAAGCCCAGCAGGAGCAGCGTGGACACCAAAGAAGAGCTCATGGCCACCTGGGTGGCAGCTTCCATGAAAGTCGCAATTGTTCAGCAGACCCGCGGCTGCGGAGACTACCCGGGAGTATCCTTACTGAACAGGAGGATCCTGCTCGTTCAGGCGACCCAGGAAAGCCGTGTGTACCAGTCCTCCAGGGTGGAAGGGTGCAAAGTAGGGCACAGGCACTTAAGCCGCAAGTCATGTATCTTAGTCCAGATAGTAAACACATGTGGCGTGAGGGTCCATGCATAACATCTTCTGTCCACGTGGACAAAGCTTGAACCAGGTGCCGACTTAGAAGTCGTTGAGTCTATGATGCCAAAAATAGTGAAACCGCAAAGTAACATGAAGACCAAAATTGAAAGTTTTTAAAATGAAGATAGGGCCTACACAGGCCCTATCTAACAGAGAGTGCTATGGAGGGAACCTGTCTCTTCCAGCGGAAAGGAAGATCTGACATCACGGGGAGGTGCAAAGGAGGATGCCACCCAGGTGGGTGAGAGGAGCCAGCTTGAAGACCTTCCAGACAGATTTAAAGGGGAAAGGAATTGTGCCAGAAGTGTGGATAGTACACCATTTCCACATCCCTGGAAGTAGTTTTTACTAGCAGAGAAATATCTGGACAGCAGCATGCCTATCTGTTCACAGAGATGTTCTAGTATTGCCAATATTTTCTAATTGCCAAAAAATGGAAATTACGTACTTACTGTAATTATTGATCTTCTTGGACAGTCTCCATCACTCATTCACACTAGTGGGATATACCGGAAGTAGCTAGGACCAGAGTGGGAGCCCTAAAATTTTCAGAAGGGTCGGGCGCGAGACAGAACACACACTTGCTCCAGCACATGAGACTAGCTCGCGCCTGTGTAGGCTATTCCCGCACGACCTCCAACCGCCTCAGTACCTTTTCGACCGAGGTGGTGTAGCGTAATTAATGAGAATAACTCATCCTGAGTTTCTGGGCCTGAGAGGGCCCAGATGGCCTTTGCAAGAAATGTCAAAGAACAATGTCTTCACAGTCTGAACCACAGGACTATGAAGACCAAGAAAGAAAACGAGTGAACCCAGGGGATGGTGGGTGGGCATGTGAATGAGTGATGGAGACTGTCCAAGAAGATCAATTAAGTATGTAATTTCCATATCTTCCTGGACTAAGTCTCCATCACTCATTCACACTAGTGGGAGAGTACCGAGCTAAAACCAACAACCCTGAGTAGGGTGGTAGGAGATAGGGTTCACCCAGAAAGGATGGCCAAGGACTGTCCTGCTAATAAAAAGAGCTGTCTTGTAAAGAGCATCTATAACATAGTGCTTACAAGATAAGCACTCAAGCTGTAACTCACCACTTTGCAGACGACTGCAATAGGCACAAAATGAAAGTCTGCCAGGAAGCCGCAACCACTCTAGGAGAGCGGCAAGAACTTGGCCTCACAATTTGGTCTAGGACCAAAATTATTAGTGTCAAAGACATGTATTAATGTAACATAAAGGGACCTCAGGAACTGAAAGAGTTGGAGGTAAATTCTACTGGTTCAGAGTACACCAGAAAGTGCAGATGGAACCCCCCACTACCAAGTATGGCTGACTTGTAAACAACAGGTCCAGGAGCACTCGAACCCCTTACTTGGTGAGCAAAGGGGGTCCAGGTGGAGTTAGCCCATCAAGCAGAATGGTCTCCACTTAGTCACTGGGACCTCCCTAATGGAAGGCCAAGCACGATTTAGAAGCCTCTTGTGGTGGTCAAGTAGAACCAGATCCTACCCACTGCATTTTCCAAAAGGAATCATCCTGCTCCTGTGTGTACAACTGTAGTAGCAGTCTCTGAACTCAGGGAAGAAAGGAAAAATGTACAGAAGGACATGTCCACTGCAGAAAAAAAACATTCTGACAGAAAAAAACAGAGACTGGATTTCTAAGGCAAATAGAGGCAGATGTGCGTTGAGGAGAGACACAGCAGGACCAAGTTAGGGCTAACCCATTCGTTGAAAGTGACTGAAAGTGGCAGTGACTCAATGCGGTGAGGCACTACTTACTCTGGCCTCCCTGAAGGGAGTAGGAAAGGATTCTAGTTTGTTTGCTAAAAACAAACATCACAACTCCATCATGCACTTGGAGAGGATAGCTTCGTGAGCAACTGGCATGGACCAGTGTGCAGAAACCGAAGGTGTGAATATTTGAGAAGCTACCTCCGAAAAAAGACGTACTTGACTTTCGGTCAAGAAGGAGTATATCACCTGTTAAGTTAAAGCAAGCAAGGAAGTAGGAACCTGAGTTCTGACTCGGTGGAGAGTTGCTTCTGTTGCTGCGAGGCTCTGCTCAAGTGAAGAAAGTCTGATAAAAAGAAAGGGAAATTAACAGACTGGGCAGTCGCCTAGGTCTAGGAAATATCTCTGAATGAGAGAAATCTCTTCTGGAGAAAGAGATGACCCATACCACCGCTGGATCGGACTCCCCCTAGGGGAAAAAGAAGTCAGGTACTCTTTACCGTACTCTTGAGGCTGAGGGGCTGAGGTGGAACCTGACCAGATCCAAAAAAGGGGGGTATCGGGTAATTTCGGCTAGGCCCTGTGCTGTGATAACACTTTTTTTTTTTCAGTCCGAGCCTAACAAGGCTTTCAGGCTGCTATTTCGCAAGGATTGTCTTCATACAAAATGACGAAGATGTTCTCCATCTGAGTGCAGAAGGAGCCTGAGCGTCCATACTGAAATCATGACCAGACTAATAATCACAGCTGGAGATGTTAACCACCTGTGCGAAGAAGCCACCGAGGGGCAATATCACAAGGGGCTATATACCTCTACCAAAGGAGCGGAAGGCCTGAGCGGCTCCCGACCATTAAATTAGAATGTTCCACAGAGTGTAATTATCTTGATGACTGAAAAAGTCTAGACGCAAAAGTGTATGGTCCACGGACGCAGTCTGAAATACTATAGTGGACCCCAATACTGAGGAACTACTGAAAAGATCTTCTATCACGGACTCTGATGATAGAGAGGATGTGCTCTTCAGTATATAAAATGAGTCATCCACTGTATTACTGACCAGAAGGACAGGGAAAGACCCATCTAGATGCACTTCTACCCCAGAAGGACCTCTAAGGGAGGTCTAGGTCAGAGCCACTAGAGACTCCGCCACCAGGAAGGATGTCGAGGAGCTTGATACCACGAAGGGAGCCAAGAAAGTGCTAAGCGGAAAGAGAGATTCCACAGGCAGAACAGTACAGCAGTGTTCTATCAGCAGAAAACCGCTGGATGACACAAGATCCCACATGGACTGCCACTCACTAAGATGTGCGGAAAAATAATCCGCAGAACAGGACTTCATTCTGCAGAAAACATCCCGACACAAGTTCTGCGGAGAAGAAGTCCGAAACTGAAAAATGTGTTATTAATTCTGCCAGACAGCACCCACTAGCACCCCTGCGGTACCAGCATCACTCATGGCACAGGAGGGCACCAAGCAGTGCCTATGCCAACCTGGGTGATACCCGAGGGCACCCACGGCAGTACCCACAGGCACGCCCAGCACCCATGCAGCAATGTCACCCGAGGGCACCCCCGACACCCATGGTACCATGGCACCCATGGCACCATGGTACCCATGACACTAATGGCAAGAATGGCATCCAAGGGCACCAGTGGCACCCATGGCACCCGGAGGGCATCAGGTGGCACCCGTGGCACTACCCGTAGCACCCATGGCACCCGTGGTGCCACCTGTGGCACCCATGGGTGCTCACATTGCCCTTGGGTGCTTGGCACCACACGTGGTTGCACGGCACCACCCGTGGGTGCTCAGCACCACTCATGGGTGCACAGCAGCAACCACAGCACTCATGGCGCCACACAGAGAGATGGCCCGATCCATGGCGCCAACCCATGGTGCCGACTAAGGCACGACGCTGACCAAGGCACTGAGGCACGGCGTTGAACAAGGCACCGAGGCTCGGTGCTGACCAAGGCATCAAGCCATGGCTCCGAGGCATGGTGCCGACCAAGGCACCGAGCCATGGCGCCGAAGGAAAATGCCAATGGAAATGCTGAGAAGAAAGGGAGAAGGAAAAGGTGGTGCCCATGCCGCCCCTGCATGGAAAAGGGAGAGGGTGTAGGCACGAGGGTCGACACGGATGGCGAAGGCATCAAGAATGCACCTCACCCATCGTGATCCAATCGACCCACTCCGATCCAACGGCTCTGAGGCCCAGAGGCCCCAAAATCAGGAACAGAGCCAGGAAAACTGGAAAAGTCAAACCCCCTGCTCCACAGGAGCAGCCCAGAGGCGAAACTGCCCACCGGAGCGCCAACAAGGACAGAGATGGAGTTCGGAGTCGAGAATGCAGCCATTAGGAGCGGGGCCAAAGCGGAACCCACCAACGTTGGTTCAGGCCCACTGCCCCCCTGATGAACAATCCTTATGCAGACGTACCAACGGGCAACCTCGAGTGGCACCGATTCTTCTTCCCCCAACAAGGAGGAAGAGCTCAAGGTCAAGCAGAGCCGGATCCCCGGAATCGCTAGATTTGTGCTTCGGTGGACTGTCTCCCCCTCGAGCACAGGACTGTCCATAGTCGGACACCCCCCCCCCCGTTAATTAAGGAGGGCAGACCGGACACAGCCCCTCTGCCATAAAAACTTTCACACTAAGTCCTTCTACCGTCACCGCTATCGTTTAAGGACGACTCCGTTGATGGCAGGAAAGAATTTCTTTTTCTTCTTCTTCATAATCTTCTTTTCTTGTTCGTAAAATAAGAAATTACTACTTAAAATATTAAATTAAATGCTAAAAGCTGCTGTCGTATAGATGAAAACTTAGACTCCGGCAGATGAGCGACGTTGATATCCAAGCGCACTCGATGGCGGGAGAAAAGGAACTGAGGTAGTTGGAGGGTCAATGCCGAGATAGCCTACAAAGGCGCAAGCTAGTCTCGTGGTGCCGCGCATGCATGGTCCTGTCTTGGCACCAACCCTTCTGAAAATGCTAGGCACCTGCTTGGTCCTAGCACCTCCGGCGTTATCCCACTAGTGTGAATGAGTGATAGAGACTTAGTCCTCGAAGATCCAACCTTTCTGTAGATAGACATACCTGGTGGGATTGTGGCTTTGCTACTGTTAGGACGCCAGGTCAAAGCTTTAGCTGTTGGGTGATTCTTCTCACCATGGTCATCTTTCACATTCTGAAAGCAAGATGGAAACCTTTCTTAATATCAACACTGTTCAATGTGGCAGCAACAGGGATGGTGGGAGATGTGTGAGGTCAAGATGTTCTTGCCGTCTGAGTGGGGATGTGCATCTGCCCTAAGTGTAGGATCTTTGGTGAACTGCAGTTTTACTCTCACTGTGTCAGGTATGCAAGGAAGATGGGAGATTGTAATGGGATAGATGTCACTCTGAATGATGAAGTGGGGAAGCTACTGCACCTCCCTTGCTGAAGCATGATGAGTGATGTTTCAGTTGACTAAGCATTCTTTCCCAGATGCAACCCTTCTCCCATATACTAAATGTAGCTCATATAGGTACACAGGTGTTAAGGGTGAGAGGACTCCAATCAGTACAATCCAAGATATGCTGCACTTTAACCAGCTTAAATTCAATTAAATTTTATGAAAAGACACAATTACAACCCAAAGGTTGAAGACTGCATGGAATATCCACTCAAACTTACTATGATAATAAACCAACAGCCATTTAAAAATACAGACATCAAAAAGTTTGTGTTAAGAACAAGTAGTGTTTCCAAGCCTGGTGGCTCTGAGGGTTGAAGTCCTGGGGCACTATATGCCTTGCTGAGAGAATGAACACATTTTACAGGGATGTTCTAATTCTTCTAGTTAGTGTATATATATATATATATATATATATATATATATATATATATATATAAAATATAAAAGCATTTTTCAATGCAGAATGTTCAATGCTTGTATTGATGTTGTACTGCGTCTTGCTTGTAAACATTTGTACTATATTGTTCACCCAGGATAAGTAGATGAGATGCAAGAAAAATTACTCACCTTAGTAATGTTGTTTCTTCTAATGGAGTCTTGCTATATTCTGACATATGCAGTGAGTCCCAACCTTTGAACTGCCCGAGATGAAAGAGTTAACTTTCCATGCCAGGCATGGAGCATGAGCTCGAGCTCGGTTGAGACTCTGTCTGTTATTCTTCAAACTCAAACTGTCAGATCTTTACGAGCTAAACTCACCAAGGTCCTGTGTGAAGCTGTAAACCTACACTAGCCAACTGGCTACTAAACATAAAACGCATTTTTGGTCCCAACACCAAGATTCAAGTCAGAAACCCCAAAATGAAAACACAACACCCACTCACCCCAAAAAGAAGGGGTGAAATGAAAAGGTGGGCACCTACTAAGTGCCAACACTGCACTGCCCACCCACATCCCAAAAACAGAGGTTCTGAGAGGGGCAGGCGGGGGAGGTCAGAATATAGCAAGACTCCATTAGAAGAAACAACATTACTAAGGTGAGTAATTTTTTCTTCAAACAACATGAAGTCTTGCTATATTATGACTATTGCAGACTACAAAGCAGTACCTCCATGGAGGAGGGACAGAACCTACTTAGGAAATAGGCTCTGAAGCACAGCTGTGCCAAACCGAGCATCACTCCTAGCCTGGATGTCCAGGGAGTAATGCTTGGTAAAAGTGTGAACTGTTTTCCAGGTAGCTGCTTGACATATCTCTAGAATAGGGATGTCCCTGGCAGCAGCCAGGGAAGCAGCTGTACCTCTGGTAGAGTGAGCCCCCAGGCCTGAGGGGAGAACCTTACCCAATTTTCCATAACAAAATTGGATACAAGAGACAATCCACCTGGCAATGGATCTTTTAGTGGCAGGTTTCCCTTTACCAACCTCACCATAAGTGAGGAATAGTTGGAGGGAGTCAAACCTGTGACCCTTGGTACGCTCTATGTAGTAACTAAGGGCTCTTTTCACATCTAAACTGTGCAGTCTCCTCTCACCAGAGGAGGAATAGTCAGTGAAGTAAACTGGAAGAGACATAGATTGATTAAGGTGGAAATCTGAAACCACCTTAGGCAAGAACTTCCTGTTAGTCCTGAGGACCACCTTATCTCTATGAAAGGAGATAAAATCAGGCTCCATTGACAAGGCTTGTAATTCACTTATGTGTCTGGCAGAAGTGATGGCTACCAGAAACATAGTCTTCAAGTTAAGTGCCATACCTGCTGAAGATAAAAGTCAAGGGGTTGCATAAGCTGAGCAATGCAAACATTGAGGTCCCAGGCAGGGGCAGGGTCCCTGAATGGAGGGTTGGTGTGAAGCAATCCCTTGAAAAACTTGGAGAAAACAGGGTGAGCTGAGAGAGAACAGGGTTTACCTGCTGAAATAAAAGCAGATACAGCTGCCAGATGTACTTTCAGTGTAGCTGGTCTCAGCCCCAAGCTATTTAAGTGAACCATATAATCAAGGACTGTGGGCAGATCAGCAGATTCTGGGGAAATATGCTTCCCAGAGCACCATATGGAAAATCTTTTCCATTTAGAATTATAAGTAGCCCTGGCGGAAGGTTTTCTAGAAGCCTTCAGGATATCCATTACACCTTGGGAGAGGTGTAAATCAGCAAACTCTAACTCTTCAAGAGCCAGGCCTTGAGATTGAGAGATTTGAGGTTCGGGTACCAAACCCTCCCCTGAGCACAGGTTAGCAGGTTGTAATTCCTGGGAAGACACAGGGGAAGATGGACTGCTAAGGACAGAAGGAGTGGATACCAGGGCTGTCTGGAGCAATCAGGATCATCTTGCAAGGTAGAGATCTGATTTTTACTAGCACTTTGAACAGGAGAGGGAAGGGAGGAAAAGCATACAGAAACTTCCCTTCCCAATTGAGAACTAAGGCATCCAGGGGGACTGAGCCCAACCCTGGGGTCTGCAGCAAAAAAGGGAAGTTGGTGATTGTCTGGGGCTGCAAAAGATCTATCTGGGGTGCCCATCTGGAAAATATCACCCAAGACCAGGGATCCAGTGACCATTCGTGATGGCCCTGGGAAATCCTGCTGAGAGCATCTGCCAGGACATTGTCCTTTCCTGGGAGGTGAACTGCCGTGAGGGAGGTGTTCAGGGAGTAAGCCAGAGACCACAACTTCATTGCTTCGGTGCACAAGGCCATAGACCGAGTGCCTCCTTGCTTGTTGATGTACCACATTGTGGTGGTGTTGTCTGTTCTGACCTGTACAACTTTGTTCTGAACAGATTTGGAAAAAGCTTGAAGTGCTAGAAATACTGCTCTGAGTTCCAACAGATTGATATGGAGCAGAGATTCCTGAGCCACAACCCCTGGGTGGTGAGGTCGCCCATGTGAGCCCCCCACCCCAAGAGGGAGGCATCGTGGTAAGGATTAAGGAGTGAGACTGAGTGACAAAGGAACCCTTGTCTCAATTGTTCTGACCCTGCCACCAGTGTAGGGTCCGGATCAGGGTTCGAGTTACTGGGATCAATTTGGTCAGAGGGACCTTCCTTTGAGACCAAAAGGCTCTCAAATGGAACTGAATGTCCCTCACCTGAAATCTTGCTCCCTGCATTACTGCTGTAGAAGAGCCATGTGCCCCAGGAGCTGTAGAAAATGCCTTGCTGGTCGAGACACCTGCAGGATGAATGAGGAGGCCAGAGAGACCAGGGTCCTTGCCCTGTCCCGGGGAAGGAAGGCTCTGGCCTTCTCTGTGTCTAGCTCTGCGCCTATGAAGGTGAGGAGCTGGACAGGCTCTAGAACTGACTTTGAAAGATTTAGAAGGAAACCCAAAGAAGTGAGCAGTTGCTGAGTTATCTGTAAGTGTAACTTGACTTGGTCTGGGGACTGGCCTACTATGAGCCAGTTGTCCAGGTAAGGGAAGATGGCAATTTTCTGCCTTCTTAGAGAAGCAACTACTACTGCCAGGCATTTTGTGAATACCCTGGGAGCAGAGGTGAGGCCAAAGGGCATTGCTCTGAACTGGTAATGGCCTGAGGGCAGCTCGAACCTGAGGTACTTTCGATGGGAGCTTCTGATGAGAATATGGAAGTAGGCATCCTTGAGGTCCAGGGATACTAGCCAGTCCCCTGGCCTTAGAGAGGGTAGAATAATTCCCAGAGTCACCATTTTGAATTTTGGTTTTAAAAGGTGCTTGTTTAGGTATCTGAGATCCAGGATGGGCCACCATTCTCCTGTCTTTTTCGGGGTAAGGAAGTACCTGGAATACAATCCTTTGCCCTGGTGTAGGGGTGGAACCCTTTCTACAGCTCTGAGAGCTAGGAGAGAAGAGACCTCTGCCTCTAAGGCAAGTGCCTCTGATGGATTTGCAGGTGGAAAGGATCTGGTTCTCATCTTTGGAAACTTTTTGAAGCTGAGAACCAGTCCCTGGCTTACTACCTCCAGGACCCATTTGTCTGATGTCAGAGACTCCCAGTCCTGGACAAAGTAAGCCAGCCTGCCCTACAGGTAGCTGAGAATCGGCCCTGGCAACCCCATCAGAGTGCCTGCTTGGCAGGGGCTTTGGGTTGGGGTGGAAGCAGGCCTGCTTGTACCCCGTCTGCCTCTCCCTCTAAAGAACCCCCTCTGGGCGTAAGCAGAAGAGGAGGCCTGGGCTTGGTAAAAAGGCCTATGAAAAGGCCTTCCCCTGCCCCTGGGAAGCTGCCTTTGAGGAGGGGCCTGCCTTTCCTTTGCCTGTGCACTCCTATAGGTGGTCCTATACTCATCCATTTTCTTCATGTAATTCTCTGTCTGCTTCCCAAACAGAGAATTACCCACAACAGGAAAATCCATGGCCTTAGTCTGGGTATCCTCTGACAGGTTAGTACATCTGAGCCAAGCCATTCTGCGAAGTGCCACAGATGTAGCCATGACGCTTGATGACACATCATTAGAGTCCACTGCAGCATGGAATTGCACCTTGGATGCCTCAATACCATCAGCAGCCACCTGCTCCAGCTCCTTGGCAGCTGGCCAGGGACCTGTTTTGCTAAAGCCATGACAGTGTCCCTTCTGGATTTCTGATATCTAGCCACATGCTATATAATACTGCCTGTCTGAGTCCCAAGGATGCTGCCATGTACTGTTTTTTTGCCATGGCATCAATCCTCCTAGAGTCCTTGTCCGGGGTGTGAAGCCAAGAAATATTTGCCTTGTCACAGGCTGCAGCCTGCACTACCCCAACATGGCTGCATTGTTGTGTAAGGAACTCCGTGATTGAGCCTGACAATGTGTACCTCTGTCCATTCTCTTATCCACAGGAGGTATAGTGTGAGGAGTTTTAGAATTTTAAATGTCTGTTTCCCAAAAGATTTATGCAAGGGAATAGACAGCCTCCTAGACTCTGGGATATCCATCATTTCTACATAGTCAGGCTCCTCTGATCATCCACAGCTTCCTCCATAGGGAGCTGGAGGGTTTCAGCAACTTTTTTATAAAACATAAAATGAGAAGGGGACTCAGAAAGCCTAGGAGGAGACACTCCTGAAGGTCTGTCTGGGGAGATGTCCGGGTCAATGGGCACATCCAGACTTTCAAATCCACATTCACTCTCCTCATACTCCTCTTCCCCTTCCTCCAGTTCATAATATTCCTCTAAATCATACTCTTGAACCAATTAGAACCAACCAAACCGGCGCCTACCACAATTGCGGTTCCAGTTAGAACGAGAAGCGACTGACAATTTTGATCGCTTTTGGCTATTTCTTCAGCGGTTGAGAGGAAGGTTTGGCTCCACACCAGCTGATTTCCTAGTCCTTTTGCTGGAACCGACTACTCAGAGTCGGATCTCCGTTGCCAAGAAGTCTCACCTGGTCAGAGGGCACCTTCTGGTCTGGTTTGCACTGAACCGGGCTGGCCATCCGTTCAGCGGACTTTTGGCCTCCCTTTCCTGAGCCTACCAACTCTCTTTTCCAGGGTAGCTGCAGGAAAATTTTTACAAATCTGGCAGTCTGCATTGAGATGGTCAAACCCCAGACAATAAACACAGGTGGTGTGGGGTCAGCCTTGGCAAAGACTTCCCCACACACACTACAGTGTTGAAACCCAGTGGGCCCAGTTTTTCTTTTGGGTTTCTCAGACATAGTGCCAATCCTATCCAAACTTACTCGTTTATGGCAATCCACCAGGGAAGACCCTCCTATCGGTTCCCAACCATGTCACGGGTCATGGAAAAAAACGTAATAAAATCCTTTTTTTTTAGAACCGATGAGAACCGGTAACCACACTCTAAAATTACAATTCAAGATTTTTTAAACACTTGATCGGTTCAAACCGAACTGATGAACTGTTTACAAGTTCCACACAGAGTAGATAAAATATAACCTATCTAGTACTCACAAATACCACAGACAGAGACTGAACCGACAGGTTATGGTTTCATTTCGGTCGAAAACCGAGAAAACCGCACTTTAACCGACAAAATGAACCGAGCAGAAGAAGAAATCTCCGGAGCGACTGTTCAGTGAGGCGGAGTAAAGAATCTGACGGTTTGAGTTTGAAGAACAACAGACAGATTCTCAACCGAGCTCGAGCTCAGCATTCCATGCCTGGCATGGAAAGTTAACTCTTTCATCTCCAGGGCAGTTCAAGGTTGGGACTCACTGCATATGTCAGAATATAGCAAGACTTCATGTTGTTTGAAAGCCTCATTTTCAGTGGTGTCCTGCTGTTACACATTGGTAGACTGTAATTACCCAGGACAGGGCAGCTGAGACAATATCTAATTTTCAGTGGGCCCCACATTTTGACCCCAAATTTCCAACAGCCTTTTATGACCTGATGTTATGATCAAGACAGGTCAATTTTAAAATCCCATCTGAAAGGTAATGTTGCTGTGTGACTGTGGCAGCAAGTTTCGGAGGAGATTCCAAAAATGACACCTGCCACGTTTAGGAGGTGGTGTAACACAAGGGATATGTTGAACATTACGGGCCAAAATCTGCAGAAAGAAAGTTATGGGTAAATAGTGGAACAATTCAATGTTTCCTCATAACTTACTTGTTTTTTTTTCGCATTTTTAACCCACATTTTCAACAGAGTATTTTTATAACCACTCCTTCTGCACATGACAGGTGACATTTATAAAACAGTGGCCGAAATGTCCTTTTGCGCCATAAGCATCAAAACACATTTTGGCTAGGATTTGAGAAATGACAGCTGTCACATTCATGAGGTAGTGTGAAGAAATGACTTGAAAATCTGGGGTCAAAATACTGAAAATTATCAAAGTCACGAACGTGCATTGAAAATTTTCAACATGCACTCATAACGTTGTTTTTTAATATTTTTACCCCACATTTTCAATATAGCCTTCTTATGACCCCACATAGCATTCCTATGACTCCACCTCATGAACAATGGTGGAGAACATTTGATTTCACACCTCAAGATTAAAAACACATTTTGACCAGGACTTGAAAAATGACAGCTGTCACATTCATGAGGTAGTGTGAAAAAAATGACTATGTTAAAAAGTTGGCGTGAAAATATTGAAAATTACCAAAGTTACTAGTGTACTTTGAAAAATCAATGTAGGCTTATAACTTTGTTGTTTTTCCATAGTTTTACCCCACATTTTCAATATAGCCTTCTTATGACTTTTTTTTTTTCCAAACTGAATATTACAAAAAAGCTGGAAATTGACTGGTCTGATTCTCGTTGTTTTTTGGGACAATGTCAATTCCTAGATTAACACTAAAGACAAAGGAGCAATTCAATTTCTGAAGGTCAATGATAACAAGATTACAGACCCTTTTGAATATAGCTAATTCCCCTAATTCAAAATGTTCTTATTATAGTTTGTTCACCCTTACTGTGCACCCCCTCTCTTCTTCTGAGGCAAACGTTCCCTATAATTGGCCTGTTTTTTACTTTAACCAAGTCACTGTTAGTGATGTTCTTAAATTACTTTCCTCTGCCCCTGATAACAGTTCTGATTGTGTGGCAGGGTCGGACAGTTTTTTTTTAAGTTAGTTAATCTTTAAATTGCCTCTTTTGTGTGTAATATTTACTTTATCACTTATTTCCCAGCGGTTTCCTACTGCTTGGAAGTACGCTAGGATTGTGTCTGTTCTTAAGAAACCCCATGCTGGTGAAGATTTTGTCCTATTTTGATCTTAAATCCTCTTCATAAACTTCTAGAAAAATTGTAGCTGAACAAATAATTGGAAAAACATAATATTACTTTGCGCGCAGCATAGATTTCACAAGGGTTTTGGAACTGGGACTGCCTTGGTCAGGTTCAAGAACTTGGTCCTGTGTGGTATGGATAATGGTTTCCTTACTGAGGCTATGTTGGTGGATGTGACCAAGGCCTTTGATCTTCTTGATCACAAATTGTTTTGTTTAAAGTTAACATTTTTGGTTTTTCATCTAACGTTGTTTCTTGTGTTAAATATTTTTTAATGGATCGTTCTCAATCTGCTGTTTTTTTTTATATGTATACATTGTATGCTCATTACTGCCCCAGCTGCCCCTTCAGACCGACCTCCCAGCCCCGTCACCCTGTTATCATCTTGACTTACTACTGCCTGGTCGCTGGGTGTGAAGCCTGCAAGAGGTCATTCATCAGCAGCAACTGGAGGTGTTTTTCTGCCTTTTCTCCCATCCCTGTGCTGGGGTAGAAGCAGGGGCGATACGAGAGGCGTATGTGCATCTTACAGTTCCACACCACCCTCCCCTATGTCTGGCCCCACTGACCCACACTACCCTCCAGCCTCCACCTGGGGTAGTCAGTTGGGGGAATGCCAGTCCTCCTCCCCGGAGGAGAGCTGTCCTCCGGACGCCAAGCTCTCCCTCCCCTGCTGACTCCCGATGACCTGTGTTCATTCCGAACATGGGTTGCCGCCATGGTGCAAGGTGTGGTATCCAGCACCTCAACCCTCAGCACCACAGGGCCGGCCCATCTGTTGGGGTTTCTAATGTGATGTCTAGTATTAGTAAAATTGATAGGGGTGCATCTCAGGGATCAATTTTAGGGCCACTTATGTTTACTATGTTTGTTAACTTTTTCCATCTGTAATTACAAACTGTCATTCATTACTTTATGCTGATGATCTTATTCTCTTTTCTTCGGCTAAGAAAGTTTCTAAGTTGACTCAAGATCTTTAGACTGAATTTTCTCTGTTCATAAATGGTTTTCTAAGAATTTAATTATTCTTAACTCAAAGAAAACGAAATTTATGATTTAGTTTCATGCTAAATAACTGCCATGCTCTTAAGCTTTATGACAATCAAGGTAACTGAACTGAGCAAGTGCCCAGTTTAAACAGATTCAATACATTTCAGTAGTAGCCCCCACCTCAAGCATGCATCTTACTCCACAGCAGTACGAGGATTCAAAGTTGCGCTTCAAAGCAATTCGTAGGTCGTAATTTTCACCCATAAAAGTAGTACCTCGATCCTGCGATTCCTTTTTTCAGCCTCAGCCATCGCCACTGCTGATGATGTTAGATACGCGTTTCCACGCGTCACGGGTGCCGCTGGCTTCATTTTCACCCAGATGGCCACCGTATTTCGAATGGCACCAGTCAACCAATGCGGCCTTGTTAGTCGCACCGCGCCACGCTTTTATTACACAGTGGCCATTCTAAGATTAAAACCAGCTGCAAGCTGGCACCCATTGACTGTATTGAGCACGCCTCACGCCTTCCTAGCATCTCGCTATCAGGCTAGTGAGCGTGAAGTGAGCAGGCAGAGAAAAAGGGAAGTCCTTGGGACCCGGAGTATTGCTTTGACGAGTGAAATTACTTTTTACAGATTACTTTTGGGGTGCAGCTTGAATTATAGAACTGTTGAGAGGTAAGGCACTCATACATGGGGTGAGGGCAAAACTTGGTGATTTTAAATACTGGGAGTTATTTGGATCCCTTGCTTACTTTTTCTGATTATACTAAGCGTGTTTGTTGCAATATTAATAAAAAATTGGAGCCCTTTGCAAGTTTCATTTTTTTTTTTGAATCAAGCAAAGCAATTGCTGTTGGTTCTTCTACCTCATTTTGATTATGTATTTAACCTTTCTTTTGAATTAGGTTCTAAGAGGTACAAAATCTTTCTGTTGTCTATAACAACATGTGCTGTTTTGTTTTATTAGCTCCTTCATGTACTCACCACTGTTATTTATACTCACAGCTTGTTTGGTTATCCTCGGTGCAAGTATACAATATTTGTTTGGTTGTTTAGTTTACAAATATTTTTCACTCCACCCTTTCCCCACTCTGATCTACTTTCAATCAAGGATATGTTGTCCAGTTTGCGGTCATCAACTGGGGTTGTTCTTAATGTTGGATCTTGTAAAATTAGAGCTGGTTTACGTTCTTTTATTGCAACTGCTCCTTGATTCTGGAATAGCTTACCTGAATTTTTATGTATTAATTCTTCTCTTCAAATTTTTAAAAAGCGATTAAAATTATATTTGCTTGTTTGATGTACTTGTAACTGTAAATTAATGTTTTTGCTGACTGTTCTATTTTTGTTCTGCATAATTTGCCCAGTCGGTCTGAAAAAGGACCCTCGGTTAATAAATTAAAATAAATAAATGATCCCACATAGCCTTCTTAAGACCCCGCCTCATGAACAAGGGCAAAGAACATTTTCAAATCCTGGAAGAAAGGTGATTTTGTGCCACAAATGCGATAAACACATTTTGGCAAGGATCTGAAAAATGACAACTGTCACATTCATGATGTGATGTGAAAAACTGGTTATGTTGAAAATTTGGGGTCAAAATATTGAAAATTATCAAGGTTATGAACATGCATTCAAGAAGTTCAACACAGACTCATAAATTTGTTGTTTTTTTAATATTTTTTACCCCAAATTTCCAATATAGCTTCTTATGACCCCACCTCATGAACACGGGCAGAGAAATGTTCAGATTGTGCCCAAAAGGTGATTTTGCAGTGATTGTAAAATCACCTTTCAGGTTTGATTGTATAATTCCACTGTCATTGTTTATGAGGTAGGGTCCCAAAAAGCCATGCTGAAAATTTGGGGATAAAAATACAAAATAACCATGCTATGATGACGAGTTCAAAACCTGCTGAAATAAATTGAACCTTATACCTGATTTCCTCAGTTCACGGTCCAGCGCTGAAGAGTGAAAATGTGTCTCTGGTCCAGACAGGACTACCGTGTTAGACCACAGGAAGATAACTAAGGGATGTATGGTGCTGGGTGCTAAGTGGGAGGGTCACGTGGGGGGAGAGTAACAGCGGTGGCAACACACACTGATGGACAGTGTTCTGTCCCATATGGGCAGCATCTTTTCCATGTAGGGTGGAGTACTTCTGACAGGTAAAATGGGGGACATCCCTCATAATGAAGGACAGTTGAGAGTTATGAATGGAAGAAAGGTCTGATAGAAGTTTAGCTTCATAATTCTTCACAGTCTTCTCTCTCTCCTGTCTCAACCCCCAGCCCCACATGAGGAACACCTGGCAACAGGGATGGGACATACTGGTGAGTGTGTACTAGGGAGCTGGTTGGCCACCGGGAAGTCCCATTTTTACTCCCCCCTCTTTTGCTGCTGGTATGCCCTTATCCGCATGCTGCACAAATGGTAATAAAGTCCCATTGTTGTCTGAGAACCCCCACAGTGGCACAGGACTGCTCTGTGTGTGTGGGGTGTCACTTTGGGTGGGTTCAGTTTTTTGTTTAGGAAGTGGAGCCTTGAAAGCAAAGAATCATGATTGCTGCTAGGATGCTCTTATCACGTATGTACTGCACAAATGGCAATAAAGTTCTATTTCTATCTGAGCCCCCCCCATGGTGGTACAGGACTGCTCAGTGTGTAGGGTGCCGCTTTGGGTGGGTTCAGTTTTGTGTTGAGGAAGCGGAGCATTGAAAGCAAAGAAATGTGAGAAAAAAGCAGAAGACTGCAAAAGGGGACACAGCACTGCTTCATTTTGCATGTGTTTGCCAACGTACTGTATATGGGAAGAGAGATCCTTTTATAATTAAATAACGGGTGTCCAGTCTGCCCAGTAACACAATAACAAGGTACCCAGCCGCTGTCCTTGGGCCCTGTGTAGCCCCCTTCCACACCTCTATGTGGAGTGCCCAGCACGATTCAGGTAATTCGAAAACAATTTCCTCACACAGCTGTTCAGTGCTTTCTAGTACACAGCAGGCTGATCATCACACAACAAAGCGTTACTTGCTGGGCAGCGTTATGCAGATCCAAAGAAATGGCCACCCTATTATTGGGCCAAGCTTTCTCCTTTGAACTATACACAGTTTCTGCCCAGCAAGCCAGAACAGTGTCATAACCAGTCCTGGCTAATGATTGGTGTGACACTGACAAGCCCGTGCACTGGCCTGCTGGACTAACAGTGACACCTCTCAAAACCCACTCCCATAACAATACATTTGCTTCGCAAGCACATGGCAAACATAAAATTGTTTCAAGGGTGGGCCACTAAATCATTTCAGCAAACCTGACAAATGCAACTGAGAGCAAAAGATTCCAAGCCACACAAAAAAACAGTGTTAACTTTAATGTATTTTTGGAGAGAAAAGTTTTTAAATAACTAAAAGAAATCAAACCATTCTGGACAAGGTGAGTGCTGTAGGCTTTGGTGGAGGCAATTTCTGTGGACTGCTTTTCTTAACAAGCATCTTCAAGTCTTTCTCTAGGTAAGCGTGATCATCTGCTTGTTTTCCAGAACGCTGCTTCAGGGACTCCACCAAGAAGGAACACTGAGTTAACAAACATGAAAAGGGTATTGTTCTTGTGTCTGTATAATTGTTTTGCATAAATAAAGCTGCTTACAGTAGTACTGAATCACATAGTAGTTATCCTTGCTAGTTCACATGTGTGTGCATACATTTTCTTTATGTACAGTACACTGCTAAACTGGTTTCTAATGTTTTAGAGCCACTGGCATAGGAGGTGCAGTCACTTTAGCAAGAGTCAGGTAGGGAGCTAGCACCCAGAGATGAAAAGCCTGCAGATCTCCAACCGTATCTACATTTGTGCCACAAAGTTTTACTTTCTTATATCAAGACAACATAAAGATTATGTTACATGAGGAGATCTGTTTCACAGATAGTGCTTTAGACAAAAAAATGTATATTTTGTAAAAAAAAAAATCAGCTGCAGCCATGGTGTCATGCAAACCAGTGCACAGCCATCCGGCAGCCACATATAGGCCTGTATGGCACCCACTACCCATATGAATTTTTTTATTTAGCTGTTTAACCAGGAGTAGCACACTAAGCTGAAAGGTGTTTTACAGGAGCGACCTGGGAGCACAGGAAGTTAAGTGACTTGCTCAGGGTCACACAGTATGCAAGTGGAAGCTGTGGGATTCAAACCCAGGTCTGGCTTGCTGAATATAACCAGATTAGCAGCTCAGAGTCTTAAACACTGCGCTATACTGCCTCCTTATTAGGAGTATATTAGGAGAATATTAGGCTTTGGTAGTGCCACACAAAGAGCATATGCACGGCACACCACAGCTCTCTGCCGCAAAAGACCCCAGGAGTAAAGGGGACAGCCTGACCCAAACAGGTTAGCACTTTAGCCCCTAGGTGCCACATTCAGTGACTGGCATGTAATGACCACATATGGCATGCAGTGGCCAAGTAGCTATTTGCATGCCATTATGTGACCAGTATCAACTCTGCTTAATGTTCACACATCTGCATGTGCAGTGGCATGGTGCAGAGTTCTGTCCATTGCTTCCATCCTCACCCAGTCCCTGTTCCCTAACAAAGAAAGCCTGGTAGGCTAGTGCCCCCCCCTCATTCTGATCACTACTGAAATACATACCTGCTCCCTACGTAGCGGCTCCCTGTAGTCTAGTGGTCCCCCCCCCATCCTGCCCTGATCCCTGTTATACAACCTCGTAACCCTCCACGCATTTACTCAGCCCACCCACCACCCTACACTTCTCATCTGTCACAACTCACCCGAGAAAAGTCCATCCTGGACTGTGTCAGAGCGTTCCATGGCAAACAGCACAGATCCCTCTTCTCACAACCTCAGCCAGCCGATGGCTGAATGAGAGGGCCTGCAATTCAGATGGTGGCCGGCTGAGGTGGTGAAGAATGGTCTGTGCCAGCTACCATCTGATACTTTGCCTGCAGTACAGCACAGGCTTTTCTTGGGTGAGTCTGTGCTGGACAAGGGTGATGGGGTGTTTTGTGAGTGGCTGAAGAGGGAAGGAGGGTTATCAGGTTTTATAATGGAGATCAGGGTGAAAGGGGTATCATTAGACTATTAGGAAGTAGTTCTGTATTCAACAGGGATAAGGCGGGGAGGCACCACTAGACTATCACAGAATTTACATATTTCAGTGGGGATCGGAGGTGGGCAACCACTAGACAACCAGGGATAATTTGTGCATTTCGGATGGGATTGGGGCTGGAGGATGGGTGTCCTGCCACTGTCTGGTACCAGTGCTGCGGGGAGGGGCACACACCATAATATGTGTTGATAAGAGAAGGGATTTGGAAGTACTAAATAGCACTGCCTCAACAGACAATTAGCACTTCCAAGAGTTTCTCACTATACCACTGCACCCTGCATGCAAGAGGTTTCCCCTCATTTGCATGGACGGTGGGGGGGGGAGCTTAGATACATAACAGTTAAAAATACATTCTGTTTATAGACTATTCAAAGTGAAAAGATTCTTACAGCCCTGCCCTAGAAAGTAAGAGTTTCATCTAGGCTTGCTGAGTATTTGCACTGAATACTAACACATTGTCTCAGTTATTACAATTCAACTAG
This sequence comes from Neoceratodus forsteri, assembly GCA_016271365.2. Taxonomy (NCBI): domain Eukaryota; kingdom Metazoa; phylum Chordata; order Ceratodontiformes; family Ceratodontidae; genus Neoceratodus; species Neoceratodus forsteri. The sequence continues at coordinate 51,502,362 of JADMNL010000025.1, forward strand.
AGAATACATTTTTAAAATGTTCAGTTTTCATGGTTTATAACACACCTTGGTAGCCTGAGAAGTGTGTATAAAAAAGCATTTGACTGTCCCCAACTGACCTCATGGTGCCTTTGTCTATGACGTCATTATGCTCACCATGACAACAGACTGTGAGGTCACAAACAGCACTTCTGAGGTTAGTTGGGGGCAGTTACATTGAACAAGTAACTCAATAACAGGAAAAGTGAACAAATCGGAAAACACTAACATTACAACTACAGTATTTGTTAGTCACCAGGCAGTTGTTTTCAGTAGTAATGTTCTTCTGGCAAAAGCATCAATATGCACATTTTATTTTCATTTTCTTTCATTTCTGAACACATGGGATTTTAAAGTTTTTAAAAGTTCCCACTCTCATGCCAAGCCCGCTGTAGAAAATTAAATATCTTGGTACAGTGTTGGCTGTTCACCATCAGAAAATCAAATTTGGTAGATCTCAAAATTTTGGCTGTCCTCCCTCCCTCTTACATCACCTCTCTCCTCACCTTTCCTGCACCTTCCTCTTACTCGCTTTGTAACTCTACCCTCGATCCTTCGCACTCCTTCACGTAATCCCTCGCTGGCCAGGCAGCTTTCTCTTTCTGCTTTCCCACACTTTGGAACTCTCTCCCCAACCATTCACCACTCCTCTTCCCACCTCACTACCTCTCTTCACCATGACTTTTACAGCATTCCTGCAATTGGACCAGATTCATCTGCCTCTTCACTTCAATTACCCCTCGCTCTCTCTCTCTCTCTCTCTCTCTCTCTCTCTTTCCCCTCTCCCTCTTTTCCGTTTTCTCTTGAGTAAACCCTCCTCCTCTTCCTTCCCTCATGGAGCAATCTAACCCTACGTTGCCACCACAGTCTGAATTACTGCCCCTGAAACCACTGGGCTGATTCCAGCCTGTTCCCTGTATAATTTGCACACACACACATATATGTATTTCTTGCTTACTGCCTATTGTATATACTGCCTGATGTATATTCTGCCTATTGTAATTTATTAGCCCTAGTACTGTATAGTATTATTCTTTTATTCTGCTGCTTTCTTGCACTCCTCCTCCCCTTTCCGCAGGATGCATCTGGAAATGCGTTGTTACCAGCTCAGAATGTCTTTCCTGGTGAAACATTTGAATATAAATAAATAATAAACAGAAGCATGTGCTAGCACCATCCTAATACATCCACAGTGTGAACTAATAAGTACATTCAAGGGGTAACCTCAAAGGAAGAGATTTTTCAAAATTGTGAGTGGCAGCCATCTTTAATGACATGAGTCATTAATTTAAACGTCAGTTATAAAACGGGGCACTCCACTGGTTTCTATGAGGCTGTTTTTTTTAATACAATTTGTAACGCTTTAAAGGGCCAATTTGAACAAATCTAGGCCACCGCTCACCTAACAAAGGCCTTGTTAATTGAGGGATGGCCTCGATTCATTTGACTTGGCCCTCTAAATCATTATAAATTGTAGTTAAAAAACTAAACACACAGAAACAATGAAACATGGCCCCATGCTCCCCAGACTTTTCCATCATGAAACATTAAAACACAGGGATGTGGCTCAGTATAGGGAAGTGGAATGGGTTGGGCTCTCAGTAGTAATCATTTTATTCATAAGATGTATATGAAGAGGATAGATGGTACAAAACTCCACTGAGCGATGGCTCAATTCCAAGGAGGAAATGGATTCATCTGCCTCTTCAGAGCCTAAATATGATTCTTTCCTCCTAAACTCCAACAATACATTTTTCTGCATCCTTGAACTCTGGGCCAGGTAAAGGCCAATGACAAATGATGTCTCTGCGACCAGAAAAGGTGTTCTTAAGTAAGCAATAACCCACAACAGCATATGGGGTTACTGCACATTAAGCAACACCCCAGGTGTGTTGTGAGGCATGAGGCTGCAGGCTGAGTGTCCTCAGAGCACCTGGGGTGTTGAGTAATCCCCAATAACCTCATACCCTGTCATGGGTTATTGCACTTATAACATGTGTTATGTGCACAACAAGGGAAAAACAAAAAAGGTTTTTTTCCCCTACTTAAAGCAGCAGTACTACCTAATTAGGAAGTGATCTGTTTCCAGTTGTTGTAGATCTACAGAAAATATGGTGGCTGCCCCAGCTACCTATTTTTTACTGATGCTGTCAACATAGCAGGTGGCAGAAATAGAAACAAAAACAAAGGGAAACTGAGCAAATTATGGGGTGATAGTACAATGACAGCAGGAAAGATTACCAGGAAAAGGCTCAACAGAGCACAGGGAATAAACTGTCGAAAAAGTGCAGATTTGTTTTACATAGTACTGCTGCTTTAAATAGCAAAAAAGGTACCGTATCCCGCCACCTTGCAAAATAGTCCCCAACAAATAATCCATACGTGACTGATGTTATGCACATAGACATGTCAGACATACAGTACTGTGAAAAGAGGCTTTGGGGAGCTTTGATCACCTTTTGAAACATCTGTTTTTCATAGTTTGAATAAGATTTCACTAATAATCATTAAAGCCAGTTTGACCTTAGGTGGATTATCTGTGCAAACTCTTTCCTAGTGCTATCATTATCAGTTATAGTCTGGCCTGATTAACTATTTTATAAGCTTGGTGTTGTGCCGAACCAATACTGTGAATCTTGAGAATACAAGGGCGTGGTTTTGATTAGTAAGCCTTACATAGGAGAGTACCACTTTCTGAAATCTTAAAGTATTACTACTGGTAAATTTAGAATTGCATAATTTAATATTAGGTTAAACAGGTCTATGCCTATGAAAGCTCTTTTTCATGCAGATTTAGAGTTATAGATCAACTGCTGCTATTGTTACTTATCTGTTTGTGAGAGTAGTAGTCAATTTAGCTTAGTCTGTTAGAGTATATTCATCTAAACTTGCAAACACCTTGCAGTCCTTCTTCAGTGTTAAGCAGCTTGTAGCCTGTAGGATATTTTTTTTGTATTTATTTGTGTTTATCCCCCCCGCCCCCGTTTGTTTTCTTCTCCCTTCTCTCTCATCTTCTTTCAGGTTAAATTACTTTTTTCAATTAAGTTAGTCAGTTTGGTTTTTTCCTTGTCACCTTTTCTGCATCAAATAAGTAACATTTGTCATCTCAAATAAATACTACGCTGATTTTTATTTGCTGTAAACATCTCTAAAATGGGTTAAGCCAATCTTACTATAGGAACATGGAATGTTAAAGGCTTAGGCTTCCCTACAAAGAGGAAAAAAATACTTTCCTCTCTGCAAAGAAAAAATTTAGATATAGCCTTATTACAGGAAACACACCTCTTGGTAGAAGAATCTGAGAAGTTGACTAGGGCATGGGTAGCTCAAGCTGAGTTTAGCATTTTTAATACTAAGAAGAGAGGGACTGCAATTTTAATCAGAAAAGGGATAAACTTCACTAAGACCTCACACTTCGGAGATCCAGAAGGTAGGTTCCAGATCTTGACTGGAACACTAGAGGGAAAGGAAGTGGCAATATTGTTTATTGTTTATTGAAAATTTCGAAATTACAACCTTTGAGTCAAGGACTCCTTTGCAAAGGCTCCATCAATCACGCCAGAATATTAGGACAAGACTGTTTGTACAAAAAGTTTTCAAGACAGAGACATTACATTTTGACACAAATGTTCAAGATCATAGCATAAGCAAGGCTATATGTCAGTTTCAATACAACATTACATAGAGCAAACAGATATTACATTCGACAAAAATTTAATATCATAGCATAAGTAAGGCTACCGTCAGTTGTACTAGAGGAATACACAGGAAACCGGTTGTATTGAAGTTTCAAAACAGGACATTACAATGGTTCAAAGATTCACTGTAACAGGTATTGCCTAGGCTCAGCAAATATCTGAGAATAGAGATGCTCCAACGGCGAGGAGACCCGTTGACCGACCACCTAAGGGGAAGAGGAGAACAGGTACAGGTCTCAGAGTTAAGTGAAACTTCTTGATCCCAGCTTTGAATAGACTTAGATTAAGGGGCAAGTAAAGGCGGAGGAAAGTAGATTGTTAGCCAGGCGGAGCTCGATAGCGGAAGGATCTTTGCCCTAGAGATGTCCTACAATGGGGGACTGTGTAGGAGGTACCAGCAAGTCATCTAGTGGTGCCCTATGAAGGGCTGAGCGGATGAGATGGTGGAGTCAATTGGTGTTTGTTTCATAAGGATCTTTTTGGCTTGGAGGCAGGTTTGGTACAAGCCTCCCTTCTAGGGTTAGCCAGTCTGCACGATAGTAGAGCAAACAAGTGTGAGTTTGTCTATTGCTGTTAGTGACCATCACGGCAGAGCTTTGTTGAGTGCTATATTGATGCTGCTTAGGGCAGATTTGTCAGCAGCGCCGTAAATGGTTATTCCATAATCGACTCAATGAGAGGACAGAGCTTGTAATGGCTAACCAAGCACCTGTGGGGTAAGGCAGTGTTTGTGCCTGTAAAGAATGCCAAGTCGGTATTGACTGAGGAGGAGAGAAGTTTAATATGATGATGGTATGAAAGGGATGTGTCCAGAGTGATGCCTAGATATTTAAAATGAGTGACCTGTTCAATGAGGGTACCCTGTAAGTTTGAGATAGATAGTTGGGAGTTACTGAGGGTTTTGGCGATGGGCAAACATCATGGATTTAGTTTTGTCATAGTTAAGTATTGGCGATGGTCAGAGAACCAGTGTTCAGGTTCCCTAAAACAACCTTGAAGGGCGCTTTGGAGTTGGATGAGGTTGTTGTGCTTCCAAAATAACACTGCATTGTCAGCATATAGCAGTAGCTTTCCACTGCAGGCTTGGGGGAGTGAGTTCAGGAAGAGAGTGAACAATAGAGGGCCAAGTATAGACCCTTGAGGGACGCCAGAACGAGCTGGTTGTTTGGACGAGAGTGTGTTACAAATTTTTACTTGTTGTGTTCTGTCGGTCAGATAGTTTTTGAACCAGGAGATAGTTTCAGGAGCAACATGGAGGACACAAGGGCACAGAGTAGAAGCTCATGACTGACAGTGTCAAATGCCTTGGTCAAATCAACATAGATTGCCCCAACTGCTGACCCTTGTTCAAGAGCTTCATGAATGTAAGATGTAAATTCTAGTAGTGCCTGTGGTAGTACTGTGCCTTTTTCTGAAACCATGTTGCTCATGGCAGAGAAGTCCATATTTGTCTAGGTATTCCGTAGGTTGGTCAGACACAATTCTTTCTAGTGCTTTTGAGAGGGAGGAAGGATCGTAATGGGTCTATAGTTGCCTGGGGAAGTTGGATCATCCTTTTTAGGATGGGTGTGATAATACCTCTTTTTCCATAAGCGTAGGGACTTGGCCAAGGCACAGCGAGTAGTTGAGGAGTTTGGTGAGATGCGGCAGAGTCTCATTAAGGTAAGCGAAGAATTTTAAGGTCAATGGATCACTGCTATAATGCAAGTTATGAAGGACTTTTAGAGGTGGCGCTTTGCCTCTATTGTAGGTGACAACGCCAGCAGCCTGAAAGGGGGGTGTAGGGGGACAAGGTGTATCAGTGGGTGTGTGGGAAATGGGTCAAAGAAGTTTGTAGAGGACAATACTAGGTCAGAGAAAGTGGTGTTTAGGGTATGGGATATGGCGGTGGGGTCAAGAGAGAGGGTACCCTGAACTAAGAGCTGGGTAGGTTCTGTGTTAGTGGTTTTCCACAGAGTTCCTTGACATTGTTCCAGAAAGATTTCCCAGAGCTCCAAGTAGCAGTAAAAGCTTGATGATAGTAAGTGGCCTTGGCTTGCGGATAGCCCTCGTGCATTTATTTCTTGCCTCTCTGTAGAGTTGTCTATCATGTGGCAGCTGGGAAGATAGTGCCCTGTGCCAGAGATTGTCCCTATGATGCATAAGTTGTAAGAGGGACTGGGTAATCCAAGGTGTGTCCCAGGTTTTTATTATCTTTTTGCGATGAGGGCAAATATGTCAATGATGTTGAAAATAGTAATAAATGCAGTGGCGTAGCGCTCTAAAGATTGGGCAGTATGGACTGTATCCCAGTCACAGGTGGCGAGGTATACTCTGAGGCGAGAGAGGCGTTTTTTGAGGTGCCTTTGGAGGAAGTTTAGGTCTGTTAGGAGTATTTTTATTTTTTTTGTCCACCGGCATATGACAGGAAGTGGTCGCTAAGTACATCAGGAAGCACACTGACATTGGAGAGATGGTTTGGGAGGTTTGTAAAGACAAGGTCTAAAAGAGTGGAGGAGCCTGTCCAAGGATCCTGCCTAGTGGGTGTCGGTACTACTTGGTAAGGTCATAGGCACGAGCTGCCTCTTTGTAGGAAGCCGATGAGCAGACTGCCAGTTCACATTAAAATCACCCATAATAACCAGTTCACTTTTTGGGGGAAGATATGTGATTGCAGATAGGATGGAATCAAACACTAGCTTTTGGTTTGCTGGGGGGATGTAAACTGCCATAATATAAAGTGGTTTACCAGGAGTACCAAGGGCAACTTTGATGGTAATGGCCTGAGCTCCATGTTCAGGCTTTGGCAGTGGTACTAGGAGAGGCTGGAGGGATGTTTTAGCATAGATGGCACATCCCCCACCCTTTCTGCCTATCCTATCAGCCCTGAATAAGGTAAAGTCCTGAGGGAGACCGAGGCATCAGGGACATTTTTTGAGAGCTAGGTTTCTGATAAGGTAAGGATGTCTATGGGGTGTTGAGCAAGCCAAGCCTGCAGCAGGGTAAATTTTTTTGGTAGGCTGCAGATATTGAGGGAGGCCAGGAAAAGGCCGTTATGTGCGCCCTTCTTACTGCAACTAGGCATGGGAGGACCTGGATTGGGATGGACATTGCCGGATATTAGGAGGAGGAGAAGGAGAGTATGCCGGAGAGCGAACATCCTAAGCAGCTTATTTGTATTGCAGCAATATGTAACATCTATGCACCCAACTCTAGTTGAGCAGAATTTTTTAGGGATATTAACTATAGATTGAGTACAATTAAGCACAAATATATCATTTTGGGGGGTGACTTTAATGAAACACTTGACCCTGTACTAGAGAGAAGTGGAGTGCCATCCTCCATTAAGCTCTCAGGTTCTCAAAGAGCCTTAAGGTCTTTGGTAGAAGAGTTAGATACGGTGGATTTGTGGTGCCTGCTTAACCCTCACGGTAGGGATTACACATTTTACTCACATAGGCACTTTTCTTATAGTAGATTAGACATGATTTTGGTCTCTAAAATGCTAGCTCCAGATTTGTTATCATCCCAAATTGGTAATATAATCCTTTCAGACCACGCAATTTCAAAAACAGTCCTTTCCCTCTGAAGTAAAAAGAGTAAAACTTCTAAGTGGAGATTTAATATCTCACTTTTACAAGATCCGGCATTCACCAAATGGATTAATCAAGAGGCTACGGGGGTTTTTCAAAATTAATGACAAAGGAGAAGCAGGGTTTGGTTGTTTGTGGGATATCTTTAAAGCTTTTATAAGGGAGCAGGATCATCAGTTTCTCTGTGGGGAGGAAAAGGAAAATTACAAAAGATCTTTTGGAAAAGGAAGATCAGTTATCACTCCTGGAACAACAATTTAAAGGTGGCCCACAATTCAAAAAACATATCCTAGGCCAAATTACCAAAATTAAATATGAGATAAACAAAATCCTTTCAGGTAAGGCCGAATATGCTCTATTCAGAGTCAGACAGTCTTTTTGGGAATCCGGTGAAAAAGCCGGTAAATTGTTGGCATATAGACTTAAAAAGAAGATCTCCATAATAATATTGCTGGCATTAAGGATGTGCAGGGTAAGGTAGTAGTGGCCAGTAACAAAATATCAAAGGAGTTTTAAATATTTTACAAGGAGCTATATCAAAATAGACAGAAAGGAGAAGTGGGTGGAACTGAAGCATTTTTTGTCATCTGTAGATTTACCCAAATTGTTTGATTCAGACAAGGATTTTAGATAGACCCATTTCTGCAGAGGAATTTCAGAAGGTTATTCAGGGACTGCCAATAAATAAAACTCTGGGTCCGGATGGCTTGTCTGGGAAATTTCACAAATCTCTAAACCCTGAAAATCATAACTACCTTCTACAAACACTTCAAGCTGCTTACTGCACGGGGTTTTTACCTGATTCGATGAAAAAAGCTTATATACCTGTATCACTTATCCCAAAGAAAGATAAAGATCCACAAAATTGTGAAAGCTATCATCCAATTTCCCTATTAAATGTTGACTACAAGATCCTGGCAAAGATCATGGCTAACAGACTGAAAGGATTAGTAGTCAAATTGTTGGGAGAAGAACAGTTCGGGTTTGTTCCAAATAGACATGGTTTTGAGAATATAAGAAGATTCTTAAGTTGTCTTTTCTTAGCAAGCAAACTTAAAGACATAGCTTTAGCAATAGCTCTAGAGTTTTCTAAGGCTTTTGATTCCTTGGAGAGGGAATACCTCTTTGCAACGTTGGACAAGTTCAATATAGGCAAGAGGTTCATCTCTGGTATTAGAACCCTTTATACCAATCCTTCAGCGCAGGTGATTACTAATGGTTTTATATCCAATCCTATTAATATGTTTCGGGGGACAAGGCAGGGTTGTCCGCTTTCACCATACTTGTTTATTTTAGCCCTTGAACCCTTAATTTGGAAACTCATGGACAACAAATTAATAAAAGGTATCAAGGCAGGTGCAATAACGAATAATGTATTCACTTTTGCTGATGACATCCTGCTCACCGTCTCAAATCCTTTATCGGCTATAAAACCATTAGAAGACGTTTAATTGGAAGAAAACACAGGTATTGTCACTTAACGATGTTAAGGGATGGGACAAAGCATTGGGAAAACTTGGAAAAGAAACACGGTGTCCCGAGTATTTGACTTACTTAGGTATTAAGATACCAAAGGACAGTAAAAAAATCTTAGATCTGAACCTTACGCCATTGTTAAATGAGATTGACAGAGATTTTAAAAAGTGGACTAAGTTGAATCTTTCTTTATGGGGGAAAATTAATTCTGTTAAGTTGTTAGTAGCTCCAAAATTGTTTTTTCTATTTCAGAATACCCCTTTCATAAACTACAAACAATTTTTTAAGAAATTCAATGCTATGGTTAGGAGGTTCTTATGGGGGGATGCTCCGCCAAGATTGTCATCAAGTAAGGTGAGGTTAGACGAATCAGTAGGAGGCTTCGGACTACCCCACTGGGAAAAAATATTTAGTGGCTTTTAGATTCAAACAAGCGGCATTGTACATTACTTCAGATAACAATTCTAAAGAACCCCTATGGTTTAGAGTAGAGAAACTGATGATTCTTCCTTACAAACCTTCTGATCTTCTGTTCTTGTCAAGGCCTGGAAATTTAAAAGGTTATACGTGTCTTGATGATTCCCTGTCTAGTATTAAGGCACTCCAAAATATTTTAAAAATTGAATAAATTCCTTTAAGATTAACTACAGTTTGGAATAACCCCAAATTACTCTATAAAGGAAACATTGTAAAGGATCCAGGGTGGGGGATATTGGGTATCACAAATCTTGATGATCTTTTGGATCATTCAGGCACATTGCTGTCCTTCGAGGAACTGAAACCGAAGTTTGGATGAGATAAATTCCACTTTGTCATTTATTTACAACTCAGGAAAGCGCTGTTGGAGTCAGTACTAGGCATGAATCTCACCCTACCAGAAAATAAAGAATGGGGAACTATATTGTCTCTGTCAAATCTCAGAAAAGGGGTAAGCTTAGGCTATGAGCAACTAAATGGAGCTACAGAGCATTCATTATTAACATGTCCGGCTAAACAGAAATGGGAAGAGAACATAGGTGTTTGCATTTCTGATCTAGAATGGTCCTCTGCTTGGAAAAGTGCATGTATAAGCCAGCAAAGAGGTTATAGGGAGCACTATACAGTACAAGATTTTGCATTATAGAGAATAATGTAGAAATTGGTGTGTGTAACGAGAAGTTTACACACACACCCGAGTAAGATGCTACATAAGCCCCTACAGTGAAGCCTCGAGGGTTTGTGCAAGCATCTTACTCTCAAGGGTGTGTGTAAACTTCGAGTTTACCAACACCCCATATTTTATTTTATAATTAATGGTGATTTGAACTGTTTGCAGCTTTGAGCGACTTAGCACGGCATTAGCGGTTACAGGAAATTATGCCACAGTTTCCTATGGGAAAAAGGAAGCCATTAATTATATTATAATTATTCCCCAAGAGACTGCATTCAATGGGTTATCGTCTAGAAGGGCCTTGCTGAAATGTAATCAAAAACATGCTAATCTACTGCACATGCTCTGGGATTGTATGCACATATATCCCTTGTGGAAGATGATTATAACTTTTGTTAAATCTGCTTTTGAGGTCACAATACCATTTACCCTGCAATTTCTGGTATTGGGCATAGATCCAGAGGACACAGCTCTCAATATGCAACAGAAGGCAGGGATTTGGGCTACTGCTCTAGTATTCAAAATAACCCTGCTTTCTAACTGGAAGGTGAAATGTGCTCCTTCTCCAAGAATGGTACAATAAATTAAGTGAGACCATCAATAATGAACAAATAGCTCATGGTATTGCAGGCAAATCCCATCTCTTTGAGAGCACTTGGTCACCGATTTTGGCCATGTTGGAAAATATGTGCTAAGTTCCAGCTCATATTATTTTTAAAATACATAACTCCCCTGTGTGAGCCAATCTAATAGATAACTCTATAGGAATGTGGTTTCAAGAGGTATAAGCAGCAAAATGTTTCTCATCCTTGTATGAAAGATCTTTCATTTCATTCATAAGAAGTATGTATGAGGGTCAAAGAAGAGGTTAGACTGAGGTAATTAAATTCAATCCAAATGTATGTAGAAAGAAGATAAATTCACTACTTATCTGTGATTGTACAAAAGAAAAATGTTATGTTCGTAGGCATGTAATGTTTTCTTTCTAATTTTGAAATCTCAATAAAATCTCGACTGGAAAAAAGACATGCAGTACTGACATGAGTTCTCACATTTCTGTTGCATAACATACTGTCCTACACTGCCTACAATGTGTACTATCCTGCCCTTACCACACACACATGCAGGTCACAGCACAAAGTCAGCGGTCGGGATGTCTCTGTCTCTCTCGTTCCCTCTCACACCTCACATTGTCTGTGTGTCTCACCCCCCTCTCTCAGCTGCCTGTCAGTCATTTTACCCATTGTGTCACACAGACAACACATGCACTTCAATGGCTACAGAATAAATAATAACTGAAAAAAGAAATGGAAATTATGTACCTACCGTAATTCTTGATCTTCTTGGACAAAGTCTCCACCATTCATTCACACTAATAGGATCTACACTGGAGGTGCTAGGACCCAGAGGAGCAAACTTTTGCAGGAGGTGGCAGCCAGAGATGGAGCCGCGAGGAGCAGTGCCGCAAGCCTCAGCTCGTGCAGCAATGACTATCTCAGCGTCGACCCTCCAACCGCCTCAGTACCTTTTTTCTGAGGAGATGCAGCGTAATTCAACCTAGAAGGATAGCCTAACAAAACCTGGACATAAGATAGTCTGGAAGACCCGTATAAGGAGGGTCAGAAAGAAGTCCTCACAGCCTAAAGATTGGGAGAGAAGACCAATAACAGAGGTGGGTGTGGGGAATGGTGGGTGGGCGTGTGAATAAGTGGTGGAGACTTTGTTCAAGAACATCAAGAATTATGGTAGGTACGTAATTTCATATCTTCCTGGACATAAAGTCTCCACCACTCATTCACACTACTGGGAGAGTACTAGCTAATAATCCCCGAGAGGGAGGCAGGAGAGAAACCATGAGCTCACAAATTTAGGACAGAAGTCCATTCAGGATGGTTCTGCCAAACAAAATATGTCGCCTGGAATGGACATCCAGGGCATAGTGTTTGACGAAAGTATGCACTGAGCTCCAGATAGCCACATTACAAATATCTGCAATGGGCACATTGCGAATTTCCACCAGGGATGCCGTGACTGCTCTAGTAGAGTGAGCGTACACTCTGCCCTCCAGCTTAACCTGCACCATGGAATAGCAGTGGGGAAGGCATGCCACTAGCCATGCTGAAATGCATCTGATAGCGACAGGTTGACCCAGCCAGGTCTCGCTGAAGGAAACAAACAGTTGTTGAGCTTTGCGAATTTCTTTGTTCTATCTAAATAGAAATGCAGAGCTCTTTTAACATCCAAAGAATGAAGGGAACACTCTCCTTCATTTTGGAAGTTCGCAAAGTAAGTAGGTAGGACCAAAGGTTGGTTTAGATGGAATTCTGAAACAACCTTAGGGAGAAACTTAGGATGGGTCCTAAGAACTACTCTGTCTTTATGAAACACAGTATACAGAGGGTCTGTGACCAAGGCATGTATCTCAGAGACCCTGCGGGCCGAGGTAATGGCCACAGGAAGGCCGTTTTCCAAGTGAGAAATTTCAGCTCACAGGTAGCTAGAGGCTCGAAAGGCTTTCGAGTGAGCATGTCTAGTACAAGATTAATGTCCCAGGCTGCGACTGGATGTCTGATAGGGGGTCTGGTATGCAGAATTCCCTTAAGAAACCTCTTAACCACAGGTAATTGAGCCAGTGACAAGGAAAGTATTGGCTCATGATAAGCTGAAATGGCACAAAGGTGAACCTTGACTGTAAAGTATTGCAGACCTGAATTTGAGAGGTCTAAAAGGTACTCTAGAACTTTAATTGATGGACAGGAAAAGCATTCAAAGAGGATTTTGCATACCAGAGTGAAAATGCTTCCATTTGGCTGTGTAAGTTTTTCTAGTGGCTGGATTGCACACAGCCAGAAGAAAAGCAGTGCCTTTGGAGGTGGGCAGATGACCTATTTAGGAGGCTCTGCAAAACTGCTATACCAAACCAGGCATCACTCCTGGCCTGGGTATCCAAACAGTAATGTTTAGTGAATGTATGGACTGTTTTCCAGGTAGCTGCTTTACAGATTTACAATAAAGAAATATCTCTTAGAGCTGCTATAGACTCAGCTGTCCCCCTTGTAGAATGGGCCCTAAGCTCCTGAGGGGGCTGTTTGTCTATTTTGCTATAACAGAACTGGATACATGCCACAATCCATCTTGCTATGGATCTCTTAGTGGCAGGTTTACCTTTTCCCACTTCCCCACAAGTCAAAAAGAGATGGGTTTTATCTCCTCTACGACTTTTTGTATGTTCCAGGTAGTAGCAGATAGCTCTTTTAACATCCAAGTTATGCAGTCTACATTTATCCGAAGTAGAATGGTCAGTAAAGAAGACTGGAAGTGTGATGGATTGATTAATGTGAAAATCTGAAACCACCTTTGGAACGAACTTATTATTTGTCCTAAGGACCACCTTGTCCCTATGGAATGCCACATAACCAGGCTCTATGGACAAGGCCTGGAGTTCACCGACTCCTGGCAAAGATCTGGCAACCAGGAACACAGTATTCCAAGTCACATACTTGAGATCAGCTGTCGCCAAGGGTTCAAAGGGTGGTTGCATAAGCTGTGCTATGCAAATATTAAGATCCAGTACTGGAGTGAGAATTCTGTGAGGTGGGTGCAAGTGCATCAGTCCCTTAAAGAAACTCCTGAACACAGGGTTAGATGCCAAGGAAGATGTCTTACCTGCTGACAAGTAAGCAGAAACTGCAGTCAAATACACCTTCAATGTGGACAGCATTAAGCCCAGAGAGTGAAAGCGGGTAAGGTAATCCAAAATCACAGGCAATCCTGCCTGATTATGGTTCAGGTTTTTATTCTGACACCAAATAGAAAATATTTTCCACTTGGAAGAATAAATCTTTCTTGTAGAAGGTTTTCTAGAAACCCTGAGGACTGCCAAGACACTTTCTGAAAGATGCAATTTGGCATACTCTAGGTCCTCAAGAGCCAGGTCTTGAGTCTGAGGGACCGAAGGTTCTGATACAGGATCCTGCCCTGGAATGAAGTCAATAGGTTGTGCCTCCAGGAAGGCTGATCGGTTTGGCTATTGATAGATCCAGTGCCATGGAGTGCCAAGGTTGCTTGGTCCAATATGGAGCAATTAGAATAATTGTGGCAGACTGGGATTTGAGCTTGATCAGAACCCTTAGTAACAAGGGAAACAGAGGGAAGGCATACAGAAAATGAAAATTACGTACCTACCGTAATTCTTGATCTTCTTGGACGAGTCTCCACCACTCATTCACACTATTGGGACTGCGCCAGAGGCACTAGGACCCATCGGGAGCAAACTTTTTGCTGGAGGGTCGGTGTCAGAGATGGTGCCGCGAGGCATGGCGCCGTGAGCCCTAGCTCGCGTGGCAATGACTATCTCGGCGTCGACCCTCCAACCGCCTCAGTACCTTTTTTACCAAGGAGGTGCAGCGCAACTAAACTAAAGGTAACCTAACCTTAGGCCCGGACATAAGATAGTCCGGGCGACCCGTGTAAGAAGGGTCAACAAAGAAGTCTTCACGGCCTAAAGATTTGAGGGAGTGAAGACCAACACAGTGGTGAGCTCGGGGGATGGAGGGTGGGCGTGTGAATGAGTGGTGGAGACTCGTCCAAGAAGATCAAGAATTACGGTAGGTACGTAATTTTCATATCTTCCTGGACATAAGTCTCCACCACTCATTCACACTATTGGGAGAGTACCGAGCTAATAATCCCCCGAGAGGGCGGCAGGATAGACCAAGAGCTCACGTTTCTAGGACAGGAGTCCATTAAGGATAGTTCTGCCAAAGGTGGAATGTCGCCTGGCATGAACATCCAGTGCATAATGCTTAACGAAAGTATGCACTGAGCTCCAGGTGGCGGCATTGCAGATGTCTGCAATAGTACGCTAAGCAATTTCCGCTAGGGATGCCAAAGGACCGCCTGGTAGAGTGAGCGTAAACCCTACCTTCCAATTTAACCTGTGCCATGGAATAGCAGTATCGAAGACATGCCACTAGCCATGATGAGATACATCTGATAGCGACAGGTTGACCCAGCCGGGTCTCACTGAAGGAAACGAAAAGTTGTTGGGCCTTGCGAAAATTCTTGGTTCTATCGAGATAGAAACACAAAGCCCTCTTAATATCCAAAGAATGAAGAGAACGTTCTCCCTCATTTTGGAAGTCCGCAAAGTAAGAGGGAAGGACCAGAGGTTGGTTTAGATGGAATTCTGACACAACCTTGGGAAGAAATTTAGGATGAGTACGAAGAACTACTTTGTCCTTATGGAACACAGTATACGGAGGGTCTGTGACCAGGGCATGCATCTCAGAGACCCTATGGGCTGAGGTAATGGCCACGAGGAAGGCAGTCTTCCAGGTGAGAAATTTTAACTCACAGGTAGCCAGAGGTTCGAAAGGTTTCTGAGTGAGCATGTTCTAGCACAAGGTTAATGTCCCAGGCTGCAACTGGACATCTTATAGGAGGTCTGGTATGCAGAATTCCTTTAAGAAATCTCTTAACCATAGGTAACTGAGCCAGAGACAAAGAAGAGACCGGCTCATGATCGCTGAAATGGCACTAAGGTGAACTTTGACTGTAGAGTACTGAAGACCTGAATTTGAGAGGTCCAAAAGGGTACTCTAAAACCTTGTCTGGTGGACAGGAAAAGGGATTCAAGAGGACTTTGACACCAGAGCAAAAACTTCCCACTTAGATGTGTAAGTTTCCGAGTGGCTGGCTTCGAGCAGCCAGAAGAATGTCTGAAACTCTTGAGAGACGTTGAACGGTTCACTTCTACCTCTTCAGGAGCCAAGCGTGAAGGTGAAGCGATCTCAGGTTGGGATGGACCACCGGACCCTGAGTCAACAGGTTCACCTGCAGGGGGAGTGGTCTCGAAGGAACTGCCAACATATTGTTGAGTAGTGGAAACCAGAGTTGTCGAGGCCAAAAGGGAGCAATGAGAATCATCTTGGTCCCCTGAGACTCGAACTTGAGGAGTACTCTCTGAATTAGAGGAAGGGGCGTAAAGGCGTAAAGAAATCATTTTGTCCACTGCAGCCTGAATGCATCCTGACAGAAAATGCCAGGCCCGGGAATTCTGGAGCAGAAGAGAGGCAGTTTTGCGTTGAGTGGGGATGCAAAAAGGTCCAGGTCTGGAGTTCCCCACTCTTCGAATAGTGACTGAACTATGACTGAGTCGAGAGACCACTCATGAGGATCTGCCTCTGTTCTGCTGAGGCGGTCTGCCAAGTCGTTTTGTACTCCTGGCAGGTAAACTGCTTGAATTAGAGCTTTGTGTTCCAAGCACCATTCCCACACCCTCATCGCTGCCCTGCATAAGGGGGTAAGAGTGAGCACCGCCCTGCTTGTTGATGTAGTACATCACTGCTTTGTTGTCTGTTTGAAGGAGAATGTCTTGTGACAGAGAATGTCCTTCAACGCTCGGACCACATAAAGGACGGCTCTCATCTCTAGGACGTTTTTGTGAAGCTGGGACTCGAGTTGAGTCCACACCCCTTGAGTGTGGAGAGTGCAACAGTGAGCTCCCCACCCCATTAGCGATGCGTCCATGGTAATGGAGATCTGATGATCCAGAGGAGCAAAGGGAAATCCTTCCAGGAGATTGCTCTCCTGAGACCACCAGGTGAGGGACCTCTGTAAGGGTTCTGTCACCTTGATGGGATAAGACTGCGGGTGAGTGGTTGGAGACCACTGAGCACTGAGCATCCATTGAGTGGTTCTCATGTGCAGCCGTGCTAGGGGTACAGTGAACACTGAGGATGCCATGAGGCCTAACATACGTTGCATCGAGAGAGCTGTAACTGATCTGTTCTCTCCAATGTAACAGGCCATCTGAAGGATATCGTTCCTTCTGTCTTCTGGAAGGAAAGCCTTCGCACAAGAGGTGTCCAGAAGAGTCCCTATGAAAAGGAGTCTCTGGGAGGGCTGCAACTGAGACTTCTTGAGGTTCAGCAGAACTCCCATGGACATAAGAAGGCGAGAAGCCATCTGTACGGCGTCCAGAGTTCCTTGTCTGGAAGGGCTTGCTAGGAGCCAGTCGTCCAGGTAGGGGAAACACCTGGATACCGAGTTTCCTGAGATGCACTGCGAGAACTGCACAACACTTTGTAAAGACTCGCGGCGCCGAGGATAGCCCAAAGGGCAGGACTCTGAACTGATAGTGTTGACCCAGAGCCACAAACCTCAGGAATTTGTGATGCCTCGGGTGAATAGGAATGTGCTGGTAAGCATCCTGCATGTCAGGGAGGCTAGCCAGTCGTGTTGATGAAACAACGGTAACAGGGTTCCCAGAGAAATCATTTTGAATTTCTCCCTGGGAAGAAATTTGTTTAGCTTTCTGAGGTCTAGAATGGGGCGCATTCCCCCGGACTTCTTTGGAACCAGAAAGTAGTGGGAGTAGGACCCCATGTTTCGCTGATGCAGAGGCACCACTTCTACTGCCCTGTTGTTCAGAAGGCCCTGAATCTCGGCGGCGAGAAGGTCTAACTGAAGGGTTGACAGCCTGGGCTGTCATTTGGGAGGACGATCCGGAGGGGTCTCCAGAAAATTGAGAGAATACCCCTCGCGAATTATCCGAAGGACCCATTTGTCTGAGGTTATGGACTTCCACTGGCTGTAGAAGTGCATCAGGCGACCTCCCACCGGAGGAAAAAGTCCACCTCGGGCAGTTGAGATGGGACTTGGGCGGCAACTCATAAAGTGGCGCTGGGCGCTTTGGGCCCCTGCACTTTCTGTTGCGCCTTCTTTTGAGGTTGGGCAGGTTGGTTCTTATGGAAACTTCCTCTGCCTCTGCCCGAAAGGACTGACGATTATGAAATTGCTGCCACCGACATGCCCTCAAGAAGGGGCAGGAGGGGGTCGAGCCAGCTTAATGGCTGACCTAGTCTTCTGTGTAGCTTCTAGAGCTTGCTCTACCTGAGGACCGAAAATATAAGAGCCGTCAAAGGGCAACGCCATCACCTGCTGTTGCACATCATTCGTGAAGCCCGAAGTACGCAACCAGGAGTGACGGCGAGTACAAATACCAGCAGCTGCTGAACGAGAAGCAGTGTTGAAAGCATCCATGGCTGCTTTGACCTGCTGGTTATTAGATTCAATACCTCTGTTAATGGTTTGAAGAAGCTCTGGCTTTGAGTCCGAGTCCGGAAGAGCTTCAACCATTTGCTTGATAGAATGCCACAGGATATACTCATACTGGGAAAAATAACCCTGGTAACTGGCAATACACATACTTAGAGTGGACGCAGCAAAGACTCTCTTACCTAATGTGTCTATCTTACGAGACTCTTTGTTGATAGGTCGAGCTGTAGTAGTTTGAGGAAGAACTACCTTGTCATTTTCTGCCAGGACTACAATAGGATCCGCAAAGGCTTGGGATGCCAAGATGGGACGATCCTTGGGAGCTGAGTATTTCCTATCAATGGATTTAACCACCGAAGGGGTAAGAGCAGGATTATTCCATACCATTTGAGACAGCGTCTCGAAGGAAGGTTGAATCGGAGGAGTCAAATCCGTAGGGATCTCCGAAGCATGAAGATATTGGAGTCTTAACAGCTTCCCAGGATCGATGTCTGTAGTCTGGAAAGAAAAGAGTGGAGCTCAGATTCTTCAACAGAGACTTAAAGGACAGGTCCTCGACCACAGGCTCTGTAGCAATAAAAGATCCTGTTTCGTCCACTTCATCACCCAGCCGAAGGTCTGGGTCAGGCTCAACGTCATCTCCTGACAGTCCAGGAGGGACTGTATGGACAGGAAAGAGATGAAAGCTAGAAGAGGAAGGAGGAAAAGAGACAAAGGAAGTCCCTGAGCCCCTGGTGCGAGGCGCGCAGCGCCGAGGAAACAGCGCTTCGAACCACACAGCACCGAGGGTGGCTGCAGCACCACCGGTGCTGAATATGGCACCTTGCAGCGCCGCCGGCGCCACAGACAACGCCGAGAAGACGCTACGCGCTGCAGGCGACGCTAGGACAGCGCCAAGAAGCTACACGGCAATCAAGGTACTCAGAGACCAAAAATAGGCTTTGAAGTATAAGAAACAGGAGATAAGGGCATCAGTGTGGCCCCTTGCGCCAAAGCCATGTGAGGGGGGGAGACACCTAAGCACGGAGTCGACGGCACCGAAGAAGGTGCCACGCAACCAGAAAAGTCCAACCGCCCTACCCCGTCGCCCAGAGAGCCCGAAGGCCCACGAGCGACCGAGCCAGGTAGCCGAACCAACCTCCGAGCCCACTGCTCCATAAGAGCGGCCCACAGATGAAACTGCTCATCTGAAGACCTACCTGCCGGCGGGGTAGGACTCCGATGTCGAAGAAGTCGGCCATCAGAAGCCGCTGCCGGCGACTCCGAAGGAGGAGACTGGCAACTAGCCCCGATATCCAAATGCCTATGCGCAGACGTATCAGAGGGCTACCTCGAGTGATGCCTTCTCTTTTTAGACCTGCGGGCCGAAGAAGAGCTCGAGGCCGAACGGTTCCGAGAATGCGACCGTTTGGCTTTATGCTTCCGCGGGGACCGCCCATCCCCCCAGGCACTGGACTGCCTGATGTCAGACCCCCCTTCCGGAGAAGGCGGCAGACCGGATCCAGCCCGACTGACTGAACAGCTTTCATATGAAGTCTCCCTACCGTCACCTGACCTGCTCATGGTCGACTCCGTCAAAGACTTCTTTATCGTTTTAATTTAAAAATAAGAATAACTTAAGCGATACTGTATTGAGATAATACTATATAAAATAATAAAAACTGAAAACTATGCTGCAGTTTGAAGTTTGACTCCCGACAGGCGAGCGACGTCGTCACTGAAGCGCACTCGACGGCGGGAAAAAAGGAACTGAGGTGGTTGGAGGGTCGACGCCAACATAGTCATTGCCACGCGAGCTAGGGCTCACGGCGCTGTGCCTCGTGGCGCCATCTCTGGCGCCAACCCTCCAGCAAAAAGTTTGCTCCCGATGGGTCTTAGTGCCTCCGGCGCAGTCCCAATAGTGTGAATGAGTGGTGGAGACTTATGTCCAGGAAGATCTTCCCTGTCCAGTCCAGAACTAGTGCATCCAATGGCACTGAACCTGTCACTGGTGGCCTGCAACAATATCTTGGAAAGTGGTGATTGTCTGGTGAGGTGAAGAGGTCTCTCTCTCTGGGGTCCCCCACCTTTTGAATACTACTTGTAGTACCTGACAGTTCAGGGGCTATTCATGGTGGCTCTGATGTATTCTGCTCAGTGCATCTGCCAAGACATTGTCTGTGCCTGGCAGATGAACAGCTGACAACTGTATATTTAGTGAATAAGCCAGGGTCCATATATTAATGGCCTCTATGCATAAAGGAGTGGACCTTGTGCCTCCTTGTTTGCTGATATAGTACATTGTGGTTGTGTTGTCTGTTCTGACCTGTACCACATTCCCCTGAAGCATGCTGGCAAATGCATGAAATGCTAACAAGACTGCCCCGAGTTCCAGAAGTTTGATGTGAAGCAGGGACTCTTGCTTGGACCACGAACCATGGACAGTATTCTCCTCTAGGTGTGCTTCCCACCCTAGGAGGGATGCATCCGTGGTAAGCACCCTGGAGGGTTGCACCTGTAGGAAGGGAACTCCCTGCCTTAGGTTATCTTCTATCCCCACTGCAGAGCCTGCACACACGTTTGGGTTACTGGAACCAGCTTTGACAGTGAATCTTTCTTTTTGAGCCAGTATTGCCTTAGATGATATTGAATATCTCTCATCTGAAACCTTGCTCCTAGCACTGTAGTTGTTGGTGCTGCCATGTGGCCCAACAACTGTAGGAAGTGCCTGGCAGGCCTGAGGCTGCCAGGTTTGAAAGAGCTTGCCAGCTATACCAAGTTGCTTGCCCTTTCCTGCGGAAGAAAAGCTTTTCCTTTCACCGAATCCAGTTGAGCCCCTATGGATTCTAGGAGCTGCACCAGTTGCAGCGCTGACTTTTTTTGATTTATTAACAATCCCAGGGACTGCAGGAGATCCTGTGTGAGCACCAGGGTCTGCAGGAGATCCTGTGTGAGCACCAGGGACTGCAGGAGATCCTGTGTGAGCACCAGGGACTGCTTGGCCCATTGAGGAGTTTGCCCTACGACTAACCAGTCATCTAGGTAGGGAAATACTTCCACTCCTTGTCTCCTTAGGTGTGCCATAACTACAGCCAGACATTTTGTGAACACCCTTGGAGCAGAAGTGAGACCGAAAGGCATTGCCCTGAACTGGTAATGGCCTGAGAGCAGTTTGAACCTGAGAAATGTTTTGTGTGACTGCCTTACTGGGATGTGGAAGTATGCATCCTTGAGGTCTAGGGATGAAAACCAATCATCTTGCTTTAAAATGGGCAGAATTGTAGAAAGAGTGACCATTTTGAATTTTGGTTTCAGTAAATACTTGTTCAGATGTCTGAGATCCAATATGGGTCACCACTCCCCTGTTTTCTTGATAGTGAGGAAGTACCTTGAATAGAGGCCTTTCCCTCTCTGCTGCATGAGAAATGGCTCTATTGTCCCTAGGGATAGGAGATTTAATACTTACTTCTCTAGCAACAGAGTCTCTGCTGGGGAGGAAGGTCGAAAAACCTTTGCCCTCAGCCTTGGTTTTAATTTGAAACTGAGGACCAGGCTTTGGCCCACTACCTCCAGGACCCACTTGTCTGTAGTAATGGATTTCCATTCCTGGAGGTAATGGGCCAACCCGCCTCCTACTGGTACCGGGGAGGCAACCTGAGCAGACCCCTCAGGGTGTCTGCTTAGGTTGGGAAGCTGGCTGAGTGATAGGGGCTATCCGGTTGCCACCCCTTCTGCCCCTGCCTCTAAAGTAGCCCTCTGCTGCTGATACTGCTGGTACTGGGCGTAAGCTTGGGGCTGAAAGAAGAAAAAATTACTCACCTTAGTAATTATGCTTCTTCTAATGGAGTCTTGCTGTATTCTGACTATTGCAGTTAGCCCCAGCCTTTAAACTGCCCCAGAGAACAAAGGGTTAACTTTCTATGCAGAGCATAGAATGCTGAGCTCGAGCTCGGTTGAGGTCTCTGTCTGCAGCCCTTTGAAATCCAACCATCAGATTCTTACGAGCAAAAAACTCTCTAACTATCCTATGTGGAAATTGTACAATTTTTACTAGCCAACTGGGAACAAGAGTTTTGAATTCCCAAGGAAGACTCAAGTCAGGAAACCCAAAACCAAAAACCAATCCAAATAAGAATAACAATAAAACAAACACCCAAACAAAAAGGAAAGGGTGTAAAAGAAGCACCACTGAGGTGCAATACTGCATCTGCCCACCCACTTCTCAAAAACAGGTTCTGAGAGGGGAGGCAGGGAGGGAGGTCAGAATACAGCAAGACTCCATTAGAAGAAACATAATTACTAAGGTGAATAATTTTTTCTTCAAACAACATGAAGTCTTGCTGTATTCTGGCCACTGCAGACTACCAAGCAGTACCTCCAAGGAGGAAGGACAGCACCTACTTTGGGAATAGGCTCTGAAGTACTGCTCTGCCAAACCAAGCATCACTCCTAGCCTGGATATCCAGAGAGTAATGCTTGGTAAAGGTATGGACTGTTTTCCAGGTGGCTGCTTGACAAATTTCTAAGACAGGAATATCCCTGGCAGCAGCCAGGGAAGCAGCTGTACCTCTGGTGGAGTGAGCCCTCAGGCCTGAGGGTGGAATCTTTTCTAGTTTCTCACAGCAGAATTGTATACAAGACACAATCCACCTGGCAACAGTTCTCTTGGTGGCAGATTTGCCCTTTCCCACTTCTCCATAAGTGAGGAACAACTGGAGGGAATCAAACCTGTGACCCTTGGTATGCTCTATGTAGTAGCTAAGGGCCCTTTTAACATCTAAACTGTGTAGCCTCCTCTCTCCTGAAGAAGAAGAAGAATCAGTGAAGAAACAGGAAGAGACATAGACTGATTCAAGTGGAAATCTGAAACCACTTTGGGCAAGAACCTTCTATTGGTTCTAAGGACCACATTATCCCTATGAAAGGAGATAAAATCAGGTTCCACTGACAGGGCTTGCAATTCACTGATAGGCCTGGCAGAGGTAATGGTTACTAAAAACATAGTTTTCCAAGTCAAGTACTTAAGCGCTGCTGAGGACATAGGTTCAAAGGGGGTTGCATAAGTTGAGCAATACAAACATTTAAGTCCCAGGCAGGGGCAAGGTCTCTAAAGGGAGGATTGGTATGAAACAATTCCTTAAAAAATTTATAGAACACAGGATGAGGTGATAGTGAGGAAGACTTCCCCATTGACAGAAAAGCAGAAACAGCTGACAAGTGCACCTTGAGAGTAGCTGATCTGAGGCCTAAGCCATTCAAATGGACCATATAATCCAGAACTGTAGGCAATTCAGCAGTGTCTGGGGAAATATGTTGCTTGGAACACCAAATGCTGAATCTCTTCCATTTGGAGTTATAGGTCTTTCTAGTGGAGGTCTTTCGAGAGGCTTTGAGGATATCCAGAACCCCATGAGACAGATGCAAATCTGCATACTCTAACTCTTCAAGAGCCATGCCTTGAGATTGAGAGACTGAAGATTGGGGTACCAAATCATCCCCTGAGAGGAGGTTAACAGGTTGTAATTCCTGGGAAGAGACAGGAGAAGATGGACTGCTAGGGACAGCAACAGGGGGTACCAAGGCTGTCTGGCCCAGTCTGGAGCAATCAGAATCACTTTGCAAGGTTGTGGCTTTATCTAGTCTAAAAATGTGAACAGTAGAGGAAAGGGAGGGAAGGCATACAGAAATTTCCCTTCACAGTTCAAAATCAGAGCATCCAGAGGGACTGAGCCCAAAACTGGGGGTCTGCAACAAAAGACAGGAAGTTGGTGATTGTCTGGGGCTGCAAAGAGATCTATCTCTGGAGTGCCCCATCTTGAAAAAATCACCTTCAACACCAGAGGGTCCAGGGACCATTCGTGATGGCCCTGTGAGATCCTGCTCAGTGCATCTGCTAGCACATTGTCCTTCCCTGGAAAGTGGACTGCTATCAGAGAGGTTTGCAGGGAATAAGCCAGGGACCATAACTTCATGGCTTCTGTGCACAAGGCCGTAGACCGAGTGCCTCCCTGCTTGTTGATGTACCACATGGTGGTGTTGTCTGTTCTGACCTGAACCACCTTGTTCTACACTGACTGAGAGAAAGCTTGCAGGACCAGGAAAAACTGCCCTGAGTTCTAGGAGATTGAGACGGAGAAAGGATTCCTGAGGGGACTACAGTCCCTGGGCAGTGAGGGCCCCCAGATGGGCTCCCCAACCCAGAAGGGAAGCATCCGTGGTAAGGAACACTGAATGAGACTGAGTGACAAATGGGACCCTTTGCTTTAAATTGTCCTGATCCTGCCACCATTGAAGGGCTTAAATCAGAGCCCAAGTCACTGGAATCAATTTGGTAAGGGGATCCTTCCTTTGGGACCAAAAGGCCCTCAGATGGAACTGAATGTCCCTCATCTGGAATCTTGCCCCTTGGACCACTGCTGTAGAAGCTGCCATGTGGCCCAAGAGCTGAAGGAAATGCCTTGCTGGTCTGGACACCTGAAGGCTGAAGGAAGAAGCCAGTTCTATAAGAACTCTTGCCCTTTCCAATGGAAGAAAGGCTCTTGCTTTGACAGTATCCAGTTCTGCCCCTATAAAGGTAAGGAGCTGCACTGGCTCAAGAACTGACTTGGGAAGGTTGAGAAGAACTCCTAGAGAAGTGAGCACTTACTGGGTCACTTGCAGGTCTGACTTGACTTGGTCTGGAGACTGGCCCACTATGAGTCAGTCATCCAGATATGGAAAAATGGAAGTCTTTTGCCTTCTTAGAAAGGCAACCACTACTGCCAGGCACTTTGTGAATACCCTTAGGGCTGATGTTAGACCAAAGGGCATTGCTATGAACTGATAGTGGCCTGAGGGTAACTCAAACCTGAGGTACTTTCTGTGGGAGCACATGATGGGAATGTGAAAATAGGCATCTTTGAGGTCCAGGGAGGCTAACCAGTCCCCTGGCCTTAGAGAGGGAATAATTATTCCCAGAGTTACCATCTTGAACTTTGGTTTTAAAAGATGTTTGTTCAGGTATCTTAGGTCTAGGATGGGTCGCTACTCCCCTCTCTTTTTTGGGGTAAGGAAGTACCTGGAGTACATTCCTTTGCCCCTGTGTAGGGTAGGAACTGTCTCTATGGCTCTTAAGGCCAGAAGAGATGAAACCTCTGCCTCTAGGGCAAGGGTTTCTGAGAGACCTGCAGGTGGAACAGATCTGGCTCTCATCTTCGGAAATTTTTTGAAGCTGAGAACCAGTCCCTGGCTTACTACTTCCAGGACCCACTTGTCTGAAGTAACAGACATCCAGTCCTGGACAAAGTAAGCCAGCTGGCCTCCTACTGGAATAGGAGAGTCGACCCAGGCAGACCCATCAGAGTGTCTACTTGGCAGGGGCCTTAGGCTGAGGAGTGGATGCAGCCCTGCTCATCCCCGTTCTGCCTCTCCCTCTGAAGAACCCCCTCTGTGAAAAGGGAGAAGAGGCCTGTGCTTGGTAAAAAGGCCTATGAAAAGGCCTGCCCCTGCCCCTAGACTGCTGCCTTTGAGGAGTTGCCTGCCTCTCATTGGCCTGAGCACTCCTGTAAGTGTCCTGTATGCATCCAATTTCTTCATGTAATTCTCTGTCTGCTTCCCAAACAGAGAATTACCCACTACAGGAAAATCCATGGCCGTAGCCTGGGTGTCCTGTGAGAGGCTAGTACATCTGAGCCAAGCCATTCTCCGAAGAGCCACAGATGTAGCCATGACTCTTGATGACACATCATTGGAGTCCACAGCAGCATGAAACTGAACTTTTGATGCATCAGTCCCATCTGCAGCCACCTGTTCCAGCTCCTTGGCCAGCTGGGGGGAGGCCTGTTTAGCCAGTGCCTGTACAGTGTCCCACCTGGACTTCTGGTACCTGGCTGTATGGGCCATGTAGTTTGCCTGACTGAGTCCCAAGGAAGATGCCATGTACTGCTCTTTTGCCATGGCATCAATCTTCCTGGAGGAGTCTTTGTCTGGGGTGTGTGAAGCCAAGGGAATATTTGCATTGTCACTGGCAGCAGCCTGCACTACCCCAACATGGCTGCACTGTTGGTATAAAAACTCTGTGTCTGAGCCTGATAGTGTGTACCTCTTGTCCATCCTTCTGTCAACAGGAGGTACAGTATTGGGAGACTAAGATTTTAAGTGTCTGCTTCCCAAAGGATTTGTGGAGGGGAATAGACAGCCTCCTGGACTCTGGGATGTCCATCATTTCCACATAATCAGATTCCTCTTGATCCCCCATGGCCTCCTCCATAGGGAGCTGGAGAGTCTCAGTCACCTTTCTGTAAAACAGAAAGTGGGGAGGGGACTCAGAAAGCCTAGGAGGGGAAACACCAGAAGGTCTATCTGGGGAGATGTCCCTTTCTACAGGCACATCCAGACTTTCACCATCATCACCATCATCTTCGAACTCCCCCTCCTCCTCAAACTCCGGTTCATAAGAATATTCAGGTGTAAAATCTTGAATCAGGGAAACTGACCGAACTGAACCCCTGCCAAATGGTGCCGGATCAGTCGGAACCGGGCGAAGCGATTCTACAATCCGAATCATTTATGTATTTCTTTGGCGGTCGGAACATGAACCTCTTGGATTCAACCGTCGATTTCTCTTTGCGCTTCCTTTGTAGAACCCACCCCTCAGGATCAGCTCTCCTCTTGCCCCAAGAAGCATCGCCTGGTCAGAGGCACTCCTCTGGTCCGGTTGGAACCGAACCGGGCAGGCCATCCAGGTCAGCAGACTTCTCGGCCTCCTTTTCCCTCAGTCTACCTAATCTCTTTTCAAGGGTAGATTTAGGAACATTTTTACAAATTTGGCAGTCTGTATTGAGGTGTTCAAACCCCAGACAGTAAACACAGGTGGTGTGGGGATCAGCCTTAGCAAAGATCTCCCCACATTCATTGCAGTGTTGAAACCCAGTGGGCCCTGTTTTCTTCTTGGGTTTCTCAGACATGACCAACCTAACTAAACTTACCCTTTTTATAGCAACCGCCAGGCAAGACTCCCTTATCGGTTCCTAACCATGTCATGGGTGTTGGAAAAAAACGTTCAAAACACTTTTTTTTTTTTTTTTTTAGAACCGATAAGGAGTGGTAACCACACTCTAAGTAAAGAACTGAAAATTCACTAAAAGTGATCGGTTCAGCTGAACCGATCAAACAAGTTTACAATTTCCACACAGAATTTAGGAAAAAAAAAACTATCTCGTACTCACGGTACCGCAGACAGAGGCTGAACCGACTAAGCGGAGCAAATTCAGCTTAAAACCGACAACTTTTACAGACACTTTAACCGACTTTCGAACCGAGCTGAAGGAGAAATCTCTGGAGCGACTGTTCAGTAAGGCAGAGTAAAGAATCTGACGGTTGGATTTCAAAGGGCTGCAGACAGAGACCTCAACCAAGCTCGAGCTCGGCATTCTATGCTCTGCATAGAAAGTTAACCCTTTGTTCTCCAGGGCAGTTTAAAGGCTGGGGCTAACTGCAATAGTCGGAATACAGCAAGATTTCATGTTGTTTGAATGGTCTATAAGACCTGCCTCTGGGACCCCTGGCTTGCAGCTTATGGGGTGTAGAGGGCTTCTCTTTAGCAGCAGCACTTTGATAGGCTGTTTTGTACTCGTCCATTTTCTTCATGTAAGCCTCTATCTGCTCTCCAAACAGAGACAGAGGCTCACAGGGGAAGTCTATTGCTTTGGACTGGGTGTCCTGAGTCAGGTTTGTTGTCCTGAGCCAGGCAAACCTTCTTAGAGATATAGAAGAGGCCATTTGTCTGGCAGTGGTATCATTACTGTCTACTGCCATACGAAATGGCACTTTAGATGCCTCTATGCCCCTTTTTGCAGCTTCCTCCAAATCCACTGCCATAGGGGCTGACACTGACTTTGTGATTTCCATCACAGTGTTCTACAAAGTCCTCTGGTACCTTGCAACATAGGCCATATAAGATGCCTGCCTTACTGCAAGAGAAGACCCCAGGTACTGTTTTTTGGCAATGGAATCTATCCTCCTGGAGTCTTTATCAGGAGGATGTAAAGCTAAAGGAATGCCAGCCTTATCATAGGCTGCAGCCTGCACCACTCCTTCATGGCTAGGGTGTCCAAACAAGAAATGAAAATTACGTACCTACCGTAATTCTTGATCTTCTTGGACGAGTCTCCACCACTCATTCACACTAGTGGGATCTGCGCCGGAGGCACTAGGACCCATCGGGAGCAAACTTTTTGCTGGAGGGTCGGCGCTAGAGATGGCGCCGCGAGGCATGGCGCCGCGAGCGGTGGCTCGCGCGGTAATGACCATCTTGGCGACGACCCTCCAACCGCCTCAGTACCTTTTTTACCAAGGAGGTGCAGCGCAACTAACGTAAAGAGTAAACCTAACCTTACAAAACGGACATAAGATAGTCCGGACGACCCGTGTAAGAAGGGTCAGCAAAGAAATCTTCACGGCCTAAAGATTTGAGGGAGTGAAGACCAACACAGCGGTGAGCTCGGGGGATGGAGGGTGGGCGTGTGAATGAGTGGTGGAGACTCGTCCAAGAAGATCAAGAATTACGGTAGGTACGTAATTTTCATATCTTCCTGGACATAAGTCTCCACCACTCATTCACACTAGTGGGAGAGTACCAAGCTGATAATCCCCCAAAAGGGCGGCAGGGAGCTAGAGCTCACACGTCTAGGACAGAAGTCCATTAAGGATAGTTCTGCCGAAGGCGGAATGACGCCTGGCATGAACATCCAGTGCATAATGCTTAACGAAGGTATGCACTGAGCTCCAGGAATAGAAGCATTGCAGATATCTGCAATTGGAACGTGTAATTTCGCTAGGGATACGCGACCGCCTCTAGTAGAGTGAGCGTACACTCTATCTTCCAATTTAACCTGTGCCATGGAATAGCAATGTGAAGACATGCCACTAACCATGATGAGATGCATCTGATAGTGACAGGCTGACCAGCCGGTCTCGCTGAAGGAAACAAACAATTGCTGAGTCTTGCGAAAATTCTTGGTTCTATCTAAGTAGAACCGCAAGGCTCTCTTAACATCCAAGGAATGAAGAGACCGTTCTCCTTCATTTTGGAAGTTCGCGAAGTAAGAGGGAAGCACCAGAGGTTGGTTTAGATGGAATTCTGACACAACCTTGGGAAGAAATTTAGGATGAGTACGAAGAACTACTTTGTCCTTATGGAACACAGTATACGGAGGGTCCGTAACCAGGGCATGCATCTCAGAGACCCTGCGGGCTGAGGTAATGGCCACTAGGAAGGCTGTCTTCCAGGTAAGAAATTTTAGCTCACAGGTAGCTAGGGGTTCGAAAGGCTTGCGAGTGAGCATGTCTAGCACAAGGTTAATGTCCCAGGCTGCGACCGGACGTCTAACAGGGGTCTAGGCAGATTTGGCGTCATGGTCTACTTTACCTTTGAGCCTATCTAGGAGAACCGGTTTAGTTAGGATGGTTACCCTACCCAGAGCTTTATACTCGTTTCAGAATGTTCCCATCTTTATCCCACAGAAAAACATTTAAGGAATGGAATAGTCTTATCTCAAAGTTCATCTGGGCCAGCCGAAGACCCGGATCCATTTAAAATACTCACTTTACATGAGAGGATGAGGACTGCCGTTCCCAGACCTACAGTTGTATACCACAAGCAGTGACTAACTCACCTAATGGCTAGGCATAATAGACTGACTACTCCCACTGGATGCAGACTGAACAGTCTCTGATAGGTGATGAAATATTTCCAAACTCCACCAGCAGGGCTCAGAGTTGGACCCTCACTTATCACGAACCCATGGATAAAATACAGCTGGAGGACTTTGCAGTCCATCAAGAAGGTACATCTGCCGACTCCCTTCTTAGCCATGCTCTGCCCTATTGCCAACCTCAAGGATTTTCTCCTGAACAGATTAGACCATGCCTTCTGGTCATAGGAGAGATACGGTCTGGTATCTCGCACAGATAATGACCCAGAAAGAGCTATGGCCATTTGAGCATATCCAACAACAGTTTCATCTACCACATCGGGACTTTAACCGAAACTTACAACTTCGACATTTTGTATGAGGTCCACCCTTGGGAGCCCAGACGGGAGAGAGATATCGACCCCCAAACATGCTCAGATTCACCTTAATTCCTCCCCAGATAGTACCCACTTAATATCAGTATACTACCGAGCATTAAACTCCAGGGGTCACCCACAGTGAAAGCATTCAACTGCAATGGCAGGAGGACTGGCGGCAAGCCCATTGTGATGCAGCTTGGGTAACCAGCTCCCACCAGTGGCGGGAATATGTCTGGAAGAATCTCAGCAGGTACTTTAGAACCCGGTGGTAACCAGTCACTACTCTAATGGTTCGACAGCGTGCTAGGCAACTGTGGTGAAGTCAGAGCAACTCACACCCATCCGATATGGTCCTGCCCTCCATTCAGCCATATTTACACAACTGCAAGTACAACTGCAGGAACCGCTTGGCCCCCAACTCTCATTAACCAAAGAATTGTACCCCTTTCTCACACTCCCTAGGGAATACAGATCCCCTCCACTAGATCTCTCATACATTTACTCATAACAGCTGCCAAAAAGGGGATTACGAGAACCTGGTTAACTACAAAGATTCCCACAATACAAGACTAGTGGTCTATTACTAAACAAATCTACCAATTAGAACGGCTAACCTATAACCTAAATGAAAAAAGATGAGATTTGCCTCTAGATGGGCCTGCTGGCAAATGTATTACATGCTTAAAGATGACTCCTTTGTCCCATGAGGGGACCCAGAAGGAATCCCCTTCCACACTATGGTATTCCACCTATAACTAAAACAGCCCTCAGATTTCTGACAATGGCTGAAAAGGGAGAACTTTAGTGCCTCTGTGGGGATGCCACAGACACCCCTCCTCCCATTTAGAGGACAGAATTACTCTTTAGTAATTATTTTAAAATATGCTGTCCCACTGAAGGGGTGAGATATAGAGGATACTGAAAAGAAAGATCTCTTGCTTTATTAGAATAGGGAATGTGATACAAACTGGTTAACCTACCCTAACAAGTTGGGTATGTTTTGAGAGGGTATAGACACCTGAAATCTTAACACTCGTTAACATATTCCACTAAGAAAATGAGCTTATAAAATGGTCTAACCAAGTAATTAGTTATAAAAATTAAATTAATTTAATGCACTGATATCCAGGATGTCGAGACGTTATAGCTACACCTCTAATTAATAAGTATACTACTGATTAAACTAAGTGGACCTGTACAAATTAATGAAACCTCCTCAAAGGAAGGAGTACTTTAAGTACTGTTTTTAATCTTTAAGCCAAAATGTGCACAAAATGTATAAGTACTATTGCCTGTTGAAAGTTTGCATGTTTTACTTGTGTATAAATGGTGGAATTTTTAAAGATGATAAAAAAAAAATAAATAAATAAAGCAGCTGAAGAGCTAGTGTAAATGTTGCATATAACCCTTAACACAATTCCATCCAGTGCTCTTCCTCCCATGCTCCAGTGCACAAGTCCCATCCATGATTCATTACTATAGACTAGGGATGCCAACATGGCAACACCACCCCCATATTAAACCTCCACACTTCTTCCCACAGAAAAACATGGAGAAAGAGGCCCATCAGAGTTGTGCAGTAGAGCAAATTGTAAAAGCCCGTCTCAATGCTCAAAATTAACCTTTTTTGTTTTAGTTTTTTTCTCTTCATCTTCCTCTTCAACAGCTGCCTCTTCATCAGTCTCTTCCTCATCCTTCTCTTTAGCCTCTTCATCTTCAACTGGTTCTTCAACCGTCTCAGTCTATGGTATACAGAAGGCCGAAGAGCCAGGTGAGAGTTACTGAGAGGTCACTGGAAACTGTACAAAATAAATGCATTATCACACACTGAACCACTGCATATTCCATTTATGCAACAGGTTTAGATGTTGTGTGAACATTTTGATTTTGGTAGGTGTAAATAATTTGTCAAAAAAGGGAAAAGAAAATTGAATTTTATGCTGTTTTTTGCTAATTATAAAAAAACAAAATGGTATCTATATATGAAACACCACTCATTTTGTAGATATTTTTGAGCTGAACATTTTTCGTGCTCACAGTACCATGCTATCATTTTTTGTTTTAAAGTTATTTATATTTGTTTGTCAAAAAAGTAAACAAAAAATTACATTTTCTTCTGTTTTCTTGCTAACCATATACAATATACAGGGTTTATATAAATGAAACAGTATTCATTTTGTAGATAATTTTGTGCTGAACAATTTTCGTGCTCACAGTACCATGTTATCTTTTTTCATTTTTAAGTTATTGACATTTAAATATGGTTAGTACTGGTTCTGAGGCCGAACATTCTAAATGAATTCTGAAGAGAACTGTGTAGATAAATGAGCTAGTGATGTAGTTACTGTGTGGATAAATGGGTGATGATGTAGTTACTATGTGGATAAATAAGGGATATGCAGCGGTTCAGTGTGTGATAATGCATTTATCTTGTACAGTTTCCAGTGACCTCAAGTAAACCTCACGAGTGCCGAAGGCACGAGTGAGAGTTACGAGAGGTCACTGGAAACTGTACAAAATAAATGCATTGTCACATACTGAACCGCTGCATATTCCATTTATGCAACAGGTTTAGATGTTGTGTGAACATTTTGATTTTGGTAGGTGTAAATAATTTGTCAAAAAAGGAAAAAAAAAATTGAATTTTATGCTGTTTTTTGCTAATTATAAAAAAACAAAATGGTATCTATAAATGAAACACCACTCATTTTGTAGATATGTTTGAGCTGAACATTTTCGTGCTCACAGTACCATGCTATCATTTTTGTTTTAAAGTTATTTATATTTGTTTGTCAAAAAGTGAACAAAAATTACATTTCTTCTGTTTTCTTGCTAATCATATAAAATATCAGGGGTTTATATAAATGAAACAATATTCATTTTGTAGATAATTTTGTGCTGAACACTTTTGTGCTCACAGTACCATGTTATCTTTTTTCGTTTTTAAGTTATTGACATTTAAATATGGTTAGTACTGCTTCTGAGGTCGAACATTCTAAATGAATTCTGAAGAGCACTGTGTAGATAAATGAGCTAGTGATGTAGTTACTATGTGAATAAATGGGTGATGATGTAGTTACTATGTGGATAAATAAATTTATTACCATAGTAGCGAAGATAAATGGTTTTATTCCACAGTTTTTATCCTGACCCCTGTTGCATAAATATATATATATATATATATATATATATATATATATATATATATTTTTTTTATATATATATATATCTGCCGGTCGGTACATGTACTGTGGCATAAGCCTCAAGGGAAAAGCACCTTATAAACATACTACATTGTACAGAAAGACACCGGTCCAAGCAGCCTGTTCAGTTCTCCTACCTACTGTATTCCCTCTTGTCCTGTTGTCGAATACTATTTTACCTTGAGATCTACCCCTCCACATTCTACTCCCTCCCTCCTTACTGTTCCTTTTGGTGCTATAAGCTCCTTGTAGCTGTCCCAACCAATCTGAGACCCATTTGTAAGCCCCCCCCCTTTTTTCAGGGGCTTACCTGCACTGCCTCCTGGTTGACCCCGACTCTCCACCTTCCAGGCTCCAAGGGACTGCAGAAGGGATGTGTGGTAGGGCAGTAATACAGTAGCCCTGGTGGGATTTGAAGCAGGGCTCCACCGGTTCGTTCTTGGCTATTGCTGCCCATCATGCTGTGTCCTCAGGCCCTTCCAGTGTTCCGTGGGCCAAGGCAGAGGTAGAAGAGGGAGCCGCAGGTATTGTTGGTTCCCTGACCAGGCACTGAAGATGGGCTGGGGAATGGGACCAGGAAGAGTGTGGCAGCAGTGTTGGCTGTCGCACATGCTGAGTGATGCATTTTGGGCAGACTTGTGAGTAAAACTGGGTGGTGGGCCTGCTTCCAGTGTTGATCCGGCTCCAGAAGAGCAAAGCGGAGCCTGGAAAGTTGTGCTACGGGCACTGTAGAAAGTGTTTCCGCCCCAGGGTGAGCAGTAGGGCCAGGAAGGAACAAGTGCACTCCAACTGGGAGGCAGCTCCCTCCACCTCCTGACTCCTAATTCTGAAGTGGGCTGAGTGCAGGAAATGGATGCAGCCCTGGCCCCTATAACGGCAAGCAGGGACAGGATATGATAAAAATAACTGTGGGGAAATGTTAAAGTAGCAGCAAGCTGGAAAATGTAGGACATAGAATGTAAAGAAAGACTGCAGCCCTCTGATATGCCAGGTCTTTTCCTGACCCCTAGGCGTGGCTGTCTGGGTCAGTCTGTGTACAAAGGCTTTCACCCTGACTGTTCTGAGACTGATCAGACCTTCCACGAGTTTGGATAAGTTCGGTAAAGCCTGGTCGGCTGCTGATACATAACGTAGGCAAAGCAAATTCTGTTCATGACCTATTAACCCACCTGCCACCACTACATTGTCATTCACCTGGCTGACCAGGATTATTTGATTTTGATAGGCAAACACAGTATGTTCGTTATAGTCCAGATTACTACTATGGCCATGAGCGTCCATCATAGGACAATGCGCCTGTCCTAATTGTTCAAATATTCCTACTTGTATTTTAAAATCTCCCATGTCTTTGCATCTCGGGCAATTTATTATTCTGCAATTGACTAGATGGCCTCAATGGGTCTTCTGCCTGGGCTTCTCACACTGGCATACTGGGGTTAATGTGGCACCATCCCAAGAACTTGTGTATAAATTCTGGACAGCCTAAATCTGTACAATTAATTCTATGAATATAATCTGGAATAGTGATTTTTATAGTACCCATGAGGCCTATGACAATAGTCAAATTCAGATTTGGTCTTTTACTTTGCACGTTCTAAATCAAAAGCCCTTAACTGTATTAAACTCAAACGAGAAACATCACCAAGATATTCAGAATTCATGTTTTAAGAAATCCTTTTACTTAATACCTTTTCCAAATTTCGCAAGATAATCTGAACGGCAGTACAAACAAAAATTTATTACGGAATAGAAACAGAAATAAAAAAAATTATGCCAAGCATTAAATCCTCTTGGTTCCAAAAATGCCAGAGTTTATAGGCAAAACTCACCGCACCAGTCACCAAGATGAGTTCCTAGAGCAAGGAATGGTTTCTGCCTTCGTCCTCCCTCCGGTACTTACCTTAACTGAGATGTCTGCAAGTTTATATAGTCTGTTAAGGCAGTTGGCTGGGTTGATAGTTCTGCAGTTACTAACTTTGTGCAAAGTTCCAGATAGTAGCATTATGTGTTGGTAAGTAAAAAAGCTATCAGTAGTTTAAAGCATCTAATTAAAGGGGTCTTTTTAGTGAAATATATGGGGCTGCTTCTACCAGTTTTAATTGTCATGGTGGTCTAGTATGACCAAGGAATATATACAAAATAGTTTTACTTTTGCAGACTGCACCCAGTATCTAGAGTAGTGGAGCTATTTTTTCATAGTAAGTAGAGGATTGTGGTCACCATAAAGGACATCCGGTTGCCTCTTGGTTAAGCCTTTTACTAGAAAAGTATATAATATATTCAACTTGTGAAAAGTATCTAGGATAGCTTGGCATACACCTTTTTATTGTAAGTTATTGACATTTAATATTTTCAAGTAAGAAAGTTCATACTCCGTAGTCATGTTAATAAGCATTGAATACAAATCAAAATCCTGTCGAAGCATTAGATTATAATTAAGTACAGTTGTAGGTGGTTAGCTGTTGAAAGCATACATTAAGGATTAGACACAATTGTAATTATATGCTTAGGCAGGAAAGGCTGAGGTCTAAACTGCAAGGTATTAATATTTAAATCTGCTTGTTTATTGCAGTGAAGTGATATTTTAATCACACCAAACATAGATACATAGACAGTGTCGGCAGATAAGGGCCTATGGCCCACCTAGTCTGCCCATTTGAGTTTGTAACTTCAGTTTATGTTTTCCTAGAATTCTGTTGCCCCTTACCCCTGACCTCCAGAATTCCTTTGTCTATCCCATGCATTCTTAAATCCCGTGATTGTTTCAGCCCCCACCACTGCCTCAGGCAGGGTGTTCCACTTGTCCACCACCCGTTCTGTGAAGAAATTCTTCCTCACATTTCCTCTGAATCGTCCTCCCTCCAACTTCATCTAATGCCCTCTAGTCCTGGAGCATCTTTTTCGCTTAAAAATAGTGCATTCCTGCACCCTGTTCCTCCCTGTAAGATACTTGTATGTCTCTATCATATCCCCTCTCTCCCTCCTCTCCTCCAGGAAGTACATATTCAATTCTTTCAATCTGTCCTCATAGGACTTGTGATGCAATCCATGTACCATCTTTGTTACCCTCCTCTGAACCTTCTCTATCCTGTCTGTGTCCTTGCGTAGGTAAGGTAAACAAGGAATAATTTTATGTGACATTACTTGGAATTCATTTATGATGTCTAACAGATGATCCATGGGCTGGGTAACTGGGGCAGGCCATCTGGCCAGTATTTCTTCAAGCTCCTGGTTAATTTCTTCATCGGTTAGGATTGGTGGGGTGAGCAGACCCATTGGGGGCTGAATTGGGTCACAGACTGAGCACCCCCTAAGTTACGCAAGCTTAGTAAAGGTGCCTCAAATTCTTCCTGTTAGGGATTTGTCGTCCTCAGTACAGCTGTGAACACTTGGTGTTTGTGCCATCTAAGTCCCTTTTCTCATAGATTTACTATTACTTACTCCACACTGCCATGGATCGCCACTCAAGTGAAATTCTGAGAAGGAAAAAAAGTGAGGGGATGTTGGATGGATTCAACCTACAACCTCTTGCTTATGAGGCTGTAGACCTTTCCATTACACCATGAAGTTAGCACAGTGATGAACCTCAGCTCTTTGGCTATAGTTTGGCAATACCGTGCCGGGTGGGTCCTTACAGGACAATTTGCTGGCAGGAAAACTCTGTGGCACCTTTATTGTCTTTGCCTAAGTTACCTGCGCCACAGACCCCGGGGGGGGGGGTTCAAAGGTCAGATTCAGTTTACCTATGAATGTCAGCCTATTGGAGAGCAGCGTGTGTCACAGACATTCTGCCTGTGAACCAGCCTGGCCAGTCAGGTGTCAAGTTTCAGCCTGCATAAAGGGGACCGTCTGTCTTCCAAAGTTTGCTGCAGATGAGTCATCCCTCTGAGGGGATTGTGTCAAGGCTTTGGCCAGTGTACCACAGTCTGTCTAGGGTTGGTCTGCCTGGCAGACTTAGAAGTATTGGGATACCACAGTAAACTAAGACGGAAGAAAAGTTTTCAGCAAAACTCTTATTTAAAAGGCAAGCCAGAGCTGGGGTTTCCCCTGTCCCTCCACAGACTCTCCCCTCATGGGGATCAGCTCCTACCCAATCTCTAGTCCAGGAAGGCACCTGTTTGTCCAGGTCCCAAGGCTCTGCGTGACAAGCAGACAGACATGAAGCAGAGAAAGGCCACCAGCCAGTCTGGGGAAGCCAGCGTCCCCAGGCGAGCACTACATCCACTCTGCTTGTTCCAGCAGCCTGTACTAGAGTTGATGTTTGAGCATCAGAACTGAGTAAAATCTGGGGTTGGACCTGCAACTGGAAAGAGTTCACGATTAGCCAGGAGTTAAGGGAAAAGTCCTGGGCAGGACTATGCCAGTGTGAGAAGCAGGCAGAGAGACCCATTGAGGCCATCTAACCATAAAATCCCATTTGGATTACAGATAGGGTCCCTTTTCAAGTGTATCAGCTTATCATTTGAGTTCAGCAAAAGTGTTTAAAGTATTTTCCTGAAACTGTTTAAAGAGCAGCTGTCATGCTCTTTTCTCAAACTCCCCGAAACCTAAAAGCCCTTCATTTTCACTAAGATTCCTTATGCCTACCCCATGCATTCTTGAATCCCCACCACTGTTTTACCCCACCACCTCTGCTGGAAGCCTATTCTAGGAATCCACCCTTCTTGCAGTGAAGAAGTATTTCCTCAGATCTCTCCTGGATCTACCCTCTCCAGTTTCATAGCATGTCCCTAGTTCTTTAACTTTTTTGTTCTGAAAAATACTTTCCTCCTGTACCTTATTTACCCATGTGAAGTATTTAAGGTCTCGATCATATCCCTCTCTCAGGGTGTACATATTGAGGTCCCTAGTTTTCTTGTAGGGCTTTTGGTGCAGACCTAGCACCATTTTAGTTGCCCTCCTCTGACTGCCTCCAATCTGTCTGTGCTCTTTTCCAGAGATGTGGTCTCAGAACTGGACATAGTAACCTGGATGGGTCTTACTAGTGATCTATACTGAGCAACACAATCTCCTCTTTCTGCAGGTGATACCCTCTCCGTGCACCCCAGCATCCAACTAGCCCTCCCAGATGCCTTGTCTCACTAACTGGCCACCTTGAGGTCATCTGATGTGATCATCCCCAGGTCTCTTTCCTGCTTGGTGGGTGTCAGTACCACTGTACTAAATTTGTACTGTGGCCTAGTTTCTGTGCATTAATTTTGCACTTTTTCGCATTGAAACCAAGCTGCCATACCCTTTGCCAGTCCTCTAGTTTTCTCAGGTCTCTGCTAATCCTTTCCGCCCCCAGTGTCCACCCTGTTGCAGATTTTGATGTCCTCTAAAAGAGGCAGACTTTCCTTTCCAACTCCTGCGATGTCAATTGTAAAGACATTAAAGAGGACCAGTCCCAGCACTGATCCCTGGGATACCCTCGCTGGTCACCGCTCCCTTCCTTGGAGTGAACTCTGTTTACCACCACCTTCTGCTGCTTATCCCCTAACCAGTTTCTTACCCAGCTTACCTCCTTTGGACCCTCTAAGCTACCCAGTTTACTTGCTAGTCTCCTGTGTGGAACTGTGTTGAACGCCATTACTGAACACTGTAGGCCCGCCCACTGCTTCACCCTGATCCAGTTCCTTGGTCACCCAGTCAAGGAAATCAGATTCATTTGACATGGCCACCCCTCCCCACTGGCGTGAATCCATGCTGCCTCTGGTCTTGTAACCCACTGGATTGGTGGTATTCCACAATATTTTCTTCAGTGGTGATTCCATTAACTTTCCCATCACCAGTGTAAGGCTGACTGGCCTATAATTACCAGCCTCCTTCCTGCTACTACGTTTGTGTGAAGTGGAACTACATCTGCTCTCCTCAAGTTGACTGGAACTACTCTGGGACCACCTTCCTCATGTTTTCAAATCCCTCTTTAATTCCCTTACCCCCCCCACTGACCACCCTGTCACAGAATGTTGTTACATTTGCATGGAGACTCATCCTGCCCTTGATACTCTCTACGATATCCCCGATGAGCATATTGGACAGGATCGACCCCTGTGGCACCCCACTTGTGACCTCCCCATCCACTATTTCTGTTCACTACTGCCCTCTACTTCCTGCCCCCTACCAAATTCCCAATCCACCTTGCTAGCCCTTCCTCTGTTTCCAGATCTTCCAGATTTTTTAGTAGCCTCTTATGTGGCGTCGAGTCAGAGAGCCTTAATGAAGTTAAAATAGAGCACTTTGACCACCTGTCCCCAATAGCTGCTCTTGTACCCCAGTTAAAGAATACTAACAGGTTGGTCTGGTACTATCTTCCCCACAAACTTGTACTGCTTACTGTCCTGCAATCTGTTAGCCTCTAGGTATTCCACAGTTTTTCCTTGGCCTGAGATCTCCAGCAATTTTAGATAAGACATACTGGCCTGTAGCTACCTAGGTCTTCCTTATGTGGTGAACCACATCCCTAGACTTCCAGTCCCTTGGCACTTTCCTTGTTTCTGGAGAGCACCTAAATGGGTCCACCAAGGGCACTGCAAATTTTTGTCCTATTTCCTTCAGAACTCTTGGGTGCAAAATGTCAGGTCCTGGTTCCTTATCCACACAAGGGCAGCTAGCCCTTTCCTCACCCTCTCAGCCTTGATATATGCACCAGTCTTCCACCGTGAGCATGCATCAAATGCCTGTCATCGTCCACAAACCTCCCTTTTCAGATGACTTGGCAACCCCACTTTCATCTGTTTTATTTCCTGAAGTATTTGAAAAACTCCTTGCCCCCCCTTTTTTGTTTAACACATTGTCGTGTGAGTGTCTTTCTCATAAATATGTATGTGATGTATGTACTTATGTTTATTCTTTCATTTATTTTACAGCAAATACCAAAAGAAGGATATTTTGGTATATTATCCAAATATGAAAAAAACATTTCCAAGTTATTTTCTGTATGGGAAGGCACACTCTGTTCGTGAAACTTTTATTAAAATTCAAGGAACTCCTGATACAGTTTCTAAGCCAGTTCTATCTCTGGTGGCCTTGTAGATGATGGAAGTCCTGCTGTCTCATGTACCACACATCAGGACAGCTAATGCCTGCAACTTTCTCATGAGAATAAAGCCTAGTCTGCAATTACACGCCACTTCCAGCTTCCCATATGGATGTGCAGCTACCTCCACCTCTTCCAACAGCAGAGCTAGGAGGAACCAGAAGCCACTGCGCTTCACCCAGCCTAGCGATGTGCAGTGATCTCTTGTGTTAGCTGTTAGAGCTGTTGTGCATTTATTACATGACCTGTAATGAGAAACTTTATTACTGGGTATCATTTTATCATAGAAACCTTGTCAACAGGTCAGATGAAAACATACAACCTCCTGGTCTGTAGGGCTGCTACTTTAAAGCAGTGCCAGAGTGCTGAGGTGCCAAGGAAATGTACACAGTTGAAAGACCCTGTGAGACGGGCTGACCAACCTCCCCAGTGTTTGACTCACACTGACTTTTCAACAGACTCCTGTGACACAAAACCCACTTTAAAATGAATGTATCCGTTGCTGTTAAGGATCCCAGTGAAGACAGTATAACATTTGAAAGGCAGACTTCTTCTAGTTTTTCATCTCATTTTATCTGTGTTCTCCAGCTCCCAGCAAAGCTGTTGTGCCTGCTGGATGCATCTGTCATTGCAGATCTCTACCTCAGACACCCTCAAAGTGTCTGCACTTCAGTGTCCAGCTTATCCCTTCCGGGTAGCATGTGGTCTGGGGCAGAGCTGGTCTATCAAGGGGCTGTGTGGCATGGCCTGGAGAAGCTTGGTGGAGGTGGCATTTGGTGCACTGATCGCACAGTATTTTTTTCCCTTTCTGGGTCCTTCCATCCCATGCTAGCCGGTAGTACCGGGGAGGAGATATGCTGGCATGCGTGAGTCACTCATGCTGCCTAGGGAATATCCACCATGTCAGAATCGGGGCGCTTACTGCCAGTGCTGTGCATTTAAAGATATTGCCAATAACTCTTTTTCAGGTAAAACTTAATGTAAAACTATCTTTCTTCTTTTAGCCATGAACAGGAAGAGACAACTAATCTCTGATGCTTTCAAGGTGAAAAAACACAGGCCTGAAATTGAGAGTGGTTGTGGATTGGAAGAGCATGGAGAACCCATTTACGTTCAAGGTATGATAAATGCAGATTTAGTACAGAACAGTTTTCTGCAAGTAGGCTAAATCTTTTTAAACCACTTTTATCCCTTCCTCTGTTTGTCTTCCAGCTTTGACCGTCATCCAGCTTATTTGGTCAGCCTCTCTGCTCTGTACTCTGCTCCTTTGGGCTTCACTCTTGTTCGCTGTGGTCAAAGGAAGAGTCGGGCGACAAGACTGGGATGGGTGACGTGGCTATTAGCAACATCATCCACCAACCAGGGTTTTTGGTTTTTGTTTGTTTGTTCCTCCTGCCTCCTCATTTCTATCAGAATCGTACAATGCTGGGCTGGGAAGTACTGTGTTGTGCAATCAGCAGTGACATCCAACTCTGGCCTGGGAGGTGGATGTTGTGCAGCGACCTGTGATATCCAACTCTGGCTTGGAAGGGGGATGTTGTGCAGTCACCTGTGTTGTCCACCACTTGCCTAGGTGGCAGGGTGTCATGTGGTCACCTGCGTGTTCAGTATTGCCCCATGTTTTCCTAAGGAGGGGCAACAGTAGCAAGCATGCTTCAACCTTTTTTCGGAGGCTTAGGAGTCTCAAAAAGAAGGTACCCCACATATATAAAGGTAAATTACTGGTTGTGAAGCAAACCGATTCTAGAGTGTGATTTGCTTGCCGCCTGGAACTCTCAGTCCAAGGGTTTGAAACCATTAAAGGCAAATCAAGTCTTTATCATTTACAGGTCAACGAACCAACCAACAGCAGAGAGAGTCGCTCCTGGTATGGTTGAGCAGGGATCAAGCCGAGGCCCACCAGTAACCAAAAAAATAAATCGACTCTGAAGGGTGGCAACAGCAAAGCTCCCCAACCCCACACTGTGACATTTTGCACCAAATGTGTGCTTTTTTTATTTATAGGCCCCAGGTCCTGGAAAATAAGATCTAAAGTAGTACTGGGCCTAGAAATGGATCTTTTGTAACTAGTGGTGTGCTGGAATAATGGGTTGGGCAAATTGGGCTTCCTTTAAGGCTGTCACTATGGAACCTTGGATACAAATCCTGTCCTGAGCTTGGTCAGAAGCTGGTCACATGATCAGAAATATCTGGCTCTGTTGCACTTACCTT
This sequence comes from Neoceratodus forsteri, assembly GCA_016271365.2. NCBI lineage: Eukaryota > Metazoa > Chordata > Ceratodontiformes > Ceratodontidae > Neoceratodus > Neoceratodus forsteri. The sequence goes on from JADMNL010000025.1 coordinate 51,544,800, forward strand.
GGCTCTGTTGCCCTGCCTTACCTTGGCAACAGGCAGTAATTCAGAAACTATTGCATGCTAAATTGGTAATGCATATCATCAGGGTCTTTTTTTTTTTTTAACCATGGCATCGCTCTCCAGTCCCAAACACTAGCTATATTTTTCCTTTTTTTTTTTTTTTTTTTTTTTTCCTTGGAAGTCTAGTGCCCACACTTATGGTAATGACTTCGCGCTTTTGCCCCCTCCTCAAGACAGCAGCCATTTCTTTCAAAGTTTAATAAAATGGGTATTGATCAGATGTTTTGGGAAATAATACTCAGAAATTCAAACCCAAAAGGCCTCAGTGCTATTCACAAAGGAAAAACATTTTAAACACTTAATAAAAACAAACTATATTTCAGAACTACCATTCTACACAACAGAAAGGGGTATACGTACATCACTAAGCCATCAGCAAAACCTCTACAGATCTTACCCTGAAAGCTAAATAAAATATCCACTTACCTATCTGGCATGCAGAAGGAAAGGCAGAACAGCTCAGTGCTTGAACCCAACCAACTCGAATGCAGTGCTCCTGAGTGAGGTATACATACATCACTAAACCATCAGCAAAACATTTACAAACCTTGCTCTGAAAGCTAAATAAAACTAAGTACAAGCTCTTGCAGGCCCCAGAAAAATTGCAGAATTAAACCTCATCCTCTCTGACCTTCATGGGAACAGTATTGATAAAGTCGAAAATTTTAAAATATCTGGGCTTGGTTTTTGACCTACACCTCACTTTCCAAGTACACATTAATAATCTTATCAAGAAAATAAACATGAGGTTAGGACTGCTATTCCGGATCATATGGCTCACGGTCTACTACCCCCCAAATCAGTTCTTTTCTCCAAACTGAGAACCTCTTACAGCATTATTGTGCATTTCGTCACTGGCATCCCTGGTCCACCCATCACTGTCCCTCTACCCTCCTCTCTTGTGGCTACCCCTGGAAGGAAGGTTTCAACTTAAAACGCTTGTTTTTTTACACAAGGTTAATCTTAACTTATTGCCACTAAGTGTTTTGGACCTTTCCCCCAGGTCTGCCCCAAGCCGGGGCACGAGAGGGAGCACCAGCCACATTTTGGAGGTTCCTTTCTTTCATACCACACACGCGCAAAACTCCATCTGCTATCATGGTGTGAAACTTTACAACAGCCTACTCCCTAGCAGCCAGTCCTGTGGCTCTATCACCTTATTTGTTGCCTCTGCAAAAAATCTGCTCCTGGAGAGTTACTCTTGTAAGTGCCCCCTGTGGTAAGTTTCCTATAACAGTTGTGAGGTTCCGCTCCTGTCGCTTGAGGGCATCCCTTATGTCTCCTCCTTTTTCTTCATCCACACCCCACAGAGTCTCCCCCCCACCCATCTCTGTTTACTGTCTCATCTTTACCACCCTTCCCACTGTCTACCTCCCTCATCCTCACCGATTATTTAGGACGGTCTTAATTTTTATTTAAATTTGTTGTAAATATTGTTATTTCTGCCCTTGTAGTTTTCTTTTGCTGTATATGTTGTGATGCTCTGTAACCTGGACGACTGTGAAAGCAAGCATGTTTTCTCACACTCTTTCCAGTATAAAATAAACTTGATTGATTTAAAATGTCCACTTACCTATCTGGCATGCAGAAAGAAACACAGGACAGCTCACACTCCCTGCTTGAACCTAACAAACAGAAATGCAGTGCCCCTGAGTGAGGTCACATGACATCCAATCAGCAGCATAGGCTTCCAGGTCGGACTCTGATGACATGGAACATACAGGAAGCACAGCCCAGGGTTCCAGCTTAGCCTCACAGATCACATGGGAAGTGCAGGAAGTAAAGTCAGGAATACCTATTTAAAGCCGCAGGACCAACTATAACCAGACCACCATAACCCACTCCTTGCAGTGCAACTAGTGCAGTTTACCAGCTGCAGCCTAATCCCTGCCACATGTATAATTTATGCTAGTGCCCTAAAGCAAACTAAAGATACAGCACCAAATTACAACACTACTACACTGCTAAACTCTGTCCAGAGCCGATAGGGCTGCAGTCGAGGTTGCGGAAGAGAGGCTAGAGGAGCAGCGATGCAGAACCGCTTGCAGCCACACAGAGAATGTGCACACTGGTGCGCATCAGTTTTCTCAGTGCAAAAGCGGCGCATCAGGAGCTTCCCCAGTGCTCCCGGACCCCGAGATGAGCGTATGCCTTCCTACACTCATAAGCCGCAGCTCCCGATTAGGGCCCAGTTCAAATAACAATTAGTTATTTCGTCACATTTCTCACTACAATTTCTTTATTCCTAAGAAACGTTTTATAAACTACCCACTCCCAAACCCCTACACATTTTACATCATAGCTGCCCATCTCAGGTTCCTTTACTTGTTCTCTGCAGTGGATCAGGAAACTGATGCATTCCTAGACATCTCTGCTGCCATCAGCTATGGGTATGAGGGGTGAGGTCTGAAACAAGGGCATTGAATCATTTTTGGGAGATGTCCGATAATTATTCCCCTCTGGCCAGTACATTATATTTTGTAACTCTTACCAAGACTGAAAGTGGTGGTGACGTTCCTGCCAATTTAAAGCAGCATTTGTTAGTCACCATTCAGTTCTTTTTAGCAATAATGTTTTCCTAGCAAAGACATCATGTCCCCATTTTTCTTTTTGTTTTGCTTCATTGCTGAACTAAGCTTTTGAAATTTTAAAAAGTTTCTGTGCTCCCGTCAGTGCCATGCTGCCATGAACCAATTTAAATATTTTGGTACAGTGTTGTGTTTACCATCCTACAACATCTGTTGTAGGAATATAGTATTTACATTCAACAGATAGCCTCAACAGAAAACATTTTTCAAAATTGAGTGGTGGCCATCTTTAATGATGTAAGTCATTAATTTTAAAATCCGCAATAAAAGTAGTTTTACAAGTACAGTATCTTAGAAGATTAATAATACGCTGAGGATGACTGTATAGATGTCAGAAATGCATTTTGCCAAAATAACTATGATTCATTTTTTTTGTTAACAAATGCTGCTGCTTTAATGCGTGTCCCAGTATGACAGCATGCAAAGTTGGGAAACTTTGCTTTATGAAATTCTTTGCAAAGGTTCCCTGACTTCACAAAGTTCTTGGCCTGGCATTGTGCCTACTTTGCCAAGCAAACTCTGCATGAAGTGACATTTCACCAGTAAATTTGATAGCACAATGGCATTTGGCATTGTCTTTGCCGGGTGAAGTAGATACTTCAGCAAAGAACTACCTGCATTTTTTTAAAATAATACAAAAAAAATTGAAGGTAAAGATGCAGACCAGGCAGCATGCCAATACTGCAACCACACACACACACACACACACAGCAGTTTGTATGGTCAGTCTAGTTAAGAGTTACTTCAATGAAATAGGACTGTTATTTTTTATTTACTTTCTGCTTACTCAGTGCCAGGCTAGCTAGTAGCAGTACAGTTAGACTGAAGGACAGGTGGGTCTCGAATGGGGAGGTGCGAGGCACTGAAAAAATAGAATTAATAGTAAAACATACCAACAGCCAGCCTTACTGTCGTTGTGAGCACTGGTAGATCCAGGGATTTACAGATGGGGGATCTCCCCAGGAAATTTGAAAATGTAGTGTGTAAAATGGTGCATTTTAGGCCCAGTTTCAGGAGCAAAGTGTTGATTACCCCCTCAAAAAAATCACCTAGTTTACTTTGTTTTGGTGAGGACATCTCTTAACACCAAAATTGCTGATCGGCATAGTTCTTCCATTGCAAGCAGTGGGTCTAGCTTCCCTTGATGGATTCCCAGCATGACGTCATAAGAGAAAAAGAGTACAATTGATATGGTAGCAGGGCCAGAGAGCTTCACAGTTGATTTTCGACAATGAATTTGCATTATTACCAGCACCTATTTTGCTTCACTTACTCTACTCTTTCCGGATTTCAAAATCCCTCCCTCCTTCCTTTGATGAAACCCACATCTTGGTCATACACAACAAACAGGTAAAGATCCTATAAAATGTTATTCATACCATCCAGTATCTCTTAAATTCTGATTTATAACATTTTTGCCAAACTTTTAGCAAACTGTTTAGAAAACTATTTGCCATGCTTAATAAAATAGATCAGACGAGCTTCATCAAAGGAAGGAGTGGACATAATATTCAATGTGCATGTAAAAAGGACGGGAAATTTAAAATTAAAAAAAAAAAAGTTTAAACACATGGGTACTGTCATTTTTAATCTTAAGAGCCTAATTACAAGCATAAGAAGATATGATGAAAGAAATGTTACCAGTTAATGGGTTTTTACAACATGGCTGTAACTAGATAAGCCTTTTCTCAGGTTGGGGATGTGAGCCAGCTGAAATTGCTGTGATAGATATATAGGTTTCTGCCTTGGTCCCCAATGCTGCCCTAACCCAGAGCTATCTCTGCTGAGTTCAGGGTCCTTGTTTTGTTTGTGCTTTGGTAACTGGGAATGTCAGCTTGGCACAAAAGCCTGTTTTAAGGGGCAACCCAGGAGCACTGGGTGTTAAGTGACTTGCTCAGTCACACAGTATGCAAGTGGAGGTTGTGGGAATCAAACCCAAGTCTGCTAGATGTACCAAGCCTATTCCCAGGTCCATCTTACAAATGAGTTCTACTCAATGGTGTTTCGCCTGGTAAAATAAATATTGATTGGTCACTCTAACCTCTAGGCTATACTGCCGGGTTCGTTTCTTAATGTGTTGATCTTAAACCTGCATCTAGCTCACTTGAGTACTGTACAGCTGAAAAAAAAAATATATCAAAGTAAGATTTGTTTTGGTAAAAGAGAAAACATGACATTCAACATGTATGCACCTGTTTAATTTTATTTTGCCATTTGCCAGGTTAAATGTAAAGCTAAATCCACATTTATTTTGGATTTTTGATGGCTTGGTTCATAAAATATTACATTTATATTTAAATGTTGAATCATATAGGCAGCATATTTTATTATGAAAGGTCTCCCATCCTATCCTCTCCTCCTACCAGCCTGCTATAAAGAACAAATAGTGGTCTTATTGCTACTGATTGTGTGTGTGTGTGTGTGTATAGAGTTATATTATTCCAGTGAGATAAAACGTTATTTTCACTGCAGTGAAATAAATCTGATAGCGTCAGCAGAGTTAAAATAAATGCCGTTTATTACACCCCCGAAAGCCGCTCAAATTGTACATTTTGCAACAGTGCCCCATTGTATAAATAGGATACATGATGGGCACATCATGGAATATAAAAAATATTTTCCATATTCCACTCTTGCCCATTATATATATTAATATTATACACACACAGCAAACTTTTTACAAGCAACTGTTAGCACTGAGTCCTCCTACAAACAGTAATAAGTTAGCAAAATGTAAGCCGTAAGTGTTTTTTGAGATTTCACTGTGGGTAAACTCCCAATCTGTAAAAGAGGAAGAGAGAGAGGGAGAGAGAGAAAGGAAGGGGAAAAAATTACAAATCATTTAACATAAAACAAAATTAATGAGGGAATAACTTGGTGACATGTCCTGAAGCATATAGCTGATAAATCAGGGGTACTGTTACAGTGGATGTCTTCTCCGAAAGGGGTGGTAAATTCATGGAACTGACAACTGGATGATAAGATGGGCATGATACAGTATAGGATAGGAGACCTTTGATAATAAAAGTAAGTAGGGAAGAAAAAAAAATAAACGGAAAGAGTAAGTATTCCAAACAGTTAGGGGGCCAGAAAAAAGACATGATGGGAGTGGTGCAATGCAGTGGCTGTGGAGCAGCAGTCTTCCGGGAGACATTCTGGAGGATGCAGTGTTGTCCCATCTGCAGGCACCTCTCTAGGCTGAGGTAGGATGTTGCTCATCTCCAGGCTGAGTTGGCCAGGATTTGTGGGACCTCCTCTCCCACCCAGGGACCACCAGGGTCACTGCTGTTGCCTCAGAGGTTGCCAAGAAAGAGGAGTGGTTGGGCCACAGTGGGCTTGGGGAGGGTGAGGGTGGTGGAACAGAGGCGCATCCCTCCAGTTGTACCTTCCCACAATTTCTGTGCCGTTCTGGAACAGTGTGGTTTCTCTATGGAGGCACCCACAGTGGAAACCGAGGAGGATGCTGGGAACCGTCACAAAGGAGACCCACAGGAGGGTGGCATGGGACCCCACAGAGGAAGGAAACTACTCCTGGTGGGGGACTCCATTGTTGGGAAGGTAGAACTGGGGGAGGAAGGGGAGAGGGAGGTAAGGTGCCTGCCTGGCGCCATGGCTTGGAAGGACAGGGAGTGAATCCTCAGGATCACAGAAGCAGCTGCACAGGGGAGGGAGCTGGATGTCATTGTCCACCTAGGGACAAATGACCTGGCTAAGAAAGGGATCAGAGCAGTGCAAGAAGCGTTTGTGGAGATGGGGAGGGGCCTTAGACAAATAGCACACATGGTAACCTTCTCGGAGGTGCTTCCTGTCTATGGCACGGATGAGGCTAGGGTGCTCCACACCTTGGGATTCAATCAGTGGTTGAAAAACTGGTGCAGAGCTCAGGGATTTTGCTTCACTGGGGACTGGGGGTCCACCTGGACGGATGCAGGCCTATACTGGCATGATGGTCTGCATCTGTCCAGGAGGGAAACCAGGATCCTAGGTGATAGGTTTAAATACTTAATTGGCAAACATTTAAACTAGCCAAGGGGGGAGGCACTGGAAAGGAGCAGGGAAATCCTAGCGCCCACCCCACCAAAAAAAATCTGTGTACTAATTGAGGTAGACACCAACATAGAGATGTCAATAGGGAGAAGCGCTGGGGTAAATGGAGAAAGTGACAAACGCAGTAAGGACAGGGATGAGGCAAAAAGGGGTAAGGCCATCAAGAAATGGAGGGTAATGAGTACCAACGCCCGTAGTCTGGGCAACAAGCTCCCTGAACTGGTGGCCTTGATGGAAGAGGGATGCCTGGATATCGTAGCAGTCACAGAAACATGGTACACAGAGAACCATGACTGGGATGTTAACATACCAGGGTACACAACCTACAGGAGAGACAGGGAGGGCAGAAGAGGGGAGGAGTAGCTCTCTATGTAAGGAAGGATAAAACAACTGAACAAAAGAGTAAACAGGAGGAGAGGAGGCACCTGGGTCACTAGAGACTAGAAATGGCACCACGATCCGCACGGGGGTTGTATACAGACCCCCATGTCAGGGGGAGGGAATGGACAAGGATATGATAGAAGGCATACTTAGGATGGCAGAGAAAGGGGAGATACTGTTGATGGGGGACCTTAATATGCCAGATGTTAACTGGAGCACCTTTGCTGCAGCCACATCCAGAAGGAGGGCCATTCCTGATGCCCTTCAGGTGGCATGCTTCAGCTAGTTTTGGAACCTACTCGTGAGGGAGCAATCTTAGACCTTGTACTCTCAAATGGGGACAGTGAGAGGATCTCAGATCTAGAAGTGGGTAGCCATTTGGGAGACCACCAAACAGTGTGGTTCACGATGAAACTCTGCTACAGAGTCAAGCCAGCAGAAAGTGAGGTTCTGGACTTCAGGAGGCTGACTTTCAGAAGGCTGAGAGAGCGCTCAGAAAGCACCAGCAAAGGGCTAAAGGAGGTGATCAACAATGGGAAATATCAAAACTGCCATCACAGAGGCAACAAGTCTTGTGCTAAGCAAATAAACAAATCAAAACGAAAGAAAAAGCCACTATGGTTCTCAAAAGAAGTGGCGGTGAAGGTTGGGGAGAAAAAGATAGCATTTAGGAAGCATAAGGAAACACAGAAGGAGCAGAACAGAACTGTACCAGTTAAGGCAGAAGGAAGCAGGGAGGGTAGTCAGAATAGCAAAGGCACAAACTGAGGAAAAGATAGCCGACTCGGTTAAGAAGGGGGATAAAACCTTTTTATAGGTATATCATGGAGCGTAGAAAGACAAAGGAGGGATAGTGAGGCTGAATAGAATGGATGGTGGGTGGGCAGAGTGACAGTGAAAAGCAGGGATACTGAATGAATACTTTTGTTCAGTATTCACAAAAGAGGAAGTGGGGAGGTGCCTAATCCAAATAACAGAAGCACTCTGGAGAGGGGGTCGATCCCAGTCCTTTCACAGAAGAAGGGTTCTGAAAAACTCCTAAAACTGAAGGTGGACAAAGCAATGGGCCAGATGAATTCACACCCAGAATTCTAAAAGAATTAAGCAGAGAACTAGTGACACCACTGACTACCCTTTATAACAAATCATGGGAGGATGGTGTGGTACCTGAGGACTGGAAGAAGGCTGATGTGATTCCCCTTCACAAAAGTGGGAGCAAGATAGAGGCAGGAAACTACAGACCTGTCAGTTTGACCTCTGTGGTAGGGAAAGTGATGGCATCACTTCTGAAGGAAAGAATTGTTGAGTACCTAGAGGCCAGTGGGGCACAAGAGCCAAGGCAGCATGGGTTCACAGTGGGACGGTCATGTCAGACAAATCTAATTGATTTCTTTGACTGGGTGACCAAAGTAGTAGACCAGGGAGGGGCTATGGACATGGCCTACCTAGACTTTAGCAAGACATTTGACACAGTCCCACACAAAAGATTAGTAGTCAAATTAACCAGCCTTGGAGTGGGTCCCAGGGTGGTAGCCTGTGTAAAACATTGGCTAAACAACAGGACACAGAAGGTAATTGTAAATGGAGTCCACTCTGAAGAAAGAGGGGTCACTAGTGGGGTACCGCAGGGTTCAGTACTGGGTCCAGTCCTCTTTAATGTCTTTTTATAAGTGACATTGCAGAGGGACTGGAAAGAAAAGTATGCCTCTTTGCAGATGACATAAAGATCTGCAACAGCGTTGGTACACAAGGAGGCGTGGAAGGGATGAGAAGGGATTTGGCAAGGTTGGAGGAATGGTCAAAGTATGACAGCTTGGATTCAATGCAAAGAAGTGCAAAGTAATGCACCTGGGAAACAAAAACCCAGGGGAAGATTACACAATGGGGGTAGTAACAACAACAAAAATGGAAAGGGACCTGGGGTAATCATATCAGATGACCTTAAGGTTGGCAAGCAATGTGAGAAGGCGGTAGGGAGGGCTGGGGGATACTGGGATGTATAGGGAGAGGCATCACCAGCAGAAAACAGAAGTTGTTATCCCCCTGTACAGACAGTTGGTGAGACCCCATCTGGAGTACTGCATCCAGTTCTAGAGACCCCATCTCCACAAGGACCTAGACAGGATGGAGGCAGTTCAGAGGAGGGCAACTAAAATGGTGCAAGAGAAGCTATACGAGGAGAGGCTAAAGGAGCTTAATATGTATACCCTTGAGGAAAGAAGGGAGAGGGAGGACATGATAGAAATGTTTAAGTACCTCAGTGGAATCAACAAAGTCCAAGAGGTAGCATCTTTCAGAAAGAGATGTGCAGGAACAAGGGACACAATTTGAAGATAGAGGGGATGGCTCAGGGCAGTGTGAGGAAGTTTTTTTTTTTTTCACAGAGATGGTGGTGGACACATGGAACAGCCTTCCTGAGGAGGTTGTGGGGTGAAAAACTGTAGGAGAATTCAAGAATGCATGGGACAGACATAAGGCAATTTTTGTGGGGGGTAGGAAGAAATAGGCTGTTGGTTAAATAGGATCTGCAGCTTATCCTCTAGGTAGGGAAATGGGCAGACTAGGTGGGCCAAGTGGTCCTTGTTTCAGATGGTAACCGATAACACTCGGATCAACTACAAAACAGGGAGCAGCTCCATTACAGACTGGCTCCTTTCCACACATCCAGAGCGCATATCAGATGTCACCATCCTGCCTGACGGCCTCAGTGATCACTCCCCAGTGAAATGCACTTGGACAAACAATTTTACCAAAGGCCCACCTAAGATGTCTAAATATTGCTGCCTGAGACGGGGGCTACTTGACCATTTCAAGCAGTACTTATCACAACTGGACTGGTCTCCTTTGGCAGAAGGTATTGATGGTAACGAGGCCTTGAATTATTTCATAATGAACTTCAACCGTGCTTGTGATATTTTTGCTGCGTACAAAACAAAGAAAGTCAGGGGGTACCTCCAGCCCATGGTTCACTAACCCCTGATCAGTTTAATGAAGAATAGAGACTATCTCTGGCACATTGCAAAATCATCTGGAACTCCTGCGTCACTCATTGCCTGCAGGGCAGCAAGAAATGCCTCCACCAAGTTCATTCGGCAGGCAAAAGCTTCCTACTATAAGGACCTCTTAAGCAAGAGCTGAGGCTCTGGTAGGGAATTCTAGAACTCCATCAAATCCCTAACAGGAAAGACCCCTAAGGTCCCACTCTATCTACTAGTAACAAGGGAGGGTCCCCTACAGTAACCCACTGACATTGCAAATGAGCTCAACTATGCTTTCACAGACCTATTTGGAGTACTCCCTGCTGACTACTTTTAAAGATCAGCTCTGGCAACAACACCCCACTACCCCTCTTAACCCCCCCCAAAGGATGCAATACCACCATTCTGCTTTAAACAGGTCACCAAGTCTGAAACCACCAAGCACATTAAGAGGGTTCTTGGCAAGACCAGAATGGGGGCTGATCTAGTGGATATGACACTCGTGGGTCTTCACCTAAATGAATTGGCCGGTCCCCTATCAATGATGTTTTCAAAACTATGGAAGTTAGCCAATGTCACGCCTGTCTTTAAAGCCAGGGACAAAACTCCAACATCCAACTACAGACCAATATCCATTCTACCACCCCTCTCTAAAGCACTTGAAAGAATGGTCTCTGAGCAGCTTACAGAGTATCTTGATAAATATAACCTTCTTTGCCCACAGCAGCATGGGTTCTGAAAAAAAACACTCCACACTTGCCGCCCTTGTTGATTTACTCTTTCCAGCTTTATGATGCCTTAGATAATGGGGAGGCAGTTGGCTCAGTCTTCATCGACCTTATGAAGGCCTTTGACTCTGTTAACCACAAACTACTCTAAACTGTCTCCATTCAACAGGTCTATCCCCGGTCACGGTACTGTGGTTCAGAAGCTACCTCACAAACAGGTCACAACGAGTCAAAATTGGAGACACCCTGTCATCTGCTAGGGAAGTGTCCCTTGGGGTCCCACAGGGCTCTATTCTTGGCCCACTGCTTTTCATCAACTCTGCACCATCTGCATGTACAGCACGCACTATTCTCTATGCTGTCGATACAGTGATATTGGTCGCTGGGAAGGATCGCAACTACATCACAACCAAACTCCCAAGACCGCTTCCTCAAGCTTGAATCCTGGTTTACACAAAAAAACTATTACTAAACCATAAAAAATGAAAAGTCTGCTCTTCTCTACCTCCCAAAGCAAAAAGAAATACCAGCCTTCGCTCATCCAGAACCATAATGGTGAAGCACTGTAACAAGTAAAGTTCAGATACTTGGGCATTGCTTTTGACGATGCACTAACCTTCTTCTCAGTCGTCAAGTCAGCGAATATAAAACTTGGGGTCCTCTATCGCTATAGGCATCTGACACCAGATGCTCTGAAACTGCCATCAGTAGTTCAGTGATATCCTCCATAGATTATTGGCTGCCTATCTATGGGGCAGGCACTAAAACTGCCTAAACAGGGTCAACACACTACTAAATAAGGCCTGTCGATTAGCCATAAGGGCTGCCCAGGACACCCACCTGCACTCGACACTGAAACTGGGTGGCTCCCTCCATCTTAAAGCACAATAACCAAACTTGCCTGCTTTGAAAAAAGTATTCTTGGGCCCCCGTGACTGGTCTGCCTCTTTACGCCGGCAGTTCTCAACAAGAAACACGGCTACAGACAGGTTGGTGATTCCCTTCAAAAGGACAGAACTCCATCCTGTACCAAGGACCAAAATGGTACAATGAGTTACCTGCTAACCTTACAGAATCACCCAAGATTAGTACCTTCAAATCTGGGCTCAGATCCCTTCTTGACACAAAAAAGAATTGTGCTTGCCTGCACTAATATGACAGAATTTCACCCCCTTCTTTTTTTTTGTCATCAACCCCCACCCACTCGGCTGACTAACCACTTCCACCGTGATCGACACCATCCCTGGCTGACCTCTCACCCCCTTAGGCTAGACTTATCAACTAAATAGTGAACTAAAAGGCTGAACCCTATTTACCCTATCCTCTTCAACCTTTAGTTGGGTATATAAGATTTCTTTGGTATTTGAATGTCTGTGTAACTTTTCTGTAAACACTGTTATATTTGTAATGTTTGTTCAACAATGACCTGGAACCTTTTGAAAACGAGTCCTGGACTCAAAGGTATTAATCCTTAACTGAAATAAATAAAATAAAAAAAAAAAGACTGATGAACATGGTTTTGAAGCGCTTCAGTGCGGAGTCAGTGGAGGTGGCCTGGGGGATGAAGGACCAGTCAGAGTTTGCCAGGTCGTGCAGGAGTGATGCAAAGTCTAGGGATTTATAGGATCTGGTCCGTAGAGTCTTGGGGGAGTGGTGCCTTGGATCTAAATATTTTCCTCGGTGAGTAGATCATGTGGTGATCAGTTAGTGAGTACAGAGGTGAGAATTCGATGAGGGTGAGAGGTAAGGGACCAGTCCAGAAGAGTGTATCCTTGAGGTATTTGAAAGTCTCTTGTCATATTCCGTTCTCTCCTGTCCTCCAGGGAAAACATATTGAGATTCTCCAGGCTCCAGTCTCCCCACTCCACTTTTCCAAATTTTGTGTGCAAGGCCCTTTTGTGATTCTATGAGGGTATTGCATCCCAGGCAGTCGCCAACAATTTATAATATGAAGTATATATTGTTAAAACAAACTGAAAGGCTTCCTCCGTAGACTGTAATTAACATGGATTTTTGCTTTCTTATTTAATTAGATTTTGATTTATTTTTTTAGATGTTCCCAGTGATGCCAAGGCTGCACTGAAATATCTAGCTTCATTGTTTCCTAGAAAACTTTTTAATGATGCTCTTCCACCGATCATCCTGAAACATCAGCTCTACAGCATTATTAAGGACAAAACTACAGTCGACCGCCAGTTGGTAGGAGTTTTTCCACTTCATTTAAGTCTGTTTGTGATCAAATATTATAATATCTGGTATTACAGACAAACCATGACTGGACACAATCATACAAGCTGTACTTTGTTTAGGAAGGAAGGAAAGGAGGGGATGCTGTACTTAATGTGAGAGGGTATTAAAGTGACGGAGATGCAGGGATTATTGGTGGGCTGGGGTATTATGAGTCACCCTAGAGACGGGGAATGGAGCCTCTATTCGCATTGGTGTGATATACAGACCTCCAGTACAGGGAAGAATTAGATATGGTACTAATGGAAGCCATTTCAAGATGGCAGAAAGGGGGAAGGTGCTGCTTGTGGGGGGACTTCAGTTTACCGGATGTAGATTGGAGCTTCCAGCTGCAGCTTTAACTAGAAGCAGGGAATCTTGGGCTCAATCTTGGACTCCCTGGGAGTGTTCCTCAGGCAATTACTGTATATCGTGCACATAAGTCTGGGGGTTATGATTTAGTTGTGTGGTACCACATGTCTCATTGACCCGATCATAAGTTGAACTGGCTTTTGTTAACCGAGCATTGAGCAATGACTTGCTGAATGACTGAGGCTAAAAGCACTGATAAAGAAATGAGAAAATCAGCTTTTATTTTATTTAACATGAAGCAGCTGCAGAACAAATTAGCTCATGTGTAATTATCTATCTAGTCCCCATCTCTGAAGCTGAAAAACTCTCATCGTCCTCATCAGACGCAAAAAGGTTGCGGAGTTGCTCTTCAGAGAGGGGGATGTCAGCATAGATGTCATCGAGTTCTGCCGTATTAGTTTCATCCTCTTCAGCAGCATTGGATCGTGCGGCCTCAGAACCTACCAAGTCCTCGTATAGGTGATTGACTTCAGTGCCATCCATACAGTTCGAGATCTCGCATTTTTTTTAAATGACTTAATAATGGCATCAGCAGGTATTGCATTCTAGGCATTGTATTCTAGGCATTGTGTACCCACTCACACCTTCCTCAGTAGCTTGATTTTTGTTTTGAGGTTCCTCCAACAGTGAATTCTTATCACCTGCAATCAGAAAAACAAACTTTCAGTTGGATAGTGAGCATCCAGAGCATCTTCTAAATTTAAAATAAATTGCAACACAGAAGTAAAATAGATAAGTGTTTCATGCCTGCCATCATCCATAGCTGCCAGTATTCCCTCATTTTAACCTTAAATGGTTTGTTTAGGCTGACTTCTAATGGCTGTAATGGGGATTACAGCCACCGGGAATAACAGCAGAATGTGTTTGTCTTTTTCTCAAATTTTGCTTAACAGAATCCACCAGATGCCCCCAAAACACATCTCATATGAGAAGTGATTGTTTTGTTTATAAGTGAGCCAGGTCTTTTACTCTATCTCGTCAACCCACTTGTTGACACATTCTTCATTTATCCATCCCTTTACATGGACTTCAACAAGAACACTTGATGGCATTTTTTCTTTAGGTAAGGTTTTCCGTTTAAATATTACCATAGGTTTCAACTTCGTTCTGTCCGCTAAGCAGGAGAGAACAGTAAAGTGCGACTTTTCTGCTCCTGAAGTTCGGATCAGACTGTCCTCTCCCTTAACGTGTACAGTTCGATTTTAAGGGGAGATCGAAGCGAACAGCAGTTTCGTCCATGTTCCCAGTGGATATAAGGGGATAATTGTGCTTCTTCCTCTCTTTAAAACAAAGCTGTGGAAGCTGTCCACTCTTTTTGTTTGTTTTTTTCCCCCCATCCGCAGGTAACTTTTGGGCTATGAGTTCTCTGCCTTAGCGCCAAGCTGTGGCGCCTCATAAACCACGTACACCAGTCGGCAGATGCCTTGAAGTTATCAAAACAATGCAAGTTTTTGCAGTGGCTAATGTCTGCAGTCTTGTAGCCATTTGATTCATAATATATCCCTCTTGTCTAAGCTCAAGGACCCACCGACTGAGCTCTGACACTGTTTGAAACAGGTGATGTGCTCAATTTTATTCTTTTGATGCTTCTATCAAGACACAGGAGCTCCTTTTTTTTTTTTTTTGCAGCGCCAGTCCCGAACGAGTTTCTCATTAATATTAAATTCTTTCTTTGCTGCAACATTGCTGTGATTTTTCTGCGTATTGAACAACTAATTTAAAGACTGTGGTATAGGAACATTGTTTCCGTTTTACACAAGGGCATCTCAGAGGCTCGTCTGTAGCGGGAGGTATGCACTGGTTTTTAACGTTCACTATCTGCAGTTAACTGCAATGAATTCTAAATGCTGTTAAATTATGCTAAATACTAAAGTGGCAGTTGAAACCAGCTGAGCACACCACAGGACACAGTGTGACCTATTGTTACTCGGTTTATCCTCAAACCTTGATACCATTTACTACTGCAGGAACAATTAAGCCTGCTGAAAAGCATGTATTTTCAGCTTTGGTTCATAAAAATGTTAATGATTTGTAGTGACACGCTCATAAGTAAGGGACCCTTAAAGCTAGTGCTGATAAAACTCCCCAAAAAAGACTTGAGAGAGTATATACGGTAGTCTGAGAACCCAGCGTGATAGGGCAGTACTGAACATGGTGCTGTCCAGCAGGGCAGTGTTGCAGATGTCAAGGTGGGAGGACACCTGGGGACCAGTGATCATTGTACAGTGTGGTTCAATATAAGGACGACTGCAGAATGGAACCACACACAGTTGAGGGGCCTGGATTTCAGGAGGGCAGATTTTGAAAAGATGGGTGAATGCCTTAAGGATGACCTGGGTGGGGAAACAATTGGGCCATAGTGAGGGCAGCAAACCTCTGCATCAAGCAGAGGAGCAAAAGGGGGGGGGACCACTGTGGTTCTTGAAAGAGGCAGCAGAAAAGAGTAGCATTCAAAAGGTTCAAGGAGATACAGGAGGAGGAGGAGGCATTTTCTTTGGTATATACGCAAAAAAAAGGAAGACCAGGAGTGGGATTGTAAGGTTAAGAAGGGAAGGGGAGCACTATACAGAGGGGAAACAGAGAAAGGCAGACATCCTAAACAAATACTATTGTTCAGTGTTCAGAGGAAAGTGACGGAGAGACGCAACAAAAATGCAGCAGGAGCACTGGAGGGAGTGAGATGGACACTAGTCTGCTTTTGGAGGGGAGAGAGAGTCCTGAAGGGACTCACAAATCTGAAAGTGGACAAAGCACTAGGGTGAGACATGGTCCACCCAAGGATATGGAGGTAGCTCAGGAGGTACTGGCTGCACCTCTGATGACACTGTTTAACAGCTCACTGGAAGCGGGAGTGGTCCCGGAGGACTGGAGGAGGGCAGATGTAGTCCTACTTCATAAAAGTGGTAGCAGGAAGAGGCTGTCAGTTCCCAGGCCAGTCAGCCTGACCTTGGGGGTGGGAAAGGTAATAGAATCACACTGAAAAGTTGAGGAATGTCTTCAGTCAAAGGGTTACAAGACTCAAGACAGCATGGATTCAAAGGGGGGGGTCATGTCAAACAAATCTGAGGGTGTTCTTTGACTGGGTGACCAAGGAGTGGGTAGTGGGTGTGAAACTGTTAGAGGGGTAGGCAGTAGATTGTGGTGGTAGATGGACTTCACTCAGAGGAAGGGAAGGTGACCAGCAGGGTGTCTCAAAAATCGGTGCTGGGACTGATCCCCTTTAAAGGAAAGCTGTACTTTATCAAGAACCCCTCCCCTCCCCCCGAAGTTTTACCACCTGATTAGGCTTTTCCTGCAAAATACAACCTTTTTCTCCTGTCAGAACTTACTTTTATTTAAGTTTGCAGAAGTCCGCGATCTGCAAACATGGCGGTCGCTGCGTGGGTCCATTTGCTATGAAAGTGCGATGCCGCACACCTTGGCTCAATATATTTGTATTGAGCCAAGTGGTGCTGCGCTGCACTTTCATAGCAGATGGACCCGTGCAGCACCACCATGTTTGCAGATCGCGGACTTCTGCAAACTTAAAGTAAATTCAGACAGGAGAAAAAATGTTATTTGCAGGAAAAGTCTAATTGGGGTAAAGCTTTGGGGGTGGGGGTTTCCTGATAATGACAGTTTTCCTTTAATGTCTTAAGTGATATTGCAGAGGAGCTGGAAGGGAAGGTCTGCCTCTGTGCTGGCTGATACAAACCCTGCAATAGGGTTGACTCTTGAGTGGGAGGGTGGAAAGGATGAGCAGTGACCTGAGAACTTCATGGAATGGTCAAGGACATGGCAGCTTAATGCAGAAAAGTGCAAAATAATGCACTTAGAGCACAGAAACCTAAGGGTGGAGTACAAAATTGGGGTGTGTGGTACTGCGACCACCAAGCAGGAAGGAGACCTGGGGCGATCATATCTGATGACCAGAAGGTGGCCGGGCAAGGTGACCAGGCATTTGGGAGGGCAGATGGGAAGCTGTGGTTCATAGGGAAGGGATGTGACCAGTAGGAGGTGGTGTTGCCTTTGTATAGATCACTGGTAAGACCCCACCTGGAGTGCTGTGTCCAGTTCTGGAGATCACATCTCGGAAAGGACATAGAGTGGAAGTGGTCCAGAGAGGGCAACTAAAATGGTGCAGCGTCTGCATCAGAAGTACTGTGAGGAGAGACTAAGGGACCTCAATATGTACATCCTAGGGGAGAAGAGGGGGATATGATGGAGACCTTTAAATATCTAATGGGGGTAAACAAGGTACAAGAGGGAAGTATTTTTCAGAAAAACAGGCGCTCAAGGACAAGGGGGCATTATGAGAAGCTGGGGGGGTAGAACGGGGGAGATGTGAGGAAGTACTTCTTTACAGAAAGAGTGGTGGATTCCTGGAACAGTCTTCCAGCGGAGCTGGTGGGGGTGAAAACTGTGGTGGGGTTCAAGAATGCTTGGAATAGGCATAAGGGAATCTTAGGGAAAGGAATGGGGGTGTCGAATAGGCTGCAGATCAAGTAGGATCAGTGATGATACTGTAGGCAGGGAAAATGGGCAGACTAGGTAGGCCAGTGGTCCTTATCTGCTGGCAAATTCTGTTTCTGTAAATGCTTTAACATAGCTGTGAAGGATGGAAGACTAGTAAACTAATTTAAAGCTGCAATGCAGTGAAACCGGACAAAAAATTTACCCTACTTTTTTCCCCACTATATAAGAATCCAGGCATCTCCCAGTTTCATTTGGTGCTAGTTTTAACCCCCCCCCCAAAGAAAAAAGATGGCTACCACCTTTGGCTTAGAAATACCATTGTAGACCTGGTAAAGGTTAGGATCAAGAAAATAACAAAAACTCATGGTGTGCAGCATAGGAAGTGCCTAGAAAAAAATTGACAGGTATGCTAATATTTTTATTAATAGTAGCAGAGACGAGCTTTTTGGAATAACATTTATTTTATTGCACTGCAGCCGCTTTGGATATGCAAATGAAAGTAAATTGATTGGTGCCTGAGGTCTTGTACTGCTAAAAGTACTGTTGCTTTTATTAAAATACATTTTGAATATAGTTTGGATGGAATCCAGTGTACTTGTACATGTTTCCTTACCTCCCTTTATTTTTACAGTACACATTGTTTCTCTCTTTCAGAATGAATTAAAAGATTCAGGGGAAATCCGGATGTTTCAGCTTGGCTTTGCAGCTGATGTGTTTGGAGTCATCTTCACAAATGATTATAAAGTAAAAGTAATGGCAGAAACAGCAGGAAAAGAAAGTTCTGGGGCGGTGCAGAAGTTTTTAGACACAGTCCTGTCCACTTGCTCAGATATTAGCTATAATAAAGAGAAAATGATGACAGAGCATTCGTTTCGAGATAAAGAAATTACGTAAGTAACTTTGTCAAATGTTTTTAGTAAATATTTTGGAGAAATGACAGAGCAAGGTCCTTGGTAAGTAACACATTTGATCATGTTACCATAAAGCTGCCATATGGGGCCTGACTGGTGGTGTCCACTGTAACGCAATCAGATGTTCGTTGTGGTTTTTTTTTTTGTTTGTTTGTTTTTTTTGTTTGTTTTCTTGATGCGTTTCTTTATGCTCCTCACCGGTGCTACCCCGTTCTCACTCCTTCAGAGCTCCAAGGCACCCACTGCCCTTCTGACTCCCTACCGCCATCCACCAACCCCTATAGCAGCCTTATCTGGGTAGCCTACGATCTATATGCTGGGTGGGTCCCTCCTCGGAGACCGCCTTATGGCAGATGGCGCATGCCAGGGCTGCGAGGCTGTCTCCGGGGCTTCATAGTGGCAGGTAGCTGGAGTTCGTCAGCCGGCAGGACAGGGAGCCATTTTCTTAGTTTCTGCCCCACCCAATGCTGTTCTACTCCTGGTTAAACAACTAAATAAAGAGCACACTAAGCTGAAAGCTTTTTTACAGGAGCGACCTGGGAGCGGAGGGAAGTTGTGACTTGCTCAGGGTCACACAGTATGCAAGTGGAAGCTGTGGGATTCAAACCCAGGTCTGGTCTGCTGGGTGTCACCAGATTTGCAGCTCAGAGCCTTAAACCACTGCGCTATACTGACTCCCTCTTTGTCTTCTGCATTGAGCTAAGGAGGCAATCTGGGAGACATGTCGAGGATCCGTCCCACAAGCACATCGCCAGTCCATCCGCATGGTGCCCAGGCAAGTGCCCCGGAGAAACATCCAGTGGATGCTTGCAGACCCCTTCCTGCGGTCTACACTCCTGGTACTCTGGCTGGGGCTAGAGTAGCGAACCTGGGTTGTCAGCGTGCATCGGTGAACCCTCCACTGCAACCACGGAGCCAGCTCAATCAAATGTTCTAATTTGGCCCATTGGTACCAGTGCTGTCTTAATTTTTTTTAATTGATTTTAGTTGGTGATTTATTTAACAAAAAGTATTGGAGCTGGCCTGTCAATGCAGCAATAATGCTGCCGCTTGCAATACATCGGCTGGGGGGCTAACTGGGGAAGAAAGACTGATCGTCCTGAGGTTGCTGCTCTTCCTCGGGTAAGGAGGATCACTGGCCCAGCTGCTTGTCACCTGGAGAGGTCAGATTAGAGCACTGCTAGGAGCACAGAACAGGGAGGGGTTGTCAGCAGATGCTTGGTATTCGCGCATGCTTGCATTATTGCACGCTGGCACTCCTGGGGAGAAAACCAGGAGGATGGAGGAAAAAGCCCGATCTGGTTCATGCTGGCACCTGCTGTTGCACTACTGATACAGCAGGCTACCCACCAGTTTGGTGATGGGACTTTGGGGGAAGGGGTTGCTGTGGGGCAGAATGGTGAAAGAGAGAAGGCTTGATTTTAAAATAAAAAATAAAATAAATAAATAAATAAATTATTGCAGCTGACCTGATACCCAGGTACAGGATTAAGTCAGGGAGAGGGATTGAGCCTCCCACAGGACACTCTTCTTCTTTGGGGGGGGGGGGATTCATGACCTCTGCCACAACACTGCTACCTGACTGATCATGGCAGCAGTCTGACGGGACATTGCTGATGGCGGCGCGCATGCTAGGCATATGTGCATAGGCACCTTGATGTCCGTGCATGTGACATCCTACAGGGGCTGTGAGGAACTGTGGAAATCACCCTGGCTGCAGCTTCCCGTTGCAAGCCCCACACCATTGATCTCTGCACTATTCCTCGATGCTGGCCTAAGTGACTTGAGCCTGGCCAGCCTTCAAGGAGCCCCACCATGGGGGCAGAAAGGGGCGGCGTAATTCCAGGACAAGATTGGTGATATGGCTGGGGGAAGGGAATGAAGCAGAAAGGGGAAGGCCAGCGAGAAATGGCATGAACAGCAAGTTTAAACGGACACTGTCAACCCCCTTAGGCCTAAAGGGTGTTCCTTCTTTAAAAAAACACATTTTATGATTGTCAACATTCTGTAAAGATTGTTGATTGTAGCTAGTAGTTTGATTCTATTTTATTTTAAAAAGTGAAACACCAACTGCCTGCCAAACTGGTATTACCACACCAAAACAGGTTTGTTTACATTCCTTGATCAACTCCCACTGCATCTTTACTGGACTTGAGAGAACCTCCAACACAGTCCAGCCACTCATGATGCAGTGGAAGTTTAGGTGGCTACTGTCTCAGGAGTGACTGCACTGTTTGGGGGTGCTTCTAATGTTTAAGAAGTATTCAAGAAGAATAGATGCAGGATCTGAAACAAAAAGTTGTTTATAAATCTACATTTACATGCATTTCAGTTTTACTGAACAAGGAGACAGACAAAACAAACAGCAACATCAGTGAATTCTAGAAAAGTTAAGCAATCATAAAATGTGAGTTTTAACCAGAAATATGATGCAAACCAGGTTGACCGTGTCCCTTTAACATAGTGAGATTGCATTTTTATTTCCTGTAGCGCTCCACATTATGGGCACAGCCCAAGCTCTAGAATGCGGGGCACATGAGGATCCCAAGCAGCAGCAACTCCCCAGTTCTGCTGTGCCATTAGAAGGGGAAGCATCTCAAGATTCTTCAAGATTTCTGTTGGGGCTGCAATTCTGCATAGCAGGTTCGGGCTGCCTGGTTCCAGGAGCACCCTTAAATTAAAGTTGTGCCTGTTTATCTGCAGCTTTCAAATTGACTAACATCATTTTTCCCCATTTCCTTGTGAGAATTGGGAGCCACTTACGCCATGCCAGGGTGTTCTAATGGTATCTGTTTTATTTATATATATAAAACAAGCATTTGTCAGTGAAGAATGTTTGCTTGCTTGCTGGCATTGGCATTGATAGTGTAGGAGTTGGAGAGATGCAAAATAGGAATGGCAGTGAAGTATTGAACTGAAGCAAACCCCACCACCTGCAGAGACTGACAGGCATTAGGGTGTGCCTTTGGATCATAAGGCATAATGGCCAGGCCATTTCACCACACCCTACCCTGCAGACACCGACAAGTGTCACGGTGTGCCTTGCGGTCTTTGGGCCTTATGCTCACCCCATTCCATAAGGAAATCCAGTGAGATGGGTGCAGTATAGGAGAATGGGGTGAATTTTGGGGCTGAAGAGTCCAAGGCACACCTCGATGCTTGTCACTGGCTGTAGGGCGTGGGTGGGGGGTGGAATGGCATGAGCATTACAGGCGACAATCCCAGTCACACCTAATGCCTGTAGCTCTATCTCTACAGGAGATGGTTATGGTGGAATCCCTAACGCCTCAGGGCGTTGTTGGTATTTTCACCCAAATTTTCAGCATGGGTTTTTAGATCCCAACCTCATGAACAGTGGCAATATCCGCTCATAGTCATTGTTGATTTTGCACAGCGACTATGCCATTTGGTACCACATGTAAAAAACACACTAACAGGATGAGAAAAGACGGCTGTACTGTTCATGAGGAGGTGTAATTAAAAAAAAAAAGCAACGCTTGAAAATCTAGAGTGAAAATATGAAAAAATGAAGTCACAAATGGGCTTAGAAACTGCACAACGACACCTGTAATGCAATTAGTTTGGGAATTGTTTACAACAGATTGTCAACACAGGCATTTTGGGACCTCCACTCATGAACAGTGTCACTGTGATTTTCTTAATCTGTCGAACACTGATTTCCCAGCGACGGAAGTGCAGCCATTTTGGCCAGGGTGTGAAAATGACAGTGTACTGCTCATAAGGAGGTGCAGTAAATAGGCAGTGTTGAAAATCTGGAGTGAAAATATTACAGATTCGTGATTCACGGTGTGCGTAGGAACTGTGCAATGCACGGTCGTAAAACAGTCATTTTTGGGAATTCTTTCACCAGATTTTCAACATAGGGTTTTGGGGGCCTACCTCATGAACTGTGACACTGTCGTTTCATTACTTGGTCCCAAAAGGTGGTTTCGCGCAGTGACCGCAAAATTACCTTTCAGGACTGAATAACAAAATGACCGTGACTGAGTTCATGAGGTGGGGCTGTAAGAACCCCATGTTGAAAATTTGGTGCAAAAATTCCTCAAAATGGCAGAGATATGCACCAAAGTTTGAAAAAAAAAAAAAAACATTTATGCCACTATACATTACGGCACTTCTTCAGTTCGCGGTCTGCTTTGAAGAGAGCAGACATGTTCCCGGTCCACGAAGATCACGTGCTGGGTTCCGGAGAGGTAAAGTATGGGGGTGGGGTGGGAGGGGTTAAGACAGTCAACAAGGGACTTTTAAAGACTACGCGGACTTTTGCCATGCTGGGGTGGGCTCCCAGTGTGGCAGCTGGAAGTTTATTTTGGGGGGGCAGTGGAGCTGACGGATGATTGGGCACTCCTGTTCTGCCATACAGGCGTTTGCCACGCTGGGGGTAGGCTAAGCATAGCAGCATGCAAAGTCTGCTTTTTTGTAGAGGGGTATAGTGGAGCAGACAGAGTGATTGGGCACCCTTGTTGCCATATGGACTTTGCCATGCTGGGGTGGGCTCCCAGCGTGGCACCTAGCTAGAAGTCTGTTTGGGGGGCAGCGAGCTGAAGGAGTTAGGCACCCCGCCAGCCATATGGTGCACGGGAGGGGCATGAGCATGCTGGGGTGGACCCCAGCGCACATGTAGGTGTTCGTAGGGCACAAACTGTCTATGACAGTTAAGATGCAGTGCTGATGTGTAGGCATACCATTGCTTACACATTACACCACCGCTGATTGTGGCGGTATTTTCTCAGAGCTGTACGCCACTGCATCTGAGCGGCTGTCATAGACAGCTCGGACATCATTGGCAGCTGCGCTGCAAAAGGAGCTGGGCATTGAAGTGGGGAGGCACACCTACAAAAACTCGTATGGTGGTAATCTGTTTCTTGCACAGTCGCAGCAAACATAAAAGATGCAGAGGGTACATCTTTATTTGTTTTCTGGGAGCGTAGGATGTTTGAGGGGTTCTCTTGACTCTGGCACCCAGCTTCAGGTTGTCTGTGATTAACTTTATTGATTTCAGCAAAATGTGGTGTTTAGGTACTTTAGAGGATTTTGTGGGTTTTTTCTTCCTCAGCCCTCTGTTTTCCATTATTCAGTTGTCGTAATGGTTGGACGCATGCTTTTCTTTCAGTTTGTATTTCCTGTGCTTGTTTACTGGCATGCACGGTGCATGCCCATAACTCTGCAGTTGCCTGTTTGTGTTGCGCTAATGTGCTTGTGTGATTGCAGGTCCACGCCAACGTGCCAGTGTCATATAAGATGTGATGTGCTGCGTGCTCCCACTACTGAGCCCGCATGCCTAGCCAGTACTTCTAGATTGCACTGATTACAGTTTTTACCTCAGTGGAGAGCCATTGGGCCAGGTTCAAATATTAGGGCTAATTATTCTTTCTTAGAAAAATATTTACATTGGCATTCACAATTATAACTTTCCTTGGCACTGTGGCTTATCGGAGACCATCAGTCATGATACGATGTAAGACCTGCAAGGGTGATGAGGCTCTCCCCCATGGGTTCCTGTTGCCTTCATTGTGTTGCTCAGCACCCCTCAGCCAGTCCTTCAGCCTTGGGGGGGGCACCCGATTCTTCAGTTGGCAGTGGCAAGCAGAATTGTGAAAATCACTTTTGTGGCTCCTGAGTGGGGTTTTGGGCCCCGGTGTTCTGCAGGACATCTAAGTAGACACACTCATCCTCCAATCTGGCCCCTCTGGTCGGGCCGGGGGGGTGGCCACATGGGCACATCCAGGTGTGTTGTAAGAGTTTAGGCTGTGGAAACAGATGTGCAGGCAGACCCCAACCCTGACTTCTTAGAAGGCCAGGATGACGATAGTGGGGATCTTGGGGAAGCTCCTGATCTTAAAAAAAAAAAAGTGTTGGCTCTGATAAGGAAGACGTTTCCTTCCCTCTGAGGAGGAGGAAGGGGAGTGGATGGAGCCCAAGTCGGGGACCCTGATTCCTCCCCGTTTGATAAGTCATTGTCTTTTTTGGATAGCTGAAGTAGGTATGTATGTATGTAGATCCTTACAGCTCAGTTGGTGTCCAGTCCATGGAGACGATGGGATGTCAGTTCGAGACTGTCTTCGCCCCTCGCTACTATGTGACCAAATTTTGAAGCAACAATGGGCAGGTGTGGATCTGAGAAAATACAGTATCTTCCTAACCAAAGACATGGATTTTCATTTTATAAGGAAAGATCTTGCAGATGGGAAGCTTCTCCACTGGAAGAAGAGGCCATTTATAATTCTGTCAAATACATTGCCCAGCCTATCAAAGGCTCTCTGACCCCTGCAGATTCTTGTGTCAAGCAGGTGGATACAATGTGCAGAGTTTTTTTTTTTTTTTCTTTTGCCTCTATCAGCACAAACATTTGTAAGTCTTTTGCTTTATCTATTGTTGCCAGTCTTAAACATATGAGTCATTACTCTGTTCAGTTTCGTTCCACCTGACTCGAAAGGTGCGAGCATTCTGCAGTTGATGGCCATGCCCTCCACTTTCTAAGTGATTTTACAGTGGAGAATTGCGCATGTCAGCCTATTCGGCCTACTTCATTGTTTTGGCCCTGAGGGGCACGTGGCTAATCATTGGGTCACTGATCAAGCTTCAAAAGCTAATCTGTTTAACCTTGCCTTTAAGGGAGGCTTATTGTTTTGATTCTGGCCTGGATACAATGTGTTTTTTTTTTTTTTTGTTTGTTTGTTTTTTCCTAACTCTGCTTTCTTGTTCAGTTGGTTGTACATCAACTTTACAGATTTTATAGTATAATTTAGTTCATTAGCAACTTTCTATAGCTCAGAGTAGAAATACAAGCAAACTGAATCTCTTAACCCTGTAATATCTAGTTTATCTTTGCTCGTACTATGGTTCCATCTGCAATTTCAGTTACAAATGTGTTCTCAAAATTTTTTTATCTTTTTTTACCTGTATTTTTTGTGAAGCTATATCTGTATTCAGTAGCAATAAGTAGAAAGCTGTAATTGCTCGAAACTATAGCTATCTAAAGGCAAACCAGCCTCGGCTGTAACCAGCTGTGTATTACCATGTTTATTAATAAACAGAGTAGAACAATATCTCTTGTTCAGGTTAAGCCTTTACTTTTTTTCAACGTATTAAGTAAATTTGAGAGAGATGGGGCAGGCATTGGTATCCTTTTCCACACTTCTCATTTCCCTATCTCCTTGACTTTGGTTAGGTGCGTCCCCTCTTGCTGTCCATCTGGACCAGATGTCTGTCTTTATTTAATGTTAACCTCAGTTTCCTTCATTCTTTGTAGGATTTTAACTCTGGCTACCCAGGATTCATATGAGGGGGATGTGGATTTGAGCCAGTTTGATGCGATTTCTTTAGTGCTGCAGTACTTGGCATTCTAAGTAAGCGTTGCTGTGAGTTGTTTCCGATTTATATTAATTTTCATCCCTAACACCAAATATTTGAAATCACATTGTCTACCCCCCAAATTTGACAGTTATTGATGGACCCTGGACCAAAAACCTGTCACCCCTGTGCATTCCCAGAAAATGTGATGGTGTGTACCAACCTGCCCACAACCTCTCCAGCAGAGGTTAGAGAGACCTGCTGTGAAGTGGCTGTGATAGTCCAAGTCTGGAAGCAGCGAACAAGGAACTTCCACCTGAACTCTCTCCATGTGGGTGAAGCTGGAACTATACATCCACTTTCCTGTAAGTTAGTCCAGTCTTTATTATGGTAATACTTGCAGCCATCTCCCATTTCTGTTTTAATGCTGTAAACTCCGGATGGGGCCACCTATCAGGACCTTATATGCATGTGATATTATTCCTGCTCTTTCTCTCAACATTGTTGCCCAGAATAAAAAGTCCTCCAGTGGTGTGAGTTCCTATCTATCTTTGTGAGCCTGCCTCCTGATTGTATGTAGTGCTTTACTTGTAAGTATTTATGGAAGTCTGTGGTGGGTAGGTTGTACCTTTCTTGGAGCTCTCTAAAGGTAATTACCATATGGTTCCTGATTAAGGACTGGTATCTGGTTAAGCCCAGTCTATTCCATCTTCCAAATGCCCTGTCTTATCTTGAGGGAGGAAAATCTGGGTCTCCAAGTATGGTTGATAGAGGACCAGCTTCATTTGGGGAGCCAGTTATCCCTCTGGCCTTGACCAGAATCTTTACTGTATGTTCTGTCCATAGATTAGTTATGTCCCTAATGAGTTGAGGTGTTATTGTGGCGTGGGGGAGTGTGAATAGTGGGATGTTAAGTTGTTGATCCTCCATTTCTTTCCAACCCTTGTCTGACGCTGTTTCACCATGTGATTATTGGGGCCAAGTGTGCTGCTGTATAGTATAATTTAAGATCTGCCATTGCCAGGCCACCCATTCCCATTCCCTTGGGAATGTTAGGGTCCCCAATACCCTATGCCTGCCATTGGACCAGATAAAGGACACTGTATGTTTCTGTACTTGGCTCCAAATGCCTCAGGGAATACCTATAAGTAGGGCCTGGGAAAAAAAATCTAGGCGGAGCGTTCATCTTAACAGCTATCCTGCCACCCAAACAAAGAGGCACTGAGTACCGTCTTTTTAAGTCTCCCTTAATTTCTGTAAATAGTTTATCATAATTTAAGTTGAATAAGGTGTGTAGATTGGGTGACACATGTACCCTGGCCTGGATACAATATTTTTTTATTATTTATTTATTTTTTTTTTTTTTAAAGGATATTCAGCACAAGAAGGGCTTACTCCAGTGTCAGTCAAAGGGGTCAAGGTAACGGCCAGCGCAGGCAGTTTTGAGTGGGGTTCCATTCCTTTTGGAACTTTGGCTCCAGAGAATAGGGGAGCCTACTTGGGTAACAAAGGTTACAGTGTAACCCTGGTCAGGCGCCATGCAGGAGGCCCAGCCCCAAAAACCTGGTGCCTCACAATGAAGGCACGTGGGCACATCCTTATCTCCTATTCTTTGTTAAAGACCACATTAGTTTTTCTAATGATGGGTCAAAAATGTCAGACGCCTGAGTTCTGGAGATCTTTTTCCTGGGCTATGCCATAATTTCTCAACGGTCTCCTCTAGGAGACGTTTTCTACAACCCCCAGTTTCCAAGGACGTCACAAAGGCCACAATCCTTTCAAGATGGAGTCCCTGAGGTCCGTCACCTGGGCTGCTTAGCCAAGGGGTTCTGTTTGCTTCAGGAGATCTGACTGATGCCTACCTCCACATTCCCATCCGTCAGTCCTACCAAAAGTATCTGCGGTTCTCAATACTGGGCCAACATTTCCAGTACAGGGCTTCTCTTTGCCCATGTATCTGCCCCCGATTTCTTGAAGGTGCTGATAGTCCTGGTGGCTTAACTTCAACAGGAAGGGCATCATGTCTATCCTTATTGCATGACCTGCTTATTCGTGCATCGATGTCCCTGGCAAGAGGTCGGGACTTACTAGATGCTAGTTGCACAGCTGGGTGGTGAATGGGGAGAAGAGTTCTCACGAGCCATCTCACAACTTGAAATGCCTGGGGGGGTAGTCTTTAACAAGAAACCAGGTAAGATTTTTCTCTTGCCTTCCCGGAAGCAGACTTTATTGACTGATGTCCAGCAGCTCGGGACGCAGTCATCTGCATATGCCCTCAGTCTGCTGCAGATTCTTGACCGTATGGCAGGCAGCGATGGATCTAGTCCTGTGGGCTTGCTTCCATGTGCGGCTTCCTCAAATGGGTTTGCTGATGACTTGGGATCCCTTATCAGAGGATTATCAAGCCAGGATTCCCCTCACCCCTTAGCTTTGTCACTCCCTGAGTTGGTGAGTGGATGTGCAGGATATGAGCAAGGGTTCCACTGGAACTTCCCTAGAGTTAATTCTCTCAACAGATATCAGTCTGCACAGGTGGGGTGCAGTCCTGAGCCAACTACCCAGTCTGGGAACTTGGGTCAGTTTAGGCTCCACATCTCCACATAAATGTTTGGGAGATGAGGCGGCCCGCATAGCTGCCCTTCGGTTTTAAACCATGCTGCAAAGCAAGGAGGTTAAAAGTGAGGTCAAACAATGCCGTCAGTCTGGCGTACATAAACAGCATGGTGGCACAGAAGCAGGGAGATGTTTTGAGGGGCCGCCGACCTCCAGGTAAAAAATTAAAAAAACAGAATTTTCTCTCTTGTCAGCAGTACACCTGGCAGGGGAGTTGAACCTTCAGGCCGACTGGCTAAGTCACAGAAATGTTCACCCCGAGGAGTGGAGGTTGAAACAGGAGGTGTTCTAACTCCTGTGCAACCGTTGCAGTCGACCTCAGATCGATCTGTTAACATCCAGCCAAAATGCTCAGATCCAAAAGGTTCTTTAGTCATGTTTTGGTGTCTACAGATGGAGGCAGTGGTCGCTTTGCCTCAAGTGTGGACCTTCAGCAGAGCATATGCTTTTCCTCCACTACCTCTTTCAAAGTATTACAAAAAACAATAAATATAAAAGGCACTCGTGAGAAGCTTCCTCTTAATAGGTGCAGAGTGGTCGAGAAGACAGTGTTTCTCGGACTTAATGAATCTGTCTCAGCAAGCTGCCCTCCACCTTCCCGTGCAGCAAGAGCTGCTGTTACGGTCCCATCCTCCACCCAGATCCAGGAATAATACAGCTCGTGAGCTCCAGAGGACCCCCTCCCTGAAAATTAGGTTTCTCCAAGAAACTAGTTGACACCTTGATGGCTGCCAGGAAAACTGCTACGTCAGCAGCCTATGCTTGAGTATGGGCCATCTCTTTTGATCTTGGGCCAGAGGAAGGATTTTAAGCCTTCAGCTGCCTGTATTCCACAGATTTTGGATTTCTGCAGGAAGGTATGGAAAAGGGGTTGGCATTGAGTAAGCTGAGAGGCCAGGTTTCTGCTCTCTGAGTACCCTGTTTGTTGTCTCTCTCAACTAATAGAGAGGTTATTCATTTTTTGTGCATGTTTAGTAGGAGTCATCCGGTGTTCCGATTTTCCAGTTTCTCCGTGGGATCTGAATTTGGTTCTGAATGCTCTTTGCAAGGAGTTTTTTGAACAGCTATCATCCACATCACCGAATGTGTTGTCTTACAGGCCTTATTCAACAAGGAACCATACCTTATTATGCATAAGGACAGATGGTACTAAGAACGGTTCCCTTTCATCCCTAAAGTGCCCTCTGCCTTCCATGTGTATCAGGAAATAGACCTTTCATCCTCCTGTCCGCAACCTTCTCACTCCAAAGAGAAGGAATTGCAAAAGTTGGATTTATGATGCACCCGGGTCCATCTTAAACTGACGTCTGCGTTCTGAAAGTCAGATAGCCTTTTCTTTTGGAACCGGGTCAGCAGTACAACTCCAACTGCACAAGGAGGGTGCGTGAGACAACACAAGTCCACATTCACAAAAGCAAGTTTCCACAATCCTCAGCTGGGCAAAAAAAGGCTTTATTTAATGACAACGAGGTTTAAAACATACCGCCAAATCAATCACAGGCAGGCCGTTCACTAGAGAACCCCGACCAGTTTCATACAATTGTACTGCCCTCAGGGGTGGTTCCAAGCTATCGTGTCAGGTTTCAAATAGGAAGTTATTTAAAGTGGCAGTGCATGTTATGTGCAATAAGTTTAAAAGTGCTCAGTGCTATACAAATCATGTTTCATTTCTTGACAGTGCAGAGTGCCTGTGCATCTTCTCATTACCCACAGCCTAAAACTGTACACGTTAAAATACAGCAACAGTTATGCCTAAGGCTTTGAGTCCTTTTAAATATTTTTAAATATACCGACTTGTCTCTAAATCTCAAAAGGGGAATCCCATACTGAAGACAGGCAAGGCAATTCCATCAAGGCACATTTAGTCTGGTTTATAGTGCTAATAAATAAATAAATAAATAAATAAAAACTATTTGAAAGTCAGCAAGGCAGAATTCTAAGTGGCCCCAACACTACTATCATTTTTCATAACATAGCAAGGCATTTACACTAGGTCATTTTATCTCTTCTTTATACATGTAAGTAAATCTGTTTTGTCATTTATACCAGGGGAGTTGATGCTCCCAACTTGTAAATCAGTATGACTCTTTGTTTTAACTTGTCCTCTAGATTATCTGGACCACAGCATTTAGAGTATGTTGTACATTGGTCTGTCTAGTTTCTCTGCAGTGGATAGTGAGAGCACTTCTGGTGCCATTATTTTCAGTGGATCTAAGGTATTCCACTAACCTAAGTTTCAAAACTCTTGTGGTTTTGCCCATATAGAAAGATCCACACTGGCAGATTGCCAGGTACACTACATTTTCTGTAACACAATTCACAAAATCCTAATCTCAATTTTTATTGCTATTACGGCTTGTAAAAGTTTTACATTTCAAAGGGAGCTACAGA
Organism: Neoceratodus forsteri; assembly: GCA_016271365.2. NCBI lineage: Eukaryota > Metazoa > Chordata > Ceratodontiformes > Ceratodontidae > Neoceratodus > Neoceratodus forsteri. The sequence continues at coordinate 51,575,861 of JADMNL010000025.1, forward strand.
ACTTACAATTTCATGGATAGGTACCTGGTGGTAAAGCTACTCTGTCTCCACTACCTACACCCTTGTCAGGATTAATGCTTGCTTGTTAACCTTATTAAATAAAGCCTTTTTTCACCCAGATGAGGAGTGCGGAGACTTGCTTTTGTGATTGTTCTCTTTGAACAGAGAAGCGGGGGCAGGAGGCCTCTAAGTCCACCCTAGCTAGGAGGATGTGGGCCTGCATCATTAAGGCCAATGTCACGGAAAAGAGGCCTCAGACGCTCATCAAGGCTCCCTCCGCCAGGGCTATGTCTCGTCCTGGGCAGAGAGAGGTGAAGCATTAGTTTTTAGGGTAATGCAAGGCAACTATGTGGTCTTCCGTCCACACGTTCAAAACATTCCAAATTGGATTTTCAGAGTTCTGCTGACGCAACTTTTGGTTGCAGAGTGTACTACAGGCAGCAGTTCGCAAGTAATTTCTTGGTGCTTGCCTGTGGCATACGGGATAATAATCTCCCCCCTCCCAGTTTTTCTGGGTACTGCTTCTTAGAACCTAGTTCTTTTGATTACCCATTGACGATCTGGAGTGCTACAGAAAGAAGAAACTTCTTCAAACTTAACGTAATTTTCTTTTCTGTTGGTTCCAGCGTTGTCAGTGGGGCCACAGGAGTCTGGCTCCTGTGGGAGAATATTATCCTGTTTGCCAGGAGGGATGTCTTATTAAAATTCCCCTACTACGTTTTCAGACATCTGTCTTTTGTTTTGCTGTGCTGTACTTCTAAATATGTATATCATTTCAATCTGCGACTGCAGGTTAACAGGTTTAGTGATGACTCTTAAGGTGTTTTCCTTGTAGCAGGTAGTCTCATTGCATTCAGTTGTTGCCTGAAATCTATTCATCATTGTGCTGGTCAGCTTCAGTTTTCCAGATGAGCGACTAGTGTAGAACCTTCTTTGTTGCCTGATTTCCTGGAGAGAGGACCAAATCGTCCAAGCCTTGTCTACGCTGGGGAGCATATCTTCCTCAGATGTCTGCTGTAAAGGTAAGGCAGCTTATTTCCAGTGTTAAGGAATGTTGCATTAAAATAATTGGTAATAATTTAAGCAAATGTGTAGCTACTCTGACACTGCAAGGTCATTAGTGACTGGGGGAGTTGCTGCTGCTTGGAATCCTCATGTTCTCAACTTTCTAAAGCTTGGGCTGTGCCATTCTCCCTAGTAGAGTGTACAATACCCAGTTACTAACAGTTTTTGGATTCATTGGGGCAGACTAGGTGGGCCGAAGGCACTTATCTGCCGACATATTTCTATGTTTCTAACAGAAAAGGAAATTACAAGAAGTATGAAGAAATTCCTTTTGTTCTTATCCCCACCAGGGACTCCCCTCTCCCGATAATGATGATGGGGTTGCGTCATCTGCACCCTTTTACTAGCCCACAGGGCGGAAGCTTTACCTTTACAGAGACACCAGTTCCACTCTGTAATTGACTAGTCGAGTGTGGACTAATACCCAAAGGTCTGTGCCCTTCCTCCTTGAGGAGAAGCACAACCCCTCCACAATGTGTCCCTGGTTATAGCTTTAAATAGTGTTTTTAGTCCTGGCTTTGACTGGGGGTGCAGTAAGTGAAGCATACAGTTTTTGTTTTGCGTTTTTCTTCTTCTACCCTCTTTACTAAAATGGTCATGTGAGCTGAAAGCCAAGGTTATAGTCTGCAGTTTTGTACATGTTTAGCCAGTTTAAGAAATTGCCACAGTGACGTACTGTACACAAATGAAACAGACGAGCAGTATTGGTAAAGTACAGATCCTTTCAGTTGCTACTTCTGTCACATGTTACAACTAGCATTGACAAATCAGTCTTATTGCAGTTAATAGTTGAAAATTAACTGTTAAATGGTTGCCATTTTGTTTTTATCTTTTCGTTGACAATGTGTTTCTTCCTGATTCCATAGAATTGAGGGCAATGGTGTAAAATAATTAGGAAGGGGGAAATGCTGCCATCTTAAAGTGTCAGCCAGTACTACTAAGAGAAGCTGTCTGGGACCTTGCTCTGATGTTGTAGTCTTGCTTTGTACTGGCAGACAGCTTGTGAGCGCTGGAGTGCTAACAGTGAGGGATGCTGGAAGCTGGTGGTTTGCTGTTCCTGGCATTGGACGTTTCGTAAAACACTTTGTAAAAGGTATGTTTAAAATTTCTCAGTGTTTGAACTCTTTATTTAGGAAAAAAGTCTAGAAAATGGGGCAGTTTGATTGGTTTGCTGCATTCTAAAAGGTCATGGAAACCCTCATATATTTAAAACAGTTCGAAGTTGAGCTATAAAAAGCATACTTTAATATTTGCATTAAGGCCTTGCAAAGGTTGTGTTGTGTTTATTTTCCCTTTTGTTAATCTAACCCTAGGAGCGTAAGGTACTCTGCTTCACCTTGTACCTCATGATCCCCCTATGGTAAGTCACTGCTGGTAATCACACACCTTAAATTAGATGGATTGTCTCATGGTCTACATAACAAATAAAAGTTTTTAATTCAAAATGGAAGGCTTCACATAATTTGCTTGTACTGCCTTGTACTGAGAGGACACAGCAAACAGAGCTTAACAACAGGCTGGTGAGGTCAGTCCATTTAAAGGGAACAGTCAGTACTAAGAGCCCACACCCGATTGTAGGCTTGTTCTGATTGCACTTTACTGTAGTATTGTAAATTGTATCAGACTGATTCTGCTGACTTCAAGCTAAAATTTTCTGTAACTACTCCTTCAGGCACATGATCCCTTTGGGTGCCAAAGACATTCATTACGTGACATGCTTACAGTATATTTAATGATCCACAATAAATAATGTACCTATGTGGATGTGGAATTCCAGCTCTGAGTTTAGGTGATGTTCATAAACTCAGCCACCCCAAAACCAGGAAGTACAGTTACAGCTTTGTAATACAGGGATAATGTCTAATTCTTCCCTGTAATGTGCATACTGATATGATAAGCAAACACCACTTTTGAGAATGAACTGTTGCTGTTTGTGTTATTTTAAATAAGGAAATTGAAGCAGGCAGGTTGCATATGGATTATTTTAATTCTGTTTTCAGGCGGAAAGCAGTACTAGGAATGATCAGAAAGACTAAATACAAGGAAGTGTTGCAGTCAGACCTGCAGAGCAGGAAAAAGACATCTGCCATGTCATTTGGTTTGAATATCACATTCATTGACATCATTGGAGAGGAGCTAGTAGACTGGTAATTTACTTCGAAGCCTTTCAAAATGTATTACAATTCTGACAAAAAGACAGCAAAATATTCAGGAGGACAGTACTTCAGTGTCAGGAGTATAAAAAGTGCACTGTCTAGTTTGCTGGGGGATGGAATGGGATACCAAACAAAAAACAAAATGCAAGTCTAATTTTGAAGATAAAATAATTGTAAATCAGACTCTGACAAGGGTGACATTTTTTCTTTTTCTTTTGGGGGCATGTTTTTTCATAAAAGATGTTTTAATCATTTACCCTCTGCTATCGTGCGGTACTGGTACTCTGTACTCCAGTACCACAGTTACCACTCTATAGCCCACAGGACCCAACCCTTTTTAGCAGTGCCCATTTTGGTGCAGAACTGGTATACGTCTACAGTGGGATCGTGTGTTTTTGTGGAGGAGAGCCTGGGGCAGTGCTGGACCCTGTGTCTTGTGGGGGGCCTCAGCCGTCCATAAGCCAGCAGCCCACTGAATTTGCCCTTTACAGTCCCTCCTGAAATGTTATAGTCCACACTGCAGCACTGGACCTATTGAGGAGGTAGCTGACAGGACTCTGATATAGGCGAGGTCATTGCTTCTTCCAGCTCCACTGAAGGAACTGCTCTACAGTTCTCCCGACAGTCTCAGTATGCTGCCTCCAAAGTTCTTCCAAGATTCCACTGTCCTGGGGCTGGGTGCAGCCACAGATCTTGTTCATCTTGCATATGCTGTTTGTTTATTTTTCTTCCTGTTCTAGCATCTCCAGTACTTTAAATCTCTAAATATTCACAAGCCTAGTGAGGCTCATGATTGGCTACTGAATCTGTCATTAATGTCTTAGAAATTACCAGTCCACTGCCAACTGATGCACTGTAGCATCCAGCATCTTAAATGTAAGACGTTCTGTGCCACATTGCCCAATACATAAAAGTAAGTTAAGAATAAGGTAAAACTAAGTAGTTATTGCGATTAGAGTTATAATCACAATAACCTCCAAGATGGTCATTTCCTTGGACTAATGTCTGGCAAGAAGGTGGCCTTGGAGATGACTGGCTTCTCGGTCATTATCGCATTAAGTATAGAAAGATGTGCTAGACATCCATGGACCTAGAGCAGGGCTCCTAGCTCTCCGTGGCACTTCAGTCCTGATTTCTCTGGCAGGGCTTTTGCGGTAGTTTGTTCATTGCTGTGGCGTAAATAATTTAATTCTGTGGCAGAGTACAGGCCTTCCATTGGCTAAAATATGTTATGTCATGTTGACCAGAGGGTGTTTCAGGAAAAAGGAGGGGATGGGTGTTTGGCATTATGGGAAAATTATACTCTTAAATGAAGAATCATCAAGAGGAAATCATTCTGTGGCACTACATGCATGCGGCAGATGATGCTAATTCTGCAGAAAATTCTGCGGCAATGGAATCCCAGAATTCTAGGGGCCTTGATGTAGAGATGACGTATGATAATTTCTGGTTTGAATGTATTGTGCCATTAAACAAGCAAACAAAAAATACTGTGGAATGCATTTTAATTATTATTATTTCTTCACTCTCATAACCTTTTTATTACAGCATATCTACGACGTCAGGAAATTTGCTTCGCCTGGCAGACACATGAAGACTGGATGGACCAATGGTCTTTTTCAGCCAACAATTGTATGTTTCTGTGAAGAAGGCTTGCACTTCACTGTCCGTTTCCAGTGACTTAGATCCCTATAATCTGAATATTTGCCAAAAATGAATTGAGACTGTACATATGAACTATATATACATTGTTAACTTATATTTCTGTATGGGGCATTTGATGCTAATTGTAGATTTGTATTTCCAAAAGCCTATGATATTGCACTAATGAGAGAAATTCTGTATTGTAGAACAAAGTGACCATTGTTTGGAGGAAATGACCCTGTTGTATAAGTGGCTAACATCATTTTGATGGAAATGACCTGTTAAAGCAGCAGTGTAACAGAATTGGGCAAAAACATGACCCTACCTTTTTTTTTTAACTATAGAGATATTCCATGCGTGTCCCAGTTTTATTTGGTGGTACAGTTTTCAAATTCCATCAAATTTTGACTGTTTGATAAATGTTTTAAAGAAACAAAGATGGCCACTATATATCGTGAGAAATAGCATTAGTAGACATGGCAAGAGTTAGGATCAGGAAGATAAAAATGAGTGCGCAGCAAAGAAGGTCCCTAGACAAGTGCATTTAACAGATGTGCTAACATTTGTATTAATTGTAGCTGAAACTAGCTTTTTTGGCAGATATTTTTCACTTCACTGCTGCTTTAAGCTAACATAAAGCATCATTCTTGAGACTGTCTGTATATTACGAATCCCCAAGACTAAGTCTTAATAGCCAACTACTGGTTTAATTGCAACTGTATGTAACTCCATCACTCACTATTCCTTAAGAGGACAGAAAATTATTTCTATTTGGTAGTTTATAATGTTCCTATTTATAGAGCTGATATTCATACACTTAAATGATCCGTGCTTTCCAGTACATGAATATAAGATGATGTGAAAAACTGTATTTTGCATATTGTTGTTAATGGGTAACATTCTTTTATAGTTCTCTTCATAAAACTGGTGATTTGGAGCCAGATATTCAAGTGTGTGCAAGTGCAGTGTGTGTGCTGTAGTTTGCGCTTGTGCCAGTTTCTTAGCTTGCTGTATTCAGAGGCACAGCGCCACTGCTTAACCCTCTGAATATAGGGCAGATTGCGTGCTATGCAAACGATGGGTGAGTGTGCAGCGCAGTGCAGCTATGAATGTAGCACTGAAGACGGCACAGACCACAAAGGGGTAAGCAGTGGCGCAGCCCTAACAAGAGCACCAGGTATGGAACTGCGCACTGGGGGCTACTGCGGGTGGGCAAGGAGGGCAGCAGTGACGAACACACAGCACAGCTGCTGCAATATCAAAAATAAACTTTAATCAAAGGTTTTTGCCAAAACATTTTTTTCTAAGTAAGATTACAAAACAGACTATTCAGTTTACACCATTAACTATTTTACTAACTATATTGTCACTAACAAGTGAAATAGAAAGTAGTATACAGAAATTTTATACAATCGCAATAAACACAGCTTGTGAATGTATTCTCTTGAAGTGGAAAGATACCAACCCCCTAGTATTCGAAACTTGGATAAATTTATTGCATGAGATTATGCAAAATGAAAAATTACATTAAGGCAGAACAAATAGAAACCTATGACAAAATATGGGCCTCTTTCCAGGATGCTATAAAATGATGATAAAGAAAAGGAATGTAGTTTAAGTAAAATATTTATTTAATTCTTGGATTACAATTACCTATGAGTCAGACTCTTTCATGGGTTCCATGTCATACGACAAATAACGAATACAGACAAACAAATGACTAAAAACATCATCGTATGAATAAATACAATTTCAGTAGACAGATTAGTGTATCATAGTCATACAGAGCAAAGGCTGCTTGAGTAAACTGAGTAACAGAAACATAAATTGCACTTAATGTTTAAAAAAAAAAAAAGATAATGTAGTCCCATACAGGAGCGGCAAGCGGCTGGGCGGACAGAAATGGCTTTGATGGTGTGAACTGGTTTGCCTAAAATAAGGCTTTGTCCACAAGGTGTGGAGGGGTGGGTGCTATCATAAATGGGGTTGAGAGAGGTTAGAGGGTATAAGGGGTTGGGAGGGCAGTCATGAGGCTGAGGAGATGAGGTGCAATCTCAAGAGTTGTTTAAAGAGGGCCCCAACGGGTGAGTCAACTGTGCCTGCTGGAAGATTGTTCAGCCAACTGGGAGCCCTATAACTAAAGGACTGTTGGGCCTGACTTGCGACAAAGGGACCTGGTATGCAAGAATTGGTCCATTTCTTGTGGTATGAGCCGGCCAAACTGGGTTGCAAGTGCTGGGAGTTTTTTTGGGGCCTAAGCTAATCTCTTTTCCCATATAGGAAAGTGTGGTACTTTATCCTGTCACTAAGGTTGAGCAACTGAGTCATGCTGTTTGAGGTCACATGTATGCGTCCTACTGTGTGCGCTCGAGACCAGCCTGCACGCTTTATTTAGGGCTAAGCGAATTCTTTGTAGTGCAGTGTCAGTAGCAGCGCCATATATGACCATAATCCACTATTGAGAGGATGGGGCATGTGACTGCCATTCTGAGGGACTCTCTTGGCACACAGTGTTTATGCCTATATAACACCTCTAACCTACTGTTGACTGTTTTGACGACCATGTTGATGTGTTCTGAAAAGGACAAGGCACTGTCAAGGGTGACGCCAAGGTACTTTATGGTCTGCACTTGTTCTAGTGGGGTGCGGAGATTGTTCCTAATATCAGGTGAGGCTGTACTATGTCTGTTGTGAGGGTTTGCGAAGAGCCTGGTCTTTTTTTTTTTTATTTATTTTTTTTTTATAGTTCAGGACCAGTTTGTGCAGCAAGAACCAGTTTTCAACTGCAGAGAATTTATATGGGAGACTAATGGTTAATGTCTGGGGGTCTGGTGGCTGGTGAATAATACTGCATCATCCGCATGTAGGAGAAGGTCACCGAGACATGCAAGAGGTAGAGAGTTGAGGAAGAGGCTGAATGGTAATGGACCTAGGATAGATCCTTGAGGGATCCTGACTGGACAGGTTTACTGGCGGACAGTTTGTCACCATTTTTACCTGCTGGGATCTGCCTTCAAGGTAACTTTTAAACCAGGATGCCGCTCTAGAGGAGGCACCAATGGTGACGAGGCAGTCATGAAGCAGGGTGTAGTTGACAGTATCGAAAGCCTTAGTGAGATCAATGTACACTGATCCCACTAAGTGCTTCCGATCAAGGGTGTGGTAGGTAAAGTCAGTGTATTGAAGGGCAGGTGTGGTGGTATGATTTTTCCTGAACCCATGCTGTTCGGGACATTGAATATTGTACTTTGCAAGGAACTCTGTTAGCTGGTCAGCTACAATTCCCTCCACTGCTTTTGAGAGAAGAGGGAGGATGGAGACAGGGCGATAATTAGAATGCTGAGTACGGTCACCACTCTTATGTACTGGGGTAACTATAGCAGCTTTTCATTGAGAGGGAATTGCCCTAGGCAGAGTGATTTGTTCAAGATTATGGTAAGGGGCAATCTAACAGTATCCAATGTTATCTACAGCTGCAAATTGGGCGAGTCACTGCTGTAGCACAATTTACCTAAGACTTTGGACAGGTATTCTTGGCAATACTGGGGATATTGTTTTGAGATAGAAAAGGGGTGTGAGCTGGGAGTATGTCTGTACTGGAATGTCCTGGTGGGGGAAGGGGGTCAAAGAAATCTTGGAGAATACACCACTTAGAATTGGTGAAGGTGAGGAGTGTGTGTGTGTGTGTGTGTGTGTGTGTGTGTGTGTGTGTGTGTGTGTGTGTGTGTGTGTTAGCTATGATCATGGGATCTTGGGTGATCGATCCATCCACATACAGCATGGAAGGAGGGGATTTGCTGGGCTTCCCATTGAGTTCTTTGAGATTGTCCCAAAATGTTGTACTGTCATCCCATGAGTTAGAGTGTGCTTCCTTGTAATAGTTTCTTTTGGCCTGCCTGATGGCTAGGGTGCAGGAGTTTCTGGCTGCCCTGCAATTTTGCCAGTGTGCAGGGTTGCTAATGGCCTGCGCTATAAGCCACAGGTGATCTCTGTCAGCCATCGGGGTAAGAAAGGAGGGAGTGATCCACAGGTTAAAAGCTGAAATTTTCTTTATATTTTTCTTGGCGAAAATATCACAAGCAGTGTTAAACTTGTATATAAAGTGGTTCATGGCATGGTCAACACAAGTTGCTGTGTTCAACACTGACCAGTCCTGGTTGCGGAGATGGGCTATTAACTGGTGGAGTTGTCCCTTCTTGAGAATGCGGTGAATGGTGTTTTTTCCTTTTGTGTGGGTTAGGGGAGATTTAGTGGACCAGCAGCAGGTGACGGGAGTGGTCGCTAAGGGAGTCGGATAGTACGTTGATGTCTAATTTGTCAGGCCTGTTAGTAAAGATTAGGTAGAGTAAGGTGGTTGTACCAGTACTATGATTCCGTCTGGTGGCGAGGGTCACGACCTGGGTTATCGTGAGTGGTTGCATCTTTGTAGATGTTTGATTTAGGCACCCACCAATTCACATTGAAGTCACCCAGGAGCATAATGTCAGCCAGGGGGTGGAGAGATGGTCAGTAATGGCATTGAAGCCTTTGGAGTGGTCACGAGGTGAACACAACTGCATACAATGGTGAGGGTTTTGCCATTTTGCCCAATGTGCAGCTTAACTGCTAGAGCATGGGAGGGGTTCCCAGTGACTATGGCAGATAGGGTATGCCCCGGTAGGGGGGCTTTTATGTAGATAGCACAGCCCCCACCCCTCTTCCCAGTCCTGTCCAGTCTAAAGAGGGAGTAGGCCAGCAAGCTGGATGACACCATCAGGCACCTTGGGAGAGCCATGTCTCAACCACTCTAAGATGTCTGGTTTCTATTGGAGTACCCAGACCTGGAGGAGATCAGTTTTTGCTGGAGACTCCTAATGTTTATGGAGGCAGTTTTCAGACCCACATGGTGATTGTTTGTTAGGCTGTGGGTGCTGAGACCCAGGGTTAGTGTATGTTCCTGGATAGTAGTAGTAGTAGAGCCAGGAGGTTCTGCAGGATGAGGAACTTAAGTGCCTTTACTAGGCCGATAGGTTTATGGTTTCTGGGTTTTCGATTAGTGGTGATGGTGGGAGGATAGGATAGATGAGGCAGTACTGAGAGAAAAAGAAGGGCGGTAGTGCAAGTGGGTGATTGTTTGGGGGCAGCGGGGGGAATGTAGTTGTCTTTGTGGATGTAATTGGTTCCCGAGGCACCTGGGGTGCCCTGGTGGGGAGGAAGAGGGGAGGTAGGGTCAGGATACCTTGCACCTTGGGCCGGCAGTATAGCCTAGAGGTTAGAGGAATGAGGTGTGAACAAGCTTGGTACATCGAGCAGACCAGACTGAGTTTGATTCTCACAACCTCCACTTTTTTATTTTATTTTATTTTTCGATTTTGTTGACCAGGTAAGTGCACTAGACAGACTCTACCTGTTTTCAGGCATGACTTGGGGAAGGGGGATACAGATGAATGCCAACTGACCTTGAACCAGATTAAGCTGTTGGTGGTGTGTTGTTTTTTTTTAGTGAATGCTTGCATACTGTGTGACTCTGAGCAAGTCACTTAACCGCCCAGTGCTCCCAGGTCACCCTGAAAACAGGCACTTGTGCCTAGTGGGCCATACCCAGTTACCAAAGGCTAAAATAAAAAATAAATGACCATGGTGGTGCAGAGGAAGACCTACACCAAGAAGAACAAGCAGGGATCCAGATAAGGGGAGTACCAACCTGTTTTACTCACCTCATTTTAGGAAATACTCATCAAAAAATATTTTCATGAGTACCAGTACTCACCCAACCATTATAAACACCCACACCTAAGAATAGTGTTTCATAACATAACTGGTGATTCAAAAGGAGTTTTTTTTTTTTTTTTTTTTAACAGATTTACAGCACTCTTATGTATCCCAATTCTATTTTTACTCACTATATTTTAAAACTGGTGAGTAAATTACTCCTACCTGCCAACATTATCTGGTATTGCTGGCACTTGATCAATTCTCATCTAGAAAAAAATACGTTGTTTTTAAAAATGTACTAATCACTCCACTCTGTTCAGACATTTGTAAGCCTCTGAATTTGGTTTTACTCGCCTCAATTTCAAAATAAGGAATACAGTACTCACCCAAAAAATCTTATCTGGAGTCCTGAGAACAAGTATTAAAATGAACCTAGGAAAGCACATTTTTAGTATGGCTTACTACTTAGCTAAGGGGGTGGTAACTTGGGTGAGCTTTGTCCAGAGGTAGGGAAATCTAAGCCTGGCTGAGAAATTCTACTTTGAGTAATATGGGACGGTTCCTCTTTAAGACATTAAGACAAGGAGATAGGAGGCAGGTTGTGAATGGAGAGGTGGCACCTGATTGGTGAGGTGATATTCTTGTCAGGAGCAAGAGTATTTAATTAAGGGTGGGGGAGGCAGGTGAAAAAATTCATAGTTGAGAGAGCTGCAAGCCGAATTAATTCAGTGGCTTCTCATGTTGGGCAGAACAGCCTAAAGCGTAGGTATTTTCCCTTTTTGTTCTGTGTCCAAAGCAGGCAGGAGTGAGGAGAAAGAGAGCTGCAGTTTGTTTTAAATCAGCAGCTTCTCTTAACAGGTAAATATATATATATTTTTTTTTTGTGCAGGAGTAATCGACTCTTTGGATACCTTTGTCTGGGGGCAGGCGGGGGTGCCGACCAACAGAGAGCACCACCCAGCGAGGGCTACGGATCCCCTAGAGAGAAGGAGATAACAGATGTATTAATAGGGGCTGAGGGGAGGGAGCAACAAGAGGGACAGCAAGGACAAAGGCTGGGGGTCGAGCTGTATGTTGGGAGTGGGCGGGGGCTAATCTGCAAGCAGCTGTGGGGCCAGCAGGAATTTCTGCTAGAGATGGCAGGGGCAGGCACCTGGTTAAAGGACCACGCTGCCTGCAGCACTGGGGAAATGCAGAACAAATTAATTTAAAGCCCTCTACTGATTTTGCTTGTTTGTCCAGTCCCACAAAGCAAATCAAACGGTCACTGTGCTAGATTTTTCCAATACTGAGCCCTAAAATCTAGTAAATTAACTAGTAGCAGATACAGCCTTAAGGGCAGACTCTACGAAATGAGCTCTAAGGCACTTAGTAAAACAAATTAACAGCTGTAGAGCACTATTCAGACTTGGCAAAAAATTCATAGCTGAGAGAGCTGCAAGCCTAATTGAGTAGCGTCTCATGTTGGGCAGAACAGCCTAAAGTGTTTATATTTTTGTATTCATGAAGGTACACATATTGTATATAATATGAACAACATTTAAATTTATAATAAATGGTAAAACAAAAAAAATATAGAGTGGATATGTGATGGGCTGCTGTGGGATACATCATTTACTTGAACGAGCAGTGTGACCTCAGTTGGCCTCAAGAGTGGTGGAGCCATGAGTGAGGTCCCAAGGTCACACACCACAAGTTCAAATAAATGATGTATCCCACAGCAGTCCATCATATGTGATTTATGCAATGTGCATTTTTTTGTGACTTTAATTTTTTTTTTTATTACTGACCAGCGTTTTCCCTAGGAGAAACCTGGTTATAATTTACAGTTATAACAGCAAACACGTGCCAGGTTTCTCTCCTCCTGCGCATGCACAAGTATCAGGGTGCCTCGCTGTTGGGGTTTATTTTGTTCAATAACCAAGTCAACAGATACAGACGCATGGTCCGAAATGGTAATATTCCCAATGTTGGTTGCATTCAGGCTAACTAAAAGGGACTTTGTTGGGAAGACATAATCTAACCTGCTAGAGAAATGATGCATATTGGAACGGAAGGTGAAATCCCTTCCTTTGGGGTGAATAATTCTCCAAGAATCTGTTGGGCCATATTCTGTGCAGAATGCCTTTAGGGCATTAGAGGTAACAGAGTGGGCAGCGGGGTTCCATAGGTACTGCCTACAAAATTGTCTATTACAATATTCATGTCACCTGCTACCATCATGTCCTTATAGGCATGGTTAGAAATTTTACTGGCCTACTGTACTCAACCTAACCCCACTTAATTGACAACTGACTAAAATCTCGCTCCCCTTGGACTAGCTAAAAGCTAATGCTAATGTCACTGTAGACCTGCTGCAATGTAAGTGTACTCTCCAACCCTGTCTAAATGTACCCTACTGACAGTGTATGTACTCTGAAACTGTCTTACTGTAACCTCACCTAATGTAAAGTGGTTGGTATACTCAACCCCGGGTCGCCCCTGAAAAAGGGATCTCTGGTCTCAGAGGGCTTACCTGGTCAACAAAATCTAAATAAATAATAGTTGAAAAGAAATCATTCTGATTGCTATTTGGTGCATAAATATTAACCAAAGGCGATTTCCTGCCTTCTAACTTGATGTTCACAATAATAAACCTGCCCTCTGGGTCCGTGATGTCTGAGACTATTGTAACATTTAATTTCTTGTGGAACAGAATACAGACCCCCTCACCCCCACCAGACTTCTTGGGGCCTATGAATAGATAATCAAATTCTCAGCCTTGCTTGCTGGGAGACTCCGGCAAAATTGTCCCGCCTGAGTGAGGGGGGTCCCTGTCTTTGACACGCTAGCTTCTTTGTGGGATCCTTCAGACCCGGGGACGGCAGAAAATGCCCCTTTGAGGGAATTTTTTTTTTTATTGTATTGCATAACCAAAGGTCAGAATTTCCAAACCCCAAGCAACTGACATTATCTGGTCCATCTTAAAAAAAAAAAAAAAAAAATTGCGCGGTATTCCACCAAGGGAAGGAGGCAGAGATGGGCCTGATTACCTTCAGTGTGAGGTACCCCATTTTTCACCCTGAGCCTCCGTTGCATCTTGGGCAAGGGCTCTTTTACTACTGGTCTAGTAGCTTGAATAGATTCCTTTTATCCTGGATGTCCTTCAAAATATCATCCAGGCCAGAGCCAAATAACAAACCTCCCCAAAGAACAGAATGGACAGCTTGGGTTTTGAAGCCTGTTAGCCACCCAACACCTGAGCTATACACCTCACATAATCAACACAATGTGATAGGGGAGCAGGCAGATGTATGTAAGTTTTCCACCATGTCATCCCCGAGGTGGCCAAAGATACCAGTTGCAGAATGGTCACCCCCTCCAAATCTGGGGGAACAAAGCTGCCTAGGGACATAACCCCATAAGTTGAAGGCACTGGCAACAATAAAGGATGCACAGGAGTTGCATAGAGTTTGTACCATTAAAGGTAAAAACTCTTCTGCATGTAGCATCCACTCACTGGTCATGCAAATCCGTTGAGGCCAAGGACCCTTCGCAACAGGAAAAGTGGTGTACTTGATGGAATTATGAACTGTCTTGTTTGGAGCGGAGAAGGCTGTGGACGGGATGGAACTGAAACATCCACTGCCTCCATGGATAGCACCTCCTTGAGCTGTAAGGACCTACATGCTTCAGCTATCGGGTAGGACAAGGACTTGGTATCAAACAGGGGAGGGATAAGAAACCTCTTCTTCAGCTCTGTCTACTCCCCTCCCTCCTCCTCCACAGAGGCTTGTCTGGTCGGTGAAGGACAAACTGGTTCTGCAAGCTCACTAAGGTGAGTACTAGGAAGCAATTTCCTGTAAGAAGGCAGAATTTCTGTCCAGAGAAATTGCGGCAGGGAAAAACAGACCCCCTCAGCTTTTTCGAACTGTGGATAGGTTACTTCATCCTGTCTGTCTACAGCAGTGCAATTGGAAATTATATGCATACTGTTGGCCACATTACTAGCTCATGCACCCTATTGTTTTCTTATCCCTGAATGGTCTAAGAGAAACATTTTGCCCAGATCAAGTAATGCTTTGAAAAAGAGACTAGTAAAGAGTCATTGCCTGAGTCTCACACCACCAGAAAAGCTTAGCTCCTAAAAGTAAAAACTGGAGCACTACTCCCCCTGTCTTTATTTATTTATTTTTTTTTAAATCAGTTTCAGCCATTGTCACTTGGCTCCTGGTCCCTTCGAGTGATTCTGCCTGTTGCTAGTAGCACTACTGCCCCGCTCCTCATCTCCGATTAAGGGGAAAGAGAGGAGCTTGAAAGGAAAAGCATGACTTGGCCACTAACACACACAAGAGAGGAAGGACAAGTTGTAAGCACAGACTGCCATCCCTGGCACAGAAAACTGCATGCATGGATATGCTCCCAGAATGTGAGTGTGTGTGACGTCACGATGTTGAGCGTGACATCAGCAGGCCAGGGAGGTCATGCGTGCAGACACACGGGCACATGCACAGTAATGGAACAGCCATTAAAAGTGCGTTAAGGAGTGGGGGGGAAGGAGTTAGCAGCCTGGGCGTCCAGACGTGATAGATCAGCTCCCATCTAAAACTTTAATAACTCTTTTAAAAAATTAAAGTTAGTGAGCACCATTTGTATTGACATTTTCTCTTGATATTGCGGTGAACATAGTGGACAGCCTGTCCTAGTTTTACTTAAGTCCAGCCATCGGAAATCCAAAATCTGCCGCAGGCAGCTACTAGGACTTTTTCAAGCCGAAGCAATCTCGCAAGGAGAAGGAGACTGGGAAGACTGCCACAGATGGTCCCGATGACACCGAGCAGACAGAAACCCTACAGACTATGCATCAAATGCAGAAATCATTGAGTAAGCTAAATGCTAAGTTTAATTCATTTACTAACTGACTCCAGATAGTAGAGCAAAAGGTGGAATTTCAGGTTGTGGAGATAAGAGAGGTGACAAGTAATTAAGGCAAAACCCTATCTGTATCTGCAGGGCTTGTTAAAGAACATCAACTCGTCCTCTCTTGATTGGAGCATGTAGAAAATTTGTTACGGGAAACCAATGTCCGTATTAATGGGCTCAGAGAGGGATTAGAAGGGGAGTCCCCAGTCGAGACAATTGTGGCATGGATGGGAGAGGCCTTAGGACTTTCGACCTTGGGCCAGCAGCTTCAGGTGGCTAAGTGTTACTGAATTACCCCTCAGAAGAGAGCCGCTGCCGATACCCTGTGCAGCTTGCTGTTAAAAACTGGCTCAGTGTCTTAATGGCATCTTTTATTGAAAGCAGCACGTATACTAAGGAGATTGAGGTAGATGGGTGGAGAATTCAATTTTTCATGATCTCTGCTATTTGATGCGTCAATGGCAAAAGAACTTCGATGGTGGCAAGTGGAAACTCCACAAGCTTAATATCCCTTTCAGCACTGGTATACCTTGCAAAGCTTAAGATCCAGTATGCGGGACATACCAATCTCTTTGGGGATCTGAAAGATTTGGATGCTTTACTTGTTAAAATTGTAAGGGAAGGTCCTGGGAGTATGGCAGAGGATCGCGAGTCAGACTCGTGAACTGTAACTACTGATACTACTCCTGGATGACTCTATTGAAGGCAGGAAGATCGATTTCCCCAGATTCTGAAATGCGACAGAGGTTAAAGATGGCGAACTTTCTACACCCGATATTTGTTGTGCTGGACATTTAGTATGAAGAGTTCCAGGACTACAGGGCATGGGATGAAGTTGGAGGGAGGGTGATTCAGAAGAAATGTGAGGAAGAATTTCTTCACAGAAAGGGTGGTGGACAAGTGGAACACCCAGAGGAAGTGGTGGGGGCTGAAACAATCACGGGATTTAAGAATGCATGGGACAGACATAAGGGCATTCTGGAGGTTGGGCTAAGGGACAACAGACTTCTAGGAAAAAATGGTCACGTGCCAGTGCTAGGAAGAGATGGCAGCTTGAAACAGAGCTCTCACACCAACCGAAATTTGACCGAACTTTAAAATAACTCAAAATTGTTGTAACATATTTGTGAACCGGTAATTTAATAACTCTAATAGTCCGGTACATTTTCACGAAGTTTGAGTTAAATCTGACATTCCTGTTGTTACTTTTACCTCACGGTGTCTTCAGTGGTCACCCTTTCACCAGCATGCCATCTGACAGGAGGCTCGTAGTGGCAAGTGCACCAGGTCAGTCAGGTGGGTCTCCGCAGAGTTCTGGGGCCAATCAAGGAAGTCTCATAGGCACTAGGAAATAAAATACAAAATCTATGTGCAACTGCTCTAGTGACATGGACTAGATTATAGATAAATTACACTCCATGCATATAGATATTACCTCGCTTAAACAACAGGCAGGGGAGGAAAGAAACAAATCAACTGTTGTGGAAGAAAGACAATACAATCAAGGAAAGATTAGCATTTTTAGAAAAGTCTTTTGGTGTGGTAGAGGACATGGCTGGAAAAAATAGCTCTAAATTACAATATTTAGGAGCCAAGGTAGATGATTTAGAGAACAGATCTAGGAGGAATATTTTAAGATTGGTTGGAGTTCCGAAAAAGTTAGAGGGAAAGGGCATGATTAGGTTCCTACAAGATTTTCTTCCCTCATTGCTAAATTACAGCTGGAATTGGCCCTTAGAAATAGAAAGAGCTCACAGATCCTTAATAGCTATACTCAAACAAGGACAAAATGCAAGACCCATCATAGTCTAGTCTTTAAGGCTCAACAACAAAGAAGAAATATTGGCCATAGCAAGACAAAGAAAAGCTTTATTTTGGGGAAAGGAAAGAATCTACATCTTTCAGGACTATTCCTCGGATGTAGTTGAGAAAAGAAAAGCATATGGGGATGTAAGATATGTTTTACAACATTTAGAAATTCCCTACTACATTAAGTACCCTTCAGTCCTAGTGTTAACTAAAGAAGGAGGGTCTCATAATTTCAAAACTCCCAAAGATGCTTGGAGCTTTATATGTAGACACTGGAGAGAAGCTGAACATATTTCAAATAAAAGGAACCGTGGAGATACAACTTCCTCTCAGGCATCAACTACCATTGTAAGAATGCTAAACTCTAAGATTCCTACGCCAGAACACCTGGCTCGTGCTGCTACTCCCAGGCACAGCCCATGAGTTTCTCCTTCACCACAAGACTTGCAAGATACAGTACAGAAACAAACACATATTCCAGTCCTGAAGCATAATGTGAGATGCCGTAATATTAATGCTTCGCTAGTAAAATCAGGTCCATGGTCCTCTAAAATCACGAGGAAATCTCAACCCTTCTACAAAAACAAAGCAGCTATCCTAGCCACCATGTCTTCTAAGCAAGTGCAGTCTTTAGCTTGGTCTCGTAATCATCTTGGTTCCTCTACAAGTGTACACTCTTTTTCTGAAACCTTAGGCTCACACCACCAAAGCACTCGCATAGTATACTTCTGCCTTAAAAAAAAAAAAAAAACACGCATTACAAATAGCACCACAGAAAAGAAAAAATTACTCACCTTAGTAATATTGTTTCTTCTAATGGAGTCTTGCTATATTATGACAATTGCAGTTTGACCCAACCTTCGAACTGCTCCGGAGGTGAAAGAGTTAAGTTCCTTGCAAGGCATGGAATCTTGAGCGTGAGCTCGGTTGAAAACTCTGTCTGTTTTGCTTCAAACCTAAACTGTCAGATCTTTACGAGCAAAAACTCACTAAGGTTCTGTGTGGAAACTGTAAGCCTACTCTAGCCAAATGGCTACTAAGCACTAACACATTTTCTGGTCCCAAAAACAAGACTCAAGTCAGGGGCCCAAGAAAATGAAAATTCAACAACAAACAACAATGGCAAGCACTAGATGCCAACAAATCACTACCAACCCACATCCCAACAGCAACAAGAGGTTCTGAGAGGAGCAGGTGGGGGAGGTCATAATATAGCAAGACTCCATTAGAAGAAACAACATTACTAAGGTGAGTAATTTTTTCTTCAAACAACATGAAGTCTTGCTATATTATGACAATTGCAGACTACATAGCAGTACCTCCATGGAGGAGGGCAGAACCTACTTAGGGAATAGGCTTTGAAGCACAGCTGTGCCAAACCGAGCATCACTCCTAGCCTGGATGTCCAAGGAGTAATGCTTTGTGAAAGTATGAACCGTTTTCCAAGTAGCTGCTTGACATATCTCTAAGATAGGGATGTCCCTGGCAGCAGCCAAGGATGCAGCTGTACCTCTGGTAGAGTGAGCCCTCAGGCCTGAAGGGGGAACCTTACCCAGTTTTAGATAACAAAATTGGATACAAGAAACGATCCACCTGGCAATAGATCTTTTAGTGGCAGGTTTCCCTTTACCTACCTCACCATAAGTGAGAAACAGCTGAAGGGAATCAAACCTGTGACCCTTGGTACGCTCTATGTAGTAGCTAAGAGCTCTTTTGACATCTAAACTGTGCAATCTCCTCTCACCAGAGGAAGAATGGTCAGTGAAATACACAGGAAGAGACACAGATTGATTCAGGTGAAAGTCCAAGACAACCTTAGGCAGGAACTTTCTATTAGTCCTGAGGACCACTTTATCCCTATGAAAGGAGACAAAATCAGGTTCCACTGACAATGCTTGTAGTTCACTTATGCGCCTAGCAGAAGTGATAGCTACCAAAAACACAGTCTTCCAAGTCAAGTACTTAAGCTCTGCTGAAGACATGGGTTCAAAAGGAGGTTGCATAAGCTGGGCAATGCAAACATTGAGATCCCATGCAGGGGCAGGGTCCCTGAATGGAGGGTTGATGTGAAGCAACCCCTTGAAAAACTTGGAGAAAACCGGATGAGCTGAGAGATAAGAGGATTTACCTGCTGATAAGAAAGCAGAGACTGCTGCCAAGTGCACTTTTAGGGTAGAAGTCCAAAAAGTGAGAGCACACCACAATTCTAGCTATTTAGCTCGATTTATTGTAAAACCCCTTTGAAGGCTAACTAGCCGAGGCGCTTGGGTTCCTAGCCGTGAATACTTTGGCAATAAATCGAGCTAAATAGCTAGAATTGTGGTGTGCTCTCACTTTTTGGACTTCTGAATATTTGGGTTTTGCAACCCCTGCAGAGAGCACCCCCCTCGCATTAGTGCGCTGCTTTTTTCCTCCTTTTGCACTTTTAGGGTAGCTGGTCTCAGCCCCAAAGCATTTAAATGCACCATATAATCCAGAATTGTGGGCAAGCCGGCAGACTCTGGGGAAATACTCTTACCAGAGCACCATATGGAAAACCTCTTCCATTTGGAGTTATAAGTAGCCCTGGTAGAAGGCTTCCTTGAAGCCTTCAAAACATTAAGTACACCCTGAGAAAGATGTAAGTCAGCAAACTCTTAACTCTTCAAGAGCCAGGCCTTGAGGTTGAGAGATTTGAGATTCGGATACCAAACCCTCCCCCATGCACAGGCTAACAGAGTGTGATTCCTGGGAAGGCACAGGGGAAGGTGGACTGCTAGGGCCAGGAGTAGTGGATACTAGGGCTGTCTGGCCCAATCTGGGGCAATCAGGATCATCTTGCAAGGTTGAGATCTGATCTTGACTAGCACCTTGAACAGGAGAGGGAAGGGGGGGGAATGCATAGAGAAACTTCCCTTCCCAATTGAGAAGGAAGGCGTCCAGAGGGACTGAGCCAAACACCGGGGGCCTGCAGCAAAAAAGAGGAAGTTGGTGATTGTCTGGGGCTGCAAAAGATCTATCTGAGGAGTGCCCCACCTGGCAAACACCACCTCCAGGATAAGGGATCCAGAGACCATTAGTGATGGCCCTGTGAAATCCTGCTGAGAGCATCTGCCAGGACATTGTCTTTGCCTGGGAGGTGAACTGCCAAAGGGAGGTGTTTAGGGAATAAGCCAGAGACCACAACTTCATTGCTTCAGTGCACAAGGCCATAGACCGAGTGCCCCCTTGCTTGTTGATGTACCACATTGTAGTGGTGTTGTCTGTTCTGACTTGTACCACTTTGTTCTGAACAGATGTGGAAAAAGCTTGAAGTGCTAGAAAAACTGCTCTGAGTTCCAACAGGTTGATGTGGAGCAGAGATTCCTGAGGGGACCACAATCCCTGAGTGGCGAGGTTGCCCATGTGGGCTCCCCACCCCAAGAGGGATGCATCTGTAGTAAGGGTCAAGGAGTGAGACTGTGGGATGAAGGTTACGCCTTGTCTCAGATTGCTCTGATCCCACCACCACTGTAGAGCCTGGATCAGGGTTTGAGTTACTGGGATCAACTTGGATAGAGGATCTCTCCTTTGAGACCAGAAGGCTCTCAAATGGAACTGAATGTCCCTCATCTGAAATCTTGCTCCCTGCATTACTGCTGTGGAAGCAGCCATGTGCCCTAGGAGCTGCAGAAAATGCCTTGCTGGACGAGAGACCTGCAGAGTGAAGGAGGAGGCCAGAGAAACCAGGGTCTTTGCCCTTTCTAAAGGAAGGAAGGCTCTGGCCTGTTGTATGTTCAGTTCTGCGCCTATGAAGCTGAGAAGCTGAACAGGCTGTAGAACTGACTTTGGAAGATTGAGAAGGAAACTAGAGATGTGAGCAGCTGCTTGGTGACTTGAAGGTGTAATTTGACTTGTTCTGGAGATTGGCCTATTATGAGCCAGTCGTCCAGGTAAGGAAAGATGGCAATCTTTTGCCTTCTTAAATGAGCAACTGCTACTGCCAGGCATTTTGTGAATACCCTTGGGGCAGAAGTGAGACCGAAGGGCATTGATCTGAACTGGTAATGGCCTGAGGGTAGTTCGAATCTGAGGTACTTTCGGTGGGAGCTTCTGATGAGGACATGGAAGTAGGCATCCTTGAGGTCCAGGGACGCTAGCCAGTCCCCTGGCCTTAGAGAGGGTAAAATAATTCCCAAAATCACCATTTTGAATTTTGGTTTTAAAAGGTGCTTGTTTAGGTATCTGAGATCCAGGATGGGCCGCCATTCTCCTGTCTTTTTTGGGGTAAGGAAGTACCTGGAATACAATCCTTTGCCCTGGTGTAGGGGAGGAACCCTCTCCACAGCTCTGAGAGCCAAGAGGGTTGAAACTTCTGTTTCTAAGGCGAGAGCCTTTGAAGGATTTGCAGGTGGAAAGGATCTGGCTCTCATCTTTGGAAATTTTTTGAAGCTGAGAACCAGTCCCTGGCTTACCACTTCCAGGACCCACTTGTCTGATGTTAAAGACTTCCAGTCCTGGACAAGTAAGCCAGCCTGCCCCCTACAGGTAGTGAAGAATCGGCCCTGGGCATCCCTTCAGGGTGCCTGCTTGGCAGGAGCTTTAGGCTGAGGGGTGGTAGCAGGCCTGCTTGTACCCCATCTGCCTCTTCCTCGGAAGAAGCCCCTCTGGGCATAGGCTGAAGAGGAGGCCTGGGCATGGTAAAAAGGCCTGCCCCTGCCCCTGGAAAGCTGCCTTTGAGGAGTGGCCTGCCTTTCCTTGGCCTTTGCACTCCTATAGGTGGTCCTGTACTCATCCATTTTCTTCATATAATTCTCTGTCTGCTCTCCAAACAGAGGTTATCCACCAGAGAAAATCCATGGCCTTAGCCTGGGTATCCTGTGACAGGCTAGTACACCTGAGCCAAGCTATTCTACAAAGGCCACAGATGTAGCCATGATTCTGGAAGATACATCATTAGAGTCCACTGCAGCATGGAATTGCACCTTGGATGCCTCAATACCATGAGCAGCCACCTGCTCCAGCTCCTGGCAAGTTGTTCAGGGACCTGCTTTACTAGAGCCATAGTATCCCATCTGTTTCTGATATCTTGCAACATAAGCCATATAATTTGCCTGTCTGAATCCCAAAGATGCTGCCATGTACTGCTTCTTTGCCATGGCATCAATCCTCCTGGAGTCCTTGTCCGGGGTGTGTGAAGCCAAAGGAATATTTGCCTTATCACAGGCTGCGGCCTGCACAACTCCAACATGGCTACATTGTTGTGAGAGGAACTCCGTGTCAGAGTTGTGAGAGGAACTCCGTGTCAGAGCCTGACTAAGTGTACCTCCTGTCCATTTTCTTGTCCACAGGAAGTACAGAATGGGGGGCTTTTAAAATTTTTACTGTCTGTTTCCTGAAGGATTTGTGCATAGGAATAGACAGTCTTCTAGACTCTGGGATATCCATCATTTCCACATAGTCAGGCTCTTCTTGGTCATCCACAGCTTCTTCCATAGGAAGCTGGAGGTTTCAACCACTTTCTTATAGAAAATAAAATGAGAAGGGGGGAAAGCCTGGGGAGAAACTTCCATAGGTCTGTCTGGAGAAATGTCGGTTCAATGGGCACATCAGACTGTCAAAATCACATTCACTCTCTTCATAATCTCCCCGTTCATAAAATAGTTCTATATCATACTCCTGAACCGTGGAACCGACCGAACAGACAGCTTGCCTGATGGTGCCGGTTCAGTCGGAACCAGTGACTGGACAATTTTGATCGCTTTGGCTATCTCTGCAGCAGTTGGAGAAGGGATTTTTGGCTCCAGACCTGCTGACTTCCTAGTCCTTTAACTGGAACCGACTGTCAGAGTCAGCTCTCCTTTGCCCGAGGAAGACTCACCCTGGTTAGAGGCACTCCTCTGGTTAGGTTGGCACCGAACCGGGCTGGCTATCCGGGTCAACGGACTTCTTAGCCTCCTTTTCCCTGAGCCTACCAACTCTCTTATCCTGGGTAGCTGCAGGAAATTCACCTAAATCTGGCAGTCTGAATTGAGGTGGTCAAACCCCAGACAATAGACACATGTGTGTGGGTCAGCCTTAGCAAAAGCTTCCCCACAGACATCACAGTGTTGAAACCCAGTGGACCCAGTTTTTCTTTTGGGTTTCTCAGACATAATGCCAGCCTAACCAGAAAACTTGCCCGTTCGCGGCCCTTAGCCAACAAGACACCCTTATCGGTTCCAAACCGTGTCACAGTCGTGGAAAAACACCGTAATGAAATCCGTTTTTCTTTAGAGCGAGAACCGCACTTCTAAAGCAATTTTAAACCAACCTGATCGGTTCAGGACTGAACCGATAATATCATTACAATTTCCACACAGAATAAAAGTAAAAACTTTGAATTACTTACGATACCACAGACAGAGCTTGAACCAACCAGTTGCGGTTATATTTTAAAACAAATGCGGTTTGAAACCGAAATTATACACTTTAAAACTGATAAATGAACCGAGCAGTAGGAGAAATCTCGAGGCGACTGTTCAGTGGTAGAATAAAGAATCTGACAGTTTAGGTTTGAAGCAAAACAGACAGAGTTTTCAACCGAGCTCGCTCAAGATTCCATGCCTTGCATGGAACTTAACTTTTCACCTCCGAGCAGTTTGAAGGTTGGGTCAAACTGCAATTGTCATAATATAACAAGACCTCATGTTGTTTGAAACATTAATAAAATAGAGAATAATGGCTGGGTAGGGGATCATATGATTTTACACCACCCGAGGTGTGGGATGCCACATAAACTGGTGGCTTCTTCCACTCGAGTTGGAGGCAGCAGAGGCGGACCCGGGAAGGGGCTTCACCTGGGGTATGCCTTTTGCAGGTGATACCAAAAGAAGTTCAGGTGGGTTCCCTCCAAAGTGGTTTGAAAAGTCCTGAGATTTCCGATTCGTGGCTGGTAGTATGAACCCCATCAAAATTCAGCATAAATTAGAAAGTCAGCCACACATCTGAGTTCATGTAAATAATCTCTTTATTTTCCATTTACTGTACGATCCCGTCATGCCCAATGTTTCACCCAATTATTGGGCTTCTTGAGGGGCTTGGAATTGACAGAAATATGTAAATAAGTGTTATCTTGATTAATGCTACAACATAATTATTCTAACTGAAAATTAAAAATGTTTGGCAATCAACCCCAATACCACACACTCACCACCATGTGTCAGTGCCTATCCCATAGTGCATTTTGTAAGTGTGTATAAACATGTTCTTGCCTTGAGAATAGCCCTGTTAGAGAGCTGGGGCCTGAGAAACTAATTCTGGCTGCAAGGACCTATCTTTCTGGCTGAGAAACATAGAGAAGCAGCCCTGGAAAGCCTGCAAGTTTGGTAGCCAATCCAAGCCTGTCTGCTGCTAAAGGCAGCCAGTGAGTGTCCTTCTCCAGTGTGTGGCTATCCAATTGTTTTCTGGCTTAGGAGCCAGATTCAAGGTGCTGTACCTGGCCTGTGGAGTCCTCTGGGGATGCGGTGGTAGAGGATGGACAGACCAGCAGCTTCTTCCGCCGGTCGGAGGCAGCAGGTGGACCCAAGAAGAGGCTTCACCTGGGCTGTGGAGTCCTCGGGATGTGGCAGTAGAGGATGGACTGACGGTGGCTTCTTCTCTGCCAGTTGGAGGCAGCGGGGCAGACTCGGGGAAGGGGCTTCACCTGGGCTGGGGAGTCCTCTGGGGATGCGTCGGTAGAGCATGGACTGACTGGCGGCTTCTTCCCGCCGGTCGGAGGCAGCAGGGTGGACCCGAGAAGGGGCTTCACCTGGGCTGAGGAGTCCTCTGGGGATGTGGCGGTAGAGAATGGACTGACCGGCGGCTTCTTTCTGCCAGTCAGAGGCAGCAGAGCGGACCCGGGAAGGGGCTTCACCTGGGCTGGGGAGTCCTCCGGGGATGCGGCAGTAGAGCATGGACTGACTGGCGGCTTCTTCCCACTGCTCAGAGTCAGCAGGGTGGACTCTGGAAGGGGCTTCACCTGGGCTGTGGAGTCCTCTGGGGATGTGGCGGTAGAGGATGGACTGACCGGCGGCTTCTTCCCGCTGGTCAGAGGCAGCAGGGCGGACCCGGGAAGGGTTTAACCTGGGCTGTGGAGTCCTCTGGGGATGTGGCGGTAGAGGATGGACTGACCAGTGGCTTCTTCATGACGGTCGGAGGCAGCTGGGTGGACCCAGGACGGGGCTTCACCTGGGGGTATATCTTTTTGCAGATGATACCAAAATCGGCAATAAGGTGGACACTTGGGGGGGGGGTGGAGAAAATGCACAGGGATCTTGGAAAACCTAAAGACTTATCAAAAGCATAGCACTTAGTCCAATGCCAAAAAGTATGAAATCATGCACCTTGGGCATAGGAACCCAAGAGTTGAATCTAGGATGGAGGGGAGGTACTGAAAGTCATTAAACAGAAAAGGGACCTTGAGGTTATATCTGAGGCATGCCAACATGCATAGGAAAAATACCACTTGCCATTTTGATATAATTATATCTAAATAATGAGTGATCTTCTCTCCTTTATGTTTTATCATGTCTTGTTGGACTGTCATAGGAACACACTACTCCCTCATTTTGAGTCTTTTTTTGCATATGGAGTTTCTGGACATCCCTTTGATGTTATATCTGATAACCTCAGAGTGGCAGGGCAGTGTGACAAAGCAGTGGGTTGGACTAGGGTATTGCTGGGGTACATAGAGTGGGGTATCCATAACAGGAGGAGGGAGGGAGGGAGGTGGTGTTGCCCCTGCAACACACAGTGGTGGGACTCCACCTCGAGTATTGTGTCCAGTTTTGGAAATTGCACCTTAGAAAGGTCTAGGACAGGGTGGAGGTGATCCAGAAGAGGGCACTTAAAATGGTGCAGGGGTTGCACGAAAAGCTTTACAAGTGGGTACACTAGACAGCTGAATTCCTATTTTCAGGTATGACCCAGGATGGTACAATACAGTCTGCAAAGGAATACAGATAAAGGTTTGGAAGCATATAGTTTAAGGGTCAGGAGAGTTATAATAAGACACACAGCAGATTACAGATAAAGTGCAAAAATAAACTGACAAAAATTACGTTTTGAGTACAAGAAAAATCTGATACATAATCAAGAATAAGTCGGAGGCGAAAAGCAGGTGCAGGTCATGGAGGAGGCTAGATGAGCCATAAGAGCAGATTTATATGGTGGGGGGAACTATGAATGTTGGAGGGGAGGGATTTCCAAAGCCTGGGCGCAAATGAAGAAAAAGCTTAGTCACCCATCTTGGTCAAGCGTTTGGAGTAGTAAGAGAGGTGGTGTCTGAGAATCTGAGGGTGTACGAGGGGCGAGCACCATGGAGTAGGAGAATTTGAGAGGCTGTGGTGTTAGGCTGGACTTGTCTGTAGATGAAACAACCAAGGGTGTAGGAATAGGAGGCAGAGAGGTCTAGCCATGCTAGGGAAGAATAGAGGGAACAATAGTGTGTGAGGCGTGGAAAGGAAAGTGTGAAAATGGCATGTGTTATTGAATGTGACATCCCATTTGTGTAGGTAACCCAAGGGGGCATGTGTGTAGAGAAGAGAACCATACTTAAGGCAAGAGAGTAGGATACATTGGGCAATAGCTCAGTGAGCTTTTGGGGTAAGGAGATTGTCGAAGAGGGTAGGCTAGACCAACTTGAGAGTTAGAGGACTTACACTGATTAAACACCTAAATGCTTGAATTCATTGACTGTGGTGAGGGTAGAGCTATTTAGACGCTTAATGTCCAGGGTGTGAGAACAGGATTGTCTATGAGCCCTGGAGCCAAATAGCATAGCTTGACTTTTGGATACATTGAGTCCTAGGTTATTGTCCACCAGCCAGTTTCAGATATGGGTGAAGTCCTTGGTGATTTGGGCAGTGACGAGTTGGGTACTCTGGGTGCTGTGGAATAGAACAATGCTGTCAGAGTACATTATGACTGAACAGGAGGTGGAGACAGTGGGGAGGTTATTAATGAAAATTGAGAAGTGGGCCTAGGATAGTCCCCTAGGGAGCATCACAGGGAATCGATGAAGATAATTCTTAGTATAATTACTGGCGACCTCCTTTATCAAACTGTTTTCAAGCCTCTTCAAAGCGTCCGTATTCAAAGCGAGTTATTACGGCATTTGAACAACCTCTCACCTTTTGTGTGTCACTCATCCGTATTCTGCCTTTTCATTGGTTCGCGCTCTGTGAGTGGGCGGGCTGAATAGCTTTAAAAAATGGCGGTTTGTTTTTTCGGCTGTCGACGAGCCGTTTTTATTACCACCCTCCCCATCAGTATTTGATTTTTATTGTTTTATCTGGTTGATCCCACCTTCCAAAACAAAAGGACTATCTGGTTGATCCCGCCATGTCTCCGGATTGGGAGATGCCGTCGCCGACTCCAAGTTGAATGCTGCACGGACCCCAGTACCAGTCAACAGCTGACAGTTTAAAAAAAAGAAAGGTCAGTCTGAGAGAGCAAGGGAGAAAGAGAAAGAGAGTGTGTGTGTGTGTGTGTGTGTGTGTGTGTGTGTGTGTGTGTGTGTGTGTGTGTGTGTGTGTGTGTGACAGACAGACAGTGTCTGTGAGACAGTGTGTGTTTGTAAATAGCAGATATACTGAGACACAGTAAACTCTGCACCAGTAATTATAAAAAATAAGCAACTGTGTGTTTTGATTTTTTAACACACCCTTGGTGTGGATTACCTCATAAGCCTCTCGGGCATCTCGGGGTTTATGGGTTATCACACACCTCGGTGTTTAAAAAATCCATAACACACAGTTGCTAGCTATTATTCTCTATATAATTATCTAAAAGGATGATATGTTACTACTGGAAAAATCAGCAGTTAGCAATTTTTTAAATATGACAGTCTTTCATCAAAAGCATTTCCTTTGATGTCTCTCTGCTGGTTTCCTGTTTTGTAAGAATGATTTCAGGTTTACGACTTTTAACAAGATTCTGTTAAAAAAGTTGTCTCTACTTTCAGGATCATAAAATTCAAACTTTCTGCTTTCAAAAGGCATA
Source organism: Neoceratodus forsteri (assembly GCA_016271365.2). Lineage (NCBI taxonomy): Eukaryota > Metazoa > Chordata > Ceratodontiformes > Ceratodontidae > Neoceratodus > Neoceratodus forsteri. The sequence continues at coordinate 51,604,111 of JADMNL010000025.1, forward strand.
TTTTACTATATCTTTTCACCTGGCATCTGGCAGGAAGCCCTGCGTGTCAAGACAGGACAGGAACCCTTCAATTAGTGGTTCCCACTGGCCAGTTTATGACATCCTGCTGCTTCAGTCACACTGATGCTTTTGAGGTCAAAGGTCAAGCCTCCTCACATTGACTGACTGTGTCCTAGGCAGACAATCACATACACAATACAAATATTATACATATAATAAGCAGGTGGCAGAGCGTCACAATATTTTTTCACTAAAAGGGTGGTACACACCTGGAACAGACTGCGTGCAGAAGTAGTGGGGGATTTAAGCATGCGTGTTTTAGACATGGGGTATATTAGACAAGAGGCAGGAGGGTCACCAGACACCAGATAAGGTCTCCAGAGACTGATTAGGCAGGGTAAATCACGGTGGACCAAGCGATTCCTTTCTGCCAACAAATTCTATGTTGTAAAATAGCTGACTCCAACCTTTCATTTAAAAAACAATAGTCCTACAAGTTCTAAAGTTATTCCTTTTAAATAAATCTTTTTTTGGGAAAAAGATCTTTCAAAATGTGTAACCTTTTTTTAACAGAAAATATGACTACCTGATAACCGGTTTAATTTGGCTAAGAATTATGTTTTTAAACTCCTGTTATAATGCTTTATTTAAAGAAGAGATATTTCCATGTTCACAAAATTGCTTCAGTTGCCTGTAGAGAAAAATAAATACTGCATAGACCAGGTTGGCGGGCCTGGTTCACACATTCAGTCTGTAATGATACCGAGGGCCAGTGACAGGAGAATTAAGCATCCACTGAATGCTCTCTAGGTGGGGAGGATAGGTGTTTTTGCCACAGTACTGACCTGTACTGCTCCAGCGAGAAGTGTTGGTGGAAAGTGTATGCATTTGGAAATTGTGGTTGTGTGGGGATTCGGGCTTTACCCATGGAGGAGGGTTGGTGTGGAGAAGTACTGATGGAAACAAGGAGTGGCCTGAGGGGATCCTCTGCATACCCCATGTCCATTGAGACTGCAATCAACTTACGTGGTATTTTGCTCCTCCCTTAACCTTGTCTCAGCTGCAAAACCCAGGATGTAGCAGGTTTAGAGGAATATCCATTGGGGCCCATCGGAATAGCATGATGAACTGGTTCCCTGGACATCTCAAGATCTGAAGAGAGCCAAATGAGATCCCAGACACCCAAGAAGAAGACCTCATGTACCCCAGAAGGAATAGACAACATGAACGTATTATCAAGGTGGCCATTTGTATCTGGTTAAGGAATATGTGGTTTAGACCTCATACAGAGCTATTGGAAGTAATGAGTTAGAAAATGAGCAAGAATTTGTATGCTTGAGAAAAGATAATTAAAACGTATTACTGAATTCAGCAAGGCCTTTGACTAATTTTCCTCATAAGAGATTGAGCACAAAGGTGGAATACCTGGGGAAGGGGGGATAGCTAGGTGGGTGGCAAAATGGGTAAGGGGGAGAACCCAGAGAGTAGTTTGTGGGGAAGAGGAATACTCAGGGATTGTCGAAGTTACCAGTGGGGTATGACAAATGTTGGTGCTTGGGCTGGTGCTGTACAGTGTGTTCATAAATGGCATTGGAGATGGCATTAAGGGCAAAATTTGCCTTTTTGAGGATAACACCAAACTCTGTGGGAGGGTGGACACAAAGGAGGGGGTCAAGGACTTGAGGGAAGACCTAGAAAGGCTGGAGAAATGGCCCAGAATCTGTCAGTTCGGGTTCATCACAAAGATGGGGAAGTCATGCACATGGAGAGAAGGAACCATGGGGTGGAGTGACAATCTGCTACTGAGATGGTGCAGTGAAACGCACCCACCATAGGGGGAGAGCATTCCAGGGATGCTGTACACCCGCTCTGCTGGGTTCTGCTCCTGACATCCAGGGCTAGGGGTATGGACCCAGGTCACCAACCTGCCAGGCATTCCCACATCACTTGGCACCATGCTGCGGTCAAGAATGTCGATTTCATAACTCGTATTCTCCATTACATGCTGCATATAGTATACATCAGAAATATAGCATTTATACTGTAGGCATGGACAAAAATCCAGTGTCATAAACAATGTTATCTCCACCATGCATTATGAATTTTGGAACCTGGAATTTATCATGCATATGTTGGATAAATGTTACCTGTCAGTCCCCCCCCCCCCAGAAAAAACACCAGCCTATTCTATAAATAGGACATGCAATGGGGATCTGTATGATCTATTATTTATCTACACTTGAGCAGGTTAATCTCAGGTATATCACTCATGTCTTACATCACTGATGAGCAGGGCCACTGGAAAATTGTGCGCCCACAGTTTTTCCCGCAATTTCCTCAATTTTCACCCTTCTCTGCAAAAAAATCTGCAATTTCTTGCATTTATTTGCTTTTTGACTGAAATTGTATAAAAATATTTAAATTCTCAAGGAAGTCTACTTGGATATGCTAACAATTTAGTACACTGACTTGGATTTGACCAAAACAATACAGTGTGAAATAAGAAGGGGGTCCAATGTGACTGCTTTCATGTGCTTCACTACCCTGCTTTGGTTTCAAAATCCTCTGGCCATGCATATGTAGACTTGAGCACTTAAAGAGCCCCTGACACCGTTAGAAAAACATGGAAGAAATGTAATTCAGTTTATATTTCATGTATTTTCTATACTTATTTACCTTTTTTCTTTATTACTGAGGACAGATGAATGAAAGAGGCTTTACTGTCCCTCAGACCTTATCTGCTCTTTCTGCTATCCTACATATGACATCATAATCCAGGTTGCACCTGGAAACAAGCTTCTGGTCATGGCGCATTTTCCGGTTACCAACTTTTAAATAAAGAAAGCAATAAAATAAATAACCGCCTGTTTATGGCATCATAATTATCCCCACAGCAACAGACAGTGATGTCATAAACAGAACTCTGATGTCATATGTAGGCAGGCAACCAGAACAGGGAAGTGAACCTGTTTACATGCAAATGTCCTTAGTAATAAAGAAGAATGAGAAATACAGAAACAATATTAAAATATAAGCTCACTTGTGCTAAACATTACATTTTCTCAAAGATGTCACAACGGTGTCAGGGGCTCTTTAAAATCTGTGTGAAAGCAGACTATTCAGAGAACTTTTTGTTGATATGGAGACTGAAACAATAGGCGTGAGAAGAGGTCAAAGTGCTCCATTTGCCTAAATGAAGCATTGACCGCAATGCTTGCTTCTGAATGGTAGGGTAGGTTTTCCTTGTATAAATACTTTCAATCTGAAAGGATTTTGATACAAATGTGTGAGTAGTTTAGGCCTAGCTGATTATAAACTTGACTGTGCTTCTGAGGGGGTTTATGACAGTGATTTCTTACATGTCAGTCTGCCACAACTGCATCCTCATATACAAAGCCTGAAAAAGCAAGCATTTCTGAAAACATGTTTAACAGGTTAAATATATTTAAGCAGTTACCTTCAAATATACAAAATAATTGCAATCCAAGTAAAATCACTGCAAACCGAGTAGAACAAAAGTGCCAAGTATCAGAAACATTTGTATGATGTAGTGAAAAACTATTGGCATTATTTAATACTTTTATCATGTGATTTTAAAATGTATTTACAGTGCTGATTAAGAACAGTAATTATTTTAACAAAATAAACATTGTTTTTACTAGAACTTTATTAGACATCCTAGTTATCAGTTTTTTTTTGTTGCACCAAAGCAAGTAGTTGTTAAACAGGCTTCATTATTTAACATCTAGAAACTGGCAAAATATGTTGTTTCTGGATTTATTCAATACGGACTGACTGTGAATTACTAAATAAAATCTAGTTAGCACTGCATGACTTAGATGTCTTTAGATTTTAGAAGATATGCTACATAATGATTAATTGCAGTGCATTTCAGAAACACACACCTTTCTTCATATTGAAAGCATTTACAAGTGGCAATACATTTATCTAAAATTTATGTGATCAATACAAGCTGCAGCAAACAATAAAAGATTTATTAGGGGCAGTGGGGATGTATAGTGAACCCATGCAATTTTCCCACAATTTCTGCAAAAGTCTCTGCATTTTGGGGTAAATTTTCCACAATTTTCCAGTGGCCCTGCTCATGAGGTTACCCAAGGTCAAACTGCTTTTGTGTAATCAATGTGAGATAGAGACGTGTCTCTCTTCTATGTTCTACTATACTTCTAACATTTCTTTTATCTAAATCTCTTATGCACTTTAGCTCTTATGTATTAGTGAAAGTTCAGTCACAACTGTTATGCAAGTATTGACAAATTTGTTTTACATAATAAATCATTCATTGCAAGTTTTTCTTTTCTTAAATGTATTTTGTCATTCATTATTTGCATAAACTAGTTTGTTGACTCTTACATACTGATATATATGTTGATACCCATTTGTAGTGTGTGTGTGTGTGCATATATATATATATATATATTACAATTTGGTGAGTGATAAATGAGTGTGATAAATCATGTTATTTTGCAGGCGTTTGATAACTGTAGAGCAGCATTTATCACACCCCAGCTCAGCGCTAAACCTGGCTAAACCCATGCAAAGCTGTGCAATCATGCAAAGCCGCTCAAAGCCACGCAAATGGTATATTTTGCAACAGTGAGGCCCCATTGTATAAACAGGACACATGATGTACACATCGTGGAATATGAAAAATATTTTCACTCCTGCCTCGTGAGCACTGTATATTTCACTCTGCAGGAGTGAAAATATTTTCCATATTCCACTCGTGCCCATCATGTATCCCCTATTTATATATATATATATATATATATATATATTAAAATAAAAATGTTATTGACACAAAACTTATTGTATAGATAAATAATGTATCACACAGGTCCCCTGTGCATACCCTCTATGTATCAGAAAACTACAACTCACGTAATTTCAGCAGTACATGCTAAAATTGTGACACTTTTTAAAGTGTATTAATGTAATATGAAATGAGGAAAGGCAGGTGCTGGTCTTGGAACAAGGAACCAGTATCAGTCTCTAGAGTCTCCAAAGAGAGTTTTTTTTATTTTAGTCTTTGGTAACCGGGTAAGGCACACTAGGCACAGGTGCCTGTTTTCAGGAGTGACCTGGGAGCACTGAGCGGTTAAGTGACTTGTTCAGAGTCACACAGTATGCAAGTGGAGGTTGTGAGAATCAAACCCAGGGCTGGTCTGCTGCATGTACCAAGCTCGTTCACAGCTCGTTACTCTAACCTCTAGGCTATACTGCCAGCCCAGTTACTTCCCATGGGCTCCAGACTGATAGCACTGGCCAGTCACTGACTCTGGGAAGAAGGAGCAATCCATGGGAAGGAGCCTAGTGGTAGACCAGACTATGTTGGTGTAGCTCTGCCAGGGTGGTTGGAAAGAAACAGGACAAGATTAGGAAGAGAGTTGTAGCCCTGGGAATAGCTATGGGGGTCTGTTGGTGGTGGTGGTACCGAGTGGCTGCTGGGGTGTCTGGGATTGGTGGTGAGGCCAAGGAGACACCCTGGGAAAAATGGGAACTGGAGAGGATTGCCATGTTTAGTTCCCATGCCCAAGGCTTCCACGATGGACTGTAGGCAGCTGGCAGGTTTGGCTGCTCACCTCATCCTACCGGGTTGTGTTATGCAATGGCAGGTCAAGGAGGAATAAGACTGCCATAATGGTGGACTTGATATCCTCAGTTGACCTGACTTGCATCCGAGAGGTCTGGTTGGATGAAAATGCCACCCCATTTTGGAGGCGATGGTGCCAGCTGGGTACTCTGTGATACACAACCCGAGGGAGGATTGCAGGAGCTGGGGGGTAGCCATTTGTTTAAAAACCAGCCTGAACCTCACAGTGCTACCTGTAGGTCATATGCGATTGTTCGAGTGTGTGGCCACCCGAGGTGGTGTGGGGGCAGGTTTTAGGGTCCCTGTACTTTATCGCCCCCCTGGTGTGGATGGGGATTTTGTGCGTGAAGTTGAAGAGCTCGTCACTGGCCTGGTGTTGGAGTCTCCGAGGTAGTTAATTCTGGGGGACTTCAATGCCTTGGTCGACAACGGGCTCTCGGGTTTTGGGAGTGATCTCCTAGGAAGCATGGGGGCCATGGGCCTGTCACAAAAAGTAATAACAGCCACGCACTCAGGTAGACACACATTGGATCTGATCTTCTCATTAGGTTTAGATCTCACTGACCTCAGTATTGATCCTGTATTTTGGTTGGATCATAGCACTGAGAGTTTCACGCTTGGTGGCACCTCCCCAGATGATCCTTCCCCTGTGGAGATGGTCCAGTACTGCCCGTTAAGAGAAGTTTCCTTGATGGGACTATTGGCAGTGCTGGACCTATCGAGTGTTGGGGCAGCTTGTGTGATTGGAGAGGAGGAAGCAGTGATAGCCTATAATGGGGAGGTTACTGCGGCCTTTGATTCCATCGCACCCATTCGTGTCTGTCCCTTGTCTACTCACCGGAGACCACATTGGTTTGATTAGGACCTCCGGAGTTTAAAGACTATGGGGCAGGGGTTAGAGAGGTGCTGGATGAGATCTGACCTGCTGGAGGACAGATTGTCCCGGAGGTTACATTATGTTAACTATCGGGGGCAATCTCCCATAAGAAGGCGGGATATTTGTCTAGGGAGATTGCTGCGGTGAGAAACAGACTGGCTCAGCTTTTCTGTGCAGGTTCTAGCACTAGGTGCAAGGAGCTGTCTGTATTCTTTGCCGACAAGGTGTCCTCCATCAGGGATGAGGTCTCCTCAAGTACCTCTCGAAGAGGATGCATGGTCCGGCCTGGAGTGTGTCAAAATACTCCTCCTGTCTGGGATGAGTTTGAGCTGGTTAGGGTGGAGGAGGTGGTAAAAATAATCTTGAAGCTGTGGCCAACCCAATATGAACTGGACCCAGGTCAGACCCGACTTTTGGTTGGATGTTCGGACCTGATTGGGCCTGTGATTGCTGGGGTTGTCTGGAGTTCCTTGAGAAGTACGGTCTTCCCAATGGCCTTGATAAGACCACTTTTGAAGAAACCCTCCTTGGACCCAGACTGCCTCAGCAATTACAGGCCGGTCTCAAACCTCCCATTTTTAGGGAAGGTTATTGAAAAAGTGGTGGCCATATAGCTCGAGAGACATCTTGCCTCTTCCTCCACCTATGAGCCTTTCCAGTCTGGGTTTTGTGTGGGGCATAGTACAAAGACCACCCTGATGAGGGTGCTTAATGATTTCCTGATGGCGAGGTCCAGGCAAAGAGCTGGACAAATGGGCAGACTTGGTGGGCCTTGTTTGGTCCTTTTCTGCCATCACACTTCTATGAATCTATGACAGGAGAGACTGGACTATCTCGGTCATCCTGGACCACTCTCGGCATTTGACACTGTGGACCATGAGTGTTGCTTGACCACCTGTGGTTCTGGTGGCCTGTCTGGTAATGTCATCAACTGGTTCGGTCATACCTGACAGGCAGAGTGCAAAGGGTGACAATGGGTTAGCCTCATCTAACCCAAAGCCTCTGTGCTGTGGGGTTCCACAGGTTCGGTCTTATCACCCTTGTTGTTCACAGTGTACATGCTGCCATTGGGGACATTATCAGGTGGTACAGGCTGGTATTCCTGCTATGCAGATGACACCTAGCTGTACTTGTCCTGTGCACCCAATACCCAGGTGTCAGCCTCTGTATTTAACAGCTGCTCGATGAGATCCAGGCACGGATGACTCAAAACTGGCTTAAACTTAACCCAGACAAGACAGAGGTACTTGCTGTGGATCTAGTTCATTGGGAGTGGAGGGTAGGGTGAGGGGTTACCCTCTGGCCTAGTGTTGGGGGGGTGTTCCCCTTACTCCATCTAGACAGGTGAAGGATTTGGGCATGCTGCTGGATGATGGTTTGATGCTTGATGCTCAGGTGTCGGCTGTTATCAGGAGTGGATTTTATCATCTCAGGAACATCGCATGAATCCGAGTCCTGATCCCGCCGGAGGATCTGACCACATTGGTGCATGCATTTGTCACTTCCAGGCTGGACTATTGTAATGCCCTGTACCTAGGGTTATCTGGTGGCAACCTTCACAGGCTGAAGCTGGTGCAGAATGCGGCGGCAAGATTATTGACTGGGATGAGATGGGGTGACTCCGGTCCTCCATGGACTGCACTGGCTGCCAGTCAGGTGGAGGATTGTCTTCAAGGTATGGCTCCTGACCTACAAGACTCTACATGAAAGGGGACCTGTCTATCAGCAAGATCTTCTTACACTCTACCATCTGCCCTGGGCACTCCGTTCTGCTGGGGGAGGCCTCCTCAGAGTTCCCAGAGTTAGGCTGTGGCATTCTGGGGACAGGGCATTCTCAGTGGCAGCACCTACTCTGTGGAACTCCCTCCCTGGTTATTTAATGGAGGCCTCCTCAGTGGAAGTCTTTAAAAAGGGACTGAAGACATACTGTACCTGTTCCAGCAGGCTTTTAGTGATTGATATAGTGGTTTTAATGGGATGGATAGAATTTTAAGTTTATGATGAATTGCTGCTTATATGTATTATAGTTATTGATTTGTACTGTCTAGCACCCAGAGTCTATGGAATTGGGTGCTTTAGAAATAAAATATCTATCTATCTGCCTATCTAGTGTTTAAGGTCTCCATAGTTAGAAGGGCAAGAAGGCTCGCTGAGTGCATTGAGCCAGTCAGAAGGAAGGTGGTGTGCCCACTGGGTACAGTGGTGGTGAGGATCATACTCTGACTCTGGATGCTGACCGGGGGGAAGATGGGAAGCCAGATGTGACACATTTGAGAAACAGTGATTTGGAGGGATGTAGAGTAGTCATAGTCCAGGTCAGAGTTAGGGTGCTGGGGAGAAGCTTAGAAATAGAGTTGACTTGGTAGCCTCCTCAGAAGTACTACCAGTGCCACATGCTAGTCAGGCCAGAAAAGCATGAACTGTAGCTTTCAATGCATATATAAAGGAGTGGTGTGGCAAGCAAGGGTTCAATAATTTAAGGGACAGAGGAACACTCTTTGAGGATAAGGCCTTGTATGCATCAGACTGCCTGCTTCTTGAGGTGGACACAAGGGCACTGGGTAGGAAACTGAGTATGTTGGCAAGAATTTTAATTAGGCAGTGGGGAAGGTTGTACCAGGGCATACAACCTAAAGCATTCTCTCAGTGAAAACCATAGCTCCCCCTGGATAGTCATTTGGGGTAGGTAGGAAGGGGGTAGGAGAAGGATGGCATTGATGACACTTAGTGGACTGTCATGAGGAACAACATATTGGGAAGTGACTGCCTGGAGAATAGGTAAGGCGCAGACTGGAGTAAAAGTAGAATGGGGTACCAGGCTTCCTGTAAAGCCGTATATGTTAATGCCAGGAGCCTGAGCAACAAAGTGGGGGATTTTCAGGCACCAGTTGCGGAAGTCCAGCTGGACTTAGTGGCTGTGATGGAAACCTGTGTGACACCATATGACTGGAGCCTCACAATACCAAGGCACTTGACCTTCAGAAAGTACAGGACGGGGCAGGAGTGGAACTGTGCATGATGGAGGGAGTCAAGGCAACCAGCAATATGACAACTGTTGCTGGGGGTACAGCTGGAATCAGGAGGGGGTAGGAAGGTGAGACTGGGAGTGGCTATAGGCCTCCAACTCAAAGGTAGGCATAAACAGGACTTGAAGGGGAAATCAAAAGGGAAATAACATGGTGGGGAAAGGGTGATCATGGACGTTAGCGTGATTTATCTAGCTACTGTAAGTAAGAAGACAGCAACTCCAAAACCAGAGTCCGTAATTTCAGAACAGCAACTTTTGGAGCAGTGAGGGGAGGAGCTTAAAAATGGGTTGGGAGGAGGATAGAGGGGAATTGAGCCATCATGAAGAATAGCCTACAGAAGCTCATCTTCTTCTACTTGAGACTAGGGGGTAAAAGCAAGAAGTACATAAAATCAATCTGGTATACAAGAGCGATTGAGAATGCAGTGAGGAGAAAAGAAGGGGGCTTTCTTGAGCTACAAAGGGAGTCAAGGGGACAGGACAGGGACCCCTACTCAGAAACATTTTAGTGAGGCCAACAGGGTGGTGGGGAAGGGTGAAGCGGAAATAGAGCTAAGGGTAGCGGACAAAGTTAAGGAGTGTGAGAAGGACTTTTGCTACATTAGGGAAAAAAAGACAGATGTAGGATGACATAGTCAATTGAGATAGGGCAAGGGTTGGGTGGAAGATGATAAGAGTAAGGCAGAAATACAGAATGATTACTTCTGTTCAGTACTTACAAAAGAGAAGGAGGGGCTGCTACCTCAAGGAAAGGTTATCACCAGATTGAAAGGGGGGACAAAAATGTGTATGGAACCAGTTGCCACTGAAAGGCTACTCAAGGGGCTGGAGACCCTGGAAGTATATAAATCACCAGGGTCAGACAGGCTGCACCCTAGGATGCTGAGGTAAATGGTGCAGATGCCAGCAGCACACCTGGGAGACCTATTCAACTTCTCCAGAGTCTGGTGAGGTGCATGTAGACTGGAGAATAGCAGATGTGGTACCCTGGCAGAAAAGTAGAGGGAAGGATGTGTGGGGGAAGTACAGAGCTGTCAGTTTGATATTTAATGGTTGGCAAAGTATTGAAAAATATAGTGAAGAAGCGGCTAGCAGAGTTCCTAGTTGCAAATAGGCTACAAGACAGAAGGCAGCATGGGTTATTTGCAGACAAAAGAGCTTGTCAATGAAATCAAACTGAATTTTTTGACTGGGTAATGAAGACTATTGATAAAAGACTGGTAGCTGACATACTGTATCTGGACTTTAGTAAGGCTTTTGATAGGAACTAGATAGGGGAAGGACACAGAGGGTAGTGATAAATGGGATTCTCTGGTGTGAGGGAGGTCACTAGCAGGATCCTGCTAGCTTGGTACTCGGGTCAATATTCTTGAACATCTTCATCAGTGCTAGGAGAATGTATCAGAGGGAAAATCTGCCTCTTTGCAGATGCCAGCATGCTCTATGCCAGGGAGCAATTATGAGGAAGGTATCTGAATTGAAGGAATACCTACAGAGGCTTGAGAGGTGGTTAAAGATTTGACAGCTGGGCTGCAATGCCGCAAAGTCATGCATGCAGGCAGCAGAAATCCTGGGGCTGAGTGTAGGCTGGGGTGGGGTTACAGTTATAGTGACTGAGAGAGAAATTCTAGGAGTGGTGATTTCCAATAGCCTCAGATCATTAGCATGATGTAACATAGCAATAGGGAAGGAAACACAATTCTGGGATGCACTGTGTGGGTTTCAGCAGCAGGAGAAAAGAGGTAATCTTGCCCTTGTACAGAATCCTGGTGAGACCATGCCTGGAGTACTGTGTGCAGTTTTGGAACCTAAACCTTAGAAAGGACATAAACAGATTGGACAATGCAGAGGAAGGTAACAAGATAATACTGTGCTAGCAAGCGAGGACATAGAAGCAGAGATCGGAGAGCCTCAATATACACATATCAGAGAACAAACAGTAGAGGGAAGATTATGATGGAACTGTTCCAGTACATGCAGTGTATAAACAAAGTGGACTCAAGCAAGCTGTTGACATTACTTAGTGGCAACAATGATACTGGGGTGGGGGCAGGGGGAAAGCCAAAAATTGGTGGGGGTTAGGATTCAAGCAACAGTATTTGTTAGCTGGCAAAAATGTCCATTGTACAGTTTTAATTTTTTTGTTTAGAAACTATTTCTGACAGCTTAGATTCTTAATCTGCATCTTTTTAATTTCCTCGGATAATAGCAACTGCCACATTCTGGGCAGGCAACTCATATTAAGGAGTTGCCTGCCTGAGGGGCTAATTTAGCCCAAAATGAATTTATTTTATTCAGTAATTAATCAACTGCTTACATGGTATGCCCAGCTTGTAACTTGAACTACAAGCTGAGCAGCTATAGCCGCTGCATCCCTGCCCTTAAAATTGAAGTTTGCTGAATGCAGTAGAAGCAGGGACTGCATGCGTGCAGTGCTGGGTAAGTTACTTTTAAAAAGTAATCAGTTACAGTTACTAGTTACTTTCAAATAAATGTAATCAATTACTGTTACTTATTACTTTTATATAAAAAGTAATTAGTAACTGCAACTGTAATGCATACTACTTTTCATATTACTTTATATTACTTTTGATAACATTATTGTATTTACTCATTGAACCTAGCTACGTGCTCATGAAACCCCAGAAAGTGTATAAAAGAAATAAAACAGATTCTAAAGACAATGAATATGTCAGTTTATAACACAGTACCCATCTGACATTGCCAGCCGCAACAATCCCTTTATATTTTTATAAATATGAGCTGTATTAAAAAAACACACTCAAACACACACTGTGCATCTACTGGTGCCCTCCACAATATTTTCTCCCCACAGCTGAATCCTGGCTTTGCCAGCCATTGCTGTCCCTGACCTGTTTCATTTCCATAACACCCACACTCACCCTGCAACACACACACAACCTGCATCTACCGCCAGTGCCCTTGGGAATCTTCCCCCTTCAGCCATATATCCTGACAATATCAGCCACAGCTACCCCTTTACATCCCACCCTTGCCCCACTGCCACACACACACTGCTGCATCTTCTGCACTTGATGCTCTTTCCCACATCTTGCCTGTATTCTTCTACTGACTATGCAAGCACCACCACAACCCCTTTACATTTCTGTAATAAAATCCCACCCTCACATAGCCCCCCTACACTCACACACATGCACCCTGCAGATCTACTGCCTTTCCTTGGTGATCTTTTCTCATTTCCCCACAGCAGCCTGAATCCTAACTTTTTCATTGCCAGCCACAGATCCACCCCACATCACATACAATAAATTCCACCAGCACACATCTGCTTACCCCCCAAAAAATTAAAACACTGTTTCCCACAGCAGAACCTTGAATTGTCACTGCCACTAAGACACAGTTATAATTATAATTAAATCTGCCATTACTGTTATGCCACTGCCAGTATGCCACAACTGAAGTCAAACATTGTCACTTACAATTAAATTATCACACAACACAAAACACTTGTTGCACTCCAGTACACACTCCTTTGATGAGGATTTTCTTTGAGATGGGGTGGGTGATGATGACAGGCCTGGCAGGTGGGTTGATGGATGATCAAGTGGCCTGCTGTGGCAGTTTAGGACATGTGGTGTTGATGGAAATAGGCCCTTAGCCCTACAACAGCTATTCTGGCCCCAATTCCCTTGGGGTTCACAATGGCTACTATAGAGGGCCATGACTAATGACATGCATGGGTGTAGAAGCTATCTAAGTATAATTTGTATATCAAATGATGAAAATGATATATTTAATAATAAACCAACAAATAAAATGATCTTTTCTGACTTTATTTACACAGCACATGTTACATATATAGAACAACATGGTAATATTAAATACATGCTGAAAATACAAAATTGAGTTAGAATCGATGTTTCAACCATAGATCTTTTCAGGAATTATCTAAAGAGAAGAAAGCAGGTTAGGGAAATAAGAAAATATATGCAGGAAAGAAAAGGGGAGGCTGTAGGAAAATAGAATAATTCATGGGGTGGTGGAGTTTATTGAGATTTTACACACACCTGAAGTGTTGGATGCCATATATCCCGAGAGCGGCTCGAGGGTTTATTTAAGCATCCAACACTGAGACTGTGTGTAAAATCTTGAGTTAAACATATCACCCTATGTTTTATTTTATATAATTGCTGGGAGCGTTGTCACAGCAATTATATAAAAGAAAGCCACAATCTTCCTGGACATAAGTCTCCACCACTCATTCACACTAGTGGGATTGGCGCCGGAGGCACTAAGACCCATCGGAGCAAACTTTTGCTGGAGGGTCGGCGCGAGAGCGGCGCGCGAGACACGGCGCGCTGAAAGCAGCTGCTCGAGCGGGTAATGACCATTCGGCGATCGACCCTCCAACCGCCTCAGTTCTTTTTTTCCCTGGCCGAGCGCTTCAGTGACGACGCCGTCACTTGTCGGGAGTCAAAACTTCAAACTAGCGATAGTTTTCAGTTTGTTTTTGTAACATTATCACGATAGTAGTATCGCTAGTTTTATTCTATTTTTCAGAAAATTTTTCTAATATTTAAATTTAACTTACTTGAAGAAGTCTCGCCTACTGGACGGAGTCGACCATGAGCAGGTCAGGTGACGGTAGGGAGACTTCAGTGAAAGCTGTTCAGTCAGCCGGGCTGGGTCCGGTCAGCCTCCTTCTCCTCAGCGGGTTCCGACTCACGGTCAGTCCGATGCCGGGGGATGGGCAGTCCCCCCGGCATAAAATAAGCGGTCGCATTCTGCGCGCTCGCCCTCAAGCTCTTCTTCGCCCACAGGTCAAAAAGAGAAGGCATCACCGAGGTCGCCTCTGGTATGTTCGCGTCGACGGTCGGTTATCGCTATAGTTGCCGGTCTCCTCTCTGAGTCGCCATCTTCCGATAATCGTCGTCCCTCGACATCGAGCCTCCCGCCTATAGGTAGGGCTCCAGATGAGCAGTTTCATCAGTGGGCCGCTCTTATGAGCGATGGGCTCGGAGGTTGGTTCTTCTGCCTGGCTCGGTTACCTCGGGCCCTCGGGCTCCTCCGGCGATCAGGTAAGGCGGTTAGACCTTCCCTAGTCGTAGCGGCGCTTCTTCGGTGCTAGCGACTCCATGCTTAGGTGTCTTCCCCTCACATGGCTGCGGCGCACGAGGGGCCTCACCGATGCCCTTATCTCCTGGTTTTTTCCTTCTCTTGCTTTCCAGGTTCCGGGCTTTTCGCGCCTTCTGCAGGGTCTGTGGCGTGTCGGCGCCGTTCGGGCCGCCGGGGCTTCATGGCGCCGTTGGCGGTGCCAGCGTGGGTCTCGGCGCCGTTGGGCGGCGCCACACGTCGTCTGGCGCCGCCGGTGGTGCCGTTGGATCTGGCGGCGCCCGTTCAGCGGCGTCGTCTGTCGCGTCGTGTGGCGTGTCGTTCGCTGCGTGGGCGATGGCGTAGCATCGGCGCGCGTCGTAACGTCGTCTAGCGCCGCCCGAGGCGTTCTTGAGGGGCGGCGTGCCTCTTGAGCGTCAGACTCCTGGTCACCAATCTTCAGCCCGTTTTGCCGATCGCGGCGCATGGCGGCGCAGGGACTCTCCTTGTTTTTCTGCCATTTCCTCCGCTCCTAATTTTCCTCCTTTCCTGTCCAAACAGTCCTTTGTGGACCATCAGGAGATGATGTTGAGCCTGACCCAGACCTCGATTGGGTGATGAAGTGGAGGAAACAGGATCTTTCTTTGCTACAGAGCCTGTGGTCGAGGACCTGTCCTTAAGTCTCTGTTGAAGAACCTGGGATCCACTCTTTCTCTCCAGACTACAGACATCGATCCTGGGAAGATATTAAGACTCCAGTATCTTCATGCTTCGGAGATCCCTACGGATTTGACTCCTCCGATTCAGCCTTCCTTCGAGACGCTGTCTCAAATGGTATGGAATAACCCTGCTCTTATTCCCTCAGTGGCTAAATCCATTGATAAGAAGTATTCAGCTCCCAAGGATCGTCCCATTTTGGCATCCCAAGCCTTTGCAGATCCTATTGTAGTCCTGGCAGAGAATGACAAGGTCGTTCTTCCTCAAGCTACTACAGCTCGACCTATTAACAAAGAGTCTCGTAAGATTGATACATTAGGTAAGAGAGTCTTTGCTGCCTCCACTCTAAGTATGCGTATTGCCAGTTATCAAGGCTATTTTCTCAGTATGAGTATATCCTGTGGCACTCTATGAAAAGAATGGTTGAAGCTCTTCCAGATTCGGATTCAAGTCAGAGCTTCTTCTGACCGTTATTAGAGGTATTGAGTCCAATAACCAACAGGTCAAAGCCGCCATGGACGCTTTCGACACTGCTTCTCGCTCAGCAGCCGCTGGATTTGTACCGCGCCCATTCCTGGCTGCGCATTTCTGGCTTCACGAATGATGCTCAGCAGCAGGTGATGGCGCTGCTTTGATGGCTCCTTTCTTTTGGCCCTCAGGTGGAGCAAGCCTTGAGAGCCACTCAGAAGACTAGATCGGCCATTAAGTTGGCCAGACCTCCGCCTGCCCCTCTCGGGGCATGTGAACAGGCGTCAGTTTCATAGTCGTCAGTCCTTTCGAGGCAGAGGCAGGGGAAGCTTCCATAAAAGCCAACCTGCCCAACCTCAAAAGAAGACAGCAGAAAGCTGGGGACCTAAAGCTCCAGCGCTACCTTATGAGTCGCTGGCCCAAGTTCCATCCACTCTGCCGAGGTGGAACTTTCTCCTCCGTGGGAGGTCGTCTGATGTACTTCTACAACCAGTGAAGTCATAACCTCAGACAAATGGGTCCTTCGGATAATTCGCGAGGGTTATTCTCTCAATTTCTTGGAAACCCCCGAATTGTCCTCCCATACGACAACCCAGGTTGTCGGCCTCTCAGTCAGATCTCCTCACCGCGGAGATCCAGGGCCTTCTGGACAACAGGGCAATAGAACTGGTGCCCCCGCATCTGCGAAACACAGGGTTCTACTCCCATTACTTTCTGGTTCCAAAGAAATCTGGGGGGATGCGCCCCATTCTAGACCTCAGAAAGTTAAACAAATTCCCCCCAGGAGAAATTCAAGATGATTTCCCTAGGTACCCTGTTACCT
Organism: Neoceratodus forsteri; assembly: GCA_016271365.2. Taxonomy (NCBI): domain Eukaryota; kingdom Metazoa; phylum Chordata; order Ceratodontiformes; family Ceratodontidae; genus Neoceratodus; species Neoceratodus forsteri. The sequence continues at coordinate 51,620,711 of JADMNL010000025.1, forward strand.
TTGCTGCATCAGCACGACTGGCTGGCCTCTCTGGATATGCAGGATGCTTACCAGCATATCCCGTCCACCCGACCCACCGCAAATTCCTCAGGTTTGTAGCTTTGGGTCAGCATTATCAGTTCAGAGTCCTGCCCTTTGGCTATCCTGCGCCTGGAAGTTTTTACAAAGTGTTGTGCAGTTCTCGCGGCGCATCTCAGGAAAGTCGGACTCCGAGTGTTTCCCTACCTGGACGATTGGCTTCTAGCAAGCCCTTCCGGCCAAGGGACTTTGGAAGCCGTGCAAACGACTTCTCGTCTTCTCACGTCCATGGGAGTTCTGCTGAATTTGAAAAAATCTCAACTGCAACCCTCCCAGAGGCTCCTTTTCATAGGGACGCTTCTAGACACCTCTTCAGCGAAGGCTTTCCTTCCAGAGGACAGAAGACTCGACATCCTTCGTATGGCCCGTTACATCAGGGAGAACCAATTGGTTACAGCTCTCTCGATGCAACGCATGTTGGGTCTCATGGCGTCCTCGGTCTTCACTGTCCCTCTGGCCCGACTGCACATGAGAACCACCCAATGGATGCTCTCCACTCAGTGGTCCCCGACCTCTCACCCCCAGTCTTATCCCATCAAGGTGACGGGCCCTTGAAGGTCTCTCACCTGGTGGTCTCAAGAGAGCAATCTCCTGGAAGGATTCCCTTGCTCCCCGGATCATCAGATCTCCATCACCACAGATGCATCGCTAATGGGATGGGGAGCTCACTGTCTCTCCCTCCACACTCAAGGTGTATGGACTCAGTTCGAAACTCATCTCCACATAAATGTCCTGGAGATGAGAGCGGTCCTCTATGCAATCCGAGCTCTGAAGGATGTCCTTTGTCACAAGAACATTCTCCTTTAAACGGACAACAAAGCAGTGATGTATTACATCAACAAGCAAGGCGGTGCTCATTCTTATCCCCTTGCAGGGAAGCAATGAGGGTGGGAGTGGTGCTTGGAGCACAAGTCTCTGATTCAAGCGGTTTATCTGCCAGGTATACAAAACGACCTAGCAGATCACCTCAGCAGAACGGAGGCAGACCCTCACGAGTGGTCTCTCGATCCAGCCGTAGCTCGGTCCCTGTTCAAAGAGTGGGGGACTCCAGACCTGGACCTTTTTGCATCCCCCACTCAACGCAAAACTGCCTCTCTTCTGCTCCAGAAATCCAGGGCCTGGCATTTTCTGTCAGGATGCGTTTCAGGCTGCGTGTGGACAAAACGCTTTTACGCCTTTTCCACCACTTCCTCTAATCCAGAGAGTACCTCAAGTTCGAGTCTCAGGGGACCAAGATGATTCTCATTGCTCCTTCCTGGCCTCGCAACTATGGTTTCTCTACTCAACAGTATGTTGGCAGCCTCCGAGACCACTTCCTTTGCAAATCAGTCTTTGACTCAGGGTTCGTTGGTCCATCCCAACCTGAAATCACTTCACCTTCATGCTTGGCTCCTGAAGAGATAGAAGTGAATCGGTTCAACGCCTCTCGAGAGTCTCAGACATCCTTCTGGCATGCCGGAAGCCAGCCACCCAGAAAACGACGCCTAAATGGAAACGCTTTTCTCTGGTGTGCAAAATCCTCTTGGAATCCCTTTCCTGTCCTCCTGGCAAGGTTCTGGAGTATCTTTTGGACCTATCAAACTTAGGTCTTCAGTACTCCACAGTTAAAGTTCACCTTAGTGCCATCTCAGTTCCATGAGCGGTTTCTTCCTTAACTCTGGCCCAGTTACCTATGGTGAAGAGATTTCTTAAGGTTCTCATACCAGACCCCCTGTTAGCGTCCAGTTGCAGCCTGGGACATTAACCTGGTGCTGGACATGCTCACTCGGAAGCCTTCAACCCTTAGCTACCTGTGAGCTAAAATTTCTTACCTGGAAGACTGCTTCCTGGTGGCCATTACCTCAGCCCGCAGGGTCTCTGAGATACATGCCCTGGTTACGGACCCTCCGTATACTGTATTCCATAAGGACAAGGTAGTTCTCCGTACTCATCCTAAATTTCTTCCCAAGGTTGTGTCAGAATTCCATCTGAATCAACCTCTGGTACTTCCCGCTTACTTCGCTAATTTCCAAAATGAAGGGGAACGAGCTCTTCATTCCTTGGATGTTAAGAGAGCCTTGCGGTTCTATTTAGATAGAACCAAGGATGTTCGCAAGACTCAGCAACTGTTCGTTTCTTTCAGCGACACCCAGCTGGGTCAACCTGTCGCTATTAGATGTATCTCTTCATGGTTAGTGGCATGCCTTCGTCATTGCTATTCCATGGCTCAAGTTAAATTAGAAGGTAGAGTGTACGCTCACTCTACTAGGGCGGTCGCGGCATCCCTAGCGGAAATTGCACGTTCCAATTGCAGATATATGCAACGCTGGCTACCTGGAGCTCAGTGCATACTTTCGTTAAGCACTATGCACTGGATGTTCATGCCAGGCGTACATTCCGCAGATTCGGCAGAACTATCCTTAATGGCTCTATCTTAGACGCGTGAGCTCTGGCTCTCCTGCCGCCTCTTTGAGGATTATCAGCTTGGTACTCTTCCTGACAGGTGTGAATGAGTGGTGAGACTTATGTCCAGGGAAGATAGGAAAATTACGCACTCACCAATTTTGATCTTCTTGACGAGTCTCCACCACTCATTCACACGCCCACCCTCCATCCCCCGAGCTCACCGCTGTATTGGTCTTCACTCCCTCAAATCTTTAGGCCGTGAGGACTTCTTTGCTGACCCTTCTTACACGGGTCATACGGACTATCTTATGTCCGTTTTTTAATGTTGGGTTTACCCTTTACGTTAGTTGCGCTGCACCTCCTTGGTAAAAAAGGTACTGAGGCGGTTGGAGGGTCGTCGCCGAGATGGTCATTACCGCTCGAGCCGCTGCTCGCGGCGCCGTGTCTCGCGGCGCTGCCTCTCGCAATGTAATCTCCAGCAAAAGTTTAAGTTCTCGATGGTCTTAGTGCCTCGCGCCAATCCCACTAGTGTGAATGAGTGGTGGAGACTCGTCCAAGAAGATCAAGAATTACGGTAGGTACGTAATTTTCCTTTCCTGTGCATCCACCATCCCAGGGTTTCAGCGCTGTCCGCTGTCAGAGCTTTGCTGCTGAAACATTTTTTCTCTCCCTTTTTTTTTTCTTTTTATAGCTTAGACATAGTAGTAGACAAAGGCCAGTTATTTACTTTTTGTTTAAGTTAACTTATCGCCGAGTGCCAGTCACAGTGAAATGTGCAGGCATGCAGCACTACAGAAAGTCAGTGAGGGAGAGAAGCGCGATGATTGGCGCATGCGCTGACCAAGGAAATGCCGGTGTGTGTTGGCTGTTATAACCCATGGGTTATAAAGACAAAGTATAACCCAGTTTCCCTTGAGGAAAAAAAAGCTAGCCAGTTATTATAAAGTGATAATAGGTAAGGTAAGAATAGAATCTGGAAAATGAAAAGATGATTATAGGTATGAAAATGCAGAGTAGAAGTGAATGGGCTGAGGAGTCCTTAAGTGGGGACTAATTAACAGGACCTAGTAAGGTGAAAGCTATGTGTGCATGCTCATTTTCATTTTCCATCAGATTAAAGAAATACTCAAACTGAGGGCAAGTGATTTACACCAGATCTGTGACAAATGGTACAAGGATACCAGTGCAACGACACCTCACCAGAGCCATTCAGCCTAATAACATTTTCTGTAATGAGACAACTGGCAAAAGCAACCCCGACACCCAAATGCAGTGACTGTAACCATGTAGAAAGCAGCGGTGCAATAAGTGAGGCTAACTTGTAGTCGTAGCCATTGTATTAGAGCAAAGATATGTAGGGCAAACCAGTATTAGGTCACAATTCCTAGGCTAAACATTACAAGGCTGCATGTCTTTGCTTCAGTTGTTGTGCCTTGAGTTTACACCACCCTGTACCTCTGGCAGTTCATAATACCTAGACACTGCAACTAGTTAAACCTTAATATCAGCAAGACTGCAAAAATGGCACCTCACAGCCATGAAATGTTAATCATAGAATCATAGAAAGCTGATGGCAGAAAAAGACCCCACTGGCCCATCGAGTCTGCCCTTTTCCCTGTACCCCCTACTCTCGCCTATACCACAGACCCTGTTGCCTAAACTGTGTATTTTGAAAAAAGGCAAAACATGGTAGGCAACTTGCATTCAGTGTGCAGGGTGAAGATGCTGGGTGCTCATGCAGTGCTTGTCAGAAGGCACTTTTTTAGCCTGATGTAATAAATTGAGCATGCTGTCAGTTGAGCAGTGTGCGGGAGAATTTCATTAAAGCAGCAGTGCAACAAAACATTTGTTTCCATAAAAGCTATTTTCGCTACATTTAAGACAAATATCAGCATACCTATCAAATGTACTTGTCTAGGTATCTCCTGTGCTGCTCACCATTAATCTTTATTTTTCAATACTTACCATTGCGGGTCTGCAATGCTATTTCTATGCAAAATGTGGTGGCCATCTTTTTCTTGAGAAAAAATAATTAAAACATTTATAAAATACTCAAATTTGAGTGGAGTTAGAAAATTAGTAGAGAAAGCTACCTAGCCAGTAAAGGATTTACTTGAGGGGAAAAGAGAATGATAGCTAGAGCTGCAGAGAGGTGTAGGAGAAGGGGGAGGAGGTAAGTAGGTGTGGAGGGAGCCTAATGAGTGTTTAGAGATGAAGGAGGCACAATGAGCAAGATGTCTGGCTTCAAGAGAGGGAGAGAGAGGAGGGAGGGAGGGAGGAGTACAGGGAGCAATGGTGAGTGTGGAGGGGCAGTCTAGAGCAAAGCAACAGAAGGAGTGAAAAAGAGAATCTAGTCTGGTCAGGGTGAAATTGGGAACAACGCTGTAGACTGTATCACCATAGTCAAAGACGAGGAGTATCATTTTCAAGAGAATAGCTCAGCAAGCAGGAAGAGGAATGCAACGTTTATTCCAGTAGAGCGCACCGAGTTTGGGGTGTAGTTTTTTGTGGATGGCATCAACATGCACTGAGAAGTCAAGGTGCCAGTAGAGCCAGACCCTGAGGTACTTAAATGAGGGAACACGTTCAATTTCAGCACCATCTAAGATGTGGAAGGAGGGGAGAAAGGTTAGCATAGTGAGCTTCTGCCTAGTGCCAAAGGTCATGGATACCATTTTCTTGGCATTGAGGGACAGCTGATTTTCCTGGAATCATTTTTTATACTCCCTTTATGCTCCCCTGCCGACTGGCCCACATCACACCGTCCCCCCAGCCCCATCACTCCGGTGTCTACTGGGACTTACCTCATGCTGCTTGGAGGTGCCCAGATGACCGGGTGTGGAGCCTGCAGAGGACCAGTGTCACCCTACCAGTCAGCAATGTTTCCACCCTGCTTTTTCTTCCCCCAGTGCAGAGGTAAGGCATGCAATGGCACTGCTGGTGGTGTCGCGCACTGTCCTGTGTATGGCATGCCAGGCATCTGCCCCGGCAGTGCCCCCCCATGTTGGCAGTGGTGTGCCAATGCCTAATTTCTGCTAGGGCCAGGCTTACACCAACTTCTGGTCCCCTCCCTCCCTCCCTGGGAGAGGAGAGCAGTCCTCCAGACGCTTGATCCTCTCCCTCTCCAGCTGGCCCCCAGCAACCCAATCACACTGCAAACATGGGTCACCGGCATGGCAGGAGTGTAAGGCGTATGCCTCAGCCTCCATGCTGCTGGGCTGGCTCAGAACCATTTCTGAATGTTAGTGAAATCCAGCTGAAGCCTGGACATAAAGTCAGAGGAGTAGGAGTCAGAGGCAAATAGTACTGTGTAATCTGGTACACATATGTATACATAGGAGGCAGTATAGCACAGTGGGTTAAGGCTCTGAGCTGCAGATCTGGAGACCTGGGTTTGAATCCCACAGCTGCCTAGGTGCATACTGTGTGATCCTGAGCAAGTCACTTAACTTCCTTGTGCTCCCAGGTCGCATCTGGAAACAAACTTTGGCTTAGTGTGCTACTCCTGGTTAAACAGTGTTTCCTTTCCCATATGAATGGATACAGAGGAGCAGGCAGTGGCAAGATCATTCAGGAAGACCAAGAAAAGAATTGGGCCAAGGACTGCCCCTTGGGGGACACCAGAGCTGATAGGAAGTGAGGGAGATATGGAATCTCCAGTTCAAACAGTTTGAGACCTTCCCTCAAGGTAGGATCAGAACCAATTAATTGATGAGTCAGAGAGCCCACTGCCTTAAGTTTATCTAGGGGAAGGGATTGGGCAGCAGTGTCAAAGGCTTTAGCTAAGTAGATGAAAATGGCAGAGGTGATCAGGCCTTGATCCCTGCCAGAGAGAATGGGGTCAGTAAGTCAGAGGTGGGAGGAGGAGATGCAGTGGAATTTCTGAAAGCCAGACTGGAAAGAGGTGAAGAAAGATGATGACTCAAGGAAGGGGGAGAACTGAGCTAGCACAAGGTGTTCTTGGATTTTGGCCAAAGTGGGAAGCAAGGAGAGAGGGTGGTAATTGCCAGGAGAGGAGGGGTCACCTCCTTTGGGGAGGGGTATGACAGTGGCCTGTTTCCAAGAGTCAGGGACAGAGGCAAGAGAAAAAGAGAGGTTGAGAAGGGAGGAAATAGGTAGAGCAATGGCAGGGGCAGAGAGATAGAGGAACCTGGGGTCAAGACCATCAGGGCTTCTGCCCTTGAGAAGGTTAAGAGCCAAGAGAGCCTTAACAGAAGCAGCAGGGGTGGTAGGGGAGAAGGAGAAAGGGATGGGGAAGGGGAGGGAGAACAGGATGGAGAGAGGGAGAGAAGGGAGGCAGCACAGGGGGTGAAGAATGAATTGGACTTTGAGGCAACAGAGAAGGGGTCAGAAATGAGAGTGTCACCCACCTTGAGGACAGGGGAGGAGGACTGGGTTGGTGGGAGAAGAGGGCATGGATAACCTTCCAGAATTTGGAGGGGGTGATTAAGGTTGATCTTCCCTTGTCAATCTTCACCATTCATTACTTACTGGGTGTAAGCGGGCCGCCACCGATCACGGAAACTTTTTTTTTTTTTTTTAAAAAGTTGCCTATCGGCCCCGCCCTCGAGAGCGACGTCATGCGCATGGCGGCGGGCCGTTAGTAGCGACCGACTCCTCCTCCAACTCAGTTCTGTTTCTCCCGCCGTCGAGGCAGCACCTGTTTTCGGAGCGTCCATTCTCCACTGCGTCAGCGACTCCTCTTTTCCACACACTCGACGCCGATCGGTAAGACCGTTCTTTTTTCTTTTTAAAGCGGCGCCGGGTGTGTTTTCCTACTGTTTTTTCTTGTTGATTTCGCGTTATGTCCGGGTCCGGAGCTAAAGCGTGTTTAAAGACAGGCGCGCCCCTATGCGTCCGGTGTTACTGTGGCAGCATTTTCTCCGTCTCGGACCGGCATGACGCTTGTCTTCGTTGCCTGGGACCCAACCATGACATGGATTAAATGCGACGCCTGTTTCTCCATGGACCGCCGTGTCCTCAAGTCCAGCGCATTCAAGCTCGGCAAAGCCCCCCGACCTCGGGGACGCACGCTCAAGGATTCTCAGGTAAGGTCTCTAGGCCTTCCCGGTCCCCTCCCGGCCTATCGGTCTGAGGAGGAGGGGTCCCTCGCCTTTTCTTGCCGAGGAGGAGGCCCCTTCTGCGGTGTCGAGGGCGTCGTAGTCCCTTCCGGGGCCTTGGCCCGACACCGCCTCGGCAGTCACCTCTTGGGTGCAGGCTCCCCGTCGCGAAGCCCCTCGTCTTTAGGCCTAGCTCGGGTGGACCCTCGACACCGCCTTCCGGCGCCCGTTCGGATCCTGGCGTTCGCGGTGCGGTGTCGAGCAGCGCGCCGTTTACGGTGCCGTTTGAGTCCAGCGTCCGTAGTAGCGCCAGATGATCAAGCGCGCGTTAGCGGTGCCGCTTCAGATCAGCGCCGTCGTAGCGCCGGTGATCGGGCGGCGCGCCGTTGCAGTGCCGCTTTGGGCCTGAGCGCCCGTTCGGCGTCGATGGACAAGCGGCGCCGTCGGCGGTGCCGCCTCGCCTTCCGACACGCTGGCGGCACACGTGGGCCTGGTCCCTTCCTCCAAGCGACGCCCGGCTTCGCGGCGCTGTTGAGTAATGGAGCTAAGCCTGGCTGCTACAGTGAGTGAGAGCGGCGCGCCTCTTGGTACGGGGCCGTTCGCGGCCCGTAGCCTCGAGGACCTGGGGTGGCCAGCATTGAGGTCCTGCTGGTCTCGTCCTCCTCGGAGGGCGATGATTCAGACGTGGACCCATCCTGGCACCCCCACTCTTGGAGTCTGGGTCCCTGGTGGCTAGAGGTGCCAGGTGGCAGCGGGCCCCTCCCTCTGTCCCCCTTCGTGCGCCTCCTGAGGGTTCCCGGCTGGGGTGGCGGGAGCCCTGGGGGCGGCGGCGCGGGGTGACGCGGGGCTCCCCTCTCTGAGGCCGGTGACAGCTACCTTCCGGGGTGCTGTCACTCTCTCTAGGGACAGGGGACGCTGTGGTCGAGGAGGAGGGCCCTCTCTGAGTCCGAGGGGTCGAGGGGCAGGGTCTGCTGCTCGGTCTTCCTAGCCACCTCAGGGGTGGCCAGGAGCAAGTGCAGAGCCTCGCCCCTCCTCAGGGTTCTAGGGTGTCCTTCGAGGCGTTATGCGGACTGCCCTTCTGGATCCATGCAGTCCCGGCGTCACAGGAGGTTCTCCCTCAGGGCTCTTCCAGGCTCCGCTTCCCAGAGTTCCGTTTCCATGGCCTGGTCTGATTTCCGGGATCCCCCTCTCCAGGGCTCCTTTCCCCGATTCCAGAGCCCTCGCGAGAGCAGTTGCCTCGCGAGGTGCCCTCTCCCATCTCTGCCTCACACCCCACTCCCAGGCCATGTCGGCCCCACGGGTCCGTTATCCTGGAGCAGTTCAGGTCTCTGCGGCCTCCCTCATCATGCTAGGTACATGCATGAGCGGTCTTTCGGCTCTCCCACCGCCGCAGGAATCCTCTCTGGGCATTCCAGTTCCCCATCATCCTCGTCTCCCTCCTCCGAGGGAGAGGAACCCCTGCTCATCTGTCCTCCGATGCTGATTTCACAGAATATCAGCGTTCCTCCCGAGGATGGTGAGGGATCTCGGATTTCCTACGCTCAGAGAGACAATACCGAAGGCAGAGCCATGAATTCCTTGGTGAGTTCAGTGCCCAGCATCTGGTGGTACCTTCCTGGCCTATCCCCTTCCAGGAGGCGTCTATCCGGTCATGGCAGTCCCCTGCCGCTTCTTCCCCAGCCCCGGCGGACTGCCAGCGTAGGTATTGTGCCCCCTCTGAGTCTCTAGGTTCCCTTCCCAACCCGTCCCTCAGGTTTGGTATACCTGGATACTCCTTCTGGGCGCGTTGCCTGGCGCACGACCCGCCCACAGTTCGGATCTCTCCAGTTCGACTGCCAGCGGCGAGTTCTCTTCTGCTCTCGTGCGGTGCTTGTATTGCATCACATCAGGCTCCACCACGCTGCCTACAACCGCATCTGTGGTCGATGATGTCCCAGCTGCTGGCATCTATGCCTGATACGGAGCAAACCAATGGCCGCTGCCCTCTCCATGTGAGCCTGGAGCTGGCAAGACACCAGCAAGGGCATCTTACGACGCCAATGAGGTGGCTTCCAGGCTCGGCGGGACAGCGATCTGCATCAGGCGGACGGCATGGCTTGTCTTTCCAGGTTGTCACCCCTGGCCCGGCGTGAGGGTGATTCGCCCGCTCCGGGGACCTGTCTTTTCTTCCAGAGCTAGGAGACTTTTACAGGGCTCCCTCCGCTCCTCGGCCCTCGGGAGGCACCTCCTAGCTCTTCTCCCTCTTAGGCTTTCTGAATAAGCCAGGGTCTTCTCCTTCTGTTTCTCACCAGCAGAAGGCTGGGGTCTTGTTCCCTCAGGGTATGGCCTCTTCCCTCCGGGGAAGAGGAGCTTAATCTCACCCAGAGTAATGAATGGTGAAGATTGACAAGGGAAGATGGAAAAGTGCAGTACCTACCGTAATTCTTGATCTTCTCTTGTATCTTCACCATTCATTACTTACACCCGCCCACCATCCCTCAGTGCCTCTTCCTGTGGCTTCTCCACCTCCCGTCTCCTTCCTCTCTCTGCATTTATATGAAATATAGGGAAAATTTCCTTAAATTTTCCAAAAAAAAAAAAAAAAGACAAAAGTAAAAAAAAAAAAAATTTTTTTGGGGGGGGTTCTAAAATCCAGAAAAATTACTTACTCTAAGATTCATGGGCCATCTCGTGGATTGCATTGGCGATCAGACTGCACAACTATCTCTTGCTATTCTTATGGCACGATACCTCTGGGGTTTTTTGGCCTGGCTCAGGCTATTCAGTTTTGATCCTGCAATCCCGTGTTCAGATAGTTGCCCTGAAATCTGTTTCCCCCCTCTATTCTTATCTTGCAGAGCAGAGGAACGAGTACGTCTGTTCCTTTCTCTTTAAAAAAAAAAAAAAAAAAAATGCTGAGGGAACTCTCTCCGACTGCTGTAGGCATCTTGGTATCTGGGTCATGCATCTACTAAAAAAAAAAAAAATGGAGAAATCAAACAAGAAAGCAAATGAGAAGGTAGGCTATCCCTCTCGCTGTTTTGCTAGTGGTTTCTCCCTTTAAGTGTCCTCCTGGACAATTTTTACAGTAGAGCTCTGCTGACCATATCCAATTTAGCCAGCCTAAGCCTTGCCCGGCCTTAGCCAGTCAGTCTGAGTCCCATTTCTATCTTGAAACGCCTGAAAGGCTTACATTTTCTATTTCTAAACCCTGAGCAGCGCTCTCATGCTGCTGGGTTTATTCTTCCCACCTCGGCTGTCCTCCACTTAGGCCCTCCCGCGGCCAGGAGCCGAGGTGGGTGTCAAGAACAATGGCATGTTGAAGATGAGGACTATGCCTCCTGAGTCTGTCTAGCGGGTTCTGTGAACCTCTCTTCAGCCTCTATCTCCGGGATTCTTGCTTCCCTTTAGTCGAGCCTTCAGCTACAAGCTAACTATGCCTGCTGGGCCTTCTGGTCCCTTCAACATCCCATCTCTCTTCTCTTTCTTCTTCTTCTGTTTTCTCATTTCCTTACTATCTCTCCTCCTAGAGTCGCCCAGGTAAGGAGGCTCCCTGCACTCCCTAGGCTAGGATGTTCTTATCTCTCTGTCCTTCCTCCATCGGCTTATTCCTTTTCAGTTCATTCTTCCTTGCTTTGCTATCCCTCGCTATCTTGCCTCGCTATCTATATTTTCTGCTTTCACTTTGCCTCTCCGGCTCACAGAACTGAGTTGGAGGAGGAGTCGACACATTAACTGCCCGCGCATGACCCATGATGTCGCCTTGAGGGTGGGGTCATAGGGCAACTTTTTAAAAAAAAAAAAAAAAAAGCTCGGTGATCGCAGCGCCTCCGGCTTACACCAGTAAGTAATGAATGGTGAAGATACAAGAGAAGATCAAGAATTACGGTAGGTACGTAATTTTCCTTTCTGGAATGTGGAGGTAACGTATTCAGGCTTGGCAAGCCTGGTGGCTGTGGTACAGGCATTGTGAAGGGAAAAGTACTTGAGCAGGTCAGCAGGGGAACCAGAGGGACTTTAAGTCCTCAGGGCAAGGTAACTTGCATGGAAGCAGGCCAGTAATTCAGCTGAGATCCATGGGATATGGGAATCACAGACTCTGTTTTTCTAAGGGGATTCAGATCCCAGACTGACAGGAATTTGATGTTGAAATAATTGAGGGCATTACTGATGCTACTGGCAGAAGAGAGGGAGACCAGTTGGTAGCTACCAGGTCGGCGTGGACAGAGAACAAGTTCAGCAATCAGAAGGACTGGATCTAGAGGAATTTTTTGGAGGGGGGACTTTGGGACAGTGTATTTTATGCAGACAGTAGACCATATGGTGGTCACTGAGGGCATCAGGGAGGGTGCTGGCATTAATGATATGGTGGGGAGGAGAGGTGAGAACCCAGTCCAGTATGGAGTGGTTTAGGGATATATGATTGTAATGGGTTAGGTCAGAGGTCAGTTCGGTAAGCTGGAGGGACTGAATGTTTTGGCACAATTTATTTAGTAATGGAGAAAGCCAGTTAAGGTTAAAGTCACCTATGATGAGTAGCTCCCCAGACGAGGCATGTGAGGAGATTGTGGCAAGAAACTCTGTGACTGACAGGAGGACAGACCAGGGCAGCAGTAGACTCCAGCCACAAAGACAGAGACAGAGAAAGGGAGGGAGAGTTTGAGGAGTAGCTTGTAGGCAGAGGGGAGGTGACAGCGGGTACAGGCTCAAACTGAATTTTAGAGGAGAGGTAGATGGCAACTCCATGATCCCTGTTTGTGCGATCCTGTCGGGTGAGTGCATATCCAGTGATGGTAACTGCAGTATCAGGAATCCTGAGGGATAACCAAGACTCTGAGATAATCAACACATCGGGTTTGAGATTAACTGCAAGTGGTTGCAGTTGATCAACCTGTGGGAGGAGGCTTTGGATGTTGATATGGTAAAGTTAAAGAGAGATATGTTGACGTGGATTGTGTCACTTAAAATATTGTCAATGATTGTGTTAGATAAGGAACCAGAGGATCCATGGGGTATTATCACGTACCAGGATCATACATTGAAGGTGTATTATTCTTTTGGGGGGATGCCTGGTGTAAGTGTGTGGGTTCAATAACAGACACCAGTCACAAAAATGAAGTGCACAAAAAACGCTGGCATAGCATTTATCATTTTATTTCCAGAAAAAAAAATTAAAAAAAAATTATTTACAGAAAAGAAATAGGTTAACTTGCACCAAAACAAAAGTAAACAAAAACCCAGGCAAGTCTTGCAGTCAGACTCCCTACTCTTCTCAGTGTCCAATACTTCCAAGCTAGTGTGTAGGCATTCACACTTCCATTCCTTCACCTGATCAGAAGATACTGACCAGTCTCCTTCCTCTCCCTATCTGACAAGGTATTCTGGTGGAGGCCTTATATAGTACTCAAAAGGGGCGGAGTTTGAAATTGGCTCCACCTCTCTGACATCACCTCCATTTAGTGGCTATAAGGCCAGCCATTTAGGTGGGCTGCCAACTCTATGAGAAGGGCTTCCCAGATGACTTTACCCAGGTAAGTAAACCATAATAGAGAGAAGAGAAGTAACCTAAATAATAAATATAAATATAAAGAATCTAGAATCTTTAACCAAGGGCAACAGATGAGGGGCACGCTCCCTATTTTGTTTCCTTGTAAGATTCTAGATTCTTTAATAAATAGCCAGTTTGATGTTCTAGTGCAAAACCTAAAGAAAAAAAGTTTTTATTTATAAAACACATTGATATCCTATTTCCATACTGTAAATCTAGCTAACAGAGTTTTTACTGTGTTTAGTTAACAAATATTACTTACCTGGGTAAACTCTGCCCCTTTTGAGTACTATATAAGGCCTCCACCAGAATACCTTGTCAGATAGAGAGAGGAAGGAGACTGGTCAGTGTCTTCTTATCAGGTGAAGGAATGGAAGTGTGAATGCCTACACACTAGCTTGGAAGTATTGGATACTGAGAAGAGCAGGGAGTCTGACTGCAAGACTTGCCTGGGTTTTTGTTTACTTTTGTTTTGGTGAAAGTTAACCTATTTCTTTCCTGTAAATAATTTTTTTTTTATTTTTATTTTTTCTGGAAATAAAATGATAAATGCTATGCCAGCGTTTTTTATGCACTTCATTTTTGTGACTGGTGTCTGTTATTGAACTCACACGCTTACATTGGTGTTAGAAGTGGGATTCAACCTGGTGCATCGAGGCTGCCTGGGAGGCATACCAGGGGGTGTTGCAGCATAAACACCCTAACAGATGCACGAAGAGGAACAGTCAGACAAAAGTGCAGTGCATCTCACCAGGTCAGTGAGAGAAAGGACTGGAGAGCCTTTGTTGCCTGGGCTAAACCCTGGAACCAGACCCAAAATGAAGAAGGCAGAGGAAGAGGAAGAAGAAGAAGAAGAGGTACTAGCTGCAGCAGCATAGCCACAAGTACGACAGGTACCTCCAGCTGCTGCTGATCCTAGTGAATTGTTAAAGTGGCTATGCATGCAGCAGATCGAGATGGAGAACCAGAGGGATGAAGATTGGCGACTGAGGGATGAAGACCGAAGACTCCAAGCTGAAGAAAGGAGAAGAGCTGGGAGTCTGACTGCAAGACTTGCCTGGGTTTTTGTTTACTTTTGTTTTGGTGAAAGTTAACCTATTTCTTTTCTGTAAATAATAATTATTTTTTTTTTTCTGGAAATAAAATAAACGCTATGCCAGCGTTTTTTATGCACTTCATATTTGTGACTGGTGTCTGTTATTGAACCCACATGCTTACACCTGGCACATTTATGATGAGAAGTTTAGGAAAAAAGATTGCAATAACTCCTTCGATAAAATGGAGCAGAATGCAGGCATTTCTTTATTTAGACCAGATGTGCCCAATGCGGCCCTTTCTTGGGCTGCGGACCGACAGTGTGTTGCCCATCATGGGGTCAAACAGTGGATGGAACAGCAAGAGTGGAGGATCTGCAAAAGGGGATGGCAGTTGCTGGAGATTCAGTATGGGGTACTGCCCTTTTCAGAGCAAGTGTAAATGCAGACATATATGTTTCATGTGTGGGGTTCCCCACCTGGAGTCCAGGGGCCAGATTCACAAAACTTTACCCTGGCGCAAACTGGATCTTGCACCAAGGTGGTAGTCACAAAAGCCCAGCTTGCGCCCGCAAACCAGGTTTGTACCAGGGCAAAGTCTGAAGGGGTCCGCAATGGAAATTAGGGGGAGGAGACCTGCATATTAGCGCAGTCCCATCCACAAAGCATTTTCTGTTCACAAAGACTGTTTGCAGGGTTCCCTTGCGTGGAGAAAATACCACCGAGGAAAACCTTCTCTTAACTCTGCACAACCCTAGTGGTTGGCAGAGGTACTGCACCCCCCTTGCTGATCACTGTCCCCAGTAATAAAAATAACTTACTCTGGTAGTCTAGTGGTCGCCCTCCCTCTCCTGTCTTCTGACCACCATCCCTTTATAATAAAAATTATGCCCTGGTAGTCTAGTAGTCCCTCCCCACTCCCCTGTTCTCCGATTGCCATCCCTTATAAGAAAAAGTATGACCTGGTAGTCTAGTGGTCCCTCCCCCATTCTCCAATCGCCGTCCTTTATAATAAAAATTATGCCCTGGTAGTCCCTCCCCCTGTTCTCTGATCCCCATCCCTTATAATTAAAAGTATGCCCTGGTAGTCTAATGATCCCCCCCCATTCTCCAATCATTATCCCTTTATAAGAAAAATTATGCCCTGGTTGTCTAGTGGTCCTTCCCCCCTACCCCATTCTTTGATTGCCATCCCGTACAATAAAAAGTATGCCCTGGTAGTCTAGTGGTCCATCCCCCCTCCCCTGTTCTCCGATCGCCGTCCCCATAGACTACAAAGAATTCTGTGGTAGTTTAGTGGTCCCTCCCCCATTCTCCGATTGCCATCCCCATATACTACAAAGAATTCCCTGGTAGTTTAATGGTCAAGCCCCCCTTCCCCCATTCTCCAATCGCTGTCCCCATAAAATAATAATAATATGTCCCTGGTAGTCTAGTGGTCCATACCTTCCTCCCATTCTCAGAATGCGATCCCGTGAGACTCAGTAGACTGCAAAAGAATTGCCTGGTAGTCTAGTGGTCCCTCCCATGTTCTTCAATCGCTGTCCCTACAGAATAATAATAATAATAATAATAAAATAATATGTCCCTGGTAGTCTAGTGGTCCCTCCCCCCTTCCCTGTTCTCTGCTTGCTGTCCCCATAGACCACAAAGAATTCCCTGGTTGTCTAGTTGTCCTCCCCCCATTCTCCAGTCACTGTCCTCGTGGACTACAAAGAATTCCCTGGTAGTCTAATTGTCCCTCCCCCCCATTCTCTGATCACCATCCCTGTAGACTACAAAGAATTCCCTGGTAGTCTAATGGTCCCTCCCCCTGTTCTCCTACTATTGTCCCCATACACTACAAAGAATTCCCTGGTAGTCTAGTAGTCCCTCCTGCCTCCCCTGTTCTCCAATTGCCGACCCTGTATTATAAAAGAAATACCCTGGTAGTCCAGTTTTCCCTCCCCATCCCTGATCGCTGTCCTGTGAATTACTAATTAATGTATCCCTAGTGGTCTAGTGGACCCCACCCTGAGGTAGTGCCCCATTACGCACTCCCCATCCCGGAACTAAGCCGATGACTGGCACAGCCTCCTGTCACCACCACGGCCAGTTGCTGACTGAGTTGTCATGGAGTGCGCATTGCATACAGTATGCACCCATTAATTGACAGCTTTTATAGGCCAATAGGCTGTTTGATATCATACTCCATTTCGGAAAAGTTCAACACTTTCTTGAATTGGATGATATAGTACTAAAGTTAGAATGTAATCCATCTTTCACTACTTGGATGATTTCATTTCCATCAGGCCAGGAGGGAAGACTCATGTGAGAGGCACTGGAGGCATTCCTGGACACTGCCCAGGAGTTTGATGTGCTGTTTGCCATGTTAAAACTGAGGGACCATGCACCACAATCACATTCCTGGGCATTGAGCTGGACCTCCGAGCCGGGCTCCAGGTTGCCATGGGACAAGTCTATTTGGCTGGCACAAGAAGTGGGATGCCAAAAGGACTCTAGCAGTTACAGGTGCTGCATGGGCACCTACTTTCCATGCAAGATCATCCCTATAGGTCACCCCATCTGCAGAAGGTTGGCCAGGATCATGACCAGGACTCAACTCGCCACACCACTTTGCCTGGGTCAACAGGGGCATGAGCGCTGACCTGCAGATCTAGGGGGCAGTTTTGGACTAATGTAATGGGATGGCCCTGTGGCAGGCACTGGACACCACTAACTGAGAAGTAAAGTTCTTACAGATGACTTGGGGACCTGGGGTTTGGCATTTATTGCCAAGGTGAGTGGTGTGCGGCTGCATGGCCCAGAAGTGGTATGACATGGGCCCTGACCAGGAATTTGACCTTCCTGGAATTTTTTCCCCTTTGTGGTCACTCTGGAGGTATGGGGGGGCAGGCTACAGAACAAGAGTGTGTTATTTTTGATCTGACAATATGGAGGTAGTGTAGGTGATAAGCAATCAGTGAACTGTGAAAAGCTATGCGGTTTGCTGTGGGTGTTTGTGCTGCATTGCTTGCAGCGCAACATTACCTTTAAGACCAGGCATGTTCCTGGGGGGAATAACCAGATAGCTGATTCACTTTCTCATTTTCAGTGGAGCAGATTTGGATGCTGACATCCGTGGCCAAGGAGGACCCTCTGACCCTTCCCATCCAGCTGTGGGATGTAAGCTAGATGAGGTGTGGCAGGTAGTATCGAGATTGGTGGCCCCCTGAACTTGGAGTGCATACATTCAAAAGGTTACTCATTTCATGGACTTCTGCAGGGTGCTAGGTGGAGGCAATCCCGGAGGGTGTCCGTGGGAAATGTCCTGGGGTTCTTATGGGTGCTGATGGGTAAGGGTGTGTCGAGGTCAACAGTGCGGATGATGCTGGTGGGGATTATATTCTGTAGCAAACTGCTTGGGCAGGGTGACATGGCCCAGCATTTTGCTATCAAGAAATTAATGGAAGGTTGGGCCTGTCAGGCAATCTGGTTTCTGGGGACGAGCAGAGGCTCATCTCACTACAAGGACTGGAGATGTTAGTACAGGCCTTAGCTGCACAAGCAGCAAATATGATGGAAAGCTTTTTCAGGTGGCATTCTGCTTGGCCTTTTTGGGGCTTTTGGAGCCAGTGAGCCAGTGGCCACCAATAAAACAGACTTTCAGGCAGGCTGACAGTGGAGGATTTGCCAGTCAAGGTTGACAGGGTGGTCATACTACTTTGGAAGTCGAAGGCTGACTAGTAGGATGGCGATTGCAAGTCATCCTCAGGAGGTCTGCACAAGCAGAAATGTGCCCCATTTGGGCAGTGGCAGGCTTCCTCGCTGGTCAGCCAGCCAGCTATGGAGGGGCAGCTGCTGATCCATGCTGACAGTGTGCCGCTATTCTGCTATCAGTTCAGCAGGGTGATGAAGATTGGGCTGGGTGCTTATGGGTGTGACCAACGGCAGTTTGGGACACATTCATTCAGGTTTGGTGCAGCCAGCTTTGGCCTGGCCAAGGGGGATATAAAAGTAATGGGGAGAGGGCAGTCCAGCAGATTTAGATGTATGTCAGGCCACTTGCACAAAAGTAACCTTTATTTTCTTCCTCCCGTATATGCTCCTAGGGTCACGCATCTGATGCGGATGTGGATAGTGTGATCCTTCCACATATTTTGGGTCCAGAAGGGGCAGAAGTGAGGCCATATGGGACAAACCTGGGGTTACTCAAGGAGGTGGCCACCATCCAGTGATTCGGGATGCAGGTCATGAGATGGGAACAACTCATGTCCTGCATCCACTAACAGAAAAAGAGATTTGGTGTTCCGGACATACTAGTTGTGCATTCAGGGTGGTAACACCATGGGGTCACAGGCCACACTGGAGCTTATCCCGTGGATCAAGCAGGACTCAGCAGCCCTATGGGCTGTATTGTTTAGGTGCTGGCAGGTGTGGTTGGACATGCTGTCATGCCTGGTTTGGCACCATGCCCAGGAGCCCAAGGCTATTGACTGGGCAAAGGTTAAACTGAATTAGGATAATAGCAAATTTGTTGGCTCTTGTCTGGGTCTCCTTTATTCTGAGGGGGTGCACATATTCAATTTATCAATTCAAAATGCTTTGGAAACCATAATGTATCTGTGTGACCACCAGTGGTCTTGAAAGGTCAGAATGGGTGTGTGATGGGGATGAGCACAGGCAAGGTTTTGCCTTTCTCTCACTGTGGCAGGCAGAGGTGCCTTGGGAGGTCTGCTGAAGGGTACCTCCTTTCCTGCTAGCCCAAAGCTGTGGTGGAGAGCCGGAGAGGCAGGGGTAGAGGGATGGTTTCTTACCCAGTCAGGGGTGGGCAGGGTGAGTTGTGATTGGAGGAAGCTTGTCCACTTCCTTGCAGATGGTTGAGGTGGCAGGGGCCCCTCTGGGAGACCCACTAGGACAACCCCCAGGCTTGGGGAGGATTGGTGTCTGGGGCCAGGATACATACCCCCATTGTCATGGTGTCATTTTGGGATACATTATGGTTTCCACATAAAATACATGTAAAATGTAAATAGAAAATGTAAATTTGAATGGTTATGATGCTACACCTATATGTTTAAGTTTCAGTTTTGAGTAAAGTTGTGCTGTGCCTTTGAACTGAAATAGATATATATAGAG
This sequence comes from Neoceratodus forsteri, assembly GCA_016271365.2. Classification (NCBI taxonomy): domain Eukaryota; kingdom Metazoa; phylum Chordata; order Ceratodontiformes; family Ceratodontidae; genus Neoceratodus; species Neoceratodus forsteri. The sequence continues at coordinate 51,639,913 of JADMNL010000025.1, forward strand.
TGTGTGTGTGTGTGTGTGTGTGTGTGTGTGTGTGTGTGTGTGTGTTCTTCCCAGAGGGGTTGGATCAAGGGTGGACAATGAAGACCTCTCCAGGTAAGGGAAGAAGGAACTGGTACGAGGTCTCCTGCATCACTGCCTGCCTCTGTGGAAATCGTTCCTCCCATAAGTGAGCAAAATGGTTTGTGCCAGGCCAGTGGGTGATGCACTGCAGGGTGGGACAAGGTGCCCGCAGTATTGGTAGTATGCAGGGAGGGAGGGTCAGCACCAGAGATTGGTGGTTCGGGCTGGAGCGTGGCCCTTGTGTCAGGCCTGAGGGGAATAAAAGGACCCCACCTGGCTAAACTCAGACCTCTTTGAATGCCTTTCTGGTCTCATCTCACTGCACAACCAGATTCTCATTTGCTTTCCACCCTCTTGGGCTCTGGGGGTCATGGCTAGTCTAGAAGGTATGTGTTTCATGTGATTTGCTTAATTTTGTTGCACACAAATTACTCATTGGGCATGTGATGTTGGTGGGAGGGGTGCCTCAGGGACACCTGCTAAAGAGGTGGGCTCTTGATACGTATAAACTGTCTCTCTCCCAGGTGTCTACTTTAAAATGTATATCTAAAATAAGCCATAAGATAGGATTTTGCAGACACTTGTTTTTGGTTTTTTTTTATGCCCCCTCCCAGCTCCGGGCCGGCCTCTCCTTCAGGCCACCTATGCCCTCCAAGCTGCACTGACTCAGATCAGCCACCTCTTCACCCCCATATAGCAGTCCCCCCCCAGGTGACCCCTGGACGTAACCGTTCACCAGGTGAGTCCCCCCCTCTGAGGGGGACGGCGACCAGCGCCAAACCTGCTCCGGGGTGCTGCTGGGGATGGTGCGTGTACTGTCTTCGGACTCGCAGCTACAAGAGCTGGCGACTGTCATCCGGTCGGCTATGGGACTCTTTTTCCCGTTGCTCCCCAGGGCATAGTGCGCCACAACATAAGGCTGGCGCCATTCGTTCACCATGCCTCCTTAGTGGAGTGGGACACGCGCATTGCCGCGCCCCTAGCTTCCGCTAGGGCCAGTACGCTGTTGCATCCTCATCCTCCCCCAAGAGAAGGTGAGTCATCAGCTGACACTCAAGCCCTCTCTCCCTGGCTGGCCCTCCAGCGCCTGAGTCCATTCCCGAACCTGGGTCGCTGGTGTCGCAAGCGGAAATCCAACCGCTGCGCTGGCGGGCCACAGCAGACACTTGTTGATGCTGTCTTTAGTTTAGTAATTTTTATGTTACATCACTCCAACATGTTATGAAAAGGTAGCATTTTCCTATGTTTTGTACTTTTGAATTTTGTGCTTTCTAATTGGCTAGTGGCAATTTGGTTACACTTTCAGGAAACAGGTGGGGTCTTTTTTTTTACCTTTATTTTACCAGGAGAGATACACTAAGCTGAAAGCTTGTTTACAGGTGCAACCTGGGAGCATAAGGAAGTTAAGTGACTTGCTGAGGATCACACAGTATGCAAGTGGGGCCTGTGGGATTCAAACCGAGGCCTCCAGTTTTGCAGCGCAGAGCCTTAAACCACTGCACTATACTGCCTACTGCCTTTTGATGTTATACATGTTGCCAGTGATAGAACATTGTTATATTATTTTCTTTTCCCCTTGTTACCGAAGAATTAAGTGAAACAAGTGATTTTGCAATTCTAGCTTTCTGATTGGTTGAAATTTTGACATCATTGTATTTTAATTAAATTGATGGTATAAAGGTGCAGTCCACCCCTAGGTGATTACCCTGATGAAGCCTTAATTGGCGAAGTGCCAGGGCACCTGTATGCAGACTTTGTGATGTGCATAATGTTACTTTCTTCAATTCTGCACTACTGCAATCGCTGGAATAAATTTCTACATTTGATTTTTAAGAACACTGACTTACTGCTGGGATTGTTTGCCCCCTTCACTGGAGAGAAACTATCTCCTGGCTCTGGAGTGCGAGGTGAAGTTGTTGTTTGCACTGTTGGGCTCCCAGCCCTCACCTCCACCCTGCCCAGCTCTGTAGAGAAGCACACTTTATTTTCTTGCAGCAAGACCCTCTGTCTATCTCATTCCACCCTTGAGTGTGGGAGTATCCCCCTGCACTGTCCACCCAGTCCTATCTTATTGCTTATTATTTCACCCCGATGTGTAAATCAGGAACACTCAATTTACTGAAAGGTCAGTAAAGATAAAACAATAACAAAATGCAATTTTTAAAAATATATACTTTATCAAAAACTTGTTTTAAGTCTGACAGATGACTCCATGCAAAATGTACCTGTAACCTTCCTCCAACTGTTGGGAGCTTACCTGGAGCCTGCAGCTGTCTCCTGCATCTTGCAGCCAGCGAGCCACTCTCAGCTTCACTCCCATGGCCCTCACCTGAACTGATTCTAGGGCTGGGGAGCAGAATGAAAAGTTTTCTAGTACCTCCATGCGCCTGATGATGCGGCCAGTGAGCTGCATGCTTGTTGTGCTTCCCTGCCCCCTTGTACTGCTGTAAAGTGAGTTGGGAAGCCAAGAAGAGGCCTCTGTGTGTTTTTAGTGCTTCAAAGCACCCAGGAGCCGTGGCAGAAGCGCTACTTTAAAAGTTCACCTTCCCAACCCCATTGGACACAAAAGGGGGCTAGGGGGACTTAATTAAGCAAAATAAATATGTTACATGGGCTCCCTGAGCCAATTCCAAGCCAGCAGTGGGTTGGGGAGTGAATGGGACAAGATGGCACTGGAACTACATGTCCCATAACCCTCTGTGGCACGGGACCCACTTTTCTGATGCAGCAAACATGCCCCTGATCATAATGACCTCAGATTGGATCAAGATGGTACTGACCCTGCAGCCAGCAGCAGCCAAAATATTTTAATTCAAAAGATATGTGACGAAGTTGAACAGGACTGTATGAGGGTGGCCATGTTGAAAGTGGTCTGCCTGAAGAACAGCAAGGACCTGATTGGTAGCTGCAGTAGTAAAATCAGGGGTAGAGCTCGAGCCTTCCTTCCAGCCAATGGGATGTCGAGATTTTCAAGTAAAATTCTAGGGTTTGATAGTTAAACCTAAGGTAGTTTGAAAGTTTTTTCTGATGAGAAAGCAACTGTTTGACAGTTCTCGGTGCTATCACTGACTAAAACTTTGCAGTTTATTGCTGAACAGGCTAGTAAATCCCAGAAACGGGGATTTACCTCAGCTGAAGTGAAGCACCAGGATTTGAGCACCAAGAAAGAGCAGGGGCTGCTGTGAAAGCTACTCTCATTCTTAGGAGGTAAACAGCCACTGTCTCTCAGATCCTGACACATCTGTGTTTGTGACAGGGGGACCAAGTCTCTGTGGTTCTGCCTAAGTGCCTGTCTGCCTTTTGAAGTGGGTGAGAACAAGTCCCTCTGTGAGGGGAAAGATTGACTGCCTAACTGCCGGCTCATCTTTTTTTTTTCCATAAGACTTTTATGGTATTTGCGGTTATTTTCTCCTGGTCCCCCTCCATCTTGGGCACATGTGCGTGTGTGCCTCTGCATGCAGGCACCGTGCGCTGAGATGCCCTCCCTTCATGTCACCCTTCTCCCCCTATGCCGCCACTGGACCTCCTATGGGACTACAGGAGGGCGACCACCTCCCCCAGGAAAGGAGAGCTGCCGTAAGACTGCTCAATCCTGCTCCTTCCCTCCCCCCATGCCAGCTCTCTGGTGACCTGAGGTCATTCCTGAACCCTGATCACCAGCATAGCATAAGGTAAGGCATCCACTGCCTCAGCCCTCGGTGCTACCGGGTCGGATCCTGGCCCATCTTTTTAGGTAGGAGAAGACAAGTCCCTCTGTGGGGGTAAGAGGATCTCCATCATTATCATCTACACCCGCTGAACAGTTTTACCCAACTGCCAGGCCGGGGAGATGTCCTGCAATGCCTACACCCCTTGATCATCTAAAGGTCATGAGTACTGGGTTTACCCAACCAATTGCTAATTTAACTGTCTAGCTAGCTAGCTAGTTAGTTAATTGATCACCTGTGCTCCCTGCATGACCTTAACCTAAGCCCACAGCAACAGTTATAGCCAGAATCATCTGTGTGTTTCTATCCACAGGTGTAATTTGTGTTTAGCAACTGCAGCTCCACCCAACTGTAATGGTACTGCACCCAGTGTCCATTCGTCTCAGGCCTGCAACTCCTTGTTGTGTGCACACTTAGACTGTTGGGAGCTCCCACAGGGACTGTGGGGTTAACTGGTGAGCCACTGGGGGGAGAATGGCTGGGACAAAGAGCATCCCATTCAGTGGTTGTGTGTTACAGTATTTATTTACAGCTGGTTGGTTGATGTTTTTACTCCCTTTGTCCCCCACCTAATTTTTCAAACCCAAAATAGACCCACCTGGTTATTTATTTGCAACTGTTGATGTATTTGTCATTTATTGTGTTAGTGTACTATTTGCCTGTTTAGAATGATAAGTGGGGAGGGGATTGTGTTTTAATCTACCTGTCACCAACGGAGAGGGCTGTATTAATTTCCTGTGGGGAATGCTGCTATAAGGATCCCCATAGGTGGAGGCACTGCGCCAATTACTAATCCAATTCTATCCAGGAACCCAGGCATCAACTTACATCTATTAGGCAGCTCCACTTGCGGGTGGTTGTGCAGATAGTAGTAGTAGGGGTGGTTATATACCTATCCCAAAAATTGCAGTTGCAGGCATCTTATGTGAGAGCTTAGGCATGTTGGATGTGGGGAGTGCAACCACTTAACAACTAGATTAATTTAGAAAGAGTGATTGAAACGCTGTGGCCTGATGGAGGAAATTTTTTTTTTGTGTGTTGAAGACTGACCAGAAGAAAAGAATGTATAATAAAAGCATTAAAGTAGCTAAATTGGGCTCCCTTAGGACCTGCAAGCGGCTCAGGCACTGCCCCTGGCTGGACGCAACTTCTCCACGGTGACCACTGCCTGCCCAGCTCGAACCAAGGTACTCTGAAGCCTCATCTTCCCTGCTCGAAAGCCATGTAACTGATTAGCTCCAAGGGTCTGTAGCTGGACCGCCATTGGCTGCTGCAGCTCCCAACTCTACTTTCATTGGACTTTTGCTCCTCTATTATTTCTGGCTGGCTCTGTCCTCGTTGTGCTTACCGCTATGCTTATTTTGAAACAGATCCTTCTCTGTTGTCAGTCATTTTTCCCCATCCACATCGACCTCAGCCTCTACTAAATCCGCTTTTTCCACAGGTTGACCTCACCCTCCCATTTCTTCCAGCTCTTTCTCCTGTGTTTTTCATGCTAAGCCTCTACTCTTAAAAGGGCTGCACCCAGTTTCTGCTTGTGCACTTGTTCGCATTTCTACCGCCTGTGCCAGTTGACATCCAGCTCTTGTACCTCACCGAAGTATTTATCCATTTTTGGCTTCACCCTCCTCTCTCAGGGAGAGGGAGTTAGCAGTGTCTTTGGCTCAGTAGGAGGCACACTCAACTCTAAGGCCAGAAGATTAGAGGGCTGTGAGTTCAGTTCCCACATCTGGCACTTAGGTTAATATCCCAGTACTGACACTGTAGTGCAGCACGAGAGGGTGCTGCACTTCTGAGGTGCCGCCTTTTGGATGAGACGTTAAACTGAGGTTCCATCTGCCTGGATTGGTGGTAGTTCAGGTGGATGTTAAAGATCCCACGGCACTTACCGAAAAAGAGTAGGGAAATTTCCCTGGTGCCCTGGCCAAATTTCCCTCATTCACTAAAAATACCACCAACAGCTTAATCTGGTTCAATGTCAGTTGGCATTCATCTGTATCCCTCTCCCCCGGGTCGTGCCTGAAAACAGGCAGGATTTGTTTATTGCACTTACCCGGTCAACAAAAACTAAATAAATCAACATCCGCCTGTAGAATGTTGGCCCATACTGCTATCATACTAACTGTAGGTCTAATAATGTTTCCCTTCCAATGTTACATGGCCCAGTTTATGACTGTACACCTACAGCAGTCCCCCCCAATCTTAGAAGGCTACCACTTATATACATATGGTTCCTTTACTTTTCCACTCTGCCTCAACCGTGCTTTCAGCCATAAACCCTTGGACATGCTCCCATCCTTTTACAAATGGTCATTTGGCCACCACCCCTCTTGGCAGCCCACTCTCTCAATCCTCCCAAGGTTTTTTTCCATTCAGGGAAAACTCTTGCTTCGACACAGCAAGCGTAGGATGTGATACCATAGCAACAAACTTATTAAGAAATAGCTGTGCAGGATAGCACTACTGCTTTTGCTTCTTGCTGGTAACATCCAACCCAACCCGGGGCCACCTTTAAAGTCTCACACCCCTTCGAGGAACCACGGGACACTCACAATTGCATTCCTTAACATTTGTAGCCTCCTCTCTAAACTTGATGATCTGAATGTCTGGGTCACCCAACACACCCCTGATATACTTTCAACTGTTGAAACATGTCTCTCCCGGAAAATACCCGATGCATCCATCTCCATACCTGGCTATTCAGTCTTCCGGCAGGATCATCTTACAAAAAGAGGAGGCGGTTGTGCAATTTACCTTCAAAATAGCCTCCAGGGCCTTGTCCTACCGTTGCCCACCTGTGATGGCAATGTGCAATTACTTGCCATTACAGTGCTAGTGCTTCTAGGTGCCCATAATAAAACCATCAATGTAATGTCGGTCTATATTTCACCCAGGCAGGTGACCACAGGCCTGGAGTTACTCCTGCAGTGCTCTGATGACTTAAGTCTTACCTCTGAAGTCATAATGCTTGGTGACTTCAACGTCAGTTGGCTTTCCCAGATGCTTGTCCCTTCAAAGATGCCCTCTCTGCCATTCACTTTACCCAGCTTGTCAATTCTCCTACAAGAATAAATAAGACCAGTATGAGTACCCTCTTGGACTGGATGCTCTGAAACTGCCCTAATCACACTTCTAACACCTCAGTACTCCCAGATGGAATAAGCAACCACTCCCCAGTCCTGTTCTTCTGGACTAATAAATTCTCCAAGCTCCCCGCTAGAACAATCTCCACTATAGTCCTCATCCAAGGTCACCTTGAACTCTTAAAGTCCGATCTCCGTCAACTTGACTGGTCCTCAGTCTACTCCACCAGTGATGTCGGTGATGCACTTGAGCAATTTATTTGCCAATTTAACGTTGTATGGAACAAGCAGGCTCTGTTCAAACTGTGTAAAATTAATGGTCATTGGAACCCTGATCTTCCTGGTCTCATCAAGCTTATACAAATCAGGGACCACCTATGGCATAGAGCTAGGGCCACTGGGAGACAGGTTGACATTAAGAGCTATAAGCAGGCTAGAAACAGACACACCAGGGCTATCCATATTGCAAAAAGTAATTGCTATAAGTATGCCCTCTCCTGCCCCTGGAATGATAGCTGTAAGTTTTGGAGCAACCTCAGGGAGATCAGCAGTAAAGCCCCCAAGGCAGCCCCCACCACGCTTACCATAAATGGCGAGCCCTTCCTTGACCCAAGAGACATTGCTAATACTTTTAATAATGCATTTACAGATCTGAGTAGTGTCCTACCTCCTGACTTCTTCTGCCCAACTAGCAAAATTGACTCCTCCAGGAATGCTGACCTGCCTCCCTCTCACCCACTGTTTTATTTTAGAATCATCTTGGCTCCTGAAGCCAAGGAATACTTCTCCAGGATGCTGGGGAAGTCCAGATATAGCAGAGATATCATAGACCTCAAGTTTGTCATGCTTGCACTAGATGAAATCCTGGTGCCCCTCACTCATATAATTAATACACATAGATACATAGACAGTGTCGGTAGATAAGGGCCTATGGCCCACTCAGTCTGCCCATTTAAGTCTGTAAGTTCAGTTTATGTTTTCCAAGAAGTCTGTTGCCCCTTACCCCTGACCTCCAGAATTCCTTTATGTCTATCCCATGCATTCTTAAATCCCATGATTGTTTCAGCCCCCACCAATAAGGGGTGCTAGCTGCACATTTGAGCAGACTTGATAGACCTCTAGGCCTTTATCTGCTGGCAAATTTTGTATGTTCGTATGTTTCAGCACCCCCACTATAAAAATTGTTCCAGTGCCTCTGCTCAGTGGTCTCACTGATTGACTATGGACTTGTCATCTATGGGCCAACCATGGAAATCTCTCCACTGTATCACTACAGCTCTAACAAAGCCTGCTGGCTCCTGAATGGTTCCAACCGTGTGACCCATACCTGCGACCTGTATTCTCAGGCTAATTGGCCCCATCTCAAGGGCAGACTAATGTACCAAATGCTCCTGCTTGCAAAAACAGATAGCCTTGGAATGATGCCCCCTGGGGTCCAGGGACTCCTCATCCGATACACCAATCCTCGCCACACCAGAAGCTCAGATAGCCAGTTTTACAAAATCCCCCATTGTCGCACCTCCCAGGGGCAAAGATCTTTCACCCACCAGGCCCTGCTCTGGTTCAACTCTTTAAGCATCGACATCTCCTCGGCACCCATTCTGGGCTCTTTTAAACCAATATTCACACAACATCTAACTGCTATAGCCCGTTGCAACTGCTTACACTAATTAGTCCCAACTAGTTGCCTTATACTTTCCCAGGTCCTTTTACCTTCCTCCTTACTCTTGTCATTCTTCATGTTCCTTGCCTTAGTCCCCCCACCCTCCACCTGTGCACCCTGCATTCTCCTCCTCCTCACCCTTGACCTGGACCTCTGGACTGTTCTTTGTCTCTTCCCTCCTGCCATTCCTCGTGTCTCACCCTCCCACCGTGTCCTCTTTGCCTACACACCCAGCATCCCTTCCCCTCCTCACCTTGACCAGGCCCTCTGGGCTGATTTTTTGCATTTCTCCCTTCCACTATCCCTGATCTCCCAGCCACCCATCTTACCTGGCCATGGGCCATACCTTTCCTCCCTATGGTCCTATTACACCTTTATCTTCTGAAATTCACCCTTGACTTGGCCTTATGGGCTGCACCTTCCCTGTCTTCCAATTTTGTGCCTGTGGCATACATTGTACAATGCCACATGTTATTTAGCTGCCTTGCTCCAAAAGTGAATTATCCTATGTACCTGTTGCTTAAGCAATAAGGCGTGATGGGGACATTATGGTGGGATAATGGCCCACCTCAGGTGGGTTGAAGCACAAGGCATAACCAAGTGCTTCCACCACCCGAGAAGCGTCGTTAGCCCAACATAAAGCACCCCCTGGAGTGCCTTATTGCAATTTATGAAATGGGTAATTTTAGTAAATTTTATGCATTTTGAAACATTACAGGGTTTTATTTAACTCTAAAAATTGATTAGCATTTTGCTCATAAAAGTTCTAAAACATTGTGAAAATGCATAGCACTTGCCTCACTGTGTTTAACAAATATACACTTCCAGAAAACCTATATAAATACTTTCTGTACGGTTAGTATTGTCCCAAGGAAAACACTGCTAATCAATTATTTAAAACCCTGCATTACTTTCAGCTGAGCCATTGTGTTGGGATAACAGCCTAGCTGAAACAAGTCTCAGCCAATCAGAAGTCAGCATTCTTTCTCCCCATTTCATAATATGTTATAATTTTTTGTAATATATAGATAAGCATTAATAACACCATTTTGGCCCATTGGAAACATTTCTTGTAATACACGACTTCCGATGCCATAATACTGTCATTCAGCACTGATAATATATGGTTTCCCACTGATAATACATGGTTTTAGACTTGATAATACATGGTTTCAGACAAATCTATGATTGGTCGTCAACAAAAATGTTGTCGAACGACTGTACAGTGAAACCATCATATTGACTGCATTTGCAGTCGGCATACGGTTTCTACCTTACAACACGTTTCTTTGGGGTCTTTGCCCCATGAACACGCAGGGCTATGCCCCCACCTCACCACTAAATAGAATCAACTCCTAGTCAGAGCTGATATGGGAGGGGTGCAAGGCCCCTGAATACAGTACTGGGGTCCAGTGCCGACACTACAGTGACCTGGCGCTGTAGTCGCTGTAGTGCCAGTCACTGCTGAAATGTCACTGTGGGAAGACTGATAATACATGGTTTCAGACTTGATAATACATGAAATATACATGAACATTTTCCTAAGGGCCAAGATGGTGTTATTAAGTCTTATCCATATATTACAAAAAATAATAAATAGATAAGTGTGTTACAAGGCAATAATCCTATCTCGAGGTATGGGGGACTTTGATGGTATTATTGCCTTATGATAACTGGCTTAGCCTTTTTCCCATAGGGAAACCATGGCGTAATTTGCCGTTATAAAGGAGCATTTATAACGGCAAACACGCTGACTGCTTCCTTGCTTCATGCATGCCCCACTGCTTTTCCTTCAGAACCGGCGGGTCGCAGAGCAACCTGCATTCATTTTATATAATTGTTGAGGAAAAAAGGCAAACCCAGCAATTATTTAGTGGGAACATGGGTCGGGTGTGTAAGTCAAAGTTTCACACTGGGTTAGATGCTTTTAATAAATCCCCGAGCTTTGCTCTCTGGGTTTATGTAGCATCTAACCCCTCGGGTGTGTGTAAACTTCTCGTTACACATCCCGACCCATGTTTTATTCTCTATGTAGTACACACTTATCTATCATTTATTCTATTTTTGTATGTAGCCTTATTCATTATTGTGTTTGCTTGCACGCATGTGAAAAACACATTACGCCAGCTTTCTTCACAAGGGGTTGTGGAAGCGCCACAGTGTTGTAGCCAACAGCAGCTCCATTTTGGGCTGGTCTCTGCTGCACCAATAGAGCTGTCAGTGACAACAGTTAACCTAGCAGGCCACTAGATCAAAGTAATTGAACCGCTGCAATCAGGGAGCGCCTGTCAGCGCCAGAATCAGCTGTTTGTACGCCCCCGACTGCAGCGGCCAATTACAAAGCTGCAAGCCACCGCCCTCCCCTTCAGTATGCCTTACCGGTGAGTGAAACATTTAAAAAAAAATGTAGCCCACCCCCCACACCTCTATGTGCCGACAGGGATGCCCAATCCCCGTGTCGGCATGCCCTTCATTCATCATTTGCTGACAGGGAGCCCACTCCCGCTGGCATGATGTTCACCCCAAACTGTTTTTGCCGAGGGGTGCCCAATCCCCTCGGCTCTTGTCTCCCCACCCCTGATAGGTGCCGACGGATGCCCAACCCGCGGCCACAGCATCCCCCAGTCAGGTGGCACACTGGGAGTCTACCCCAGCATGCCCAAACAAAATGTCTCCATAAAAAAGAAAACTTTCCCGTGATTTTTTTTTAAAATAAACCTGTAAAGTAGAAAACGGTCCCCTGTAGATTCCTCCCCCAACCCGCACCCATCGTCTGCATACCCCACCTCCCCACACACCCCCTCACCCTATACTTACCTCCGGAGTCCGGTGCGACAATCTTCGGTGGACCGGGAACACGTCTGCACTCTTCAAAGCCAACCATGAACTAAGGAAATGCTGGTAAGCTGTATAATGGGACAGATAGGGTTTTTTCAACTTCGAAGCATATCTCAGGCAGTTTTGGGAGTTTTTTCACCAAATTTTCAACATGGGGTTTTTGGGGCTCTACCTCATGAATTCTGTCACTGTCATTTTGTTAATCGGCCCCAAAAGGTGATTCCATGCAGTCACTGCATGGAACCACCTTTTGGGACCAATTTATGAAACGACAGTGTCACAGTTCATGAGGTAGGCCCCCAAAAACCCTATGTTGAAAATTTGGTGAAAAAATTCCCAAAAATTACTGTTTTATGAGCATGTGTTGTGCTGTTCCTTTGCATGCTCGTAAGTTCGCAAATTTTCAATATTTTCACTTCAGATTTTCAACATTACCATTTTACCACCTCTCCTTATGAGCAGTACAGCTGTAATTTTTCGCATCTTGCCCAACATGTGTTTCTGCGCATGTAGTGCACAACGGCGCAGTTGATGTGTGAAATCAGTGTTCGTCACACATTAAGAAAATCATAGTGACACTGTTCATGAGCAGAGGTGTTAAAATGGCTATGTTGAAATTTGGCAAAAATCTCTAAAATGACAGTTTACTGAGCATTCGTTATGCTGTTCTCATGCTGGTGTTAGTTAAGTGAATTTTCAATATTTTCACTCCAGATTTTCAACATTGCCATTTTACCACACCTCTTTATGAGCAGTATAGCTGTCATTTTTTACATATTGCCCAAAATGTGTTTCCCAGCATGTAGCGCACAATGGCGCAGTCGGTGTGCGAAATCAGTGTTTGGCACACATTAAGAAAATCATAGTGACACTGTTCATGAGCAGAGGTGTTACAATGGCTAAGTTGAAAATTTGGCAAACAAAATTTGCTAAAATGACTGTTTTTGAGCGCATATTGCACAGTTCCCACGCACACTCATAACTTTGAGAATTTTAATTTTCACTCCAGATTTTCAGCATTGCCATTTTACCACACCTCCTTATGAACAGTACAACTGTCATTTTCACATTTCACCTGATATGTGTTTCGCACGTGTAGTGTACAATGTACCGGTTGGTGTGCAACAGGACAGAGTAAGAAAATCACAGTGACACTGTTCATGAGTGAGCCTCCCAAAACCCTATGTTGAAAATTTGGTGAACAAATTCCCCAAAATGACTGTTTCTGACGTCGTTGTACAGCTCCTACACCGCGCTCCTTAACTTCAGCGAGCATTTTAATATTTTCACTCCAAATTTTCAGCATTGCCATTTTACACACCTCCTTATGAACAGTGCAACTGTCATTTTTCACATTTCACCCGATATGTGTTTTCGGACATGTGGGCCGGATATGCCTGCCTCTGAACAGGGCTGCTCAGCTCACCCACGGTCAGCGGCACTCAGCCAGCCACACCCAAGATCAGGACACCCACCTGCAGCTCCTTGGAAGCTGCCTGCCCCTGAACAGGGCTGCTCAGCTCACCCACGGTCAGCCGCACTCAGCCAGCCACCGACCAAGATCAGGACACCCACCTGCAGCTCCTTGGAAGCTGCCTGCCCCTGAACAGGGCTGCTCAGCTCACCCACGGTCAGCCGCACTCAGCCAGCCACCGACCAAGATCAGGACACCCACCTGCAGCTCCTTGGAAGCTGCCTGCCCCTGAACAGGGCTGCTCAGCTCACCCACGGTCAGCCAGCACTCAGCCAGCCACCGACCAAGATCAGGACACCCACCTGCAGCTCCTTGGAAGGTACGGGACAGCGCAGCCAATCGGAACACGGGTGCTTCCAGCAAACCCACTCTGATTGGCCAGGACTTTTCCCCTGCTATAGACACCTGGCACTTTGTTAGATTTTCAATAGAGCTAAGCACATTTTAACTGTGTTATTAGAAGTTTTTCAACTGTATTAGCTGGATTGTAATTTCTACTACTGTTTTAAAGTGCTTACACCTCTTCTGTCTGACTGCTATTCCTGCAGCGCCCCCCATCCAAGCACTCTGCCTTGGCTCCGATAAGTCTAACTACCTTTTGTCTTACTAAACTGCTCAAATCTAACCCCTTCACCTCTATGCTATTTAAGACCTGCTCTGTCTTCTTCTCTCCAGCTGCCTGCTTCTGAACAGGGCTGCTCAGCTCACCCACGGTCAGCCGGCACTCAGCCAGCCACCGACCAAGATCAGGACACCCACCTGCAGCTCCTTGGAAGGTACGGGACAGCGCAGCCAATCGGAACATGGGTGCTTCCAGCAAACCCACTCTGATTGGCCAGGACTTTTCCCCTGCTATAGACACCTGGCACTTTGTTAGATTTTCAATAGAGCTAAGCACATTTTAACTGTGTTATTAGAAGTTTTTCAACTGTATTAGCTGGATTGTAATTTCTACTACTGTTTTAAAGTGCTTACACCTCTTCTGTCTGACTGCTATTCCTGCAGCACCCCCCATCCAAGCACTCTGCCTTGGCTCCGATAAGTCTAACTACCTTTTTGGCTAGTTTTCCATTAGCAGGTTATACAGACCTGCCACTAGAGGGATTCTTGGTCTTCTACATAAATCACTGTACTCACTTGTTGGCAATATGGCCTGCATTATCATTTTTGCGGCCTCACAGCCGATTGGTCCCCTTACTCCATTCACTTGCATTGCTTGATTTTTCATGGCAAAAGCTGTTGTTGGGTTAAGTTTAATTTGTTAAATCCTGCCAAAAAGAGCTGTTTTCATGTACTTGTGAAATCCTTGGGGCTTTTTGTTAAGTGTAACTGTGGTTAAGTGATTACAGCATCCTGTGGTTAACTTAAAGTGGGCCAGACGCTACGGCGCCCAGCCCCCCACATCCTTTTGTTGTGATAATTTAAGTCTGAATTGCCCAGCAGAAATGCTTGTTCCTGCCTAAATATTAACTCCTGTGCCATCCTCTGTCTCTTCCCAGTCAAAGCTCCTGTTGGAAGCCCTCGTCAGAGCCAGGGCTACTCTTCTGCCAGCGGGCGGGCAGCAACCGCCTAGCTGCCTCCAGGGACCAGAAACCGGGAGGGACAGCCAGGGAAGGTACAGGAAAGCCGAAAATGTATGCCCACCCACCCTGCCCCTCCTCGGATGTTATTTTTATAGGCATTTTCCACCAAATTACAATTCCTGCCCCAACGCCACGCTATCCAGTAATCTGTCTCATTGCCACTGCTATACTGCCAAATCAGCAACCCTTCCTTATTGTTTTCCCTGCTACTACACTGTTGTTTCCTAGTTCCATTTAATCATCAACCGTGCTTTCATAATGGGCGGATCCCTTTGGATACTCCTGGCTATGTTCTTCATGTTGTTCAGGGAAAAAGACATCCTCCCTGCCACTGTCACACTGAAAAGTGCGTCCCACCTTCCTAGTCTCGCTATTTCACCATTATTAAAGAAGGACCGGATCCTTATCTATGCACTACCTATGCCACAATTTAACCAGTGGGGTAACCTCCATGTAGGGATGCAAATTGCTCTATCAATATATCGCCGGTACCCCATTATTGGGTATACAGTTCCCATTATGCCTGACCACCAGATTGCTATTGAGTGTATTGGCACAAACCCATAACCCTGACTGGCTTATCTTAAAACAGAAGCCCCTGAATAGAAAAGGAGGACCAAAGATAGTCTCCTCATTTTCTCTCTTGAAGCCCTTATGAAACTTTTAATTTTTTCCTGATCTGTGTTGGAAATGTGAAATTAACTCGGACCTCCACAGTGCATTACCTCAACAGCAGACTTAGCCTCGACCAAAGGTCTAAGCTTTCTACATATCAATGCCTGCAGTCTGCTAAAAAAGCTCACGTTGATACAATCCTGGGTTGCCCATACTTTGCCAGACTTTCTTGTGGTATCAGAGACATGGCTCAGACCCGCCACAGCAGACAGAGACATAAACTTACCCAATTATCAAATATTCAGAGCGGATCGCCAGACAAGGGGTGGGGGAGTTGCTATATATGTCAAATCCAATATATCTGTAACTTGCTTAGATGCAACATCTATGCCCAAAGAATTCGAATGTCTATCCCTCAAAGTGGCTCTCTCCAACACTGCAGCATTTCGGCTAGTTGGCTGCTACAGGCCCCCTTCAGCGGATCATAAGCTTCTAGCCCACCTGGGGAATCAAATCAAGATGGATACTGAAGAGACCATAATCCTAGGTGATCTAAACCTTAATTGGCTATCCAAGACCGCGGCTCCTTTAGTATCATTTTGTGATACATATGGTTTTTCACAACTTATATATGAACCAACAAGAATCAACAAAAAAAATCTTAGCAACAGCACATTACTTGACATCATGCTGGTGAACAACCCCACCTCTTCACGCACGCTGGAGTGCTGTTCAGTGACATAAGTGACCACTGCCTTATTGCTGGAATAATGTCATCTGGTAAACTAACACCCCAGCTAAATTCCTACTGAGGAGATCCAAGAAACTTTCAACTCTGAGGCATATCTTCATGATCTAAATCACTCTACAAGATGGCAAGAGTTCTACCTAGCAGACTCAGTGGAAAAGCTCATCAGGTGTTAAATAGCATAATACTAGATGCCCTTAACACTCATGCACCAATTACTAGAGTTTGAATTAAAACAAATCTTGTCGTTGGTTTTCACCTGACCTTAAATCAGCCCTGCTTGAGAGAGATAAGCTTTGGAAAAAGGCAAGGAAGACTAAGAACCCAAATGACTGGTTGATATTTAAGAAAGCCAGGAATAGCTGTACCAAGAAAGTATGGGATGCTAAGGCTGCCTACTACATGGCTGAACTCGACTCCTCATACCACAATCCTGCCAGGTTCTGGAGCACTATTAAGAGCATAACGGGACAAGATCCTAGCACTTCACTACCAGCTCAAATGCACCACAACAAGGTGACAATCTTCGACAGAATGGAAATACTGGATGCATTCAATAATCATTTTACAACCTCTGGCCTTGCATTTGATACCTCTCCAGCCAATCTGCTACGTGCTCAGTTAAGCTCCCAGTATACAGGATCTCAGTTAGCTGAATCCTCCTTCTCCTTCAAACTGATTCTGTTGAAACAAGTGGAGGATCTAATCTCGCAGATGGATATAAAAAAAAGTGCAGGTGCTGACTCCCTTGACCCCTACTTTCTAAAGATTGCAATGCATGCACTTGCAGTTCCTTTAACACACCTTTTTAACTTGTCCTTAAAATCTGGTTCTATTCCTGCAACTTGGAAAACAGCCCAAGTTTTCCTCTACTGAAATCAGGGAACCCCATGGACCTTAACAACTATAGGCCAATCTCTATCCTTCCAGTACTATCTAAGCTGCTAGAAAACTGGTAAGCATCCAATTAAGAGATTACCTTGAAGAATCTAATCTTTAAATCCAGCACAGTCCGGGTTTCGGTCTAAGCATAGCACTATTTCTGCACTGGCTAAAGTTACAAATGATTGGCAAACCGAACTGGATAAAAAGAATAGTGTTTGTGCTGTATTCCTTAATCTAAGCAAGGCATTTGATACGGTGGACCATGAGCTGCTACTCTCTTCCTTGCACTCCATAGGCTTGGATCCATCCTCCCTTACATGGTTCAGGTGTTACCTAACAGGAAGAACACAGCAAGTGAAAGCTGAAGGAGACCTATCTCCACTAAAACCACTTCTAAGAGGAGTTCCACAAGGATCTATCCTGGGCCCTATCCTGTTTGCCATTTATATTAACAATATTGATTTGAATCTTACCAAAGCCACTGTACACTTGTTCGCAGATGACACTGTTTTATATGCCAGCAACCCATCATATACTACAGCTTGTGAAGTTCTACAAACAGAATTCTCTATACTACAACATGAATTATTGGAAAAAAGCTTCTTTTAAATGCAAAGAAAACAAAAGCAGTGTTTTCTCCACCCAAAACCATACAAATCCCTCATTACTGAACAACCTTCCCCAGCTATCCACTATCCTTGGTAAAGCCTTGATTATGTAGAAAAATTCAAGTATTTGGGGATGTGATAGATAGCAAACTTGACTACACAGTTCACATTGAAGAACTTTTAAAAAGCCTTCGCCAGAGACTTGGTCTATTTTTTAGAATAAGGCACTTTCTAAACAGAGATTCCAAAATGAGGTTGGTCCAGGCCACATTTCTCTCAGTAATTGACTATGCAGACTTCCTCTATAGTCACTGCCCTATCTCCTACCTATGCAAATTGGATACACTATACCACAGAGCTCTGAGGTTCATAACAGATCTATTTAACACTCACCATTGCTCTCTGTATGCAGCAGTTGGTTGGACATCTCTACATCTCAGAAGAAACAGAAATGCTGCAGTGTGGACATAAGAATTTTGACTAAGATGCTTCCAAACTATATATTAGACTGCTTCGCACAGGCCACAGCTGGCACCTACGCCTAAGAAGCTACAATTTCATTATGCTCAAAGTGCCTAAAGTCAAGACCCGGCATGGGAGATCTGCTATCAGCTATAATCTAGCTATATCATGGAACACGATTCAAAAGTCCTTGAAGCTGATCAACGGTATCCTTAGCATCCTTCAAGCATCTATACCTAAGTCTCTTCCTGAAAATGCAATTGCTTCCACAAGTTCTAGTTTATTCGCAGTTCTTTCCTTCCCCTCTCAGGCTGCCATCATATCATGGCAATTCACTTCCTAGAATTCATCTCCACAGATACCTCACCCCTGGCTATAATCTTCTCCCATTAACTCCAGGCTCCTACCTTAGCCCTTATCACTGCCTTTCACCTCCCAGTTCTAGCACCAGCCCCTGCTCTAGTCATGCGTGCCTCTTCCTACCATGTCACTTGTCTCAGTCTATGACCACCTCTTTCAGTCATCCAATCACTATTTCTCTTTGTCCACATTGACTTCCTTAGATCTTTGGAATCTTGGGTATATCATGTTGAATGTATGCCATGTTTACTGCCAATGTTGATATGTATATACTGGTTTACCTAGAGTGCATCTCATATGTTCCTACCATATCCTGTTATGTTTAAACAATTTCTGTTCTTGATTTCTGTATATAAGTGTTTTAATTATTCATGTACATATACCAATTATTGAACCTTGATTACTGTATATAAGTCTATATGTGTTTTAAATCTTCCTATACATGTACCAGTTATTGAACCTTGACCTTATCAGGTCCATCTTGCAAATGAGCAATGGGGTACTGCAGTGGGCAGGTGGGAAGGGGGTACCACTGGGTCACCAGGGTATTTCCGTATGTTTGTGCCCATGATCGGGCGATGGTGGGTGTTCCACTGGACCACAATGAAATCATTTTGTATTACTGCCCTCAATCGGGCGAGAGGGGGGGAGGTCCACTGGACCTCCCGGGATCTGTTTCTTAGTTCTGCCCGTGATCAGGCGAGGGGGGTCCACTGGACCACCAGGGATCTGTCTTTTACTTCTGCCCGCGATCGGGCGAGAGGGGGGCCACTGGACCACCGGGGGGCTGTGTGCCCTGGTATAGTGTCTGGGGAGGTTGGGTGGCCACCCATGGCAGGCGGCTGCTGTGTTGCACCACGCAATACGGCAGCCCACCTGTGGGTGTCCCCGACTTGTTCCCTGTTTTTCAGGAACATCTTTGCACCCCTCCCTGTGTGGCACAATGCGGGGGTGTGCCGGCATATGCACCACACATCCCGGGCTGCATATTGGGATGTGCCGCATATGCATGGGCACACCCCCTGCCATTGCACCGCATACATTAGGGTTGTGCCCCAGCGTATCGGGATTTGGGCAGCTCAGCTTGCCCTTTTCAATATCATGCTGGGGCACATTAGTGGGTTGCCTATGGCGCAACCCTGTTGTGCCATGCACATCCCTTTTGAATATCCCGACCGTAGCGTACAATGGCGTGGTTGGTGTGCGAAATCAATTTTTGGGACAGATTAATAAAATCACAGTGACACTGCTCATGAGCTGAGGTGTTAACATGGCTATGTTTAAAATTTGATGACAAAAGTCCGTGAAATGACTGTTACGAGCATGCATTGCACAATTTCCACACACCTTCATAAGTTCACGAATTTGTAATATTTTCAGTCCAGATTTTCAGCAATGCCATTTTTTTACACCTCCTCATGAACAGTACACCTGTCACTTTTCACATCCTGTTCAAAAATCTGTCTTTGCACCTGTGGCACCAAATGGCCTAATCGCTCTGCAAAAATCACCTTCGCTAAAGAACTGATATAGTGTCACTGTTCATGCAATGGGGTCACAAAAGCTCATATGGAAAATTTGGAGTAAAATACCAAGAAATGCCCAGGGCATTAGGGTTTTGACCAGAACGCCCTGCTCTGTAGGGACTGACAGGCATCAGGGTGTGACTTGGGATTGTCGACAGTAATATTCATGCCATTCCACCCCACCATACAACCAGTGCCAGGCATCGAGGTGCGCCTGGGACCCTTTGCTGCCAGAGTTCAACTCATTCTCCTATACTGCACCCATTTCAGCATATATCCTTATGGAATGAGGTGAATGTAAAGCCCAAACACTCCAAGGCACACTTCGACACTTGTCAGTGTCTGAGGGGTAGGGTGAGGTGAAATGTTATGACCATCATAGGCGATGGCCCAGAGGCACACCCCAATGCCTGTCCATCTCTGCAGGGTGATGGTAAAGTTGGCATCAGTTCAATACTTCAATGCCATTCCTATACTGCATTTAACTCCTGCATTACCACTGCTAATGCCAGCAAGTAAACATTGGGCATTGACAAATGCTTGTTTTGTCTGTTCTCCTGTGTTGTATTCCTCTGGTGGAACCTATTTAAAGAGCTCCTAGCTCACAGGTGTTATCCGAGATGACAATAAAATAAATAAAGCTTTCCATAGATACATGAAATGATTATCAGCAAATAAAGAGGATGCACATCCCAGCAGATGTTCCTCAAATAATCTAAGGGCAAAACAGCTCAGCTACAGTATATAAGTGTAAAATTCCGAGGTGGAGAGGCAGAACACACGCTCACTGCAGTAGGTCGGAATGCAGAATGTGACCAAGTAATTATTAGGTCGCTGACCCTGACTGGGACCCAATCAATCCAGTGCATCAGAAGGAGCACACATTCACTAATGAGCTGCGGAGGGTCACCAGCCCACAGCTGCAGAACTGAAGGTTTCCACCCAATTACTGACTTGGTAACGGGGGCGCCTAATGGGCTGCAGCGGGCGGGTGGGCGCTGCAGGTGTTGCATATAAGAGCCCCGGCGGGGGAGTCGCACTTATTGTTCTGGGGGAGTGCCCGTTCCTGTATTTGGTCGGGATTTTTGAGCGCTATACTCCGGTCCGAGCTCTCCGAGTAAACGTTAGGCTGTACCCCGATGGCTTGCAAGATGCGCAATAAACTGTTTTATGTGAGGTATGTATGTATGTGTGTGTAAGGAAGTTTAGCATGCGCGCAAGGTTCGGTGCCGGCTTTCTTTTCGTCAGTTCTCATCTTTTGCCCGTTTGTATTTCCCCCTTAGGTTCCTCATTGAAACCTTACTGGCCGTTCTTATTTTGGAGGAAACCACGATGACCTGGTCTTTACAAGGTGGGGAACCGTCTTGGTCGAGTTAATAATTTTTAATAATGATTAGCGTTTTTTATCCTCACCAGTGCTTTCTTTACGTGTTGTTGTTTATGCAGGCAGTGCAAGGAAATTGGGCCAAAAAAACAGAACCCTTATTTTTCACTATAAACATTTAGTGGGGTGAAAAAAACTATATATCCATTTGAGATGATTTTTGTTTTTCACTAGCAAAAAAATTGGTCACCTAAGTTGGGGAAAATGGCACTGTAGACTGACATGAAATGGGTTAGGATTGGGGGGGGAGAACAAAAAAAAAAACGCACGATGGGCAGTAGGAGGTATGTAGAAAACTAGTATTGACCGGTAAGACAATTTTATGTATTCGATTTTCGATTTTTTTATTAATCGAAAGTAGCTTTTTGGGGCAAACCTCTTTAACTGCTTTACTGCATATTGTTTTAATGGGGGTTCACCTTTTGTGGTGCTCATGCTGCCATATAACTGCTGGTTTGAGTAATGAGAATTTTGCATGGCAGTGACCCTTGGTCTGGCATTCCAGACTCCCAAAAATCATGTGACTCAAAGAATAGACTTGACGTGTGTGTGTGTGTGTGTGTGTGTGTGTGTGTGTGTGTGTGTGTGTGTGTGTGTGTGTGTGTGTGTGTGTGTGTGTGTGTGTGTGTGTGTGTGTGTGTGTGTGTGTGTGTGTGTGTGTGTGTGTGTGTGTGTGTGTGTCTCCCCTCCTGTCTAGGGCTATGCCGATGGTTGACCAAATGAAGGGGAATGTACAAAGACATGCACTCGACCTCCCAGGAATTGAGGCCCTCCAGAGCACCCAAACTCTTTCTGGCCAGTCAGAGCTGCAAACGGAAGGGTGTTTAGTCTCAAAGGCATCTGTTTACACACAGCAGTGTTAGTAATGGTCCAAAATGAATTTGGGGTTGCAGTGGGTACATATTCTTTCTCTTGAATTACTTCTCCACCAGAAACATCAGTCTATCTAGTCCATTAATCTGGGACCGTTGACTGTGCTAGCTACTAGTACTAATGCGCTTGGCCTATCTGGACTGGTACCTGACATTTTAAACGGGCAAGTGTTACTTCAGCTAAGTCCTTGATTGTGCCAGCAACCTGGGCATGGCAGGGGGTATTTCACGCCAGCACTGCTTGGGAAGATACCAACATATAACCTCTAGACCTGGTACCAGGCATCCACTATGTGACCCTCTGTAGCAGGGAAGGGGGGGTGAGAGTGGGGAGGCAGTACTTATCACACCAAAAGCACTGGATCTACACCAAAACCTACTTCAAGTATCTTGCTGGACACCCTCCTGCCTCAGTTACTGTTGCTACTGAGGCTGAATATTCTAAATGGGTTTTGGAGTGATTGACAGTTACTATACGGATAAATTTTATGTAATGGCACTGAAGATAAATGGATTTATTCAGGGAGTTTTGAGCCCACTCCTATTGCATAATGAACTAAATTGTGAGGTGAAAATGTACATTTTCCTAGTTGTTCTTTCTTGAAATAAAATTTCTTGTTAGCTGGCCTGCTGGTGCTGGGGGTGGAGGTGCTGGTGCTGGGGGTTGAGATGCTGGATGCCACACCTCACAGCACGCTGGCGAACTGGATTCGGATGTAAGCCTGGGTTGTTGGGGGAGGATAGGATCGAGCGGCCGGAGGACTGCTCTCCCTTCCTGAGGACTGTGGGTTTTCACCACTTTGCACCAGTCCCTGGTGACCACTAGAGATGGCGCAATGGGGGGAGTAGTGTAGCAGACGTCTGCACATCCATGCACGACATCATTGCACATTTGCACTCCTTGGGCTTAAACTGGAGGAAGAAGGCAGCACTGTCTATGGCAGCTTGATGGCCACACTTCCTGAGGCCGGCAGAGCTCATGGGTGAAGACTCCAGGACTGGTATTGGATCCTTGCCTGGTACAGGGACTGAGGGGAGAATAATGAATATGTAATGTAACTTTTCTTTTACCCAACTAAGATGTGATGCAGACCTTGAGTAAAACTTCAGGTTGTCTTCACACAAGGGTGTCTAATTATAACTGGTGCAAAGTGCACAGACAAAAATGATGGCAGGCATGGCACTAGTCACCTATGCTGCTAGCAATGAGCCCCTTTGTGCCTGGTCAAGTTGTACTTTCCTATAAGTACTGTACACTATCAATTCCATTAAGAAATGTGTGGTTTTTCTCTTCCTGAACACAGTAAACTGTTAATTTCCATGATGGCCACCAGTTTGAAAACCAGCGCACAATGTGTTCTGCACTACAGCAGTAAAAATGACAGGAGTGAGATAGCGGAGAGCCTGAACACCACAATAACTCTTGTGATGCAACACCAGGTTATTACAGGCTTATCAGCGTCCTACTAGTTGATATAGCCGGTCACTAGTTATACTAGCATGAAGATAACAAGAGTAAGGGACACACAGCATAAAAAGCTACAAATGCAGTTAAAAACTGAGTAATAGTGGTAGATGGGCATTTCTTCCTCATTTGAGGGATATTGAGTTGGCAGTGCATCGCCCACCAAAAGTAACTGTCTCTAGAAAATTCATTGGACTTTCAAAGTAGAAGTGCTGGTGGACAAATAAAACTTATTGCTACATGTTGCAGGTTATTCCTTTGAAGAGGCTCCTCGGTGTCATCATAATAGATTATCTGTGGTGGCGCCATTGGATATGATCACAGATTGGAACTTGCGAGTGACAGGTAATACTGGAGTTTGTACATGCTGGAAAGCTCTGTAGGGCCTCATTCTTGTTGCCAACCAGTTCAATTGGCACCTTGACATTTTCCCCCAAACATTGATAATTTCATGTGAGGCTTTAAAGGAATGAGAACTGATCTTGAGGGAAAAGCTGTTTAATAAGGATGTCCTGAAATTTCAGATTTAGGGGGATTTTTTGACAGCTGGAATTGGCCAAACCAAATCTTCAGTTAAACTTGTGTGCAGTTTGCATCACACTGATGTCCTGTAATTGGCTTCTGTGTGTTTGAATGGGGGGTTCTTGGTCCATGACCAGTGCAGAAAGAAAGCCATGGCTTTCACCTAAAAGGAACATGCTGTAGGTATACAGGGTACCAAAACTTGGACCTTGAGGTGTGTTTTTTTTTTTTTTTTTTGCGCTCTGCTTTAACACACCAACCATGACCACCTTGTTCTGTCCCTTGCCATGGCAGCTGCTATGACACATAGCATTGACTTTAACCTGCAGATAACCCTATAGGCGCCTGGTAAATTGTGTTTGAAGGCTTTTTATGGGTATTTCTCACAGACCCTACACACCTATGCTTTCAGAATGGTCACAACACTTCAGCTTTAGTAATTACACTCATCTTCCCTGTATTAGGCCAAGATCGTGTTTGGCATGATGTGAATTCCTGCACAGACTTTAAGCATGATGTGGACAGAGTTATACTGGTCACACTTCTTGAGAAGTGCAATATCCAGTCGCAGGTATGTAAAGTCCATTACAACTATTTGCATGATCTGCCAGTGCTCCTCCACCCAAAAACCCTCAGAGGTGGGGGTTGCTGTTTGCCCTTATCTATGGAGGGGCTCTTACCTAATGCTGTTCATGGAAGTTGCTCTGGTGGTCAAACTTTAACTAGTACTTCTCTTTTTAGAATCTGAAACTGGAGCTACTTTACAAGTCTCAAAATCATTCAGAATTCCATCTAATGGCCAATGTGGTGTGTGATATGCAAGATGTGAAAAACGTTCTGGCTGATGAAATGCAAGCTGATGCCATAGCTGTTGTGGGAACCAGAACAGCAAACTGTATGAGCAAGTACATGGAGGTAGGGACTGTTAAATACTGTAGGAATTTGGTAAAATCTGCCAACAGTAGGGTAATAACACCATGTCGTGTATGAAACTGCCCAGAAGCTACTGGGTTGGATATTCCATATTTCCTGACTAAGAATTAGTCCAGTCAGAATCTGAAGGGGCTCTATTCATGTCAGCCCCGCAAGCATGGATGAAGTGGGCACACTGTAAATTACCAGTTCTACAGAGAGATTCCAGCTTCCATGTGACTGGAGGGATTGAGGAACTCTCCAAAAAGGTTCCCACACGTTGTGGAGGGTGGGTGTGTAACTGCATAATGGTGGCACTTTTTTTTTTTTTTTTTGGGGTAACTTGCATTGGAAATTAACTTCTTTTTCTTCCCTCTAGGGAATGGTGCGCTCACAGCTTCCTAGCTTTGATGTAAGTCCATGTTCTGAAAATGTACTGCAAAACCTGTTTTTTGGTCTAGATTTTGCAGCTTTCACACAAAGCATGCCCTTGTTTAGTTGGCAAATGCACTGTGCACTTAGCTTGGTACTGGCTTTGCAAGCTCTCAGAATAAGCATTCTTTGGAGTTACAGATTTAGAGTTGGTTACAGGAGATGTTTTGTCTTTTGGGAGATTAAAGATGGACTTGTGTTCTAATTGCAGCCTCTTCCAGCAATGCCTGTCCGCCCCTGGACTGTGGATGTAATGGGTGCTGATCAGAAGGTGACCACTTTACTGATGGAGGATGCCAAGACAATGGGCTATACATTTACTAAGGTAGATGGCAAGCTGGGGATGAAGGTTTCATTTGGTGCTTTCGGTCTGCAGGTTTTTCAGGTATGTAAACTGGTGTCTAGGGTCTGACAATAGTTATGATGGTACATGCCAATAAAACTTGTCCTTTCTCTTACTCTAAAAGGATGAAGGAGGCAGAAAATTATATATGTCCTCTGTTGTGCTTCGAAACTTGAACGCAGTTGTCCAATACCTACTGATTTGTGTGCCAGGTACAATATGGGATCTTGCTCATTGGATTCGAATTGGGTTAAGTACTTCATGACTCTTCCTCCATACATAATCATGTGTCCTAATTTATTTCCAGATGCTGTGACCTGTAATGGGACACACATGACTGTTAACATCCCAGCCTTTCCTGGCACTCTAAGGGGAGGCAGCATTGATGAGCGATCTGTCCCACTGGATCAATTGGCCCAGTATGGGATTGGTGTGCAGATGCTTGCAAGTGGTGGGATAAGCTTGTACATCTCTAGGTCTTCACCAGTCTGTTTGGAAAGGGTAAGTCCAAAACTAGCCTAGGATTCCCATCAGGACCTGACATTAACCTTAACAGTTTTTCCTTCATCCTGGCTTGTCATATGTTCTGCATCTGGAATACCAGGTATTCACTAATGTGATGACAAGTCAAACAATCCTAGGAAGGATTTTACCGAACACTTTTTGATTCATCTTGGCTTATGTTCTGCATTTAGTAACCAGTCTGTTTTTTGGAGAACTAGCCAACTGTAGATGTAGGAAAGTATGAGCCATGTATATCCTACCTTTTGGAGAACTGGCAAAGTTGCCCCATCCTATGGGCAATGCATGTTTGGCAGTGCTGCTGCATCTCCTTTTCTAAAGGCCATGGTCAGCCAGTCGAGTGACCAGCTCATTTCCATCACAGGTGTTCTGTAAAATGGAACCAGGTCTGAAGTGGAGAGAGATGGCAGCTGTAGGAAATGCTCCCTGTAGTGCTGAAGGAGGGTCTGTAACCAATATGGTACAGAGCAGCCTACAAGACACTGTAGGCAGATTTTATTTCGGAACTGTGGAATGCATTGAGCTAGGGGAAAACAAAACTTTTGCCTCCAGGTAATTACTCTGAAAAACAAGCACAGCAGTCAAAGGGAACTTGAGCTAATCTGAACAAAAGGCTGAAGTTCTAGCGTTTGGCCAAGACTGTCTGTCTAACTTTTTAACTTTGCTTCCAGACATGCAGCACTGAATCTGGGCAGGGATTCCAGACCTATATTAAATCTCTGAAACTATCCTTCAAGCTGTCTGAAGGGGCAGGAGCTGGACTAGATGCTTCTATGATAATCTATCCAGAATGCAAGTGTGAAAAAGACAAGGCACCTCTAGGTAAGTCGCAGAGGGTTGGTGATGGTAGCAGTGTTTGTTCTCTCCCAGTAGATGTTGCATTAACACTTCGGATTTGTACTTTAGTTGGCTTGTGCACTAAAGATGGATTCATGGATTTTGACATACTGAGCAGTAACACCAAACCTTCACTAGATTTAAGTACCATTCATCTGAGAGATCCCACTTGCAAGCCTTCAAGAAGCACTGCAGACCAGCTCCATTTCCATATCCCTCTGAGTGGCTGTGGGACAGTGTTTAAAGTAAGCATACATTGTGATGCCATGAATTTCTAGACCATTTTGTCTTACTCCAAATGAGTGCTGGTCCTTTTGGACAGGTTACTCCATGGAGGATGTTGGGGTTGGGGGACAATTCTAATGAATAAAACTGATGACCTTTGCTTTTATTAAGGTTCTATCTGGAAATGCAGTTTATGAAAATGAAGTGCGGGCTCTATGGGCAGATCTAAAACCAGGCAGAATCTCAAGAGACAGTGAATATAGGCAAGTAGGAGTTGGGTAGAAGTTTGCTAATTTGCAGCTATGGAATCCTGCCAATGAAACATGTGCCTATTACTTTGTTGTAGGGTGACTGTAATATGTTATTACAGCAGTGAAGGAACAGCGGAGGTTGTGCCAAACATACCCACTCTACCGCCACCCCTCCCAGCTGAAAGTCAAGGAGTCCTCACTATAGTGCTTGACCTTTTTCCAAGTAAGTAGAGGATTACATGGGCGGGTAACTAGGAATAATGCAAAACTAGTAGCATGGATATTTAGACTGTAGGGTCAGCTACTGTTGGCATTCTGCAGAAGTAGTAGCGTGGGTGTGTACTATGGGGGCAGTGGGCAGCTGCTGTTGGCATTCTGGTCTCTCTTTCAGTAACTTAATTTTTACAGGCATGGAAAGAATTTTGGAAGACTTTTAAAGTGGCCTACTGACATGAAGAATTTCACCCCTTGGAAGGGCTTGCACCCCCCAAAACAAAAAACTCTGTGCAGGAGATGAAGTGGGACTAAACATCACTTTTTTTCTTGGCAGCTGTTGACTATCAAACCCCATACAGTAATCCAGAATATCCAGTACGAAAATACTTGCGTGAACCAGTTTACCTAGAAGTGGAACTTCTACACAGAAGTGACCCAAATCTTGAGCTGCTGTTGGATGACTGCTGGGCTACTGCATCCATTGATCCCACATCTTCGCCTAGCTGGGACCTTGTGGTGGATGGGTGAGTTTATTTTGATGCAGCATATTAGACCCCTTCCAACATTGTGAAAACTAGGCCCAGTACACTTACTTGGTTGCAGTAAGTGACCAATACTTTTGCCCAGTTTAAATTGATCCCATTGTGTCAAAGGGCCAACATTGTGCCTATTTTGCATTGTCTCTAGATTTATTTTTCTTCAGGGCATAGGCAGCACAAGTGGTGGTGGTGGTGGTGGTGGTGGTGGTGGTGGTGGTGGTATTTGGTTTGTAGTAGGAAAATGGCAGCTGTTCTCTGCACAGCATTCTCTTCACACCAGGTAATAGACTTGCTATAAAGTGGTGTACTCTACTCTGTTCCCTCCCAGCTGTGAATATGGAGGAGACAACTACAAGACTGCATTCCATATAGTTTCTGGGGTTCAGTTTCCAAGTCACCACAAGCGATTTGAAGTGAAGACCTTTGCATTTGTGTCTGGAAATGAAGTTCTGTCAGGCTTGGTACGTATGACATGTTAGAATTATGGCATGTTAGAATTCAATACTCTTGTATTTTAACCTGTCCTCTGTTTCCCTAGGTGTATTTTCACTGCAGTGCCATGGTATGTGACCTTGCAAAACCAGACACCAACTTGTGCTCTAGAAAGTGTACACCTGCACTAACTAAAAGAGCGGTAACACAATGTCCATTCCAGCTTACCTTAAAGGCTGCAGTTGGTAGTGGTACTTGTACTGCTTTAGTCAAGTGCATCACATGATAAATTTAAGGGAACCGGGTAAACGGAGGGGTGCTTCAGTCCTTAATAACAAACCTCTTAATGAGATGTTGCCTCTTCACTCTTGTAGGTCAAAGAGACACCTCCAGAGCAGTCTTGGCTGAGACAGTAGCAAGCTTACATGGGCCTGTCTATCTACTGCATGATGGGGTTAAATCCATGAAGGAAGAAGGTAATTTTCAGTTGCTGAAGCTTTAGCTCCTATATGTAGCCAAGGATTCTTAATGTGTATACATGGGAACTAAATGGGCATTGGGTTGGCCAAGCAGGCCTAATCTGGCATTAAACTATTTGTAAACCTAATACAAAGTTCTTTCAGAAAGATGTACCAGTTTATACAAAGTTTCAGAATGCATTACTAGTGTTCAGTGGCAAACATTTTGTAACACTATGCAGATTTTTTTGGCATAAACTTACAAATGTCATTGAGGCAGGTTTTTTTTTTTTTTTTTTCCTTGTAGCATCATTGAAGTTTTTCTTCTGCATTCCAACTACCTCTTATCCTCCTGGACACTAGTGTAACATTGTAGTCTAATTATCCATGAGGAACTCTATTTGACTGCACAAGCATAGATTACTTGGTCATGTTCATAAACTTTTGGGTGTAGTAAGAATAAATTTCCTGAAGCCATGGTCTTAAGTTTGACTGACACAATTTCCATGCTGTTATTGGGTTAGGCAGTTGCTGTCCGAAAGAAGGTAACTGACTCTTAACCACAAGGTCCTGCGCTTTTCATCTTTTGTTCATGAGATGCAGTGAGGCCTTGCAGCTGACTCTCTCCAGGAGTGAGAAACTAATTGAACTAGACCTGGTTTAACTATGCATTTCTTAAGATCATGTTAAGAGTTCTTGTGCATGAGAATGGGATCTTTGTTCCTTGACAGTTAAGCTTATTCCCCACCTGATACAACAAAATAAACTGCTTCTGACATCTGTTATCCCATAAGAGTGACTTCAAGTGAGGACATTTAAGGGATCTTTCAAATCCTTTCAAGGAGAAGGCTATAACAAAAGCATGAAATTGTCTAAAATTTCCAGAGTCTGCAGCACTTTAACTACTGGATAAACTGGCTTGCAGACAATGCAAAATGTAGTAGTATTGTATCAATGGTGGCAAACAGTCCCTCAAATGACCCCAATACAACTGGGATTGTGTGTAGACCTTGGCAGATGTGTGGTGTCTTTAGGCAAATAACCTAATATCAGGTAATGCAATAAATGGTGTGTATTAGAAGTACATCGATGCAAGATGGGGCCAGCTGTTAAAGAGAACAGTGGTGCAAGACATGTGGGGAAATTATAGAAACAATTTGGATTGGAATGTAGGCAGCAGGCACAGAAGGTGCTGATGTCAGATGTTGGCAACTTAAGTTTTGGCATGGCTGGAAAGTGTGCAAAAGAGAAGGACCATGATGGGTAAGCTGCTAGGATGACCGAGGAAGGATGGCATGTGCCAACTGGCAGCAGTTACTAATGTTCCTAGTTACAGAAATTCACACCTCAGTGATCCAGGATAATAACCACAGATGTGAAGCCTATGGACACATTCTACATTCTACAGTTCTAATTGCTGCTTACATGAAGAGAAGGTTTTTTGTAACTACATCACTGCTCGTGTACAGAATACTAAAATGACCCAGCAGAACCATGAACAGCATTCTGGTCACACTGATAGTTAAACTCCAGGGTGTATGCGTGATTCCTGTACAGCTTGGCCATTAAGGGGATTAGTTCTGAAATTGAAACATTCCAACTCCCAGTTGGAAATATACCTTGAGCTGGGACAGTTGGAGGTAGACAAAGGGATACTAGGGTTCTAACAGACAGGTTTTGGGTGCCCTATCTGAAGATTTAGGAGTCAAGAGGATGACTAGGAAGGTTGATGGAACTGTTCTACCTTTGGACAGTAACAAAGAATAGTGCTTCATGTGGAGAATGGACAACTGATGGTGCTTTATCTAGTTGGATCAGTACTGGGGTAACTCTTGGGTTGGAGGAAACTAGCTTTATGTTTCAATCCACACTCTGTAGTAGTTGTGCATAGTTGATGCAAACTCTAGTGTATAGTTACACTGTGTGTGTGTGTGTGTGTGTGTGTGTGTGTGTGTGTGTGTGTGTGTGTGTGTGTGTGTGTGTGTGTGTGTGTGTGTGTGTGTGTACATAGTAAAAATTTACTAGCACCACTTCCACAGACTAGGTCTGACCAGTTTTAAGGAACAAAAGCTCCCAGTGGAGCAGTTAGTTGCCTGCTTTCCATGAAGACTGTGGCTTACTGTGTCTTTTGGTCTTGACCATAACTATGGTCTAAACTGGCAGAATAAATAGTTTTGGCTTATTTCTGAAGAAATGCATACATTGGGGTGATTTGAATCCTGTGTAAAATAGATGGTATTGAGATTGTGGTTCTAGAGCAACAATCTGATCAGATTGGCTTCTAGATGGTATGACTTAAATTTAAGTGACAGTTCAGTATAATGTAATCTAAAATGAAGCCTAGACAAACCAGGTAATCATGGATGGGTCTTGATAAACACTAAAGCAACATTTTATTACTGCTTAATTTCACTACAGAACTGATTAGCACGATGTTTGGCTTGGTGGTGGATCTGACTTATTTCCTCCCCCACCCCAAAAAAAAAACTAACAATCTCTCCTTATTTTACAGAACACAACTTCATGGAATCCTATGTGCTGCTGGTGGCTGGCATTGGACTTGTTATGACTGTTTTTGTGGCCTTTTTTGCATATAGGATTGGAGCAAGAAGGAAGCAAAACGATGGCTGTTAAAATTGTATGTTGTGAACACTTAACCTAAGCTTTTCAAATAAAATTTGCTAACCTGAACTTGGTCTCGTCTGCTTAGTCTGTGACGGAGGCTGTAATGTAGCAGTGCAAAAGGTGGAAATTGGGAGATGGATTTTCTTTGTAATTTGGGATTCCACTGTACAATGCTTATTTTTGGGTGAGGGGCTACATGAAGAGCACTGCAGTATTTCATCTTGCACACTTACAGTAAATGAGTGGTAAGCAGCAGATGAACAATCTCTAGAACATGGGTTACCCTTATAGGTCGCTAGATCTCGGTGTATCATTGAACTTTGCCACCTGGTGGCAAAACATGCATTTTTTTTTAATAGGACCTTCCATTAGTCATTTGTAGGTAAACTACACTCCTCCATAAGTGGCATTCTTGGAACAACTGAACTCGCTTGGCTACTTAGACTCTGTAGCATAGGACCCCATGCATTGTATCTAGTACTGTGTGGAGGGGAGTCTACAGCAGCTCCATGTCTGTGCCTCTCCTGCCATTTATAACCTGGGATGAAGTGTGTTGTATCTGCAATATCCAGTTAATGATGTCACTTGTACATTTGTGCTCAAGGAACTTGGTGTACAGATGGCTTCTGCTATCTCCCTTACCCCCAAAAAAAATACCTTTTGGCAATTTTTCCTCTTGTTTCAGAATTCTTTAGAATTTGCACCTGTTGGCCCTCAGTGTCAGAACTGCACCTGGCAATGGTGCAAGTTGTGGCACACCACTGAGTTGCTCTTGTGCAACTGTGGGATATCAAGAGATGAGCCATGGCGATCTCCTTTGAATATATCTGGTAATGCACACTCGTGCAAATACACCAGCTCATTGTATCTCTTCTCTCCCCAAAAAGACTAGCGGCATACCAGGAATGGGAACTGTGCCAGCACGACAGTTGCACTGTGTGCAAATTCCTGATAATCAGCCAGCAGTATGCAGATGGAGCCATAATGTATGCAAGGCACAAATGGGGCCATTTGCATGAGTTGTGCAGGGCTGGCCATCGAAATGCACATGGTGCCCTGCACAGCACGTGGTGCTGTCCATGGGGTCTAGTGGTACCCCCTCTCTGTAGCCCCGTTGCCTAAAATAAAATATTCCTGGTAGTCTAGTGGTACCCCATCCCATAGTCACATTCATGGCAAAAGCCATCTGCCAAATGCCCTGGTGGTACCCTCTCCCTGCCCGTCACTCTATCACACAATCGCATATCTAATTCCTGGAGGTCTAGTGGATCTTCCTGGACATAAGTCTCCACCACTCATTCACACTAGTGGGATTAGCGCCGGAGGCACTAAGACCCATCGGGAGCAAACTTTTTGCTGGAGGGTCGGCGCGAGAGACGGCGCCGCGAGACACGGCGCCGCAAGCAGCGGCTCAAGCGGTAATGACCATCGGCGATGACCCTCCAACCCTGGTCCTTTTTTCCGCGCGTCGAGTGCGCTTCAGTGACTAGCCGCCGCTAGTCGAGTCAAACTCAAACTAGCGCATAGTTTTCAGTTTGTTTTTGTAACTTTATCACGATAAGTAGTATCGCTTAATTTTATTCTATTTTCGTTAAATTTTTCTAATATTTAAATTTTACTTGAAGAAGTCTCGCCTACTGGACTGAGTCGACCATGAGCAGGTCAGGTGGCGGTAGGGAGACTTCGTATGAAAGCTGTTCAGTCAGCCGGGCTGGGTCGGTCAGCCTCCTTCTCCTCAGCGGGTTCCGTCTAATGGTCGAGTCCGATGCCCGGGATGGGCGGTCCCCCGCCCGGCAAAATAAACAGTCGTCATTCTCGGCACCGCTCGGCCTCGAGCTCTTCTTGACCCACAGGTCAAAAGAGAAGGCATCACCGAGGTCGCCTTCTGGTATGTCTGCGCTGGCCGACGCCGTTATCGCTAAGAGTGCCGCTCCTTCGGAGTCGCCAACTTCGGTAATCGTCGTCCTCGACATCGGAGTCCCTCCCCGCCTATAGGTAGGACTCCAGATGAGCAGTTTCATCAGTGGGCCGCTCTTATGGAGCAATGGGCTCGGAGGTTGGTTCTTCTGCCTGGCTCGGTTGCCTCGGAGCCCTCGGGGCCCCTCCGGCGAACAGGTAGGGCGGTTGCACCTTCCTAGTCGTATGGTGCCTTCTTCGGTGCCAGCGACTCCGTGCTTAGATGTTTTCCCCCCCCCTCACATGGCTGCAGCGCAGGGGGCCTCACCGATGCCCTTATCTCCTGGTTTTTCCTTCTCTAGCTTTCCAGGTTTCCTGGGGCTTTTCCGGCGCCGGCAGGGTCTGTTGGCTTGTCGGCGCCATTTGATGCCGCTGGAGTCCTGCGGCGCCCAGCGGTTGGGTAGTGCAGTACGTTCGCGATCGCCGTTCCACAGTGTATCGCCCTTGGCGCCCGATCGCTGATGCCGATGCCGCAGCGTCGTCGGCAGCGCCATCGCGCATTCTCATCATCCGAGGGGCACTTGCAACGCGCCAGCGTGCCTCTTCGGCGGCGCCTCCTCGATGCCGTCTTCAGACCATTTTGCCGTCTCGGCGCCGGCAGCCCTTGGGGACTCTCCTTGTTTTTCTGCTATTTCCTCCTTTCCTAATTTTCACTCCTTTCCTGTCCAAACAGTCCTTTCTGGACCATCAGGAGATGATGTTGAGCCTGACCCAGACCTTCGGTTGGTGATGAAGTGGAGGAAACAGGATCTTTCTTTACTACAGAGCCTGTGGTCGAGGACCTGTCCTTTAAGTCTCTGTTGAAGAACCTGGGATCCACTCTTTTCTCCAGACTAAAGACATCGATCCTGGGAAGATATTAAGACTCCAGTATCTTCATGCTGGAGATCCCACGGATTTGACTCCTCCATCCAGCCTTCCTTCGAGAGCTGTCTCTAATGGTATGGAATAATCCTGCTCTTATTCCCTCAGTGGCTAAATCCATTGATAAAGTATTCAGCTCCCAAGGATCGTCCAATTTGGCATCCCAAGCCTTTGCGGATCCTATTGTAGTCCTGGCAGAGAATGACAAGGTCGTTCTTCCTCAAACTACTACAGCTCGACCTATTAAAGAGTCTCGTAAGATTGATACATTAGGTAAGAGTCTTTGCTGCCTCCACTCTAAGTATGCGTATTGCCAGTTATCAAGGCTATTTTTCTCAGTATGAGTATATCCTGTGGCACTCTATGAAAAGAATGGTTGAAGCTCTTCCAGATTGGATTCCAAGTCAGAGCTTCTTCTGACCGTTATTAGAGGTATTGAGTCCAATAACCAACAGGTCAAAGCCGCCATGGACGCCGACACTGCTTCGCTCAGCAGCCGCTGGGATTTGTACTCGCGCCATTCCTGGCTGCGTACTTGCTTTACGAATGATGCTCAGCAGCAGGTGATGGCGCTGCCTTTGATGGCTCCTTTCTTTTGGCCCTCAGGTGAGCAAGCCTTAGAGGCCACTAGAAGACTAGATCGCCATTGTTGGCCAGACCTCATCCTGTCCCTCTCGGGGCATGTGAACAGACGTCAGTTTCATAGTCGTCAGTCCTTTCGAGGCAGAGGCAGGGGAAGCTTCCATAAAAGCCAACCTGCCCAACCTCAAAAGAAGATGCAGCAGAAAGCACAGGGGCCTAAAGCTCCCAGTGCTACCTTATGAGTCGTTGGCCCAAGTTCCATCCACTCTGCCCGAGGTGGAACTTTCTCCTCCGGTGGGAGGTCGTCTGATGTACTTCTACAACCAGTGGAAGTCCATAATTTCGGACAAATGGGTCCTTCGGATAATTCGCGAGGGTTATTCTCTCAATTTCTTGGAAACCCCCCCGAATTGTCCTCCCAGACGACAACCCAGGTTGTCGGCCTCTAAGTCAGACCTCCTCACCGCGGAGATCCAGGGCCTTCTGAACAACAGGGCAATAGAACTGGAAATTCCCAGATCTGAGAAACACAGGGTTCTCTACCCCATTACTTTCTGGTTCCAAAAATCTGGGGGATGCGCCATTCTAGACCTCAGAAAGTTAAACAAATTCCTCCCCAGGGAGAAATTCAAGATTTCCCTAGGTACCCTGTTACCCTTGCTGCATCAGCACGACTGGCTGGCCTCTCTGGATATGCAGGATGCTTACCAGCATATCCCCGTCCACCCGACCCACCGCAAGTTCCTCAGGTTTGTAGCTTTGGGTCAGCATTATCAGTTCAGAGTCCTGCCCTTTGGGCTATCCTCGGCGCCACGGGTTTTTACAAAGTGTTGTGCAGTTCTCGCGGCGCATCTCAGGAAAGTCTGACTCGGAGTGTTTCCCTACCTGGACGATTGGCTTCTAGCAAGCCCTTCCGTCCAAGGGACTTTGGAAGCCCGTGCAGCGACTTCTCAT
This sequence comes from Neoceratodus forsteri, assembly GCA_016271365.2. Lineage (NCBI taxonomy): Eukaryota > Metazoa > Chordata > Ceratodontiformes > Ceratodontidae > Neoceratodus > Neoceratodus forsteri. The sequence continues at coordinate 51,675,916 of JADMNL010000025.1, forward strand.
CTTCTCACGTCCATGGGAGTTCTGAGAATTTGAGAAATCTCAACTGCAACCCTCCCAGAGGCTCCTTTCATAGGGACGCTCTAGACACCTCTTCAGCGAAGGCTTTCCTTCCAGAGGACAGAAGACTCGACATCCTTCGAATGGCCCGTTACATCAGGGAGAACCAATCGGTTACAGTCTCTCGATGCAACGCATGTTGGGTCTCATGGCGCCTCTGTCTTCACTGTCCCTCTGGCCCGACTGCACATGAGAACCACCCAATGGATGCTCTCCACCAGTGGTCCCCGACCTCTCACCCTCAGTCTTATCCCATCAAGGTGACGGAGCCCTTCAAGGTCTCACCTGGTGGTCTCAAGAGAACAATCTCCTGGAAGGATTCCCCTTGCTCCCCCGGATCATCAGATCTCCATCACCACAGACGCATCGCTAATGGGATGGGGAGCTCACTCTCTCCCTCCACACTCAAGGTGTATGGACTCGGTTCAAAACTCATCTCCACATAAATGTCCTGGAGATGAGAGCGGTCCTCTCTGCAATCCGAGCTCTGAAGGATGTCCTTGTCACAAGAACATTCTCCTTCAAGCGGACAACAAAGCAGTGATGTATTACATCAACAAGCAAGGCGGTGCTCATTCTTATCCCTTGCAGGGAAGCAATGAGGGTGTGGGAGTGGTGCTTGAGCACAAGTCTCTGATTCAAGCGGTTTATCTGCCGGGTATACAAAACGACCTAGCAGATCACCTCAGCAGAACGGAGGCAGACCCTCACGAGTGGTCTCTCGATCCAGCCGTAGCTCGGTCCCTGTTCAAAGAGTGGGGACTCCAGACCTGGACCTTTTGCATCCCCACTCAGCATAAAACTGCCTCTCTTCTGCTCCAGAAATCCAGGGCCTGGCATTTTCTGTCAGGATCTTCAGGTTGCAGTGGACAAACGTCTTTCACGCCTTTCCACCGCTTCCTCTAATCCAGAAAGTACTCCTCAAGTTAGTCTCAGGGGACCAAGATGATTCTCATTGCTCCTTCCTGGCCTCAGCAACTATGGTTTCCTCTACTCAACAGTATGTTGGCAGCCTCTCAGGACCACTTCCTTTGCAAATCAGTCTTTGACTCAGGGTTTGATTGGTCCATCCCAACCTGTCACTTCACCTTCATGCTTGGCTCCTGAAGAGATAGAAGTAGATCGGTTCAACATCCTCGTAGAGTCTCAGACATCCTTCTGGCTGCTCGAAGCCAGCCACCGAAAACGACGCCCCAAATGGAAACGTTTTTCTTCTGGTGTGCAAAATCCTCTTGGAATCCTTTTCCTGTCCTCCTGGCAAGGTTCTGGAGTATCTTTGGACCTGTCAAACTAAGTCTCCAGTACTCCACAGTTAAAGTTCACCTTAGTGCCATCTCAGCGTTCCATGAGCCGGTTTCTTCCTTAACTCTGGCTCAGTTACCTATGAAGAGATTTCTTAAGGGATTCTCCATACCAGACCCCTATTAAGCGTCCAGTTGCAGCCTGGGACATTAACCTGGTGCTGGCACATGCTCACCGGAAGCCTTGAACCCTTGGCTACCTGTGAGCTAAAATTTCTTACCTGGAAGACTGCCTTCCTGGTGGCCATTACCTCAGCCCAGGGGTCTCTGAGATACATGCCTGGTTACGGACCCTCCATTATACTGTATTCCATAAAGACAAGGTAGTTCTCCGTACTCATCCTAAATTTCTTCCCAAGGTTGTGTCAGAATTCCATCTAAACCAACCTCTGGTACTTCCCACTTAGCTAATTTCCAAAATGAAGGAGCAGGCTCTTCATTCCTGGATGTTAAGAGAGCCTTGCCGGTTCTATTTAGAATAGAACCAAGGATGTTCGTAAGACTCAGCAACTATTCGTTTCTTTCAGCGACACCGGCTGGGTCAACCTGTCGCTATTAGATGCATCTCTTCATGGTTAGTGGCATGCCTTCGTCATTGCTATTCCATGGCTCTAGCCAATTAGAAGGTAGAGTGTACGCTCACTCTACTAGGCGGTCATGCGCATCCCTAGCGGAAATTCGCAATGTTCCAATTGCAGATATATGCAACGCCGCCACCTGGAGCTCGGTGCATACCCTCAAGTAAGCACTATGCATTGGATGTTCATGCTAGGCGACATTCCGCATTCGGCAGAACTATCCTTAATGGGCTTCTATCTTAGACGTGAGCTCTGGCTCTCCTGCCGACCTTTTGGGGGATTATCAGCTTGGTACTCTCCCACTAGTGTGAATGAGTGGTGGAGACTTATGTCCAGGAAGATAGGAAAATTACGTACCTACCGTAATTCTTGATCTTCTTGGACGAGTCTCCACCACTCATTCACACGCCCACCCTCCATCCCCTGAGCTCACCGCTGTATTGGTCTTCACTCCCTCAAATCTTTAGGCCGTGAGGACTTCTTTACTGACCCTTCTTACACGGGTCATACTGGACTATCTTATGTCCGTTTTTAATGTTAGGGTTTACTCTTTACGTTAGTTGCGCTGCACCTCCTGGTAAAAAAGGTACTGAGGCGGTTGGAGGTCGTCGCCGAGATGGTCATTACGCCGAGCCGCTGCTCACGGCCGGTGTCTCGTAGCGCATGTCTCTCACGCTGACCCTCCAGCAAAAAGTTTGCTCGATGGGTCTTAGTGCCTCTGGCGCTAATCCCACTAGTGTGAATGAGTGGTGGAGACTCGTCAGAAGATCAAAATTACGGTGGTCACGTAATTTTTCCTTTCTCCCCACCTGGAACCCTGATCCTCATTAATATTGCTTGTACACATGTCCTGGTGGTCCAGTGGCACCCCACCCAGCTCCTGTCAGGCAGCAGCACACCCACCTGCATACCACCATGGCTGCTGAATGACTGCTTACAGTAGCAGCTGTAAGCCCATTGGTCCAGTGTACTACTGTAACCTGTTCCGTGGGCAGATATGTTTGGGGGCACTGTACCACCAGGGAAATGTGTACAGCAATAACTGATCAGGGTTGCAGGCAGGGTGGGGAACCACTAGACCACCAGGAATGTTAAATATAAAATCATGATCGGGGTTACAGGCAGAGGACCACTAGACTACCAGGGAACATTTCCTATTGTATTGTGGCTATGGGGTGGGAGGGGGAACCACTGGACCACCAAGGCTGTTGTGGGCTTTGCAGTGTGGGGTGGGGCAAGTGGTCACCCATGGCTGGTGGCTGCTGTATTGCGACTTGCAGTAGTACAGCAGCTCGCATGTTTGTGTTTTTATATAAACTCTTTGCTCATTATCGTGCAGCACATCCCAGGGGTGTGGCAGCCTATGTGCTGCACATCTGGGCTGAATATCTGGATGTGATGCATGGGCATGCCCCCTGGAGATGCACTGCATACATTATCTTTGGCCCTGGTGCAGTGGGAATTGCACTACACTTTCAAATGTTGCCCTAGGGTGTATTTCTGGGGTTGTGCAGGTGCAATCCCTTTGAATATCCAGGCAATTGTGCAAATCCTGCATAGTTATAGTGCAGTCCCCCATGTACAAAAGTATGCCATACCATTTGATGGAGTTGGCACATTTCCAGGTTGGGGGGGACTTTCTTGGTGCAATTCACTTGGTGTACCTCTAAGAAATGGTCTCTTTCATTCTGTTCTCCCTCTTCTTCTCTCCTCCCCCAAAAAATATTTCTCTGGCATTGGCATGACAGCTATGTCTGTCAGGTTGGCTATGCTAGAAACAAACTGGAGTCTTAACTGATCCCTTTTTTGAACTCTGTTCCCTTCTGTGATGCACACTCCTGTCACCTGATCACTATACAGATGGTCTGTTGCACTTTATCAGAATCCACATGGGAGGGGTCTCCCTTCGGACAAGGCAGGCAGTTTCTGAAGTCCAGTGCAGAATTTGGACCTTGTTGAATACAGCATGATGTTGGAACTGGTGACTACTAGGTGGTTTAATCGCATGTGCTAGACCATAGTTTCCAACTTGCCAGACTTTGGTGGAGCCGGTCATAGTAGATGGAACCAATGCATGTTGATTGGCTAAGATTCTTGGGTCAGTTGCATGTATCCATATTGCTCTTGGTGTATGGCAGAATGGTGAATGTTATGCATGGAAGTCCTTGTCTAGAATAGTGTGGGGTGCTGCAGTACTGGTCACCCTACAGCACAACAACTTACAGAATGCAGCTACATGTTTTTTATTGGCTATTTGAGCTGAAAACTACTTTAACCTACAGAAATGAATCTGATCCTGCCAACAACCCTCTCATGCCCTCTGAGGGGAGCAGAGTATCTGAAATGGGTTTGTAACATGGCATAAATCTGCACACTGAAATATTGAATTTCTATTTGCCTAAATATAATGGGTGGCACTACATCACAAACTGGTTTAATTCCCAAGTAGAACATGGTTTGTGATGTAGTATCTTGACTATCCTCCATGGGCAAAAGCAGTCTACAACCATTAATTCTCCACAGAAGATGGAGATACTGGTTTCTTCTGAGCACTTATTTCTTGCACAGGGTTTTTCATTTTCATGTTTTCAACATAGTTTTGTTGTTGCTGGTGTATCTCTGACTTACTAAACATTCTACAGGTCAACTTGACATACACTATGACGATAAGTTTTCAGAACTGAACAGTTGCATACTGTTACAATCACTTGTAATCTACTGATATGTAAGCTGCTTTTAGTGCAGTATCTGTGGCCCTAGAATACACATTGTGTCCCTGCACTTCACATGAAAATTATTGTGGTAGAGTGGAAAAAAGTTGGTTAAAACTCAAAGCACTTGGTCTGCAAACTTTTTTCAGATTGGCTCAACTCTGTACATTTGGGAAGGAGGGCTGTGCTGCTAGCATTGTTTCACAGCCACATATTGGTCTGCCAAGGAACTGCAGGAACAGAACATGATGTACCCTAGCACAATCCTATCATGTAGTGAAACATCTTGTAATACACACGGATGAAAATCGAGGAACCTAGTATAGAAAGTTAGCTGCACAGTTTTGCAGAGTTAATGCTGTGATGTTAGAAAGATTACAGCTTGTAATGAGAAGTTTGCAAAACTGAAGTAGCAACCACAATATTTCCAATAAGTGTTCCAATTGTGTTGTACTGTGTACACCATGTTTAACAGCTTTGCATAAGGCATTCAAAACTATCTGTTCACAAAATTAGTCCTATGATCATTGCCATGTTACAAGAGGATTAAGCCACTCAAGCATAGGTCTACTGTGGAACTAATCAATGATTGGGTCATTGAAGGCACTCTGGTTTGGGGAAGTTAGGGCAAGAAACCATGGATTAATTCCACAGTAGAGCCATCTGTTTTCATGGCTTAATCCTTAGGTTGGATGCCCATAACCTGTAAGATGGGTTTTGGTATACAGGCAAGCCTTGTTTCATATGACAAGGGAACCTCTCAGGCTTTGCTCGGGGCTCTTGTTAATCTGTCTACAGATGTACTTGTTTATGGCTACCCATTCATTATCCTTTGGAAACTGTCTTGCCAAGGGTGAGCTACATGTGAAGATTTTTTTGAGATGGCACAGATGGTAACTGAGGTGGGGGTTATAAAGTTTAAGGGGAAATCAGTAAGAGTGGTAGAGGGACACTTTAAAGGGAAGGTCTATGCAGTGGATGAATGCACAAAGTGCTTGTGGCCATCTTGGGGTGCTGAACTATTATACAACACTACTCCATTTCAGCAAGAGTAGTGGTAGAGAATGCTATAGGATGATCAATGAAATGGAGCATTTGCATATTTATGAGCTCAGATCTCATGAGAGCTCAACTCAGTTGGGAGCTAGGAACAATTTCCAGGTCATACTATCCAGTGAGCCTTAGTAATGTGTGTGCTGTAATTTGCTCCTTTTCTTGTATGAATCGACCCATGTAGAGGTGGGGTCATAATATATATTATTGCCCTGGATTAGGAGATGAAGTGGTTCATTTAGCTAATTTGGACCAATAAAGTGGAAAACTATGGGAACACTGGCTTGGTAGGAGCCATATTGAGCCTTCCTAGGAATAGGGACCATTTTAATGTCCCTCTTATTGCCTATAGCAGGAACTATTGCCATTTCCCTAAGGGGATAAATAGCAAAACTGTATTCTAGATTCTTAAGTGGCAAAATCGCAAGTAAACCCAGCATCCGATGAGGATGAGTTTGGGGGAGAGGAAGATGTGTTACAGTATCACTTAGCTTTTTATGTTTGCTTGCACGCATGTGCAGGAAACATAGTGCCATCATCAGAGTTTTTGGAGGTGTGGCACCAGTCTTACAGTTCAGTCGTTTGCAGGCACGGCCGCAGTTCTCCAATGACCGCTGCAGCTGGCTATGGCCACTGCATTTTCAACTACTGTCATATAGTTGAAAGGGGGAGCTATGCTTCATCGAGTAATAAGAGATTGCATGCTCGTGTATGGTCCCCATACACACGCATACTGTGTTCATGCTCTTCTCTCCCCCCCCCATATGCACACTATATAGCTGATGTGGTGCCCAGTCGACACTGCTGCGCTCCAACAGAGTTCCAGATACCATGCTGGGAGCCCACCCCAGCGTAGCAACAGATCGTATGGCTGGGGGTGCCTAATCCCATCGGTTCTTTCTCTTCTCCCCCAAAGAAACTACAGGATGCCATGCTGGGGTGTGTACCCCAGCATGGTAACAGATCATATGGTCAGTGCTAAATCCCTATCTGCTCCACAGCCACCCCAAACAGCTTCAGCTGCCATGCTGGGAGCCCACCCAGCATGGCAAACATCCAGTGTCATTTAAGTTTTAAAAAAAAAACTTCCTTGCTGACTGTCCTGACCCAGTCTCTTTTCTCTTCTCTCCCCCAAAAAATACTTTTTCCCCGAGCTTGGCATGACTATTTTCCAGGAACATGTCTGCACTCTTCAAAGTTGACCATGAACTGAGGACATGCTGGAAAGCTGTGTAATGTAATAAGGTTTTCAGCTTTAGTGTATATCTAGGGCATTTTGGGAATTTTTCACCAAATTTTCAACACGGGTGTTTTTGGACCCCACCTCATGAATTGTCACTGTCATAGCATTAATCAGCCCTGAAAGGTGATTTTGTGGTCACTGCACAGAACCACCTTTTGGGACCGATTTATGAAATGGCAGTGTCACAGTTCATGAGGTAGGCCCTCAAAACCCATGTTGAAAATTTGAAGAAAAATTCTCAAAATGATTTGGGAACAGCACACCTGCTTCTATGTATGCTTGTAAGTTCATGAATTTTCAATATGTTCACTCCAGATTTTCAACATTGCCATTTTACCATACCTCCTTATGAGCAGTACAGCTGTCATTTCTCACATGTGACCAAAATGTGTTTCCATGCATATAGCGCATAGTGGTGCAGTCGGTGTGGAAATCAATGTTCAGGACAGATTAAGACTGTTCATGAGCAGAAGTGTTAAAATGGCTGTTAAAAATTTGGTGAAATACGCCCATAAAATGATTTGAGTGACCTTTGTGCAGTTTCCACGCACCCTCATAACTTCATGGATTTCTAAAATTTTCAGTCCAGATTTTCACCACTGGCATTTTTCCACACTTCTAAACAGTACAGCTGTCATTTTTCACACCGTGGCTGAAATGTGTTTACACACTTCCAGCAGAGAAAGTGGGGTTGCTGTGGAAAATCGCTGTTCGGGACTAAGAAAATCACAGTGCCACTGCTTATAAGCGGAGGTTACAAACTCCCTGTGTTGACAATCTGCTGTGTGTTAAAATTTAGACCCTCTCTAACCTAGAGAACTCTGGGAGAGAAAGGGAGAAACTATTTATGGCTTCTAAATGCAAAGATATTTCTCTATATAGTGAAATAAGTGGGTTGAAGTTTGAGATAAATACAATCTACAGTCTAAAAGCTGAATACTCTTTGAACTTCTACCTACTGGGAAGTAGGAAAGCGTCAAGGTAGACTACTTGCCCATAAAGTAAAAAAAAAAAAAAAAAAAAATTACAGGACATGTTGAAAGTAGCCACTATCGGGAACTCTTCTGCCACCCCACTATTAACCTGTAGGCAAATTGCATCTTTGTATCAATCTGAGAAATCCTTTTCAGAAAATGCCTTTCAAAAATTTTTTGTTGGGGCTGCATTGCCCCAAATTAGTGATTAGGACAAACAAACCCTAGAGAAGCCCATCACTAAAGACTAACCGAATTAAGTGGTCAATTCTGTGCCCTGAGAAAAGCATCTGGTATTAATGGCTTCACTGAGAATTTTATAAAGCCACAATCTCTAATGTTCCAAGATTACTATACATATCTTTATGTGCTCAGCAGTTTGATTCTCCTTGATTCTATGAAATATCTGTCATTCCCCAATAAAGTGAGGGGACCTGCTGTGAAATTTACTGTCCCAGCTCCTTAATCATGTAGATTGAATCCATTATTATTTTAGCTAAAATTTTAGTCGTCTTATAAAAAGATTTATCCATTGAGGCCAAGTAGGTTTTATACAAGGTTGTCATGGCACAGACCATCTTAGAAGATTCTAAATTAAGTACACCTGCCATGCTTTTGTCATTCTGTGAACAAGGCCTTTGACCACATAGAAAGGACGTGCATACATTTTAGTTTGGATTTTTTGGCCCCTATATATGCAGTCTTGTTAGAATTTTGTACACAGGTGCTACAGCTGGTGTTAGTTAATGGAGTTTCATTGCAAACATTTCTGTTATACGGTGTACAAGACAAGACTGCCCATTACCACCTTGTTCATTTTGGCTCTTGAATCTTTGAATATAATTATCTACTATTTTAGGCATTAAAGTCGGTGAGGAATTTAAATCAACTGCTTATACAGACAATATCCTTTATCTCTCAGTAAGTCAACACCCTTGCACCTTTTCCCATTATTAAAAATGTTTGAGTTCTCTGGGTTTAAGGTTAATTGATGCAAATCTGAATCTTTACATCTGTTGGGTATTGTAGACTATAAACATAACAGCATATGACACAAATATCTGCAAGACCGGGATCAGATATTTAGGAATCGTACTATATAAGGATCTCAACTGTGTGATTAGGAAAAATATGCTGCCACTCAGGGAAAAAAAAAAAATTCTCATTTCCAGATCTGTTTGGAAATGCAAACTTCTCTCAGTGCAGTTTAGCCCCTGTAAGGCAGGATTCAAACCATTAATATGATGGTTACTCAGAATATTTACTACATTCATCTTCCCCCTAAATATTCACTTATACATTTGTAACCTCCCCTAAAAGTGTAGGGCTTACCTTTAGCCACTGGGGTCCGCCTGCTGCTCACTGCCAACAGTCTGGGTCCTGTGCACCTCTGAACCTGCCAGCCCTCTAACGTTTTCTGCCAAAAGGGAGTGCCAGAGGAGCAAAGATGAAGACTGCCATGCAGCTGAACCATAAATGTGAGTTGGCAGTTCACACGGTTGTGCATTTTCATTTAGGAGCTGCTCCTGTGGCAAAATGGAGGTCTCCTCCATGCTCTGGGACCCCTGAATCAGTGTCCAGAGACACAAAGGAGGGACCATAGTTGCCCTAATAACTTTTTTGAAGTGCTATTAAGCACATGTAAATGAGATGGCAGCCATGGCTGCTGGGAGCTGTAGTTCCTGTGCCACTAATGCACTGTATAAGCTATGTGTATGGTGTGGGGAAGGGGGATGGCTTAGAGCAGTGGAGTAAACACCCACATAAAAGCATCTACAGCCACCATTCCACCACTGTACATTAGAGGACAGTGTGGGATATCAAATTAGGAATGCTGCCGGACTCTGCAATTTAAGCTTAAAGATGGGACTGCATTATGACGATGGACAAACTGTTTTGCCAGCACCCATATTTGGACACTTTGACCCCAATGCCAGCCAATCAGAACTCGTAGAAGCCTTTGAAGGACTGAGAGATGGCTTTTGGGAGAGGGACGGTACAATGTGATTGGTGCCCAAATGAGGACCAATATGGAGTGGAGTAACATAACAGCCCTGTTGGCTAATTAGAGGCTGCAATTTGTCAAAGAAAGACTGTTGCGGCTCAAGGTAGTCATCCATGAGCCCTTGAGTGAAGGAGGGTTCTGTGGTAGTTGGTTGGAAGCCCTCAAGCCAGTCAGAGGGGCTCAAGACTGTCTCCCCAGACTGGAGAAGTTCCTCATCTGCCGAAAGAGGTTTGATCAACCTTGAAGCCAGGGTGAATACTGCCTGCTGCTCCTGTCTAACAGGCATTTAATGGTGAAGCCTGGCAGTGGAGTGACTCTCAGCAGATCCTGATTAGAGTTGGAGGAAGCTGTCTGTTTCTAAGGGGAGCACCCTGCTTTGGTATCCCCTGAAGTGTCCTGCCTGCCTGAAGAGATGTCTGGGCTGCAGACTGACAAAACTAGAGAGACTGTCCCTGGGAGTAGCACCCAGCATTTTGCATCTTCTGGTCATCATCACAACTAGCCAGCAGGGTCACTGAAGTTTCTGGTTGAAGCCAAGAGGAAAAAATAAACTGTTACCCAGGTCCCTCAGGCCCATGAGGAGATCACAAGAAAGGAAGCCATTGAGAGGCCTCTTGGGTGACCACTGCATATAAAGGCCTTGGAGGCAAAGCTTGGAAAGGCTTGACAGATGAACACCAGGATTCTTCAGCCCATCAACCAGCATAGCAGTGTCCTGCATTCTACTGTTGGGGTGCACCACCTACTGGGTTGATATCTGCCGCTTGCAGCTGGTGCAGAATTCCACAGCCTGGTTGTTGATGGGGATTCCTAGGTCTTCCCATATCACACCTGTGCTGCTGGTTCAGTGGTGGATCACCTTAAAAGTCAGTTCATTGACACATAAAGCCCTACACAGACTGGGCCCTCGCTACCTGAAAGAGCTTCTGGTTCCTTATCACCCTGAACAACCACTCTACTCGTCTGACGAGGGGTTGCTGGAGATTCTGAGGGTGTCTTTAAAATCTGCTGGGGCCCGGGCTTTTATGTTCATGGCCCCTACCCTCTGGAATTCTCTACCCCATCGCATTAGGGAGTGCATGACAATGGGGGATTCAAACGGGCTTAAAAACTTTTTTTTGTGGTAAAAGGCATACAGTGATGAAGATTGCAGATTTTGATTATACTGTGAATTTTAATGGGATTATAAAATTGTTTTATCTGTTTTAATTGTACTGCGCCTTGACATTTGATAGGTGCATTAAAAATAAAGTATATTATTATTACTCCGATACTTGCATGGTTTAGTTGAAGACTAGCTCCAACAAAACTCCAGCCTATTTGCTTCACATAGACTTTTCACCAAACTGCGAGTAAGCAGGGCTGTCCTGTAAAAGACTTGGGGGAACTGTTAAAAAGAATTGTTATAGCCTGCTACAGTTAAAGTTCAGAGCTACAGTTAGTTTATTATCTGCAACTTTTAACTGCATCAATGCTGGCCACCCCATGGCAACAACAGGCCTGCACCAGTCTGAGGTACCTCAGCATAGGACTAGTGGGTCTGGTACCAGATGAGAGGGTCTGTGTATTCACAGGTTGCATGCTGGTGGGAGTTGGGCACTGTTGTTTACTGTCTAATGTTCATGTTATTCTCACAGAGCATTTATCTGCCATATAATTGCATGCCTAATGTTCTGTTTATTTCTGCTCCAGGTATCCCCTATCTTTTCCTGTCTCAAGTGAATAAATATTTGGTTAACCTTTTTTATATTGGAGTACATCAAATGTAGTATTACCAATTGCATGGTTACCACTGAGTTGCAAGGTCAAGTGCATTTCTATGTGCAGGGTGTCTGAGGAAGGGAGGTGGGTAGGTATAGCATCTCAGGGGATTGAACCAAACTACCAACTGACCCCACAAAAAACTTACTTCTGGGTGGAGGTACAACACTTTATTGTGAAATCATTTGGAAACAAACTCCCAGACCATCTCGAAAAGAGCCCAGGCCTCTCAACCTTGACTGTACACACAAGGCAAGGCTACGTAGCCCATTGATGCATAGCACCTGGTTACACATTTATAAAAAGATCTAGAATATCATTCAGTCCCTTCTTTGGGAACAAAAATCTGTAAGAATCTCCATTAGCAAACTAAAACAACCTGAACATAAAGGAGGCTTCTTCATACCTAATTTTAAATTATGCCGCGTGGCATTTATCATGGGAAGTTTTATAAGAACAATGTGGATTGATGGCTCGGATAATCTGCCAAGTTGTTTTATATTGAAAAGCACTTATTAAAAAGATTAAATCCTAAAATGATATTGTTTGGTGGGGTTCCCAGCCCTTTAGAGATACATGCTATGATGGCTCTTACACATAACCTCTGGATTAAAGTCTCCAAACTCCTAAAATGGAGTTCCTTACCTCCCCACATTGTCCACCATGAAATAAATACTTAATTCAGTCTGATAATGAACCTCTGAATTAGATCTCTTTTAAGTCATAAGGCATTCTCACACATAGGGATTGTATTGGTTCCTCCCTTGCCACAACTACAACCTTTACTCATCTTAAAAACAAATCTAGTCTGTCCAGAACATAATTCCATAGATACTTACTACTTAGAGATACACTCGGGGATAAAGGGAACCCTGATATCTTGGACATCTTCTCTAACTTTTCTGGGTATAGGGAAATATATGATCTGTTATTAGATGCATCTGATAAGACTATTGATACCTTTCGTCAGAGTTGGGAAAAGGAACTTCAAATTGATATTTCAACTGATGAATGGTGTAACAGTTGGACCTTTACACTGAGAGCCTGCAAAGAGTCAAAGGGCAGACTGATTCAGTATAAAATAGCCAATAGATAGCATTACAACCCACTGAAATTGTATGATCAAGGTGGGTCACCCACTTTAGGGTGAAAACAAACCAGACACGGAAAATACAAATGTAGGCAAAAGACCAAGAGCAACATGCATGACTGCCAATTGAGTCACGTCCCCTGGCAGATCAAATACCGCATGTTGCTCTCACACCCTTGTGTAGCCTGAATAATTTCCCATGGAGGGGGCCCCAACTCCACATACTGCATTGTGGGGGCTTCATCCCCACAACCCCTCAAATATATATATAAATGCCCCCTACCCTGCACACATTGTGGGGGGAAAGGACCACAATTAGGGCCCCATGGGCATGATGCTCACATTCGCTGATGTGAAGAAATCCTGACCGCTCACAAGACATTCACCCTAACCATGATGCCCACATTCTGACACCCTCTTTCCTGTGCTCTATTAATGATATATGGGTTAACATTTGTCAACAGAATCTAATTGTTGAAGATGTAATGCAGATGAGGGTACTATATCCCATATTCTTTGTAAATGTGACCAGCTCCTTTTTGGGAGGAAATCTGTTTGGCATTTCAAAGTATTCTAGACATATCCCATACTCAATGCTTGGCATAGATTCTGATCTTTCTCACATAGATTTACACAAAAGACTATGCTTACATATCGCTTTGATTTCTGCTAAGAGTCTAATCTTCAGACATTTGAGCCAGTCATTTCCCCCAACTTTTGTAGAATGTCTTACAGAGGACATAAAATCATTTTTTAGCTGGCGGCTGTTTATAAAGTTCTTATTTTCAGAAATGATATGCATTCACCTACATTATCCATATTTAACTGTACTTGAATAAAAAGTTATAATGTATGGTAAGTGCTTATTAACCACCATAATCAGCAGTCACACAGCTTTGTTATGCACCGATTAGAAGTTCCAAAGTGTGGTTAACAGCTTTTAAAATTCTAAACAGTGGCATAACAAAAAAGAATGCACCAGAGTTCCATAATTCTCACACATAGAATGCAAAGAGTGTTTTTTTGACCATACACTATAAAAGATGATGGCTGGGGATCTGGTGACAACCATGCTGAAATCACCTCTCGTGGTTACTAGGTCTACAGTAAACCTCTTGAGCTGCTCTCTCGAGGTTTACCATGCTGCCCTAGCAACCACTTGAGGTGATTACAGCATGGTTATCACCCGCTCCCCAGCCATTATCCTCTATATAGCGTATACTAGAATGTTGTTCTGTATAGAATTCCATCCCTTTCAAAATGCTGTTCTACCACATTTCCAATGTTATGGAATGCTGTTCTACCCTACTGTGGCAGAACAGCGTTCTAGAACCTCTAGAGACTGCATGAGTCAGTTTCACTTTGAAAGCAAAAGAACTCACAAAACACATTTTTCACACAGTACTACACGCTATAAAAAATACAGGTTGAGCAACTCTATGCATAACCAGTGTGTTTTGCCACCTCGGGATTCTGATTCCCATGGACCTCTCGAGCTTCACTGTTGAGGTCAGAGAGAATCAGAATCCCTCTGTGGCAGAACACACTGGTTCTGCAAAGCTGCCCATCTAGTATTCTCTATGTATTTGCATTGTCTTGTTTTTATGGGCAGTATTCTATTACAGTTCTTCTCTTCATGGCACCAATAATTAGGAGTTTTAACTATGTCATAGGTTGTGCACAGAACTCTAAACGGGGTTCTGATGGGTCAGCAGCTTATACTTGGCATTCCATACACAAATTGTGATGTAGTAAAAACTCCACAAAAGTGATTCCATGAAGTGAACTGTAACAGGATGCTGCCCATAAAGACACAACAATGCAAACTACAGTTTCACCTATCACTTTTTGTTCGGGTACAGTTGAATATGGATACTTTTGGAGAATGCATATCCTTTCTAAGAATAAGAACTTTATAAACAGCTGTCAATTAGCACAATTTTCCTGTCCCCTTTAAAGGGCTGTCAACAAGAGTTAGTTATGAAAGAATGGCCAGCTCCTCTTAGTCTAGATTAGATAAGTTCAATGGAACGTAGAACTCTTTTTCTATACTCACAGTTTTGTAAGTTACACAATTTCATTTAATACCTGTAATGACATTTCGATGTTAGATTGTCTTAACACACCATCCCTGTATTTATTTTTAGTGTCTTTATCTTTGATCACTCCTGTTCTGTATTTGATTATCATTGTATCCTATTTATTATTTTATTAAGGGGGCAGTATAGCACAGTGGTCTAAGGCTCTGAGCTGCAAACCTGGAGACCTGGGTTTGAATCTCACAGCCTCCACTTGCATACTGTGTGACCCTGAGCAAATCACTTAACTTCCTTGTGTTCCCAGGTTACACCTGTAAACAAGCTTCAGCTTAGTGTGTCTCTCCTGGTTAAAACAAAAATTTACAGTTCCTTATATATATGGTTAAAACATTTGCTATTGCTTTTGAAAACTCAATAAAAAATTAATCGCAAAGACATTTTTTGCCCAGTTCACCTCTAAAAATAGAATGAATTTCTAGTGAGGAACCTGGTAAAGTAAACGTAAAGCTAAATATATAATTCGTATACCTGCCATGCTATTTTCCTTGTATCCTCTGACTTGCTATAATGTCATGCTATGCTTTTCATAAATGTACAGTCATCTGTATTATAGCTTATTATGGCTTGCTTCTCACTGTATATGATTTATCGCTGCCTATAATGGTATATATACCACTATGAATTTGATTTTTTTTATTGTCAACCAGAAATTCCTTTTAAATGAGCATAACTCACCTTTGCATACATATGCATTCATCACTATGAACACCCACTAGAGGGAGCTATTACACTATCAACTTTAGTGGTTATAGTGTTGGTATAAGCTTTTGTACCTGTGTACTTTTCCTCTCTTCTTTCCTGTGATATCCCTGTCTTGAAGCACCATACATTCCTGCTCTAGCCTGTACACCTCTGACACACGTTTTGTGTAGATCGTTTACACAATTTATGCAGGATAGCCTAAATGAGATGTAAAATATTTTACTAGCAATGGAGTCTTATTTATGAGCCAGTTCTGCACACCCTGTGTTATAACTGATCGCTACTGTAATTAAGATATTGGAGCTAAACTATTTTGTAACTGGGATGGAGCAGTACACCTTGAACCTGAACTCTAGGGACTTGCTGAAGTTCAAAGGTCTGAGGCTCTGGCAGCATCAAAGCTTGGGACCTCCTGGCTCACATGTAGGAGCTCTAACCATTAGGTGGCACTGTTCACTAATGGTGAACAGTGGTGTTGCACTGTCACATGCCAACTCTGCCACAAGCGATGAGGAGAGCTTTATGTTGGCTATTCTGAAATGAGCAGCAGGTTTTCTTAGTTGCCATTAGAGAACCATGACATAATTCAGTAGAAGAGGAGAAGGCAATGTGGCTCAATGGTTAGAGCATAGAACAGTGAACCAGAAGACCACAGGTTCAAATCATACTTCAGCTGCTAGGTCACTGGGTCAACTTTAGCAGATCAGCTGACCTCTCAGTGTGCTTTTGTTCTGTAAACTGGGTACCTGCAGGGCTCTGTTATAAATTAAATGTTGTATCTTGGTCTAGATTGGGTAAATAAACAACATTTAAAAAAAGGCATGCTACCTGCATTTTCAGCATGGAAAGAGATTTGGATTCTATGAGGGTTGGGGGGATTTAACATCTGCTGCTATACGTGTAACTCCCCTAATGGGGGTTCCCAAAAAATCTTCCATGAGCTTGCCTAAATGATCACTGCCAGGCTGGTGTCCTGCGTTTTAGCAGTTTAAATGTGATTACCAGAGTCTGTATAGCCTTTGTGTACTGTCTCTTTAAGAGCTGCATGATTGCAGTTTAAGTAATCTGAGAGGTAGCTCTGCTGAAAGATGTAACTATTTGCTGAAAATCATTTTGAGTGATAATGATACTGTAGTTTGTCTAACCTGCCTTCTTTATAGCAAGGACTATTTTGTTCGTCTCCACCATCTTGGTCCTGGACTGCAGATTGGACCAATCAGTTCTCATGGGACCTAAAATATAGCCAGACTACAGGAGCTGTCTGTATTCAAAAATCTGTAGGAAATGTAGTTTGGGGTTTTTTGCTCCTGTTTTGCAACTGAAGGGGGAGCTCTTGCTTTGACTGACAGCCAAATCAGCCAACCAAACCTTTTGGATCTTGTGGAAGTCCCAGGCTGCTTGCAGTTTTTATTTAGTTCTGAGCTGGGAAGTGAAATAAGAAGAGCTCAAGTGTATTTTGGGCAGCAATCCTGAGTGGATTTGCATAGGAATACTGTGAAAGGGCTGAGTTTTTGGCTTGCATGTCTGCTACTGCTCTTGAGAGGGACAGAAAAGAATTATTTTGGACTAAATCCAAGTTTGTGTGACTAAAGTAAGCTACTGAAGTGGGCCAGGCTCAACCTGAAGAAGACCGAAGATTTTGCTGAATGCGATCGGCCTGTCAGGAGTTCCAGCTACCCCTAAGCTCCTGGTGTGTGCAGAGACTTTGCGATTGTGACTGGGGAGCACTTTGCCTGGTACAGTAGAATTCCTGTACATATAAATGTGCTATGAGCTGCTAGTAGGTTGTGAGTTAGCTCCCCACTGTGTGAACTGTGTTTTGCTTGCTGGAAGCTGTATTCAGCCCAAAATGGACTGCATAATTTGTCTCCATGTGGTCTGGGCCTTCCCAGACTGGCCCAGCCAGACTACCCACTGCGCAGAGAAGCCATCAACGGGAGACCTGCCTGGGGATCAGCCCCCTGCTCCACGCTTGAACCGGAATGACACCTCTGAGACTCGTGTGGGCCCTGCTTCTCCTGGCATTCCAGATCAACCACCTGCAGTCTCGATTTTCGTCCAGTCTTGGGTATCGTGAGTAAATACCAGGGTAGCACCCTGCAACAACAGCTTAATCTGAGTGTGTCATCAGATTGTCTTGTTTCATTTCCTTTACAAACTGAGCCCTCTGGCTCTAGATTACAAATAAATGTGTACTGTGCATGTTGTGTTTTCCATCACTCCAACAAGCTGCAACCCCGGGCAACAGTCCTGGCTAGCCCATCTTTTCTCCACTTGGGTACCCAGAAGTGTGACTGTGTGGGGGACTCAAAGCACATGCATAACTGCTTGACTGATATAATCTTTAAGCTAATTAACCTGATTTTGCCCCTTCCTTGTTCAAGTCCCCTGAATAAATCAGATCTAATTTTTACTGCATGTGATCTAACTGTGGTTCCAGTTTGTGCCCAAAGTACTGTGATGTTACTATTTGCTGTGCATAACCTTGTTTTACAGGGGGTCCCCAGGGTCGAGCCAGAGGAACCAGCCCTGAGGGTAAGTGCAACCATTGTGGGTAATTGTGTGGTGTACCAGGGGTATTGTGAAAGTGATTATTGTACAGCATTCAGGCCTCTAGAGGGGAAAGAGGGGGATTACGGTATCCTGGAGGGCTGTGCCCAGGTTAGCTTGACCACTACCAACCCTGACCTCTGGGTAGAGGCACCCGTTTCAGAACTCAGGCCCTTAACCTGCTACTAGCCAAGCAGGCAGGGGTAGTAGCCCTTGAGATAGTGCCACCTAGGGGTTACATCTGTAATGCTTATAGCAACTGTTAATTGCCTGCTGCCCACTGCCACCTCCAGATGGCTGCACCAAAAAAATAAAGCCTTAAATCCCTGCCGCCCCATAGACCAAGCCCCACTCTGGTGAATAATGTATCAGTTGTCAGGGTTTCTACTAACTGCAATAGCATATGTACCAGACTAGGCCCTCTCAGGGCCATCACTGAAACTGTCCTTGTCCCTTGAATGTTATTGTTTGATCAAGCTCCCCTGAGCTAGATGATGTACCTAAATGTAAAAGCTGAGGGGGCAGAGGATTGGAAGGGCACTTGTGAGGGTACAGAGGGCACTTTTTCTAAACTCGTTTTTGCCATACAAAAATTAAAAGTGGTGGGCTGCCACCCCTCTTGTCCCCTGGTTCCTACACCTATGCGTGGAACCTTTAGAAAAGAGTACTTACTGCTCAAAGGCGTATCTCCGAAAATCAAATAAATAAACAAACATGCCTTGGGGAATTGGAAATCTGGATCTGATTTCAGTTACAGCACTCTTTATTAGGATTTTCAGCTGGCAATTACAAAAAAACAGAATTGGACAATTCAGATTCTGCATTTCTGAGCATTACAAGACGATGATCTTGCATTTCATTTTAATGTGCAGAGGAAGAAAAAGTGGAACATAAACACAGATCACCAGAAAAATGTTTCAAAACTGTTGTTCCCCTATGATGTCAAGAACAGATGTTCTGGTTTCCAACAACAAATTACCAGTTGACATCAGGAAGAAGGTCTCTATTAGACTATGGTCACAAAAATGTGAATTTCTGGGCATATATATATATAGAATAATGGATGGGGAAGGGTTTGGTATGATAATTTAATGCACACCCGAGTTGTGGGATGCTACATAAACCCTGAGGGCGAAGCCCAAGGGGTTTATCAAAGCATCCCACAATGAGGGTGTGCATTAAATTCTCATATGAATAACTCTCCCCATCTTTTATTTTTTATAATAACAGACCAGCAGTTTTTCTCCAGCAGTTTGTGAGACTGTTTGGCTCCACCCACATACAGAATGTTGGCCAATGAGGCAGCAGCATAGTTTGACTGGCCTGAAAATGATAGAGGGCATTCTCAAAATGGCTGAAAAAGGGGAGATACTGTTGATGGGGACCTGAATATGCCAGATGTTAACTGGGCAACATGGAATGCAGCACATCCAAGAGCAGAGGTAATTCTTGATGCCCTATACAGGGAGCATGCCTTAGACAGCTAAAGGTGGAACCCACTCGGGAGGGAGCAATATTAGACCTGGTACTCTCAAATGGTGAGAGGATCACAAACTTAGAAGTCAGTAGACACCTGGGAACAAGCGACCACTGCACAGTGTGCTTCACAATAAACACAACCATGGAGACAAACCATACAAATACAAGGATACTGGACTTTAGAAGGGCTGACTTTGGCAAAATGGGTGAATACCTGAAGAATGCATTAGCAAATGGCCAGAAAGGAGGGGTGGAAGAACAATGGAGAAAAATCAAAACTGCCATCATGGAGGCAACAAGCCTTTGTGTGAAACAAATAAAACAAAGCGGAATAAAAAACCACTATGGCTCTCAAAAGAAGTGTCAGGGAAGGTTAAGGAGAAAAAGGCTGCATTCAAAAAGTATAAGGAATCACAGACAGAGCACGACAGGGAACTGTATCAATTAAAGCAGAAAGAAGTGGGAAGGCAGACAGAAAAGCAAAGGCTCAAACCGAGGAATGGATAGCCAACTCAGTTAAGAAGGGGATAAAATCTTTATAGGTACATTAGGGAACATAGAAAGGTTAAGGGAGGGATAGGGAAGATTAATAAAGGAGAGGGGAGGTGGGCAGAGGGAGACAGTGAAAAGGCAGAGATAATGAATGAATACTTTTGCTCAGTATTCACAAAAGAAGAAGAGGAGGAGTTACCTAAACCAAACAGTAGAAGCACTCTGGATAGTGGGGTTGATACCAGTCCATTTGAAGAAGAAAGAATACTGAAGGAACTTCTAAAACTCAAGGTGGACAAAGCAATGGGGCCTGACGGGATTCACCCTAGAATCCTAAAAGAGTTAAGGGAGGACCTAGTGACACCACTAACCACACTTTTTAACAAATCATGGGAAGATGGGGTGGTACCTGAGGACTGGAGGAGGGCAGATGTGATTCCCCTTCACAAAAGTGGGAGCAAGGCAGAAGCAGGAAACTACAGACCTGTTAGTTTGACCTCAGTGGTGGGGAAAATGATGGAATCACTTCTGAAAGAAAGAATTGTTGAGTACCTAGAGGCCAGGCGGGGCACTGGACCCAAAGCAGCATGGATTCACAGCAGGAAGGTCATGTCAGACAAATCTAATCGATTTCTTTGACTGGGTGACCAAAGTAATAGACCAGGGGAGGGCTGTGGATATGGCCTTCCTAGACTTTAGCAAGGCATTTGACACAGTTTCGCACAAGATTAATAATCAAATTAGCCAGCCTGGGAGTGGGTCCCAGGGTGGTAGCCTGGGTAGAAAACTGCACAACAGGACACAGAAGGTAATAGTGAATGGAACACATTCTGAAGAAAGGGGGGTTACTAGTGGAGTACCTCAGGGCTCAGTACTGGGTCCAGTCCTCTTCAACGTCTTTATAGGTGACATTACAGGGGGTCTGGAAGGAAAGGTATACCTCTTTGCGGATGACACAAAGATCTGTAACAGAGTTGATACACAAGGGGGGTAGAAAGGATGAGAAGGGACTTGGCAAGGTTGGAGGAATGGTCAGACATATGGCAACTTAGATTCAGTGCAAAGAAGTGCAATGCACCTGGAAACAAAACCAAGGAGAAGAGTACACAATAGCAGGGAGGTACTAACAACAAAAATAATGGAAGGTATCTGGGTGTAGTCATATCAGATGACCTAAAGTGGGTATGCAATGTGAAGTCAGTAGGAAAGCCAGGGGGATACTGGGATGCATGAGGAGGGGCATCACAAGTAGAAAAAGAGAGTGGTTATCCCTCTATACAGACAGTTGGTGAGACCCCATCTGGAGTACTGCTTGCAGTTTTGGAGACCTCATCTATGCAAGGACATAGACAGGATGGAAGCAGTCCAGAGGAGGCAACTAAAATGGTGCAGGGTCTACATCAGCAACCATATGAAGAGAGACTGAGAGTGCTTAATATGTATTCCCTTGATGAAAGGAGGGACAGGGGGACATGATAGAAACTTTTAAGTACCTCAAGGGAATCAAAAAGTCCAGGAGGGTAGCATCTTTCAGAAAAAGAGATGTGTAAGAACAAGGGGGCACAATTTAAAGTTAGAGGGGGGATGGCTCAGGGGTAATGTGAGAAAATTCTTTTTCATGGAGAGAGTGGTGGATGCATGGAACCACCTTCCTGGAGAGGTTGTGGGGTCTAAAACAGTGGAGGAATTCAAACATGCATGGGACAGACACAAGGCAATTATAGTGGGGGGTTGCAGAAAATAGGCTGTTGGTTAACTAGAATCTGCAGCTTATCCAGTAGGTAGGGAAATGGGCAGACTGGGTGGGCCAAGTGGTCCTTATCTGCCGTCAAAGTCTATGTTTCTATGGCTCATGAATGTCATAACAACCAGCCGGTTGTTATGGAAAATATCAGCCTGGTCAGTGCATTGAGAGAAATTGCTGCCCAGTTATTATATATATTTATATTCTTACTACTGAAGATTTATTCATGAAAGTATCCGATGTGTAAAGTAAAAGTAACCTCTAGGAAAGGGATTATTAAAATTGCTAGTGGTAGCCATCTTTATTGATGCAAGTCATTATTATTAAAAATAGTAATAAAAGCTGTTTTAAAAATTTGAGAAAAATATATTGATGGTGAATGTAATGGTCCAAAATATTAATGCTAAATATTGAATAATACATGGGTGTGTGTGTAACCAGAATTTCACACACACATGAGGTGTGGGATACTAGATAAACCCTGAGGGCAAAGCTTGAGTAGTTTATACAAACATCCCACACCAAGGGTGTGTGTAAAATTCTGGTTCTACACACACCCACCCATATTTTTTTTTTATAATTATTGGTGATCATTTTTAATCAGTGTGGGTTGTCATGTTTGAGAAAACGAAAGGGGCAGTTCTGGCGGCATTTGCGTCTGTGTGAGTGTGAGAGTGATTGACAGCTGATGATTACAGCTGCCCAGCTGTAAAGCAAAACAGCAACTGGATGGTTGTAATGCGATTTTTAAGATCTGGTTATCCAGATATTAAAAATGATCAGTAATCATAAAGCTAGAATGAATTTTCTTTGCCGACTAATGGATATTGCTTTAAAACAGGATCTTGTCACCTTAAACTTTAGTTGTTGCACTTCTTATTCCTGCTGTGAGGTCATAATTTTCTGTTAATCCCTCCTTCAGAGGGGGCTTACCTGGACTGCAGCAACCACCCTCCTGAGGTCTCTGGAACTGCTTCCTGGCTCCTTCCCACTTGACTGCATGTGTGGTGGTGGGGGAGGGAGTGCAGCAGCATGGATGTCCTTGGCACCTTCTGCACTCTGTCCAGCAGTGGCAGAGGCTGCATTCTTCAGTCCTGGTCTGCTAGTTCTGGCAGGAGGACCAGGAACACAGGAAGGCCAGTCCTCATTGATGCTACCCAGAACTACCCCATGTGGGCTACCAATATAGCCTAAAAGTTAGAACAATCAGTTGTGAAAGAGCTCGGCCTATCCAGAAGAACTGAGTTTGATTCTCACAACCTCCACTTGCACACTGTGTGATGCTGAGCAAGTTGCTTAACCATGTGGTCCTGGGTCATCCCAGAAAATAGACACTTGTGTCTAGTGGGTCTTACCTGGTTACCAAAGGAAGGGGGGTAGAATTAGTTGCAGCACATATGCAGATGCTCCTTCCTAGTGCTCTCAGCTCTACCCACCCTGCTGGCACACTTGACTCTCAAACCTGCAGCACTGTAACCACCCTAGGCTAACTGGACCATAGTCTAGGAGGACTTAAAAAAAACCCTGGGGCCAGCACACTTAATGGGGGTAAATAAATGAATAAAGACTGGAGCCCAAGGCTCCTCTACAAACCTGGCGGCATCCATTTTGATGACTGCTGACCCCACCATCCATCCAATCAGAGGGCTAGAAAACCTTAACAACACTGGCAAGGGGTTTGGGGGAGGATGATGAAATAAGGACCCTCTTCTTCACTGTATTGGCAGGCTACTGGAACCAGTCATAAGTCAAGGCAGGGCAGGGCAGAAAGACTGGACAGCTCTGCTAGACAAAAAGGACACTGAGTTGAAGCAGAGAAGTTTTTTGGCTCTCGAGGAGCTCACTGCAGTTGGAGAGAAACTCCAAGGTAAGCAGACCTGCTGCTGATTGTGAGAGCTGGAGTCCTAGCCTAGTCCATATGTTGGGAGTCCTAGCCTGGGCTTATCCTTCCAAATACTGTGAGCCTTTTGCTGGGTTTATAAGTATGTGAGTGTGCCAGAAGGGCAGCTGCAGGATGCAGCTATGTGGAAAATGTTACAGGTGCAAATTCTGTGGAATGCCACTGTGCCGAGTAATCCGTGACCGAGACCTGCACCTCCATCAAGCTGCTGTGGAGCCAGATTGGGGACTGCTGTCCCTTAATGAGTGATGTGAACTGGGGAAAAGGGAGTCATGGGCTTGGGCCCCAGGTAGGTGACTACTCTCGATCCAGAGGAAAGTTGGACCATAGGGGTTGCTCCTGGGCTCCTAGGGAATTGTGATCTGGCTGTGTTGTGCTCCTGTGCTGTAAGAGTGCTTAGTCAAAAGGGCTAGGTTGCTGCCAAGTGTCAGAGAGTCCAAAGTGCTTTATGTCCAGGCCATTAGGGCCTACTGCCAAATACGGCCTGACTTGTTGCTGTGTGCTGGTTCCTGACTTGCCTGAGCTGCTGCATCTGTGGGTCATGTGAGGGCCAGTGCTGCTGACTGGAGTCTTTTGTACTTCTTCCCTTTTGGATTACAGTTACCTCTTTGGGATTACAAAGGTTTCAAGTTCTTTAAAAGCAGCAGTATTTTTTAGTAACCATAACTTTTTTCAGCAGTAATGTTTGTTTGGCAGAAGTATCAAGATGCACATTTTATTTTTTGTTTTCCTTCATTCCTGACCCAAGATACAGGATTTTGAAGTTTTTAAACATTCCCGCTCCCATGCCATGCCTGCCATGAAAAAACTACATATCTTGGTACCGTGCTGCACTGTTTACCATCAGAAACATGTGGTAGCACCATCCTAATACATTCACATTATGAATCTACTTGTACATTCAACAGGTATACTCTGCAAAAGAGATTTTTTAAAATGATCAGTGGCGTCAATATTAAATGACGTGAATCATTAATTAAAAAATTGGCTGTGAAAGCAGGTCTAACAATATTTGAGAAAACTTAAAATAAACTGAGTGAGAATCTAAGGACGTCTAAAATAATTTTTTGCTGAATAAAAAAAATATTGCTGCTTTAAATTGTGCTAACACACTTTGGGCTGGGGGGGTTAAATTGCAAGCTTGCTAAATTTAATCGAGTGCCCCACTGAAAGAGCCCAGACAACATAACTAAATTGGCTCGAGGTAAACTGAAACTGTCAAACCACTATTCTTCCACCTTTCAGGCCTTTTAATTTGTTGAACTTTACTTCTGTGTGTATGCCTACTTTGTGTAACCTGACTGAAGTGTTTATTGGTGAATGTAACAACTGTCTTATTGGTCCTGAAGGGCTAGTCCAGCCCAGTGTAGGGAGGTGGGTAGGTACTACATCCCAGGGGGTGGTACTGTGCACATATCTGGCCCACTTATTCTCTCTGGGTGGAGGCACTGTGCTGTTTCTTATTTGTTCAGAAATGAACCTGCCTACAGCAAGAGAAAGAATGAAACCAACTGCCTCAACCAGGGGGCCCCTGTACAGTTACCCGACATATGGCAACCCGGGAGCCACACTTCTGTTTAGGATATTACAGCCTGTTGCCACGGGAATAATTTTGATGACATAAGAATATTATGATTTCAGGAAGGAAAAGCAACAGGGACAGATAAGGTCCAAGGGCAAAGTGGCTAATATCATACAAATGGCCTTCAGTAATAAAAAATGGGATGTCCTGAAATTCAGATTATTTTGGAATGTTACAGTGTTTGAGTCCTGATAATGCCAACAGTAATTTCTTTTGCAGTAAACTGGAAAATTACTTTTAGGGTGCTGGAATTGGCCACACCATTTACACAAAGGCTTTAAGTTAGCAATCTCTTATTTTGTTTTTCTTTCCATAGAAACATAAAAATTGTTGGCAGATAATGACCGCTAGACCCATCCGGTCTGCCCGTAAGTTCTGCCTTTGTTTCCCTTTGATTTATCCATGCTGCTTTCAATCTTTGTGGCCCTGCCAAGCCCAGTCACCCACCATCCTCAGGTCTTACCTCTTGTGCCAACATGACTTACCTCTCATGGTGGGGACAGGGGGCCTTGCCCATAACTCCCTGTAAAGCAGGATTTAGTATGGTTGCTGGGTCAGTGGTGCCAGGCCTGTGGGAGGGCTGTCTTCATCATGCATGACTGGAGTGTCTTTGTTTTTCCTTCCATTTCTCTCTCTCTTCCCATTGGTGTGCAGTGACGCTTTGCATCTTGCCGATGGCCCCCCTGCCCTACTGGACTTCCCTGAAATCCAACCTGCACTGGGCGTAAGGTGTGCTATGAGAAGTACAATCCACCTTCCCCAGAAGGAGAAAGCAACCCTTCAGACACTCTGTCCTTGCCCACTGGCTGGCCCCCCCAAGTTCATTCTTGAACCCAGGTCACTGGCATGGCAGGCAGTAGTACTACCACCATGACTTTGGGCTGGCCTAACAGTCTCTTATTCAAACAGCTAGTAGCATCACAATTACTACCAGCTATAAAAATAGTTGCTCCACCTGAGAGAAAAACAGTGGTGCTGCCATCCACAAAAGGAAGCCAACACACCACCAAATTCTGGTGAACCCACTACCCCAGGGGGCTATCATAGTAAAACAGGACCCGCTGAATCACTTAGTTGCAAAATATATTTTATTTGCTATTTAGATAATGCCTAAACTGAAACTGGCATCCTGATTAGCTGAAACAGCCTGCCACCCGGGCCGTTATTTCTTAACAACGGCCCGCTGAATAACAAGTTCCACCTGCAGTACCCTTCACCTCCTGATATCTCTGTCCCTATGCACCGATAGCTGGTATTGTTTGCTATGAACACCCACACACACATAGTCAATCTGCAAACTACTCAATATTAACAGACTGCAAAGAAGTAAAAAGCAGTTACTTTTCTTGCTCTTTCCCACTACTAAGCTGCTCTTCATTCCGGTGCTGACAAGGCCCAAAACCTCGCACCCCTGGAAACTGCCGCTACCCAACACCGCTAATCACTCAATGCTAACAAGTCGAATGAAACTCCTGCTCCTCTGTTTCCACTTTTAAACAAAAACTACCTCTTTCTTTCACTCTGCACAGCTCATCATCTAACTTCCATGTCACTGAATCCTGTGTCACAGAACATGCCGTCATTCCCACTCTACACCTCAGCCTCTCACTCCCCACGCTATCTCGCAAACGAAACCATATCTAGGCACATAATGCAAATGTATAAACAGGGATTAAGTGCCCTCTAGTGGCACTAAATTCACTATTTTACATAAATAGGCATTCCTCTGCATTTTTACTAACACAATCCATTTTTTTAAATCAAATCATTATTTTATAAAAAAACTACTAAAAAATCCCATTATCTAAGTGTATACCCTCCAGGGTAGGCGTTATATGATATAACGGACCTTCCAGAGCTATAAGGCCCTCCGCCTGCAGTGTCAGACGCAGCCCCACTTCCCTAGGCGGTCAGTGCCTGTCCAATAACACTTCCACCTTGTCGGGTATTATTACTTTCAAGGACAGATAAAGGATCTAGGTCAAAAAGGGCTAAAACTAAACAGCGTGGTGAAAAACTGCACAAGCAAAACAATTGGAAGCAAGATAGGGGCAATGAAGGTGCAGAGTAATCAGAAAATGAAGAATGCTGCTCAGGGTGAGAGAATGTTGGGGGGGTGGGCAAATTAAATAAATAACTCCACATCGGATGCAACTTGTGAAGCTGGAGAAATTTGGGTGGGTGTTAACGTTTTTAAATGAACTCTCTCAAAACTACAAGAAACCAAAACACAGCTTACATGCTTTACTTAAATCTTTCTCCACCTAATGTGTGTTTGCCACTTTTATGCTTGGGGCTTTGCTCCCTGCACCCATCTTGCATATATGTAAACCTCCTGCACAATGCACAAAAATCACCACACCAGTGAAAATAGTACTGGGGAGGCAGGAATGGGGGGCATGGCAACAAAGAAAACAAAAACAAACCTAAAAGCAGAATGCCAGACTTGAACCCTGGTCAATTAAACATACCACAACCATTCACAGTTTGTTACCCTGCTATGCCACGTTGTTAGCATGCTGAATTGGTACACACGTGCAAACTTACAGTGCTCGGCCCGACTGAAAACAGTTACAGGCATAGCAATATAATATCCGTGCAATAGTTTCCCTGTAGCTGTAGTCACCTACACTGCTTTCTCTGCATGGTTTTTTTTACTGTGCTCTTATTTCCATGCACTCTTGACTGGATCGGATAGATACATACAGTTCATGCTGGAACAAATGACACACTAACTGGAGAAAATATTTAAGAGCAATGCAGTTCAAATGCTGATGGATGTGAACTGCAGTTCCTTTTAATATTTTAATATTTAATATATTTGATGGTATTTTAACATAAAAATTAGCAGACCAAAAATATTAATTTCTAAAAGCAGACAGTTCCTTTTTATTTCTGAAGTAGTATTCTTTTACCATTTACTTATTATAAGGTACCTTGCCTGAACGAGTTAAATGTGGTGTGAGGAGAAGTACGTCATGAGGAGGCTGACAAATATAATTCTGTTCCCCTTCACACTTCATCAGGCATTGTGACCCCCTTCACTGTGACATCACAAGTGACTGATCTGGCAGCAGGAGAGAGATTTTTATTTTATTTTAGTCTTTGGTAACCAGGTAAGGCCCACTAGGCACAAGTGTCTGTTTTCAGGGGCAATCTGCGAGCACTGGGTGGTTAAGTGACTTGCTCAAAGTCACACAGTATGCAAGTGGAGGTTGTGAGAATCAAACCCAGGTCTGGTCTGCTGGATGTACCAAGCTCATTCACAGCTCATTGCTCCAATCTCTAGGCTATACTGTCCCTTCTAGGAGAGCTATGATGTCACAATGCTGGTGAACAAGACCACTGATTTTTCTTTTTTTACTGAAATGCCTGGTAAAATTCCTGAACTTGGACTGCCTTCACACTAGTAAAAAAAAAAAAAATTCACAGAGTATGGCATTTTTTACCAAATCAATAAATCTACAGAACTTGTATTTTTCTTGTAGTTGCTTCCTTTTCTAATTTTAAATTGCTGCATTTAATGCTCTATATACTCTGTATATTAAGCCTTCTTTTATTCTGATTATTGTTACACCTGCTAAAAGCATGACAGTAGAATCCTGGTATAATCTGGAAATTAGACCTTACAATCACTGGTGCACTTATCAGAATTTCAGGTCTTGAAAACATAATTTCATTACTTTAATCATCATAAATCAGTGACCTTGCTGATGAGGAATGAAGGAAATAAAACTAGATATTTTAGTCTCCATATAGGGTGCAGTTCATGTAAAACACTGAGTATTGTCAGGTATAAAGTCTTGTAAAAAGCAAGCGGGGAAAACAAAAAAAATACTTCAGATATAAAAAGAAGCATTTGGCTTTTATATGTTTATATGTATAGTTACTGTGTTTCTTATGGTTATAAGAGTTCATTCTTGAGTTCTTTAGGTGAGAGAACAGTGAAGTGCAGCTGAGCAGATCTGCCACACCAAGAACTTGAGAATAAACTCTCATAACCGTAAGGGATGCTGGAGATGCACATATGAACATCATAAATCATGTTAAACACCTTTGTTTAAAAAACCTGAATTTTAATTTAAAATCTGAATGTTTTACTTTACAGAATATTATAAAATGGGGGAAGGATTTCGGCAATTCTCATCTATTGTTAGTTGTGCATTAGACATGTCTAACACATCGCTGAAAACTAGTCCTTAGAACTTGGGTGCAGGACACCAAAAGAAATGGAACCTTCTCAGAATTGAAAAAAAAAACTGCCATTTTTCCCTACTAGCGAGACTGCACTGCTCAACATAGTAATACACAACAGCTGCTTGTCAATCTGTCTGCCAAAACACACATCAGCAAAAAACAGAAAAGACAGCAAATCTGAAAATACTTATTCATATTTTTGTAATGCTAACCCCCCCCACACTTGTTACTTAGACAAGGCAACAAACCACAAATTGGCATAAATATAGGCATCACCCCTGGCATTAGGGCAAACGCCTGGCTTGAGCATCTTAGGTATCAGGGGTTAGAACACAAAACAACATTTTTATTTTACCCAGGTCAGGAAGAGAGGTGCCAGGGCTATGGTGTGTCTCCTATCTGTCAGGCCCCCAAAACATCACACAAGTCGCTCAAAGGTGGATTGTCCGCAACCAGGAATTTGGGATGTGACTGTCTGACTTTTATTCCTGACACAGTGTTAACAAGAATTGGTGGTGCCCCCAGGACTTGTAACTGTAAATTACAGATGACACTTTTGTAGCAGGCAAATACATTTCCAACCTCTTGCAGGCAGTACTGACTTCTACATGAACATTTTCCACAGATGTCTAGCGCTACGCAGGGTATCATGGACTTATGAAAGAACTTTTTCCACAGATGTCCAGCCCTATTTCAGGAGTACGTGGACTTATGAACTGCCAGCCATATTTCAGGGTACCTGGACAATTTTTAGCACCAGTAGGTGACTGAAGTTAACACCTAAAAACATTCCTCTGAGTTACCAGTTAGATCTACTTGAAACCTAGAATAAAGGGATAGCTTACTCTGGCCAAACTAGACTTTCTCTGCCATTACTTTAGGAAACCGGATTCCCTAGCCACACAGGGGCTGCAAGAGACATCCTACTGCACAAATGTTTGCACCAGGGCCCTGAGTACCTGTATCTGACAAGGCATTAGCCAACCCCACTTGAACATTTTACTTGTACACATTTGTACCCCTCAGGACACTTATCAAGAACACTTGAAATTCACAGATCTCACACAAAATTCATATATTTTAATTGTACACACAGTCTCTACATTTTGGGCAGTGCTGATAGCTCTTACAGGGCCAGAGATTCAAAACTTTGCACTGGGCGCAAACTGTTTGCACTGGGTTTGCACCAGGTTTGCGCTGTCCACTATATTCAAAAGGTCAGATAGCACGGGCACACTGCATTAGTGTCAGGCAAAAGTATAATGTATGCAAGGGCCAAAAAGATGGGGGTGTGCATGAATACAGGCTCAATATATTCAGTGCATTAGTGCTGCGCAAAGTGTTTTTGCATGACTTAGCATGGCACTTTATATGGTGCAAATTACTGCCCAGGAAAAGGTAGTCTTTAACTTGGGCAAACCAGTTTTGTGTGACATTTTGGCTTTCCATGACAATTGCACAGCTTTGTGTAACCCTAACCAGTAAATATTAAACATAGAAAGAAACCAGACATGGAAGAAACATTTTTTTATTTATTTTATTTTAGTCTTTGGTAAATGGGTAAGGCCCACTAGGCACAAGTGCCTGTTTTCAGGGGTGACCTGGGAGCACTGGGTGGTTAGGTGACTTGCTCAGAGTCACACAGCATGCAAGTGGAAGTTGTGAGAATCAAACCCAGGTCATACTGCACACAGATGGCATCTCCTATGTTGCCATCATCTGCCACTGGTTCCAATCATGCCAGGCATTAATCGGTGACCTGGCACCCAGTGAACACCATGGCAGTGTGTCCATACAGCACATACCTACAGACCACACTTCAGTGGACACCAACAGAATCCAGCACACACATGCAGCACTGGGAGCATGGAGGGTGTTGAGGGGAGGGTGCACAGGTGGCCAGTCTGCACCACATACTGGCTACTGCCACAAGCCTGGGACAATCCACGAAGTGCAAATGGTCCAGTATAGGGAATACCCCAACTGCAGTGTGCCTGTCTGATGGTATGTGCCCCCCCTCAGCCACTTACTGCACATCTGTACAGACACCACAGCACACACAGCCAGCTACGTGCATGTATATGTCACTGTGAGTATCCCATGCCAGTGGTGCAACATCTGTGGGTTGCACAACAGCTTAGCAGTAATTTCCACTGTTAGTACTCACCTGCAAGATGGGCCTGTCACTGTGTAAAGTGCAGCAACCATTGGTGCCCTACACATTATAGACATTGCTGTCTCCCTCACACTACTGGCCCCCTTGTTACTGTAGTGTCTGCTGTGCACTGTAGCAGGACCTACAGTTTGACTATTGCATGCGGCACCACCCTGTGCCTGTGCTGTGTAGTCCCCTGGGGCACAATATTCTATGCAGTTCTGTTCAAATGTAGCCTGCAGCTACCACCATGCACTTCCAGACTGACCTACAGATGGAACTGTGAGCAGACTCAGCCAGACCCTGTACTTCCAGACTGACCTACAGGTGGAGCTGTGGGACCCTGCAATAGCACTGGCCAAACTGCATGCAAATCAGGACATAATGAGATGCTAATCTGGATGTTTGCCTACAGATCGCCTAAGTAGGCTCATTTGAATGTCACTTTTGAATACACCAAATTTTGGCCCGGGGCAAATATGATAGTACAGGAAAAACAGCTTAGCTCCACGCAAAACCTGCACAAATGTGTTTATACCGCACAAATGTTCCGGAAACATAGTACATTTCTGTAGAATTTCACATGCGTTGGTGCTTGCAGCTTTAATGAATCCACCCCCTTTGCTAGCACACACATTGGACACATAGTTCACCTTTACCTTCCTTCACATTGCTGTGCACTGGGCTGCTGTTGTGGTTTTCACTTCCTGGTTGCTATATTCAAAGCTGTCTTATTTTTCAGGTTATTTTTGCACCACACTCCCAGCCCAGTTTGTCCAGCTTCCTTAGCATGCTATATTCAGCAGGTTTAACACTGGGATGTCCCTTTTGAATGTAGCGGGCTATTTGTTCTGGGCTAATTTAGCATGCTGGGCAGTGCTAATTTAACCCCTGGGCAATGTTTTGAATATCTGGCCCACAGTCTTTTGTGAGTTGCCCCAAAGTACTCACTGAACCATCAGTCCCATTCCTCTTTTCTGTGAAAACATCTTCACCCCCTTGGGGCTTCACAGGATCTGGTAGCCACCACTTCCCAGGAAACAAGCTGTTGGTTACTTTACTAAGGCAGAAAACAACAAATGAGGGTCCTTCCCTCTTAGCAAGCGATCTCTGATCAGAGCACTACTTGCTGTAGAACTCATGGCTTGAACTCTGACTTCAAACTACTGACTGCTCAAGAACAGCTGCTGGCCAAGTGTGGCTTATGATGCTTCAAGAGTTCCAAAAAACATTACATCATTCTCTTCCCAGCATAACTGAGCAAATGGTGATGTAATGTTTTACAGAGAGCTTTTAAGCCCTCTGACAATGCCCAAGCTGTCTGCCTGATCTAAAACTGATGGGATTCTAGTAACCCCAGGCACTGGGCAGTTACATTAATATTATCTGTGCATCTTACATAGAAACATAGACTTTGATGGCAGATAAGGACCGCTTGGCCCACCTAGTCTGCCCATTTCCCTGCCTACAGGATAGGCCGCAGATCCTAGTTAACCAAAAGCCTATTTCTTCCTACCCCCCCACAAGAATTGCCTTATGTCTGTCCCATGCATTTTCGAATTCTCCCATAGTTTTAGACCCCACAACCTCCTCAGGAAGGCTGTTCAATGCATCCACTACCCTCTCTGTGAAAAAATGCTTCCTCACATTGCCCCTGAACCTCCCCCCTCTTTGTAATCAGTTCTTCACTTGAGAGCCCCATACGGTCACTTGCTCCTTCACTTTCTTTTGTTAGCAACCTCTCTGCCACCAGCAGCTGTTGCAAGTTCTGTTTACAGGTAACTGCCCTCTGAATTGAATCATATTGCAGCTCAACCAGCATACATGATTAGAATCACTACAGCTGAGCAGCTTGTTGTTTCATTTAAAGTCAGTCACTTACCAGATACAGTGACTGTTTGCATCAGCCGTAGCCTTTGCAGCTTTCCTCCCTGCTGGCCAGCCACTTGAACACTCACATAGAGCTCACAACTGTTGAGGTCATTTTCAACATGTGCAGGTACAAGAAAGAAATACATTGCACTAAGACCATGTTTGCCAACACCATTTATAAACTGTAAATGTAATTTTTATGATTGTGTGTGTGTTGGGGGGGGGATCCAGGGGAGCCATAGCAACCACCTACATGCGGAGCTATTGTGGCTATAACTGGTCAAAAAGCATTAGGTTAAAATAAAAAAATGTGAATTGTAATGCAGGCAATGGAACTATTTGACAAAAGTACAGAAAAAAATACTTTTTTTTAGCATTGAAACCTACACATTTTCATCTTTGCCCTCATGTAAAATATACTGTCCCATTCTATAAGTGCAGTAAGACACTCTGGGCATATGCACTAGACACTTTTAAAGTATGGCCAGGGGTTGAAGGCACTTGGCCTGTGACCTTGTGCCTTACTACATCCCTGACCTTGTGTTAGAATTGTCTATTTATTTAGTTTTTGTTGACTGGGTACGTGCACTAGACAAATTCTGCCTATTTTCAGTCATGATCTGTAGGAGGGGATACAGATGAATGCCAACTGACTTCAAACTAGATTAAGCTGTTGGTGATATTTTAGTGAATGGGGGGAAAATTTGGCTAGGGCACTGGGGAAATTCCCTTACTTCACCAATAGGGGATTTGCTGGCTGTCTTCCAAGATGGCCACTCTGGCTGTGCAGGTGGAAGACATGGATGTCTCTGAGGTGGTGGAACTGACCTTGTCCCCTGTCTTCAAACACTAAGAGGTTTTGGCTGAAAACTATGGTTTTGAAATTTAGAGTTTTTGGATGACAAGATTTTTCTCTCTAGGGAGGATTTATCCAAAGCAGAAGGTGACAGGACAACTACTCAGAATAGTGGGATAAAGAGTCAGCAGAATGAAAATGAAAAACTTAACAAAGGAGCAACTAAGAGAGTTAATGGCAGCAGAAGAGAAGCATTCATTAGAGGAGCGTTCACTTTAAGGAGCAGATGTTGTGACTCACTGGAAGGGAAAATGCTGACACGGCAACACCCAGTCATGACAGCCAATGCCAAGCTGCAGATGATGCAACACCATCTGTAACGAACAGCACTTTAGCTGAAAATGCACCCACATCCAAGGTAATTGTTTCTCCTCATATGTTATGTTTAAATGTGGCCGGCAGTTCTGACTGTGAGGGTAGTCCATGCCAAAAGCCAAAAGGAGAAAAGGGTGATGAACAAATGTCTATTCCTATAAATGTCAGTACTGCTAAATTAAATGAGCAGGAAATCATTAAAAAATATAGAGCTAACACTTTAAATGGGCAGGGGATGAATCCTGATGTAAGGTCTGAAGCTGTCACATATCAAACCAACCCCCATTTTCAAGAAGGGGTAACAGTTTTTTTCTTTGTGGCCAAAAATGATCTGAAACCTCAAAGGAAGGACATGTCCAAAGAAAAGCAAAATGCGTTCACTTTAGCAAACAGGAACATTGAAAATATGAAGCCTGTACTGAATATTACTGTAAAAGATACAAGCCAAAGCACAGGTCAAGTTGCAATAGTTATGGAGGCCATAAAAATGGCCTTTGCACTCCCTCAAACACAGTCTGAAATTTCTTGGACCACGGGGTTGGCCTTACAGTCAGCTGGATGGAAACAGGATGTATCTGGTATTTGGGTTCCTGACCCTGCATGGGACAAACTGATTCCTATCTCACAAAATATAGCAAGCTGGCAACCCACTGAAAAATCAAGTATAACTGGGGAGAAAGATACGGTGAACAACATTGATGATGCCTCTATGATGCAAATAGAGGCAATGGCCCAGGTACATTTTATTCCCCCTAAGCAAGGAAAACAAAAAGAAACTGGTAAACAAACAGGGAATGAAGAAATAAAGCCCCACCCAGAGGGACCTGGAATATTGCCCCAACAGACCAGCCAGACCAGACAATTTTGCCTCCTCAGAAACTGTTTTATTCTGACCTTTTCCAGAAAACAAAAAAAGAAGCTGCACCTCGCCACAACACTGTGCAGATTAGGTACAAAGGCAGTCTGGACACATGCCCAGACAGATATCACGTGGGCAAATTACTTTTGAAAGATCCTTTAAAATTCACACTTAAAGAAGTGTATGCTTTTATTAATATTTTTTTTTTTGGGGGGGGGATAATTATAACATCAGTTTTTGGTCTGCATATGCCCTTGTCCTCTTTTGGGAAAGGTATAATCAGGTTAAGGTTTCCCCCACATGTACCCATTTCTTAGTAATTCCATTAACTAAGCCACTAATTAAATATGTTACAGTGATGTTCAGGAATGAGGGGTCCATGTGGAGGACATTACCTATTGGTTAGCCCAGAAATGCAATATCCTCAGTGAACCTGAAGCAATTTTAGATAATGAATGTTTTTGGACGGGGCTGGAAACATAAAGAGAGATTAAGACAAAATGATGGAGGTATAGAACACATCCCTAACTCTTTCATGTTAGGGAGAGATAGGGGTGTATGTTTTTATGCAGGCCAGCCCAGGGCATGCTACAAATGTGGCTCCAGAACGCACTTATCAAGTATATGATGTACCAGGATGTGACAATTGTGGTGAAACAGAGCATATTACATTACGTAAGGCTTAGCCACACAAAACATGAGCTGTGTGAAGAGTATGGACATGTCTATGCAGAATGTCCATGGGCAGCAAAGAATAACGCTCTAGTTATAAGCACAGAGCTTTTAATACAGCAAGCACAGGATGCAGCTATGGTCCTTCAGGAACTCGAGAGACGCCTTAGCCCCCAACCTCAGATATAGAAGGTACTGCAGGAGAGAGACTTACTAGTAGAGGGTAAATAGAACTTTCCCATACCTGTTACCCTACAACTGGTATGTTATATGGATCAGAAGGTTGGCAACAATATAGACCAAGGGAAACAGGTAGCTGATATACCCTCACAAGCCCCTAGGAGATCTACTAGGAGTACTAACCCCCCAAATCCATTGGGTCTCCTAAAGCTAAAAGCCAAATAGAAACTAAGAACTCTTTTTCAGTTCTTGCTCAGGGGAAGACGTGGGCAGTGACCATGAGGAATCGGATACCCCACATCCTGTTACAGGTGATCTTGTCAAAATGGAGATTACAGAAAATTACAAAACTAAAAAGAAAAGGAGGAAGATAACATAAACCCAAACAACTTTTATAAGTGACATTGGAGAGCACCTGTAAGGAAAGGTATGTCTCTTTGCAGATGACACAAAGATCTGCAACAGGGTTGTTACACAAGGTGGAGTGGAAAGAATGAAAAGGGACTTGGCAAGATTGGAGGAATGGTCAAATATGTGGCAGCTCAGATTCAATGCAAAGAAATGCAAGGTAATGCATCTGGGAAACAAAACCCAGGGAAGAGTACACAATGGGGGTGAGTTAATAACAACAACAAAATCGAAAGAGACCTAGGAGTAATTATATCAGATGACCTAAAGGTGGGCAAGCAATGTGAGAAGGCAGTAAGGAGGGCTGGGGGGATACTGGGATGCATAGGGAGAGGCATCAACAGTTGAAAACAGGAAGCTGTTATCCCTCTGCACAGACAGTTAGTGAGACCCCATCTGGAGTACTGTGTGCAGTTCTGGAGACCCCATCTCCTCAAAGATATAGACAGAGTGGAGGCTGTTCAGAGGAGGGCAACCAAAATGGTGCAGGGTCTGCACCAGGAGGCATACGAGGAGAGACTAAAGCAGCTTAATATGTATACCCTTGAGGAAAGGAAGGAGAGGAGGGACATGATAGAAACTTTCAAGTATCCCAAGGGAATTAAAGTACAAGAGGGTAGCATATTTCAGAAGAAGAGATGAGCAAGAACAAGGGGGCACAATTTGAAGATGGCGGGATGGCTCAGAGGTCATGTTAGAAAGTATTTTTTCAAAAGAGGGTTGTGGATGCATGGAACAGCCTTCCTGAGGAGGTTGTGGAGTCAGGAACAGTGGGAGAATTCAAGAATGCATGGGACAGACATAAGGAAATTCTAGTGGGGGGTAGGAGGAAGTAAACTGTTGATTAACTAGAATCTGCAGCTTATCCATCAGGTAGGGAAATGGGCAGACTAGGTGGACCAAGCAGTCCTTATCTGCCATCAAATTCTATGTTAATCTCTAACTGCAGAACATTAAGATGGGATCTGTGAATGTACACAGTCTTTGAACCCCCAAAGAAGGCATACAGTTTTTCACCATGTTAAACAGACTCAACTGACTTGTCTGTTTTGTTCAGGAAACCTGGATGTATACCAGATCAGGCAAGACTATTCCGTAATGAATGGATGGATGGTCCATCATTCTGGTCCTTTAGAGTGACAAGGCGATGGCCTTGGTATACTATTTTCATCTTATTTATTTTCAATAATTAAACTGGTCGATCTTATTCCAGGAAGGTTATTGATTATAGATGGTTTTCTAGGACAGAATGAGTATAGGTTCATAAATGTGTATGGTCCCCAATCAAAAGCTGATAGAGTGACACTCTTACAGACTGTACAGCCATATTTGCTGACATTGACATATATGATTTTTGGGGGTGATTTCAACTGTGAACTTCCAGATCCCTCTAGTAGTAAAGAGAAGAAAACATATTGTGATGCTATAGCACTTAGAAAATGTATAGTAACAGCAGACCTTAGGGAGTGTAAAAGTGATTCTCCACAAAGATCGCAGTCTATCTGCAATAGGGGCAAATATTTCACCACAATAGATTATTTTTTTGTATCCAAAACATTGCCTATTCCCACTTTTTCGGTAACACCAGTGGAATTTTCTGATCACTGTTTATTACAGATCCATTTTCTGGATACTGAAAAGAATAACTAAAAAGAAAACAGATGGAAAATGAATGTGGGGGTACTCACTGATGCAATGGTACAAGCAGAGGTTTATAAACTATTATGGGCAAGAACATCTGTGAGTTTTTTATATCAAGATGTGGGTATTTGGTGGGAGGATACTAAAAGGGACATCACTAAACTATTTCAAAACTATGGGAAACAAAGAGGGAGGGAACATTTTTTTTAAGTATTTAAAGCTCAGACAGCAATTGCAATATCTTTATACAATAGCTTCTGCATCTCATCAGGACTTTTCTTCCCAACTAGAATAGGTAAAACTGAAATGAAAGCTTATCAATATGACAGGGCTCAGATAGTGCAGCCATGCTTCAATATGGGACACAGAAAACACCTGTAGGTGACCCCTATGAAGCATGTAATACAGGAAAGATAACATTTTCATGGAAGCATTAGTGGATGAAGAAGGTAACTTAACTTCAATCTCAGGGATGTTTGATATCATTTATGCCCATATTACCTCACATGAGCTTCCCTCCCATTATCCATAGGTTGAAGCCTTTCAACATTATGTTCAGGACATTCAGATCCCTAAATTCCTGAAATTTCAGAGAACATGGACAAACCCATTTCACCTCTGGAAGTTGAAATGGTATTTAGGAACTTAAAGCCAGGGGCATCCCCACCCGGATGGGATTCCTATGAGTTCTATAAAACCTTTGCAAAGGAACTGATAATTTGTCTTACTGTGGTTTTAAATTTTTTCTCTCAAATCAAATATGGCCTCACTCTTTACAGAAGGGTTGATGATGTTTATTCACAAAAGGGAGACAAATATAAAATACAAAACTGGCATCCTATTTCTATCTTGAATTCAGATTTTAAGATTCTTTCACAAATCTTAAACAACAGGTTAAAACAACTAGCTATTTAGTCATCTCCAATACAATTTTTGGTATACCAGGAAAGAAAATACAACAGGCCCTCAGAGTAATAAGAGACGCATAATAGAGTTTTCAAATCTACAAGGCAAAATAACTACATTATATCATTAGATCAGAGGAAAGCATTTGACAGAGTTCATCATCCTTTTCTTTTTTTTTTTTATTGCAGTACTATGGGTACCATATAAATATATTAATTAGATAAGATTGTTGTATTCTACAGCAACTATTTGACCAATGATATTAAATCAGGTGACACGAGGTATAAAGGTGAAAGTAGGAGTTAGGCAGGGATGTCCCCTAAGTCCTTTATTGTATATTTTTTCCTGGACCCCATAATAAAAAATGATGGCCTTCCCTCTGGCAAGGTATTTCATATGTAGCTCCAGTAGGGACCTAAGAGTTTTAGTTTATGTGGACGATGTTTGTTTATTTTTTCAGAAGCACAGCAGTTAACAGCTTTTTAACAGAAATGGAAACATTTTCAAAGGTGTCTAATGCAGAACTAAACCTTAATAAATGTAAAGGGTTAATGCTTGGACCAGGAAATAACCCTGATTTTGAAGTGAGTGGTATCCCCATTTCATCAGAACCTCTAAAATTTCTAGGGGTACTCTTTGGACCACAAAACTTGGCTACACAAAACTGGGAGACAGCACTGAAACAGATAGAAACAAAAGTTTTGAGATGGAAATAATGGGAAATTATCTAAACTTAAAAGAATTCAGATAACAAAACAATTTCTGATACCAGGGTTGTTATACATAGCCATGATCCATGATCTCCCCCCCCGATGTTGGAGACTCGGCTGTACAATTGTTTTTTTCAAATGTTGTGGGGTTCAAGGCTTAGTCCAGTAAAAAGGTGTTTTACATACCTGTCTAGAGAGAACGGGGGGTCGGGATGGTTGACCCCATTGTTTTCTTTCATTCCATCTTCTTCTCCCAGACAACAAAACTAGGGCTGTCCTCTGTGAATTCTTTAGAAGACAGATGGAGCAAATAGACCACAGGACACTGTTTTGCCTCAGTGGGACTCAGAACCTCATAAACTACATAAAAACCTTAAAATACCTCTTTTTAAAACCAGATGTACAAAAATGATATAAATGGAAAATAGGTAAAACTGTTATTAGAGAGAACTCATCAAAACAGCTATATGTGATTATTTTGTCTACCATCTATCCAAATGATCCTGTGTTTAAAAATTGGCCACCAGAGAATAACAGTTTTGTTATAACCCAGTTAAAAACAAAAGAATCCCCCCGCCCCATATGTGGGAGATCCTCCATTATCCATGTTTGAGCATTGAATATAAGAGGAAACTTAAAACACAAAGTAACTGAGGAAATAAATTGTCCTTATATGAAATGCATAGGGAAGGAAGAAACTATATAGCATTTTTGTTTGATTGTACATTCTGCACCTGCATTATGGAAGGATTTGGCAGTAAGATGGAAGACGCCATGGCTAAGTCAATTAAACTATGAATCTTTTATTTTAGGTTTCTACCCTTCCATTCTAAGTAAATTTCATATGGAAACCCTGGTGTTTTTTTTGTGTATTTTGACATTTTATTTGTGGTAGGCTAGGTGCCAATGGGTACTGTACCAGAGATTAATGACTTGTGATACTTTCACAACCTTAGTGGGTCAAGCCATGAGATTGATCTTCCTAAAAGATAAAACAATACATGATTCATTAAAAATACAAAGATGGTAGAAAGGATTTTCTGTATTTATTAAATATAAATAAAAAAAAAGGAAGAAGGGAAAAAAGGGACGAAGATTCTGTATAGTGATATGTAAGTAATTGTGTATTTCAAATGCATGGTACTACCTTTTTTTGTGTTGAATAATTTCCTTCTATTATTATTTATATGATTTATAATTTGTGTTAAGATATTTACTGGTACCCAGTATGATGTAATACTGTTTTGTTCATGAGATTATTGCAATAAAATTCCCTACTCTTTTTGAGAAGTGCCATGGGATTTTGAACATCCACCTGAACAGGTAGATGGGACCTCGGTTTAATGTCTCATCAAAAGACGCACCCTCAGGAGTGCAGCACCCCTTCATGCTGCACTGCAGTGTCAGTATTGGGATATTAACCCAAGTGCCTGGGTGGGGCAAGAACCCACAGCCTTCTGATCTCCTAGCCTCAGAGGCAAGTGTGTTACCTGCTGAGCCACTGCACACCCTACCATATCATATCATATTGGCAATTGCTGACTTAGAGAAGCCCTTTGTGGGAAATCAGCTGTGCTAACTGAAATTAGAACCTCAGAATTTTAGAACTCAGCAATGAAACACCCACTTATGGTTATAAGAGTACCTGGAATGCTTAGAATAAACAATTCTGATTGGCTAATAATGTTGTCATAATTTATAATGAGAATTAATAACAATTTTAGACAACATACTAGCTCTTTTAAATTAGACCTAGATATTTTACCATATGATGACCATCAAACATACATTACTACCCAGTAAACTCAAAGTTATGTGTTTAATCCAACTGGGGTTACAATGAGTTTAATAAGTGTTTAATGCAATGCCTTATCATTTAGGGATTATTGAAGAGACTTTCTTTTCCTCTAGTAGGGAAACATATTTATGAATACATTATTATTATTATGACTTACAAAGCTGCAACTGGAGAGTAGCCTGCTTACCGCTGATATAATTCATTCACAAATCCTTGTAATCCTATTTGTCCTTGCTATACTTCATGCTGGCTTACACAGCTTCAAGTTAATGACTAATATAAAAGGGAGATAACAGGATTCAGGACACTTGCAATGTAAAACAGTTAATAAAGGGAAAAATGTAAGAATAGCAGTGAAGAGGAAACATTTAAATATAATGTGAGTAAGCATCTTTAACTACTCATAAACCATTTTATTTCAAGGTACATTGATATTGCAGTTGGAGAATTATGTGTAATTTTAGCACTTTGCACTCTTTGGCCTTAACTCATTCAGTTTGCAGTGGCCATTTTTTATAAGGCTGAGCATAGCACGTATATATATAAAATACATTTTTTCCAGGAGGGAACAATTCATTTCATACTGAAGTAT
This sequence comes from Neoceratodus forsteri, assembly GCA_016271365.2. Lineage (NCBI taxonomy): Eukaryota > Metazoa > Chordata > Ceratodontiformes > Ceratodontidae > Neoceratodus > Neoceratodus forsteri. The sequence goes on from JADMNL010000025.1 coordinate 51,718,398, forward strand.
AGTAGCATTATATCTCAAACAAGACTAACATGTGTTGGTTGCTAAAAAAAAAAAAAAAGTACATTTTTACATGCTGAAGAACAGAGGAGTAACTTTGGTGTAAAAGTTGGGGGGGGGCAGGGAGTTTTGGAATATTTAATATTAATCCCTGCCCAGTGCCTTGCGGGTGCTATATACAGAAAGCAAACAACATTTTTTTCAAAGAGCAGTCCTTAACGAGTTATTAGTGGTACAGTGAAACTTAGATAAATACATTATTTAGCAGAAAGTCAGTATTCATTTGATGAATTTTTGAGTTATTTTCCCATCATTATTTCTAAGAGCATTGGCATAAAAATAGTATGTTTTTCTGTGTACCTTATTTGATTTTACTGCTCCTTTGCACAATAGTTTGTGCTATTTGTGATGCAAGAATTTCTCTAGCAATGTTGGGCAGTACCATGAAGGGATGATTAGGCTTATTACTATCTCGGAATTAATAGAACCAAAAACTCTTACATATAATCTGCATAATATACACACTGGACAGCAAACTCATATAGGAGAGTGCATTAAAATTAAAGCATATGCATAAATGTAAAATATCAAATGTACTTTTATTAACAATATCACTTTCACTGAAAGAAGATGAAGTCTGGTAAAAGGAAAATACTCATATACTTGCATGCAGAGAAGAGCGAGAATGTGATGTGCACTAAAGCTATGTTTAGCTTCACATGTGTTAATGAGTACCCAGAATCCTCAAGTTCTATAGACATCACCACCAAGGCAGAAACATGTTTCACCTACAGTAAGGAGATTGATGTGAAGCTAAAGGAAGCACCAACTGAAAATTCTGGGTCCAGATGTCATGCCCAACATCTGGCTGAAAGTAATATCTCTGCTTCTTAGCTAACTATAAAACGAACTGTATGAATGACTTGGGCAAACTTTTTCTTGCCTAGCAACATATTCCTACTCACCAAACCAGACCCTAAGAAATCTGCTCAATAACTATCTTCTAATAACCTGCTTGCTCACAAAATAGAAGCCAGAGAGAGTCTCACAAACTGCCAACAACCTCATAGCAATGAAACAAAAGGCAATAAAAGCAAACTACATGCAACCAAAGATCAGCTTATGCTGAATAAAATCATCAATGGGATGAAGCAGAACAACTGCAACCTTAATATAGTATGGCTCGACCATTAAAAGGCATATTATAATATCTGGTACTCTTGGATCCTACCAGGTCATAATGTTGTACGCTTAATAGCATATGACATTATAGCTAACCCAAAAGAGTGCTGTCCAGGACAGCGAATGGTGCAATACTGTATACACTGCTATATGTGGTATTGCACCATTCACACACTCCCAGGCAGAGGATAAGACCTCTGCTGGGAGTGGTTTCAGTGAGCAGCTGCCATGGCTCACTGGACTTAGCCATAGCAGCAGGAACCCAGGCACTGTGTCTGGGACCAGGTTTGATCTCCGTCCCAGACATTTATTTTATTCACAATTTATGCACTCTCTGAGTTGGACCCCCCAGAGTTGAGAATCTTTAGTGGGAGGGTTCTGAGGCCCAGCCCCCATAACAGGGGTGTGGGGTGAGTGCCCCACAGAAAAGAATGATGCGCATGGCTGCTGTATCGGTAGCACGATATTACCATGCGGTATAATGTCTTTATGACATTGCACCCATGCCCTCTTGGATGATTGCATACTCTAAATGTACAGAATTCACACTACTTGATCAACTTCTCGATCACCATGTGAATATGGAAACTCACCCTAAGCCTAAGTCATAATAAAGACCTGAGCATCATCCCAAGTACTGTATCAAAATTCAGCAAGAAGATTCCAGGGACATTTTGTATCACAAACATATAGGTTGCAATGCAGTCACAGAGAAATAAAGTGACTGGACACACTAAATTAGTGTAATTCCCAAAGCTTTTATTCAAGCCCCAGAATCCACTATAACAGAAGAACTAGTTTAATGACCAGTGCTTCATGGGTATCTTCTTCTTTGTTACCAGGGTCCTTGTCAGCAATTTAATTCTGCCATGCCATCAATCCACTAAGCGGTCTTTTCAGCCTCTTGGGGGTACAGGTTCAGTTTAAACTCCAGAGACACTATGGCATCCAAAAACTAACTAACCTCCTATTTGTAAATGACTTGAAGTTATACAACTAGTGTGATGAACCTCTGAAAAAGCATTATCATGACCTTCTCTGATGACATCAGGATGACATTTATGTTAGATAAATGTGCCAAAACTGCAGTTATAAAAGGAAAGTTAACCTGCACTGAAAACATCAAATTGAAAGAAGGCTATAACAAAGAGGAACTTGAACATGAGTGAGAAGACAACTACTTGGGGACAGACAAAGAGCAGCAACACAAAATAAAAGAAGAAAACAGAAGAACAGCAGAATGAAATACTACAGGCGGCTAGGCTAGTGCTGAAGAATAAACTCTGCCAACACTCAAAGAAGGGAAAGCGACGCACCAGCTGCTTTCGTGGTAATAGTTTGGCAACTGCCCACATGGGAAATAGTACCCCAAAGTAAAACTAATGGTATTGACCTAGGGAAGAGCTTTTCACTGAAAGTAGAACTTACTATACTTGAGTTGTTTATCACAGACACGGGAAAACAGAATTACTGTTATGCTCCATATTGTTATGGGTCATGGACATGCTCCTGTCAGCCAGCATGTAGTCAGCCTTGGAGCAGAGACGGCAGGTATCCCTCTGCTTAATGCTTCTGAACTGTAGCCACGGAGCTGGACAAATGCATAAGACCATGGGTTCTTTAACAAATATAAGAGATAGGTGCTACAGGGTATTCCAGTTTTCTTGGTGTAGGTGGTGGAAATAAAATGGCAAGGATTGCAAAGAGACCTTAGTGTTGGGGTGCTATATCATGGGGAGCTTTTAAGACATCTAGAGGTGGGAGGATATGTCACTTTTGTTTGTGAGAGTGGGGTTGGGGCTATCTAACAATATACTGCAGGTTTTTTTATCTGCAGTATGCTATTTGAGGTTAATGATAACTTAAATAGACTGTGGTATCTGCTCTTTAAAACGTATCGTTTATTCCGTGTTAACCACTCAGGGGACTTTTAAATAACTGCATTATATTACAGATAGCAAATGGAGCAGACAATGCATGAGCATTTCAGGATTACTATACTACCAAAGATCCCAAATTTGGAGACATTACCCAAAGAAAAAACTTTCAAGTGCACTGACTAAGGGAAGGGTTTCCCATGCAAATGAGACAATGTTAGCCATGTGTTGATTCACCATAGTAAATTCCACACCCAGCTTTTCTGCTTTGCAACCTTTCTTAAAGTTTTAAATATAAATAGGCTTCTGATACAATTTAATGTGTGCCACAGAGTGGGGCCAATGTTCAAGTAACCTGAACATTTACTCGCCCTCTAAGTCCTAGTCCCAGTGGTATGTTGTATGAAATGCATACTCTAGAAGCCAGCTGCATGTATTGGGCAGCATGTGGCTCCTGGTGCTCAGGTTCATGCCTCAATCCCGGAATGATTGGAGCAGAGGCCAGAAGGAAGGCTAGGAGTGTGACTGTGAGGTGCTCTCCTCAAAGTTTGGGTGGCTTCATTCTACCTCCTACAAAAGATACCTGGTTATAGCCTGGTTGTTGTGCCACTGATGGTGAGGGTGACCATGATCCAGCTGGTACCTGGTTCTATGTGATTTTATGTGAAAGCAGAATGGCGACGGCAAAAGAGCAAAGCAGGAAAGAGCGACCCTCACTAAACAGCGATTGCCAAAACAGTGACAACACTGTAAGCTTTGCCCCCATACCACCCTTTCTAAATATAATTAACTCCAGGGGGGGACTTGGAGAGGAGGAGAAATCCATTGGTGACCATTTCAGTAATCACTGTTTATCCCTGTCACTCTTTTTCCCTCAACATTTTGCTGTCACCGTTATTGCTGTCGCCGTAATGCAGTAGCCCTTTTCATGGGATATCCTGGCACTCCAAGGTCATTGCAAGGATGTGTATGTTCACTGTGAGTTCTGGGAGAGACCATGAAAAACTGAGCAGTTCCAGTCATTGGTCAGCATATGATGGTATGGGCCAATGATTGCCCACTGTCCTCAGGCACACAAATGACTGACCCCTCCCATGTTATGGAGTCCCACCATTGTGATCAGTTAACCACCCTGATTACACCATGACCAGGTGGAGAGGGAAGCTCCACAATGGCCAATAAGTTGTGGTTGTATGGGGTACTTGTCCAAGGAGGGTGACAGCTCAGTAGTGGAGAAGCAGTTGAGCACCAGGACTGAATGAAAGCACAATTCAGGAGCAAAATGGTAATCAAAAAATCTGTCCTCCCTCATGGCTGTGGAGGACCAGTGTAGCTGGGACTCTGAAGACTTGTAGGATAACAGCTTGGGCCTTTCTTGATTCTTTTGTCATTCTGGTGTAGGTTGAATGTATCTGCAGCTCTACAACAATTCTACCAACAGTAGTAAAGGAGAAGTTACTCAAGATGTTCCTATAGTATGTGGCAGTTGTCACAAACCCACTCCTGAGGGTCAGGTCCACTGAGCTCACAGTGCCCACCCCTAAGTGCAATCTGTGATGGGGAGGGGAAAACAGGACTACCCTTCCATGTCCTTCTAGAATGCTGGCAGCGGTCATGACTGAACACCCGCCACGAAGCCCCAGGGCTCCATCTTTACCCTCTGTATAAGGGTGCAATACCAGTCTCAAGTCTTGTAGCCAAATGAAAAGGGTTGTTGCACAAAGGGGAAAGATCCAGGTGTCACCATCTCTTAGGGGTAGCTTCGTGACCCTGATTTTATCTTCTCCCACAGGGCATGCAATAACCTGGTTCTAATCCCCACAGACTCCTTTCTTGAGACTTTCGTGTTCTCCCTATCTTTACCCAGATTTCCCTTTTCAGATCCTTGTTCGATTGTTAGTGTATAGTGACACCCCTTAGCAATAACAGTTTAGTCACAGATTATTATTAAATGTCACACAATATGAAAAATCTTACTCAGGCAGGTTTCTTAAAAACAAATGTTTTTATTGAAATAATTAATAATTATACAGTTACAACTAAAGGTTTTAGAAAATTTGGTCACAGAATACCACAAATAAAAGTGGGAAAATATACATAAAACATATGCACTCTAAACTTTTATCTAATTTCTACCTTAAGTTCATAGTGAAATCCAGAAGAAAAAGTGCAGTCTCTGGTTCTTAGTCTGTCTGTGTTGTGACAGTCTTGCTTCTTGTGTGTCAGAAGAGTGTCCAAAATGAAATGGAAAAAGTCAAAATGCTGTGACAAATAAAGTGAGCTTCTGGTTGGAGGTCCTTAAATAGGCATGCCCCAGTCTGTGACACTGCCCTTGTCAGCTGGTGGCCTTATCTTTTGGGGGCAGTAGATGTGGGTTGGCAGTATGGCCTAGAGGTTAGAGTAATGAGCTGTGAATGAGTTTGGTACATCCAGCAGACCAGACCTTGATTTGATTCTCACAACCTCCACTTGCATACTGTATGACTCTGAGCAAGTCACTTAACCGCCCAGTGCTCCCAGGTCACCCCTGAAAACAGGTAATTGTGCCTAGCGGGCCTTACCCGGTTACCAAAGACTAAAAAAAAAAAATATGTCACTCCCGCTCTTCCAAACTTTGAGGGAATTATTATATGTATTTCCCCAACCCAATTTCCTGGCTGCCCTTTTGATGTCCTACTGCCTTACTGGTAAGACAGTTTACACCAGCTTGTCAAGAAGGGCTATTTCCCAAAACCTGGTTGCCTAAGCATCCTGCCTTTGAAGTGCAAAGGTTTATGACAGGTGATGGTTTCTTTCACATCCTTGTTGAGCAGCCCTTGAAGTAATTTGGCTTCCTGTCCAGCAAGCTTCCTCAGGTCACAGAGGAAGGTCAAATATTTGAAAAATCCAATCTCTCTCTATGTGACCCTTTCATCAACACTGGCATTCTTGTGGCATTTACACGTTCACAAAATCACATAAAAGTATAACAAAATATGTCTGCCAATATGACTGGCAGTGGCAAGCTCGCAACAACAGTCATCCAGGTTGTGCAGCCAATATTTGCTGTTCCCAGGTGTACAGACTCATTTTATAATGTGAACTAATAACTGACATGTATTACTAGAGATACCCTTTTTTAGTGTATGCAGCAAGGGGCACCATGGCTATCTAACATGGCACTGAAAGGAGATAAAAAACAGTGACATAGCACACTGGCTAGCACTTTAAACAGTTCATGCATGTGACATGTGCATGCAGCCCCACTTATCAACTGAGGTTCTGGGATTGTGGGAATAAAAGGTGCAACAGATTGGAGATGGGAAAATACAAGCCACTTTCTTCTGGCCCGGGGTAGTTCTAGGTAAGGTGGCGGCAGTTAAAGTTGAGAGGGACTATAGTAATGTGAACTAGATGTAGGAAAAAGTTGGGGGTGACATGTCTCCCCATCTCCCCTAAAATTACACCTATGCTGAAGAATAGTGCCGTTCTCCCTGCTGTGTGTATTAAGTAATGACATAGAAACATAAAATTTGATGGCAGATAAGGACTGCTTGGCCCAGCAGTCTGCTCATTTTTCTCTACTTACAGTATCACTGCATACCCTACTTGATCTCTGTCTCTTTCTCTCACCCCCTCCTTTCCCCCAAGATTCCCATATGCCTATCCCATGCATTCTTAAACTGCATCACTATTTTCACTCCTACCACCTCCACTAAAAGGCTGTTCCAGGAATACACCACTCTTTCTGTGAAGAAATACTTCCTCACATCTCTCCTGAATCTACCCCCAGTTTCATTGCATGTCCCCTTATTCTTGAGCTCCTTTTTTCCAAAAAATACTTTCTTCCTGTACCTTATTCATCCCTGTGAGGTAAAGGTCTCTATTATATACCCCCTCTCCCTCCTCTCTTCCAGGATGTCCATATCGAGGTCCTTTAGTCTCTCCTCATAGGGCTTTTGGTGCAGACTATGCACCATTTTAGTTGCCCTTCTTTGGACTGTCTCCACTCTGTCTCTGTCCTTCCAGAGATGTGGTCTCCAGAACTGGACACAGTACTGTAGGTGGGGTCCTACCCATGATCTACATGAGGTCAACACCACATCCTTCTTTCTGCTGGTGGTATACCTCCCTATGCACCCCAGCATCCCACTAGCCCTCCCAACTGCCTTGTTATACTGCCTGTCCACCTTTAGGTCATTTGATATGATTACCTGCAGGTCTCTTTCCTGTTTGGTAGTTGTCAGTGCCACTCCACCCATTTTGTACTCTGACCCAGGGTTTCTGTGCACAAAGTGCATTATTTTGCACTTTTTCACATCGAAACCCAGCTGCCATACCCTTGACCACTTGAGTTTTCCCAGGCCTCTGCTTATTCTTTCCACACACCCCGGAGTGTCCACCCTACTGCAGATTTTTGTGTCATCTGCAAAGAGGCAGACTTTCCCTTCTAGCTCCTCTGCAATGTCACTTATGAAGACATTAAAGAGGACTGGTCCCAACACTGATCCCTGAGTCACCCTCCCTTCCTCAGAGTGAACTCAGTTTATCACCACTCTCTGTCGCCTATCCTCTAATAAACTTTTTACCCAGTTTACCACCTTTGGACCCACTTTTAAGCTATACATCTTGCTTTCTAGTCTCTTATGTGGAATGGTGTCAAAGGCCATACTGAAATCTAAGTAGGCTATGTCCACCTCTCCACCTTGATCTAATTCCTTGGTCACCCAGTCAAAAAATCTGTAAGATTTGTTTGACATGCCCCCCCCATGAATCCATGCTGCCTTGCTTGTAATCAACTGGATTTCAGATATTCCACAATCCTTTCCTTCAGCAGTAATTTCATTAACTTTTCAGCCACCGACGTGAGGCTGACTGGCCTATAATCGCCAGCCCTCCTACCATGTTTGTGAAATGGGAATATGTCTGCCCTCCTTCAGTCATTCTGAACCACTCCTGTTTCCAGTGAACTGTTAAACAGGACTGCTAGAGGAGCAGCCAGTATGTCCTTGAGCTCCCTCAGTATCCTTGGATGCAGCCTGTCTGGTCCCATAGCTTTTTCCACCTCTCTGACAGCTAGAAATGTGACTCATAACCTATAAAAGTAGTAATGTCTTACCATGTACAAGTGTGGAGTACCTTACCAGTACAGAATCAACACTCTGCAATAGCGAGAAATTGAAATGTTTTGCATGCACAGAGACCTAGTAGGGTCAGTGGACAGGATCAGAGGCCTCGGAGACTGTGTTTGAGCATGCTTTTCCATAGTCTAGCTCAGCACGCTTAGTGGCTACGCCAGATTTTTCTTGGGTTCAGTATTTTTTGTTAAACATTTCTGTGTTCATGGAGCATTGTTCAATCACAAATTGGGTCAGGGTGGAATTTTCTAGAGTTTTTGGCCCTACTGGCTTTTACCTCTGTTTTTTCACCCTCCCCTGGAGAGGTTAATTAACGGTTATGCTCACTGATGTTTTCAGTACATTGTATGTACTTACAGTATTAGCTGCATCTGTCACAGTACTGGGTTGTCAGCCACTCTGTGTATGAAGTGCTATGCTACATGATGATGCAGATGGTGTCAGTTCAAATAAGAAACAATGTGATGTATGTTGTGGTGTCAATTGTACAGCTGTACACATGACACAATTCTTTCCTATGCAATAAATGTGCCGTGTAACCTAATTACTCTTATTGGTTTGTGTAGGAGTGGAGCAAAAACATGTTTCTTTTTAATGGGCAAACTAGGCTGAAAGCTTTATTTCTCTCTCTTTTGCTTATAATTAACATTTTATTAAAATTTAAAAAGATACAATCATACAGATGAAATCATGTACATTACGAGTATAAGTAGTTAGTCACAAACAGTTCAACAGTAACATAAACTTAACCCTTGGAGCGAAGAATAAAGTGGTACTATTTATATTAAAGTAAGACTTTCCATTATTAAGCCTCATGAGTTTGGTACTGCACATAAATCAAAATGAAGGCATGGGTTTCATAACTCATATATTTTATCGGATCTGCCATTATTTATATGTGCCAGTCTCTCAAAATTGGATCTGGTTGATAAGTCATATAGCCGTTCTAGAATTAAGAGGGGATCAGGCTCCCTTCAGTGTTTTAAGATAATGTTTTTTTTTTTCGGAAATGAATGCTATGTGTAACCATATTATTTGGCATCGAGAAAGATTTTTTATGTCTTTGGTGATGTCCAGTAATAAAAACTTAGGTGTGATGTTAAGGTCACATGCTTTGTTTCTCTCTTCAAATTGTTGCAAACAGATTTTTATTTTCCCACTGAAACAGACTACCTGCCTTGACAGTAATAATCTTCTTACATCACAATTCAAGGATTACCTTACATTCTTTTTTCTTTTTTTACTAGTCACTGAGAAGAATAAAAAGCAGGAAGAAAGAAACAAAAGGACTAAAACTATTATTTATGCAACTAAAGGCAAAAAGCCCTCACTATGCATGTATATAGCCTTACTAGACACATGCCCTTTACAGTCTCAGGACAACATAGATGTTTATGTGGGTGTGTGTGTGTGGGGTGGTGGGAGGGAAAGAATTGCAGGAATACACATAAAATCATCAGCAGCCTGAGTCAAGCAGTACTGCTTATGTGCCATAAACAGGAAGCACGACTGAAAGTCTTTGCACTCATAATTACAATTTTTGGTAGATAGATAATAGAAATGCTTCTGTGATAATGCATATCTGCACTGACCACAAACAGGCACGTACAACAGAGTTGGGATAACATAAGGGTAGCCACATGAAGCCTTCAAGGAATGGAAAAGTTAATGTGAGACTTAAAGAGCCACCAACTCCTCAACAAGAACTTTGAAATGCACAATATTTGGACACAAAATAGTTTTATATTTCTCATTAGCTCTGTATTTTTTATCTCCATTATTTATTATTGTGGCATGTGCATGAAAATGGGATTTTTGTTCCTTGGGGGTGCATCAGCTCATATTGCTTCTTCCCAACCTGTTGTCATAATACTCTGCTTGTGACATCACAGTTATTCCTATGGCAACATACTGGGATGTCACAACAGTGCATTACAATTGCAAGTAGGAAATAAGCTGTAGAGGCAGATGAACTCTAAGGGATCTAGATATTGCATTTTGTGACAATTTCTTTAGTAATAAATAACAGAGATGAAATGAAATATATGGAAGATACATTTAATAACAGCAAAACTGTGTCTTAATATTATGTGTTTTAAAGTTTACCAAAAGGCATCAGCTGCTGTTTAAGAAAGCACCACTATCTTGGTGGGTTTACAATGCTCTTTCTAGGGTTCAAAATACAGTATTAAAGAGGCACTGTCACACTTGTTTATTTTATTTTCCTAGTTTTTTTATTTTAGTTGTTTAACCAGGTGTAGCACACTAAGCTGAAAGCTTTTTTACAGGTGCAACCTGGGAGCACAGGGAAATTAAGTGACTTGCTCAGGGTTACACAGTATGCAAGTGGAAGCTGTGGGATTCAAACCCAGGTCTGGTCTGCTAGATGTCACTAGATTTGCTGCTCAGAGCCTTAAACCACTGCGCTATATTGCCTCCTATTTTGGTGCCCCAGTCCCACACTCTGATGTTCGAGTTATCATGGCTGAAGCCTTCCTCCTGCTGGAAGGGTGGGCAAGTGTCTGCCTACACAGTCAATGTCACTCCATGTTTGACCAGCAGGGGATGCACAAATGCCAGGAGATCTGCACCCTCCTTCTCTGGAAGCAGAGCACCTGACCTCAGGTGCTCTGCTTCCAGAGCAGAGCACCTGACCTCAGTGACCTATCCCCACAGTAACCCACTGAAGGGTTCACTATTAGGAATCTCCTCCCAACCCTTCCAAACCTTTTTATTCTTTATTACTTAAAAAATCCATTCCTTCCTTCCTTCCTTCCTTCCTTCCTTGAAATTGAAGTCTCCCTTGGGCTACCCCAATGGCTCAGTGGCAGTACATTGCACTGGCTTGCAGGCCACTCAAGTTCAGAAGAACACTTGGCATGCCATGTTGGGGCAGGCCAGACCACAGAGCTGCCGTGCTGTTGCTGGAATAGATGATGTTGGGCACCAGGTGTTTGCAGCAACACTTGTGGTGGGCCAGGGATGCTGTCTGGCTTCGCAGCACATCATTGCATATATCTGAGGCTGTCAACAAGCTCTGACCACATCAGGGACCATGTATTATCTACATGACAGATGGGATTCTAGGGATTCCTGGATTTTACCACCAACGACAACACTGAATACTTGTCCATGTGGTGGACTTCTGTGGGCAGAACCTCTCCAGAGTCCCTACTCCCACAGGGAACTATGAGGGAACCATCAGGCAGCAACTGGATCCAGGGGACAGGGGAGTGTGAGGGCTAGTCAACACATTTATAATTTTCAATTGACTTGCTTAGTGCTTACAGGCCAAGAAGGTAATTCAGGATACCAGGTTTTGTCCTATTGCATCAGAAGAGGGGAGGGAATGGTGGGATGAGGGATTCATAAAAAGGGCAGTTAAAATAATTGGTACAATATTATGATAACTGTATCTGTACAAACAGAAGGACCTCTTATGGTTGTTGCAGCATTATGTTTTACATCTGGTATACATGTCAAATCATTGGTTACAAAAAAATAGGTCCCAGGTGTAATTTCTGTGACTTGCTTAATAGCAAATTAATAATGTTTGTGTCTGTTGAAGGGTATATAGCTCTTGCACTATTTGAATTACCTCTCAGAATCCAGATACTGAGTAAGGGTATAGATATCAAATTTGTCACATGGAATATCAATGGAATGAAGTTTCCCATTAAGAGATACAGAATTCTAAAATATTTAAAAAAGCTGCAAGTTAACTTTGCTCAATTACAAGAGACCTATATAACAGAAATAGAAGTGGAAAACCTAAAATAAAAATAAAAAGGATCAAACATGTTTTTTCTTCCAACAGCAATAAAAAGAACAGTGCAGGTGTGCTAATAATTATAATAAAAAAAAGGTCTCCAATCAAGCAAATTTTAGATTTTTTATTATTTTGCATTATTATGTGCCCAGCCCTCCTAATTCTTCCACCTGAGATCAGCCCATACCCATCCAGCGGCCCCCCCATGCGAGGCTTGCCCCTCTGGGTGGGCTACCAAAGTGGCTTCCCCAATGGTCATTTAGTCTTGCCGCTTATCCTGGGTCAGGCCATGGGAGAGGGCCCCTGGCAGACATCTAAGGCAGTGATGACAGCAGTAGGGCAGAGGCATCATGCCAGGAGCCAACAGTTTTTACATACATGCTGATGCACTGGTGGCGGGGACATGCAATGATGACCAGCATCCACCCCACCCCAATACATTCTGGCACCAGCTGTGCAGCACCCCCAGCCTCTATCAGAGGTCAGCAAAGTGCTGGACACTTCCTTCCTCCCTCCCCCCCACAGAAGGAGAGCAGTTCTGAGGACACTCAATTCTCCCCCCCTCCACTGGCCTTCTAACTCCTGGGTCCATTCCCAAACCTGGGTCATTAGCATCACAAGCAGAATTCCAACTGCTGTGCTGGTGGGCTGGCCCCCACATTTTAGATGTATAAAGAGATGAGGAAGGGAGGATTATTCTTATTCAAGTTCAGCTAGGTAACACAACATTAGTACTGTAATCTTTATATGCACCATTTCAAGGCTTTGGTCCATGTCTTGCAACAGTAAATGCATTTTTGAATAATTGGGGTGAAGGTAATATTATTTTAGGGGTGGTTTAAACTGTTTAGCAGATCTGGAGTTGGACAGATCAACACCCTCTAACAGCTGGGACAAATACAAAGCAAGGGTTCCACACATTTCATTTCCTGCAGTGTACTTACAGATTGTTGGAGGAAATTGAACTCCACTGTAGAAGACTTCAGCCATTTTTCTTCCAGACATAATACTTTTGGCAGGCTTAATTATTTTCTTGTCTCCAAAAATATTGTAAATAGTTATTATTGCCGATCTAAAATACATCCTGCTGGCATTTCAGATTATAATCCTGTCTCCCTATGTCTGACACTGGATAATGACAAGACTGAATTCAATATATTGAGATACAATAACAATTTTTCAAAAAATAAACAAATAGAAACTACAAAAGAGACAATTGATAACTTTTGGGAAGATAATACACATTATTCAGGCTCTAATATAGATATGTGGGATGCATTCGAAACAACTATTAGGGGAATTATTATTTCTAAAGTCACTTGGTTAAAACAACAACAACAATAAAACCACTAACCTATAAAGAAATAGAAATAAAATTAAAAAGGCTTGAAGAATTCATGAGACAGGGAGACACTTAAAAAAAAAAAGAATATAGGCAACTTAATCACTGGATTTCAGAGACAGAGATTATCCACATTAAAACTAGTTGGATGAAAATTAAAAGAAAATGGTTATTGTATAGTGAACAAGCTGGCAAATGCCTAGCAAAAAGATTTAAAAAAGAACAGGATACAAAGAAATAGCAATAATAATTGACAAAATGATGTGGATTGGGGTGGAAAACAGAAGATTCACAATTGTTTTTCAGAATTTTTCTCTGACTTATACAAATCTGAATGTTCACCATCTCAACAAGAATTACAGCATTATAATCAGTTCATTAAAAAATTAAGTAACCTGCAAGATCTTCAAATATTTATAGCCCCCATTTCAAAAGAAGAAATAACTACAACAATAAATTCTTTGGCAAGGCAAATGTCCTGGGCTAGATGGATTCGCAATAGAATTATATTCTTATTTTCTGGACTCCATTGTTTCCACCTACAACTCTCTATACCGAATCCAAAAGACAAACAAACACCAAATTCATTTAAAGAAGCATTTATTTCTCTCATACCGAAACCAGCAAAAGATAATTAAAATGTTGACAATACCTATATCTATTCTCAACACAGACTACAAAATCTTTGCAAAATTTTTAACCAACAGAATTCTGAATTTTTTGCCAGATATGATTTACACTGATCAGGAAGGGGTCATACCCAGCAGAACAACACATTAAGGTATTCACAAGATTCATTTTTTTAAAGAATATTTAAACACTTTTGTTACAAGGCAAATTGCTTGTCATTGGATGCAAGCAAAGTGTTTTATATGTTAAAGTGGCCTTTTCTATTTCATGTTCTCAAACAATGGGGCTTTTCATTACAATTTATTGAAGTTATAAAATGTTTAGATGATTCACCTAAATCATCTTTAAAAATAAACAATACTCTCACAGAAAAACTCATGATTCACAGACAGGTATGACAAGGCTGTCGTCTTTCCTGAACTTTATTCACATTAGGACTAGAAGCACTATTATAAGAAATTCATCAGAATAAGAATATATAGTAAAATGGATTGCCATTGGCAATACTGAAATTAAACTGAGGGTTTATGCAGATGATATTAGTGTATCTTATTTTTCACTTCTCCAGAAAACAGTTTTATTGAACGTAAACAGATTATATCCTGCATTTTCAACATAGCTGGACATTGTATCAATGAGAAAAAATCCCAGATTTTAACATTTGACATGATTAATACAACCCCAGTTTTAAAAGTAAGCAGTGCCATAATTCAAAAAGAAAATATTGAATATTTAGGAATTAAACTAACAAATAAAACCCAACATTTATTGAAGTATAATTATGGTCCACTGTTGGACAATATAAAACTGAGACTACAGGCTTGGAGTAAAATATGTCTACCTTTATGTGGCAAAGTACAAATTTTTAAAATGTTGGCTATCCCTTCAATTTCATTATAGTGGCACAGTAGCACCACTAAAGATAGGGTTGAGAAGGAGTTTCTATGTTAAACCTCAAACTTTGCACTTTAATATCTTCACAACCATTCAAAAGATTTGCACAAAATTATGAATGCCCCTAGATCTCTTGACATGCCAAGTTTTGTTCTGGTCGACTGTGTGGATTCCGAGATGCAGGAAGCAAAAAAAGTTTAAAGAATTAGTGTTTTGCTGTTTGCTTTGTCATCACCTATCACCCAGATGGTTTGGAATTTCAGTCTGAAATGTTCAGGATAGAAAGGGATTGGCCCACAGATGTGTTTTTCACTGGTTTGGTGAAATGTTTTTTATCTGTTCTAAAGTTAGTACATTTTAAAATTTCAGTTCTGAGCATGCTCAGTATAGTCTTTTGATAGCCAATTAGAACAAAACAGAATTTTGTCCATCAAAAAGGATCCTTTTTGTATGGGGGTCATCCTTTCTGTGAGGAAAATTCCTTTTTTGTATGACCACCATCTTGTTTCTGTTTTAAAAAATATTCAAACCCACAAAATGACATCTTGGACAGACACCAACACATGTATCTTGGTTATTGGGACCCCATTAGGTGATTCTGCACTTAACTGTTTGTAAAATGACCTCCAAATATGTTTTTTTATTTTAAAATCCTTTTTTCGTGACTCACTCCCATTTTCTCATATGGCCATTTGAAAAAGACTTCACATATGAAAATGATCCTTCAAACAAAAAAGAATCTGAAAAACTAATCCAAATTATTTTTCATTTGAGGGCATCCTTTTAGTATGAATGAAAAGCTCACAAAAAAGGATCCTTTCATATGAAAAAAGAATCTGGGAAAAAACTAAGTCTCAATTCTTTTTTTGTATGAAGGAATCCTTTTTTGTATGCTTTTTTTTCATTCATATGAAAAAGGATGCCCTCATATGAAAAAAGAATTTGGACTGAAAACAAAGGTCTTAATGAGTACTACACGAATAACACAGACTCCCCCATAACATATAAGGGCAATATAAAAAAATATAAAAGAAACATAAAACATTGACTTTGATGGCAGATAAGGACCGCTGGCCCACCTAGTCTGCCCATTTCCTACCTATTATATATGCTGCAGATTCTAGTTAAGCAATAGCTTACTTGATCCTACCCTCACTATACTTGCCTTATGTCTGTCCCATGCATTCTTGAATTCCCCACGGTTTTGACCTCGTAACCTCCTCAGGAGGTGGATCCATGCATCCACCACTCTCTCTGTGAAAAAATACTTCCTCACATTGCCCCTGAGCCATCCCCACTATCTTCAAATTGTGCTCCTTTGTTCTTGTACATCTCTTTTTCTGAAAGATGCTCCCATCTTGGACTTTGTTTATTCCCTTGACGTACTTGAAAGTTTCTGTCATGTCCCCCCTCTCCCTCCTTTCCATAAGGGTATACATATTCAGCACTTTTAGTCTCTCTTCATATGGCTTCTGTTAAAGACCCTGTACCATTTTAGTCACCCTCCTCTGGACTGCCTCCATCCTGTCTATGACTTTGCAGAGATGGGGTCTCCAGAACTGCACGCAGTACTCCAGATGGGGTCTCACCAACTGTCTGCACAGAGGGATAACAACTTCCTGTTTTCTACTGGTGATGCCTCCCTCTATGCATCCCAGTAGCCCCCAGCTCTCCTTACTGCCTTCTCACATTGTTTGCCTACCTTAAGGTTGTCTGATATGACTACCCCCAGGTCCCTTTCCATTTTTGTTGTTGTTAGTACCCTCATTGTGTACTCTTCCCTTGGGTTTTGTTTCCAGGGTGCATTACTTTTGCAATTTTGCATTGAATCTAAGCTGCCAAATTTTGACCATTCCTCCAACCTTGCCAAGTACCTTCTCTTCCTTTCCACCCCCTTGTGTACCAACCCTATTGCAGCTCTTTTGTGTTGTCTGCAAAGAGGCATACTTTTCCTTCTAGCCCCTCTGCAATGTCTCCTATAAAGACATTAAAGAGGACCGGTTCCAGTACTGAACCCTGCAGTACCCCACTAGTAACCACCCTTTCTTCAGGGTGTACTCCATTTACTATTACCCTCTGTGTCCTGTTATCCAGTCAATTTGTTATCCAGGCTGGCTAACTTGTTTATTAATCTTTTGTGTGGGACTGTGTCAAATGCCTTGCTAAAGTCTAGGTAGGCCATATCCACAGCCCCTCCCTGGTCTACTACTTTGGTCACTCAGTCAAAGAAATCTATTAGATTCTTCTGACATGACCTTCCCACTGTAAAGCCATGCTGCCCTGTGTCCTGTGCTCTGCTGTCCTCTAGGTACTCAACAATTCTTTCTTTCAAAAGTGATTCCATCATTTTCCCTACCACTGAGGTCAAACTAACAAGTCTGTAGTTTCCTGCCTGTGCCTTGCTCCCACTTTTGTGAAGCGGAATCACATCCACCGTCCTCCAGTCCTCAGGTACCACACCATCCTCCCATAATTTGTTAAGTCAATGGTGTCACTAGGTGTTTCCTTAGTTCTTTTAGAATTCTGGGGTGAATCCCATCAGGCCCTATTGCTTTGTCCACATTGAGTTTTAGGAGTTCTTTCAGGACCCTTTCTTCTGTGAATGGACTGGTATCAACCCCCCTGTCCAGAGTGCTTCTGTTGTTTGGTTTAGGTATCTCCCCCTCTTCTTCTTTTGTGAATACTGAGCAAAAGTATTCATTCACTATCTCTGCCTTTCCACTGTCACACTCTGCCCACCTTCCTTCCCCTCCCCTTTATTAAGCCTAACAACCCCTTCCTCAGTCTTTCTTCACTCCCTGATTTACCTATAAAAGGTTTTCCCCCTTCTTAACTGAGTTGGCTATCTTTTCCTTGGTTTGGGCCTTCGCTATTCTGACCGCCTTCCCTGCTTCCTTCTGCTTTAATGAATACAGTTCTCTGTCCTACTCCTTCTGTGATTCATTATACTTCCTGAATGCTATCTTTTCTCCCTAATCTTGCCCACCACCTCTTTTAAGAACCATAGTGTTTTTTTACTTTCTTTTGTTTTGTTTATTTGCTTCACACAAAAGCATGTTGCCTCTCTCTGATGGCAGTTTTGATTTTTCTCCATTGTTCTTCCACCCCTCCATCCTGCCCATTTGCTAGTGCATTCCTTAGGCACTCACCCATTTTGCTAAAGTCCAGTACCTTTGCCTTTGTATGCCTTGACTCTATGGCTGTGTTTATCATGAACCACACTGTTCAGTGGTCGCTAGTTCCCAGATGGCTACCCACTTCTAAATCTGTGATCCTCTCTCTGTCTCCATTTGAGAGTACCAAGTCTAAGATTTCTCCCTCCCGAGTGGGTTCCAACACTAGCTGTCTGAGGCATGCCCCTGCAGGGCATCAAGAATGACCCCCGGCTCTTGGATGTGGCTGCAGCAAATGTGCTCCAGTTAACATCTGGCATATTCAGGTCCCCATCGACAATATCTCCCCTTTTCTACCATTCTAAGGATGCCTACCATTTCCTCCCTTGAGACTGGGGTCTGTATACGACCCCTGTGCAGATTGATGCATGCTGTCTGTCTCCAAGTTGACCAGCAGTGCCTCCTCTCCTTCCCTGCTTACCTCCTTTAGTTCTATTGCTTTGATCCCTTCCCCATGTAGAGAGCTTCCTCCTCCTCCTCCGCTTTTACCCTCCCTGCCCCTCCTGTAGATTGTGTACCTGGTATGTTTACATCCCAGTCTTGGCTCTTGTGTACCATGTTTCTGTGACTGCCACGATATCCAGGTGTCCCTCTTCCATCAAGGTCACTAGTTCAGGAAGCTTATTACCCAGACTGTGGGCATTGGTACTCATCACTCTATTTTCTGATGGCCTTGCCTCTTTAGCTTCAATTCTGAGAACTGATTATAAATTGGCCCACTCACCAATACAGATATATCAATACTATTTTTATTTCATACATTCCAAGATACAGTGTTGAAATACATGCAGAGCTTTCTGAAAATCCTTCATCAGTGCACCACTGTATCTAAAATTACAAAAATAAATTCCTGTTTACCACAATAGTAATTGTAAATTAAAAATTATTTAAATTCCGATTTTTTAGGGTTGTGAATGCTCACCCATATAATTCAGATCATAGTCACCACTGGAGAATATACTAGAGTTCCACATATGTGTAGCTCTATAATAGGGTCAACATATATTAATTAAATACTTGTTTCCCCATACTGTTAATTCACAACAGTAGGGAATATATAGGTTAATATCTAACTGTGTATCTGCTTATTACTAATTTTCTTTTACCAACTTCATCCCCATTTATTATTATTACCCACTTCAATGTCTGAAATTTGCAAAAAAAGGAGAGAGAATTTCTCAATATTACACTTGTTATTACTATGAGAACAATTTACACTACAGATAAACATATGACATTGTTGGAAAAAAACATTTTTACCTCATTTATCTGGTTCTGAAATTTCAACAGTTTTCTGTAATATCAAACAGAATACTGAAGCTTTAGTATAAACACTGCAAGCTGTATTGTAAAATGAGTGATCATACCTTCCTCATTGCTTTTTTGAAAATAAGTACCCAAAGTCTGCTTGTACTTACAGTAATATGTATGGCTGAGCTGGCATGACTCTCCTGCTTACTCCACCTGGAGGTAACTTGTTTGCTTAGTTCTGAATTTATATACTAGGGCAGTCAGGTATTGGGCAAGGAGCTATGTGCTTCATTGCAGGACCAACAAGAAGTCTTATGAAGCTAGTGCTCGCTCTCTGAGCCTGGCCTGCAGCAATTATAAATGCAGCATTGTGTGGTGTCCTATCTAAAAATTATGTCCAATTAAATAAGCTGGTTTAGGCTTTGTGCCTCAGTTTTACAATGCATCTTGCATTGTTTATACTAAAGCTTGAGTATTCTGTTTGATATTACAGAAAGCTGTTGAAATTTCAGAACCAGATAAATGAGGTAAAAAGGTTTTTTTCCAACAATATCATATATTTATCTGTGATGGAAATTGTTCTCATAGTAATAACAAGTATAATACTGAGAAATTCTGTCTTTTTTTTTGCAAATTTCAGACATTGAAGTGGGTAACAATAAATGGGATGAAGTTGGTAAAAGAAAATAGTAATAGATACACAGTAAGATATTATGTTTGTAATTTTAGATAGAGTGAAAACGATGAAGGATTTTTCTGAAACGTCTGCATGTATTTTAACACTGTATCTTGGAATGCATGAAATAAAAATGGTATTGATTTACGTTGCATTGATGAGTGGGCTAATTTATAACCAGTTCTCAGAACTGAATCTATTTAGCACTGAATTGGTTCAGGCTTCTCCCAGAATAAAAAAATTCTACTTTTATACGAGGTTGGCTGAGCTGGATAATATTTCTTTCTTGGAATATACTACATGGGCAGATGCAGTATGTAGATGGCCAGCAATGATGAAAAATTAGAACTACATACCACTGGAAGAACAAGAACTTTTTGCTCCACACATTTTTTCAGACTTTCACCCATGGGACTATTGTCACCTGATTCACAGCATGCCAGTCCTTGCATCTTTTGGACTTTACTGCTCTCTATATATTTGAACTTCACATTAGAACCTTGTTGAAAGGTATACAGCACCATTCGGGACATTTTTTACTTTGGGATTATTTGAGACTATGTGGCTATAAGTGTTCTAATGCTTCCCAACTAGATGTTCATTAAGGGTCTATACAGGTTTGAATCCTTTTCTGATATCTGGAAATATTCTTGACATTCAGAGGTGATTAATTATATCTGATTTGAAACTATAACACAATCACTGATTCTTTACTAGGCGTTGCTGTTTGATGAAAAAGATGTTGAATTTTGATGAATTAGATAAGCTAACAAACGTTCTTTTCTCTGTCCATTTCTGATACAGAAAAACAAAGAATACTCAGTAACTTTAGAACCAATAGAGAATTTGGGGGAACAACACCAATACACTCCATTACCAATCAATTTGAATATTTAAAACAGAAACAAATAAAATTAGAGTGGCATGCTCTGACACTAATCCAATATCTTAAATAAAAACACATTCCCAGAGGGCTCCGCATTTTTGTGGAGGCCAGTCTTGGACATGTGAATTTGCACTTGGATGTAAAAAGGGATGGAGTACATAATAGATGCTCCAAAGATTTTATGTTACTTATTATAGAATCAATCACTAAAGAATTACAAAAAATGGAGATAGAAATTAATCAACTGGATAGGGAAGTTAAGAAAAAACACTCTATTGAGGAACTAAAGGAACATTTAGAAAGGGTGAATCAGAATTTGAATGAGTTTGAAGAAGAACTACGGGTCACAAAATTACAAAAATTTAAGCGTGACCTGAATGATTGCGAGAATAACCAGGTAAACACTTTTCTAATAAGAGACAAGGATACCCCAGAACATTCCAATATAATCTTGATACAGAATCTTCAGCTATCAGCTCTGGTAGTGAGACAGAAGGGGCACATGACCCTTTAGAGGTAGAGGAGCATATTTTTCTGGGTGGGGGGGTACCGGGGAGATGACAATATCATCAGAGAGGCAAAAGGGGATACTAGTTTACAAAAGAAGGAAGGACACAAGATTCCAGAGAGGAAGTGCAGATACCCGGACCCTCCACCACTGCAGGAGTAGGAATAGGCACAGATATAGGAGGAATAGACAAACGAAAAGAAAAAAGAATTCTAGAATCAACAATAGAGACCAGAACTACTCAGTCAGCTCAGATGAAGACAAGTTAGTATATAAGGGGTGGGATATTCAGAGCAGATGCGCCATGTGCAATAGGGATGCACCTGCACAAGAGCAGATATATGCCAATGTGCGATATTCAGCGGGAGCGGCTGCGCAGCTCAACACCCAATGCACTGCTGTGCAACAGAAATGAATGCATGCACAAGTGCAGGGGAGTAACCAGGAATAATGTATGAAAAGGATATTCAACAGTAGGCGACGTATGCATAGTGGAGCAAGTGGAAGTTGTGTGTGACAGCAGAAATGAGCCAATACAAAAGGGAGCAAGTGAGGGAAGGATGAATGCACCACAGAGGAGCCATAGTGGGGAGCGTGGAGACAGGTGAGGCAGGGAGGCAAACCAAGAAGCAGGAGGCAGGTGTGGCCAGGAGGTGGGGGGCACTGGAGGTGTGGTAGTGGAGGGTGGTGTGTGTGTGTGTGTGTGTGTGTGTGTGCATGCGCAGCATGAGAGAGGGCCTGAGTGTGCCACAGAGGATGGAAGGCAGTGGTCAAGAGGCAGGGTACACAGTGGTGGAAGAGCCAGGGGTATACTCTGGTGCAGGGCAGCACCAGCAGCACAGCATGGGGAACAGGTAGACAGCCACCTCGGGGGAAACACCAACCAGGATATGGCCAGTGCCACCTTCCAGATGGAGGTGGTAATGAGGTGCAAGAAGGCAGGCAGCAGGAAGGCACGGTCGTGGAAGGACCCGGCGGAGGTATGCCCAGAACAGGCTGTACCATGCCCGCACCACCTTTGAAGAGTACAGTGACACTGAGACTGTGGGCCGCTACCGCTGGAACCAGGCAATTCTGAGGCAGCTCTGTGGGCTGTGCAGTGATGAGATGCAGGCACCCACATGCTCTGACCGTGGAGACTAAGATCACAGCTGTCGTGTGCCTGCTCACCACGGGCACCTTCCAGAGACCAACAGGGGATATGACAGGCATAACCCAGTCAGCCGCGTCATGCCTACTCACACAGTTCCTCAGTGCACTGCTGCCACGTGCTGCGGAGTACATCCATTTCCCCAGCACACAGGTGGAGCGCATAGCAAACATACAGGAGTTCCATAGGGTAGCACGTTGCCTGGCATGCTCGGGCCATAGACTGCACCCATGTAGGCATCCGTATGCCACCTGTCCCCGGAGGTGGTATACATCAACCACAAGCGCTACCGAGTGTCAACTTCCAGGTGGTGTGCGATCGCCAGGGGAGCATAATCATGTCTGTGCCATGCACCCTGGGGAGCACACGATTCTTCCATGTGGCACCAGTCCACACTGTGCCATAGGTTTGAGGGTGGGACATCGCTAGCCATCTGCTAGGTGGTTATTGGCTATGGCGCTGGTGGGCTGGGCAGATGGGGGTGGTGTGTGGGGGTATGGGCAGGGGTGCCATGGAATGGCCAAGAAGGTCCATGACACAGTGTTGCAGACCACTTGTGCTAATGAAACCACTCTACACACAGGTGATAGAGCACTCGCCACGGCTCTGGCTGCTCACACCATACCAGCTCCTCTATGACCCCAGCGCATCAACAGTACAATGAGGCACACGCCACAACACGGAATGTCATTGAGGTGGTGTTTGAGCTGCTGAAGGCTCAGTTCCATTACCTGCACATGTTCAGGTGGTGCCCTGACAGCACAGCCCCTCAAAGGTCTGTGGGCTATTCTGGCCTGCTGTATCCTGCACAACATGGCCACTAATGTGGGATAGCCGTTGAGGTCAAGGAGGGGACAGCAGTAGGGACGATGAGACGCCGATCCAGCAGGTGTTGGGCAGCCACGCCTGGGTGAAGGGATCCCTAGATGGTCCGGATGGCCCAGCAGCACTGGACACCATTGGAGAGGGCAGTTTGGACAACATAGATAAGTCAACAGGGCCATGCAACCACTCAAGGCAAGGGCACAGCCCACAGATGGCAGGTGGACACCAGGAGGACAGCATCAGGTGTGGAATGGGCATGGACTGCACACAAAGGCAGGTATCTTCAGGCTGCATGCTGCATGCACACAGGCACACACACCCTCACCCATGCCCACAGGGCCACATGCATGCTCAATCTTAACAGGCCCCCCACCCCACAGGACCCAACACAACCATATCCCAGTGGCTAGTCACTGTGCGCGGCTCTGATGCTGAGCACCATTGCACAGTGGCAGATTGCACTACGCTGGCATCATCATGCACATGCCACAGTGGCCAGCAGCTGGGAGGTGTGCACAGGACCATGTGTGCAGGGCACCACACCCATGCCACGACACAGAACACCACAGTGCACACAGGGCAGCGTGCAGTGGCTGTGGAGGGGAAGGGTGGGGTCATGCGCAGTGTAGCAGCACGGCCGCTCATGGGATGTGTGGGCAGCCCTGCTGAGACCTGCCAGTCGCATTCAGGCTGACCAGTGGATCTCACGGGTGGCACCGGTGAGGACTCTAGGGTGACACTGTGTGAACGCTTACCATGTCCCGTTGGTGTCTGCAGGCCACCGAATATGCCTGCACCAGGCATGCTAGGTATGCCCATAGCTGAACCCGGCATCGCATATGGCAGGGGTCACCCGACACCAGAACGGGGTGGACATAGCACTCTGTGGGTGCGCGTGCCGGACACACAGCTGGTTGGCTGTGTAGCCATGACAGCTGCCACTGCAATGGTCTGCCTGTCAATGGCTGCAGTCACATCCACCCATTGCTGAGCCAACTCTGCCAGGAGCAGGGCATGGTCCCTTGCTTCTCCGCTTCTCTCTACCTGGCTTAGCTCTGCACAGTAGTAATCCCATCGCCACCATGAGCTGCACCCTCTGTGATCCACAGAGGCTCTGAGTAGATGGCTGTAGTCATCCATAGGGTTTTTTGCATGGCCAGCATGCTGTCCCCCGTGGTGTCCTGGTCCTGCTGCACTGCACCCTCAACGGTGGGTGCCACACAGCGCCACCTTCCTGGGGGTACACCACACGCAGTGCACCGCTGCTGCCCTCGCCCCTGTCCCTACGCCAACACTGGCCAGCTGCTGTCACTGCTCTCCGTCGATTGGTCAGGTATCACCGGCGCTGCTGCTGGCACAACAGCCCTGACCACCCTGGTCGCACGCCTAGTGCTGCCCCACCGAACCTACAGATGCAGCCTGACATGTTGCTGTGCAGGCACCTGCTACACTATTTGCAGATCTGCCTGGCAGATGCCATCCATGGGATCACCCAGTGTCCCACAGACAACACTGTCCGGCTACGCGTCCACGCCATCATCTGTGCTGAGTCGGCCCTGATCTGTGTCTCAGTGCACATGTGACACCATGGTGTGGTATCACGCTGGAACACAGCCAGGCCATATCCACACCCACACCACAGGCATCAGTCCGACAGATGTGCAGGGCTGCAGGCGGTCGGGTCTCTTGACACCTGTGGAGGTGGATGGGCTTCCACCGTGTCCAGGGTCAGCCTGATGGACACACCCACCACCGTTACCTCCCACATGCAGATGCTCAGGAGCTGTAAATGAACACAGTATTGTTAGTGGTTCCTCCTGCAGTGCGGCTAATCCCCCTGCCACCCACACACTTGCCAGCACTGGTCCTACCATGTAGTGATGCGGGCTGCCGCCGACTAGAAGCCCTCTGAACACCTCATGGCACGGTGTCACGATGTTGCTGGCCACCTGCTCCTCCAGTGGCAACAGGCGGAATGTCCTGCTGGCCCCTACCAGTGGCAGCACGTGATGCCCTGATGGCAGCCCATTATCCTTGATCCGCCTCCTGTCTGTGCCAACCTTTTCTTGCACTTCTGGACAGAACGCTGGTCTGGCTGCCCTGCTAGTTGATGATGGCACGTGCCACTCACCCGCATGCTGCCGCATGGGCCTGTGTGTGTCCTTGTCCACTGAGCAGTGGCTCCCTCGTTGAGGTAGGCCTCAAACAGGGCATCTGATTCCATCCTGGTGAAGTTTTGGCCTTCTTCTGCACCCTTCCTGCTCCTCTTCATCCTCCTCGCTTTGTCATGTTTGTGCCTGTGAGATGGTGTTGCTATGGACTGCAGTCCCACGTAGCCTCCAGACCACTGTCCCCACATCTCAACTGCATGGCACCTACCCCAAAAGACTGCAATATCGATCCATGCCCTATGTATCTCAGGTCGCTTTTATCCGCATCAAATGCAAATGAGGTCAGCTGTATCTGGGATGCAAAATGCAGGATGTTGCTGTGAATGGCTTTCATGAGCTAATTAGCATAACTTTGCTGAATATCGGTGCTGTTGCACCTTTGCGCAATGGTGTTGAGCATGCTCAGGCTGGCGCGACCATTGTGATGTGCACAATCAGCATCACAACACGCATGCCCTCGCTGTGCTGACGCTTCACGCTAGCGGGCGCTTGCTGATGCACTGGTGCCGGAGGCAGTACAGGGCACTGCCACTACTGTGCCTGTGGTGCCTATGTGCTATATGTCTGAAGGGGGCTATGGCCATGGTGCATCGTAGGCACCATGGTGCCTCAGCATGGTAGGCCACTGCTTCACATCACACACATGCACCACTGTACTCCATGCAGTGGCCTCCCATAGTGCTGTGACACTGCGTGGACAGACCCTGGACCCTGTCTGCCCTTGCCTCTAGGTGCCATGCATCCACATGGCTGCCCCCGTTAGGTAGTCAGTGCTAAAGGACAAGGAATGGCAGTGCAGTACCAGTTGCCTCGCATCGCAAGGTACTGGCGCCACTGGTGCCATTTTGAGCTCACCAGTGTTGCACTTTGCTGCACCTGTTACCGGTGTGTGAACCCCAGTAGAACTGGCAAACCTGGGCCCTTGTGGAGCCCCATGTGCCCTGTGCAGGTTCCTCCTGAGGCCATGCACAGCGGTGTGGCAGGCGTGGCAGAGGGCCTTGAGGAGGCTACAGGAGCAGCAGAACCACAGATCAGTGTCGCCACTGCTATGGGGACCTCCAGTGTGTGATCCTGATTGCTCGGGAGACGCAGGCGTGCCTGATGGGGAGCAGTGCCATGTCTTGGCAGGTGCTCCTTCACCACACTAATATCCATCTGTCCTGCACGGTGTTCAGCAGGCCATGCCGCCAGGGGGCACCGGTACCTGTGTTGCCAGTTGTGGGGTGCACGAGTACACCGCCACCGTGGCACAGACAGGTCATGCGGGCATGCACACTGCTGGCGGGGCTAGGTTCAGTGTGTACTGATGGGACTAACATACTACCATACCATTGCCAGCAGATTAGGTCTATGGTATATCGGTCTGCTTGAACTTAGATCCTAGTTGGTCGAGGCCTCCCATCCCTTGTGCTCCAGAACCCCCATCCATCCCTCCCCCTGGGACAGGCTATCTGATACATCCACTTTCTGTGTCTGTCCCACCTCTTGAAGCCTCCATGTGGATCTCTGAACCAGCTCACCAGGTGCATTCCAAGGGTCCACCACCTTCAGTGAAAACCTCCTCTTCCTCACCTTCCACCTTCCAACTCAAACCATGACCTCTGTGATACCTCCCGTTAGTCTAGTGATCCTCCATGTTTACCCTATTTATTCTTTGAGGTACTGAAGACCCTCACTGTGTCCCCTGTCTCTCCTCTCTCCAATGAAAGCAGCAGAGCCTCAAGTCTGTTCTCACAGGTCAAACTTCAGCCCTGTATCATCTTAGTTGCTCCTCTGTACCCCCCGAGCTGGTGTCCCTCTTCAAGTGTGGTTCCACTGTACACAGTACCAAGGTGTGGTCTAACCAGTCCATTGTGCTGCCGCAGAATCACTTCCTTGCTCCTAGAGGTGATCCCCTCACGATGCATCCCAACATCCTGTTTGCCTTGCTAGCCACTCTCCCACTGCTCAGGAGTTATTCACATGCATCCACCATGACCCCAAGTCTTTTCCCTATTGAGGCCTCCAGTTCCTCCCAGGGTGTACCTCTGTGTTTAGGTTTTCCATCAAGTTGCAACACCTTGCTCTTGGTGATATTGAAATTTAATTCCATGTGTGAGCCCAGCTTCCAGGTGTCCAGGTCCCCTTGAAGGCCAACCTGCCCTCTTTCCCTCAACTATTGCCCTATCTTGGAGTCATCTACTAAGAGACTCATTTCACACCCTGTACCCCCCTGATGTCCGATATGTAGTATTAACAGGATCGACCCAGGACTGAGTTCCTGTGCACCACTACCAACCCTCTAGGGTTTGAGAGCTCCTCAGACCACTACTTGCATCCAGCTAGCCAGTTTTCAATCCATCTGACCATCAAAGGGCCTATCTTAACCCCATCAGTTTCTCCACCAGACCATTGTGGGGATAGAGTCAACCCTTGCTGAAGTCCAAGAATAATACATCCACAGGCTTTCTGTCCAGTTTGATGTTACCATTCAGAACTCCACAAGATTGTTTGATATGATCTACTAGCACAAACCCCATGTTGCTTCATTATCCAGACCTCCCACCTCCTCCAAGTACACCCCCAATTGTCTTTTAGTATTCTCTCCATTAATTTTCCACCACCGAGGTCAAACGATGGGTCTATAGTTACCTGTATTTCTCAACACCCCTTATGGATTGCACCATATGTGCCTCTTGCCAATCCCCAGGTACCCTCCCTGTCTCATGACCTGTTGAAGAGCTCCGCTAGGTGCAGCGTGTATGTCTGCAATTCGGGATTGTGCACTATTCTAGGATCTGCAATGACCTGAATCAGTATTTCAGGTCCCAAATCTTCGGATGGTCACTTGTCCCGATCATACCATCCTGGAACAAAACATGGTTCTGTTCATGATCTGCAGGATGGTTTTTCACGCACTTAACCGCCCATCCCATGAGGGTTCTCCACTCTTGGTCAAGGGATCTTGTACTTGTTTCTCCATGCGCGATTTCCTGTCATCGCCCTCGTGTTCTTACCAATGCATTTTAGTGGTGGCGCCCATCTCCAGCATCTGGGGGGGTGCTGAATCTCACTCATTACCTCAAACACTGACTCCGCAGGTTCCACTCAACAGGAGGTGGAGAAGTCTGTGACCTGGCTTCTGACCTGCTCAACCGTCCTCCTGATCAACTAGGCAGTCAACCTCGCGGCCTCTCAGGTGATGGGCTCTGATCAAAAGAGCTTGACTTCGCCTGTCAGAGCCAGCCCCGTGGACAGGGCAGAGGTTCTGTCCTCCTTAATCTCATTTCTGGTTGGGCACTCTGTGCCCTGCCCGGACTTTCTGTGCCTCTGGCGCATATAGCAGCTGCACTCAGTGGTCTGTTGGGCCCATGTACGTGCCCTCCAGTGGAAGTTGGCCGCCTATGGACTCCAGTGCCACGGTCATTTCGCACCAGCTGGTCACTGTAACCCAGAGGATGGGACATCAAATGGTGGACCACCAGACCAGTTGAGGAAGGATCCCGTTTGTCCACCCTTAGCCGCCGTCCTTACAACCCAATGCCTCTCTCATGGGCTGGGGCCCTCCATAGACAAGACAGGTCTGGACCTCTGAGGAGTCCTGCCACATCAACCTTTGAGCTTGAGCATCAGACTGGCACTATCTCGCTCCTCAACCTGAGTCAAGTGGTTCAAGTCCAGATGGACAACACCATACCACCATACTATCTCAACAAACAGGCGCACGCACTCCTGTCTGCTGGTAAGGAGGTGCTCCACATCTGACAATCGTGAGTCGTTGGAGGCAGATCTCCCATCCAGCATGGCAGGAGCTCAACCATCTGGTGGATGTTTCGATATCCATGAATGGTCTCCATTCAGAGGTAGCTCAGCCTGTTCTTCCGCTAAACTAATGGTGGACCTGTTTGCCCAGGAAAACACCAAGCTGAAACTGTTTATTCCTGCCCCTCAGCAGGGCTCGGCTGTAGGATGCCTCTCGAGGCTATGGACCCCAGGTTCTCTCCTTCCTTCCATTTCTTGATCCACAAGGCTTCTATGAGGAGGGATAAGGAATCCTGGGCCCCAGATCAGCCACGCCAGTTCTATCCAGATCTCCTCAGCTCACCCAGGCACCCGAGCGTTTGGTACACGCCAACCTGATATGTCCAATCAGGGAAGGTATTCATCCATCGTTAATCCCTGCACCTCTCAGCCTGTACCTGAGTGGTAGAGTTCAGGCTTGGTCTTCTGAAGATGTCTACACCTGGGTGAGGCTCTAGAAAGGAATCGACCAGGAATGCTATGCTTCAATGAAAAGATTTTATTTGGTGTCAGGGTAAGGGCCTGGATCCTTGTCCTGTTCAGTGGCTGATACTCTCGACTACCTTTGGTCTCTCTATGTGGGGTCTCCGGGTCATCGACCATTAGGCACTATAGCCATTCTGCTTACCGGGCATGGGCCGGTCAGCCACGTTGACAGAGAGATATGGTCAGGCACTTTTCAAAGGCCTGATCATATATCCTCCGTGCGTGGTCCTCCACCTCCTTGATCTACTGCTGGTATTGGGCGGCTCATGGGCAGGCTATTCAACCAATGCACAAGTGTGAGTTATCACACCTGTTGTGGAAGACAGCCTTCTGGTGGCTACTACGCTCTGCCAGAAGGACAGGGGAACTTAGGCTTTGTTCTGCCCTTTCTGGTTTTCCACCAGGACAAGGTTTTCCCCCCATCCGAAATTGTTTCCGAAGGTGGTGTCAGAGTTTCACATTAACCAGGTGTTGACTCGCGTATATTACACCACCACACTTCGAGGTCGGCACAGGCTCCATACTTTGGACCTGAGACGGGTTTCTCCTATTACAGGGAGAGGTTCACCAGCTGTTTGTCACCACTGGAAGCCGCCTGTGACCTTTGCAGTGAAGCAGACTATTGTGATGATTACACGTGCCAGGGTCTGTGCTATGAGTTCAGGCGTTGAGCCCCAGAGGATAAGAGCCATTCCACCATACTGTTGTTTCAGTGGCTGCTCCGGGACATCCCATCGTGGAAACTTCAGGCAGCTACCTGGAAGTCAGCAACACCTTCATCACCACCACATCGACTTGAGTCAGATGCTGGTTTGTACCTCAGTTCTCCACTCTGTTCCCTTGGTAGAGGCGCTTTGGCCTCCTCAGAGAACTGCGAGTCACAAAGAGTGTGATGAACATAATATCTATCGCCCTAGAAGAACAGGTTACCACTGTAACAGTAGATCTCTTTGTCAATCTTCTCACTTATCTTCCTGGTGTAAGCTGAGGCTGCACCTTGGCCACGGGAGCCTTTTTTTTTTTTTAAAAGTTGTTTAACGCCTGGCGAGCGACGCCATGCGCCAGTGCGCGAGGGCCGTTAGTAGCGATTGACCCTCCTCCACCAGTTCTGTTTCTCCCTACCGCCGAGGCAGCACCCGTTTCGGAGCGCCCATTCTCCATCGTCAGCGATTTTCTTTCCACACTGGCCGTCCCATCGTAGACCGTTTTTTTTTTTAAAGCGGCACGGGTGTGTTCCTATTGTTTTTCTTAGTTGAGTTCAAGGCGGTGTCCGGGTCCGAGCTAACGTGTTTCAAGACGGGCTGCGCCTTATGCGCCGGGTGGGCATTGTGGCCGGTATCTGGCCTCGACCGCATGACGCTTGTCTCTGTCTGGGACCCAACCATGACATGGATTCTGCAAGCACTTGTTTCTCCATGGACCAGAAACTCTCAAGTCCGCCAGATCCTTTTCTCGCAGCCCCGCCGACCTCTGGGACGACGGCCAAGGATTCTCAGGTGTTGGCCCTAGGCCCTTCCCCGGTCCCTCCCCGGCCTATACGGTCTGAGGTGAGGGGCCCCTGCCTTTTCTGTCGAGAGGAGGCCCTTCTGGCGTGTCGGGAGCGCCGTAGGTCCCTCCCTGGGCCGCGCGCCACACTGCTCTGCAGTCACCCTTCAGGCTCTCTCGGGCTCGGCTTGGGTTTGGCCTGTGGATTCCTCACGCCGCTTTTGGCCGCTGATCCTGGCCGTCATGTGGTGATCGAGATGGCCCCGCCTGCTTAGTCCCGGCGCCGCTGGCGGCCAGATCGGAGCGGCGGCTGGCGGGCGCTGGGGATCCTGCGCCAGCTGGGCGGGTGATCGGGCGGGCTGCGGTGCCGCTTGGGGCTTCGCCTCACAAGGCCGGTGGACAGGGCGGCCCACGGCGGTGCTGGCCGCCCGACGCCTTCGGGCCTGGGCCTGGTCTCTTCAGGCGGTGCCGGCTCGCCGCGCCTGCTGGTGTGGAGCTAGGCCTGGCTGCTACCGGCGTGAGGGAGGCGAAGCGGCGCCTTTTGGTAATGGCCAAGCTCAAGCCTCTGTAGCCTGGGACCCTTGGGTGGCCAGCATGAGGTCCTGCTGGTCTCGTCCTCCTCGGAGGGCGATGATTCAGACGTGGACCCATCCTGGCACCCCACTCTTGAGTCTGGGTCCCGGTGGCTAGAGGTGCCAGGCGGCGAGCGGGCCTCCTCTGTCCCCCTTCGTCGCCTCCTGAGGGTTCCCGGCTGGGGTGGCGGGAGCCCCTGGGGGCAGGCGCGGGGGTGCGCGGGGAGGCTCCCTCTCTGGAGGCCGGTGACAGCTACCTTCGGGTGCTGTCCTCTCTCACAAGGACAGGGGGCTGTGTGCGAGGAGGAGGGCCCTCTCTAGTCCGAGGGCCGAGGGGCAGGGGGTCTGCTGCTCGGTCTTCCTTTGCCACCTCAGGGGGTGGCCAGGAGCAAGTGCAGAGCCTCGCCCCTCCCTCCAGGGTTCTAGGGTGTCCTTCGGTAGCGTTTGTGCGGACTGCCCTTCTGGATCCATGCAGTCAGGCGTCGTCAGGAGGAGGTTCTCCCCAGGGCTCTTCCAGGCTCCGCTTCCCCAGAGTTCCGCTTCTGCGGCCTGGTCTGATTTCCGGGATCCCCTCTCCAGGGCTCCTTTCCCGGATTCCGAGCCCTCGCAGGCAGTTGCCTCCCGGAGGTGCCCCTCTCCCATCTCTCTGCCTTCACCACCCCCACTCCCAGGCCATGTCGGCCCTACGGGTCCGTTATCCTGGGAGCAGTTCAGGGGTTCTGCGGCGGCCTTCCCCTCATACGTTAGGTACATGCATGAGCGGGTCTTTCGGCTCTCCCCACCGCCGCAGGAATCCTCTGGGCATTCCAGTTCCCCATCATCCTCGTCTCCCTCCTCCGAGGGAGAGGAACCCCCTGCTCATCTGTCCTCCGATGCTGATTTCACAGAATATCAGCGTTTCCTCTAGAGGATGGTGAGGGATCTCCGGATTTCCTACGTTCGAAGAGACAATACCGAACGGGAGACGCGTGAATTCCTTGGTGAGTTCAGTGCCCAGCATCTGGTGGTACCTTCCTGGCCTATCCCCTTCCAGGAGGCGTCTATCCGGTCATGGCAGTCCCCTGCCGCTTCTTCCCCAGCCCCGGCGGACTGCCAGCGTAGGTATTGTGCCCCCTCTGAGTCTCTAGGTTCCCTTCCCAACCCGTCCTCAGGTTTGGTATACCTGGATACTCCTTCTGGGCGCCGTTGCCTGGCGCACGACCGACCACCGGATTCGGACTCTCTCCAGTTCGACCGTTGGGGGCGAAGAGTGTTCTCTTCTGCTCGTGCGAGTGCTTGTATTGCATCACATCAGGCTCACCACGCTGCCTACAACCGGCATCTGTGGTCGATGATGTCCCAGCTGCTGGCATCTATGCCTGATACGGAGCAAACCAGACAAGCCGTTGCCCTCTCCGCGGTAGGCCTGGAGCTGGCAAGACACCAAGCAAGGGCATCTTATGACGCCAATGAGGTGGCTTCCAGGCTTGCGGGGACAGCGATCTGCATCAGGCGGACGGCATGGCTTCGTCTTTCCAGGTTGTCACCCCTGGCCCGGCGTAGGGTGATTCGCTCCGCCTTCCGGGGGACCCGTCTTTTCTCTTCCAGAGCTAGGAGACTTTTACAGGGGCTCCCTCCGTCTCCTCGTCCTCGGGAGGCACCTCCTAGCTCTTCTCCCTCTTAGGCTTTCTGAATAAGCCAGGGTCTTCTCCTTCTGTTTCTCACCAGCAGAAGGCTGGGGGTCTTGTTCCCTCAGGGTATGGCCTCTTCCCCCTCCAGGGGAAGAGGAGCTTGGTACTCACCCAGGAAGTAAGAATGGTGAAGATTGACAAGGAAGATAGGAAAATTACGTACCTACCGTAATTCTTGATCTTCTCTTGTATCTTCACCATTCATTACTCCTCCCCCCACCATCCCCCAGTGCCTCTTCCTGTGGCTTCTCCACCTGCCTCCTTCCTCTCTGCATTTATATGAAATATAGGAAAATTTCCTTAAATTTTCCAAAAAAAAAAAAAAAAGACAAAAGTAAAAAAAAAAAATATCTTTTGGAGGAGGGTGGTTCTAAAATCCAGAAAATTACTTACTCTAAGATTCATGGGCCATCTCGTGGATTGCATTGGCGATCAGACTGCACAACTATCTCTTGCTATTCTTATGGCAAGATACCTCTGGGGTTTTTGGCCTGGCTCAGGCTATTCAGTTTTGATCCTGCAATCCGTGTTCAGATAGTTGCCCTGAAATCTGATCCCCTCTATTCTTATCTTGCAGAGCAGAGGGCAGAGTCGTCTGTTCCTTTCTCTTTTAAAAAAAAAAAAATGCTGAGGGAACTCTCTGCACTGCTGTAGGCATCTTGGTATCTGGGTCATGCATCTACTAAAAAAAAAAAATATTTTTATCTGTAAAAAAAAAAAAAAAGTGGAGAAATCAAACAAGAAAGCAAATGAGAAGGTAGGCTATCCCTCTCGCTGTTTTGCTAGTGGTTTCTCCTTTAGTGTCCTCCTGGACAATTTTACAGTAGAGCTCTGCTGACCATATCCAATTTTAGCCAGCCTAAGCCTTGCCGCCGACTTAGCCAGTCAGTCTGAGTCCCATTTCTATCTTGAAACGCCTGAAAGGCTTACATTTCTATTTCTAAACCCTGAGCAGCCTCTCATGCTGCTGGGGTTTATTCTTCCCACCTGGCTGTCCTCCACTTAAGGCCCTCCATGCCAGGAGCCGAGGTGGGTGTCAAGAAAATGCATGTTGAAGATGAGGACTATGCCCTCCTGAGTCTGTCTAGCGGGTTCGGTGAACCTTCTCTTCAGCTCTATCTCCGGGATTCTTGCTTCCCTTTAGTCGCAGCCTTTCAGCTACAAGCTAACTATGCTCGTTGGGCCTTCTGGTCCCTTCAACATCCCATCTCTCTCTCTTTCTTCTTCTTCTTCTATTTTCTCATTTCCTTACTCATCTCTCCTCCTAGAGTCGCCCAGGTAAGGAGGCCCTGCACCCTAGGCTAGGATGTTCTTATCTCCTGTCCTTCCTCCATCGGCTTATTCCTTTTCAGTTCATTCTTCCTTGCTTTTGCTATCCCTCGCTATCTTGCCTCGCTATCTATATTTTCTGCTTTCTTTTGCCTCTCCGGCTCACAGAACTGAGTTGGAGGAGGAGTCGATCGCTACCTGCAGCCCTTCGCATGACTCATGGCGTCGCTCTCGAGGCGGGCCGTTAAGCAACTTTAAAAAAAAAAAAAGGCTTCCGTGGACGGGTGCGCCGCCTCGCTTACACCCAGGGAAGTAATGAATGGTGAAGATACAAGAGAAGATCAAGAATTACGGTAGGTACGTAATTTTCCTTTCTAGGAGTGGTATATGTTGTTCATCCAGATGGACCCACCTGACCTCCCCGACTGTGGATGCACACAGCTTGGCTTCCAGCAGGCTAATATCTGGCATCATGGGGCAGAGCTGAGGTATATACCACCTGAGTGGGTGGGAGGAGCCAGCTTGAAAACTTCTGGTGATCCTTAAAGGGGAAAGGGACATGCCAAAGTGTGTGGATGAACAACATGTACCACTCCTAGAACTGCTGTTACAGGTGAGTAACCTGTTCTTTATGTCCCTCATTCTCTTCTAGTCATCAGAGAATACATGTTAAAGTCATCCAACCGTTCCTCATAGGATCTTCCTGTTGGTCGGTGGATCATCTTAATCACTTCACAGCCTCTGGGCAGTCCCTGTCCTTCTTCTGACATGGACTTCAGGACTGGGCACAGTACTCTTAAGTGAGACCTGACCAGTGAGGGATGCAGTGGCAGGATTACTTCCTTCAGCTCAAGAAGGCCCTTGCTATGCATCCAGGCTTTCTGTTTGTCTTGCTGTACATGTTGCATTTTTCAGAGTTCTTCAAGCTGTCGCTAACTATGACTCCTGAGTCTCTTTTTTCCGTTGTGTGTTCAGGCATACTCTTGCCATCCAGTATTCAGTCCAAGGGTTTTTTCCATCCCAAATGCATGCCCTTAGATTTTTTGTGTTGAATTGATTTAATTGACTGACTGTCTGTGATCCAATCTCATGATGTTATCCAGTATGCATATACAATGTTAAATGCGCACGCATAAGGTATTGTTTACACATTATAGTTTGATATAGTTTTATATTCAGTTTTGTTTTTCTGCTCATTGTGAAGCATTGTCATATACAGTTTGTGTGAAGGATACCACACAACCCTAAATTGTATTGTACTGTATGTTAGAGCAGAACTCAGAGGGTGGTGTCAGGGATAAATTCCTATGGCCCAGTCTCTCTGTCATGTGGGGTTCCTCAGGGTTCAGTGTTGTCCCCCATGTTATTCGAAGTGTACATGCTGCCCCTCGGAGACATTGTAAGAAGGTATGGGCTGAGGTTTCACTGCTATGCTGACGATACCCAGCTCTACCTATCTTTTGCACCCGACCAGGATAGAGCTCTCTCGGTATATAACAACTGCCTCATTGAAATCCAGAACTGGATGAATTCAAGCTGGTTGAGCTTGAACTCGGAGAAGACGGAGGTGATGGTTGTGGACCTGGGCCGCGGATAGAGGGATGGGAGCTGGTTTGCCTTCAGGATTATTTTCTGGTGGCTCCCAGATCCCAACCTCTTAACAGGTGTGGAACCTGGGGTGATTTTGGACGACGGGCTGACGCTATGATCGCAGGTGTCAGCAGTCATCAAATCATCCTCTTACCATCTGAGGAACATCTCCAGGATTAAGCACCTAGTCCCGTCCGTGATCTGCTCCACATTGGTCACGCCTTTGTGACCTCGTGCCTTGACTATTGCAACTCCCTTTATTCAGGGCTACCTGGGATTGATATCCGCCGCTTGCAGCTTGCGGAGAGAGCTGCGGCCCGGCTGATGTGGTACTCCTCATGCCTGTCATATTTCCCCAGTGCTGTGAACTGCACTGATTGCCAGTACAGTGGCGGTTCACCTTAAAGTTGGTCTTCTGACCTACAAAGCCCTACACAGACTGGGCCTAGACTACATGAAAGAGCTCCTGGTACCCTACTACCCTAAGTGATCGCTCTGTTTCATGGACAAGGGGCCTTAGAAGTTCCGGAGGCTTGCTTTGAAATCTTGAGGGCCTGTGATTTTATGTACGTGGGCCCCAGCCCTCTGAATTCAGTACCCTCTGTTGCGGGAGTGTACGCCTGTGGAGGAGTTTAAACGGGCCTTAAAGACCCATCTGTGGTTGTCAGGTTTCCTGATGATGATGCTTTAACGCATTTTATGAATTCAGTATTATTGTATTGTGTTTTATTTATTGTTTTATGAAGCTTATTGTTAAGGTGCCCTGGTTTTAGAAAGGCGTATAGAAATAAAGAATATTATTATTATTATTATTATTATTACGTGTTTTTTTTCAGATGATCCATCACAGCATTATTGACACCTCGCTGCTTTATATTAGAGAGCTTGGCAAGATTTAGTTGAAATTCTTGGCCAAGGCTGTTCTAGGGTAAGATCAGTAGTACCACTATTCAATATTATATATATGTAAATTATTGCATTTTTGTGATTCAAATGCAAATTTTTAACTGTTATAATAAAAACATACCATCTCAGACAGATGTATTGAATAACATATGGACAGCTATACAGAGCAAGGCTGTGTTTCCATCAAGGGGCTAGAGGACATCCTTGTCCTCGAGAGTGAAGCCCGAGGGGTCTCTATAATGTCCTCTCATCCCAAGATGGAAATATCAGCCTTGTTGTGTATGGTTATTCATATATTATTTTGTACAGAATTGTTTTGTTCTAATTCATTTACTTTTTTTTTAACTCTGTCTTGAACTGTGTTCAAATAAATAGAAAGTTGAGCAAACAGAATAAGATTTAAAATATTTAATGGCAGTTAATTAATACAGTAGCTACAGGTGGACAAAACCTACTCCAACTGATGGATTCATTGGGCCTGACACGGGTTATTACCTCTGCAACTCACGAGGGGGGACACTCATTGGACTTTAATATTCCATCTGGGGATGGAAGTCTCCGATGTGGAGGTGGAGCCATCGGTTGGTCTGACCATCACGCCTTGGGTTCAGTTTCTCATGCTCCTCAAAAGAGGCCTGCC
Source organism: Neoceratodus forsteri (assembly GCA_016271365.2). NCBI lineage: Eukaryota > Metazoa > Chordata > Ceratodontiformes > Ceratodontidae > Neoceratodus > Neoceratodus forsteri. The sequence continues at coordinate 51,756,244 of JADMNL010000025.1, forward strand.
CCTAAAGAGATGGTCAGTTCCTGCCCTTAGAGGAGTTACCTCAGAAGGCCTAATGACGGAGCTGGACTTCTGGATTGCCATGGATAGCACTGACCCAGGGCCCCTAGTGCTATCCTATAATAGGGCAGTTGTGATGACCCTGGATGTGATTGCTCCATCCTGTGTTTGTCCCTATACCCTTCATCCGGGGGCTGCATGGTTTACCAGGGAGATCCGTGGGTTGAAGAGACAGGGTCGAAGATTGGAGAGACGCTGGCAGAAAACTCACCTGGAGATGGACAGGCTTAGACTGCCGGATCATTATAAGACCTGTTAGTTAGCTATTACCCATAAGAAGGCAGAGTTCCTGTCCAGGGAAATTGCTACAGCAAGGAATAGACCGGCCCAGCTCTTCTGGACCGTAGACAGACTGTGCAATCCAGCCTGTCTTCAAGCTGGTCGAGCTTCGTCACAGTTACAGTGTGAGGAGTTTGCGATGTTTTTCGCTGATAAGGTGTCCACCATCAGGGATGAGATCAGCCAGCGCCTCCCCATTGGGTCTTGCACTGATCAACCGAGTGGCACTAATACCCAGCTAACTTGGTTTACCTTTAGTCAGCCGGGCAGTCATGGATATAGTGAGGACCATCCAGACTTTGCGCTCCAACCTACTGTAGTTTGGATCCAGGCCCTACTCACCTATTGGTGGGGTGTGTAGAGGTTGTCGGCCCAATCCTTACTGGGATAGTGGTGGATTATTGGAGAGAGGATCTTCCAGATCCCTTAAAGGAGGCAGTGGTGTGTCCCTTTGAAAAGCCTCCTTGATCCTAACTGCCCAGAAAACTACAGGTTAGTCTCTAACCTCCCCATTTTGGGAAGGTTATTTGAAGGTGGTCGCTTGGTAACTGGAGGATCATTTAACCAGCCACAGTATCTATGACCCTCCAGTCTGGCTTCAGGAAGCAGCATAGCACTGAGACTGCTCTTGTATGGTACTGAATGATCTCCTGATGGCAAGAGATCAGAGCATCTGTTCTATCTTGGTTCTCCTTGATCCTCAGCAGCGTTTGACAATCGAGATCATGGGGCATTGCTAGAACGCCTGTGGTTTCTCTGTGGACTAAGGGGGTGGTCCACAGCTGGTTTCAATCTTTCCTGCAGAGTAGGACTCAGAGAGTAGTTTTGGGATTTATTCCTCGGCCTCTCATTGCCTGCGCTGTGGGGTACCACAGGGTTCGGTGCTGTCCCCCATGTTATTTGCGGTGTATGTGCTCCCATTGGGGGACATTATAAGACAATATGGGTTGAGTTTTCATTGCTATGCTGATGACTCTCCACTCTACATGTCTTTTGTGCCCGAGCAGGAGTCCATTTCAAGTGCAGTGTTTAACAGCTGCTTGCTGGAGATACAGAACTGGGATGAGTACCAACTGGCTAAAGTTAAACCCAGGAAAAACAGAGGTATTGGTAGTGGAACCAGGGGTGAGGATGTCAAGCTCATGGGTGGGAAAACCCTCAGGTTTATTTCTAGGGGGGAACCCGCTTATGGCATCCGGCCAGGTGCGTAACCTTGGTGTTGTATTTGACGAGGGCCTGACTCTGAGGGCACAGGTGTCAGCCGTAGTCAAATCATCCTTTTTCCATCTAAGGAACATAGCACGGGTGAAACACTTGGTTCCCATTGGAGGACCTTCCTACCCTGGTCCACGCCTTAGTTGCCAGTCATCTTGATTACTGCAATGCCCTTTTATAGGGCTGCTGGGAGTGGATATCTGCTGCCACAGCTGGTGCAAAAGCAGCTAGGTTGTTGACTGGAAGCCCGAGATCCAACCATATAACACCTGCAAAGGCGCAAATTGCACTGGCTGCCTGTACAGTGGCGGATCACTTTCAAGGTCACACTGATGACCTATAAGGCACTGCATGGGTTGGGACCCCACTATCTGATAGAGCCTCTGACTCTTACTGCCCCTCCCACTCTCTCCGATCCTCTAGCTAGGGATTGCTGGAGATTCCCAGGATGACCCTAAAATATCTGATGGAAGAACTTTTGTCTTTATGGCACCTACCCTGTGGAATTCTGTACCTTGCCAAATACACAATAGCCTGACTGTAGAAGGGTTTAAAAGAGTTCTTAAGACCTTTCTATTTAAACAAGCATTTTTAGAAATGTAAATGATGTTTTAAATTGCTGCGGATTTTAATATTGTATGTTGAGATTTTGTAAGGGCGCCCTGGGCTTTGGAAGGGCGCCTCATATAAATAAATTTTTACTTACTTACTTACATGCGCTGGCAGCATTGCTAGTATTCCATCTTTTAACAAACGATTCACTTGGGGTATTTTCAGTCTTGCTGGTATCTTCATTATGAGGAAGCTGTACAGTGAAGGTAAGCGTGAGGACTCTTGATAGACATGAAATACTGTACTGTTGCCAGATCGGCAAGATTCTGACCTGATGGCAAAACAAAACCCAGAAGCAGGTGTTGCAGAATACAAGATTTATTGCCCAGTTCGTTTAAACTAAACAGCTTATCATAAAGCTGGGAGTCCGGAACCTCCGAACACCCGGGTGATTATGTGTAAAACTTACAAAACAAAGCAGTTACATAAAGTTATATACTACTGAAAAGAAAATCTGTTACCTGGGTAACAGCTTATCTGTCTAGCAGTGAAGTACCATCAGTGTTATGAATTACATTGCTCATATGGTCAAATACCAGAACACTCTCTGGAGAAAGGCCAAAGCTGCAGCCCAGGCCCTTCCAGAGCGTCTCCAGAGGCAGGAACTGCTTAAGGCCCTCCAGTCTGGGGCAGATGTGGGCAGGTGCCTTTGAGGTCAGCCTATGACACCTCCGATGCCTCTGCTAGAGCAGCTGTGGTTGGCATCTGCCTGAGAAGGTATTTTTGGCTCAGGGTGTCTAGGTATGCTACTGATGTGCAACAGTCCATCCTGATTGCCCCCTTCAGAAGCTACAAGCTCTTCGGGGCAGATGCGCGGGACATCCTTTCTGACCTATAGGCCTCGGGCAGGACCCTGCTATCAGTTAAACATAGAAACATAGAATTTGACGGCAGATAAGGACCGCTTGGCCCACCCAGTCTGCCCGTTTCCCTACCTACTGGATAAGCTGCAGATCCTAGTTAACCAGCAGCCTACTTCTTCCTACCCCCAACCCCCAGAACTGCCTTATGACTATCCCATGCATGCTTGAATTCCACCACTGATTTTGACTCCATAACCTCCTCCAGAAGGCCGCTCCATGCATCCACAACCCTCTCTCTGTGAAAAATACTTCCTTAAATTACCTCTGAGCCGCTCCCTTCTTCAAATTGTGCCCTCTTGTTCTTCGTGTACTTTTTTGAAAGATGCTACCTCTTGGACTTTGTTAATTCCCTTTGAGGTACTTGAAAGTTTCTATCATGTCCCCTCTCCTCCTTTCCTCGAGGCTATACATATTAAGCTCCTTAAGTCTCTCTTCATATGTCTTCCAGTGCAGACCCTGCACCATTTTAGTTGCTCCTCTCTGACAGCTTCCATCCTGTGTATGTCTTTATGAGATTAGGTCTGCAGAACTGCACACAGTACTCCAGATGGGGTCTCGCCAGCTGTCTGTACAGAGGGATAATAACTTCTGTTTTCTATTGGTGATGCCTCTCCCTATGCATCCTAGTATCCCCCAGCCCTCCTTGCTGCCCTCTCACATTGCTTGCCCATCTTTAGGTCATCTGATATGACTACCCCAGGTCCCTCTCCATTTTTGTTGTTGTTAGTATCTCACCCCATTATGTACTCTTCCTGGTTTTTGTTTCCCAAGTGCATTACCTTGCACTTCTTAGCATTGAATCTAAGTTCACACATTATATCACACCCAGCTAAAAAGTGGATACAGGGTGCCTTTTTAGCATGCCATCCATAGGCCCAAGTCTGGTTCCCAACCTCAGGGCAAGCACTGAGCAGCAAGAGCCCTGCCTACCCCTACCTCCACCTCCACCACTGGGAAGGCTCCCAGAGGGAGCTGTGTGGCCCTGGCCACAGGGGCTACCTCAACATGACTTTCTTGGACCCCCACCCTCCAGCACTACAGGAGGCGGTGGTAGGGGTTTGTTTCTTCCTTCACCTGGACAGGTGGCGGGAGATCAAAACAGTTGCTTAGGTCCTGCAGCTCACAGAGCAAGGTCACACTCTAAAACTTCTGGAGTGGCCTCCAGATCTACCTACAGTTTATTCATGCCACCCTCCAGACCACATTCCAGTGCCGCTGGGGAAATCGTATGCTGCTAAGAAAAGAACCATAGAGTCTATTCCAGAGGAACAGAGGGTTCTGTTCCCACTTCTTTCTGGTCCCCAAATCCAGGAGGATTTATGGCCCATCCTGGACCTGAGAAACCTAAATTCCTACATCCAGTACAAGAAGTTCAGGATGATAACCCTCCAAGACCTGCTGCCTCTTCTGCACAATGGAGACTGCATGTGCTCCCTAGACATGCAGGATGCATACCTGCATATCAAGGTGTGTGCTTCCCACAGGCAGTACCTCAGGTTCCAGTTCCAGGGGGAGCACTACCAGTTGAAAGCACTGCCCTTTGACTTGTCCTCTGCGCCACAGGTCTTTACCAAATGCTTGTTGATCCCTCAGGAGGGAGGGCCTGTACGTCTTCCAATACCTGGACGACTGGTTGCTCAAACCACAGTCCAGGGAGCAACTGCTCCAAACCCTATAGAGTACCAGGCAGTTGTTTCATGCCCTAGGGATCATGATCAGTCTGCCCAAGTCAGTCCTGACCCCATGTCAGTGCTTATAGTACATAGGGGTAGTGCTGGACACAGCTCGGTGCTTTGCCTTCCTGTCCCAGGACAGAAAGGACTGCCTGATGACTCAGACCCAGCTGTTTTACAACAGCAGATATGTTATGGCCGGAACCTTCTCGAGGCTCTTGGGCCTCATGGCTGCAGCCGTGGTCATGGTTAGCCTTGCCAGGCTGCACATGTGGATCCCCAGTAGACATTAAGAGTTCAGTGGACAAACGCATCCATGACCTAGAACAGCAAGTTCTAGTCTCCTTACCAGTCAAAACCTGCTGATATGGTGGATGGAACCAGGAAACCTGCTGAAAAGGGGTCCCTTTCCATTCCTTCCCTCGGGACGATCCTCACCACAGACGCTTCAGTTGGGGGCTCATCCGGGGCCTCATCAAAGTCAAGAAACGTAGACCAACATGAGGGTTGCCCTCTACGTAAACATCCAGGAGATGAAGCCCATTCTGTAGGCTTTACAAGCCTTCCAGACCCATCTGTCCTTGGGCCCTCTGCAGGTGCAGAGGGACAACATCAGTGTAGTACACTACATCAGCAAAAAGGGGGAACCCATTTGTACCAACTGTGTTGGGAAGTGATGAGGGTCGGCATTGGGCTTCTAGAACACTGTCTGAGCTGTCAGCCATCCATGTTCCAGGCATCCAAAACTTCCTGGTGGACAGGCTAAGCCGTTGCAGTCTCGGATGGCAAGGCAAAGGCAAGGCAATTTTTATTTTTATATTTCAATCCCCCAGACTCTGGGCTCCATACAATTAAAACATAGCAAACACATTAAGTAAATAAACACAGTAAAATACATAATAATAAATAAATTCTAGCAATAGTATAAAACAGACCCCTAAATAGGAGCCTGACTAAAATAGGAACTAAGACATTCACAGGTCACTTATCTTAAAACTGGGTGTCTGGGAAAGCCTGGCTGAACAAGAAAGTCTTGTGGCAGGTCTTAAAAACCTCAAGTGAAGGGGCCTCCTGAACAGCTGGTGGAAGCAAATTCGACAAGGCAGGGCCGGCGACACTAAATGCTCTGTCACTGGCAGTTTTTAACCTTATCCTGGGAATCTTGAGGAGGATCGGAGTTAGCAGACCGAGGCTGCAGGTGTAATAAGGTCCAACAGATAGCCAGGGCCTAGTCCACATAGGGCCTTAAAGATGAGCATGCCCAGCTTCAAGAGGATCCTCCACCTGACCGGCAGCCAGTGCAGTTCACGCAGCACTGGGGTGATGTGACACTAATTCAACTGTCCTGTCAACAGCCTGGCAGTCGTTTGCACCAGCTGTAGCTGGCAGAGGATGCCTCAGAGACCCTGCAAGGTAGAACACATTACAGTTATCAAGTCTGGACGCTATGAATGCATGCACTAAGGTGGGGAGGTCCTTGGGCAGAACTAGGGTTTGATCTTGGCAGTATTCTTCAGATGAAAAAAGCTTGTCCGGACAACAGATAACACCTGAGCTTCAAATGTCAGGCCGCTGTCGAGGATAACACCAAGATCGCGTACCCTAGAGGAGGCCTTCAGTGGCACAGAACCCAGGAATAAACCCGTCCCTGTACCTGAGGCCACCCTATCACGCCTTCTGTTCGACTCCACCACCAGTACCTCCGTCTTATCGGGGTTAAGTCGCAACCAGCTGGAGGCCATCCAGTCATTGACCTCAGCAAGGCAGTTGTTTAGCATTTCCACTGTGCTAGATGTTCCAGGGGCAAAGGAAAGGTACAGCAGGGTATCATCAGCATAGCAATGAAAACTCAGACTGTACTTCCTAATGATGTCACCCAAGGGTAAGCATATACATGGCAAACAACATTGGTGACAAGCCCGAGCCCTGAGGGACTCCACAAGACAGAGGCTAGGGAGGAGGAGACATTCCCCATCACTACCAGTTGCCTCCTGTTTGTGAGATAAGACTCAAACCAGCAGATGCAGTGCCAGCGAGTCCACAAAATTCCCTCAGGTGGTCAAGCAACGCACGATAGTCTACCGTGTCAAAGCTGAGGAGAGATCAAGGAGAATGAGAATTGTCCCTCTCCTCAATCTTTCACCCTGAGAAAGTCATTGTGCACCAACCAGCTGCAGCTTCCATGCTATGCCTCCCCAAACCGGACTGGAAGGGCCTGAGATAGATCAAAGGCCATGAAGTGCTCCTCAAGCTGTTGCGCCACAACCTTCTCAGCAACCTTTCCTAAAAATGGAGATTGAGATGGGACAGTAATTCGCCTTGATGTCAGGGTCTAAGGTTGGTTTTTCAGAAGGGGTCTCACCAGTGCCTCCTTCAAGGCATCTGCAAACCCTTTGTCAAAGAGCACCTGACAGCCAAGGCGTAACACTGGCCAACTAAGTTGATGCATCCCATCAAGAAGTGAGTTGGCACCGGTCCACTTCACAATATGTGTGCTTCAACTTGGAAACAACCCCAATGACCTCAGCCACCTCCACCGGTTTAAACTCCCCAACAGGCGGAGCACTCTCCGGATGCCCAAGGGACCACTGTTGGCCACAGTGGCGTTACTGATGGAATTCGTAGTGGATAGAGGACACCCTGTTCAGAAGAATCTAGCAAACTCATCGCATAAAAGCATCTGAAAGCTGTTTCGGCTGGAGACAGGGCTGGATGTAACAGCCTGTCCACAGTCCAAACAGCATAGCTGGTCGATTCTTCCCGCAGCAATCTCCTGGACAGGAATTCTGCCTTCTACGGTTGATTGCCCTGGTACTCCAATAGTGAGTGCACAGGGCCAGTCTGTCTGTCTCCAGCCCTGTCTTATGCCAGCAGCGCTTAACCTCTCACCCCTATCTCTCAACACCTTGAGCTCCCATCAAACCACGGAGACTTCAAGTGAGAAGATTTGGGTCAGACACAGACCAGTGCAAGGAGTCGAGTGTGTTAGACATCACCTATTATAGGCTACTTCCACTGCCTCAACCGCATTCCCCTATGCATGCACTACCCACACTAGACAGATCAGCTACCGCCAGAAACCTCTGGGTCAGACCTCCAAAGGGCAGTACCTAACTATCTCTGCAGGAGGGCTGTGGGGCCCAAAATGGAACTCCACAGTGCAATGATTGGACCAACGACCGATCAGTCTTGAGATTATTTATCTCAAGCCCAAGCGAAGACCAGGTCCAACATGTGGTTGCCCTGGTGGGTCACGAAGAAACTTCCCGCATCAGGCCCAGTGATGACATCAACTGGAGGAGGTTGTAACCTAGCCTTGAAGATTCATCGTTGGCCCAAATATTGAAATTCCCAGAACTAAACATCTGGGGATTCCAAAGTTTCTACGGATGACGAGATCAGCTACCTCCCTGTGCAGGAATCCTCCCACTGCCCCAGGGAGTGGTAAATCAAGAGAGACTTGCAACCTGCGCCCGACCCCCCCACAGACTACCACACATTCAAAGGAGCCTGGTGTTCTCACTTGATGCATGGAGAAGCCCAGTGAGGATCTAAAACAAATGGCCACTCCCCTGCGTTTCACCCTGGGGTAGTGCACTGTGGTATACCCAGGATGGACGGCGGCCTCCAGTACTGGGCCGACATCGTCACCTAACCAGGTCTCCGTAATACAAGCCAGATAGACCAACGAAACCAAGTCCGTGATAATAGCGGTCTTGTTTCTGATCGAGCTGGCATTGCAAAGCACTGCCCTCGGGATTGGTGGGTTGAGAAGCTCCTCTCACTGCCTCCCCACTCGATTTGGTGGGAACCCTGGGGACGGGAACCACACACGTCTGGCTTCTCTCAAGAACCTGTCGAAACCCAGGGCACCTTCTGCACCTGACGACCTCAATCCTGCTCCCCTCCGAAGTGTCTGAGGCACCCCGCCATACCCAACCAATGCGGTTCCTCCTAATCCCAACAGCAGCATGCTGTGGTGTCAGAACCCTAGAGGTCGGTGTAAGGGCGCAGGTCGAAGAGCTGGGACAGTCTCGCACACTATTCTAGCCCACTCCAGACTCCTAGGCACCCCAGACACATACAAACACCAACCCCTCCCAACCCAAACAGATCTCTCAACCCACCCCCACCAGGGCAGCAGAAGAAACGCAGATAAAGCCTAGCAGTTTGATAGAGCACAAACCCTTGGGCCTAAAATATAAATATAATGTAAATGAACAATACAGTTCCAAATTCAGCTTCACAGCCCCAAAATTACAAGACCTGGGGCTCTCTCACTGACCCCGGTCTCAGGGCAACTGTGATTACAAAATAAAAAGTTAGTAGGATCAGTAAATAGGAGCTCTCCCAGGTTGCCAACAGAGCCTCTCTCACCGACTCCAGAGGGCCTGGGAAGGAGTTACCAGTACTTTGAGTCCTTCCAACAGTCACCAACTACTTCTGGTCCCCGCCTGCCGTAGTGACACAGATCTTCAAGCGGAGGTGAAGAAGGATGGGACACCAGCAACCGGCTACTTCCTCCTCCAACTGCTCCAACAACCAGGTGGGGATCCATGGGAACCTACACTAAAAAACAAAATACGCTAACTCTTGTGCTAAATTCACTGCCCAGCCCAACCCTGCCTATAACTAAAAATCCTACCTAAAACCCCTGTCTTACTTGGCACTGCTGCACAAATTAAAGATTGCCAGCCAAGATATCGGTCCGGGGATCCAGCAAGATCAAATTGCATCCAAACTCGATGCAAAACTGCCTCGCTTGTACTCACTCACCCAGGGTCTAAAGTTTTCATGCAGATGCTGTTCCCTTTATGCCTCGGCCCTTCCTCTACTTCAGAGGATGCTGATCAAGCTTCAGTTGATTCTGATTCTCATTGCCCCCTTCTGGCCTCATCAGATCTGGTTCCCATCACTGCAGCAGCTGGCAGTGGAACCCCCCATTACCCCTTCCCCTGTGCAAAGGCTTGCTGTCACAGGAGCAGGGCACCTTGGTCCATCCGGACCTCAAGTCACTGCACCCCAATGCATGACTCCTGAAGACATAGCCATGGCTAGATTTGGGGTGTCCCAAAAGGTGGCCGATGTCCTAGTGGCTGCTTAGAACGCTTTCCACCAGGGTCAGTTATTCCATGAAGTGAAAATGCTTTGCTCTGTGGGTGACTTCCCATCATTTGGATCCTGTCACTTGTCCAGTGACCCAGATTCTGGAGTATTTGCTGTCCCTCTCAGATTTGGGCTTGCAGTACTCCTCCATTAAGGTGCACCTAGCAGCTATTTCAGCTTTCCGTGTGCCTCTTGATGGCTGTATGGTGGCACAACTAGAGGTGTCCCATACATTCTTGAGAGGCATTCTTCATTCAAAGCCTCCTATCCACAATCCAGTCCCAGCCTGGGACCTGAATTTTGTTTTAGAGAAACTTACGTTGGCTCAGGTTGAGCTAGCTGCAACTTGTGAGCTATGCTTTCTGTCATGGAAAGCATTATTTTTAGTTGCTGTTACTTCTGCTTGAAAGATTTCTGAGCTACAGGCTCTCATGTATGAGCCTTCTTATTTGAATTTCCACAAAGACAGGGTCTCTTTGCGAACAAACCTTAAGTTTCTTCCAAAGATGGTGTCTGATTTTTACTTTGAATCAAACCATCCACCTTCCTGCTTATTTTCTGGAGCATGCCAATCCAGGGGAAGCATTGCTCCACATTCTTGATGTACATGGAATACTCCAATATTATGTTCATCGCATGAAGAACTGCAGGAAGTCCTCGCAGCTGTTTGTCTCCTTCTCTCCTGGGAAAGAGGGCACATAGTTTCAAAACAGTGCCTGCAAATGGTTGGCCAACTGTATTACTTTTTGTTAAAGGAAGTACGGTAAGAAAGTTCCTAGTTGTGGTGGTACGTCAGCCAGAGGCATGGCCACCTTTGTTGTCTGTTTCAGGAATGCGTCAGCTGAAGAGATTTGTGCTGCTGCCACCTGGAGTACTGTCCACACTTTCACTAAACACTACAGTCTGGACATTACCTCTAGGAGAAGGGCAGGCTTCAGCCTGGCTATGCTTCAAGGCCTCCTGTCTTAGACTATAGCATCCAGCCATCCAGACTGTCTGTCTGTCTGTCTGTCTGTCTCTCTCTCTCTGTCAGTGCTGCTTTGGGGCTCATCCCACAGTTGTGGCCTGATGCAAGGGATATCCTCAATGAAGATAGTACAGTTGCATAAGAACTTACTGTAACAGTAGATCTTCAAGAGAGTCTCTTCCATCAGGCCATGCTATGCCACCTCCACCCACCTTGGCCTTAGGGCTCCCTCTCTCCAGGATGGTTCTCCTTCTGTTTCACCGCTTTTCATGGCCATACCTCTCAAGTGTCCCTGATTTTCAGGGATGTCCTGATTTTGCCTCTGAAATTTCTTCTGTCCCTCCTAAATTTGGCATTTCTGTAACTGAAGAATGGGGATCTGAATCACAAAATAATGCTAGCCATTGTGTTACAGTCTAGTTCTCATTAAGAAAATGCTATTCATACTAAGAAGCATGTTGTACACAGCTTCTGGAACTAATATTACTATTTTTTCAGATGTGTCCCTGATTTTGGTCATTTGTCCCTGATCATTTTAAGCCTTGTCCCTGATTTGTGATGAAGGAGGTTGAGAGGTATGTTCATGGCGGGAACCTCTGACTCTTCCTCAGTTTCCCAATAGGAGGAGATCTTCTGTATATGATCTCCGGTGGGAGAACTGGGGAGGATGCGGGGCTGCCCACATTTATATGGGAGGGATGTTGTCGGCATCTGACATGGTTATGGGTGATCTGTAGTAGACTGCTAGCTAGAAAAGTTTCTGTGTGGTCCTAGTGCCTGGCGGTTATAGTTCCATTGGTGTGGCCTGATGCAAGAGATTCTCTCAAAGATCTACTGTTACAGTAAGTTCTTGTGTAACTGTACTTTGGTGATACCCCACCTAGAGTACTGTGTCCATTTCTGGAGCGACATCTCAGAAAGGACATAGAAGGGTAGAAGCTGTCCAGAAGAGGGCAACTAAAATGTGCAGGGGCTGCATCAGAAGCCCTGTGAGGAGAGACTGGGGATCTTGATATGTACACCCTGGAAGAGAGGAGGTGAGGGAGACATGATAGAGACCTATAATACCTAATGGGGTGAATAAAAGCAGAGGAGGAGTTTTTCCGAGGTGAAGGTGCCCAAGAACAAAGGGGCATGCAGTGAAGCTGGAAGGGAGGAAATTTAGGAGGAGGGGTGTGAGGAAATACTTGCACTGAAAGGGTGATGGATGCCTGGAACAGTATTCCAGCAGAGGTGGTGGGGCAAAACAGTGGCTGGCTTCATGCATGTTATAGGGTGGTAGTAGTAGTAGTAGTAGTAGTAGTAGTAATAACATTTATTGATACAGTAGAGCACTGTTAGGGCTGTAAATGCTCTGTTTACAAGGTGTACCTGTAACAGTATACATTAAAACAGTCATATCCACCACATAAATAACCAATCTAGTTTACATTGAAGGAATGAATACACACAGTCTGGTACATCAGATACATGACTAATACTTGTTTCTTGGAAATATAAGCAAACACATAAACATACTTGTACATTTAGTCATAATGGAGTATTCAAATACCAGTTCCAACAGCGTATTTAAATACCTATTGCACTCATAACTGAAATTTAAATTCTGTTTCAGCTTTGATTTAAAACTGTTTTGTGTAAGATCCAAACTTCTCAGGTATAGGGGTAGCGCATTCCAGCTATTAGCAACACTAAACTCAAATGTCGACATAAAAATTATTTGTAATCTTGGGCCGCATCAGATCCCTAGCCCCATTTTTTCTTAAATTTAAACCATGATTAGGTTTATGTAGTTTCCGTGTTAAATGTTGAGGTGTTTTATTTTGAGCATACCCAAACTAAACTGATCCAGATACCTTTTCGCCTTGGGTCCAATATTTACACTTCAAAGCAGATCTTGCCAGTCTAATATGAATATGATCCAACTTTTCTAACTGTTGTTCACCAGCGTGCCTGTAGATATGGCTCCATAATCAACGATCGGCAAGATCAGTTGCTTTGCTATTGTTAAACGTACAGTCTTAGTTGTACAAGCTGAAACCGCTTTGCTGTCCCAATATGTATATTTATTTTCTTTACTTAGATCTGAGATATGATAATCAAAGGTAAGATGCTGATTGAAGTAAACCCCTAGATATTTATAGATCGCTGTTTGATTTAAACTGTTCTCCTTTGTCTTTATTTCCAGCTGTGAACATTTTAATTTAGACTGTTTCAAACCAAATAGAATAGCATTACTTGTGTTTTTTTACTATTTATAAACAAACCCAGAGAAATAAAACACTCCTGCATTGCCAAAAAGTCAGTTTGCAATTTATTTTCAACTTCACTGGGACAACCCCCTTCTGCCACCAATACCGTGTCATCCGCATATAATCGAATGCAGGAGTGCTCCATATACTCTGGGCGACCATTAATGTAAATGATAAACAATAGCGGCCCCAGGATTGATCCCTGGGGCACCTACTGAAGTTATCGATAAGATGTTTGATTCAAACCCGCTTACAGTAACTGTGTTCTTCCACTTAAATATGAACTAAACCATTGGCAAGGTTCATCTGTCACCCTATGTCTCTTAAGTTTACCCATCAAAATCCTATGCTCCACCAGATCAAATACTTTTGACAGGTCCACGTATACCGCACTCCAGAGACCTGCCTTTCCCCAAAGGGGTGGTAACCGTATCCAAAAGTCCATGAGTGTGGCCGTGGACCTGCGTCTTCTAAAACCGACTGATATTTTGTCAGCTTCCTTCATTTTTCCAAGTAATCAGTTAATTGCCCAGGGACAATTATTTCAAAAGTTTTGAGACAGTTGACAACAGGGCTATAGGACGATAGTTTGTTGGATCTGTAGGATCGCCCCCTTTGGCAATTGGTATAATTTTAGCCAGCTTCCAACTCTGAGGAAAGATCCCCTCACTCAGACTCCAATTTATAATATCTCGAGTATGGGTGAAATTTCCAAAGCTGATTAGTTTAATAATCTTGTTTTCAATGCCGTCTGTACCACTGGTCTTTTTAATCTGTAGACTATTAACAATCTTAAACACATCAGCAGTGGTTACTTTCCAAAATCTGAACTTGGATGGATTTTTATCTGATGCATCTCCTTATTTATTGTGTTTGTTTAATTTACATTCATGATTTTAAGTTCAGGCAAATTAACAAAGTAATTATTTAATAAGTCTGCAGAAGCATCAGTTTGTTGCAACATCCCATTTTCTTTCATTTTTATTTCCGGATGGTTTTTAATTGGATTAGTAAGATTTTTAATCAAAAAACAGTAATTTTTGGGATCTGTTGTTTCCTTGATTTTTGTTTATAATAAGCTTTTGAATTTCTAACTTCTGTATTAACTCTGTTCCTTATCCTTTTATAGCTTGTCCATAGTTCTGGATCAAAGGATTTGTTTACTTTTTTCCAAAGCTGCTTTTTTAGTTAATTAATTTACTGATTTTTGTACCTACCCATGGTAAATTTTTAATTTTGTGCATTATCTTTTTTGGGGGAGCAAACTTTTCACAAGCTTCCAGGAACATGGTGGTAAATTCTTCAACCGCCATACTGAAGTCTGGGATTAGAAAAACCCTATGCCATGGCATTGTTGTTAAATAATTTCTAAATAGAGATTTGTTAAAGGCGTAAAGGAATCTTGGTAGAGAAGCCGAGAGTTGGGGGTAGCCAGAGATCAGATAGTCTACAGTGACTGTATGAGCAGGTAAAAAATGAGTAGACTATAAGTGGGCTAAGCGGTCCTTATCTGACAACAAATTCTGTGTTGCTTACATCACACCCAGTACTATCGGTAGAAAACCTAATGAACAAATTCAGAAATAAAAAGTAACATTTGAGTGCTTCTGAAAACTAGTAGTGTTTTCTACCTGGTATTTTTGGTGCTACTAGCTCTTTAAGGAATGGTGAAAGTTGTGACATTTCTTAAAACTGCTGTTCTTTTATAATGATCTCCTATGTCTGCTGCAGAAAAGTAATACAGTGAGGAGAGAGTTGGTCATGATCCAACAGAGGATGCTAGAGCCGCACTGGAACTGGCTCAGTACTTTATCAGCCAAGGACCCAGAAAGGTTTGTATTTTGCAAGTAAGACTCTGTTCTTTTGAAACAAAAAAGGACTTTGCAGCTAAAGCTTTAACTCGAATAGCAAGTATTCCATAAAAAAAAACAGAATTATTATTATTTTTTTAATTTAGTACACTTTTTGCCCCTACTCCCAACTGCCTTCTGCTTCATCCTGTGCTCCCTCGCTCTCCTATTGCCCACCACCCACCACCAATATTCCTGGCTTCCCCCAGGGGTGGGGCCATGGCACCACTGTCCACCAAGTTACGCACGGGTGAGGCCGACGGTCCTTGCTCCCCCGCATGCGGGTTCAGGGCTCACAGTGGCCCATGGAGCCGTAATGTAGTTGGTGTGGAGGAGTGGTGGGGTGCTATGGAGGCCAGGTGTAGGTGTGGCGTCATCCGTCGGGATCAGGATTTTTGGAGCGTCCTCTGGAGGCGGGGACGTGCAATGACCGCTCCACCTCCCTTAACGTTTGAACATTGGCTGCTGCGGTACCCCCAGCCTCCAACAGGGGTCCATCAAGCGCTGAACATACTCTCATCTCTTCCCCCAGAGAAGGAGAGCAGTCCGTGGGATGCTCAGTCCTTCTCCCCAGCTGTCCCTCCGACAACCCGAGTCCGTCCCTGAACCCGGGTCGCCAGCGTCACAGACAGAAATCCAAATGCTGGGCTGGCATAGAATCTTTATTTTTTTTTAAGCAAAAATTGTTATTTAAGCAGACAAATTTGAGAAAAGCTTCCAAGTGTACCTCTCAGCAGTCTCATTTCAGGGTGGAAATACCTCATTTAATCACTCAACCTTCTAATTAAGCAGGCTGATCAGGCCTTAGAACTAAACAAGAGACCAGTTTACACGGGAATACACTGCACCCACAGCAGCCCGACTGGTTGCTGCGGTGTGCAATGCTACCGTGAACACTTTACCCTATCGCAGTAAGCTGTTCTCTGCTAGAGATGCAGCTAAATTAAATTTCACTAATGAAATTTCGCAAAATCGCAATTTTGCCACTTGAAACATTTTGCTAAATTTCAGGTTTCGCTGATGAATTTCACAGATGCAAAATTCCACCAGCAAAATCACAAATTTCACCAGTGAGCATCGGAATTTTGCCAGAGAGTGGTGAAATTCCATCACGCCAGAGGTGAAATTTCACAGTTCAAGGGCCAAATTCATGATTTTGGCGCAAATTAATGATTTTCAGACCCGTGGAAATATTTCACAAAACGCTGCAGATTTTGCAAAAATATTTTGTGTAACAAAATTTGTGGATTTCACACATCTCTGTTCTCTGCTTCTGTCCCAGAACCGCTGCATAGTTGGGGATGCATTCTGGATCGAGTGGTATAAGCAGCCATGTGGACAGACTGCATCACTTGGTCCGAACACAATGGATGTTCCCAGCATCCTCCCACCCGCCCCCAGACTCACAGCATCAGAACATGAGAGCATAGCCAGCAGAAAGAGACCACCTGGTCTATCTTGTCTGCTTGACTTGTGAGGTTTTGTATTTTACCCACACTAGTATCCCTGACCCCTTCTGTCCCTCCCCGCACTCCTTCCTTGGTCCCATGACTTACCTCTGTGTTTGTCCCAGGATTTGCTGAATGATCCCTGTCCCTAGCTGCCACCACCTCCTCTGGCAGCTCATTCGAGGCCGATATCACCCTTTCTGTGAAGAAGTGCTTCCTTGTGTCTCTCTTATACCTTTCCCCACCAGCTTTAGGCTAAGTCCTCTGGTGGTGGTGGTTTCTCTCTTATTGAAAAGACCCCCGCACTCTACTTTGTTTACTCCCTTCAGGTACTTGAAGGTCTCTATTATATCCCCCTTCTGCCTCTTCACCTCCATGGAGTACATCCTCAGGGTTCCTGGCCTCTCTTCATATGACTTGTCCTACTGTCCCCTGGTCATTTTTGTCGCCCTCCTCTGCACCCCTTCTGGCAATTTAATGTTATTTTTTAGGTACGAGTGCCAATATCTCACTCCATAATCCAAGTGAGGCCTTACTAGTGATCTATATAATGGCAAAACAGCCTCTCTGTGCCTGCTACTGAAACCCCTTGCAATGCATCCCAGCATCCTGTTGGCTTTTGCCACTGCCTTTTTGCATTGAGCGGATTGCTTCAAATCGCTAGTAATTTCTACGGCTAGGTCTTTTACTTCTTCAGATGCAGCTACCTGTACTTTTCCTATGTAGTACTCTGCTGTTGGGTTTTTTTACCCCAAGGGGTGGTGAAACCTTGAAAAAGTCTGTCGGCTGAGGTGCTGGATGCAAACACGGTCAGGGGACTGAATGAAGGGAACAGGGGAACACAGAGGGGCCACGTAAAGGAGGAGCAGGATTGGTGTGGGAGGTTGGGACAGCACAGGAGTTGCCCAAGGATGAAAATGGAGCAGCCACATAAGCCTGGCTAAGGATTTACTTATGTTGTGTCTGTATATTTGATCTTCACTCTCTTAAAGAGCAACTCTTCACTTCAGCATGTGCTTTCATAAATGAGGTGCTTCAGCTGTTACAAGAGAATACATTTTTTTTTTTTTTATTATTTTTAACGTTCCTTGCCAAGATTTTCAGCACATCTTGGTAGTCCATTTAAAAAGTCTGTATAGAAAATATTTGCCTTGCTCCTGTTAAGCTAACATTGCATTTGTTTATAACATCATAGTGCTCACCATGACAACAGGCTGCGGTGTCATAAACAGCAATTGAGTGGTTAGCAAGGAAGAATAAGATACATTTTGAAAGACTCCATAAAATAATTGCTGCATCATCTAGCCAACAGCAGAGGAGAGCAAAATAAAAATTAACAAATAACTAGAAACAATAAAGTTAAAACATAATTGGTGTAAATCTTGTTTTTTATATATTAGAGAGTTGCTCTTTTTTTCTTTTGTGTGATCTGTTTACCTCCCCTACACTCCAACGTCCGCCTCTCCTTGGGTCTCCTAGCGCCTCCATCCCCTGGCAGTCCTCTTCTGGAGCACCTCCTCTCACACAGATTGTAGCCAGCCCCGAGTTGTCCCCGGGTGTATCCCATCGCCTGGCGGGTCTCCCTCCTCTGAGGGGGAAGGCACCGGGTTGCAGGGAACCCCAGTACACTATTCTTTCCACGGTCCGGGGTGCTGCTGTAGTGGAGGAGGTTCCGGGGAACATGGAGAGCGGAGGCCATCATCCGGCGGTGCCGAAGCTGGTTTTCCGTTTTTTCTTGGTCCCTCCTGCGCCGCTATGTGTAGTACCCCTGGTCTCCACCAGGGGCCACTACAGAGCGGGGCGCTATCCCTCTCTCTCCCTAGGGAGAGGAGAGCAGTCCTCCGACGCCGATCCTCCTTTCCCTCGTTGAAGCCCCCGCACCGAGTCCGCTTCAAACCCGGGTCACAGGTGTGAGCTCGAGAGGTGGCGCCAGTGCCTCAGCCCTCTGCGCCACTGGGACAGCCAAGAGTTGCTCTTTAAAGAACTTAGAGAGTTTTGTTCCTGGGCCCACTTATTATGCTAAGCCTACTCCACTGTTTCTTCATCACCTTCCCAGAAGACGCCGGTAGTACTACCCCTGACCAGGAGTAGGTTGTTTTTGCCATCCTGGCAGGAATTTGAGTCCCTGTTTGAGGAGGTAATAGTTAAAGGAGCATCTGCCTGTGTTTAATTTTTTTATTTGAGTAGAATGATCTGTGACAGGAAAAGACAGAGTAGAAGTGTGGCTTTTTGTAACTGTGACAGATCCATTTCAGTTTGTGTTGGACCCCCAATTCCATTATGTGTTTGTAAAAGTAGTTTGACATACTCACCATCCAGATTGCAGGTTGCAGAGCTGAACCTGAACAACTCAAAAGCAGAACCACTGATGAGTTCTCATCATCCAAAGCCACTCAGTAGCTCACAAGAGCAGGACCCACAGCCTGCACTAGAAGGGACATCACAAGCAGTATAATGGACTTTGTAAGGACCAGGATGAAGCTTGAATGGATCTTGCCTAATTTTCCACAAGTAATGTCAAAGATATCTTAGATTCTCCTTGTTATCTCTTTACAGATTCCTAAGAGGGCTTCTGTTGACTCATGTCACAAACTAAAGTTTCCTATTAAAAACTTTTTGACTGTTGTAAAATTAGAAAATGTAAAAAAAAAAAAAAGGAGTGGGGATAATTGTGCCAGGCAGCATAAAATAACCCATTCATATATATGGAGGAATTCTGGTGGAAGACTACCATTAGATTTTTTTAGAACCCCACGTTTAACAGGTAAATACAATAAACTCAGAGCCGCACAGTGCTGAAGACAATGGGACATACACCAGCAACTCCCACCGCGGTTTTACCATGCCCTTGGCGACAGCTATCACACAAAGACATCCCGACAGCGACAGCCGCAGTGCTGACTGTCAGTATTGCAGTGTGGGGATGTCTTCCCCTGAGGGGGGGCCGGTCTCTAGGATTTCAACCCCAGTCGGAGTTGGACTGGGTAGGCAAGCCCAGCGTGGCAATCCGGTCACTGCACAGATCATCACAGCGACCCGGCGGGTTTTGGCTCTGATTCCTGTCGCTGTGATGGTCTTCGAGTCGCTAGGTGACGCTATGCCGTCCCACATATAGAAATCCTAGGACCACGACGGCAGAAAACCACCAGAGGTCCAGCCAGTCTGCCCATATTGCCTATAATCCCTGGAACCTATTATTCCTCCAGGGTACTAACTTTCCCATCCTATCCCATTCTCCTCCCGGTCTTGTCGCCTGGGTGACCACTGTTCCCTTCATTCTATCCCCTGACTGTGTTTGCACCGACCACCTCAGCCAACAGATTCTTCCAAGGTTCCACCACCCTTTCCATAAAGAAGTACCTCACATCCCTCCTGAACCTTGCTCCTGTTAATTTCCGCTCAGACCACGAACCTTGAGTTGGTATTGAGGGTAAATAATTCCCCCCAGTTTACCTTGTTAATTCCTTTAAGGAACTTGAAGGTCTTTATCATATCTCCCCTCTCCCTTCTGGTTTCCAGTGAGTACATATCTAGTGCCTTGAGGTGCTCCTCATGGGATCTGCCTTGTTGGCCCTGAATCATTTTTGTTACTCTGCGCTGCACTGTTTCCAACCTATACCTATTCTTTCTGAGGTGAGGGATGCAGAACTGGATGCAGTACTCCAGGTGAGGCCTCATCAAGGGTCTGTACAGGGGACGTATTACCTCTTATGCTATCAGTACCCCTCCCGATACATCCCAGCATCCTTTTAGCCTTGCTACAGGCCTTGTTGCACTGGCTCATATGTTTAAAAAAGTTACTGATGATAATTCCAGATCCCATTCTTCTTCTGTAGTGCCAAGTCTCACCTCTCCCATCCAATACTCCATCTTATGGTTCCTTTTCCCTAGGTGCATTACCTTGTACTTTTTGTCATTGAATTTTAACTGCTAGACCTTGACCACCCTCTAGTTTTTGTAGTTTCTCTGCATATCCCTTATTCGCTCATCACTCTCCACCCTTCCACATAGTTTTGTGTCATCTGTGAAGAGAGCCAGCCTGCCCTGTATTCCCTCACCAATGTCACTAATGAACTTATTAAAAGGACCAGACCCAGGACAGATCCATATGGAACCCTGCTCATAACCTCCCTTTCCTCTAACTTATCCCCACTAACCACCACCCTCTGCTACCTCCCTTCTAGCCAACAACCCACCCAGTTCACTACGGTTTTAGCTGCACCCAGGTCTACTATCTTTTTGACCAACCTTTTGTGCAGTACCGAATCAAAAGCCTTGCTGAAGTCAGAGTTCAGTCCGAACAGAAAGAAACACAGCACTAGCCTCCACAATACTCAAAAAAGGTTTATTACTCACAGTTTTTGAAGCCAAAACCAAGCAGTGCCACACAGGTGACGACTCCTCTCTCACACACGGGTAAAGGCCCGACCAGGTTCGTGCATGCACACTTAGTCATGATTTTTGGATTATTGAGGAGGCTAGTGTTGTGCTTCTTTCTGTTCGGACTGTGAATTGTTTTGCACAAGCACAGCTGTATTTGGAGCAGCTTTCTTTGTCTTGAAGTCAGAGTACAGCAGATCCACAGCGGGGCCCTTGTCTACTTCCTTGAGCACCTAGTCAAAGAAAAAAAAAATGGGTTAGTCTGACAAGACCTTCGCACCACAACATCGTGTTTTTTACTGTCCTGGAGCCCATTGCTGTCTAGGTAGTCCAGGATGTCCTCTTTGATTAATGTTTCCACCAGCTTCCCCACATTGGAGGTCAGACTGACAAGCCTGTAGTCCCCTGGTTGCCCCTGATGCCCCCACCCCATGAAGCGGTACATCTGCCATTCTCCAATCTCTTGAATTTCCGGACCCAAATGAGCTGTCGAACAGCCCAGCCAGTTCTGCTGCTAATTCCCTAAATGTCATCAGATACAACCCATCTGGTCCTGGTGCCCTACTATCTTAAGGGCTGCCACTCCTTTCAGGACCCTCTCGCTAGTAAGTATTGGTCGCCTCATTTCTGAGTTTCTCTTAGCAGCCGCTTCATGCCACTTTCTGGCATGGACCTGCCATCCTCCTTGGTGAATACAGAGCAAAAGTAGTCCTTCTGGATGACTGATTTTTGCTCTTCCTCCTCTATCACCCTACCCCCATTTGCTAGCCATGTGATGCCCCCCACATTTTTTCCCTTTTTTCACTGATGTAAATTAAAAACAGTTTTCTCCATTCTTGACCCCCTCCAAGATATGCAGCTCCGTGACTGCTTTCTCCTCCCTGACGGCCTCTTGCCTCCCTATTTTCTAGTAGATAATCCCATTCTGCCTCCCTGCTTTTGGTTGTATTTATAGAAGGCCTTCTTTTGGCCCTAACCGCCCCCTGACCCTTGCCAAGAACCACAGTGGTCTCTTAAACATGTTTTGTTTTTAGATACTGTTCGTATGCTTGCCATTGATTCCTCGAGGATAGCTCCCTTTATTGCCCCCATCATCTCATCTCTTCCACCTCCTTTATGCCCTCCAGCCCTGCTAACTTATCCCTGACCAGTTCCTCAACCTATTGAAGTCTACCCTTCTAAAGTCAAGGACTTTGGTTCTTGATTGTAGGTTGCTGGGCCTGAGGGCATATGTTTTGGGACTGTGAAGTTCTGAGACCATACTGGATGGAACTAGAAACAGCCCTGGAAGAATTACTGCCAGCAGTGGTGGCCCTTACCTCCCAACCGGCACTGTTGCAGTTGCTACGAACCAGAATAAAAGATACGTTTCTAGAGGCTCAGCTGTGTGTATGGCCCATGGTAGCGCAAAAAAACTATTACATGAAAGTAATTACAAACAGAACCCCCTTAAAGGGGAGAGTGGGAAGATATAGTTCATGAAATTTACAATATGGAAAAGCTAACTGCGGCATTAAATTTACGGACTGAGAAATTTAATATTATTTGGACTGGGTGGCTACTTTGGATGATGGACCACTGGTCTGACATAATACCTTGAAAGGTTGCACAGGCCAGGTAACCTAACTAACCCTATAACATGGAGGGTATATGAGAAGGGAGTATTATGAAGTTTTAAATATTAGAGATGGAATAAAGGAAAATAGTAAAGACTACCACTGCTGACTGTATTATGATGAGGTCAACCCAAGTGTACTACTGTGAAAATTGATTTATTTGTATTGCTCCAAAAGTTGAATACACTTTTAAATTACAAAAAAAAAAAAAAAAAAGAAAACAAAGTTGGCATTTCATCTCAAAGTCTGGTATTTATGGTACTGCATAGATTCATCTGCAGAGTGAAGACATAGAGGAGAGTGGTATTCTAGTTGGAATACCAGCATGATGTGAATTGTATTCCTCCTTGAAAACTGATAATGCAAAATAGGGTGGAATCCCCATAATTTCTAGTCCTGTGTTATTTTTGTGTGTTAATTTGGATGATGAGTCCTGGGGAAATGATAACATTGGAAACTGCAGCCCCTACTCATCCTCATCGTGTGAAGTACAGTCAGAAATACAACAGACCCCTAGCCATCCACTTCCTGTACCATCCTTGGTTCAGGAGCATACCCACAACTGCTGTCAAAGTCTCACGCCCTAATGAAGTTCTATCTGAAATGATACTCGGGTGTTTGGGCCACACTCGGTTCAGCATTTTGCAACATTTTTGCTTTTTTTTTTTTGTTGGCTAAGTTGCAGAAATTTGCACCCTTTGCCCTTGTTTTGGGCTCTGTTCTATAAGCCACTATATGCGACTACAATTCATTTTTGCATCAGACAAACCACATTGCACATAATTTTTCACGTCTTAAGAGTGCTTCTGCTTTGTTTCATGGCAAGGTCTCCTAAATTAAATACTTCATGTTGTACAGTGGGGTAAAAGTGGCTTTCTAGGACTGTAGATATGTTGTTCATCTGCACTTCTTGGCAGAGTCCCTTTCCCTTTAAATCAGCTGGAAAGTCTTCAAGCTGGCTTCTCCCACCCAGGTGGTATGACCCTCGGCTCCGCCCTATGATGCTAGATGTTCCTTTCCGCTGGAAGATTCAGGTTGCCTCCTTCGTGCTCTCACATTTTGTAGGCCCTAGTTTAAAAACTTTCGGTTATTCAAAATTCACCTTTTAGCATTGCTGTCATGACTTGCTTTTCTTGATCATGGAAGACAAGTCTTCCCTGGATTCGCCCGATTACTCAAATGCGGCCAGAAGATGTTACGCACTGACCCACATGCCAACGTGGTGTTTACTACTTGGGTGTCGGCCGACATCAATGATGTGTGAGTTTTACTTGTGTTCCAGCTTCAACGCCCACGATCGTCTCACACTACCGTGCTTGGAAGGCCTGAAAATGGAACCCACCAGTGAAATCGTGGGTGGTTTCCGCCGTGGGATCCGCCGAGCAATTGGAGCGGATGCAGGCTTTCGAGGATGAAGCGGCTCACGCTGCAGAATCTTCCTCTCAGGGCTTCTTCATTCTGCTCAACCTGGGCTCCACCTTCTCGGGTTCCTTCCGAGAGTTGTGCCACTGTCTCGCGACTAAGGGTGAGAGTCGTGCGGGTATGCGCTCCTCTCAATTCCGTAAGCGGAAGGAGGACCCGGGACCGTCTTCGTCTCGACGGAGATGCTCCTGGGATCAGGAGAGATCTTGGTCCCAGGAACTGGCCATTTCAACCTTGGTCAAAATCGCCTCTTTGGCCGCTGGCTTCTCGGCCTTGCCATCTGGTCAGTCGACCGAAGTGTCGATCAACGATGTTGAGATAATTCTCGACCTGATCAACCCTTTGCCAATGACTCCCTCATTCGGACTCTGGTCCTTGCTTTCCCCAACAAGAGACCCAGCCTACTGGGAATCCTGCCAAGGAAGTGGTCCCTGACCCCGGGAAGTCACCAGTTCCACCAGTGTCTCCCGAGCAACCAGGTTGGCCCGCCTGATCTCGATCAAGGTCTCGGACCCCTGACTGATAGGCCGAGGAAGGGCCATAAGTGCTCTAAAAAGCGGCAACGCCATCGGTTTTCCTTGTCCTCCTCGGATGAGGAGAGGCTTCAGCGGAAGCTCTGGCGGTGCTATGAGGACCTCATGTGGTAGCAGCTGAATTTGTCCGGGCACAAGCCTAACCCCGGCTTCTACCCTGGCCATTACTTGGCTTTTTCATCCCAGGCCGAAGCCAACTCCTCTGGAGCAGATTAAATCGATTCCTCTGCCAGCGGAGCTGGCGAAACCTCCTGTTCGATCTAAACCGGTCTCTCCACCGATTTTGGTATAACGACCATCCAAGCAACCTATTGGAGGGGCTCCTTCTAAGGAAGCTAGACCGGACACTGGGTTTCCTGGCGCCTTTCGGTCACTGTCACCCCTGACCGCCCCCGGCAGGCTGAGTGTGATGTGGGCGGTCGACCGCTGTATCCGGATACCTCGGCTTCAGATGAAACTGGCCTCCATTCTCATCCAGGAGATGATGAATCGGCTGGTGGGATAGAGGCAGAGGAAGGTCCTTCGTCCTTTCAGGGCATTCTTCGCCACATCTGAGTCCACAGGGATGCCCCTAGAACCTATCCAGGAAAAGGTGGAGTACCCTCTCACTGACATCCTCAAGAGAGTGGATACCCTGATGGAAGCCCTTACTGTGGCCGAGGCCATTGTTGGCCTGGCCTTAAAACTTTGGCAGCACCCTGCCTCCTGTCCAGCTCCATCTGCCCATATGGCCCCAAGTATTTGGTGCCCATGGGGTCCCTTGCGGGGTTCACAGAGCACCCTTTGTCCCCTTTGTCAGAGGGGCCTTGTGCCTCCGTGTTCAGGCGTACTGGTAGTTCTGCCAATACTGAAAGACCTCCTGAGAAGGAATCTAAATATTTGGATCACTCTGCCCAGAAGGTCTGTGCAGCCTACGTCATTAGGCCTCCTCAAGCAGCTCGGATGTCATAATGGCGCACTTCTCCCATGCCCTTTTGGGATCCTTGGATGAAGTCCTCCCGCATCTCCTCGCAGACCACGTTCAAGCAGGTCCGGGACCAAGGCCGTGCTGTTGCTAAACAACAGCTCCAGATAACTCTAGACATCGGGGACTCATGTGTCCGTTCGTTGGCAGCCGGAGTTGCCTCTCGCCACAGGGCTTGGGTGAGGCTCTCCTCCTTTCCGGTGGATACTCAGCACAAACTAGCTGATGTGCCTTTCCTGGGCACCGATCTCTTCGGCCCAGGTGTGGCTGGTCACCTTCAGCGCATTGAGCAGTCCAGTGCCACCTTGGACACCACTTCTGCTAAGGGTTCTTCTGGTCCCAGAAGCAGCAAGAAGAAGGCGACTTTTGGCACTCTTCCCCTGCAGTCCTTCTTTCGGGGCAGCCTGGCTCAAGCTGGTGCCCAGGCCAAGCCTGGACCCTCCCAGGCCTGTAAGGAGGCCAGTGTTCAGGCCCTGGATCCTCTGCCTCAAAGCCTGCCCAGTGAGGAGGTGGGGCCTGCCACCCTACTCCCGTCCGCCAGCTCTGGATCCTCCGTGGAGGACCGGCTCCGCCACTTTCTTTCCGCCTGGTCCGCTGTTAGCACGGATAGGTGGATCTTAGAAGTGGTCGGCCAGGGACTGCCTCTGGGTCCGACAGTACCCTCCAAGCCCGAGCCCGCGCCCACGGGAGGAGAAGGTATCCACACACTGAGTCGGCTCTCCGAGAGACATTGCTCAGCTCCTGCTCAAGAAGGCAGTAACTCGGTGGCGGACCTTCCAGCAGCCCCAGGCTTCATTTCCAGGTACTTCCTGGTTCTCAAGCAGGACGGGGAGGCTGCCCATTCTAGATCTGCACGAACTGAATCAGTATCTCAAGTCACACAGTTTCCGGATGGTCACTCTGTCTCAGATCATACCATCCCTGGAGCGAAAGATGTGGTTCTGCTCACTGAATCTCCAGGATGCGTTCTTTCACATCCCAATCCTTCCATCCCACCAGTGGTTCCTCCACTTCAGTGCCGAGGGAACCCTATACGAGTTCCGAGCCATGCCATTCGGCCTGTCTTCTGGAATAACAGGTTTTATTTTTACCCTGGATAAAACAGTGGACATGCACTATCTCCTTTTTTGTGGAATCCTGCTTCTACCCAATTTTATAACTGAAGACTGTAGCATTGGAAGTTTTAAGTGGCTTCCTGGCTCGTGTGAAAAATGTTGTTTCTCAAAGACAAATGGACAACACTCCAATTAGATGGCATGTGCTATAGATGTACAGCCAACTCCACTTATACTGTCCGTAGTTTTAATGGGCAGTCGGCTATAGCAGGCAAAAGGTATTTTCCATTTGTCATTTGAACTGTAAATACAGTAAACTGTACATTACTTTCAGTTGCAGCCAGCTTCAGGACATAAGTGCTGTCAAGAAAGGTGTGAAGACTGTAATTACTGTTCAAGCAGAACAGTGTCCAGTTACAGCCAGTTAGCAATGTCATCATTGTCATGTGGAGGGACCATTCAACAACTTGGCACAGTGTAGGAAGGCAGCTGCAAGGCCAACAAAATGCTGGGTTAGCTAAGGGGTATATCCTTGAGGAGGAGGAGGTGATTCTGCCACTGTATGGGTCATTAGTTAGACCACACCTGGAGTACTGCGCGTGCAATTCTGGGCGTCCGTGTCTGAAGAGGGACATTAAGTTACTGGAGGGAGTGCAGCGTGAGGCGTACAAGATGATCAAGTGCTGGGACCTTATCATTAGAGAGGAGGTTGAAGGAGTTGAACATGTACTCACTGGATTAGAGGAGAGACAGGGGAATATGATTGAAACCTTAAATACATGAAAGGAATAAACAAGACAGGTACAGAGGCTGTTCAAAGTAAGAGGAGGAGGCCACCAGGGGCCATGATATGAGACTGGGCGAGGAAGGTTCAGGAGGAGATGAGGAGACTTTTTTACAGAGAGGTGGTGGCTGGGTGGAATCGTTACCTGCAGAAGTGGTATGCAGTAGAACAGTGGACTGCTTCAAGCGAGGATGGGACAGGACAAGGGGAGGGTTAATGAAGGGAAGGGTGGAAGGAGGGCAGCTGCAGAATAAGGTGCTAGCTGCACATTCGAGCAGACTTGATAGACCTCTAGGCCTTTATCTGCTGGCAAATTCGTATGTTCGTATTCGGAGGAGCCGGATGAGAAGAACAAAGACCTGCAGGAAATTCATGAGAGAAGTCTTGGTGAACTTTAGTGATGTCCTTCCGATGTCCGTTTTGCTCCTCTTGCTTCACGCGCGGTGGAGAAAATGCTAGCTGAAGTTGCAAATGTTGGAGGACTGTACTTGAACACACCTCACCATAATGACAAACTATCCAGCAAAGCAAGACTTTCACTTTTTGAGTCCACTAGAAACAAACTATTTACTCACTGGTATTAGTGTACTGAACTGGTTAAGCTTGAATGGTGTTTTATTTTTCCAGTTGTTACCCGCTACATATGTTAATAATATGCCCGACACTGTGCTCCTCCTCTTACACAGTGTGCAATGCATAACCAACTAACATGTTAGACTAGCTGTCTTGGGGGTAACTTATGTGATTACTTCCCTTTTTTGAAGGAAACCAAATCACAATGAACAAAACGGACCGGAAGAAATACAGCAGAACTTACAAACATACGAAAACACCAGCAGAAACCGGCGTCACGGTCTATCGAGTCTGCTCGACTGTGCAACTAGCCCCTCAGTTTGCAGCTGCACCACTCCTCTGTGTGAGGCTATGACAAGCTATAATTAACTTTGAAGATGGACCACCTGAAAAATGCCACCTAAAGTATCCTGAGGTCTTGTTTGAGCTCATTGAATGTTTCTCTAGTTTGGCTCTGTGTTTTGGTTGAAAAAAAGATCGGGCCCTCTGCGCAGGCATAGAGGACTGTCGCTAAGTGTTTCCATGGCCATTTAGCAAAGTTTTATTCATTTGCACTTAACAGGGATCCCAAGCCTTCCCTGTGTTGTCACTTAATGCATTGTGGCAATACGGAGAAGGGGGTTGTCATGCATATGGTCCACAGGATCATTCCCAATGCATGGCAGCCATTGCAAACCCTGTCGCAGAGTTTTGTGATACCCAGTAGCTGTATGTTACAGGTGGAGTGGCGAGCCACATTGGGGTTACAAAGAACTGGTTGGGGGGGACAGAGACCAGCATGAAACCAATTGGGGAACATAACACAGGGTAGTATTTGGGGGGAGGGGTCCTGGACACACAGGGAGTGTTAAGGGTTTGGGGTGTTGCTGGAATGCCACTGTACTACCAGGAATTCCATTGGAAGTACAAGTGTATTAAGTCCAGCATTGGTCCAAAAGCAAACCTAGAGGTACGGGGCAGGTGGGGTTTCTGGGGGGCAGCTTCTGGCAGCAGTGACACTACCAACAAGCTGTCTGCATGACATAGCACCGTATAATTAGTGCTGTTCCATGCAGAGCCATGTGGGGATGTCACTGTCAGACAGAAGACAGAATCTGTACTCAGGACTCAAATAAATGTCAGAAGTAGGCTCTCATGCTGCAAGTAGTTTAATTAAGAAGATTACCAGAGGACTTCATGTACCCCAGTGTTTAACCAGCACTGGCTATTGTGGGGCATGTCTCCTCATCCATATGTCTTGTCTTTTAAACTGACCATTTCAAGGTACAATCACCATTTCAGTTTCTACCCACTTTCCTGTTTAAGTGTTAAGTTTAAAAGACAGGATGTATGGATGAGGGGCCACGCCCCTTAAAGACCAGTGTTGATCAAAGCACTGGGGCACGTTGAGTCCTCTGGCAGTCTTGCTGTTAAAACTGTTTTCAGCATGAGAGCCTAGTTCTGGCATTTACTTGAATTACAAGTGCAGATGTTTGTATACTGTTTTGAGTACTTGGAGATGGCTGCCCCCTTCTTGCACCACCTGATCTCCAGGACGTGCTCAGTTTGTTTTTCCTGGATGTCCTTGTCCAGCTTCTTCATGGGTGCAAAACCCGCTTTTGCCTGTAAGCATCTGTGTGAATAATTTGCATATTATGACTTGCTTGCTGGAGAGACACCTCCTCCGACCTCCACTGCAACTACAGCATCCATTTATGTATAGCAAAATAGGCACCAGTTTAACAGGAAGCCTCCTTGTGCTCCTGGTCAGTCTCACCATCCATAGCGACTGTGAATGTGAACCGTGGTGTTAAAGGATAGCAGTCAGCACTAAGAACCTCACATCCAAATGCGGAATGGGTTCCAGTTTGCACTCTGTGAACAAAACAACTGCAGTAAACAGTACAAAACAGCTGATTCTGCTGAGTTCTAAGATGACATTTGCTATAACCAGAAATCCAAGAATCCCCTGCAGCTGACATCAGAGCAGAGCTGCATCAGTGGGAGCTTCAGTAACCTGCAGTGCATGTTCGAGCTTTTATAAGCTCAGATCAGATGTTTGCCAGTTCCGTTGTTTTCAAGGGGCTAAGCGCAGTCCTCTGTGACTATACTTAGCCCAGGGTGAACAGAGGGACTGGCAAACAAAATATCAGAGCTTATGAAAACTCTAACATGCACTGCAGGCTACTGAATCTCCCACTGCTGCCCTGCACTGATGTCAGCTGCAGGGGAATCTAGGATTTGTAGTTACAGAAAATATCAGCTTGGAACTCTTGTTCCTATTCCCCTTAAGAATGTCAGATGGAGTATAGCACTTAGTAACAGCCTACCATCTTTTTTTTTTTCTTTCTAGTGTTTTAGATGCAGTTCACTCTACTGGCAAGACAACAGTAGTTGTGGGTGGAAAAGAAAAATATGCTGAAATGGTGCCAACTGCATTTGGGAAATGTGTTCAGTGTAACTCGGACAAAGAGGTAAGTTCTTTAAAATATGCTTTTTTGAGTTCTTAAGTGAGCGACGAAAAGGAACATAGATAATTTGGTTTCTCTCATTTGTTTTGTTTATTTAACCCATTGGGTCCATATGATGTCGGAACCATCTATTTCTGAACCTGACCCAAAATGGCCACCCGGACTCAACGAGTTTTAGAATCTGGATAAGACCATGGGCTAGATACCTGTTTACATGGGCGACCAGAACAATCAACAAACATAAATTACAACAATAATACTCAATAGACAAAATTATTATACAGTCAAACCCCTGTAGGCATTGACATCTATGAGATGTTTCTTTAACACTTTTTTGAAAACGGGTAATGTAGTATAAGCACCAGTTATCACCAAAGATAAAATACTGTATACACACACGGTAAAGGGTATAATAATGATTTTTGTCCAAGAATAGGAACTGCAAGCCTAGTATAATGAGTGGATCTGGTTTGTGTTTTCGCTACTGAGACATGTTTCTTAAAAAGTTCATGAACGCAACATGCAACACTGTTAAGTATAATCTTTTTTTGCCAAAATCCCCGATTTGTAACCCAAACTGTCATAAAGACTACAATGATATGTAAAAGTTGGTGACTTTGTGACACACCTTGCTATTTGATTGGTTAACATTTTAACCTTGTTCAACAGCCCCTGATTAGCTGAATGGTAGAAGAAAACTCCAAGCAAGTATTATTCTAGTCGTTGGAACAATATGTGAATTCTATAGAGAGAGCCTAGTCTCTGATGAGCTTGTTCAATCATAGTACAGATATGTTGCTCATATGATAGACTCTCATCTAATATGAGCCCCAAATATTTAAGTTTGAACTTGTTCAATAGCATTTGGATTTTTACAGTATGTATTAATGAGCTAGTATTATGGGGTATGACAATTATTATATGTTTATACATGTATTGAGGAGTGTCTCTTACTGAATGTTATGTCTTATGTTCCCTGGTGCTGTTTGTGCGAGAGGATCGTAAAGAGCATGAGATAATGTTCATATTCAATAAGAGACATCCCTTAATACACATATAAACATATTATAAAACACTTGAGTTGGCTACTGTGGTATATGTGTTTTTTTTTTTTTTTTTTTTTTTTAAACTGAGTGTAATGCCCCCCCCCACACACACACACACCAAACATGTTAAGTGGAATACTCCCCTTTACGCTCCTTCAAGAGCAAATCACTGTACACAGGAGAAAAGCCCATGCGGTTCTAAGACCTGATTGATGAAAATAGTGTGAGTGATTAGTAATACTTATCAAATCCTTACAACCAGAATGGCCCACACTATTTAAAATAGGGTATTTCTTTTTTTAAGTAACTGTGCTGGACAGGGTACAGAGACTGCATGTGAGGATGCAAAACCTTAAAGTGATTTTCTGAGGTTTGCCATAACAAATGGGAGTAGTAACCTGTAGGAGTTGTGATTCAGTCTCCTACCATTCAAACCAGAAAGTGCTATTTTCCAATTAAAAAATGCTTTTATTTCTGTGCTCTGCTTCATTTACATAACCTGCCCCTGTTTTTCTCTGCTGCAACCCCCAACTGTGACATCATGCAAGGGAAACAAAGCTTTTAAAGAGCAAATGCTTAGCAAGGGTGTCTATCATAAAGGGTGAAGGTTTGGAGCTTTAAGATGCCTTTGCAGTCATTCAGTTTGCTTTTATTTGTTTCTTTACTTGCTAAATTGTATTAGTATTTTTGCCAACTGCTAGTGAGAAAAGAATCCAGTGGAATCCTTGTTTATGATGTCAGGAACTCTTTATTGGCAAGGCTGCCAGTGTATTTCAATGGGAAACTGCAAATATGTTTCCAGATTTCTATTGAATTAACACTTCCTGCCACAAAAATATTATATATTTAACAGTAATATGTGATTTTGAGAACATGTGATCTTTTATTTATAATTTAGCAGGTGATGTTTTCTTCATAACCAGATTTTATTTGGAAAGAAGACAAAGAAACTAATTATCATTTTAGAAACATAAAATCATACAGAGGGCACAATAGTGCAGACAAATAAAGGCAAAGTTTGTTGATGAAATAAGTATCAATTCCTTTTTCAAAAGAATGGAAGAATATCTTTAGTTTCTCATTGAAATATATTGGGCTTTTAAGTAGCTGGCAGCGTCTGACATCATAATACCAGAATTCTGCTGAATTCTTTTTTACTAACAGTATGAGAAGCAAAGTGAAAATCCACTTGTTTCCCTGCACTAACAAATATTTTATCATACAAGTAGAAAGTAATTACTAACACATCAAAATGCAATAAATAAAATAATCAGTTTTTTTTTTTTTTACTTTATTAAAAGATTTTCCAAAAAACAACCAAACAGGACATCACAGTCAATAACAGGTTGACATGTCAAATTGCAGCGAGGATAAGAATCCTAATTGTTCATAGGATCATAGGTAGTTTACAAGCTCAGTAGGCAGTATTGCCTTTTTTGAACTCGCCACCATATTTATTGGTGGAAATGACATTTTTTATTACCCATATATATGTCTAATCTGTTTTTAAAAATGCTTAATGTATTACTGTTCACAGTATCTTCAGGTAGAGCATTCCATATAGATATAACCCTTTGAATGTACCACTGATTTCTTCTGTTTGTTTTGAGTGCCATTTAATTTCTTTTTGGGGGATCTTGTGTTAGTTTTGGAGGGATTCATGCACAATCTAATGGTTTCAAATCTTGATTTACCTTTGTATGCTTTATAAACTAAAATTAGATCCCCCTTAGTCTCCTGTATTGCATGGAATACAGTCCCAATTTTTTTAGTCTTGTACAGTAATCCAAACCCCTTACAGCTTGGATTTTTTTTTTTTAGTTGCTTTACGTTCAACTTTTTCAGTAAGTTGATTACCTCTGACTGAGGTTGGGGCACATACAGATGAGCAGTACTCAAGATGTGGTCTATCAAGGCTAGAAAAAGAGGAATTATAACTGTTTCACTTCAGCTGTTAATGTTTCTTACTATACAGCCCAAAATCTGGTTCCCCTTCTTTATAGTATTTGTAGTGTGTGTTTCAAAGGACATGTTCTTAGAAAATGTGACTCCTTTTAATACAGTATTACCCCTCCCCACACCCACCCCAAGACACTAATATAACAGCCATAACAAAAGACAAAAATCCTCACAATGAGACACCTTACCAAAATCATTAAATATATGTTTTCTCAATATGTAGGAAGGATACTAGGCTACCTTTATAACTGTACAATTATCAACTAAAGACGTGAATGTTAGGTACTTTTAGTTAAATAAAAAATCACTAAGTCTATATAACAAAAAGAAGAAACAAATATGCTCTTAAAGGCAAAAGCCGGCCCGTCGACTGTAGGTTAGATTCCGCTTGCGACCCGGGTTGAGAGCGGACCCAGGTTGTCGGAAGGACCGCACGAGAGTAGGATTGAGCGTCCATGGACAGCTGTCCGGGGGGAAGGTGGGGTGCATGCTCGGTGCATTGGGGACCCCTGGCGGAGGTTGGGAGTTCCAACGCAACCGGCGTCAGTCTGATTCAGGAGGTGGGGCGGACGCTGGACATCATTGCACGTCCCCGCCTCCTAGAAAAACTACAAAAAGTGCTGCCCGTCCGTCTATGTGAAGCCCTGCCCTGGGCTTGATTAACCCTCCTGAGCTGGGCTCCCCACGACCCCACCCTCTGAGGGCAAGCCAGGGGTGACTGGGAGTCATCAGCAATACGGGAGGTGGAAGCCGAAGGCACCGTGACCAGGACTGATAATGCCGACGATCGGTGCGGCAAATAAAGAATAGGAAAAAAAAATCCTCTTAAGGCACGAGACCAAAACCAAAATCCAAGGAGATTACCTTAAGTCATTGATGTTAACAGATCAGATAGTTTCTTCCAACAATTCAAATAAAATGATTGTTTGTTGTGAATGAAAGTGATAATACAAATCAAAATTAGGTTTTGTTTGACCTGGGAAATCGGTTCCTTTAAAGACGGCATAGAATGGTCCGTTCAATGCTAAGTATCCTTGAGTGGTTGAGACCCTATTAGAGTTAGAAGGACTTATCTATGAATGCCATATTACTAGACAAGTTACCTACAATAAAAGTGTCCATGTTGAAGTCATAAGATTGAATAGTTCTGTCCACAATTGTAGCTTTAATTTTTTGCCATAGCTTGTAAATAAGAGGACTGACCAGAACATGTGGTCCAGAGATCCAGTATCTTTATTGCATTTGTGGCATATATTGGAATGTTTAATACCTATTTTCTGTAATCTAGAGGGGGATAGATGGGAATTATGTAAAATTCTGCATCAGATTAAACAAAGATTCCCTAAAGGAATTAGTTTGTAGATATTCCATAAATTTACCCAATTTAAGCAATGAGATGGTGAATAGGAGTGCTAAAATGAATGTTTAAATGGTTTATCTGAAAATTTTAGTTTCAATAGTAATCTATCTATGTTCGAGATAGGATGAGGTTTATTATCAGCAGCGACCAAGTCAGAGATAAGTCCTTACTGGATGAGATAAAATGCTCTAAGTGTGACTTTAGCAGCAGTTTTAGAATATTAATATTTAATAAGTATTTTTGTTGACCAATTAAACTGCTTAGAAAGAACACAACACTTCATTATCCATTAAGGATTTCACCAATAGGTCTGTGGAGCCTGGTAAAAAAAAAGTGAAGTAAAATTTTTTTCTGTGGAGATGAAAGTTAGGAGTGTACAGTATAGGTTGGTATAGATTCTGAGCCAGATTAATATTGAAGCTATTACAAAACTGTTTATGAATTTTTATCGATGTACCAATAATCGCATTTTTAAGACTTTTTGAAATGAGTTTAAAAGAGGAATATAAAATAGCATCTGTGCAGATATTGTATGTTTTAAGCATCTGTTTTTCCATCAATATCCAAGTAGGAACGTACGAAGTTGTTTGGTTTATATTGGACAACCATTTTAAATATTTAATATAGTATAAGTAATAAAATAAACATAATCTAGCCAGAGCCGATAGGGCTGTGAAAAGCTACCAGGTGACCCAAGTTACACATGTGCATAGGAATTATTCAACACCTGGGTATAACTTGGCCATTTTTTGAAGGTGTTGCACCAGATTTTCAACATGGCCTTTTTGGGACCCCTCCTCATGAAGAGTGCCAGTATCATTTTGTTCACTTGCAGCAAAAGGTGATTTTGCAGAGCGAACATGCTATTCTGTGCCCCAGGTGCAAAAACACATTTTGGGCAGGTTGTGGAAAATGACAACTGTACTCTTTTGAAGGAGGTGTGCAAAACTGGCAGTGTTGAAATAATAAAAAATGAGAAGTTAGGGCGTGTGCAGAAACTGTGCAGCACACCAACGCAGTCATTTTTTGGAACTTTTTCACCAAATTTGCAACATGGGCTTTTTGGGACCCCATTTCATGAACAGTGGCACTGTCATTTCATGACTTGGTCCCGAAAGGTGATTCCGTACAGCGATCGTGAAATCACATTTCGTGATGAGTAACAAAATGAGAATGACAGTTGTCACGAGGTGGGGTTCCAAGAACCCCATGTTGAAAATTTGGGGCCAAAATTCCAAAAAATGGCTGATTTATTAGCACAAGTTGAAAACCCCATTGAATGGCATTATAGCACATTTACCTTAGATTCTTCAGTTCACGGTTCGGCTTTGAAGAGTGCAGATGTGTCCCGGTCCAGAGAAGAAGACAGTGCCGACCTCTAGAGGTGAGTGGGGTAAGGGGGGTATAGGGAGGTGGGTGCTCAGTGGGAGGCTGGGCGAGGGGGACTGGAGTGACGACAAGGGACTGTTTCTTTTTTATGGGGGGGACATGAGTGGAAGCGACAACGAGGACTGTTTTCTTTTTACAGGAAACAGAAAAAGAAAACATTTGGGCACACTGGGATGGGTTCCCAGTGTGCCACATGAAGGGGCGGTGTTGTACAGGATGGATGCTGACACAGGGATTGGGCATCCCAGAGTCAGCGGGGGCTTGGGGGGAAGAAAAAAAAGTTAGGCACACTGGGGTGGGCTCCCAATGTGCCGCATGAGGGTGTGTGTGTGTGCATGCACCTAATGCCGACAAGAGGATTGGGCACCCCAATGTCGGCAGATAACATGAAACATCTTTGGGCACACTGGGATGGGCTCCCAGTGTGCCACTAGTATGGGGGCACAGAATGCCGCAGAGAGTTGGTGGCGATGCAACTTTGCACGCACCACATCAACAAGATGCACAGTTGCAGTGAATGGCATTTTGCCATTCACAACATGATGGCACCCGCAGAACTGCACATGTGCAAATCATGCATCAGAATGCGGAAGTAACAACCGAAATAGTGCGGCTGTTATTCCGTAGTGGCCGAGCGTGGTGGAGAGGTTCAAGCTCTGTTGGGCTTTCAGAAGGATACATCCAAAAGTCCAACGAAAGGTTCCATGATCAGCCGTTTTTAGAACTACTGAGCAATCCCAAAATGAAAAATTAGGTACCTTTTGGCCTCCTAAATCTTTAGGCAGAATTAACGTATAAAAGGCTATTCTTGGTGTGTAGTTTAACCACAGAAAACTATTAACAACTGAGTGTAGCCTCTTGAACCAGCTGAGAGGTTAAAAAACATTTAGCATGCTAATTGTAAAGAATATTCTAGGAAAAATATTCATTTTTATAATATCCTACCATTAAGCGAGATAGGTAGGGATGCCCATCTTTTTAAGTCCTGTGAAATTTTTTGTAGGATTTCATTTAGGTTTCTCTTTATCAGTTGAGATTTGCCATTAAATATATGAATTCCAAGGTAATTAATCCCTAGGGGATTCCAAGATAATCCTAATTTACTAGTAGCTTCTTTGAGAAAACAGTTAGCTAGGGGCAAGAGTTATGTTTTATCTTTATTAAAGAGCCCCTGACACCGTTGTGACAACTTTGAGAAAATGTAATGTTTAGCACAAGTAAGCTTATATTTTAATATTGTTTCTGTATTCCTCAGCCTCCTTTATTACTAAGAACATCTTCATGTAAACAGGATCACTGCCCTATCTGTTCTGGCTGCTTGCCTATGTATGACATCACAGTTCTGTTTATGACATCACACTCTGTTGCTGTGGGGATAATTATGATGCCATAAATGGGGGAATTATTTATTTTATTTATTTATTTATTTAAAAGTTAGTAACTGGGAAAAACACCATGATCAGAAGCTCTTTTCCAGGTGCAACCCAGATTATGATGTCATATGTAGGATAGCAGAAAAAGCAGAAAGTCTAAGGGACAGTAAGCCTCTTTCATTCATCTGTCCTCAGTAATAAAGAAAAAAGGTAAATAATTAAAGAAAATACATGAAATATAAACT
The DNA here is from genome assembly GCA_016271365.2 of Neoceratodus forsteri. Classification (NCBI taxonomy): domain Eukaryota; kingdom Metazoa; phylum Chordata; order Ceratodontiformes; family Ceratodontidae; genus Neoceratodus; species Neoceratodus forsteri. The sequence goes on from JADMNL010000025.1 coordinate 51,793,715, forward strand.
GAACTATCTAAATCTTACATTTCTTCCATGTTTTTCTAATGGTGTCAGTGGCTGTTTAAGCCTGTAATTGGAAACCTGACTATAATTTTCAGTAACTTGTAAGGTCACCTTAATTGGGTTTAAAGGATCTGAAACATATAACAGTATATCATCTGCAAAGGCCGATAATTTTAACTGAAGTTTTGCTATACCTATTCCCTTAATATTTATGTTGGAGTTTAAAAAATATAGTAGGGGTTGTAAATAAAAGTTAAACAGAATGGGTAAAAGTAGACAACCCTGTCTGGTACCTTGAAGTAAATTAAAAGGGGGAGAAATTAAGTTATTACAGCTAATTCTAACAAAAGCACCTGAGTATAACACATTTTTAACCAGTCTATAAATAATGTTGGAAAACCAAATTTAAGTAGAGTGGTAAATAGGAAGTTATGATGGACTCTGTCAAATGCTTTTTCCACATGCAAGGAGACCAAAGCGAAAGACTGTTTGGTCTCCCTGGATGCAGAAAGAATGTGTGAAATTTTTCTGAAGTGATCTGAAGCCTGTCTAGTGGCCATAAAGCCTGCTTGGTCAAAACATATCAACCATTGCCAAATCAGTTTGATTCTCTGCGCTAATATACAAGATAATATCTTTATATCAAAGAAAATCGAACTTGCTTAAGCTTCGGGGGGAGCGGGAGTGCCAGATATTACTTTAATGTTAAAAACATCTCTTTCAGCAGCTGGTGAAAACCCTCTAGTAGTTATCCATATGAGGACAAATGATATTAGCAGATCATCACTTCAACAACTTAAACAGGATTATGTGTCTTTGTGCAATGTACTAGAAGAAAGGGGATGTAGTATCTGTATATCAGAGCTATTACCAGTCCCCAGAGCTACATATCAAACCATAGCTAAAATCAAAGCTTTGAATGACTGACTCCGTAAATGGTGTTATAGACAGAACATTACCTGCCTTACTCATTGGGAGGAATTCTATAACAACTTATCCCTCTTCTGCTGGGACGGTCTACATCTCAGCAGAAGAGGGAGTTCGTTTTTGGGACGTCAGATCTCCACATGTATAAACAATCATTTAAACTAAGAATGAGGGAGGAGATTGGGTTAATACCCAAATCTCTTAAAACTAACTCCCACCAATTATACTCCCACCACCTGAATGCCTTATCACTTAATGCCCGCTCCCTTAACACAATCAAAGTTGCTGAATTAGAAACAAAAATTCTTTGTCTCAATCTGGGACTTACAGCCATAACAAAAACATGGGGCAACTCAGACAAACAGTGGACAATGGAAATCCCCGGTTTTAAACACTACTTCAAAAATAGAACTGATAATAGAAAAGTAGGAGGGATAAATCTATATGTTAGTAATACCATTTCCTCCTTTGAGTCCCCCGTTAAAACACAGAAAGTATTTGGATGTTCCTTCAGCCTATAGGCCTTCCTCAGATCCTGGTTGGTACTTGCTATAGCCTCCATCTGCTGACATTTCCTATACCAAATTGATGACTAAGAAATTTTCCAACTTGCTAATAAGGCATAGTCCTCATCTTGGGTGACTTTAATCTTCCATCGATTAATTGGGACACATTAACTGGGTCTAATCAACATGATACTCAGTTAATTACAGCAGTAATTGACTTAGGCCTTACCCAACTAGTCAGGGACCCAACCCGGTGGCGAAAACATACTTGATTTAGTTATATCTAACTTACACATCTCTGACCCACTAGGTAATAGCGACCATATGTCAATATTTTTCACACTACCCTTAAATTACCACCCCCCTACCAACAAATGCATGATTAAACAATATGATAAGGCAGATTTCTCACAGATTAATGAGCACCTTAAGACTATACCTTGGGACCTAATACTTTCTCCCTTTAATACTGAAGATTTCTGGACAACCCTCAAACTAAAAATTCATGAACTAGAGCAATTACATGTTCCTGTAAGAAGGAAATATAACAATAAGGGAAACATTCCTGCATGGTATAATCATTCTATTAAAAAAACAAAGTGCTGTTAAACAAAAATTATTTTCACAATTAAAGACTTGTCATATTAATCAGAAAGAGGAAATTTTACAGAAATTCAGGATGGCAGTTAAGGAATTCAATAAACTAATCACCTTCGCTAAACGGAATCTTGAATTCTGCATTGCACACACCAAGGACTCACACAAAACTGTTTTCTCCTATTTAAATGGAAAAAAAGGGAAATACCAGAATTGTGGGCCCACTAACGAAAAACAATACTACCATCACCTCTGATATTGAGAGTGCCAACAAGTTTAATAAATACTTCTGCTCTGTGTTTGAACAAGATACTCGTATTATACCAGATGTTCATTTATCCAGTTCTAGTGATTACATTTTTTCACTTCAGGAAATTAAGGAACTTCTAGGCTCCCTGAAGAAAAAAAAAAAAAAAAAAGTCCCAGGCCAGATAATGTCCACCCAAAATTTTTACTAGAAACAACTGACGCTATCTCCCCCCCCCCCCCAACTATTATCTTTAATAAATCCCTTCACAAATCCAGGACCCCCTCTGATTGGTTGACTGCAACTGTTACTGCTATATTCAAACAAGGTTTACACTCTAAAACTGAAAACTATCGGCCGATCAGCCTCACCTCAATACCCTGTAAATTAATGGAAAAGAAAATTAAATTACTAATTGAAGACGAAATTATATCATTAAATATTACAGATAATACACAGCATGGGTTCAAAACATATTATTCCTGTACAACAAATTTTATTTCCTTTTATAACAGTATAAGTAAAAACCTCGATTCTAATATCCCTGTCACGTTATCCTACTAGATTATAGTAAAGCATTCAACAAAGTATCACATAACATACTAGTGACCAAACTTATTAACCTTGGATTTGCAACTAAAATTGTTTCATGGGTTCATAGCTGGTTAAATAACAGATCTCAGAGAGTTAGGGTGAACAGTGAACTTTCAGACCTAGGAAAGGTGACTAGTGGTGTCCCTCAGGGTTCAGTTTGGGACCAACACTTTTTAATATTTTCATCTGTGACATGACTATCCCATCTAATAATATAATTTCAAAATTACATGGTGATACTAAATCGGGGTTGTGTTGATAGTGAGACTAATAAAACAATCCTAAAAACCGATCTTGCTACCATTGAACATTGGGCTATAACCAATAAAATGTTCTTTAATGTGTCAAAATGTGCAGTACTACATCTGGTCAAAAACAACCCTAAACAAACATATTTCCTAAATAACATCATTATTAGAGACTCTAGTACAGAAAAAGATCTGGGAATATTAGTTTAATAATAAATTGTCATCCTCAGATCACTGTAATAAAATAGCAAATCAAGCCAATGCCCTCCTTCGTAGAATTAATAACACCTTTATCTCAAAATCGGAAGAATGCATCATGTCCTTGTACAGATCCCATGTTAGGCCATATACCGACTATTGATCACCCTTTTGGAGTCCCTACTTAATCTCCGATATAACGAGAATTGAACAGATTCAGCATAGGGCAACTAAACTCGTACCACATCTCGTTCACCTAGATTATGACGAAAGGCTAAAATGTACAGGATTATATTCACTTAAATTAAGAAGATTAAGAGGAGACCTTCTCCAACTCTTTAAGATCATTCAAACCCCAAACTTAATGGAATAGTATGGTATTTCATTCTCCACTAGGAGAATTGTGGCTAGGTGCCACTATCAACAGCTCATGGTAAACAGAGAACAAAAACAAATAAAAAGCAATACTTTTTCACAGTTAGGGCACCTAGGGTATGAAATACTCTGCCACAAGATGTTATAGATTGCACCCATATCAATACTTCTAAAAACAAATTAGATAAATGGCTATTGAATTAAAATGTTATGAAGGATGAGACATGAAGTAACCACGGGTTTAAATGTTCCACAAGTGTGGAGGACAGTCTCGATGGGCCAAGGCCCTCTTTTGTCCATATAACCAAGTAACCAAGTAATCATAGTTAATTAGTGATATAGGTCGATGTTGGAGACCTTTTGTTTTGATTTATTAGGTTTCAGGAGTAAAATTATCCTAGCTTCCAATAGAGTTTTATCTGAAAAACCTTTTGACAAGATATAATCAAAGAATTATTTTAAAATAGATAATCGAACTTTTAAATGCTTTATAAATGTTAGCTGTAAAACCATCTGGCCCTGAGGCTTTGTTTACAGTGAAGTTATCTATAGCCTTTCCTATCTCTTTTATAGTAGTAGGTAAAATCAAGTTGGAAGCATCCAAGAGTGGTGTAGCTGCTTACCTGTTGGACTCTCATAAGGGGCTAAGAAGAGGAAAGAAGCAGTTTATTTCAGGGAAGTGACTGTTGATTTTTGCTGCTTTTATTGCTGTTCATATTTCTTTTGCAGCTTATTGTTGCTTTCTGGATTCATTTGGAAAATTACCTGTTTGGGGGAATTTTTATATGCAGCTGAGTGTTTCTGTGGGGGTTTGCTGGTGTGGCTGATTGTCTCTGGTAGTCAGGAGTGGCCCACCCCTAGTACATCACTTCCTTTATACCGTTAACCTGTGACAACATACGGTACCAGCTGACTGCATACACACACTGTCAGCCATCTTATTTCCACACACAGCATAGGCACACACCACACCCTGACATAACTCACATTCCTTGATACATTATACTACTAAAGAGTATTGACAGTACAAATATATATATATATATAGTTGAGCACTGGACAAGGTATAGAAGAAAAGAGCAGCAAATGGTACAGGGCAATAAGGGGCAGTTAGGACAAGGATAGCAGAAGGAAGATGATGGGTGTGGTGCTTTGCAGCGGATGTGGGACAGCAGCGTTCAGAAAAACCTTCTGGATACTGCTGTGCTGCCCTATCTGCAGGCAGCTCTCTGTGTTGAGGGAGGAAGTAGCTGAACTCTGAGCAGAGTTGGCGAGGATACAGGCGAACTCCCCCCCCCCCCCATACGGAGACGACCATGTCCACCACTGCTCCCTCAGAGGTTGCCAAGAAGGAGGGAAGGATGGACTACGATGGTCTCGGGGAGGGTGAGGGAGGCAGCATGGAGGCACATCTCTCAGCCGGTGGACTTCACAACTCGTATGCCGTCCTGGCAGAGCATGGAGATTGCGCAGCATCTCCGGAAGGGAACACCGTGGAGGTTGAGGGGGTCATCCAGGAAGAAACCCCATGGGCAAATGCAAGGAGAACACACAGGAGGAGGAGGAAGCAGACTCTGGTTGGGGACTCCATTGTCCAGGGGATTGAGCTGAGGTCAGGTAGCAATGGTGAGAGGGAGGTAAAGTGCCTACCTGGAGGCACAGTTCGGAAGGAGGGCGAGCGAATCCTTAGGATTGCAAGGATGGTAGCAAGGAAGGGGGAGCTGGATGTCATTATTCACTTGGTGACTAGTGATCTGGCTAGAGAGGGGGTAGATGTAGGAAGAGTTCAGGGAGCTGGAGAAGAGTTTTGGGCAAGTAGCACACTCTGTCACCTTCACGGAGGTGCAACCTGTCCATGGCAAGAGGGAAGGGAGGGACATCCGCATCACTGAATTCAACAGTTGGGTGAAAAAATGGTGTGGAGAGGTGGGGTATGGCTTCATTTGGGACTGGAACCTCACCTGGATGGATGAAGGACTGTATTCTCCAGATGGCCTGCATCTATCCAGGGGAAGTGAAGGTGTCCTCTCTGAGAAGTTTAAGTGCATCTTTAGTGATCATCATTTACACTTGCCAAAGGGGGAGGCATAGACAGTTAAGGGGATTGTCATAGCGCCCCCCCCCCCACAAGACATAACTGAACGCAGTGGGACCCAATAACTAGCATAACATCTTACCGTAAAACTAACATGGTTACAATGGGGGAGAGAACAGAAAGTACATCACTGATGTGGCGCAGGGCAAAGACCAATAAACAAGGAACATTAAGGGGGCACACAGAGTGGAAAGTCATGTGCACAAATGCTCGCAGTCTGGGAAACAAAATCCCAGAATAACGGCACTGATGGTAGACACAAACCTGGACATTGTGGCTGTTACAGAGACATGGTATGCAGGGAACCATGACTGGGGTGCAGCCATACCAGGGTATACACTTTTTAGAAATGATAGGGAGGGGAAGAGGGGAGGAGGGGTTGTTAAGTATGTAAAGGAAGGGATTAAAGCTACAGAGGCTCAGGGATCCAGGGAGGAAGCAGAGGCATTGTGGGTCACTCTGGAGTCCGGGAACAAAACTACTATCCATGCTGGAGTAGTTTACAGACCTCCCGTACAAGGGGAGGATATAGATCTAGTATTGGTGGAAGCCATCCATAATATGGCAGCCAAGGGAAGTACTACTAATGGGTGATTTCAACATGCCAGATGCAGATTGGAATACCCAGACTGCAAGTACATCAAGGAGCAGGGGCCTCATGTCTGCCATGTACGGGGAAAACCTAAGGCAGCTTGTGGTTGAGCCCACCAGGAAGGGGGCTATACTGGACTTAGTGCTGACAAACTGGGACAGAATCATGGATGTTGAGGTGGCAGTCCCCTTAGTACTAGTGACCACAGAACTGTGTGGTTTAGAGTCAACACATTGGTAGAAGAAAGCCTTTCAAAGGTTAAGATCCTAGATTTCTGGAAGGCCAACTTCATGGAGATGGGGGAACAGCTCAAAATTGCCCTGGCAGCAGAAGATACAGGGGGAGGGGTAGAAGAACAGTGGCTTAGGCTCAGGAGATCCATAGCAGGCGTGACAAATCAATGTGTCAGATTGCTTAGCAAAAGCAAAAGAAAGAAGAGGCAGCTGTGGTTCTCTAAGTCAGTATCCAAGAAAGTGCGAGAAGAAAATAAGGTTTTCAGGAATTACAAAGAGACACAGAAAGAAGAAGAAAGAGTGAAATATCTGGAGAAGCAGAGAGAAGCTGGGAAAGCTGTCAGAGGGGCTAAGGCAAGAACAGAGGAAGGAATAGCACAGGCTATTAAGAAGGGGGACAAGACCTTCTTCTGTTATATTAGCGAAAGGAAGAAGACCAGAAATGGTATTGTTAGGCTAAAGAAGGAGAGGTGGGTGGGTGGAGGGCGACCTTGAAAAGCTGAGATACTGAACAAGTATTTTTGCTCAGTATTTACCAAGGAAGAGGCAGGGGAGAGGCCAAGACTCACAAGGAAAGATGTACACGGGGGAGAGGTGGACACCAGCCCATTTACGGTGGATAGAGTCTTGGAGGAACTAGGAAAAGTAAAGACAGACAAGGCAATGGGGCCAGATGGAATTCACCCTAGAGTGTTGAAGGAACTCAGGGAAGTCCTAGCAAGTCCGCTGACAACCCTCTTCAACCAATTGCTAGAGACAGGCAAGGTACCTGGGGACTGGAGGAGGGCAGAGGTGGTCCTCCTGCACAAGACTGGAAGTAGGGAGGAGGCAGGCAGTTACAGACCTGTAAACATGACCTCAGTAATGGGGAAGCTGATGGAGTCTATGCTTAAGGAGATGGTAATGAAGTTCTTGGAGTCAAGTGATGCAAAAGACCCAAGGCAGCATGGATTCACTGAGGGCAGGTACTGTCAGACTAATCTTATCGATTTCTTTGACTGGGTGACCAGGGTGGTGGATCAAGGAGGGGCGGTGGATGTGGCCTACCTGGATTTCAGTAAGGCCTTTGACACCGTTCCGCATAGAAGGTTGCTTAAATTGGGGAATAGGGTGTGGGCTCTGAAGTGGTAAAATGGGTTGGAAACTGGCTAAAAGGCAGGATCCAGAGGGTGGTAGCAAATGGCATAAAATCTGAAGAGGGGGAGGTGACCAGTGGGATTCCACAGGGATCGGTGCTGGGTCCAGTTCTATTCAGTGTCTTCATAAGCAACATTGTAGAGGAACTGGAAAGTATGCCTGTTCACAGATGACACCAAGATCTGTAACAGAGTCAACACACGGGAGGGGCTAGATAAAATGAGAAATGACCTAAGACTACTTGAGGAATGGTCAAGGGTTTGGCAGTTGGGTTTCAACGCTAAGAAGTGCAAGATAATGCACCTGGGACACAGAAACCCAAGAGAGGAATACAGGGTGGGGGAAGAGCAGGTTCTAGCCACCACAAGTCAGGAGAGAGACCTGGAGGTTATCAAATCCGATGACCTGAAGTCAGCCAAACAATGCGTAAAAGCAGTGGGGAAAGCAAACAGAATGCTGGGGTGCATAGGAAGGGAAATAACCAGTAGGAGGAGTGAAGTGGTGATGCCACTGTATGGATCACTGGTGAGGCCTCATCTGGAATACTGTGTCCAGTTCTGGAGACCGCATCTCAGGAAGGACATAGACAGAATGGAAGCAGTCCAGAGAAGAGCAACAAAAATTATACATGGACTGCATCACAAGCCTTATGAGGAAAGACTCAAGGAACTAAACATCTATTCACTGGAAGAGAGAAGGGGATATGATAGACTTTCGAGTACCCTAGAGGAATAAACAGAATACAGGAGGGGAGCATATTTCAGAGAAGAGAGTGCACAAGGACAAGGGAACATAACATGAGGCTGGAGGGAGGGAGGCTTGGGGGAATGCTGGGAAATATTTTTTCATAGAGAGGGTGGTGGATCCATGGAACAGCTTTCCAGCGGAGGTGGTGGAAGCGAACACAGTTTGGATTCAAGGTGCATGGGATAAGCATAAAGGCACCCTGATGTACAGCAGCAGAGCAGTGGAAAGGCAGTTCATATAAGAGTAGGGATTGCCAAACCAAGCAGGGAAATGGGCAGACTAGGTGGGCTGTATGGTCCTTATCTGCTGACAGATTCTGTGTTTCTATTCCATAATGTGGGGACATGAAAAATTAACTAAATAGTTATTAATCATTTCTGAAGAGGGGGGATTGGGATTAGGACCTTAAAAATTTGAATACAAAATTTGTTTAGAATATCTCTATGGTCTGTTAATACAGTATTATTATTATTATTATTATTATTATTATTATCAGGGATTATAGATTCTATGTAATTAGACTGATTATCTTTTTAATTCTGTGTTGGTGTGTAATTTACTATGTTTTTCCCAAGTCAATATAAGAGGCTTTGATTTTATAATAAGAAATGTAGCTTGTTCTTTAGAAATTAAGTTAAATTCCTCTTTTAAAGTTTGAATCTTTGTTTATCTTGTGAGGAGAGTCTCTGGTTTTAAGTTCAAGTCACGTAATCTGTCGGTAATTATTTTAAATCTTTCTAATATTTACTTTTGTTTTTAGCTCCAAACCTGAAAAATTCTCCCCTTATGTAGCATTTGCAAGAGGCCCAAGCCATATCAATTTTGTGAATTGAATGAGAGTTTTGTTCCCAAAAAAACTCTATAGACTTGCTAATGCGTTTGGTTATATATTCTTGTCTTCATAAACCTGGATTTAGCCTCCATGAAAATTGTTTTGGATGCGGGATACCCAGATTTAAAATTACTTGGATTAGGGAGAGGTCAGACAGAGTATTTGGGAAAATCTGAGGGTTAAAGGCTGAGGAGATGAGAGATTTAGAAATAAGAAAATAGTCTATTCTACATAAGGAGTGATGTACCTGGGGAAAAAAGTGAAGGATTCACGTTAGAGGAAGAGTTCTCAAGGATAAGACAAATCATAAATGTTAATTAAATCATGAAGGCTTCATTATCCATTATAACTGAGTGGTTGGGAGGATTCCATTTATCCAAATAAGAATCGAGAGGAAATTCCAATCCCCTTCTAAAATGATGTTATAACTAGTAAAGAATGCAAGAATAGAAATTAGGTTAAAGTAAAAGGCTGTAGAGCCTGAGTTTGGCCCAGAGATGGCGCCCAGCACACATTTAACCTGACCAATTTCCCCTGTTGCAAGTATTATATATAACTGCATTCTTGATCAGTAAGTAATCAGTTTTAAAAGTTGGGAGTCCACCAAAGAACCCAATAAAATGGCAACCCCAGCTTTGTTAGTATATTTACCAGCTCCGAATACTAATCTGAAATTGCATTTTTTAAGACTATCAACCTCCGAGTGTAATAAATCCCAAGTTCTTTAGTAATTTAAAACTGGCATCCTTTTGGTTTTAGATCTCATGCCTCTTACATTCCATAAAGCCACTTTAATATTTATTAATGGCATAAAGCAATATTTTCAAAACAGGTTCATGGCACCTTGAAGGTAGCATGAAAAACTCAAAAATGTTTATAAAATAAGTACCCCCCACAACAGTCGTCCCTCCTCCATCCCCCAGATTCCCAAAACTACTTAACTGAATACACATATAAAATGTATAACTATATACAAGTATTTGTCAATGCCGAATGTTGTCTTGTTGGCATTGGCATTGGTAGTGCAAGAGTTAGAGATGCATAATGGGAATGGAAATGAAGTATGGAACTGACGCCAACCCCACCCCCACCCTGCAGAGACTGACAGGCACCAGGGTGTGCCTTTGGGGCATCAGCTATAACGCTCATACCATTTTACCTCGCCCTACCCTGTAGACACTGACAAGTGTCGTGGTGTGCTTTGGGGTCTTTGGGCCTTATACTTGCCCCATTCCATAAGGAAATACGCTGAGACTGGTGCAGTATAGGAGAATGGGGTGAACGTTAGGGGCCGACACTCCAAGGCACACCTCGATGCCTGTCACTGGCTGCAGGGGTGGGGTGGGGGTACAGTGGCATGAGCATTACAGCCAGTGATCCTAAGTCACACCCCTGACGCCTGGCAGTCTCTACAGGGTGGGGTGTTACACTTGGAAACACTAACGTTATAGGCGTTTGTTGGTATTTTCACTCCAAATTTTCAGCATGGGCTTTTTGTGACCCCACCTCATGAAGAACGGCACAATCAGTTTGTTAGCTGAAAGGTGGTTTTGCACAGTGGCTATGCCATTTGACGACCACAGGGATGAAAACACATTTAGGGCAGGATGTGGAAAATGACAACTGTATTGTTCATGAGGAGGCGTAAAAAATGGCAATGTTGAGAATCCAGAGTGAAAATATGGGAAATTGGTTAAGTCGTGAGCATGCATAGAAACTGTGCAACACATGTCCGTAACCCGACTTATTTTTGGGAGTTTTTTAGCCACATTTTCAACATAGGCATTTTGGGACCTCCCCTCATGAACAGTGGCTCTGTGATTTTGTTAATCTGTTCCAAAAGTTGATTTCCCACAGCGATCTCGTCATTGTGCACCCCAGGTACAGAAACACATTTTGAGCAGACTGTAAAAAATGACAGCTGTACTGTTCATAAGGAGGTGTGAAAAAATGGCAGTGTTGAAAATCTGGCATGAAAATATTGCAACTATGAAGGTACATAAGCGTGAAACCGCAACGCCCGCTTGTAACACAGTCATTTTATGGACTTCGCATCAAATTTTCAACATAGGCATTTTAGGACCTCTGCTTATAAACAGTGTCATCGCCATTTTCTAACTGCCCCAAACTGATTTTGGCACAGCAACCGCGCTATTCTGTGCTGGATGTGCGAAAACACATTTCGGCCAGGATATGTAAAATGCCAGCTGTACTATTCATAAGGAGGTGTGGAAAAAATGGCAGTTTTGAAAATTTGGAGTGAAAATATTACAAATTCACAAAGTTACGAGCATGCGTGGAAACAGCGCAACGTATGCTCGTAAAACAGCCATTTTTGGGATTTTTTTCACCAAATTTGCAACCTAGGCTTTTTGACAGCCCCCTCATGAACAGTGGCACTGTGTTCATTACTCTGTCCCAGAAGGTGATTCCACACAGTGACTGCAAAATCACCTTCGGACTGCATAATTGCCATGACAGTGACTGAATTCATGAGGAGGGGTCCCAAAACCCCATGTTGAAAATTTGGTGCAAAGATTCCAAAATGCCTGAGATATGCACCAAAGTTGAAAAACCCTATTTATGCCATTATACAGCTTCCTGGCATTTCTTCAGATCTTACTTCAAATGGGAGCTCTTGCAGCAGGCTGTAACAGTTAGGACTATGCCACAGGCACTAGGACCCTCTGGAAAACTTCTCAGCTAGCAGTACCAGCAGGTATCACCCCGGCGTCAGCCCTCCCGATGTCAGCTCTGGTACAAAAGGGACGGACCAGCTCCACTTCAGTTCTTTTCCTGCCGCGTCCGCACATGTGAGAAGAAGCCTTCTTCCTCAGCTTGTCAGGAACAGCAAAATCCTTTTTTCCTAACATTTTTGTGCCGTTTTTCAACGTTTTTTTCAAGTGTTTCAACGGATGTCTTCACCATCGTCGGTCTCTCCGGAGATTCACCAAAACAAGTGCGACTGCGGACGGCAGATCCCCGCCAAAGACTGGCACAAGTGCTGTGTCTTCTGCCTTGGGCCAGACCATGATACCGCAGCCTGCTCAGCCTGCCAGGTGTTCACCAGCCGGACCTGGATCCAACGTCTCAAGGCCCTGAAGGCATTTTTGTTAGAACAGAAGATGGATCTGCACACTTCGGAGGGGAAGCACAAGGAGAAGACCAAACGCCACGGGAAAGACCGCAGTAGATCCCGACACTGGTCCCCATCGTGGTCCCATTCTCACTCGCGGCCCTCTCCCAAGAATGCCCGTGTATCCCCGGGCCCAGATGAGCATCCGAAGTCGTCCCAGGCCAAAGCTGGCCCACTGGGGGAGAAGCCAGCCAAGCCTAAGGTAACCCCACTAAGGGTTGCCACCAAGACCTTGGAGGTGAAAGCTTCGGCCCCTCAAAGGCACCAGCGCCGCCTGCTAAAGGCACACCTCGAAGCAACCCGAAGGACTCTCCGGCGCCCACCCCCACCGGAGTCACCCGTCGCAGTCCCTCCTCTGGCGCGGTTGTAGAGTGAAAGGTTTAGGCGGGCCATAGAACAGCCGATGTCCCCGTCCCCCAAGTCCTCCTCCCCCCTGGGCTCCTAAGAGGGCTCTCCTTCGCAGGCTGACGTCCCTGATTCTCCCTTTCCGGGATGAGCGGCTGAGGTTTTCTCGAAGGATGAGCTGCAGGAGTTGTTCTCCTTTTGGTGGGGGCAGGTCCAGAAGTGGGGCCCCCCCATGCCGGCCCAGACACCAGAACCGGACCCGACGGGCAAACCACAGCCCGGAGGTGAGCCTTCCCTGAGGAGGTCCCCCGAGCGGCCGCCTACACCTCCATCCAGAGTGCGTTCCCGCTCCCGGCCCAAAGACCGCCGCCGACGCTCCAAGGATTCTGGAGACTGTTGCCGGTCCAGGTCTCGTACTCGCAGCCCTACTCGTTCCTTTGGATGAGAGCGCTCCAGATGTCGGTCCTCTGACAGACGTCGGTCTAAGCTCCGTCGCCAGTCTCGGGACTGGAGCCGGTCTTCAGACCGACGTCGTTCCCCAAGCTACCGACGACAGAGGGAGTCTGGTCACAAGGAGAGATCAGACTATTCCAGGCCTGATAGTCGATCCTCCTCTTCTTCATCGGCATCCTCTTCCTCTTCCTCTTGGGATCGGGGACTCCCCAGGAGAGAAGGACCAGCCTCACTCGCCTCCAGACGATCCAACCTTTATGGACATCATGAGGCATATCCAGGCCTCCAATGAATGGGAAACGGAGGACCTGGATCCAGAACGCTGAAGGTTGGCAAAGTACCTGAGGCAAAAGGAGCCGAAACAATTAGTGGTCCCTCCTTTGGTAGACACTTCCAGGACCTGACCCGGACTACCTGGAAGCGTCTGGCCTCCATCCCAGCTGTTCCCAAAAAATCGGACAGGCTGTATAAGGCCCCGAGGGCAGAAGCCATTTTAGCTGAGAGCCCTCAGGCGGACTCTTCGGTCATTACGGCTGCCCATGACAAGTCCAGGCAGCCGAAGCACCTTAGCTCGCAGCCTCCTGATCCGGAGTCTCGGTATTTGAACCAGGTGGGCAAGAAGGTGTACTCTGCCTCCACCTGCTCCATCCGGTCCCTCAGCTTCCTGATGCATATGGTCCAGTACCAGAACGCTCTGTGGGAGAGGGGACAAGGGCTACTGAGAGTCAGTCTCTGGATTCCTCATAAATGAAGAGAAGTCCCATCTGACTCCAGCTCAGCTCTTTACTTTTATTGGGGCAGAACTGGTTACTCAGCAAAGCAGGGCCTTCCTCCCTGCAGAAAGGATACAAAAATTCCTGGCACTGGCAAACTCCTTTCTCTTGGACCAGCCAGACATTTTCTAAAGCTCCTGGGACACATGGTATCCATGACAGCTGTTGTTCCAGGAGTCAGATTCCAGATGAGGGACATACAGTACCACCTTCGGGCTTACTGGTCCCAAAAAAGACATTCTCTGCCCAAGCTGATTCCAGTCACAAAAACCTTACTCCAAGCTCTGAACTGGTGGAAGGATCATACCAACCTGTCGGTGAGAATCCCTTTCAACTGCCTTCTCTCACAAAAATCATTACTACAGATGCCTCCCTCCCGACGGTGTGGGGCTCATCTGAACACTCATTCTGTCAGTGGCACTTGGACTACCAAGGAATCTGTAAGCCACATCAATCTGCTGGAGCTCAGAGCCATCTACCTTGCTCCGAAGTCCTTTGCCCTGCAACTGAAAGGCCATTCAGTGCAAATCAGAACGGACAACACCACTGCAATGGTTTACATAAACAAGCAGGGTGACACAAGGTCCACAGTGCTTTGTACAAAGCAATGAAAATCTGGTCTCTGGCCTACTCCCTCGGTGTCAGCCTTTCAGCCATACTCCTCCCAGGCAAGGACAATACTCTGGGGGATGCCCTCAGTCTTATTAGCCAGGGGCACAATGAATGGACTCTGAACAAGCAGGCCCTTGCTGCAGTCTTCAGAAGGTGAGACACACCAGAAATAGATCTGTTTGCCTCTCACCTCAATCATCAACTTCCTCTGTACTGCTGCAGGCCTCCTGCATTAGGGACTCTTCAACAGATGCCTTGTCCCTGGACAGGTCAGGGAAGCTCTTACTTCAAAGGGTTCCTTCAGTAGGTCATTACATATAGGACTGGCTCCATCTGGCGGGCCTGGCAGACTTTTCTAGCAATCCCTGAAGGGGGACCGCCCACCCGGCGTCAGCGTACTGTTATGGTGGGCGGTCCCACCCGCCCTCCAGTTCTTTCCACCGTCGCCTCGTGCTAGTCGCTTTGCAGACTCCATGCAGCATCCGTCAAAGTATTTTTTCACGTGTTTTTCTAAAAACTCGCTATTTCATCTTTTAGTTTAAATGGTTCATGTCTTCTCCGAAGAAAAAGTGCTCCAAGTGTGGCACTCAGATACTGCACAAAGACGGGCATTCCAAGTGCGTCATCTGCCTAGGCCCAGACCATCCAGTCTTCTCCTGCCCCGACTGTCAGTCCTTCAATCAGGCTACCAAAAAGCGGAGACAGCAGGCGTTGGAGGCCCATCTTCTGAAGGCCCATCTACTTTTACTTGAGAAGAAGATGGACAAACTTAGGGACTCGTCGACCGATCTTCCCTAAAAAGCGCCCAAAGAAGGCAGGGTGGAGCTCGGCGTCCGACATCAGGCCCTCTACCAGCAAGGGCCCAGCCACCATTGAAGCACCCAGATGAGGAGAAACTTCATGCAGATAAGTCGGCCGCCTGCTCCTCTGGCGACCGCCCGGTGGCCGTTAAGTCAACTCCCCTGGGTGGGGGCAGTCGCCCGGCCTCAGTCGTTAATTCGGCCGGGGGTTCTCTCCCCGACCACGCCGCAAAGTCGTCCGTCCCCGATGACCGCACGGGCTCAGTTCCCCTGTCGGGGTCTTCTGGTGCTACAACCGACATCCAGCGGGACCGAAGGGAGACAGCCCCACTCCCTCCTGTTATTCCTTCGCCCGTGTCCTCTCATTCTACTTCAGACACGTCCAGCGAGGCTGAGGGGGTCGCTGGTGAACCAGCAGATTTTCGGGGGTTCTTCCCGGCGGCTCCCTCGCTGGGGACCAGGGTCAGGAGGCTCCTCCTCGGCCAGATGGCCTTTCTCTGGAGGCCCCTCAGCCGAGGGCGCTTCTCTGGTGCTTCCAGCGCCGCCAGTCACTACAGTTCTGGCGGCGGGACCGCTGGCGACTCCAGCAGCTGCCTCTTACAGCAGTCCTGATGCTGGGGCCGCGGTCCTACAACAGTCCCGACACTGGGCCCGGTGGTCAGGCTTATTCTGTTGGCCCCCGACGCCGGACCTGACTTCTACCACTGAGATCCTTTGTCCGGTGCCGACGCTGGCCCCTCCGACGCCAGATCCTTTTCCAGCGCTGGATTGGGTGGCGCTGACGTTGGTCCCTACAACATGGACTGTTCCAACGCCGGACCCTAATTTAATATATACCACAGTGGGTCCAACGTGGGTTCCCCCGACATCAGGGCTGAAGACGGGGTTCTATAACCGGCCCCTGACTGTCCCCCATTACCCACAAGGGTATCTTGGGGATCCTTACCTGGAAGTTCCCACTCCTGGATGGAGCCCAGTGGGACAGTTTTATCAGGGTTATTATCCATATACCCATTATACGGGTCCACATGGGTATTACCCTCCGCCAGTTGCTGTTCCCCTCCACCTCCCCAGCCTCAACCAACTCCTCCTCCACCCCTCCCAGCTCGCCGATTTCAAATCTTTTACAGTCTTGGTGGCAGGGGGAGGTCGGAGTTGGTTTTGGACCTAGAGCAAGACTCCCACCTCCGCCGCTTCATAGGTCCCCTTCCCCGAGCAGTTTGGGTCCGATTGTCTACCTCTCGGGGAAGACTCGACTGGACATTCCCCTCTCTTGCTTTGAATGTCATCCAGTGGAGGAGGTCGATGATGGTTCTGATGGGAGAGAGGACTCTTCGGAGGAGAAAATTGTGGAGGAACCCGAGCCGAGAGGTAAGACCTCACTGAAATCGCCACCTGAGGATCCTTCTTTCTCGGATCTCTTGAGGGCCCTCAGAGATTATTTCGATTGGGAGTCAGAGGAACAGGACCCAATGAGACAGCGACTCGTGGAGCACCTCGATTTGGAGTCCCTGTCTCCAGTCTCAGTTCCTCCGTGGATGGCCCCCCACCAAGACCTCACCACCACTGTCTGGCAGATGCCTTAATCTATCCCGGCTGTCCCAAGAGGGCGGACAGGCTTTACCGGGCGCCTAAGAATGCTGTGTTTTTGAAGTCCCATCTGAGGCAGACTCTGTGGTCATTTCAGAGGCTCATGATCGCTCACACGCTACATCCAAGCACTTGAGGCACCCAATCCTCCAGATAAGGAGTGAGGCAGATGGACCAGTTTGCTTAAAGTCTATTCTTCGGCCGATGTCGCTCCACTCCCTTAATTCGTGGCCCATATGGTGTTCCCATCAAAAGCGACTATGACCAGGTTGGGGAAGGTTCAGTCTATGGATCCTTCACCTCTCAAGGAGGAACTCACCAAGGATCTTCACCTCTCCAGGATTTCTTGTAGGCATGCTCTACAGGCCAACTACGAATGAGTTGATTCCATGGCCCATACCTCGGCGACTGCCGTGGCCCTGAGATGGCATTCCTGGCTTCACCTGTCTGGCCTCGCTAATGAGGTTTAGTCGGCGATTCAGGATGCCCCTTTCTGGGACTCTGTCCTTTTCGGAGGCGACACCAAAGACATAATTGCAGAACTACAGGACAAAGGTGTTGCCCTTAGATCTGTTCGGTCGATTTACCGATCGGGTGCTCCTCAATGAAGACAACAACAACCCTTTTGGAAGAGGACCTGGCGGCAGGGGAAATCTGCTCAGGCGCATCGCCAAGGCAAGCGGAAGACCACAGGTACCGTTACCCCCCCCCCCGCCTCCAAGAATCTGCGTCGGTCGGGGGTCCTCCCCCTGACCGACCCGCCACTTCTTGACTCCCCGGCCCCACTGCCTCCTCAGCCTCTCAGCGAGGAGCAGGTGGGAGAAGGTTCGCTCTCCCCATGCAAGAGTGGAGGGAGATTACCTCCGACGAGTAGGTCCTGCAATTAGTGGCCTCCGGTCACACTGTAGAGCTACTGGAAATCCCTCCGGGAAACCCTCCAGTGAAGTCCTCATACTCTTGGGATCAGACTGTCCTCATTCAAGAGGAAGTAAATTCGCTCTTGCTAAAACAAGCGATCGAGTGAGTCCTTCCAGGGCAAACAGGGAAAGGCTTCTACTACCATTTTTTTCCTGGTTCCAAAAAAGACCGGGGACTTCCGACCCATTCTAGATCTCAGTCAGCTGAATCATTTTGTCGAGTACAAGAAGTTTTGCATGCTGACACTACAGAACCTCCTGCCGCTCCTGTTGGAGAATCACTGTCTCTGTGCCCTGGATATGCAGGATGCCTACCTACATATCTCTGTTTTCCCCAACCACTGTCGGTTCCTGTGTTTCCTGTTCCGGTGGGATCACTTCCAGTTCTGAGCACTCCCCTTTGGCCTATCTTCGGCATCTCGGGTTTTACCAGTGCCTAGTGGTGGTTGCTTGGCGTTTTCACAGCCTGGAGGCACTACAGTGTTCCCTCGTGAGCGATTGGCTTCTCGGCCCCTTCAAGGATCGTTATTGGGGCTCTGTCGTTTACTCTGGACCTGTTCAGTCGACTTGGGATCACTGTCAACGTGCCCAAATCGTACCTCGTTCCCACCCAGAGACTACAGTTTATTGGGGCGGTCCTCGACACGGTCCAGTGCAGAGCTTTTCTTCCTCAGGACAGAGTGGAGACTCTGGTCCACCAGGCCGTGGCGTCTTGCCGGACCATCCCAGCCAGGGAGGTCCTTCGCCTGTTAGGCCTCATGGCAGCTTCCATATGTACCATTCCCCTAGCCAGGCTCCACATGAGGATCACTCAGTGGTCTCTGAGGGTGCAGTGGGACCAGCTTTTGGACGATCTGGAACATCCGGTCCTCATCTCCTCAGCGGTCCGGGAGGATCTTCTATGGTGGATGAATCCACACAGTCTTTCCTTGGGTCTCCCATTTCAAAGACCAGCGCCCGTAGCCACACTCACCACTGATGCCTCGAACATGGGGTGGGATGTGCATCTGGGGGAATACCAAGCCCAGGGACTTTGGTCCGGCTTGGAGCTCTCTTCACATCAGTGTTCTAGAGCTCAGGGCAGTCCTGTATGCCTTACAGGCCTTTCAACCCCTGCTGCCCGAGGGAACACTGCTTATCCAAATGGACAATATGTCAGTGGTTTGGTACATCAACAAATAAGGAGGAACCCGGTCGTGTCCTCTGTGCAGGGAAGCAACCCGGGTGTGGAACTGGGCAGTCCTGCACCACTTGTCCCTAGTGGCCGTGCATGTACCGGCAGTTCTAAATGTCCTGGCGGACAGTCTCAACAGATCGCGGACCCCCGCTCTTGAGTGGGAACTTCATCAGGAAGTGGCGGAATCCATCTTCTAATATTGGGGGTGGCCAGAACTCTACCTATTCGCCTCTCAATTCAACGCAAAACTTCCCAAGTTTTGCTTGCTCGTTACAGAACCAGGTGCTTTCTGGAGCGACGCAATGCCTCTATCCTGGACAGGGAAATTTTTGTATGCCTTC
Organism: Neoceratodus forsteri; assembly: GCA_016271365.2. Classification (NCBI taxonomy): domain Eukaryota; kingdom Metazoa; phylum Chordata; order Ceratodontiformes; family Ceratodontidae; genus Neoceratodus; species Neoceratodus forsteri. The sequence continues at coordinate 51,813,184 of JADMNL010000025.1, forward strand.
CCTCCATTTCCCATTCTGCAGAGGGTCCTCCTCAAACTACAGACGGAGAAGGCCAAGATGATTCTCATCGCTCTTCTTTGGCCGAGACAGATTCGGTTCCCGCAGTTTCAGCAGCTATCCAGAGGACCACCGGTTCCACTTCCATTGACACACGACCTCCTTACTCAGGATCAAGGTTGTCTGGTTCATCCGGGGCTCAGGACCCTGCATCTGCATGCATAGCTCCTGCAGACGTAGCCACCTCTCGCTTTGGGGTATCCTCTCAAGTGAAGCCAGAAAAGCTTCCACCCGTTACACTTATGCATTGAAGTGGAAGCGGTTTTCCATTTGGACAACCGCAAAGGGCTGGAACCCTTTTTCTTGCTCGGCCCCACAAGTCATGGAATACCTCCTTCACTTATCGGACTCCGGTCTAGCCTATTCCTCTCTGAAAATGCCTCTCTCGGCTATCTCGGCGTACCACGAGCTGGTGGATGGTAAACCCGTGGCTCAGTTGGATATCTCAAAGATGTTTTTGAAAGGGATTCTCCATTTGAAACCCCCCATCCGCGACCCTACACCACCATGGGACCTGAATTTCGTCCTGGAAAAGATCACCTTGCCTCCTTTCGAACCAGCAATGAGCTGTGACCTACGCTTTCTATCTTGGAAAGCATTGTTTCTGATTGCCATCACTTCAGCTTGAAGAATTTCGGAGCTTCACGTGTTGGTTTGTAAGGAGCCTTACCTTATTTTTCACTGGGACAGGGCGGTTCTCAGAACCCATCCGAGGTTCCTTCCAAAGGTGGTGTCTGAAGCTATTCTGAACCAATCTGTAGAGCTTCCAGTATATTATCCGGCTCCCACTAACAGGGGTGAGGCACTCCTCCATACGATGGATGTGCACCGGATTCTCCAGTGTTACACACACCGAACCAAGGACTTTCGCTCTTGTGACCAATTGTTTGTCTCCTTCGCACCTCGAACTTGAGGCAAACGGGTTTCCAAGCAGGGTCTTTCCAAGTGGTTGGGCAACTGCATCAGATAATGTTACCAAAAGTATGACAAACCCCTTCCGGGTGTTATCAGGGGTCATTCTACTAGGGGCATGGCCACTTCTGCAGCCTTCCTTTGTAATGTTTCTGCAGCGGATATTTGTGCTGCCGCTACTTGAAGGTCTGTTCATAGCTTTACCTAGCATTATAGTTTGGACATTGCTTCTAGGCGGAGGGTTGGCTTTGGCCTAGCTGTCCTGCAGGGTCTGTTGTCCTAGGCTGGGTCCTTTTCAGACCTCAGTCTTTTCCGTGGATTTTGTTTTCCCCCCTCCATAGTTTCTCTCGGTCTATCCTTAGAGGGACTGCTTGGGACTCTGTCCTATTTGTGATGACCTACTGAAGGAACCCTCTCGAAGTAAGATAGTACAGTTATGTAGGAACTTACTGTAACAGTAAATCTTCGAGAGAGGTTTTTTCAGTAGGTCATTTTTTCCCACCCTCCTTCCCCTCATTTTAATTTTTACAGGGTCTCCAATCCTGTTCACTCCTGCTGTTAGGCCTCTTTTTGACTCCGGCTGGAGAACTGGAGGGTGGGCATGGGTACTGCCCACTATATACCGTCACGCTGACGTCAGTCACATGACATTGGGTGGGTGGTCCCCCTGTCAGGGATTGCTAGAAAAGTCTGCCATGTGATCCGACATCAGGTGACATCAGTCCTATTTGTGATAACCTACTGAAGGAACCTCTCTCAAAGATCTGTTACGGTATGTTCCTACGTAACTGTACTTTCTTGCGTCAGATTTTTTCTTTTGTCTTTTCTTTCCAAATGTTTTCTTATGTCTTCACCCAAGAAGTGCTCGTCCTGCGGCACACAAATACCTCATAAGGACGGTCATCTGAAGTGCGTCATCTGTCTGGGCCCAGACCACCCTGTCTCATCCTGCTCGGAGTGCCAAACTTTCAATCAGGCCACCAAAAAGCGGAGACAGCAGGCTTTGAAGGCCCACCATTTAAAAGTCCATCTTGTTTCTCTTGAAAAGCAAATGGACCGGATCCACGAATCCTCTTCAGAAAAATCTTCTCCCTCCAAGAAACACAAGGAGAAATCTCAGAAGCGTGAGCGCTCTGCGGAGGCCCAGCTTGAGGCCCTCAATGAGCAAGGCCACCTTACAGCCGCCTAAGAAGACTTTGGACGGTAAGTCTGATAAAACTTCCACGGGTCAGTCGTCTGTCAGCTTCTCCAATGGCCGCACTGCCACGGCCGCTAAGTTAGCCCCCGGCTCCACAGACCTCAAGAACCCACTGGCTACAGCCAATAAGCTGACCGGGTGCTCCTCCCCCGCCCACCCGGCTCTGTCTGGTAAGATGCCTGTCTCTGACGGCCAGTCCTATATGTAATGACCTACTGAAGGAACCTCTTTCGAAGATCAGCTGTTGCGGTAAGTTCCTATGTAACTGTACTTTCTTTTCTGCCTTCCCTCCCTTCCTTCTGATTTACAGAGTGCTGCCGAAGCTATGGTCCCAGCCTGCAGCAATGATCCTGGTGGGGCCGGATTGGCCAAGGCAGTCGTGGCACTTTCTCCTGCTAGCCCTGGCTTCCAGCAAGCCAGTCTGGCTTCCCCTCAGTCACTCTCTTCTGACTCTTCCTCAGACAGGGGTGACTTATCCCAGTCTGCACTCTCTTCACCTCAAAGCCTGGCTTTTGAGGAGTTAGAGTACCCAAACTCCCAGTATTCAGAACAGGTCTGTAGCATCCTGAGAATGGGCAAGAAACTTACTACCATGAAAACCTACACAGCCAAGTGGAAAATATTTCTTTCTGGTGCAAGGGGAAGCATTTCAATCTTCTCGGAGCATCAGTCCCCAGTCGTCTGGACTGTTTGTCTCACTTACAGGCCTCAGGTCTCAAGGCCTTATCCTTAAAGCTGCACGTAGCTGTAATTTCTGTTTGCCTGTCTATAGGCAAGGAGCAGACAATCATTTCTTCATCCGTTTTCAAAAAATTCTTTAAAGGCCTTCTTCCACCTTCAGCCCCCAATGAGGGAACCTGTTCCTCCTTGGGACCTTAACCTGTGCATTGCCAAGCTCATGGAGCCATCTTTCAAACCCATGACTACTGCCCATCTGAAATATGTCACTTGGAAGACTGTCTTCCTAGTGGCCATTACCTCTGCCAGGAGAATTTCAGAGTTGCAAGCACTCTCCACAGATCCCAACTACATGATCCTTCACATGGACAAGGTAGAGCTCAGAACAAACAGGATGTTTCTGCCTAAGGTGGTCTCTGAATTTCACTTTAACCAGTCTATCACTCTTCCTGTGTTCTTCACTGAAAGATCCACTCCTGGAGAGCAGAAACTCCATAGTCTGGATGTGAAGAGAGCCCTATTCTACTACTACTTGGAGCACACCAAGCAGTTTAGTGGCTCCACTACCCAGCTTTTCCTCACCTGTGGGGAGGTAGGTGGAGGAAGTCTAGCCACTAAGAGGACTGTCTCTCATTGGATAGTCTCCTCTATTCAGTTTTCCTATAACAAGGCTGGCAAACAGCCCCCTGAGGGCCTCGGGGCTCTCTCTCTACCGGGGCACTGCTGCCACAGTGGCAGCTGCAAGGGATATTCCCTTACTTGATGTCTGCAAAGCAACCACACATTCACAAAGCACTATTGTCTGGATGTACAGTCCAGATCTGATGCCAGATTTGGCGGGGTGGTCCTGCAGAGCCTCTTCCCTAAGTAGGTTCTGTACCTGCCACCCAACTGCACTGCTTTGTAGTCTGCACTTAATTACTGATGCTAAAGGTCCCCTAGAGTGAAAGAAAAAAAATACTCACCATAGTAATATTGTTTCTTCCACAGTGTCCTTTAGCACCAGTAAGCTCCCAACCTTCTTCCCCAGGAAACCTATCTGCAGAGGATTTTGCTTCCTTGTTATTGCCAAATTTGTTTTGAGTTTTTGAATTCTGTTCAAAGCAAAGTTTTCATGTTTTTCAGTGGTTTTCTTTTCATACTGTTGCATGATTTTTGGATCCTGTCAGTCCACACTAACTGCTGATTCCCTCAGGGCAGGCTTCACTCAGCACACCCTCCTGCTCTTTTCTGATTGGCCAATTCATCATATGAATATTCATGACTCTACCTCCAAGGCAGTTCAACCTAGTCAGCTTACTGCACTTTTTCTTTTTTTCCCAAATTTACAACATAGCCATATCTTTACAGCACCTCATGAATGTGACAGCGTGTCATTTTCAAATCCTAGCCAAAATTTGGTTTTTTTTTTACATCCTGAAAGGTGATGTCATGGTCCTGTGCAAAATCACCTTTTGGGCAGGAGTTGAGATTTTCTCTGCCCTTGTTCATGAGGTGGGGTCATTAGAAGGATGTGTTGAAAATTTGGTGCAAAAATATTAAAAAAAACAACAAAGTTATGGGCCTATGTTGAATTCTGCGAACGCAGGTTCGTAACTTTGGTAATTTTCAGAATTTCTATCCCGAATTCCTCAGCTGCAGCCCTATTGGCTCTGGCCAGAGGTTGTTTTTTTTTTTTGGTTATTTGTTTAGGCTCCCTGCCCCCATCTCCTCGATTTACCCCGGGCCCATCACCCGGCATCTCCTGGAACATACCTTGAGCCTCCCTATGTCCCTCCCCCCCCCAAGCTTTCCCCTGCTGGCAGCGACGGCAGAGCCCCCTACACCTCCGCCACAGACGTATCCAGTTGTGGAGGTAGCACCCAAGTAGCCAGGAATGGGGCTTGTGAGCAGGTCACTAAAATCTAGCTGCTCTGGGTATTTTCTGTGTTTCTCCCCATGTTCCCCAGGACATTGACATCAAGGGGCGCCCCAAGCATCAGCCTGGCAGCATCCTCCCACCAACAAGCCTGTCCAGCTGCACTGCCACCTGTGGTCACCCAGGTGGCAGTATAGCAGTAGAGCTGGCTGCCCACCCTCTTTGGAGAAGGAGAGCATTCTCTGGGATGCTCCAACTCCCCCAGCCAGCGCCCTGACAGCTTGAGTTTGTTTCTGAACTCGGATCACTAGCATTGCGAGTGGTAGCTTTACCACTGCGCTGACATGCTGTCTAAGAAGCCATATGTTAAGGGAGAGAGGGGAGGGCTACTCTCCCATATGTCATGGAGTAAACTGTGTACACCATTACCATACTAAAGATGTAGGCAGTAACTCCTTACAGTGTATATGGTAAGTCAGATCTTAACTACATGTCACTGGTGAGTTGTGAGGCATAAGACACAGCTGAATGCCTTCCACCCCCGGAGTATGGAAAGATCTGTCTTGCAACACACCCTACAGTGGGTTACTGCACTTATGAAGTGTCACATTTAGGAAAAAACTGTTTGACTGAGACATTTTATAAGTTTAAAAGGTGCTAGGTTAGTTGACAACTAAGCGAACAACGACAACCCTAATCACATGGTTACATCATATGCAAGGTTCAAAACTGGCACACCGCCTGCCTGCTAAATGAGGGGAGATTTCCATTCAGCAGGTAGAATCATAGGCTTAAAGCCCTCGCCAGGTACCTTATGTGTTCCAGACAAAAATCCTGTTGTTGCTAGTTGTCCGGTACAGATAACCAGCACAGCAATAGTTAACCAAACAGCTTAGTGCTGGGAAAAGGGAGGGATTGCTAGAGCAGGAGCCAACGGCAAAAAGAAAAGTTTTTTTTTTTTTTTTTTAATACAGGAAGCAGGACATCATGTGGGTGTAACCAAAGGAAACTGTATCACTCTTCTGGAGGGCGGAGCCAGTAACCAGCAGCTTAATGAGGAGTGGGTTCTGCAGTGTCCTGCATCTTAGAGCAGAGCAGAGCAGAGCTAAAGAGTGGCCATAATTGGCTGGAAGAGAAGAATGGGCAGAGAACTATCTGAAGATGGCAGTGCAGCTAGACGGCCCTTCAGCTGTCCGTAGGTTAGTAGCAGGGATTGTGGCATTTGTGCAGTTCAGGACATTAACCTTCAGAGAAAGAAGATAAAATCTCTAGAGAGTAAAGATTGACAGTCTAGGCCCTGTTTTGAATTATATAAAATAAAAAATGTGCTGGGAAAATAACTAGGCACCCTCTGCTCCCTGTTGTCAGGCTGTAGTCCACACCAGCAAGAACTTCAAATAGGGTTGCATGCACAGCATAAGTCGGGCAGAACGTGGTGGAAGTGAAAAGGTAGGCTACAAAAACGGAAGTGGCACACGGGGTTAGACAGCAGTAACTAGAATCTGCTACCGTAAAACTTTTGCTGACTGGCTACTTAGAGGACAAAAATCACTTGGAATAATTTATGTGGCGAGACTAAGAGCAGGGTGGGAAGGTAACTTACGAGCTGAAAAGTGATACTGTTGAGCCAGCTGCAGCGCGCTCCAGCCTTGCAGTCCTAGGAAGTGCATCTTCCAGGAATCAATCTTCACTCATTGCCGCTTATGGGTCTAAGCCAGAGGGTGTAGGACACTACAGGAGCAAAGTCTTTTGCAGCTAGGAGGGAACCATCGCTGACTGCTGGCGCCACCCATGCTGCGGACATACTTACACTGTGCAAGTGAGCTAGCCGGTAACCGACACTGGCCCCCCTTCCTTCCTCAGTTCTGGTTTTCCCACTGTAGAAGGTGCACCGTAAGAGCAACTGAAGTCTACTGAGTCAGCATTTGTATCCTCAGTTTGCTGTCACTTTTTTAACTCTTTATGGTGCTGAATCCTAACTTTTCAACATTGAACTGGCTCCATTACCAATTTTGGCTCTGTTTTTTATGTTTTTGATGTTGATGTTGGGATTTTGTCTCGGTCTACTGTTTTTGTTCCATCGTATGATGTTTATCTAAAAGAGCTATGAAAAAAAGCTGCAGCCTCTGATGCGTCGGTGCCCTACTGGGGCCCTGTGTCAGCAACTGCCGGATCATAACATGGACTGGTGCAGTGCCTGTTTCACCATGGACAAATGCATCCTTGAAATCCTTGTGCTAAAGTGGCGTTGTTTTCCCTACTTTGGAGGCATGTGTCGCATCTGTGGTGTCAAGAACAGTTGTCTGGACCTTTCCCTAGGTCTCTTCCCACCAGCTCTGGTGGTGGTGATGATAGTACTGAGCCCTGGACCCAGTTCTGAGCATGAAACCAGTGACTGTGTCACCCTGGAGCTGTCCCTGGCTTGGTGCCTGGGACAGTGCCAGAACGAGCTGATGCCACATATGGCACCAGTTCAGGTCCTGATGCTGCCGACAGTGCCAGGTCAGGGGCCACGTTCATTGCATTGCTGGGTCAGTTCTCGGTGCCACCAGCAGTACTGGGGAACAGGTTCAGAGGCGGTACATATGCTGGTGTGTCTGATTCAGTGGACGGCGCTGGCCATGGTAAAGGTTTGGAACTCTCCACTGGGCTGCTGCTGGCCTGAGCCTGATGCCAGAGGCAGTACTGTCCAGGGTTCTGGCAGTGGCCAGTTTTCTCCACAGAACATGTGGCAGACATCAGCACTGGTGAGGACTAGAACTGCCCTGTGGTCCTGCATGGCCTCATTTCTGTCACCTGGGGCTCTCCAGGGCACTAACTAGGTCATGCCACTGATGTTGGTAAGCTCCACTTGGGTGGATTTTTCAGGTCCCCCACACCCAGGGAGAGGTACTATGAGCATTTCCACAGCCCTGGCGGAGAGCCTGAGCCTCTGGCTTCTTCATCCTTCTTTGGCCTCTTGTGTCCCTCCCTGAGTTGCCAGTCATCATGGGTTTTCTCTGTCCTCTCACTTGGCCTCAGTACACAAGGACAGCTGATGCCATGCATCATTTCAATATCCAGTCCAACTGAGTCCAGTTCAGGCCAGTGGCCCCGGCACCACCGCTTCCTGAGTCCAGTTCCTCCTCTTTCACATCTTCCTCCAAGGAAGAGAACTCCTTCTTCCACCTATCCACCGATGCAGAAAACTCTGTATACCAGTGGCTCCTTACAGAGATGCTGAGGGAGCTGGACATAGGTTGCTTTGTAGATCACAGTCTGTGATGCCAAGAACAATTGTCTGGACCTTTCCCCTAGGTCTCTTCCCACCAGCTCTGGTGCTGTGGAAGTACAGGGTCCTCCCCATGCTCACTTTGCTGAGTTTTACATCCAGTCATGGATGCTATATCTGGAGCACACTGTGAACAGGGCATGCATCTAAGTGCTTGTTTGCGTGTTCATAGAGTTGCGGAGCTACAGGGCAATCCACAGGGATCAGTGTTACCGAAGTACTCAACAAGGTAAAAGTCACTAAGCATGTTACAGCCAGTACAGCAGCTTAAAGTAAAAGACTGCAGATTAACAGGCTAAAGCATCCTAGTGACAGCTTTCTAAAATATGATTAGCTTTATAAAAACTAACACTGTGGTTGATCATCACACTAGAGGGTGAGATAGGCATCAGGTGCCATATCTGTTGCATGTCCCTAATCACAATCATGTTGTGTTTGACCTGTTTTACCTCCCTTCCCCTTAACTCGTAGACTGATTTTAACTTTAATCACATTGACGCTGCTACAGGACCTGAAGTGTGCTGCATAGACTGCTGTTTGAGTCTTCACATGAGTCATCTGTTGTTGAGAACTGTATATGCAAAGTTCTGTGAGCTGCGGGACTGATTTGCCAAGCAGTAATAGCACAGTACCTGACCTGCTTGCAGCATTATTGCCATCACCTGCTTTCATTGAATTCTGTACTGGTCTCCACATTTTTCCAGATGGTGGCAGCTCTGGGAAGTGGAGGCATTCAATATAAAGGCTACAGCCTACACAGCGGCAGCGTCAAAGCGGCAACAGCTAAATGGAACTGACAAAGTGAAGAGAGGAGTCAGACCGAGGGACAGACTGGGCTACTAGAGTTTGTAATATCTTGCTTAGAGTTAATCATTTCTTTTGGGTTTGTACCTATAGATTAGTTATGATTAACAGAGGATATTGTTGTGTGTAGCCTATACACTTTGTGTTTTGTGTACTGATGGGTTATTTTGTTCTATGTGTGTTAATAATGACTTTAGAGACGATGAAATAATCAGATTCTGGAGTTCAGACTCAACTGTTTATTCCTAATTATAGTAATTTATTTGGTGTAAAGGTTAAATACATGTGTTATAATTTGGGTTACAGTGTTAGGAAATATAAGACACGGAAATGTGTTCTGCCTGTTTGCATAAGAAACAATTTACTTGCTTTCTCTTGCTAATTCGATCTGTAGCAATGTTGAAAGCAACCCTGGTCCTTTTAGCAAGCGATATGGCGAATAGTGATTTTTTTTGCAGCATTCATATGGCCTCAAAGGTATGCATTTTAATGTATTAAGCTTAACATCTAAATTTCATGAGGTGGAGTCATGGATTAGTTTATATAATCCGAATGTTCTGCTTTGACTGAAACCTGGTTAACCTTACCTGTTCTTGATACTGAACTTTGTATACCTGCTTATAAACTTTTAGAAAGGATCGTGTCACTGGTAGAGGGGTGGGGTTTTGTTTTATGTTAAGAATATTTAATGGTAAATGAGACCACTATATTTAACAGTAATTTGGAATATTGTGAACATATTACTATTCAGTTATTGTTGGGATTTGTCAAAATTAACTATTTGTTCTGTATATCTTCCACCTAATGGTAGCAAATCAGGCTTACAAGAACTTGTAAATGCTTTGAATACTGGGGTTTCTACAGAGTTAATACTACTGGGGATTTTAATTTAAATTGGATGGGTTCAGATATAACAAAGTTAAATACGGTCTTGTCTCAGTCTGGTTTACAACAAATTATTACTTTGCCCACTCGACACAATAATAGATCAGGAAATCACACATTGCTGGACTGGATATTAACAAATAGACCTATTAATATGATAAAATGTGGTTTGACCTCTGATTAGTTAAGTATCATCATCAGTCTTCTGTATTTGGAAACATGGGGACTGAAGAAGTCTAAGCCAATTATAAGGATTTCGAGATCTTTTTCTAAATTTGATGTACATTCTTTTGTACAGAGTTGGTAAAATAGATTGGTCTTTTTATATTCTATCCCTGATGTGGATTCTGCATTGCATTTTTCATTACTGAGTTTAACATGTTTTGGACCAGTTGGCTCCCTTGTTAAAAAGAAGGGTCCGAGGAAAACTTATGGGTGGTTAACACCTCCTTTGATTAAACTTATGAGACAATGAGACAAGGCCTGAAAACATATAAAATGAACCATTCTGCTTCTGGTTATCATGCGTATAGGACTTTAAGGAACCAATGTAAGGCTAAGATAAGAAGGCTAAAACAGACTATATTCGTCATAAACAATGTGAAGGGTTATCTAACGCTACTACTTTTTGGAAAACAATTAACAATTTCATAAGGCCTAATGTTTGTCAACAGGTTCAATGAGGTTGAACGGTGACTTGTTGTCTTGTCCATTGAAGATCGCTACTTGAGTTTAATTTGAAATTTACTGCATTGCCTGATTCCTTTAGTGACCAGTCCAAGGTGAACTACTTGGGATTGACTGAAGATTTTACAGTTAATCCTAAACTTACTTAAGACTACTACTCCGAAGGAGGTAGAGAGTTGTTGCGTTGTATTAAGAGGGACAGCTCAGCTGGTTCTGATGGCTTATGTCCTAGTTTATTGGCGGATGCTGCCTCAGTTATAGCACTTCCAGTTAGTATTATTTTCAACTTGTCTTTTGTTACAGGTACTATACCTAATATATGGAAACATACTTTGGTCACTCCTATATTTAAATCTGGTTCACAACATGAGTTTTGTACAGTCCTATTTCTATCTTGTCTGCTTTAGCTAAAGTTCAGGAAAGAATAGTTTATAATCAGTTGATTGGGTATGTGGATCGCTTTGGATTATTGTCTCAGAACCAACATGGTTTTAGAAAGGGAAGGAGACTGCTCCTTGTCGAGTTCACTAACGCGTACGTTAATGGCATGGATAAGGGTGTCTGACGGGTGCCGTGTTCGTGGACTTGACCAAGGCATTCGACTCAGTTGATCACCAATTGTTGATTTCTAGACTTGAGTCATTGGGAGTTGGTGAGTCTTTCTTGGACTGGACGAGGGATTATTTAACAAATAGGTTTCAAAGGGTTAAATATAGGGGTGCTGTATCAGACTCTGTAATGGTTAAGTGTGGGGTTCCACAAGGTTCTATTTTGGGGCCACTTTTGTTTTCTTTGTTTTTTGATCAACTAGTAAGTGTGATTAATAATGCTTCTCTAACACTTTCGCTGACGATGCAGTAATTTATCATGAGGGTTTGTCAGTTGGAGATCTAGGTGTTTCTTTAACAGAGGAAATGTGCAATTTTCAGTCTTCACTTATGGCCTGTAAATTACTCTTAAACAAATCTAAGACAAGGTGATGGTTTTGGTACCCCACCTAGACTGAGATCTGAGGTTGGTACTTTAGAAGTTAAATCTCTTGATGGATTACTGTTTGACTATGTTGATACATTTCAATATCTTGGGGTATTACTAGATTCTCATCTAAATTCTGAATCTCATTTTTTGAGGGTTACCTCAAGAATACATTGTAGATTAGGTTCTTTGTACAGAATCCGTTCATTTCTTATTCCTGAGTCTAGGCTGGTTATTTCAAATTGCTGCTTACTTCCTATTGTGAACTATGCAGCTATGATTACTGACACTGCTTCTATGACAGTGATTTCAAAGAAATCCACTTTACTTCACTTGATAGCTAAGTTTGCTTTAAATTGTTCTAAGTCATCTCATCATTGTGTGATTTTGAAAGAAATGGGTTGGTTACCGGTTTCATTAAATTTCCAATACTTTGTGGCCAAGTTCATATATAAAGTTATGGACTCCGGAATTCCACGTAGTATTTCAAAGTTTTTGAGACCATATATTGATGGTCATTATTCTAGACATAGGTCAGTCAATAGGTTTCTCGAGATTCCTTTTATGAAATCTAAAAGTGGACAAAGATCCTTTGCTTATATTGCTCCATTTACTTGGAATGAAATTCCTCAAGATATTAGGTGGCTGTGTTCTGTCAAAAGTTTGCCGATGCATTAAGGATGTATTTGAATCTCAATTTAATTGTAACTGTTTTTTATGAATTTTTTTTTTTGAATTTTATACGTAACAAAGACATTTTTGTCTGCAATTTGCTGCATTGTATATGTATGTTTGATTATGTATTGTCTGTATGCAATATATGTGGGTCGCACCTGTAAAAGGAACTTGTTTCCAGTGTGCTTACCCGTTAAGCGAATAAACAAACAAACAAACAAACCACCAAAATTCCTAAAGAGGGTTTTAAATGTATAAAATGCTCTCAAGATGAGGATATGCAAAAGGGAAATAAATCTGTTTAATGATAGGGTACAAACACTAGAAGCAAGCCAAAATTAAATGGCAATAAGGCTTAGAACAAACACTAGCTGGCATATTCTGATAGTCCTACCATCTGCCCACTACCTCAGGATACTCCACATTTATATATAAGAAAACTAATGGTGCCATAAGCCCTAGCAAAACACTTCAAACCCATATAAATGGTTTAAATCATGATTCTGGTAGGAAAAGGGCATGAGAAGATGTCAACAACTTGGACCCAGATGATGCCTGGTACCAAGTCCAGACTTCAAAGGCTTCCAGACAGGGTAGGAGAGCCACTAACTTTAGTATCCCCTTAAGTAACAGGTTTGAAACCCTCGTAAACCACTGATGAAGTTACAGAACAGAGTCTACCAGTGTTCCTGATTACTCTTGACTTTCCACCCTCCACGCCCAAAACACCATCTTCTACAGGGTCAACTTACAGTAGTACAACAACACGCTGTGACAGTAGGTCCTTCAATAAACCTACTTGAGTGCAAAGACAACATGGAAACCAGTATGAATAATGTACCGCTCTAAGAAACATAATAGTTCTAGGTGACCCGATAGTAAAACATCTGGATAGGGCAGTCTACAACCCAGATAAAACTCACAGAATCCTTTCCTCCTTTAGGTAGCATATGACAAAATGTATAATCGAAATTGTTAAAAATTTGGGTACAAAACCTCTTGTTATAGTTCACAGTGGAGCAAATAACATCTTTCATGACCCTGTTAAAAAAAATCAAACAAGACCTAGTTGCCCTTACCAACAAATTAATACATTTAGGATGTGCACCTGTCATCTCTGAAATCTTGCCTATCCCCAAAGCCTCAGCCCACCTTAATAAAAATCATCAGTGACTGGTTAAGGAAATGGATGCTCAGACAAGTTACATGTCTTACTCATTGGGAAGAGTTTTGTCTTTACGATGAATTGTATTGCTGGGATGAACTTCATCTAAATAAGCGAGGTACCACCTTACTGGGAAGATAATTAACCTTCATTTTCAACAGTTTAAACTAACTACTGGGGTCCATTCCAACCCTTCTGAAGCATTCCTGCATCACCCACTGACTACTATAAATTACAATAATAACACAAAAAAACCACCTCACCTGCAAAAGAGCTAATAAAGGTATAAACATGTTACTACTTAATGCCTAGTCTAAGTAACAAACTCGATGAGCTAAAACATGTTATGGAAAATTAAAACATTTCTATCTGTGGAGTCACTGAAATATGGTTTCAAGACTGACTGAACACAGAGATTCCCGGTTACCATGAATTCTCCAAAAATAGAGCAGGTAAGCGTGAAGGTGACATTGCATTATATATTTCTAACAAATATGCAACCCTCCATCACTCCAACAGATGTAACAGGCAGTGACATGAAATAATCTAGGTCCAAACTAAATTACATACTGAGACCGAAATCCTGGGTCTGGCCTACAGACCTCCTAACTTAACTTCAGAACAAAATAAAGTATTCTTCACTGCAATAGAAAATTCTGATACATCCCATAATTACATATTAATGGAAGACTTTAATTTTCCAAATATACATTGGGATACATGCCAAGGAAATGGACAAACTGAAAATCACTTCACAGACATAATCATATATCACAACTTAGAACAACTTGTCAAAGAAGGAACCAGAGAATCTAAAATGTTAGATATAATTCTTACAAATATGGACAATGCAATAGCGGTGCCCGTCATAATGGAGCCTTTAGGTAATAGTGACCATAACGTGGTGAAAGCGTATGTACAGATAAATAATATCCATCCACAAGGAGCAACCACGATTAAAGACTATTCCAAAGCAAACTATGAATTAATCTGAAACTACCTAACATCATGGGACTGGGAATCAGAACTCCATGATCTCAATTTACACCAATTATGGCACTCAGTATGGACTAAAATAAGTCACTGTCTCAATACATGGGTTCCTTCCAGATGGAACTACAAAAATGGGTATAGAACACTGCTTTGTTGGAAAAACAAGATTAAAAACTTAATAATAATAAAAAAGAAAATATAAGAAATATAGGGCAAATCCTACATCTCATAACTGGCAGTTATACAAATGTAACCCTCCCCACCCCTGTCCTTTTACCAAATCAACGACAGGTGGCATGCTGTTGGCATTTGGCAGCAATACCGGTGGGAAGCTGTATATCACGAGTTCGGGAAGGATGAGGCTTCCTGGCACAAGAGACCTAGGTTTGACTACTTGCACAGGGCACCCAAGTAAATCCAACTACAGGAAGCAATAACTGTAATGTCCAGAACCAGAATTGGGATTTTCAGTGTGGCTTTATTTATTAACTCACTGAACATAAACAAAGCTCTGTATGGTCCTCTCACAGGGCCACGTAACTGTAATGCAGATTAGAGATTAAACACAGCGGTCCATTTGAGGAATGAACACTTCAACAGTTGGCTGGCTTTGGACCCACCAGGCACTCAGCCCGGACTTCGCATGCACATTGGATACACAGCCCGACTGGCCCGGCTCCCCTGCCGGCCACTCTACTGATGGTCCACTTGGTAATGAACCCAAACTCTACTTGGAAAGACATCCCATCACACAAGGAGGCTCCCAAACTGTGGCTCCCCACACCACTTGAAGTCTGCGACTCCTAGAGAGATTTTGTTTTCGTACTTCCAATTTGAAACTCCCCATCAAACAGGGAGACTCCCATCCTACAAGGAGTAATGTTCCCATCCTGTGGCTTCCCACACCACTTGAAGTCTGCGACTCCTAGAGAGATTTTCAAGTTGCGACCCACGTCTGGGTACCCACCCCATCACTGGCCAAGCGCATGAGGCGAGTAGCAAAAACAGAAGAAATTCGTAGAGGTGGACCTGGTTACTAAAGATGGGGATCTATCCACCTTCAGCTCCCACAGCCCATACCCGGCCATTTCTCTGAACACACAGAACTTTAGACTTTAAAATGTAGATTGCATGGTGGATGAACTGATGCACCCCCTTTACTGTGAACTCTAAATCCATTTAAACTTTAAACTGACTGCTCCATTTGTTCGTCCTAGTGTATATAGTGCTCCCAAACAGCAGTCCCCGATAAAACCATTTGAAACTTGAAACTGAATTGACTGCTCCATTTGTTCATCCTAGTGTATATAGTCTTCCCAAACAGCAGTCCCCAATAACATTTCCTGACTGAAAACAGTTGTTTGCCCTTACACTGGAGCCAAACACTCACCCAATCGTTCTGAGGGCCCACAGGCGAGTCCTTCCTTTTCTGTCAAACCCAAACAGACAAAAGTAATTTCAGGCAGCTTCTTTCCTTGGTGGGAAAAGGTTGCCCTGGAACCCATAGAGACCTTTCCTACCTCCCAGCACTGAGACTGAGGGACAGTCTCCACCACTTAAAGAATGGTGAAACACAAAAAACTTCCTTCTGTGTGGAGGCAAAACTCAAACTACAGTCTGATGCTTCCTTCTTCCTCAAGACAAACGGAAGACTCCTTTTCAAATTCCCAAGGTTCTAGAACTACTCTGAGCTGAAGATTCCAACTGTGGCTCATGCAGCTGTGACAATTCTATAATGATGTCATCCCTCTAGTCTCAGCTGTGATTGAGGACAGAGTGAGACAGTGTGAAACCCATTTAACTGGAGTTTCACAAGCTGCCTTCCCTGCCTACCACTAGGTCTTACTGGGATTCTAGTAACCCCGGGTAACAAAGGGGTTACACAAAAATCAAGCAAATAATGTTAAACAAGTCCTAAGGGAAGCAAAGACAAAATTTGAACAAAAATTAGCTACAGACACGCTTGATAATAAAAATAAATTTTACAATTATATAGGCTCACTTAGAGGCATTCAATCAACAATTGGACCAGTAGACTCTTGACAAGGGATACTGAGCTCTGAACTAACAGTGACTACATAATTCAATGATTATTTCCTTAACTTCTTTACTCTAAAGGAACCCCTATTAAAACTCTTCCAACGAATACTCACCCATCCTTGGCCCCATTTTCCAGAGAAGAAGTAAGAAGTGTAATTCCTAAAATTAAAACCTAAAACGTCAGCTGGGCCAGATGGTATCCATCCAAGTTTTCTTAAAGAAATTATGAATCAAATTATAGGTCCAGTGACTTTACTTTTAATGTCTCAATACAACAAGAAACAGTACCTGCTTGGAGCGATGTACTTGTTACCCCCATTTATAAATCAGGACACAGGAAAGATGTCTCTAATTACAGACCTATAAGTCTAACATCTGTTCTAGGTAAACTTCTAGAATGGCTTTTACTTCTTAGGTTGGAAGAACATCACCATAAATAACATACAGGACTTAACACAACATGGATTTTCCAGGGGAATTTCCTGCATTACTAATCTCTTAAGCTTTTTCAAAAATGTTCATCTTTAGATGCAGGACTACCCGTAGACATAATTTTCCTTGACTTTGCCAAGGCATTTGACAAAGTCTCTGTGACAAGCTGGCCTATGGTAGATGGAGAGGCAACACGCTGGGTTTAAAGTTCACGGAAAAAAATTTACTTTTATTGTTCTAAATGTAAGTTATTGCTCTAGAAAAGCATAATCAGTCAGTTCAACTTCTCCAGCCTTGTCAGGTAACATAAAGGTTAACACAAAACAGTTCTTTCAGGCGGACTTGACAAAAGGAATCTTTGAACCACCTATGTGGGCCAGCAGTTTGTTCAATATACAGTCTCAAATAAAACAAATGGTTTGGGGGCCAGCAGTTTTGAATGCACAGTCTCAAATAAAACACAAACAAGTTTCCCTTTTTGCCTTATTCGTGGGCTATCAGCAGAACATTCCACTCACTGTTTTTGGCCCAGCTGGTTAGGCTGATCCTTTACCTCAGGACTCTGTTCTAGAAATGGTCTGTTTCTCAACAGCAGGTTTTAACTTCTCCCCAAAGGCTGTCTCCAACAATTAATCATTCCTCTTGGCTTTCTGCTCTGGTTCCTGTCTTACATTCCATCCTCCATCTTGCAGGGTTCTCTGCCTAGGAGTACCTTCTCCCTGCAGCAGTTTCCAGCTTCTAACTGACTCCTTGCTGGATTTTCTCTGCCTTTTAGCAATTCCTCTAATTAGCAACACCTGGGGAGACACCCCCCCCTCCTTGCCTGTTCATGCTGCATTCCCTCAGCCTCAAACAAGATGTTAACCTCTTGTTTCCCAGCGTGAAATGTTTACACTGTCATACCCCCTTTGTGCGAAGAAGGCACAGTTGGTGACCCCTGATCATTCAGACAGGAAGTCCGGCGTTTTCATTCTGGATTCCGGCCCGGTGCTGCAACATAAAGGAAAATGGCTGGAGAGCCAAGTACCACCTGGTGATGCGGGGGTTGTCATCCTTCATCACCTGTAGCCACCTCAGAGGGGCATGATCTGTGACCAGGATAAACTGCTGGCCATGCAGGTAGTAGCAGAGGGCGTCCACAGCCCACTTGACTGCGAGACACACTTTCTCTATCACCGGATAGGTTTTCTCCAGGGGAAAGAGTTTCCGACTGAGGTAGAGGATAGGATGATCTTACTTCGAGAGGGCTCTTGCAGTAGGTAATTACATATAGGACTGATGCTGGCAGGCATCAGGACCCCACTGAAAAATTTCTAGCTAGCAGTCTCTGGTGGGGGACCGCCCCCACGTCAGGTGACCGATGTCATGCGGTGTCAGTATAAAGGGGCGGTCCCCCATGCCCGCCTTCCAGTTCTTTCCCGCCGTTAGCTCGTGGAAGCTCCTCTCAGTAAAGTTCACTGCTCATCAGTCTGTCATCGGTAGTTCTGCCGTCGTTTTTTTCTTGATTTTTAATTCGACTTTTAGTTAGTTTTTCAGTGGTGTATGTCGCCCCCTACACCCTCCGAGCACAAGAATAAGTGCGACTTGTCGGCATCCAACTCCTGCACAAGGACGGTCACTCCCAGTGCCTCTTCTGTCTGTGCCCGGATCACCCTGTGGAGAAGTGCCAGCATTGCCTGAAGTTCAGTGCCGCCACCCGCAGAAGGAGGCAGCAGTCCCTGGAGGCCCACATCCTCAAAAAGAAAATAACCTCCAAGGAGAACGAGTTAAAAAAGCTCAATCAGGCTTTAACTTCCCCTGAGGGCCATCGTAAGAAGAAAGATAAGGAGAAGCACCAGGACCGGGACTCCTCATCCACCGCAACTTCAGCTGGAGTCGCCGTTTGAAAGTAACGTCCGTCTCCCCGGGTGGAACCGCTTTGTGACAGCCCTCTTGAGGCTTCCAAGACAGCGTCCACTTCACGTGCTCAGTTTCGCGCCGGGTTTTCGCTGGTGCCTTCGGCTAAAGGAGGCCTCTGCTCCCAGTAAGACCGCTGCCATGCTGCCTACTGGTGTGTGGCTCTGGTAAGCCGGACGTCAGCTCCTCTGATGTCCACCGGAGAACCGCTAAGTCACTCGACCCCCGGGGCAGGCACAGCTCCTGTTCCACCCGACCAGACTGCTCCCCATCGCGGCCTGCCTCAGGCGATGGTTCTCCTGATCGGCTCTTCCGGCGCCCGCCAGACTCCGCCGGTATGCGGACATCCCAGCCTGTCCGGCGACTCGCGGCGGCATCAAACCGACGACTGACCCCAAGCTGTCCACGTTCCTGGCTCCCGCAGCCTTCGCTGCCCTCTGGGGACCCAGTGTCTCCTCAGCCTGGCGATGCGGGGATCTTACCATGCTACCGTCAGGTCTCCCTCCTGCTGGGCTGGATGACCTGCGTCAGTTCGGATGGCTCAGCGCGGTCCTCCCGTCGCCCGGGCAATATCTCTCTTCTCTCTCCCAGATGCCTCCCTTCTCCAGGCCTGCACTGCACGGTCTCGGCTTACCGACCCGCCTGCTGGCCCCTCCGGGCCATCTGCCCTGGCAGATCCCCAGATCTTTCTTCGAGTGGGAGCTCTTGCAGCAGGCTGTAACAGTCAGGACTATGCACGGGCACTAGGACCCTCTGGAAAACTTCTCAGCAGCCAGCAGTACCAAGCAGAGACCGGCCCCGATGTCGGCCCCACCCTGACGTCAGCCCTGGTACAAAAGGGGGCAGACCCAGCTCCACCTCACTTCTTTTTCTGCCGCATCCCGCGCACGTGAGAAGTAGCCTTCACTACTCAGCTTGCCAGGAACAGCGAAATACCCTTTTTTCAACCCGTTTTGTACCTGTGTCCCCGAGCCCAGGTAAGTGTCCAAAGTCGTCCCAGGCCAAGGCCGGCCCATCGGGGGAATAAGCCGGCCAAGCCTAAGGTAACCCCACTAAGGATCACCACCAAGACCTTGGAGGTAAAAGCTTCGGCCCCACCTGTCAAGGCACCGGCGCCACCTGCTAAAGGTGCGCCTCCAGAGCCGAAGGACTCTCCGGCACCCCACCCAGACACCCCGTCGTTAGTCCCACCTCCGACGCCGGTTGACGGAGCAAAGGGTTCAGGCACGGCCACGGAAGAGCCGATGTCCCCATCTCCCAAGTCCTCCTCCCCCGGGCTCCCAAGAGGGCTTCCCTTCGTGGGCTGACGTCCTGGATACTCCTTTCCAGGCCGAGTGGCCAAAATTTTCTCGAAGGGCCAGGCTGCAGGAGTTGTTCTCCTTTTGGTGGGGGCAGGTCCAGGCGGCCCCCCCAAATGCCAGCCCAGACACTGCACTGACCTGGCGGGCAAAACCACAGCCTGGAGGTGAGCCTTCCCAGAGGAAGTCCCCTGAGCGGCCGCCTACACCTCCACCCAGGGCTCATACCCGCTTCCGGTCCAAAGACCACCACCAACGCTCCAAGGACTCTGAAGACCATCACCGGTCCAGGTCTCGCACTTGCAGCCCTACTCGTTCCTCTGGGCAAGAGCGCTCCCAACGTCGGTCCTCTGACAGACGTCGGTCTACACTCCGTCACCAGTCTCGGGACCGGAGCCGGACTTCGGACCGTCGGTCCCCCAGCTACCGACAATAAAGGGAGTCTGGTCACAAGGAGAGATCAGACTATTCCAGACCTAGTAATCGGTCCTCCTCCTCCTCTTCTTCATTGGCATCCTCTTCCTCTCTTGGAATCAGGGGATCCCAGGAGAGAAGGACTAGCCTCGCTCGCCTCTGGATGATCCGACCTTTAGGACGCTCATGAGGCATATCCAGGCCTCCAGTGAGTGGGAACGGAGGACCTGGATCCAGAACACCAAGATTGGCCAAATATTTGAGGCAAAGGAGCCAAAACCATTGGTGGTCCCTCCTTTGGTGGACACTTTCCAGGGCCTGACCGGACTACCTGGAAGTGTCCGGCCTCCATCCCAGCTGTTCCCAAAAATCGTACAGGCTGTATAAGGCCCCGAGGGCAGAAGCCATTTTAGCTGAGAGCCCTCAGGCGGACTCTTCAGTCATCACGGCTGCCCATGACAAGTCCAGGCAGCCGAAGCACCTTAGCTCGCAGCCTCCCGATCTGGAGTCTTGGTATTTGGACCAGGTGGGCAAGAAGGTTTACTCTGCCATCACCTGCTCCATTCAGTCCCTCAACTTCCTGACGCATATGGTCCAGTACCAGAATGCTCTTTGGGAGAGGGGACATGAGCTACTGAGAGCCATGCCAGATTCCGAGCAGAAGACTGATCTTCTGGACGTACTTACATCGGGCTCTGACCTGGGTTCTCGTGTCCTGAGAGCCTCGTACGACACTGCAGATATGGCAGCCTGGGCAGCCGCTTCCGGGGTTTGTCTTCAGCGCCATGCCTGGTTAAGAGTTTCGGGCTTTCACCAGGATCTGCAGTCCGGTATTAAGGATCTGCCATTCCAAGGTACTGTGTTGCTTGGGCAGGAGACTGAAGCTCTGATTTCACGTCTCCAGGAGTCGGGCAAGTCTATCTGGTCGGTCCGCCAGATGTACCGCGGCAACCAGTGATGGCAACGGAAACATCCCTTTCGCAAGCCCTCAGGTGCTCAAGGTGGACAAGCCCGTGGTAACCAGCAGAGTCAGAGAGGCGGCTTTCGTAGGAGAGCCGGTAACCAGCAACCTGGAGGCACTCCTAACTGTGGGCCCAAGTCCTCCCAGGCCTCTCTGCCTATGCCCAGCTCAGCCCAATGATTCCCTTCTGCCCCCCTCCCAAAGGAAGACCGGGGAGATGGTTGGAGGCCGCTTCTCCCTTCATCTCGAAGGGTGGAGATCGATAACTGCAGACCAGTGGGTCCTGGATATTATCAGGAGAGGACACACACTAGAGTTCACGGAGTTCCCTCCAAATACTCCATCAGAGTACTCCCGATATCCTCTTTCTCACATCCCACTTACAGAAGGAGAAATTCGGACCTTCTTGCAGAAAAAGGCAATAGAAGTAGTCCCCTTGCATCAGCGGGGAAAAGGGTTTTATTCCCACATCTTTCTGCTCCCAAAAAAGACGCAGGATGTTCGCCCCATTCTGGACCTCAGCTCTCTCAGTCTCTTTATAAGGTACAAAAAGTTCAGGATGGTGACCCTTCCAGGTCTACTTCCCGTGCTGCACCAAGAAGACTGGTTCTGCTCCCTAGACATGCAAGATGCATATTGCATATCGGGGTCTTTCCTCCCCACCGGAAGTTTCTGAGGTTCCACTTCCAATGGGGAGCACTACCAATTCAGAGTTCTTCCGTTCGGCCTCTCCTCCACTCCTCGAGTCTTCACAAAGTGCTTGGCAGTGGTGGCTGTGGCTCTAAGGCGTCAGGGGCTTTACGTCTTCCCTTACCTCGACGACTGGTTACTCACGGCCCCATCCAGGTCAAGCCTGCTTCAGGCTCTCTGAGACACCTATACTCTGTTCCGAGAGCTGGGGATCACCCTGAACCTTCAGAAATCGTCCCCCGAGCCTAGTCAAAGACTCCGTCTTCACAGGCGGTCCTGGATTCTGTCCAGGGCATGGTCTTTCTACCCCCTGGACAGGGGGCGATCGCCTGCGGGAGATTGCCGAATGGATCTCAGTAACTCCTCAGGTTCCAGCAAGGAACTTCCTCAGGCTGCTGGGACCCATGGTGGCGGCCACTCTGGTCACTCCTCTGGCCCGCCTCCACATGCGGGTCCCTCAGTGGATGCTCAGGGTGCAGTGGGACCAGGGCTCCGACGATCTAGACTTTCTGGTCAGGATCACCGAGCCAGTCAGGAGAACTTGACTTTGGTGGATGGACCCCCAGAATTTGGAGAAAGGGGTCCGGTTTCATCCGGAGCCACCAGGTCAGACCCTTACAACAGATGCATCAGATCTGGGATGGGGAGCGCACATGGGTGCTCGTCAAACGCAAGGGGTTTGGACACCCGAGGAGCGATCTCTCCAAATCACTGTACTGGAGATGCAAGCGGTTCTCTATGCCTTACAAGCATTTCAAGAGGACCTGGTGCCGGGCTCTCTCTTCTAATTCAAACAGACAGTATGGCGGTTGTCTTTTACATCAACAAGCAAGGGGGCACTCATTCGTATCCCCTTTACCGGGAGGCGATGAGAGTCTGGTACTGGGTGCTGGAATGACATATTCTGCTGTCAGCGGGTGTACATTCCGGGCATCCTAAACAATCTGGCCGACAGCTTAAGCAGGTCTCGATTCAGAGCTCACGAGTGGGAGCTCTTACAGTCCATAGCAGATCAGCTCTTCCACAAGTGGGATCGTCCAGAGCTGGACCTTTTTGCTTCACCACACAATGCCAAACTGCCAATTTTCTGCTCACAAGAGCACGCCTGGAGTTTCTGGCGAGGCGTGTTATCCCTTTGCTGGGCAGGGAGTTTCTCTCGCCTTCCCGCCTTCCCTCTCATTCAGAGAGTTTTGCTGAAGTTGCAGGCAGAAGGGTCTTGAATGATCCTAGCCCCCGGTGGCCTCGGCAGATCTGGTTCCCACTCCTGCAGCGGTTATCCACGGAACCTCCAACTCCGCTGCCCATATGCTCGCAGTTGCTATCCAGGAACAGGGATCGGTGGTCCATCCGGACCTCCGCTCTTTACATCTGCATGCTTGGCTCCTTCAGATGTAGCTCAACAGAGATACTGGGTCTCCCTGGAGGTAGCGGCAGTCCTAGTGTTGGTGAGGAAGCCCTCCACCCGCTCCGCCTATGCTATTAAATGGAAGTGGTTTTGTTTATGGGCCTTGTCACAGCATTTGAACCCCATCATCTGTCCAGTGAACTTAGCGTACAGCACGTCCTCTCTTTACCAACATGGCCTGAGTTACTCCTCTATTAAAGTGTACATGTGGGCTGTCTCCGCCTATCATGCTCTGATTGGAGACAAAGGCTTTAGCACAGTTAGATGTAGCCGCACTTTTTTGAGGAGTTTTCATATGAGACCTCCCAATAGGATCCTATCCCACCCTGGGACCTCCTTTTGTGTTGGATAAGCTTACCCTCCCTCCTTTTGAACCGGCAGCGGATTGTGAGCTGCGTTTCCTTTCCTGGAAGGTGTGTTTTTTGGTTGCTATTACCTCAGCTCGAAGAGTTTCTGAGCTTCAGGCTCTGATGTGTAAAGAGCCGTATTTGGTTGGTTTTTCACAGGGAAAGGGTTTCCCTTAGAACAAATCCTAAGTTTCTTCCAAAAGTGGTCTCGGAGTTGAACCACAACCAGTCGGTTGACCTTCCAGTCTATTTCCCTTCCCCATCTAATAGAGGGGAAGCTCTCCTTCACACATTGGACGTCCACAGGACATTGAGGTATTACCTCAAAAGGACGACTGCGCACTGTCAGTTGGAGCAACTCTTTGTGGCCTTTGCAGCACAATGCTTGGGCAACGGTGACCAAGCAGCAGGCTGATCAAGTGGTCCCCATTGGCTCTTGCCTGAACCAATGGGTGGGCAGCCCCACCAGCAGTCCGTCAGCAGGCGCGGGATGGCAGGCGGTGGGGTGCCGCCGCCACCGCTGATGGGGAGGAGCGGAGGGGGCTCCGGGTGGTGGTGTGGGCCACGATCACCAGGGTACTGGACCTGGGGTTGACTCTACTGCCCGGGCGATCGGTTCTCGTGGTCTACTGGACCACCAGGGATATTGTTCTGGGGGTGTTGAACTCTGTTCCTGCCCGCGATCGGGCTAGTGAGGGTGGGTATTACTACTGGTTTGCCCGCGAATCGGGCTAGTGGGGGTGGGAGTTACTATGTTTTGCCCGTGATCGGGCCAGTTGGGGGTGGGGATTACTACAGTTTTGCCCACGATTGGGCTGAGGGGCGTTGGTCCCCGACGGCTGCTGACTGGCAGGGTGCCAGGCGCAAGTCGTCGAGGATCGGCTTTTTCTCGCATGCCTAATGGCATGCAAATGGGGTATAAGTAAATGCAAATGGCCCCCCGCGCTTTGCATGAATTATGGCCCCATTTGCATGTCACCTTTGAATATCGGAAATTTGGCGATGGCGCACGGACTTAATGCCACCGTGATCTTGAATGCTCCACTCTGACCACTTGCGGTGGCGCAAGTTCCACCTACGCCATGCACAGTGGCTGTGGCGGGGGGTGATATTCAAGGTTGCTCAATAGCGCCAACTCCATTGAATATTGCCCCAGCCACACCCAGCACAACTTATTTGTGCAGCGCAGGGCTTGCACCACAGAATGGCGCAGTTTGAATATCCAGCCCCAAATGTTCAACATAGTTTCTTATGACCCCACCTCATGAACAGGGGCAGAGAACATTTCAACTCCTGCCCTTAAGGTGATTTCATGCAGGGACCAAAATAACCTTTCAGGACAGATCTGCCTAATGATAGTAACATTGTTCATGAGGTGGGGTCCCAAAGAAGGCATGTTAAAATCTGAGCCAAAAATATGTAAAATGCCCAAGTTATGGTGCTAAGTTCAAAACCCCACTGATATACATTGAACTGCATACCTGTGTCTTCAGTTCACAGTCCAGCTTGAAGAGTGCAGACAAGTCTGCAGTCCAGAAGGATATGGCATTGAACCCCGATGAGTAAGTAAGGGCTTGGGGGTGTAGGGTAGTGGATGCTCCAGTGGGACGGTCGGGTGGGGGTAAGTAATGTCCACAAAGACATTGATGGACTGTTTGTTTTACAGGTGAAAAAAAAATAAAGAGACAATGATCTCTCTACGACACTGGGGATTGGGCACCCCAGTGTCACAGTTATGTGGGGAAGACATCAATGGGCCATTTTTTTCCTAGAGGTGAAACATACCTTGACTTACTGTGAGGAGTCATGTTTGATTTTGTGAGTAATTTAAAATGGTATCCGTGACTTTGGCAACCGTGAATTGGGCGCCTACCTAAACAGCGACTCAGTCAGTGGTGCCTGTCATCAGGGCAACTGGGAAAGGTGGGCAACCAGATGGGGTGTGTGCAAATTAGTGACACCCTGTCACTACATGCCCTATGCGTGTGGGGGGTAGTGAGCACGCTGAGCATGGGGTGGGAGTGGACGGAGGGAATTTAGGGTGGCGCTGCAATGAGCTGCTGAGCTGCTTCCATGGCATGGTGGGTGGGTTCAGGGCTGGGGTGGAAACTGCTGGGTTTGGACTGGGCGCAGTTATGTTTTGTTGCACCCAGCCTGAAATTTTATTTTTACGCATTTGCAACCCCCTGACACCCCCTGGAGTTGAGAATTCTTAAGTAGGGTATGTGAGGGTAAAGCCCCACATAAGCATAAAATACCAACTCCCCAGTGCCATTTTGCTGTGTGCTGGGGAGTACATCGCCACAATATTTTTCAGCGATGTGCCGTTGCCCTAATAGCAATTGCCGTTATCACATAAATCCATTTAAAATATCTAGTTGATCTTGCATTGTATTTTTTCTATAAGTGAAAATATCTGGTTGATCCTGCATGTTTTTTCTTCCATATCTGGTTGATCCTGCATCTGCGGTATTTGTTAGAGTCATGGGTTTGAGTGATCGTGCCACTGCTGTGAGTTTCTATCTGATTGATCCTTCCATTTCTGTTGCTTGAGTTAAACTGTGGATCGTGCGCTTCTAAAAACAGCTGAAATGTTGTTGTACCCTGTTGTACCACAGTGAGGGTATTACCACATTGTATGACTTTGAACTGTGGTACAAAAACATTTCAGTTAAGATGGATTTCTATACAGAACAAGCCCTCACCATACATTAAAAAGGTATAGGTATAAGGTCTGCTTGTTGGCCCTGGGTAGCCTGTCCCACTCCCATGCTGGTGACCTGAGTCCAGGAGGCGGACCTCGGAGCCAGACAGGTGGATAGAGGGCTTGGGAGGCACTTCCACATGGCTCTGCTTCCAGTCATGGAGAAATGGACACCTGGATGGACATAGTGGGGCAGGGAGACTGACTCCTCTGCAGAACATGCTACCTGTATGTGTGCCCTGAGAGTGCTGCCTACATTCAGGGTGGTCAATGGGTGGGGGAAGGGAAAGAAAACCATATGAACACCAGCCACCATTAATGATGACTCTGGTACCTCAGACCCCACCTCATGTGAATCCCCACTGGTGTGATACCGGGAGTGGTGGATGGGGAAGGGAAGTGGTGATTACCTGGAAGCAGGTACATGTAGGTGGCTGGGGACCAAAAGCTATATGAAGAAAAAAGGTTTGGCTACAAAAGTTTTACTATAACATGAACTGGTGATTTAATGGAAAATATGATTTTGTTTGTTAAAGGATTTTTTTTTGCTAACACTGTATTGCTGTGCTGTGAGCAATAATGACCAAATAGATACTTTCCTCTCCATTAGGTACTTAGCCATCTGACTCTTTCAGGGAAAGTGACTGATGACAACATCCGAGTCTATTCTTTGGAGACTTCTTAAAGCCAGATGCTGATGTAAAAGCCTACGATGAAATTACAGACCTGAAACAACTTACTTCGGTGATGGAATACTACATGGACAAGAGTATAACAATGTCAGCAAAGGCACCAATGTCCCTGGTCATGTTCAAGTTTGCCATCGAACACATCTCGCAATTTGTAGAGTATTGAAGCAAGACAATGGCCATCTGTTGTTGGTTGGCATTGGTGGAAGTGGAAGGCAGGTGCCACTAAACTGGCCACTTTATGAATGACTTTAACTTATTCCAGATTGAAATCACAAAGAACTACACCAGAAATGAATGGAGAGATGACGTTAAGAGAGTAATGCTTAAGACAGGAGCAGATGGCAAATGCACAGTTTTCTTGTTTAGTGATAGCCAAATTAAGGATGAGCTGTTTGTAGAAGACATAAACATGCTTTTAAACACAGGCGATGTGCCCAATATCTTTCCAGCAGATGAAAAGCTGAGATCATTGAGAAGATGCAGAACGTGGCAAGGGCAGAAGGAAGGCGATTGATGCCACTCCACTATCTATGTACAACTATTTTATTGAAAGAGTAAAAGCAAATCTGCATATTGTCTTAGGTAAGAAATGTGTTACAAGAATTTCATTTTGCTTGCAGGAAATCTTTTAGTTCCAAAAAACTTGACCGTTGCATTTCATAAAATCTAATTACATGCTATGACCAATCAAGCCCTGCATCTCTTACAATTACTAGATTTCTGTTGAAATACAGAGCAGTGAAAACTGTCACTATATTTGTCCCAGATTTTGAGATTTAAAAAATATGTTTCAAATCATATTGCTCCTTGAAATCTAGACCCATTTGATGATGTGACAGCTTTAATTATCCATACTGTAGATTATTTATTTATTTATTTATTAGAAAATCTGGATTTACAACCTTTGAGTCATGGACTCATTTACAAAGGCACCTCGTCACGGGGGTAGAGAGAGTTACATAGTGTGGTTACAACAGTGAGAACAGTACAGGTGCAGAACATAAACACAGAGTACACATAGGTTACATAATAATGTTACTTATAATAGGTTACAGTCAGATGTTATAGTAGTACTTAACATTTCAAGATCACAGAAGTACCTGTTAAAAAGAAATTGGTGTAGTCTCAGAAACTTCTGCACTGTAACATCAATGCACAATACTAGGTTGGTCCAATGAAAGGTATAGTACCTCACTATCCAACAAGTCATGATTTTTAACACAGTTCTTGGCCTTTACTGTAAAGTGCCGCATTGGAATGAACTCTAGTATTCAGTGTTTCCTATCCCCCCACCTCCCCAGGTCGTCTGTAAATGAGTGGTACCCCACTCTGCACACCTGCCTGGTTAAACTCTTAAATAAATATAAATAAATAAATAATGAGTTGCCTAATACAGCAAAAGCTAATAAAGTTCTAATTTCAATATATATATATACATGTAATAGATAAACCACTTTGAGGTGTGTGGTGGTACTCTGATATACACACGCCTTGGTGTGCGTTGCTATGCTGCGAGGCTGCAGGCCAAGTGCATCGACTACCTAAGGCGGTGTATATCAGAGTGCTACTACACACCTCAGGAGTGGTTTATCTATCTTATAAAATTTCAAAATTATTTTGGAGGGGTTAAAAGTGGAGATGTGCAGTCATGCTCTGATATACGCATGGTCATGTGATGTATTTTATACAATTAGAAGATTGGATTAGGATATTCTTTTTAACCATTATATATATATATATATATATATATATATATATATATATATATATTTATAAAATGGGTAGGGAAATTGCTGTTCTTTATTGGACCATCAGCATCACATGACCGTGCGTATATCAGAGCCGACCGCACACTCACTTTTACCCCAAAATACTATTTTACCATTTTATAAGATAGATAACCTACTTAGGATGCGGTCATGCTCTGATATACGTACGCCTTGGGTGGTGATGCACCAAGGCATGCGCATATGAGAGCACACCACACACCTAAGAGTGGGTTATCTATTATATATATATATATATATACAGTTAGGGTTGAGTAGGCAGTTTAATCTTAAACCCCAACTTTTGCAAGTTAATAACTTTTCAATCGTTCAATGGATTTGCACAAAATTCAGAATGCGTAGTCCCATATGGTAGGTCTCCTGATCTGCCAAGTTGTGTTTTGATCGGATTTGTGGTTTTTGTGCAGTGAACGCACCAACAAATGCATTTTTGCTTTTTGCCAGTTTTTGCTGATTTGTGCCCACTGTGCTACAGCCACACTGTTTGGTATTTTGGTCTGAAACTTTCATGCTAGAAAGAGATTTGCTCAACAAACAACCCAGCATTGGTTTGGTGGATAAATATGAATCTGTTCCAAAGTTATCTAATTTTGAATATTTGTTCTGAGCATGCTCAGTTCAGTCTGAGCATTTATATGTATGTTTTGTGAAAGAGGATTGGGCTCACAATCAAGCATTTTGTCACCTCACAAATTGGGTTTATAAAATTCCCATTCGTGAGCAAAATCCCCTTAGTAAGCCGCCAACTTGTTTTCATTTTTCCCTACCAACAAAATGTTGTAGCTTGCCCCATGGATGTGTTCTTTAGAATTAAGCATGGGTTTGTTCAGGGTGATGCCCTCTACAAACCCATGCCTTTCAGATTACTTCATTTTTGGTAAAATGGTCGTTTAAATTTAAAATTTCTTTGTTGGTGACTCGCCTCGATCTCATTTGCGAGGGTGATAAAATCCTTTTTCATGAGCCGATGCCCTTTGTGAGCTGACAAAATCCTTGAACATGACTTTAGGACCAGATGGCCCTATCTACCGCGAACAAGATTGCTTTTCTCAGCTTGTATGAGGATCAATCCTGAAAATTCTGACACCTCGCAAAAGGATTGGTTTTTGAATCCTCTTTCATGAGCTGACAAAATCTTGATCATGATTTAGAGATCAGATGGCCCTTCTTGCAAACAAGGATTGGCTCGTGAATGGGGATTTTGTCAGTTCGAGAAGGAAATCGACTCATGAAAAGTTTGACAGCTTGTGAAAGAGGATTGTTTTTTTTAAATCCTCTTTGTGAGGTGACAAAATCCCGTTCATGATTGTCAGACTTCTTCATGTGCTGATCGCTTTTCTCAAGCGGATAAAACTTTGATTGGCGTACTTCCAGACCAGAAGGCCAAAATCTGTCGAATGAGATTTTCTGTGAATGGTGATTTTGCAGTTCGCAAATGGGGATTGACCTCATAATGGGGATTTTTCCACCTCACAAACTAGGAATTTTATAAACAATTTGGTCTTTTGGTATGAAATTTGCAGGATATAAAGGGGTGTCCCAGAAATGTGAATTATGCTATTTAGGTGCAAAATTTACATCAGTTCCATAGATATGGCAGCACAAAGTTGACATTTTTACCATAGGATAACACTGTGGCACCCACAGAACCTTTCAGTGGCCATATCTCGGAAACAATGCGAGATATGGATTTTTACCTTGCTAGGGCAGTTTAGGTGAACTAAGCATGTGGGTTTTTCAAGTCATGATTACAACTACAGTGGAATTTCTTTTCATGGCTGCCACACTTACTGAGATATTAGCAAATTAGTGTTACAAGGATTCCTTTTCAGCCCTATAGGGCTACTGTATGGCTCCGTGGTTATGTGTAAGTGAGAGTGCAGGGCCCAGGGGCCTGCACTCCCACAGATGCATCTCATTCTGCATAAATGGGCAGCTTGAAGGGGCCAACACATATCACTTACATTACATTTGCTCAAAAGTAAGGAAATTCATTGCAAAAAAACTACGTTAATGCATCAGTTGGGCTGAAGCAACAAAAGTAGAGAAATTAGATGTTAGGGTTGAGCCCTACCCCACCCTACACCCTACTCCCATCCTCCACACACCAACAAGCATCAGGATGTGTCATGGGGTCATTAGGCCTAACTCTCAGTGTAATGAGAGCACAGGGCCAGAGTGCCTCGCCTCCCACTACCATATACCAGTTACTAGTTAGATTACACTTTCTCAAAAAGAAGGAAATTCATTGCAAACAATTTTGTTAATGCATCAGTTAGGGTTGATAGTACACCAACAAAAGTTTAGAAATTTGGTTTAGGTTACCAATCCCTACCACCCCATCCCACCTCCCCATCCTCCTTACACAACAGGCATCAGGGTGTGCGTTGGGTCTTGGCTTAACTCCTCACCCCATTCTCCTATGCTGCACCACCACAGCTTGTTTACATATGGAATGGGGTGAGAGTTAGGCTGAGACCTCAGTGCACACCCCAACACCTGTTGGCATGAGGAGGTGGGGAGATGGAGATGGGGTGGTCGGGTTGGTAACCCTAACACCAAATTTCCAAATTTTGTGAGTGTACTATCAACCCTAATCTGATGCATTAAGAAAGCTTTTTGTAAAAAAAAAATATATATATATATATACACACACACACACACACACACACACATATAGAAGACATGCTATCAGACTTTTATCTACACAGTAGACATGTCATCTCCTGGTCCTTCACCCCACGATCTGTCTACCAGCACTACTTCTCAGTCACCCCATCTGCCAGCACACAAAATGACAATCCCATGTTTCTAGAGTTCCCTTGTACCTCCATACAGCCACTATCGCTGCTGTCCTCAAAAATCAAACAGTAGATTTATTTTTTCCCAAGCTGTCTTTTGAACTGTGCACAAACAGCTGAATTATAATGTTTCCACTCACACGCTCACAAGTACTGCAACGGTGTAGAAAAGAGAAGTACCTCCATTGTAAACATTAAAACTTTCCTTCCCACAACTCCCACAGCTGAACACAGTGCTCTCTCTCCCTCTCTGCCTGTCTCTTTCCTTACACTCCAAGGCATAAATTAGTGTCGGAACTTGATTAGTGGCCTTCACCAATCAAAGTAAAATGATTAGCAATTGGCCAAAGTTGATTAGCAATTATCAAAATTGATATTTTTGCTCAAAACCCCATAAAATGTACTTATCTTATTCTATATTGATAAAATACACATTTACAGAAGTTTATGAGACTGATATCTGTTTTATTTAGCCATTTCCAGAGAAACACAGCAATTGTGCAGCAGCACATACATTTTAAGAGCCGAGACAGGTTGTCTGCCAAAGCAGACCGTGAATTTGTGAGTTCATGATCATGAATCGTGACAAAATAAACATAAATTTAAATGAACCCTGCCCCAGCATAAAAACTCCACCTGGGACCATGACTGACCACACAGTAACCAACAAGGACTGAGTCAGATCTATGTGTTACTCTTCTCCACCAGGCATGTAGCCAGTAATCCTGGCCTGTTTGGGGAGGGGGACCTGGGAATGGTCCACAATCCACAGCTGCCAAATCACCAGGACATCTTGGTGATGCACTAAAAATATGTCTAAAGCCCTGTCTGGGTTGAATTCAGCTGGGGGGGTTGCTTTTTAATGTGAATCAATGTTTCTACAGTATCCTCTGCCAGACTTGCTCTCCAGTCAGTTTTACCTTGTTCATAGTTGAAAACACCTTTCTACAATTGTCTTAGACACAGGAAATACTCTTAACAAATTGACAAGCTTCAACAGATTTGGATACGAATTTTGGAAATTACATGCCAGCTTTGACCAGATAGCAGAGGCAGAAAGATTGAAGAAATTGGTTTGAGCAAAATCTTAAACTCTTGCCATTCTGCAAGTAGCAGAGTGCTGTCACACCTGGGCTGCAAAAGTGCTGAAAAGTGGTCAGCTACTGCAGTAATGTCACTGTTACCAAACAGTTCTAGTTCCTTTCTGTGCAGGTGGCCAAAGTCTGTATCTAACACTTTTGCACTGTTATAGATACTACTTTCATCAGTCAAACTGAAACTTTCTTCACAACAGTTTGTAATGTTTGTAATATATTTCTTAGTTTGCTGTTTAAAAGCTTTAACAACTTGGCCACTAAAATGTGTTAATTTCACACCTGTGTGTGATTTGAGCTTATGCTCCTGAAAGAACATCAGACCTATTTTTAAGAGAATGTCAAGTTCACTGCCACCTGGGACCACTCTGCTTAGCACGGTCAAGAGTGCTTCTCAAAGTTTCAACAGAGCTAAGTAGCTGTGGCATTCAACTGCTTCTTTTTGAAGTGCTAGGGAGAACCTGGCAAGTGGCTGAAGCAGCTATTCAAATAGAAAATGTGTGCCACCATTTGGAATTTAGTCATAATTTGCAACACTCCATTGGCTTTGGCCTGGTCATGAGTTGGGTCTGCGGTCATAGATTCTAAATGGGCTGAGGTATGAGGAATGATCTGGTAACAAGCACAGGCAAGAAGTTTATGCTGCACTCAGCGTATGCCATGGGCCTTCTTGGGCTTTTCAACTGACATCTCCATGGCCTGGGCAGGGATCATAACTCTTTGAGTCTCTTAGGACTTTTCTGATAGAGATAAAAAGTTGTGTCACAAAGTTTGAAACATCATTGAAATAGGTGTTATCCAAAGCATCTTTTAAGGCCAGTTCTAATCTGTGTGAGAAACAATGAACACCAACTAACCACTGTATGTCGTCCCTTAATAGAGCAGCAAGACCCGTCTTACACCCAGTTGACAGACGCCCCATCAGCCCCAAACCCAACCATGTTTTTTATATTAAGGCCATGCTCTGTAAAATGTCTAAAGGAGATTTTTCAACTCTGACTTGTGCCATCTGGTACAGCTTTCATTCATGAAAATGTAGTCTCCACTTGACCATTGATGGGATTTACATGAATTATGTAAACCAGTTCCTTTTCAGTTACACCACTGTCAGTACTACTCGTCCATAAGCACTGACAAATAATTTGCATTTTTGACAGTTGCCAGCAGGTTTTCTTTTAGGTTCTTGTCAATACACATTGTGAGTTCTTTCCCACTAACAGCGTTAATGCATTTATTGCCCAAATGAACCCCATGGTGCTTCTCTTGTTCTGCTATCGCTTCAGACTTTTTAATAGGGATGTCCTCATTGGCCATCATATACAGGATCTCCATCAGCCTGCCTAGAATCATTCTGTGCTGTTCCTCCGCATTACTAAAAGCTCTCCTGCAAATAAATTAAATAAGTTTTAAGTATTGATCCAAACCCCTAACCCTCCATTCCCTCCTATTTTAAACTTATCAATTGTGATAAGGCAATATATATCAAGTGGTGACCTTGTTCTACCAAATTTCAAAATGTTAGCAGCTTTCTTGTGCTGCTCTGTCAGAAGATGTTTCCAGATGATATCAACTTTTAGCTGGGGTCTATAATCCCTGCAATTAATGCCTCTCTCAATTTCCTCAACCCATATTGCTCATCTCTGTACTCACAGCACAATTTGCAACTAACACACACTGCACAGTCTCCCTCACTGCTAATCTGTATCCAGTTTTTTCTGGATCATATTTTCAGTGTCATCCCTCTGCAGTTGTTAATTTAACTCCAGCCATGTCAGACTGTAAATATTAAAAAGTTTGAAGTTACCAAAACAAGGTGTCAGGGTGTGCAGTTACTTAAATTAACACAGATGAGGCTTTTCCTGAAAAAAGAAAATTGCAGTGAGCAGATGTGTGACCCCAGCCCAGTTGCTGGCACTTCTCAGACCAAACCCTGTTCCTAAGTGG
Source organism: Neoceratodus forsteri (assembly GCA_016271365.2). NCBI lineage: Eukaryota > Metazoa > Chordata > Ceratodontiformes > Ceratodontidae > Neoceratodus > Neoceratodus forsteri. The sequence goes on from JADMNL010000025.1 coordinate 51,847,847, forward strand.
GGCCAATCCCTCCACTGTGACTGTGCTGCAGGCAGCAGAGTCGCTGCATAGGCGGGTACATTACTTAAGTTTTGTGGGCTTGCTGCCACAATAAGACAAGTAGTGTGTCCAAATAAAGCAAGGGCACAGTTAGTGCCTTCCTCTAAAAAAGCAGGGGCAACTCAGTGCAGTTCAAGTTAAAATCTCTGCAGTTGAAGAACACGACAACACTTGATTTTTCATTTTCTGCCCAGAAAAGGGCAGTGAATAAGGGGTATTGTTTTTTCCTGCCAAAGCAGGACACAAGTCATTTTAGTTCTCTCATGGATCTCTGCAAAGCAGGGCAGGCACATAGTCTATTCTATAGTTCCCAAGTTCACTGCAAGGAGCAGGGCACAACACTTAGCAGGGAACATTTTCTGGTCCCTTGGATTCTCTGCAAAACTGCAGGGCATAACTTAGTGTTTTTCTGTTCCCAAATTGTTCACTGCAAATGCAGGGCACACATCATTGACAACATAAGCTCTGGACACATACTTCTTAAGTGCCTGGTTCCCTCATCTCTGCAAAGCATTACTTGGTCTTTTTCCCAAATGTTCACTGCAGACTGAGGGCACACAGTATAAGCAGGGCACATTAAATAATGGGCACAGTACAGATCTCTGCAAAGCAGGGCATTCACTTAGCCTTATTCTGTTCCCAAATGTTCACTGCAGACCCGAGGGCACACAGGGCACATTAAATAAGTTCTGGTTCCCCAATCTCTGCAAACTGCAGGGCACATTACTACTAGTCTCTTTTTCTTTTCAAATTGTTCACTGCATGTGGGCACACAACTAGCTGCAGGGCACAGATCTCTGCAAAGCAGGGCACATTAACTCAGTCTTATTCTGTTCTCAAATGTTCACTGCAGACAAAGGGCACACAAGCAGGGCACATTAAATAAGTTCTGTTTCCCAATCTCTGCAAAGCAGGACACATTAACTTAGTCTTAGTCTGTTCCCAAATGTTCACTGCAGATGAAGGGCACACAAGTCAGGGCACACATGTAAGTTCTGGTTCCCCATTCTCTGCAAAGCAGGCACATGTTACTTAAGTCTCTTTTCTGTTCCCAAATTCACTGCAAAGTCAAGAGCAGGGTACACAACTAGCAGGGCACATTACTTGGTTACTGAAATCTCAAAGCAGGCAGGGCTGCTTACTTAGTCTTTATCTGTTCCCAAATGTTCACTGCAAAGACACAGGGCACACAACATAGTAGCAGGGCACATTAAGTTCTGGTTCCCATAATCTCTGCAAAGCAGGGCACATAGTCTTTATTCTGTTCCCAAATGTTCACTGCAATTACGTTCACTGTTTGTTCCCAAATTCACTGCAAACAGGGCACAAACTTGAAGTTCAAGGCAGGCACCCTTTCATGCCCTTGTTCTTCAGCCACCCACAGTCCAGCTCTAGGCCTTGCCCGCTCATTGCTATTATGCCATCCCCATCTGCCTTAAGTCCATTTGCCCTCTTCCCTCCTCCAGGCTTCCCGACCAAATGAAAATGTTTTACTTGTTTTTGCTGCTCCCCAATTCTGCTGCACTCCTGCTCTCCTCTGCAGTCACCAAATCTGCCCAACTGACCATGCCTCACTCTGCAATGCAGCCGTCTGCTCTCCACTCCATCCAGGTCACTCCCGTGCCCTCTCACGGTCTCAGCCAGGTCTTCTCCTTAGGTTCCTTCTTGTGTGGCCACCACTCCTCCCAGCTCCAGCTTGCCTCCGACCACCTACAAAACAAAAGACACAATTTAAGTTAACTGGATGATGGTGCAACATACGATAAAAAATGTTGAAATAAAATAAAGAAATCTCACCTTTGGACTCCTACTCAACCTCCCGATGCCTGCTTCCTCTTCTGGGTGCGCTGCAAAGGACTCATTCATGTTTCTCCTGCACAGAGATCGGGTGGGGGAGCAGGAGCATCACTGACCAATCAGGGAACAGCTTGGGGTTCATGGGAGCAGAGGAGAAAGGGTAAAAATGGATACCAGAACAAAAATAAAAATTAAAGCAACAGTGCCCAATAAGGCACTTTTACACTCACTCCTCCTTCACACTCTGTAATTGCTGCTCTGAAATGTACTCAATTTCAGAAATAAAAATAACAGTCCAATCTTCAACAGGTAAACAGCAGCCACGATATAGTACACAGCCTTCCACACAGCAAGAATGAGTTGGCTGACCTAGCTAACTACTGCCACCATCTTGGTTCAGATTTCTTTTAATTCACTGTCTCCACTAATCGGCACTGATGTTTACATACTAAACATTGATGCTGATTGGTGAGACTAATGAACCACCTTTACAAAGGTGCACTCACCTGGCAAAGCACCAAATAAACCCACTAAAATATAATAAATAATACTTTTGAAAACATTTAAACTTTTCTAAATTAAACACAGAAAGTCTGCCCTATTGCATAAATGAAATATGTGAGGGAGATTGTGATACATGATTTATCTGCATTTGGGCAGTTTTACCTCTGGGCCATCACTCAGGCTTACGCCACTGTGGAGGTTACCCAAGGTCAAACTGCCTTTGTGCAGATAAATCATGTATCACACAACTCCCCAACACATATCCTATATGTGTGTGTGTGTGTGTATATATATATATATATATATATATATATATATATATATATATATACATATATATATATTTATTATAAGGGCACGATAACACCCTTGTAGTGAGGATTGGTACAGCCTTTCAATGTTAAATCTCAGTTTTGCACCTTAATAACTTTGTCATTTTTCAACCCAAAAATTGGCATGTGCTGTCATGTTGCCAGTGTCACAAGATGTGGAAAATTTCATAATGGCAGCTTTTATGATTCTGGAGGTATAAAGTGGTCAAAACGAGAAAGGAAATTTTTTCCATAGGATAAAATGGATTTTGCTCTCATGTACAGCATACACAGAATTAAGTTTGCCTCTAATAGTTTCAGGGATGATGGGTGTGCCAGGGGTGTGCCTTTAGATAATTTGGTTTAAAATATATTATCATTTTTGAATTATTATGATTTTTATGATAGGCATACGACAGGCTATTCGAACAGTATCTAACATTTACTGTTCAAATAGTAAGTTGCGAATGGTAAATGTCATTTACCATTCATTATTCTGGTGGAACGTAGAATGTCTTCTAATGGTAAATGCCATTTACCATTCACACTTTACTGTTCCAATTTTTTTTTATACTTTATTTCTTTTTAAGATTTCAAAATATTTCAATATACATGTGGTGAACAGTTCACCATTACATATGCTTCAAGAGCCAAAGGCTCCTTAATATCAGGTTTTAGTGCATCCACTACATTGAGATACCACACTAGGAGGATTTACAACATTTTATTAAATTTAGGTATCTAAATATAAACTGTGTCTAAGGCCAAGAGCAACATGGCAACTTCCTTAATAAAAGATTGTCCAGCAATGTCCCTTTGTGTAAAGCCAGTCTGGTCACTGAGGGCATGCTAATGCCATGTATGAGACCTACAGCTTAACATCTGCAGAATAGTAATAACCTGGAAGCAGATTACAGATAATCTTAACCATTTCTAGCTCTTGTACAACTAACATTCAGTGAACCAGAATATCAGGCATCAAAACCAACATTTTTCAATATGCAGGATAAAGACCCCATAAGTTTAAACCGACTGAAACTTGTAGGGCCGTGGTGCTCAACTCAATAAGATCTCTGTTTTTTAAGGTAACAAGCCACCTTACATTTAGATTGGCTACAAATATGGGCTAATGCTCAACAGGTGAAAAGTACTTTTCAAGTCATTTTCATAACCTGGTCAACTGTCTCCTTCAGTGACTGGGGATCATCCTCCTTAGAACAGTCCTGTGCTGCAGTAAGATGGTGGCCTATTTACCCGCGTCGACTGGATCTCCTACTTTTCAGCCTTTTTAAACAATCTTCCTAAAGCATGTGATACTAAATGTATCCTATACACTGACGATGCGGTACTTCTCAACAGCAATACATCCATGATGCCCTCCAATCTAAACTACAGAACTCTTTCAACAAACTAGAGAACCGGTTCTGCAGGCATAAACTTCTACTTAATTATAAAAGACTAAGGCCATGCTTATATCCAGTCCCCAGCACAAAAGAGGCTCCTTCCGTTGTCATCTCCAATACAGTCATTGAACCATTGGAACAAGTGCACTCGTTCAAGTACCTGGGGTCACTCTAGATGACACCTCCACCTTCACCCAACACATCAACTCAGTGGTTACAGCGGTAAACACCAAGTTGGGTGTCCTCTATAGACACAGAAAATATCTCACCCCTGAGGCCCTCTGCCTCTCAGTCTTCAGCTCCATCCTATCAGCCATTGATTGTGGCCTGGTGGTCTCTGGGCGGAAACAGATCTGACATAAAGAGGTTCATATTGCTCTCAATAAAGCTCACCCTGGCTGCTGATCATCATACGAGCTTGCTATTTGTAATGAATGGACGAATTGCTGCCTCTAAAAAACAGGATCAAGTTCCAAACTTGCTTCCGGTAAGAAGGCATTATTGGGCAAACCTCTCCCTCCTCATGTATCCAACATCTCTCGCTGATTGCTACCCTGTATGACACCAGAGGTAGGATGAAGGGACCCTATCAACACCTTTCTGTCAAACTGCACTTGGACAATGTGCCTTCACTTATAGGGCCCCAAGTGGCTTAACGAAATCCTGTGCCCATTCAACCTCTAAATGCCTCTCACATTTCAAAACTGTACTAAGGCAACACCTTAAATCAATCGCAGAGCGTGACTGCCTCTGAAGGCTAGTTCCTCCCCTCCTTAGCCTCCCGAGCTGCTCATATGGCAGCCCTGCTGTACCAACTCCCCGTGCAGCTAGTGTCGCTCTCCATAGTAGCCACTCTTCCCTGTTTTGGTACTCTCCCTCCATTAACCTACACATTGCCCCCTGAACTGACACTAGGCATCCACTAGGTTTCCCTGCCCCCTTGGTCTCTCCTGGCTCCCCACCTCTTCTGACATGCCTAGGGACAACCCCACCCCATATGGCTTTCAGCATGCCACCCTGCTGTCCCCTGAGTACCTCCCTTCATCATAACTCCATCCCTGCACTACTTCCTCCCCATTTCCCCTGTATGACCATTTAGTCAAACACTTTCCCCTCTGGTGACACCTTCCCCCCTCCCGTTACCCCCACCACTATTTCATCCTCCTAGTTTGACAAAGCCCTACACAAGGCTGCTTACCCTTCCCTAAGTCTCCCATCAACTCAAAAGGGTCCTCCCTGCTTCCCCATAGCTCACCACTGCTTTTCTGTATTCTTTACTGACGCTGTGCTAATTCCATGGTACTATTGATAACACTGTAATATGGTAACCTATGTTTGTTCTATACCTGCTTGATGTAATATGTCTATTGTCTGTCAACCTGACGTGGAACCTTTGTAAAGAACTTGTGCTCAAAGGTCTTATCCGAATCCTTAAATAAATAAAATAAATAAATAAAAACAATACAGCTGTCAGTTTTCACCTCCTGCCTGAAATGTGTTTTCGCACCTGTGGCGCAGAATGGTGCAGTCATTGTGCAAAATCAGCTTTCAGGACAGATTAATGAAATCACAGTGCCACTGTTCATGAGGGAGGTCTCAAAAAGCCCCATGAAAATTTGATGAAATAATTCAAAAAATTATTATGTTACGAGCATGCATTGCACTGGTTCTATGCACGCACGTAACTTCAACAATTTTCATATTTTTACTCCAGATTTTCAACATTGTCATTTCTCTCACCTCCCAGGAACATTATACAGCTGTCATTTTTCACATCCTGATAGAAACATGTTTTCGCACCTGTTGGCAGAATGGTGCAGCTGCTTTGTGAAATCAACTTTTGAGACAGATTGATGAAATGACAGTGCCAGTGTTCATGATGTGGGGTTCCCAAAAGGCCAAGTTGAACATTTGGTGAAATAAATCCTGAAAATGTCCAAGTAATGTGCGACCGCTGAATTTATTCTACATATGCACATACTATTACACTATCTCAAAAGAAGGAAATTCATTGCAAAAAAAACTAAGCTAATGCATCAGTTAGGGTTTTTATTAAAGCATCAAAAGCTGGAAAATTCGGCGTTAGGGGAACCAACCCTACCACCCCACCCCATCCTCCACACACCAGCAGGTGTTGGGGTGTGACTTAGGGTCATTTGGTTTAACTCTCACCCCATTCTCCTATACTGTACCATCTTAGCTTGTTTACACATGGAATGGAGTGAGAGTTAGCCCAATGACTCCAAGGCACACCCGGTGCCTGTTGGTGTGTGGAGTGGGGGGTGGGGGAGTGGTAGTTTGTAACCCTAACGTTGAATTTCACAGCTTTTGACACTTTAATAAAACCCTAACCAATGTATTAACAGAATGTTTTGCAATGAATATATATATATATATATATATATATATATATATATATATATTATATTGTGCTGGCAGCAGCACCATTCGGTGCCTATCTCTCAAAAATGGTTTGAGATACATATTTTTGCTAAGTGCAGCTTTAGGTGTACTAAGCACATGTGGAGGTAGCTAGGTCATGAATACAACTGAGAAATAATTATTTCCTTAGTTGCTACATTTACTGAGTGTATTGCCAAATAAATGTTATGAGGGTTGTTGAAATGCCTCTAGGCCTGTACTGTGTCTGTGTATTTATGTTCATTGCATATATATTAATTGCAAAAACTCCATTAATGCATCAGTTAGGGTTGATTCCACATTGGCAAGTGTGGAAATTCAGCGTTAACATTACCAACCTTAACACCCCAACCCCCACCACCCCACCCTCCACATACCAACAGGCATCAGGATGTGCATTGGGGTTGTGGTTTAACCCTCACCCCATTCCATGTGTAAACAAGCTGAGGTGGCAGCATAGACAATGGGGTGAGAGTTAGGGTCTGATGACTGTAATGCCAGCCCGACGCCTGTTGGTATGTAAAGGGTGGGGGCTGGAGAGGTGGGGTAGGGTTGGTAACACTAGTGTTGAATTTCCACACTTTTGTCAGTGTGGAGTCAACCCTAACTGATGCATTAATGGAGATTTTGCAATGAATTCCTTCTTTTGGAGAAAGTGAAATGTTATTCATATGGAATCCATTAGTGGGAGCATGGGCCCTCTGAGCCCTGTGCTCCCACCCATCCATAATTGTGTCCTCAGGTTAGCAAAATAGAATCCAGAGATGGGCCTACCCACTCATGACTATGTTGTCAGGTTTGCAAAATGATATCCATAGAAGGGAACGTGGGTCACTGGGCCCTGTGCTCCTACCCACCCATGAATGTAGAGTCATAGCATAGGAGAGCCCAGTGCTTCTTGTTTAGCATAAATAATATGCATAGATAGAGCAGGGCCCTCTGGGCTCTGTGCTCCCACCTACATATAAATACACAGACACAGTATAGGCCTAGAGGCATTTCAAGCAACCCTCGTAACATTTGTTTTGCAATATCTCAGTAAACATAGCAACTGAGGAAAAAATTATTTTGCAGTTGTATTCATGACATAGCCACCTCCACATGTGCCTAGTACACTTAAAGCTACTTTAGCAAAAAATCTGTATCTCAAACCGTTTTTGAGATATAGGCGCTGAAAGGTACTGCTACCACCACAGTGTAATCCTATGGGAAAATTGGCAACCTCTGAGTGCTGTACCTCTGCAACCAGTGTAATTTTTCACCAAACCAGCACAAGGCATATCTGTGGTGCAAGGACTTGCCACCCTGCAAATTTCAGCCCAAACTCCAAACTGTGTTGTAGCAGTGAGGTGGCAAAGAAACCGTGCTTCTGGCAGATGCCATGATGTTAACCTATGGGAACAATTCACAACTTCAGAGTGCTGTAACTATAGAATCAATAGAAATTTTTCACCAAACCACCAAAAGGCACATCTGTGGTAAGCTTGCCACCCTGCAAAGTTGCAGCCCAAAGGCTCAAATGGTGTAGTGGTGAGGTGACAAAGAAACCATGATTTTGGGAGAGTACTGCCACCAATTTCGAAAGTTTCAAAATTGCAAAAGTACTTTGTGACACTTTCGCAAATTTGTGAAAGTGTTGTGCTTATATTTGCAACAGTATAAATGGCCGACAAAAATGTATTTTTCAGTGTTATTTTAAAATTCTGATGCATGGATGCTGTTCCTAGGGCGCGCTTAGGTAAACACAACAGTTGGTGTTTATCTAGGGACACTAGTTTTTAAATTGTAAATGTTTTTCCACCACTAACTGGAAACACGATGGCGGTGGCATTACACTACTGAAAGCATGGGCGACAGAAAATGTACTTTCATGACACTACCACTTGCTTTCATGCAGAACATGTATTTTGTTCCATAGGATACAATGGAAAACTTTAAACTTTAATAACTTTTGAATGGATTAATATTTTTTCACCAAACCTTTAAAGGCACTTCCTTGACCCAATCCCATATACCCTGATAATTTCGGAACAGACAGACAAATCAGTCAGGATCTAGAGATGAGCAAAGACTTCACAAAAGTTGAGGATTTTATGCACTTTTATGCTCTGCAGCTCCACAACTGCAAATCCGACTGGAACAAAATTTCCAGATCCAGAGAGCTGTGGTACGACAACATGCATGCCAAAGTTCAGGTGAATCAGACAAATGGTTGCAAAGTTATTGAAGTGCAAAATTTGGGGTTTAATATAAAAGTGGCTGTGCAACCCTAACTATACTCTAAGTTTAGTGTATATATATATATATATATATATATATATATATATATATGTGTGTGTGTATATATATATATATATTTCATGAGCAAGTCATCAGCAATACAGTTAATGGGAACCAGGACAGGTTTATCACTAACATATGTGATAGTTCTACATTTGCTAGCATCAATAAGGTATCAGTCCATTAAGTGGTGGTGCCTCAGCTAGGGTAACCAGTAAAATCCAAAAGACTCAGCAAAGATGAGCACATTCGCGTGTTCCAGAATGCTAACCATGCTATGATCTGTGGGTGGAAACAAGAAAAGGAGAACTAAATGTCCTTCAACATGGCCCTATGAGCCATTGTTCTCACAACCTGCAAATACTGCTAAACTTTAGGCAGTGTATGGGTTTGATTCAACATCCATCTACTAACTGGGAATATGGTACATTAAGGTTACATAGTGGGAAAAACAACACATCCAGCTGAAAATGGTGCTACAGAAATAATGCATAGAACTGACATTTGGGAAAAGTCTCTGTTATAATGGATTTTGCTACAAGTAAATCTAAATTGAGCAGAATGAAGAGGTATACTACTTATACAGGCATCCCTCAATTTCATATAGCAGATCCATTATCCATACACTGTGCTCCTTTATGCATTCTGATTCCTACCATGTTAGCTGCACAATACACAGCACTTACAGGTAAATGTCTTGAACCCTTGAAATGGAAAATTTAGACTCCATGGTTGGTGTGTTTATTGAACCAAAATAGATATTGTACGTAGATGTAGCACACAAGTGTTTGTGGCAACGCATGTCATGTCATCAGGTGCCTTGGCAGTGTGAATAGAGCAAGTAGATTATATACTGTAAGGTTGCATTAGCATCTACAGAAGCAATCGTATAAAAGATAAGATGCATAACAGTACTGCTGCTGAAAGGTAACTTTAAAAACACCCAAGAAAGAATGATGTAGGAACCTAAATATTCAAAACTTCTAGATCTGAAAAGTAATTGGAATAATCAGGTATTGGGTCACAACTTACTAATAGGACTTCTAACACTATTATTTACTGTTAGGACTATTTTTTATGCCATTGAGTGACACTGGAAATTCGGTAGTAAGTACACTCGCATGTCACTGCCTCTCTATGCTTGCTGTTTGGTCAGCAGCATATAGACATCACATGTTGTACTGATGCCTAATATCCATGCTGGTAGGAACTGTCTTTCCTGTCATTGTAAAGCATAACTCTATAGTCATCCATGTGAGAGTTTAAAATCCCGCTTAATTGAGCACACTAGATTCAGCATCATAGCTATGAAGGATGTGTTATAATATCAGGGTGGTTGATATGCGTAAGGATAGTTAGGATCTAAGAGCCTAGTCTTCCGATAACTCCAACTGAATTTATAATATTTTGTTATTTTTAATATTTTTGCATCTTGTATTATTGGAGTCCTGACATTTATTTTAACAAAAGACTGTCTTCTTTTCCTTTTAAAAAGCTATGAGCCCAATTGAGATGCCTTCCGTAATCGCCACGTATGTTCCTTCACTAATAAATTGCTGTACCATTGATTGGTTCCAGTCCTGCCAACGGATGCTTTGGAAATGGTAGCAAATAAATTTTTAGAAGATGTAGAACTGGATGATGACATCAGAAAAGAGTGGGTATTTGATCCTGGTTTTATTTATCTGCTGTTCTATGTTTACTGGCGTTACATTATCCATTGAGGATTTTTTGTTACTGGTTTTAGAATTAAATCTGTCTGTATAAATAAGACTATCTATCTATCTATCTATCCAGCTATCTATCTATCAATCTGTCTGACTATTCATCTATAATATTCTATATTATACAGAGATTTATCAGTCATTTTGGTGTGGTATTAAGCCTGCTCATTTCTTTTACTTTGGGAGAGAGTCCTAAAGGGACTCACTAATTTGAAAGTGGACAAAGCAACGGACCAGACGAGTACACACTATTGTGTTGAGGGAACTCAGGGAGGTACTGGTTGCAACTCTGACAGTCCTATTTAACAGCTCACTGGAAACAGGAATGGTTCTGTAGGACTGTAAGAGGGCATGTAGTCTCACTTCACAAAAGTGGTAGCAGGGAGAAGACTGGCAATTATAGGCCAGTCAGCCTGACATCGGTAGTGGGAAATTTAATAGAATCACTGCTGAAGGAAAGGATAGTGGAATATCTTGACTTTAATCCAATGGGTTACAAGACCCAAGACAACATACATTCATGGGTGGAGGTTATATCAAACAAATCTGATAGATTTGTTTGATTGGGTGACCCAGGAATTAGATCAAGGTGTAACGATTGATGTGGTCTACCAGTAAGACTTTCAACATCATTCTACATAAGAGATTATTAAGCAAGCTGGGTTGCTTAGGAGAGGGTCCAAAGGTGGTGAACTAAGTAAGAAATTGGTTGGGGATAGGCAACAGATGTTGATGGTGAGTAGTGTTCACTTGGAGGTGGGAGGGTGACCAGTGAGGTGTCTCAGGGATCAGTGCTGGGACTGGTTCTCTTTAATGTCTTTATAAGTGACATTATAGAGGTGCTGGAAGGAAGGTCTGCCTCTTTGTGGATTACACCAATATATATAGCAGAGTGGACACTCAGGGAGGGTGGAAAGGACGAGCAGAGACCTGGGAAAACTCAAGGAGTGGTTAAGTGTATGGCAGTTGGGTTTCACTGTGAAAAATAGATAATAATGCACTTGGGACACAGAAACCCAGAGGCAGAGTACAAAATGGGGGAGTATTATTGACAACCACCAAGCAAGACAGAGACCTGGAGCTAATCATCCCTGATGACCTAAAGGTGATGAGGCAGTGCAGCAAGGCAATTGAGAGGGCTAGTAGAATGCTGGGGAGCATAGGAGGTATCACCAGCAGAAGGAGGGAGGTGGCTATGCCTGTATAGAGTGCTGATAAGACCTCACTTATAATACTGTGTACAGTTCTGAAGGCCACATCTCTGGAAGGACATAGAATGGAGGCAGTCCAATGGAGGCAATTAAAATGATGAGGATCTGTATCAAAAGTTCTACAGGGAGAAACTACATAAACTTAATATGCACACCTGGAGAGAGGAGGGGGAATATAGATGCCTTTAAATGCCTCACGGAAATAAAGCATAGGAGGGAATTATTTTCAGAAAAAGATGCTTACGAATAAGGAGACATAAAATGAAGCTGGCTAGGGCAAATTTAGGAGGCGTGATGACATACTTCTTTACAGAAAGAGTTGTGGATGACTGGAACAGCCTACCAGTGGAGGTGTTGTGAGCAAAAAACAGTGGTTGGGTTCAAGAAAGCATGGGATAGCATAAGGAATCTTAGTGGAAAGAATGGGTGGAGGAGGAGGCGGAGATCAAGTAGGATCTGAGGTGATAGTGTAGGCAGGGAAAAATGGGCAGACTGGGTGGGCCAAGCAGTCACTTATCTGCTGAAAAATTCTATGATCTCCCTGGACCTTATCTTCACCATTGATTCACACTGCTGGGTTCAAAGTCGGAGGGGCTGGGACCTAGCAGGAGCCAAAATCTTCATGAGGGCAGGCACCGAGGTAGGCTATGTGCTATATAGTCTATCTCGGCAACGGCCCTCAACTGCCTTAGTTTTCTTATTGTTGTGTGCACTTCAGTGACAATGACACTCTGCCCGCCAGTAGTCAGATCTTCACATCTTTATCACAACAGCATTTATTTCATTCAGTTTTAGCTAGTACTTTATTTTCTGTCAGTTTCACAAAAAAAGAAGAGTTTTTTCTTCAGTTTCTTCTCAGCCCTACTGAGCAACAGCCTTGGACCATGGATGGTGATGGTGATGGTAGGAGTCTCTTTCTGAGGTGCTGTAGCAGCTGGACTGTGTCAGTTCACCCCCTCTCTGGAGGGGGTCCAATCATGGGCTGTCCTGTATCAGGAGGAGGACAGTCCTCCGTAAACACAAAAAGAAGTGGGTCAGTTTCTCATCCAGATCAGGGACCCGGCACCGCTCGACCTCATGTTCTTCCTCTTCCCATCAGAAGGGAAAGAAATGGTACTGCAGAGATCACCCTCTGGTACATCGACCAGAGATCTTCTAGGTCTTGGAGCAGAAGGCCTTCAGCAGTACTGTTGATTTCTCTGATGGCTTCTGTTCATGGTCGTTCCAGGTCTCAGGCCTGGAGTCCCACTCTGTACTCTTGTGGAGATTCTGGGGTGCAGTTTCACCACTGGGCGCTCATATGGAGCAGTGGGTACATCATCTGGCTCATCTGCCCCTTCCTGCTTACCCAATGCTGGGGCCTTTGGGCATGGGCACCTTCAGGATCGTAGTTGGAGCATTTGGGTCAGGTACAGTGTTTGGCCCTGTCAACAGATTCTGATCCCTTGATGGTGACTGCACCACAGACTCCAGTTCCATGTGCCACCCACCCTCAATCTGTCTCTTCACAGGGATCAGCATAGGTACCTTCTCCAATCACTTCTGTGCTGGCTAAAATTTCTGAACCTTGGCAGTGCCACTTCCAGTGTCTACTCCTCTGGGCTGGTTCTGGTGCCAGCTTCCTTGCAGCCAGTGCTGGGTTGGGTGCTGTTTCCACTGGGGACAGTGCCACATCCGGTGCCAGCTCCTTTGGACCCAATGCCAAGTATGGTGCCAGCTCCTTGTGTCCAATGCCAGCTCCAGTGCTGACCCTGGTTCTGGTTCCAGTATTGCCTGTCTATCCAATTCCTAGGCCTGGTCAAGGCCTTACTGATCCATCCTCTTCCAGCACCTTCTTCCGAGAGAAATTTGGAGGGTACCGAGTCTGACCCCGACCTCATTCTCTCTGAGGGCAGTGATGATGACACTTTTATATCCTGGAGAATCCCCCCACTCCTACTTCTGTCCCTCTGGAGGACCTCTCTTTTCTGAGTTTGCTGAGAAACATGCAGGCTACTCTTGCTCTCAAGACTTCTGCCCTCAACTGAAGTATGCGGCTGTGTCTCAAGTGGCCTCATGTTCCTAACATTCAGTAAGCCACACACCTCCTATTCCTCCAGCCTTTGAGATTCATTCACAGATGATGTGGGCTGGGCCTGCTTCTATTCCTTCTGTCTGTAAGATGACAGACCATAAGTATATTCTCCTAAGGACACACAATTTTGATTTCCCAGTCTATTACAGATAAAATTGTTATCCTTGCAGAAAATGATAAGGCTGTCCTTCCTCAAGAGGTTGTGGCACACCCCATTAAGAAGGACTCCTATAAGACTGATACCATGGCAAAGAGGGCTTTGCAGTGGCCACTTTGAGCATGCAGATAGCCAGTTATCAAGGACATTTCTCTCAGTATGAGTATGTCCTCTGGACCTCCTTAAGTCTCTGGCTGAGTCCTACTTGATTTTGATACTAAACAGAACATTCTTTAGACTGTCACTCATTGTACTGAGTCCAACAGTCATCAGTTAAAGATAGCCATGGATGCATATGACACTGCTTCTCATGCTTTGCTGCTGGAATCTGCATAAGGGAGACAATCCTGGCTGCGAACCTCAGGGTTTTCCACTGATGCTCAGCAGCAGGTTATGAATGTAACCCTCAGTGGCACTTGCTTGTTCAGCCAATAGGTAGAACAGTCTCTCAAGGCCTCTCAAAGATTAGGACAGCCACAAAATCTGCAGACTGGCTCCTTAATATCCACAAAGAGGAAGAAGCTGTCAGTTCTTTCGTAACAAGCAGTCCTTTTGTGGGAGAGGCAGAAGAGCCCCAGCCAAGCACCAATCTCCCCAGCCACAAAAGAAGTTACACCAAAGGCACAGGTCCCAAAGCACCTAGTGCCACCCTCTGGATCTCTGGCCCCAGCTCTGCCTCAGCTGCCCAAGGTACACCTCTTCTCGCCGCTGGGGGCATCTGACTCAGTTTTACAGTCAGTGAAGTCCATCACCACAGACAAGTGGGTTTTAAGAATCATTCAAAGAGGCACTTGCTGAACTTTTCAGAAATCTCATCCTCCCAAAAAACAGCATTCTCTATTGACTGCCCGTCAGACCATCTCACTACAGAGACAGTGGGCCTTCTGAGAAACAGGGCAATGGAAGTAGTGCCTCCAGAAGAACGTAGTGCAGGCTTGTACTCCCATTACTTTCTAGTTCCAAAGAAGACAGGGAGTATGTGCCCTATTCTCAGCCTCAGAAAACTAAACAAGTTTCTGTATTGCGAGAAGTCCAAGATGGTCTCCTAGGAACCCTTCTACCACTTCTCAACTCACAGGAGTGGTTGACATCCCTGGACATGCAAGATGCCTACTAGCACATTCCAGTACACCCAAGCCACCACAAGTTCCTGTGCTTCATGGCCTTGGGCCAGTACTATATGCAGATGATGCAATATTGTATGTGGCTAATAAAGATACAAGACTGGAACAACAAAATTTAGAATATGACTACAATAAATTGATAGACTGGCTTGAGCAGAATAGACTTGTCTTGAATAAAAGGAAAACAAAGTGGGTGTTATTTTGCACTAAGAACATAAAGAGAAGTATATCTGAACCTTTTGAAATAACTATTAGTGATTGAGTAAAAGTAGAAATTGTAAAATTTTAAATATTTAGGAGTAATACTAGACAGTCAGCTAAGTTTCCAAGTACATGTTGATAAAATAACTAAACAAATACACGTGAAGATAGGAGCACTGTATACAGATAGAGACTACCTAACAGATGAAACTGGAAGAACAATTGCACAGACCCACCTTATATCAATATTGGATTATGGAAATTTGGTTTGGGGGTATGTCAGAAAAAAATCAAACAACAAAGGATATTTGCAGATTTGTTTTGCAAGCTAGATTGAGGGAGCATCATTGTGATCTGTACAACAAACTGGGATGCCTACTGGTAGAACAAAGGGATATTTTACAATTATCTTGCTTTGTATTTAACTCAGTTCACTGTTTACCACATAATCCAATATTGAATTTCTTTGTGCAAAAATCAAGTACAAGGGTATTAAGGTCACAGAACACAATCACTTTAGATAGTCCATTAAGTAAATCGACAAAAAACAGAAATATTTCAAACAGATTCATGATTAAAACCTGGAATGGACTTTCATGTGAGTTATGTAATTTGAAAATATTGATAACTTTAAATCAGCCCTAACAAAGTTCCTGTACATGAGTACACGTTGTACTCGTACTAGAGTGCAGGTTCTTAGTATGCTGAATATTGCTGCTGATCGTTGTTGTCCGATTGCTCTTCTTGTATTTTCACTGTGTCCGATATTGATACTGGGATTCTGTATGTATGTACTACTGAATTTTATCATACCTTTTAAGCATTGTACTATGCGTTTACGATAACATGTATTTTGTGTATGTAATTTTGTGTTGCTGAAGTGTCTTCCTGGTCAAGCCTATAAAAAGGGCCATGTAGTCCAGTGCTTTGTTCACCTGGCTAACAAACTTTTAAGTAAAAATAAATAAAAGTACTGTCAATTCAAAGTCCTGCCCTTTGGGCTATCCTCGGTGCCTCGAGTCTTTATAAAACATTCCATGGCTCGCGCAGTGCACCTCGAAGCTCGGCTACAGGTCTCCCCTTTGCTGAATGACTGGCACCTGGCAGGTCCATCCAAGCAAGTTACAGAAGAGGCAGTGACCACAGCAGTTCAGTTCCTGACCTCCATGGGGTCCTGGTAATCCTCGAGAAATCAAAGCATCAACCCTCACAGCAGCAGCCTCTTCATAGTGGCCATCCTGGACATCACCAAGGCGAGAGCATTCCTCCCAGAGGACAGAGAAAGCCATCCTTCAGATGGCACACTTCATTACAGAGAACAAGTCCATGGGCTCACTCCATGCAGCAGATGTTGGGCCTCATGGCCTCTTCAGTCTTTATAGTGCCTCTAGCATGACTGCACATAAGGACCACTTAGTAGGTGCTCAGCACAAAGTGGTCACTGACAACGCATCCTCAGTCCTACCCATGAAAGTGACAGAGCTCTGCATTTGTCACTTGCATGTTGGACACAGGAGCACACCTTTCTTCAAGGTCTCCCTTTGCTCCACTAGAATCACAGATAACTCTCACCACAGATGCATCTCTCCTAGGGTGGTGAGCTCACTGTCAAGGCCATCACACCCAGGAGTCTGGACTCAGATGGAATCTCATCTCCATATCAGTGTTCTGGAGATGAGAGCAGTCCTTACACAATGTAAGCTTTGGTGGACTTTGTCCATCACATGGTAATCCTTCTGCAGATGGGCAACAAGTCAGTGATGTATTACATCAACAAGCAGGGAGCAGCAGGCTCCTACCCACTTTGCAAGGAAGCTATGAGAGTATGGGCATGATCTGGAGCAGAATGCTCTGATTCAAGCAGTTTACCTGCCAGGGCCTCAGAACAATCTGGTGGGCAACCTCAGTTGGACAGAATGGATCCTCCCAGTGTTCATTAGCTCCAGACGTATAGTCTCTCTTCAGCAGTGGGAAACTCCAGACCTGGACCTTTTGTGTCCCCACTCAATGCAAAACTGCCTCAGTTCTGCTCCAAAAATCAAGAACCTGGCATTTTGTCAGGATGCAGTCAGGCTGTGGTGGACAAACCACTTTCTGTTCGCATTTCCTCCTCTACCACTGGTTCAGAGGGTACTGCTCAAGTTGGAGGTCAACAGGAGTGAAATGATTCTGATTGCCTCATTTAGCCACAACAGATTTGGTTTCCTTCGATCAACAAGCTGTTGGTGCCCCCTCAAAACCTCTACCTCTTCAGATGGACCTTCTGATTCAGGGATCCCTGGTCCATCTCAATCTCACGCTCCTTCATCTTCAAGCTTGGCTCCTGAGGAGATAGAAGTGAGCAAGTTTAAGGTCTCTCAGAGGGTCTCTGAGATTCTCCTAACTGCCTGTAAGCCCTCTACCAGAAAGACTTACACAGCCCAATGGAGGTGCTTCTCAGAATGATGCGCTAAAGTTTCATATGAATCCATTCCGATGTCCTCCTGACAAAGTTTTGACTATCTACTGGATATCTCTGATGCTGAACTGCAGTACTCCTCTGTAAAGGTTCCCTTTGTTCTGTATTGGCCTATTATGAGCCAGTCCAGAACCTTACTCTAGCTCAACTGCCTCTCTTCAAAAGATTTTAAAGACATCCTGCATATAAGGCCCCTAGTATGGAAACCTGTCACCCCTGGATATCAACCTTGTGCTGGACATACTCACTCGTAAGCCTTTTGAGCCCTAAATTCTTTACTTGAAAACAGCATTTTGGTGGCTATCACCTCTGCCCATAGGCAGGGCCCGTGTTTACTGCAGCAAAGTGGACCTACATTCTACGGCAGGCCATCATATTTTCTGCGGCAGGACAAATGCAGGTTCTCGTCCATTCTGTGGCAATTCTGCAGCTGTAGCCAAATTCTGCATCACTTACCTAACTCCTTGCGCTTGCTCCTAAATGAGAATATTTCAATGAAATAAATGTGCACTCACAGTCCAGTTTTCCACTCACCAGGTAATCTGATTGCTGTACCTCCACCTGCTTGAGGGAAAGAAATTTGGGAAAATCTATCTGCTCAAGTAGTCAGTTTGCAGCTTGCTCCATTCCCCACTCACTGCACCACCTCTGACCACAGCCTCCTATCAGATTCCCTTACCTTTAATGAAGCAGAAGCTGAAACAAACCTGGCTCATCAGAGATCCACTACACCTACTGACCCTCGAATATTCGTTTCGTTTGACACTTTTAAACTTTTCTCCCTGAAGTTTAAAATCGGCACCTTTTCAGTGCCCCCGATCAGCCAGCCACCACCTCTGTCACAGTTATGTGTGTGGTATGCGGCTTATATCTCCTTCCTGTGCCATCTCCTGCAAACAAAGAGAAACAAATAATCAGTCCAGTTTTCCCCTCATCATCAATTATAGTTGTCCAGATAGGGCGGGCTTTTCTTGGGCGGGCAGGCAGCAGGCAGCGGTTGTCATCGGTTGTTGGAGGTGAGCCACGCCGCGGCTGGAGCAAGAGTGCCCGGTCAAGATGCTCATTCTAGAAGAAAGGAAGGAGACAGAAGATTCAGTTGCAAGGCCACTAGGAGGGTCAGGGGAGAGGAAGACAGAAGAATTGAATCGTAGCGGCTGCTAAAATGATAGCCGCTAAATCGTTGTGAAGATTTTCACAGGGACAGTTGGAGGGTGAGAGAGAGAGAGGCAGGGGGAGGGTGAGACACAATGGAGTAGCTGAGGGGATTGGAGTGGGGGCATAGCTGAGGGAGGTTAGAGTGAGGGGCACAAAGCAGCAAGCACAAAGAAAGTAGTTTTGTAAGGAAACACATGTACTGTCAATTTACATGCAGTCCTAGTATCTTTTAGTAGAATAGCAAGAAACGAGTAGAAGAAATTTAGGAAATTTGCATTATGAGCACAGTGCTACAAATATAATCAACTTTTGCTTAAGATTAATTTAAATGCAGTCCAATTTAGTTTTGTGATATAATCAAATACATTTACTACTTTCGCTGACTCTCAAGGCTGTTTAAAATTACAGTACAGACAGCAAGGCTAAAACTGCATGTCCAAAACAACCAATGACCAGCTTGGCTGTATGAAAAGGGCCAATCACCAAATGTCTAGAGAAGGCACCAGAAAATTCAGCAGTGTAGAAGCAGCTTCTCGCTGGAACGATTTTCCATGGGCAGGCAGGCAGCAGGCAAGTGGTTGGCAGCGGCTGCTGGAGATGAGTCGCGCCACGGCTGGAGGAGGAGCCCTGGGTCAGGGGCTCATTCTTTCCATGGGCGGGTGGGCAGCAGGCAAGCAGTCTGTGACTGCTGCTGAAGATGAGTTGTGCCACAGCTGTAGCAGGAGCACCTAGTCAGGGGCTCGTTCTTTTCCATGGGTAGCTGGGCAGCAGGCAAGTGGTCTGTGGCAGTTTGCTGGAGACAAGTTGCACTGCAGCTGGAGCAGGAGCCCGGTCAGGGGCCTCGTTCTTTTCCATGGGTGGTGGGCAGCAGGCAAGTGGTCAGAGGCAGCTGCAGGACACAAGCCATGCCGCAGCTGGAACAGGAGCGCCCAGTCAGGGGCTCATTCTTTTCCATGGGTGGGCAGCAGGCAAGCAGTCATCAGTGGCTGCTGGAGATGAGCTGAGCTGCGGCTGGAGCAGGAGTGCCCAATCAGGCGGCTTGTTCTTTTCTGTGGGCAGATGGGCAGCAGGCAAGTGGTCAGCAGCTGCTGCTGGAGATGAGCCACGCCACAGCTGGAGCAGGAGTGCCCAGTCAGGGGCTCACTCCAGAAATATCCATAGAGGAAAAGTGGCCAAGGCTTTGTGTCTTACTGCCTTAGAAGTCAGACGCTGTGTGAGCCAGTGGTGAGTGATCACAGAGCAATGTGGTTAGCAGAGTGGAGTGGGCCAGGGGCTGACAGATGTCTCTAACAGCAGAGGTTACCAGGCAGGCTGGAAGCGCACTGCTGCTTGGTTGCATACTGTCCTGCCTGAAGAGGGCAGAGGGAGGATAATCTGTAACAACTGCAATTTTCGGCAATTTCTGCAGTTTTCTCGGCAGGCATCAAATTCCACAGGTGGACACAATTTCTCAGCAAACATCACGGCCACGGAATCATGGTGAACATGGGCCTTGCCCATAGGGTCCCTGAGATACATGCTTGGTCACAGACCCTTCTTATACTGTCATCCATAAAGACAATGTGGTCCTCTGTACACACACCAGGTTTTTGCTAAAGTGGTGTTGGAATTCCATTTAAACTAACCCTTGGTGCTGCCTACATACTTTCTTAACTTCCATAATGAGTGAGAGTGCACTCTGCACTCTGGATGTTAAAAGAGCCCTCAGATTCTACATCGACAGAACAAAGGACATCCATTAGTCCAAGCAGTGCTTTGTCTCCTTCACCCTGAACTAAGTCAGTCGGTTTGATCAAATGCATTTCTGCTTGGATAGTGACCTGCCTTCACTACTGCTACTCTATGGCACAGGTCAATACTAGGTACAATACTAGGTTGATAGGACTAGCAGAAGGCCTCAGGGCCCATAAATCAAGTCCCCTGCACTAGTGGGCATTATTGACCCTCTATCTTAAACAGGTGTTTATCCAGGCTACTTTTAAATATCTGAAAATTCTCTGCCTCCAAAACATGACCTGGAAGGCTATTCCATGCTGGAATGATTC